>CM075495.1:19570000-20872500 GCA_037950675.1 Hypophthalmichthys molitrix
AATATTTTTTTTATTCTCAAAACAATGGCCTGATGGTTATATATAATGGTTTACAACTCAGTTTTCAAGCCAGTTTTGTACATTGTGTAGTAAAATGAAGCTGTCACTTCTCTTTTAAATGCTTTCTAACAGTTCTTACGGTTTACAGAATAGACAACTCACTACTGAAAAACTCAGGTACTGATAACCAAATTTTCACTGAATTCACAGAGTGTGTATAGAATCAAACTACCTCAGTTTTAGTTTCACATACACAAGTCATGGTGTCTCAGTTGACGACAGACACAAAAATTAGCAGATATTAATATGTCAAACATTGCTATCATCACACTGTAAACCCTAACGCTCAAAATAATTAATTGGTTTGAGTAGGGAACTCAATTAAACAAATTAGTTCAATCAAATTAACTTTTATGAGTATTTAGAACCTTTTTACTTTTGAGGTCATGAAGCGGACACATTTTAAGTAATCTGAATTGTTTCATTGTTTTGAGTTTTATGAACTTGTTTCTTTTAATTTAGAAAAACTCAAATTTACCTGAAACTGGGCTGGGTTTTTTATTTCACAGCATGCTTGGCCATGACACTCGAAAGGGAGAAGAAATGCTCAAATTAAGTGTTATAGAATGTTTTTTTTTTTTTTTTTTTTTTTTTTCAAGAATAATAATAAGTGGGGGATTTAGTAGTGTTTAATGCTTTGATATCCCAATTTAGAAGAGTTTCTGTTATGTGGGTTTTTTCGGGGGGTTCCCATCATGGTGATGAATGGAGCATGAGCTTAGTTTGAGAAAAGGTATATGATAAATGTTCTATATTGCCGTACTTTTTCAGCAATTGCTGTTATGCTAATGTTATCGAAGCATTGTCACCAATTAACATTTAGTTATAGCTAGCTAAATTTCCACTGCTAAAAATATACGTTGAGATGCGTTTAATTTAAATGTATGAATTCACTTTAAGCTGAACAATTAAAATGTATGAATACAAAACTGAAATCTGCCAGTTCCGCTTTTTTAAACTTTGAAATTCTTAACTTAAAAAATTTGATGTAACCGAGTACCTTAAATTTTTTGAGTTTTGCCAACTTATTCGGGTTTACAGTGCACTGTTGTCTAAAATAGCTATCACCAAACAGGTTAAACTGTTGGCATACATGATTTGTTCACAGCTGCAAGATGGCAGAACAGTACTAAGGTTATCACAGGGTTATGCAGGGTATCGACACCATATTCCTCATACCCACGGAATGAATACTTAAAACTGAGGTTACCCTTCCCAAAACTTGCAGTGTTGACATGATCATGAAAACCTAAAGTCAAAAGCAAGCTATTAAACTACAAATCAGCTACTAATGGGGACAAGACCACCTGGCCTCCCCTCAGATGCTCACACTTAACACAGCAGATGGACAACATAGTGTCCTGCTAATCCAGTTTAGCTAGCACCAGGGTCAGTCCTCCTGAAAAGCCCTTTATGTACACACACCTCTGATGCTGGCAGTAGTGTGTCCTGTCCGGGGAGGAACGGAGAGAGGGGTACAAACAGACCCCAGTACAGAGATAAAAACAGCAGAATGGGATGATGCACAGAACAGAGAGCATGAGAGATGGAGGAGATGATAGCATAGGGACGGATAACGCGGCGCTGGCTGAGGAGACCGGTGTAGAGTGTGTCTCGGGGGTTTTTCCGAGGCTTAGCGAGAGTGAGGTGCTCTTTGTGTGTTTGTGTTGGGGAGAACCCCTGCCGCTGTGGCGCTTTTGTCCGCCCAGATCCCCCATAATGCCGCTGCACTAATTGTTTAACACAGAAACATGTCTTTTCTCTCTTTAATGTTTTTGTTTTTATTGTTGCGCCGCGCATTCATTACAAAACCTTTGTGGATTTGGAGACTCCTCCCTGTGTCTCACTCTCTCTGTCTGTCTACCACCCCATCCTCTCTGTTTTTCGCTTCCTTTCTTCTATGGAAAGAGGGGAACGTAAGTATCAGCAGAATTGAGAGGATGGCTGGCAGGTTGCATCATTTGGAGAGAATAGGAGCGGGAGAGGCTGTGTTAGCCGCTGCATTAGCATATATGCATGAACAAACCTGGCGAGTGACGCCAAAAAAAAAAAAAGCTCTGGAGGTATGCCTGCACGAGCAATTCTCATTCTCCGATTCGCTTTCAGATCCGATCTTCCCAAATAGATGGCTTTTATGAAGCATTATAACCATGACTATCACACGTCTCTTCTAGCGATACATGCTTGGGAAAGAACCGCCAACCCCGATTGCTCCTATATACGGGTTACACTATACTGGGGATATACAAGGGCTGCAACTCTAAACTGCCATAAAAGATTTATCAGCAGTTTGTACTTCAGTTGATTAGAGGAGCTCTTGAGTTAACGCTGGACTTGGCACAATGAACTTTAGACTGCCGTGTTAATCTATGGAAAACTCCTATGAGAGAATGGGGCAAAACAAACTTGTTTCACATGGTACCAGTGTTTCCTGCTCTGCTATTCAACAATGGCGCTGCATAATCTACAGTGCCACGGCTAAATAAATTATATTTCACCCGAGTTGTGACTTTGCAGTCTGAATTGAATGTGGTGAAATAGAAAGAGTGGGTAGCACCAAATAATACAAAAACAATAAACAGACTTCTAAAAATTGGTTTTGCTTAAGGACCTAGATTTTACTTTGGGATCAACAGGTGACCCAACACAGTAACTAAAGGGCAGGAATGATTTCATCCATTAGGAAATGACCTCAGCCAGAATGGAGGGAGATGGATGGGCTACAAGGCAGTGAGAAGTAAGTCATTTTAGATTTTTAACAATCATTACAGTTGTAGTTTTAAAACGCAAACAACTTCACATTGCAACTTCTCCCAATTGGAAGAACAGTACCTGTGTTTTCTAACCACAGTAGGGCAATGGGGAACAGCCGTCCAAAACAGAAGCAAGTACAGACCTCTCAACCTCCCCAAGGAAGGAGCCAAGGCCGTGTGTCTTGACGATAAGGCCCATGTACGTGTGTGTGTGCGTCTGTAAGAGCGAACGTGTGTGCACACTCAGGGTGACCCACAATAGCAGGACGAGATAGTACTATCTGCTTATGTTAATTAGTCTTTAAGTGGTTGAGGAGGTGGCAGCAATGTCTTTCTCCCTAAAAGTGCCCCGTCCTACTTAACCTACTCCTATCACGATTAGGCCCGCTCATTCAAACACGCACCGCACGCGCACCCAACATAAATGGCTGCGGGATTGCGCAAATTGATTAATCAGCTTCTAAATGGATGTAAAGTGCTGTAGCTAGCGTGACCTGGAGACCGGCGTCACTCTTTAAAAGCGCTATGAGCTAAGGAAGCGATAACGAAAAAGTGAAAAAGGAACTCTCGAAATTTTACAAGAGTGTAATACCATAAAGCACAATACAATTACATATGATACAAATGTCCTTTTTGTGTCATTTAGTAAAGAGTCAGTGTTCAATAGGAGGGGAGTTTAGAGAGACTGTGCTAAATCAAAATTCATAGCTTTCATAGACAATATTTAAACTAAACGGTTTAATCAAAGGGGTAAATGTAAGGCTCGTGGTCAGCTCTTACCTTTACTGTTCATACCAATGACCTTTATCACTGCATTTCAAAAATGTAATTATGTAATGTAGTTATGGCATTCATGTCATCCCTGGAATGTCAGATCAGGTGCCGGATGCATAAACTGATAAAACTAATCTTACAAGTTAGTCATCAAAAACTGTTCATAACTTTTTTTAAGTCACTTACAATAAAACATAGATTGGTCTAATTTGATACCAAAAAGTACGACTGATTGGCCCTTGGCTAACTGCTAGTTGGTCATATGAGTTCTTTAGACACTGTCTTAACATAATGGCTACGTTTATGCAACTGGGTATAAGCACAAAGTATATCTTGGCCATCATGGAATACCCTTCATTACTGATAGGATTGGGAACTGAGAAGTTCTTATTCACAACAGCTTAACTTTTTAAAGAATACTGGAACTGAATGACATTCATGATATTTGGTTCCTTAAACAGTTGAATCAATTAGAGAAGTTTTTGACTTGGATCATGTCGAATTAGACTTGTGGGTCATTTACTATTGTTGTTTTGTGCTTACTTTAACAACGTGTTTACATTCGAGTGCTACCATTGTTCCATTGTATTTTGCCATGCTAACGCAGCTTGATACCATCTACACTGGACATGTCAAAGTGAACAATCCAAATCCATTTATCCTCTTGTTAGAAGTAGCGCAAGCACATAGAGCACGTCAGAAATAGAACAGGGCATAAGTTGTCAAGCCTAATCCAGTGTAGACAGAATCACAAATTAGGAGTAACATCGCGTCCGGTGTAGCAGTGGTGTAAATTATTTAAGAAAATGTAATTAGTATCTTTTTGGCAAATTTGTATTTTGAGTATCAAAGATATTAGCAACTTTTACTCTCTACTCGACTACATTTTTGAGTAAGTATATGTACTCTTTACTCCAATATATTTGGTAACGAGTAATGCAATTACATTTTGCATGGCATCTAATTTTTTCTGCAGCAGTTTATTTCTGTTACATAATAAACAATCGCCATCTACAGGGCATTGCATGTACTATATCTTTTGCATTTTGCCCTTACCCAAACTTGTCAACTACTTTACGTAATGTGAATGCATTAGCAGATAGTTGCTGAATCGCAGGTGTTTTATATATTTGAGATGAGGACATAGCTGCAGCCGGTTTATCATAGTTAACATTATTTTATTTATCCATTATATTGAAGAGACCATTTTTTAAAGATATTTGTTTACTTATGCCCTTTTTGAGCACTTGAGCACTGAGACTCGAGTGTCTGTAGATGAGGCTGTTGTGTCGATTGCAATATTGAGGTGTTGTTTTATTTCGACTTTAAAAAATAAACATGTCATTGCTCTCCTCACAAACCAACCATTTCTGGATTTTCTGGAAATACTTAAATGTAGATGAGGCTGTTGTGTCGATTGCAATATTGAGGTGTTGTTTTATTTCGACTTTAAAAAATAAACATGTCATTGCTCTCCTCACAAACCAACCATTTCTGGATTTTCTGGAAATACTTAAATACTGATCAAGGCCAGTTGCATAAACTTAGTCACTATATTAAGACTGTGTCTTAAGAACTAGTTTGACCAACTTGCAGTTAACCAAGGGGTAATCAATATTATTTTTCCAATTCAAATTACACCAATCTACCTTTTTTTGTAACAGACTTTAAAAAATTAGGACCACTCTTCAAGAAAAACATTAGTGTCTTTTAACTTTTAAGACTAGTCTAAGTGGTTTATGCAACCGGCCCCAGATAATCTAAGACTTTTACTTAAGTGGCATTGAAAATGGTGCCTTGTAAATTGTAATGGAGACATTTTTGCTTTAAGTTATCTGTACTTTTACTTAAGTATGGTTTTCAAGTACTCTTTACACCTCTGCTGTGGAAACACAGTCTAAAGCTTGTGAGACTACAAAAAAAAAAAAAAAAAAAAAAAAAAAAAAAAATTCAGCTGACTGGTTGTTCATATAACAATAACATTGTACCTCTGAAACAATTTTACTTTTTGGCTGACATCGCTTTCTCGAACCATGTGTTATATAGAGACCATTTTTCATGATCCAGTAAATTACAGTGAATTAAAAATTTACAGTAACAAAAATCCTGGCCTGTTTTTATTTTTTAAATTGAATTGTGTTTTTCTTTAAATTGAATACGCTGTTTCAATCAGACACACATCTGAAGTGGGCTGCAAAAACCATTTCATTTTGACTTCAACCATTTGCCACTTGTTTTCAAGTGAGCAACTAAGGACTAAGTAAAGACTAAGGACCCACTGCAAGAAAAAAATGGCATAATCTCTTTTGCTTCTTTCCATCTCTCTCTACATTGTATCGTTTGTCTCCTCTTTTGCCCCATCTCTTCTCTCTCTCCACCATCATTCTCTCTCAATTTCTGTAATTCAGTGTTTGGTGGCAGTAGTTCGAAGCAGTTCTCAGGAAACAGCGGTGGATGTTGTGGTTAAGGTCCAGAGATAGCAGATTGCATTGTGGTCCCACAGCATTGGCATTGTGGCTGGATTTGTCCGGTTTTATGTAAACGCAATACTCTTTTCACCTGAACTAATACAACCAGTGGCGTAAAGCCCCTTACTGCTACCGACGGCATTTTTCTGCTAATCTCTACGGATTTAAGTCCCTTGCACACATACCTCAGGCCAACGACTGATAACCCCCCTGGCTCCCCACCCCCTCAGCTCTCTCCCTCTCTCTTTTTCCTCTCACTCTCTTGTCTCTTTTTCTTTTCTCCTGGATGGCAGCAAAGCAGCCTTGCAAAAAATTAAAGTGATGGAAAGATTTAAGCAGGTGGAGAACGAGAGAAATCACTTTCTCAATCCCATCTCCCAGTGGCAGCAGGAGACAGAGAAAAAGATGGAGAGAAAAAGAGTGCGGGGGTCAGGGATTCAGGTAACGAAAGAAAAAGAGACAGAAAGCAGGAAAAATGGAATTCTGCAGCAGTCCAAATCAATTCAAGCTGCTCTGATGTGGTGTACATACATTATCACTGTCGTTGGAAAGTGAAAAGCGATTGGAGGATGAGTTTGATAAAGAAGAACTAACACTCTCTTTCCCTCAAGCTCTTTTGCAGACACACATACATATAAACGCTCTAAAATGGGATATGAATTGGGTAAACAGAGGCTTTGAGGTGTATTATCCCTTGTTTGATTTGCACACAGATTGATAGTCTATTGTGTATGTGTGTGTGCAAAGGGGCTCCATGCAAGGAGCAGGATTCCAGGGACAAATCGACCGGAAAAGACGGAAATGTAAATGTAGCTCAGCGATCTACCTCTGATCTCAAAGGTACACACACAAGGAGACAAAAACAGAAAGATACACACACACAGTGAGGCCAGCTAGTAAATCTATCTGTGCGACTCCCTTGTGTCTTGCATTATTGATGCTGCACCTGATAGTCATATTGAATTCATGTGGAAGTTTTATGAATGGCCCATGCGGCCTTATGTAGTTGGCGTTCAATGATGATTGTATCATAGTTGCGTATGAAAAGCTGCGAACGTGACGCAAAGCTGCGTTACACGTACCCCTTGTTCTCGTTGAATATTGTATAGTTTACAATAGTATAATTTTTAGAAGTATTAGACACAAGACTGTTGTCACATTTTTCATACAATAATCAAACACGTTCTCCTAAAATGGCCACCTCTGTCATATTCAGCACCAAAAAGATTCAGTTTGGGAAGGTTTTTACTGTCTATTACTATCTATACTACTATATCTATATCTACTATATACTACTATCTTTTCTAGTCTTATGCAATGTAGCTACTGTAGCTACTTTTGTTAATAGATTGTAGAGTAGCTTTTAGTGTAACTGTAAGAGGGCAACTTGACTATTGAAAAGTAGCTTTCCCAACACCGCGTGAGAGCAGGGACTTAAAGTGCTAGAGCGTCTTACCATTAAAGTTTGTTTCTCAAGTTTTGGCTTGTCTTTCTCCTTTTCCTTCGTCTTTTCTTTCTTCTCTTTGTCTTTTTTCTTCTCCTCTTTATCTCGCTCCTTCTCCCTTGCCCGTTCCTTCTCCCGTTCCTTTTCCCGCTCCTTCTCTCTATCTTTCTCCTTCTCTTTTTTCTTCTTCTTCTCTTTCTTGTCCTTCTTCTTGTCTTTGTCTTTGCTCTTGGTATCCTTGGTGTGCGGGAACAATTTATCAGGGAGTATTGGTGGCAACATTGATGGGATTCTTAAGCAGGTCTGGGGGCTGAACAGTGGGCTGGTGGCGGCAACGGCAGCGGCGACGTCTTTGGTTACTTGAGATATCCTCTTCTCATCCTTCCCTCGCTCCTTGCCCTTGTCTCGTTTCTCTTTCTCTTTCTTGCTTTTCTCTTTATCTTTCTTCTTGTCCTTGTGTTTGTCCTTTTCTTTCTTCCCACCAATGCCGTCTCTCCGCTCTTCACCTCCAACTCCAAGCGATAGCTCCGGCCAGGGGATCTTGGCCTCCTCCACCTGCCCTCGCTCCTTTTCCCGCTTCTTCTCCTTACTTTTGTCCTTGTTCTTTCCTTTCTCCTTGCCCTTCTCCTTGAGTCGCTCCTTGTCTTTCTTCTTCAACTTGACCCTGATGTCCTTCTTGATTTTTTTCTTCATAAGAATAGCGGCAGTTGGGTCTTTCCGTTCCTGGGGCGGTTTGAGAGGTGGCGGCGGTGTTGGAGGCGAGTCAGGTGGGGACGACAGGTAAGAGGGCTCCGGAGGTGAAGGACTTGGGGCCTGAATTGGCTTTTGAGCCTGATTGGCTTTTCGAATGACCTCGTCTATAGAGTCATCCATCGTCCAGCGGTTGGGTGGGTTGAGATGTGGGGGAAGTGGTGGAAGCGGATGTTTTCCGGTGAGAGCTTGTGGAGGTTTGACATGGCTAAGTGTAAGTGCAGGTTTGGGTGCAGGTTTTGGAGGGTTTGCCCCCTCACTGTCTGAGTCCGAGTCATAAGCAAATGGGTCTGATGTGCCATCTCCACCCGCACAAGCGCGAGCAATCACAGCAGCAATAGAGTTCTCAATATCCTCGTCTCCTGTATCATGACCTCTGAACTGGCCATCGCGAGAACTATCATCTCCGAGAGGTCCGGCCCAACCACGCCCAGCTGCACTCAAATGGGCAGGACTGGGCCGTGGGCTACGGGGGCTTTTGGGCCTACCGGGTGATCTCTTCCCAGCCTTTTGATTGGTCTTGGGTGGGGTCAACGCAAGCGCTCGCCCCAATATTCCAGTGGGAGCAGAGCCACCCCCTCTTTTAGGTGATTTGTTCTTCTGCCGTGCAGGAGAGGGCGAGGGCAGTTTGGGCTTGTGTCCAGGTGTAGGAGGTGCCACAGGAGGTCTGGGTAATTCGGGGGAGAGGGGAGGGGAGGGAGAATGGGGCATGTGTTGGGAGTTGAGGGAACTGAGGGGTTCCCGTGGCTCGTAACACCATTCAGGGCTAACACCTGGCTTGGTGCTAAGGCGGGGTCTCTTGGCGGCAGGCAATAGACCCTCGGGTCTGGGACTCTGTCCGCCATGACGACTAAGCCAGTTCTCATCATTCTCCTCTTCCTCAACATCCTCTTCCTCACCCAAGGAGACTTGCATGGCCTCGGCAGAAGTGCCCATATCTGCAGGAACAGGTTCCTCCTCTTCCTCATCTGCCAGAAAGAAATATACAAAATATTAATATCACAGGTTTAAAATAAATCAAAAGCAACCAGAATATCCAAAAGGCAAACAAGAGCTGAAAAAAAGGATCAAGATATGACGTACGCCAGACTGAAAGCTCACGTGCACTGCAATCAACACACCACAAATTACCCACCTTATTTAGTATAGTAAATAATAATAAAAAAAATATATAGATAATAAGAACATAGCAGGGGGAAATAAGACAGTCAGAATGTTGAAAATGAGCAATATTAACTGAGAGGGAACATTTCAGGGTGGAATAGAGGGTGGATATCAGAGCAAAGGATCAAAATCATCCACACCTGATTACACAGTAGATCAACAGAGCGAACAAGATACACACACACAAAATCAGACCCACATCCAAGTGTGGAAGCAATCTCTGGATAAATCAAACTTTTTTAATGTCTCCAAGCACTCACACACACTACACACTACGGTGGTGTGATACCAGTTAACCAGTGGTAATCTGGCCACTGCAACTCTCTGCACCACAATGGATGACAGGAAGTGCAGGCAGAGCCCTCTGACACTCTCTATTATAAATAGTGTAATCTATATGGTAATATTGTTGTATTCTATAAGCGGAGAATGGGGATAAGATAACATTGTGACTTTAGGCTTTCTTCCGGCCGGTGGAATGGTAATAGTTATCAAAGGTTATTTGGGAATGACACGCCGGCTGCTCTCTGATTGGCTGTGGCCGGTTATTTATGATACGAATTATGATAAAGATGATGTCTCTTCTGCGTCGGTCGCTCTCCCTCTCCTCGGCCCTTTTGCACAATAAATTGCTATCGTTAATCACGGGAAGGCTTTGTGCCGGCGTGATTACCGTGCCAGCGCCGTAATAAGAATTTTTATTTAAAGGAAGAATATGGATTTGTCATCACCTCCTCAGCGTGAAGTAAAGTGACAGTATTTCACAACGCTGACATTTAATTTGTATGGAAAAAAAGGAAAAGCAGCATGGGTGATATTTGCATTTTATGGCTCTATCCTCCGTTTCCTTTCTTCTTGGAATAGAAGTACTCTCCCTTTTCTCACATACAATTGGACATTTCCATGAACAAGGTACAAAATAGGGTCTGAAACTCTTAAAAATTAAGTCATTTTTTTTCTTTGACCAAATGGCCAGTGAAAATAGGTGCTTAACCTTTAGAAAATGTTGGTTGTCCACCTCATGAGGTCAAACTAAATATTATAGTAGCCATTTTATTTTACATTTATTTCATATGAGTTGAAAAACTAAACAGAGACCATGTTAAAAAGTTTGATTTCAGCTTACTCACTTAGGACCAAAATGGTTTGCATCTTTTTTCAATAACTTTTCAATAACTAACAAGGTTTAGCTTGGCAAATGTTGCTAAAAATAAATTGAAATTAATAATAAAAAAATGAAAAGATTATAATCATTATATACATTACTGCCATGCTGTAGAAAGTTCCTATCCTCACTTACATAGGTGTCACAACGTATCGAATGCACAATTAATCAAATTTCTAATCGCGATTACGATTGCCACGATTTCGTAATCGTTCAAAGGCACGATTACAAGGAAAAATATCCACTTACATTATTCTGCGTGTTTATGAGGTGTGAGAGCATATTGAGTTGTGAGAGGCGAATCACGACTACTTCAGAGTGTAAAAGGTCTAACCCAGAACAAAAGGAGCTACCAGTGACGTAGGTGTACGCTGTTGGGGAAACACCATGACCCGCCATTTTTAAAAAAGCCGTGTACACAGCCTACTGAAATATCTGAAATACTCCTTACTGCTTTCTGCAGTACCAATACCAGCTGCACGTTCTTGCTCTCCTCTCTGACAGCGAGTTGAGATGCATGCGCCTCCTCTCATTCAATCGTCTCATGCTCTCAGGTTTAATAGTGTTGGTGTAACCGGGTCTGAATTTCGGTGCGGGATTGCGCATAATTCTATTCATTCCTGCAGATTTCACCCTCACATGAAGCGCAGACACATCATAAAGCCACCTTTGACATACAAGTGCCAAAATAAGCTGTTTTCCACAGCTTATTAATGGTCAAATACACTCAGAAACAATGTCACAATGCCCATCTTGTAAAACAGTTCAGGAAGAATGTGTCCATCCGTTCGTCATGTCTTAAAGGGACAGCAGGCGAATAAACGTGCCGCTCTCTATGTTGTTAATGTTAATCAAACGACAAAAGACAAAGAGAAAATCACTTACTGCTCTTGACTGATTAACTTTATAACTTTAATTGATTAATCTGTATTTAATTTTTACAATTACTTTGTTTCTTTATTCAGTTTCTTACCTGATTACTACTTTAGACATAAATGAAAAAAATAAAGCAGTCTATTTAATTTCTATCTTTATTCTATTGTATTTATTTGTGCTATAGTTAGTAATTTGTTCATTTGTTCTTATTTTATTAGTGTTTACCATTACCATTTGAAATCAAGCTTTCTTGTGTTGTAAGATATTACAACAAAATTGCCCCATTGTAAAAACAAATACATTGAGTTCGCAAATATTTGTGAGATAATTTTAATGGTAACTAATCAACGTTTATATATGAAAAAAGCTTAAAATCTTTATCATATAAAGTGATCTCTTCAGAAGAATTTTTTGATTGCCTAGACTTTCAATAGATGGACAAAAAAAATAAATAATATTAAAAATATCTATATAACAGTATATACATTGTTTTTTCCCCCCGTGGTATCAAAAATGGTATCGAATATCGGTACTTTTCAAGGTATCGTATCGAAGTTAGAAATTCCAGTACCGTGACAACACCACAGCCTATATATTTAGTCGACGAACTCTCTCTACAAACATGGAAAAAAGTGTTAGATGGAGCTCTCAACCTTTTGCTAGGGAGAAAATCCAGCGCGATTTTGAGCAGACCAAGCAAAACATGATTATTGCTTCAAACAATGGTATAAAGCTATTCAAAACATCATTCAATGCAAATTGTGATAATCGTAATTAATAATCGCAATTACAATTTCAAGGAAATAATCGACAATTATTATTTTTGTCATAATCGTGCAGCCCTAGTTCTCAGTACCCATAGTATTTGTGCTTGTAATGCTTTAAATAAGCAGATGACACCATTAAACCATTACATATGAAAATCAGCGTGTTTGAAACCACTGCTCATGGGAGGGATTGAAATGAGAGATATCTGAAAAAGTGTGTGATAAATTTCAGACGTCAGGCCTCTACTCGTTCGTCCAGCAGAGAAACGGCTCCGTTTTCACTTGCAGCCAGTTTCTCTTTCATCTGATATCAAAAATTACCCCCCCCCCCTTCCTATTTCATTTGGCACTGCCGAAGAAAAGCACGGATTTGTACACTTGCACACATAAACACACGGCGCTTAATTGATTGTGTCACTTACAAATGCGAATAAGACTAAAGACAGGGAGTGATAACGGGAGAAAGCCACTGCGCCAAAAATGGTACATGGGAATGAAAACAAGCTTACACACACATTGTGAAGTAATTAAAATGGATAGATAAGGAAGAGAGTGAATGAGAAGAGAGAGAGAGCTGTCAATTTACTGAGTCCAATGCCTGATGCAACTAACCAGCTTTCTCATACTGATACACACACACACACACACACACAAACACAAATAGTTAGGTATGGTAAGGAGGGGTGGGGGATTGACTCATATCACTTTCATTAAAATCTCCCACACCCCTCCTTCTGTGGTACATTAAAAAGGAAAAGTTGGATTAAGGCCTACTGCAATTAAAGGCAGCTCGTTTATTGGGGGCTCCAATCAATGGAGAGCGCGAGAAGCGGGCTAAACGAGACGAGATAAGATGCGTTTAATGTTCCAATTCCGCACAGCCTCTGTGTGGGACGATTACTAACATCTGAGAGCGTCCTGTGTGCGTGTGCAAAAAAAAAAATAAATAAAAAATTCAACCTGTAGGTGTGTTTAATGCAGGAATCATCTACACCACAAAGATTCCTAAAACAGCCAGGGATTTTAAGGTATGGTTTCTAGGTGATTTTGTTTTGGAACCTTCAGAAAACTTTAACTCGATTTTTCTCAAAATAGACTTTATCGACTTCAAACAGGTGCAGCTCATCCAGTTTTTGTCTGATTCCAACAAATCATACATCATTTTTAAGGATATAACAAAAATAACAACTCATTTTTGAAAATTTGTTCATTGTGACATTTTCCCAACACATATAAAATAATAAAAGGCAAAACAGTATTGCTTTATAATATCAGCCATCATAGTTGTAATCAGCTAAACATTCTATACTGATGCATCTCTAATTAACCTCAAACATGGTGTGTAAAAACAGCGATTTAACAAAAGAAACAAAAATTATTATTAACAAAACCTGCCTGGTGTGAAATTAATAAGAACAGAAGTAAGAGTTTGCCATGACTTTGACCTTGTCTGCAGTATCTATCTTAAACACACACAAATGTACCGCCGGCCTTCTATCCTGCAGCGTCTCCTTGCTCTCATGACCTTCACGTCCGGCAGGGGAAACTTCTGCACGCTTCCGGCTGTAAGTTATTCAAGAATAAGCTTTGAATAATTGTCCCGCAATATGAGTCTCTCTGATTAATTGCCTGAGATAAGAGCAGCTTCTCTCGTTCTGTGGCTCCCGCGCTCACTGCAGGGCCCTGCATCGTACCCTAATCACAACACACACCGTTTATCTGAGAGTGTGGAGATCCAGCTTTGCTTGGGTTAACATGCAAGAGTAGGTTTAACATAGACTTGAGCAAAATATAAAGGGAAGTACAATAATAGCATGTATCAAAGTGTACATGAATCTGCTGTAAGAGAGGGCAGTATAACCAAACACACAACATGATTAATTGTATATCCGAGCAGCCATAGCTATCACCTAAATATTATATATTTTAGCTTTGATATATAAAATTCAGTTTGATATATATAATTCTACAAATTAATACATAAAAATCTATCATTTATTTTCATTCATAGAATTATAAAGAATAAGATTAATATGTAAATTCTATATTATAATTTATATTATATATTTTTGGATAATTCTGTGAATTTTAAAGTTTTTTTTTTACCTGATATACGCAAACTTAAAGATATGATTATTCATGACATTAATATATGAATGAAGTCAAAACAATTTTACGATATAACACTTCAGCTAAAAAAAAAGACTCATAAAAGTAAAAACGGCTGTTCTAAAATAGCTGATATATGCACACGTGACCTCATATCAGTTTAATTCTACAATAATCGGAAGTTGTGTCATTGTTTGGCGACTGCAAAAAACTTTTTTTTATGAGTAAATGTAGCCACAAAATATATAAGCTATGATATAAATAATATTGCAAAACTTCTACTAGAATACCTTTCTATTGTTGGTATATACTGTCATTCTGTCTAGCTACAATCTATTGTGTTGTAACTACAAATAAAAGTTTAAATTCAGAGTGAAAACTAACTTTAAAGTCATAAAACAGGAAATGCACACATATACAGTGATAAAGGCAGTGAAAATGTATTTACACATCAAAATTCTACCTTGATGCTGGTTTGCCTAAAAACAGAACATTTTTCCAATCCAGACAAAAAAAACATACAAAACAGGTGTGCGGAAAGAGACAGAAACACAAAAGTTTACTGATAAACACACAGGGTCTTTGTGGTAGCAAAATGTAACTATCTTCAATGTGAAACCCACATTCTCTTTCTTTTCATGGACACACAAGCGTGTTGAGGTAAAACGGTAAAGCGAAAAGAATAAGACAGTGGTGAACACTTAACACTCGGCTAATAGCAAATCTTCTTTCTCCAGTAATTTAGTACCATGCCTACAGGGCTCAGAGCCTTTGAAGTAGCAGGAAATGTCAAATCAATTATTGCTTTCCTATAAGAAAAGAACGTTTTATTGGTCCTTTTTATGCCACTAGTGTACTTTGCGTGATTTGAGTTTGGAGAAAAAAAAGGTTCATTTGGAATTAATTTACACACTTCGACAGGAGTCCATCAACGCTTGATTAAAGTGAAGTGGTTGATTTGTACATTTCTTTTCTCTGACTGCACCCGTCTCCATGCCACATTGATATAACAGTCTTATTTGACGAAATAACGCTTCTGATCAACAGTACATACACAGTAATGATATTCTGCACCTGCATGGACAAAAGGTAGGGCTATAGGGTATTGAACACTTTGTCCTTCAAACACTTTTTCTTTGGCAATGAAGTTCCTAAAGACTGCAGCACTAGGGTAGTTTTGCGGCCACTTAGACAAGTTTAATTTAATTTATGCAAATTAGTTAATTCAAACTATATCTTTTTTAATGAATCAATAGTTGAAAATACTAATTCAGTGATTTGTTGTTACATTAAGACCTTTGCCACCATCTAACCAATGCTCAATTAAAGTTAAAAAAAAAAAAAAAAACACAGTAATTTACTCACCCTTATTTTGTTCCAAACATATGACTTATAAGATTTAAATGACAGGAAGGTGAGTAAATGACAATTTACATTTTTGGGTGAGCCATCAGTAATTTAGTAACACTGTTAAATCTCAAAATTAATTTAAAATGATTGATTTTCATTTTTAGTCTTTTATTTTTAATTTATTTAGATTAAAAAAAAAATCGGTGCATCCCAAGTAAATGTTATTTTTTGCTATGTACAATTATGTATCTTTAATGAAATATATTACATATCTTTTTATACTGAAAAACAATGGGGAAAAGATGCCTTGAATATTTTTATACTACAAATATACTATAAAATCACTATAAAATGATTTTTCAAAGTTGTAAATTAAATTGGATTACATTTCAAGAAATAATATTTCAGTTTTTCTATTTCAAAGTTTCATGTTTAATTCAAAGTGTTACTTGCTGTAATTACTTGTGAAATTTAGACATTTTGAGTGAAAGTTGTTTCAAAGTGAATCCTACACTTTTTTTTTTTCCAGTGTAGATTTTAATTCTTGCTTTAAAACATTTTGAGAGCAAGAATACAAGTTTGGATCAAATGATGATCATCAACAAATCATACGAGAGAGGATGAATATTAGTTGACACGCATTTTCCCCAAACACAAGAGTGCTATTATGGAATATCGGACTACTGGGAAATCAAACAACAGCCACCTCTCGCTTTATTATGGCGTAAGGTCTTTTGTCCGTCGTTGTGACTCGCTGTCTTTCACTGAAAGTCTTTCTTTCGTTCTTTCTTTCAGGAGAGCGCTGGAGACAGACAGACTGGTGCGCCCACATGTTCTCACTGCCATACATGGAACTTCAGTTGAGTAACGTTCCCCTCCCCTCCCTCAGCCAATACACAGATCAGGGCCCCTGATCGCCTTTGCGATTAGAAAACCGCAGCATTTTGCCGTTCCCCAAAACAAAGTGTTTTTAAGGCTTCTGTTTTCTCTAGCCCTGGCGCCACCAGGAGTACAGTAAACAATAAACACTGACGGATGAAGCCTGTCGCGCACACAACGCACGGAAACGAGCACGTACACACACACCACACGCATAGGTGTTCAGGTTTAACGTGTGAGGGGTGACTAATTTGAGTTGTATTGAGAGGCAGAGCATGGGGGTATTGTGTCAGTACCTGTTACACTTCCCATAACCCTGTCATCACCCATATAGCCATTGAAAACATGGGACAGTGGCTGTATGACGCCGAGTCACCTGCCTTGAACTCATCATGTCACTGCAAAACAAACGGCATCCTTGCCGGATGCCATTATTCTATTAAGCGCAATTGTAAACGCGTAGCACTGTTTGGCTAACGACAACAAAAAGAGCTTGATATTTTGGCCTTGTTAAATAAACAGGTCTTAGAGTTGCTGTTATCGATACATCAGAACAAGTTCGCTGGCAAGCGAACAGCGCTGAGGGGAAGAAAAAACAGTCCAGTTGAACACTTAGTGGTGGACTTATGGCAAATTGACTTTTACTTCAAAGTGCTCGACAATTATGTCTTTCGGCAATTAGAGCGCTTGAAAAAACGGAACCCACTTGAGCCTTGCCAGTGAACCGGTGGAGGAATGCCCCTGAGCCAGCTCACAGAGGGGTGGGGAGTGCTTTGGGTATTGTCCTGGGAGTCTGAGCAACTCAGACGCCTTGGCAAGAAAGCACATCTGAAACCAGTACTGCACACACACACCCATGCAAAGCATGTCAGAGAAGGGTCAAAAGCAGGGTTAAAAAGTACTTTCTACACACACAAACTTGTGTGACACACACAATAAATGTTCCAACAGCTTTATACACAAGAAAACTATTAGGCGGTCAAACCGGGGCTATGAATTTACCTAAAAATTGCATCTTAGTGCATTTGAATTGTTTCCAGGTTTAATACTGTTAGAAACGGGAGTCGGGTCTCTGTTCATCAGCGATGCTGAAGTCAGGAAGCTTTGCTCCTGTGTTCGGTTTTAATGCTAATAACACGCTGCTATCTGAAGCAATTAGACTGCGTCCGATCCCTATCGGGTCTGTGTGTTCCCAGCGCATCTAAAGAAAATGTTTGCGTTTGAAAAAGTCCATCACATAAACAGATAAGGAGCGTTGCAGTGCAGCGTCTAGCTGAGTAGACTTTGTTCCCTTGCAGATCAGTAACGGCGACCTGCTGCTGGTTCTGATGAACTCTCGCTACCGCAGAACTGATATATGCATATACATGCGTTAACGCAGTGAACTTGCCACTGCGACGGAGATAGTCCCATAATACATGTTAAGATTTGCATTCACTATAATATACCAGATGTAATCATGTCAAATTTACATATTTTGAAATTCAAATCAACAGCTTAAAGTAAAAAAAAAAAACTTGAATATAATTTTTTCTAAAAATATATCACTGCTTTCAGTAGCATTTTTTAAATTAACATTATTGATTTTACTTTACTACTACATATACTGAGTGCATCCTCAATTTAATAAATAAATAACTGATAAAAATGTAGATATTAATGTGTAAATTGTAAATGAAATGTGCATACTGTATAAACATTAAAAAACTAAAATTAAAACATTCTATAGCATCTACAAAAAATAAAAAATCTTTGATTAGAATAAAAACAATCCAAATAGCACAAAATTATTTTTTATACTCCTTACAATAAAGTTACGTCGCCACACTTTTATTTAAAATTAAACATATTCAAATGTAAAGTACATATGCAAACGTTACAAGTTTCCTCTTAAACAACTGAAATTCTTTTGAGAATGACAACGGGCTAATCTGTCGGACATCAAAAACGTTCTACAATAGTTATCTTATTTCGTGTGAGTGTAATGTGGGAAGAATCCAGATACACTACATTTCCAACATAGAGAGACGGAGCCATCATGCAAAGCTCATTCAGACGGCACAGTCAACCAAAAGCACAGCGAGTTCTTGCATGATGTAGTCAGAGAGTTACGGTGTTGTTTCAAATCTTTACTATCATTTAAATCATGCCCCACTTAAAGATGTTTGGTTTGACAGGAAATAAGCCATGCAATCTTAGATAAGGTCATCAAAATACAGCCAACTAAAATAATAAAAATAATTTTTATTTACTTTTATTTACTTTTCATAATTTAACTGCTCAAAATGAATGCTAATTTTGTGAAAATCTATTTAATTTTTTTTAAATTCTACCTACCAATATTTCAGAGGCTAAAACAATTATTACCAATTAAATAAATATGAATTTCTTAAATTATACTTTTTTTAGTTATTATTGTTTTAATTTGTCCAAGTTTGCACCGGGCTGCTATTTAAAAAAAAAAAAAAATGTTTGTATACTATAAAAAAAAAAAACACCTATAAAAAATTTTATAGGAATGTTTTTGACTATTATATATATATTATATAATTCTGTAAATGACATCTGACAAACTTTTCAGGTTTGAACATCCAGATGTCAATACAATCTTTGCACTGTACATATTATGTAAACGGGTCAATGACGTGACGGGTCTTTTTTTTTTTTTTTTTTTTCAAAGGCCTTAATAATAATAATAAATAAAGATATGACATCCAAAGTATGTAAGGTAGTACAACTAGATCCCTTTTTTTGAATCTCAAAGGTTTTAATTATATTTTGCTACATATAAAGGTATTTTAAAGATTCTGAAGTGTCAAAAGGTCATTTAGTTTAACCATCCAAAGGCCAATACAGCCATTTCATTTGTGATTAAAATATTTTAAAATGTAATAAATGTAAATATTTTTTATTCTGGCATGATTTTATAATATCATATTAACAGTGCAAAATGGTGTTAAAATTATGTGTAGAAGTCGTTGCTTTGTTATGAGAAAGAATGTCCGGAAAAATGATTTTCATTGATGTCATTTGGAGTAACCAATATAAAGGGACCATTTTGAATCAAGTCATGCGGTCAGTAAGTGACATCCTTCAGACACCTGCAAAGGACCACATGGTCGTGAAGAAAAGTTACTAACTCTCTTTTAACGATTAGAAAAATTCATGTTTTCACTTACTCATACGCATGTCAAATGTTGTAATATTTAAAAAAAAAAAATAATAATAAAATGTTTGATTATCCTTTTGCTATCTAGCTAGCTAGATATCAGCCTGTTAGCATTGTTTGAAAATATCGTCATTCGGTATAACCAAAAGTGTCATTCGGTAAAACCAAAATTTTGGTTAGACTGAATGGCTTTTTTTGTTCATATTGTAAAAAAAATGACAAAAGCAGTGCTAATCGATTATAAAAACCACATAATCTCATTGTTAACACTTAATAAAACGTATTCGTCAATGACCCAAATATTAATATTATTTTTTTAATTCTGGATTATAAAACATTCATACTCTGCACACAGATCAGGAAGCAGTATAATAGGAAAGGTAAGGGCAAGTTGTTGCTAGACAAGGGTATTTATAAGTGCAATTCAAAATGAACATTCCTGTGGCCAGGTCGTGACCTTTTTGTGAGTGTCTCTCAGGTCATAGGGTCAGGTCAATCGGAGGGGAATGTTATCCAAAGCGCTTTATTTATTTATTTAATCTTTCATTTGACTCCACTCCTTTACCGCTGCCCGGGATTATCCGAAAACACGAAGGGAGAGACGGGGAGAGGAGACCGCTGCTTCAAATTAGCCAGAATAAATAATCGGCACTTCAAGTCAATAAACACTGTACATTACTTTTTTATGGAAGCAGTCAAATAAACTTTTTGAAAAGTTTCTGGTAGGAAAATAAAGGAGCTAAATTCGCACAGAGTGACCGGGTGATTTACGCTCATCTCTTTTTCTTTTGGTCGGAACATCCAACCAGTGACTGACGTCCGAACAAGCAATGAACACATGCGGTTTCTGAAAAATACAGTACAAAAAATATAACACAAAGTATCTTCTCAGAAAATTCTCGTGAAATTTAACATGAGGAAGGATGTCACAATTTAACCTCCATTTTCCCCACTGCATTTTCAACGAGGTCGGACCGGTTTCAAGTACAAAGAATGGGGGAAATTTCGAAAAAAAAATTCCAATGTTTCCGGTTCAGGATGAGTTTGCATAGACAGGTCACTGCCTTGACGTCTACCTGAGTTGACCGCCTCTCAGTCTCTGAACTCCTCACCCTTTGGTGAACTACAAGGAAAAGCAGTAACAGCAGAGAAAAGGAAGGGAAAGAGACAGAGGGGGTCTACCGCCTAGTGGAAGGGACCCGCATGAGGGTTGTGGGACCAAAGTCTTGAACATTCTTCTGTTTCCTAAATGGCCAGTGCAACACAACAATACGCCTCATTTAGACTTAATGGATGCATTTGATGCATGCGCAGTCGAATTTATGCGTGTGTGTGGCATATTTATATATTTGCATTCATTAATAACGGGTGAAATGCCACACAAAGTTCATGCATGTGCATACGTCGTGTGTTGGTATGTTGTGTGACGCAGTAGTGTGCGTGTGCAAGTGTGTGTGTGTGTGTACTAAAAAGAGCCCAAACAGCTCGGCGCCAGCAGTCTGCCCTTCCCGTAACGGCTGAACGACGGCAGAAGACTGAGAGAATGAGAGAGAGAGAGATTTGCATCTCTTTGTGATAGAGAGGGCCAGGATTCCTCACGCCCGTACGAAAAAAAATACAAATAAAAAAAAAGGGAGAAATTCGACATAATGGCACCAGGACAAATTCCACTTGGTGCCGCCGTGTATCAGTCTCGACACACACAGGTGACTTACGGACACACCAAATCACACAATGCGACAACCGAACACACACCTTCATGTCCTTGTCCAGGTGAATTTTCTCGTATGCCACATTTAACTAAGCAAGAGACGTTAATATGGGAGTTCAATTCCTATAGGCTATATAAAACTAAATCAAACTGGGCAATGGCATATATGAAGGTCCACACACACACACACACACACATATATATTATATATATATATATACACACACACACACGTTTTACTTATTTAATCATTAAAGGGATAGTTCACCCAAAAATGAAAATTATGGGTATCCCATGATTTACTCACCCTCAAGCCATCCTAGGTGTATATGACTATCAATGCGTACGGTCGTCCGCCGGAAGCTAGTTGTTTTGTTTAATAAAGTTTTAAATATGGATATTTTTCTTACAAGAATGCATCGCTTCGCTTCAAAAGGCCTTTATTAACCCACTGGAGCCATATGGATTACTTTGATTTGGAATAGATTCTTATTCTTTTTTCTTTTTTTTTTTTTTTCAAAATGCGGCCGCCCATTCACAACCATTATAAACCTTGGAGGACTAAGGATATTTTTAAAAATATCTCAGATTGTGTTCGTCTGAAGATAGTCATATACATTAGGATGGCTTGAGGTTGAGTAAATCATGGGATCATTTTCATTTTCACAATCTGAACAAACCTTATCTTATCATAAAAATGTCAGATGATCTGATATTTTAAGAAACTTACTGACCTTGACAGTCATGAGGGTTTTTATATTTGGTGTCATTAAACTTAAACATTCACCACAAAAAAATAAAAACAATAATAATACTAAAAGAAGAAAGCAAGAGGGTCTATTTTTCCCCCCCAAACACAACGGGAAACATATTCAAATGTGTCTTGCTCTCATCTTGGCGTATTAAGATTACTTCAGTTTTTCCAATTTGTTTTTATTTTCTAAAATCATAGAAACTGCTGGGCAGGCGGTAAAATAAAGCTTCTCAATCTCAATATGGGAGGAATATAATCCCAAACTAGCCTACCACTTGAGACACACGCAACTCAATCTAAAAACCCCAATATATTAAAAGTGCATTTAAGATGAGGGGCTGAACTTAAAAAGACTGGGTGCTTACTCCTACAAAAATACATTTGTGCTGCCGTCTGCACAATTGTGCAGCCCAATATTTTACCACAGAAGTCACTTGCTCTGTTCCAGTTCACTTCAAATGTCAAATCAGCCTTCTGAACTTTTCTCTTTAGTGCAGAACAGTGACACTTTGAGTCCAAAAACACACAAAAATATACTTTGTGATGAAGATATTTTTTCTCAGACATTTGTGGTCGTAAGTATGGGTCTATGAGGTTGTCCAGAAACAGATTAGTGAGATTGCCTAGTTCATATGTTGTTGTTTTTTCCCTATAATTTTTGTTGTGATATTTTTTATAGCATGCTTTAAAGTAATCTTACTATGTTGAGAAATTTGAATACATGTCCTAGACTGTTATTGGTCAATTCCAATGTTAAAATGGACATTTTGTCAAGCCTATTTTCATATTAATAATTCACTTTAAAAATAAGACTTGTTGAAAAGGCAAAGAAAATTATACTTAGGAGGAGGATCAGGATAGAGAAATGTCACAACCCAGACTTGAACTCCAAGGCTCAACATGTTGGAGCATATACACTAACATTTTTTACATTTACTTACAAAGTTAAGAAAAAATATTAGTACAAAGACAAAAATAAGCACAAAGAGCTCTAGTATGCGTTGTGCACCCAACACTAAGGTTGACTGTAAAACTCATTTTCATATTTCTGTGCGACAGCAGACATGTGGAGGGAGCCACTCCAAGTCAAACAGGAGAGCAGGCTGTTTAGACTGCATTAATTCCCTTGACGAGCTTCCAAACCGGCCCACTTAAGGTTATTAAGGTCTATAAATACCGTGTTACCCTCGTTAAGATACATAATTGCTTAATTTACATTTTGCTTCCTCCCTGAGAAAATCGGAAGTCATTACAAGACTCCCAAAAAACACCCATCCCCGTGATTAAACTGTCGCCGGAGCTGACCAATCAGCTGCTGAGCTCAGCACTACCACAGGAAACTACCGAGGAAAAAGATGGGAACTCGAGGAAGGACGGCGTACTGGTGAGGGTGTATTGTGTGCTTGTGTGTATGTTGAGATAAGAAAAGAGCACAGGGAAAAGTCTGAAAATGCAGTTTTGTTTTGATTTAATTGTTTTATTTGTGAGTATATAAAGTGCACATATACAGTAAGAAAAGTGAATATAAAATATGACAATGAATAAGTGTGTATCTTTAAGTGCGCACCTAAAAAATCATATCTTTCTACATATCTAACATAAATTTGGGGATTAAATGAGTATAAATTAATAACTAAATAGACAGTTATATAGACAGAATGACAGAAAGACAGACAAATGAGAAAGACACTGATCGATTGCGATACACTCTCAAAAAAAGATGTGTTAATTAATAACACATTTTTTGTGACACATTTTGTGTCATTTTGTGTACATAATTGACACAAATTGTGTAAATATAACACATTAGTGTGTAGAAAATGAGCAGAAATAACACGTTTGAGTTAAAAGCAACACAAAATATGTTGTCCTTAACTAGACACACGGGTGTGTTAAGATCTAACACAGGATGTGTTGTTTTTAACACATCTGTTTTAAGAGTGTAGATAGATAGATAGATAGATAGATATTAAATTATATTAGTTTAACGTCATATTTGTGTCATATTTTTAAACCCACCTGTTGGGGATATTTTTTATATTTTGGGATATTTTTATTTTTATTTTTATTTTTTTTTAAATGCAAAAATACAAAGTTTTCTTTGATTGGTAGAGTTTCAGTAGAAGTATATGGTACATCCTCGTTTAAATATTTAGTTAGGTAAATGTGTGTGTGTGTTTTGGCTGGGATGGGATGGGTTGAGGGGAAGTTGGATGAATACTTTTAACTAATGTTACACCTAAATAGAGTTTGGGTCAGAACTGGCTGTAATTCTTTAACTGACTCAAGTTAACTGACACATACCCATAGATCTCCATAAACACACAGATAATTTGATTACAGCCCAACACTTTCTACATGTCATTCAGGACATAGTACAATATACAAAGAGAAATTCATGAACAATCCTGTGTGTGTGTGTGTGTGTGTGTGTGTGTGTGTGTGTGTGTGTGTGTGTTCGTGTGTAGGGATTTGCACTTCTCAACCCGCTCAGGAAATCCCTTAAATTATGTTATTAGATAAACGCCGCAACACAGGTCAACACGGGGTCAGACTGTGTCTGGGAACTTTGTGTCCATGTTTGTGTATCTATGCAAGTGTTTTCCACGGAGAGAAACATCACAGTTGTGTCATCTAGTTGAGTGCTGATCAATATAACAACAGCGAACATTTCAGTGAAAATCATCTTATAACACTGAGATGAAATATTTGCCAAAGACAGTGATCATTTGATCCCTTTCACCACTCATAACATGGATCCAATGTGCGTTTCTGCAGGTGGTGTATTTGTGTGTATGTCAGTGGTAAAACAGAATTAGGGGCTTGGTTATGTGGAGCCAACAGAAGATAAGGAGCCTAAGATGATGAAATATAAAGCAACACATGGCCTAGACGACCTCACTCTGATCAGTGATAACACACACACACACACACACACACACACACACACACACACTCTCTCTCTCTCTCTCTCTCTCAAGTGTTTGTGTGATTCATGATAACAGCAGCACAACACGCACAGGGCCAAACACTTTATCAACAACAGAATTACAGCGTGATATAACATCTGATACAGAACTACACTCCTGATACTGCAGAGTGTAAGAAAGAAAGAAAGAAAGAAAGAAAAAGAAAGAAAGAAAACAACAGAGCAAATGAAAAAACGAGCAAGCAAACTAAAGCAAGCAGACAAAAATGAAACAAGATATAAAAGGAAAGAAAAAAAGCATGTGGGGGCAAAAAACAATAATAAACGATGATCAAACAAATGGGTGAAGAAACAAACAAATGAAAGCAAACAGGTACGAACAAAAGAGTAAACAAAACAAAAACAAAATGCTGTTTGAAATGAAATACTGCGCTATCAATATTCTTTTTTTAAAGCAGTGTGTAGAAAAATTGGGTAAAAATTTCTTTTTTGTGAGTTCAATCTAATAATGAGCAAAAAAAGTAAAAAATTAAATCACAGCTTCAATATGCACTTGAAGTAAAGCAAACAAAAAACAAGGGCAAGCAGAGAAAAACAAAACAAGAAATAAAAGGAAAGATAAAAGCATGTGGGGGCAAAAACAGTAAACAATGATCAAACAAATGAATGAAGAAAAACAAATGAAAGCAAACAGGTACAAACAAAAGAATAAACAAAACAAACAAAAAAAAAATGCTGTTTGAAATGAAATACTACACTGTCTATATCGAAGCAGTATGCATCATTACACAATAAATGTTTATTAGTAAAAGTAGTATTATGTCATGACCTCATCATGAATATTATCAAACGGCATCCAGTTATTATCTTGGAATTAACAACAACAGTTAGGCCGATTTTGCATTTTTCATTTAAATGGGGTAAAAATGTCTTACATTTTAGTCAGTTCAATCCAATAATGTGTGTGTGTGTGGGGGTTCATTTTTTAAAATTAATTTTAAAAATTAAACCATGGCTTCAATATGAACTTGAAAGGCACAGTGGATCAAAGGAGGGTCGAGCAAGTATGCAATTTTTTTCTCCAAGCAAATACATGATCTAATACACAGAGAAAAGAAATGCATACTTGCCTATTATGCATACTACAACCTATAGATGTAGTCGTATGTTAGTATGCAAGAGTCTCTGAGTATGTCGTACCATATAAAATATGACTACTAAATCCTTAAACACAACGGTTGACGCAAACGCTAACACTAACTCTACGAAGTGAAAAGCCCCACTGTAATCTTCTATGCAGAATTTATCTGCACCGCTTGACTAGGATTCACTGTGGCTACGTCTTAGGGTATGTTTCAGCGCAAGTAGATGTGAACACGTTTATCGGATTTTCTCGCGTTTCAACTGCAGTCGATCACGTTGTGTCTGGAATGCGATGAGCTAGGGCCGCAGAGAAACCCAGTCAGCGATAACTGATAATGCCACATGGGCATATTGCTGTCTGTTAGCCACATCTCCCTACATTTGTTACAAGCCAAGTAAGTAACAGAGCTATATAACAAAGCGAGATACAGAGTACATGGATTAGGTTTCGCCAAATTCTGTGATGAATGAGGTTTGACTATTTATATCTCGTAGCGGTCGATGCAAGTGTGAGGGATCAGATCCACTTAGAATGCGTTTAGGCTGTAAAAATAAAACGGTATGAATCGTTTACCACTGAGGTTATTTTACTTGAGTTGCCACTGTTTTTTCTTCAGTTCTTCATTTTGAAGACTAGTCCATCACGAGTTCAATCCAGAAGTCATTCAATTAATCCTGGACTCTCCTCTTTCTGCCCGTCTCTCATCCCGTCGCTCTATCGCTCTTCCTCGCCCGACTCTCCCTCCTTCTATCAGTGCATTAATCTAAGCTGTGTTTCCTTGCCTCTGCTGGTGCCATGAGGGCAAACGCTCCAGATGGAAAAACCCTGTTTGTATTCTGCAGGCGCGTTCGTCAGACCCTCCGTCTTTCCCTCCTCTCCATCTTCCTTTCCAATCTTTTGCTCTCCATCCTCGGCCGTCTACACTGTACGCTCTCCATCTGTCTGTCAGGTTCTTCCGTTTTAAATCATTGCTTTCTTTACAAATGCAATTTACACTGGCTTTGATTAAAAAAACAAAAACATTCCACAAATATTTCCAAATTTCAGGAATATACACTACCTTCTTAAATTCATGTTCAATACTGGTGGATCAATTAAGAATGAAAGCGGATCAATGACGTGACGGGTCAATTTTTTTGTCCAAAGATCTTAATAATAATAAAAAACAACGATATGACATCCAGAGTATGTAAGGTAGTACAACTAGATCTCTTTTATTGAATCCAAAATGTTTTAATTATATTTTGCTACATATAAAAGGTATTTTAAAGTTTTTGAAGTGTCAAAAGGTCATTCGGTTAATCCGTCCAAAGGCCAATACAGCCATTTCATTTGTGATTAAAATATCTTAAAATGTAATAAATGTGTATATTTTTTTATTCTGGCATAATTTTATAATATCATATTAACAGTGCAAAATGGTATTAAAATTATGTGTAGAAGTCGTTGCTTTGTTATGAGAAAGAATGTCCAAAAAATGAATTTCATTGATGTCATTTGGAGTAACCAATACCAAATGTTTAATTGTCCTATATCAGCCTGTTCGAAAATATCGTCATTCGGTATAACCAAAAAGTGTCATTCGGTAAAACCGAAATTTTGGTTAAACCGAATGACTTTTTTGGTGACAAATTCTGTCCATCTTGTAAAAAAAAAAAAAAAAAAAAGACAAAAGCAGTGTTAATTGATTATAAAAACCACATAATCTCATTGTTAACACTTAATAAAACTTAAAAATTAATTATATCTCCATTATGTTTTTTTTTTTTACACTTTTAAAAACCCTATTTGTCAATGACAGGCAAAATTTAACCTGTTCACATCGACTTCAATAAGAAATAATATTTCAACTTTTTTAATGGTCTATTTAAATCTGCCATATAAATTAAGATTTAAATCAGCGTTTAGCCTGTTCACATCAGCTTTGATATGAAAAAACAAAAATTCAGAACATCAGGAAAACAAAGAAAAATATCCTACTAATCATTAAAATGTAATAACTTAATCATTTTCTGCTTCTATAGGTAATGCAACCTATACTTATTTAATAGTAGTACATAATGATTAGAATAAAGCAGAAATACAGCACATTAAAAGTGAAATGTTTCATACTGACTTAAATGAAGGTTTCACAGGATCAATTCAAGATTGTCTGTCACAAACTTTATATTTAGTAGGCTAAATGACCGAAGTCATACTACCTGCATAACGAAAAAGATAGTCAGTCAAGCACAAAACATACATTCACAAACAAAAGCCTCTGATATAACACATAAATGCAGAATTTCACTACATATGCAGATAACACGATAGTACAGGCAAATCCGTAACTGCAGCGCTACAAAACTGATAGCCGTTATCTAGCTACTGTTCTTTCTGTCGGTGGACAAGTACTTCCTGCTCCACTCCACAGCCCCGACACACCTCATCAGAAACTACCTCATTCTGCCTTCTGACAGATCATTTATATCACATAAACCTTAGCCAGTAATTATCTTTTGCTACAGTCTGCCAATATTCTGAATGACAGTCCTATATTGGCACAGTGAAAGTCAATACTTTGTTGAGTGCAAATTCAAAATGGACCTAATTCGAGGTCAGGGTCGACCTTCTGCTAAACATTCATCTCTAGATGTTTCTACCTGAGGCGCTTAGCATTTGAAAGTTTATGACTGCCTTATGAAAGCTACGAAAATCAAAACGGGTAGCTATTTAACAAAAGGAAACGCTCTAGATGTTAAATAAAGAGTAATTTTATGTGCAGGACTCGACAATAATTATAGAGCCAGGGTGAGAGAGTTTCAGACCTGTTGAAAGAACTGTCTCTCGGCCCAGTTCTATGTTATTATTAGGCTATGTGTTTATCAGTCATATACAGTCCATGTGCTATTAAGTCATATAAACTTAAATTTGATCACTAGATGACATAGATGAGGTTTTCAAAAATCAAAAAAACTAGTTGTGATAGTCTTGAAAGCATGATTTATAAATTGTTGAAAATAATCACCATATGCCATAGTTTTCCAGCATTATAGCTGGATGCTTATGACATTATAGATGCATAATCTGGTATTACTGCAAATTAAAAACACTCAAATATTTTCTAATTAGTTTTTGTCAAGAAAAATAAGTACTTTTACATTAAGTTTATAAAAAAAAAAACATGAATAAATAATACAAAATACAAATTTTGTTTTTCTGAAAACAAATGCAGTCCGACACATCAATGTTGCTAAAAATCTGTTTTATTTTATTTATTTATTTATTTTTTGTGTGTGGTGGGGTCAGTCAAAATATTTCCGACTAGGCCAGCAGAAAAAAAATTCTTATTGACGTGTCCTGCATATGGGCTATTTTGAAGGGTATCAAGCAAAAATAACCCCTATGTGAAGTAAGCACGTCCAGAGAGAGTGATGCATACGCACATATACATCAGGAGACCCAAAATAACAGGCAGGTGTGTCGTCTTTAGATGCTCATGGCATCATGGGGAAAAATGTCCATCAGCAGTTTTTGTAGGTCACTCATCACACAACACAAGCTTTAGGGCTGGTGGCGAAGGACACTTACTGTACTGTCAACCATAAGACATATAAAGCGGAAGAGTAACTCGCAATGACTAGTTCACTTGGTGTAAGTTTTTAACGTTAAGCTGAATATATTTGAGAAAACTAACACAGGAGTAGTTTATCACTTTTAAATGGGGATCAGTCTTAGTAACGTGTGTGTACAGGGTTCCCACACCTTTTAATCATACACATTTCTATGACGTTTTTTTTTTAAATTTGTGATAACTCAATAAGATTTTGACTTAAAATATATAAATTTGTATTGTATTTGTATTACATGAAATATTATATAAAAGATATAGAAAATAAAAAATGTATTGACTACAAAAATTCCAATTACTTTTTTTTTTAATGTTATTTATTTCCATGACTTTTCTAAACTGTTTTAAAACTTCCTTACATTCCCAGGTTTTCCATGACTGTGGGAACCATATCAAAAGCAAAAACCTCAAACAGATAAGATGGGTTTGAGATTACCACATACAGGTCAAAACGAATTTTAAGTGATAATACAAAACCTACACATATTTCATATAAATACAAACACTCGCTCTTCACTCTAAATAATCTGCAAAGTATCATGCAACATAACTCATGTAATGAACTATATCATAATTCAAACTGTGCAAAAATGAGACTATATCAATAATGTAAATGTTCCTTCTGCTTCGGTAAAAGCACCTCTTGACTTGTAGCGTGCGCAGTGATTTTCCGCCCTCCTTCAGAATGCTGGTCTCATCCACCTCTTGTTTCCTATGGTGGCATTAAGTGCTTACCCAGACTCCCTCTCTGCTAGGACAATAAACACACACTAATTCCCTGGCACCGCTAAACGCTTCAGCAGCACCGTGTGTGTGTGTGTGTGTGTGTGTATGAGAGAGCCCAATTACTAAACACACACACAAGAGAAGCCCTGTAACACACTTTTAGAGCGTAACACTTTTATTTGAGGGTGAACTAGTTTGTTGACATCAGCACTATGAATAATGCTTTTAATAAATGTTTATAAATATTTTGTAGACTGAAGATTTATAATTCATATTGCCTAATTGGCCAATTCAGGATGTTTTAACTGGCTTTTTATGGATAAATCTCATAGACAAATCTATTTCATCAGCATTTATTCTCTTTTGGAAACCAGAATTCAAAATATAAATTTTATTAAGAAACATTAATAGAGAAGTAAATATTTGCTTTGACAATAAGTACCATTCTTTGAATTAATTCAGTTGGATTTTGTTAAAATTCATACTTTTTGTTAAAATTCACATTCAAACAATTTACACTTTACTGCAATACAGGCCAAAAACAAATCAAATACATGCGGGACGTAAATTGGAAATCAGAATTTGGTGTATTTTTACTGAAAATAGGTTAAGAACAGCTTTATTTTGGTTAAGAAATTAACTGTATAGTAAATATAACTGATTAATAAATTCTTTAAACAACTGTTTATTGTCAAATCAATATTTACAATATATTACATCAATTTGGATCAGAAAGTAGCTGCCAGCCAAATAAAAGGCGTATCTGCACACACACAAACACACACACAGACGCGCACACACACACAAACACACACACACACAAACACACACACACACTCCAGGAACTGGCTATTTCAGTCCGGGTTAACAGTGACCCACCCTGGCGCCCTGGGACCGGGGGCAGAGGTTCTGTTGAGCCCGTGAGCCTGTCACCCTCTCTGGGGAAGGATTTACATTCCTACCCCTCCCTTCCACCGGACGAACCAAGCCCAATACACACAGTCACACAGCATCAGTTAAAAGAATTTCAACACGCAAACAAAACTACTTCGGCCTAAACTCACCAAGTCCAACAGTAACAGAAGCTAATATGAATTTCTGAACAACTGTCAAAAAGTTCTCAGTTTCAGGAAACATCACAGGAACCTTCGGCTGAAATCAAACGGCTACTAGCAATGTGTCAGGATAGTCCAACAGCCGACTAGCTCATAAGTGAGGTCAACTAGTTTGTTCTAGATTAATTAAATTCCTATTTGCTTTAATAATTTTTAGTGGTGGTGCTTTAAAGGGGATGAACGCATAACATAGACATAGTTAACCCTCTCTAAGAAGTTTTGTCTCTACACTATATATTTTTTTTTTTAAATTCCTACCGTTATAGCCATCAAAGCACAAACAAATTCATTGCCTGTGCTGGACTTCAAATGATTTAGTGTAGAATTGTGAAATAAATAAATGTATATAAAAATGTATGTACATTTAACGCATATATTGCATCTGATCTTTCAATAAATTTAGATAATTCAAATAAATTAAAGAATTACGGTTGCACTTCAAATCATCTGTTTTTGTGTAGATTTGCACAATAAAAGGTTATTTTACCTACACGTACATTTAAAAATATACATCTAAACTTGATTTTAAAAGTATGCAGTTTTGCATATCCCTTATATCGAGGTTATCGTATTTACAATGAGAATGTAACATTTACAACAAGAATGAAAATGTAATTACAACAAGAATGTAACATTTACATTGAGAATCAGATTGTGTTTACAACACGAATGTAAACGTATTTACGAGAATGCGACATTTACCACGAGAATGTAACATTTACTATGATAATGTAACATTTACAACAAGAATGAAATTACAAGGGGAATTACAATGAGAATGTATTTACAACGAGAATGTAACATTTACAACTATTGAGAACGTACAAGAATGTAACATTTAGAATGAGACTGTATTTACAACGTGAATGTAAACGTATTTACAAGAAGAATAAGAATGCAATTACAACAAGAATGTAAAATTTACATTGAGAATAAGAATGTAATTAAGATAAAGTAACATTTACATTGAGAATGTAATTAAGATAATGTAACATTTACATTGAGAATGAGAATGTTTTTAAACATGAATGTAACATTTACAACGAGAATGAAATTGTATTAACAATTTGAGTGTAAACAGATTTACGACGTGAATGTAACATTATCAATGAAAATGTAACATTTACAACAAGAATGAGAATGTAACATTTATATTGAGAATAAGAATGTATTTACAACGTGAATGTAACGCATTTACAACGAGGTAACATTTACAACAAGAATGTTACATATTTACAATGTGAATGTGTCAATTTAAATGCTATGGAAAGCTAGCACAGCCACTGGTTAGAAACACTGTGCATAAAAAAATAAAATAAAGAACGACAGGTTGAGAAAGATCCAAATAAGCATAAATGAACTATGAAACGCAGTAAGGCAGTTACTTTAAGGTATCACCCCATATAATTGGGCGTGCATGTGGGTGAGAATTTCGTAGGTGGCGATCAAGTGTACGAACAGCATTTTTCCTGCCAGAGTGACTGCTTGGAAGAGCCTGTCTTTCATATCATAATGCCAGAAAGAGACATGGTGGCCTGGCAAAGCTAATCATCACATGACACCTACGCTTACAGCGGGGACAACGGACCAGGTCAATGCCCGCTGCAGACTCTGTATACACATATTGTACAGTACATTTCTATATAAACAAACACAGCAAAAAAAAAAAAAAAAAAGATATTCCAGAGAAAACACGTGGGATATGTTTGTGCGCTATAGACGGACAGCAAAGGAGAGAGACATAGACACAGAAAGACAGAAAGGAGGAAAGAGGTTGGCTGGTGCAAGAGTGCCATCCAAAGGAAGCAGAGGTACTGCAAGTGGTTTGATGGGGGAAGATGATTAACTTTAAAAAGTCACAAATTTTATGACAAACTCCCACTGAACAGAACCTACATAATATATATAAAATATATTTTAATAAAATATACAGAATATCAACTGAGAAAAGACAAAATTCATCTAAGCGTGACAAAAAATATATTTTTTGATTAAAACACGAAGAAAACGTATTTATACTTCAAATAAAATTACAAAATTAATAAAATACATTTATGATAATTTCTTAAAAAAAAAAAAAAGGAGTTATAATTATTCTGCCGGCAAAATCAATGTGCAAATATATATATATATATATATATATATATATATATATATATATATAAAAAATTTATAACATTATATATGTAAAAAATGTATAACATTATATAATATATATATCTTAAATATATATGTGTGTATATATATATATATATATATATATATATATATATATAAATAATGAAATGTCTTTTTTATTAAGTATCTTTACTAGAGGTGTAATTATTTACTCTGGCGATATTCAATAATGAGTACTAAATAATGCAATGCACTTAAAATTGTGTATTTCAAACGAAATAATTACTACATGATTTATGCTACATCAGTAAAATGACTGAGAAAGTATTGAGAAAATAATCGTTTCTAGAGACACAACAGCCAAATTAGTAGGTGGTTAGTAGTAGACATCTTAAAAGCTTAGTCAGACAAATCCATAGCTTATAAAATCAGCTTTTATCCATAGCGACAATATGTACAACACAATATTTATGTATGTTTGTATTAATTTTTAAATCTGCATAGGTTTCATTAGACCAATAAGAGGTAGATCATATTAGAGCTTTTCCTAAACCTATATAAGGCCAGATTTCAAAACCTGGACATTTCTTGCTGGCAAAGCAGTATTCAACAATAAGTTTTTTTTTTTTTTTTAATTAAACAAATTCTATAATGCAACTCCAAGTTAGATATAAAAAACAAAACAAAAAACAGATTTGTGCTGGAAAACAAAAAATACATGGCGATAAGCAAATAAATAAATAAATAAATAAATAGTGTCTTAATTTTCTTATTTATTTTTGTGGAGGCTTCCAAGATAGTCACAAGCCATTCTCACAATTTCAACAATTTCTTATCTGTTAATCAGCTAGATAACTTTACCTTGGTGACGCATTTAACTTCTAACAATAACATTCAATATGTCAAAGAAACTGAAATTTTTAAGTTTGGTTCATGACTGTTTGTACACGAACAAACATAAAAACCGATCCAATAGGTCCATCAACTAGCATGAAACTCTCTCATACTGACCCTGGGCAATCAGGACATTCTTATTAACTGTTATTGACCATGAATACATAATTAGTATTTGCCAAAATTTCACAATTGATGGACCTCTTTTCAAAACTGTGCAGAAAGAAAAATGAGGCTGTATTTTTGCATAAAACAGACAAAAAAAATCCGATCCACCTGTAAAGTTCTAACTTGGAGCCATGATAAATCACATCATGCTGTGACAAGAAACTTTATAGAGATAAAATAAGCTTGACTTTGCTCATACCTGTATTTGAAGACTTTACACTTGCACATGCACTTCAGCTATGAAGAGGATCAAGTTTGGAACGAAGGACACAAAACCGCCACAGAGAGAGAATGAAAAGAGAGCGACGGTAAGGACGAAAAGAATAGGACATGCTGGAAATGGAAGCGTGTGACAAAAGAATCAAACGATTCTTTGGGAGACATAAAAATGGAGTGGATTATGTGTTTTATAAAGATCTCACCGAGGCGGTCGCGAATACGCTTTCAAGCCGCCTAATTATGAGAGAAACCTGAGAGAATGTAAGTGTTTGGACTGGGAATAAAAGATAGAAGAGGAAATTTGTGGCACACACACACACGTTTTCTGTTAGAACACCTGGGCAGAGGAGGGCACTGCGCTCTCCAGGACTGATCCTGGGTCAGGTGACCTCTCCACCGAGCCCAATAGCCGGCTCCTGTCTGTCTACCGTTCACACACACTCTCGACAGGATCGCGGTACCTGGCCCAGTGCAGCGGGGAGTCATCCCAGACCTGTCAGTCAGAAAGTGGCAACGAGCAAACACGGACCTCTCTGTCTCTCTCCCTCTCTTGCACACACACACACACTCTCATCCACACAGTCGGCTGACGGGGGGAGGTAAACGGTTGTGACAGGGGGCAGTAGGGTTGGGTTGAGCCATCTATCATAAAGCCACGACAGAGTAACATAAGACCAGAGGCTTCCCTCTACACGCACATAGAGCTCACTCGGCAGCACCTAACAAACACATCTAAAGGGATAGTTCGCACAAAAAAGAAAATTCTGTCATCGTTTGTTGATAAAACCCATATGAATTTCTTCTGTGAAGAATGAAAGAAGATATTTTGCAGAATGTCACTGCTCTTTTCCATACAATGAAAGTGAATGGGGACTTTTGAGCTCCAAAAACGACCTAAAGTAGGGCTGCAAGATTTGGGGAAAAATATTCCTGAATATTCAATCTAAAAATAAATAAAAAAATATTCAATATAAAAATATTGTTTTATTTACCAATACTTTACATTATTTCTGAATGTAATAATAAAATGTGAAATACGCGATGCAACTTTTCTGTTTTTTTTTTCTCAAAAATGCAATTTTGAGTTATTTTATATCATTTTATATACATTATATATTTTGTCATAATTTTTTCTCTTCTGCAATTTAAAGTGCCATTTTTTTTTTAAGTTTCAGGTTTGCTTGGCCAAAATTTTTTATCAATATAACCAAGGCTCTACAGCTGTGTGACCATTTCAGTCACATTTGCGACTGAAAATTACTATGTGCGACTGCAAAAAAATATTTAGTAGCCCCAGTGTGACTGACCCAATCAGGCCCAGTTCTATGACGGATGAACCCTCAGCATAAAAAGCGTATTAGCGAAACAGATTTGACCAACGATCCAGTGCGTATTTGTGTTTGCATTGTGGAGAGCGTCAAAGGTTTCTATTTACAACATTTGCAGCGTTGAGCAATGTAGCCAATCACAGACGTGTTGATTTCCTGAACGCAATCGCCAATCGAAGGTGTTTAAAGGGTTAGTTCACCCAAAATGGAAAATTCATTAATTACTCACCCTCATGTCATTCCAAGACCTTCGTTCATCTTTGGAACACAAATTAAGATATTTTTGATGAAATCTGAGAGGTATATGACTCGTCCATAGACAGCAATATAATCAACACTTTCAAGGTCCACAAAGGTAGTAAAGACATTGTTAAAACAGTCGACAGGACTGCAGTGGTTCAACCTTAATTTTATGAAGCGACGAGAATATTTTTTGTGCGCTTTATTTGTTGAATAAAGTCGTTATTTTTTGTTTCTGTTCAAAACACAGGAGTTTTTGTCCAGTGCTGAGTTCTGCATGCTTGTGAAACCTCTCATTATAACCAACGAAGTGTAGACACAACATAAATAAAAGATTCATTGTGCAGTGTAGACAACTTCATTGACAACTTCATTTATTATAATGGAAGTTTGTGAGACCGCAATGAACTGATATGAGTGACAGCTTTGTGATTATCAAGGGATCATGCTTTCCAGGCTATATATAATCCATTCAGAATTTGAATAATAGTTTTGTTTTTCATGCTGTTAAGAAGACTAACAGCCACTTACACTCTGCAAAGTTTCTAAAGTGATATTCACATATAAATGCAAAAATCACTCTTGAAATTGCAGTATCAGCATGGTGATCAACATGATAACCATACCATAACTAACCATATCCATCATAAAGCAATATAAATGCAGACTAATAAATTAATAGAAAAAAAAATTAGAAAAATTTTTTTGTATCACAGTAGGTTTGAAATGCTGTTGCAATTATTTGTAAAAGGAATGATTTGTAAAAGTTATAATCTCGTAAATCTTATTATTAGATATCGGATTATCAGAAATGGTCGGAAATTAACGGGGCTTGGGGCAAAAATGCCACAAAAATACGAGATATGGGCACAAAAAGTGTTCTTGTTTTTAATATTTATAATATATGATATAGTTAAGAAATATCCCATGAGCAAGACTGCTGTTTTCCCCAAATATAAGCACGATCGCAAATGTGATGTAAAACAGTTTAATAAACAAGAAGTTAATATTAAGTGACTTACATTTTAGGCACGATATAGACTGATTTTGCTCTATATCGTCAACGAAAATAGTTCCAAACAAAGTCACAGCTGAGCTATGGCACATCTCTGTGCAAAAGCGGTGTTTCTTTGATGAATGAATGTGCCTTTTTGAATGAATCAGTGAGCCAATGATTCAAGGAGCCATTCATAAAGACACTTGCTTCCTTCCTTAATGAATCAGCTGTTTTGAATGAATCATTGAATGAATGATTCAGTGACAAAGACAGTGCCGCCACCTACTGGCAGCTTAAGTTTCAATTTAAAAGTATCATTAGTTAATCACTTAAAGGGTTAGTTCACCCAAAAATGAAAATTCTGTCAGTTTAGAATTTTTCATTTTTAGGTGAACTAACCCTTTAATATTTCTACATTCAAAACTGTAATGGGAAGGTTAATTGCTGTCATTGATCAGAAGGTGCTCCTAAATTTTTGACTGTGCTCCCAAAATTTTGATCAAATGAAATGTGGTAAGTTTGAACATGTGAAATATGTGAACGTGGAGATTTGAGAGATACATTGGAGCAAAAATGGCTTAAATTTCAATCTGTTCCTCACACACAGCTATTGTAGGCTTTAGAAGATTTGGAAATGTAGTGCTCGAGTCATATAGACTTCTTTAATGTCTGTTCTTGTGTTAGTGCTTGACAGCTTTGGTCACCATACACTTCAATTGAATGGAAAAGAACAGCATGAACATTCTACAAAACCTCTCCTACAGTGTTCCATGAAAGAAAGAAAGTTTAGAACAACATGAGGGCGAGTAAATAACAGAATATTAATTTATGGCATCTAACATAACTGCATTTAAAAGCTGAGTTTTCAAAACACATGGAAATTTTTGGAGGCTTCTCCTCTGGTTCCGTCAGATTTATTTGATAGCGTTTTAATTTGCTCTTTGATATGATCTGGATGAGCAAAGTGGCCCGTTTAGGTACAGTATTTTAAAGGGCCCGACGAACGGAAAGTAAAAAAGACAAATTGATCCAAAGGCACCAAACCTCTGTAAAAGAGCAAGAGGGATGGATGAGAGACAAAGAGAGAGAGAGGAGGAGAGAGAGCAGAATAAATCTGCACTCCTCCATCGATCCCAATCCTTTCTGCTCTCATCTTATCTTCAGGTCTGAGGGAGCCAGGCAAGTTTAAACGATTCTGACCTTGTCCGACATAAATAGTCAGAAAACTACAAAGAGCAGATAGCCCTCTCTCTCCATGAGCAAAGGGGGACGAGGAAGGGAAATACATTGAGATAAGAGGAGGGGAGAGAGATAATACAGGAGTTACTACATCAGCGAGAGTGTCACAGACAGACATAAACAGCACACCGAAGCCCCTTTTCTACCGATAGGGTACCGGTGCCCAATCTGGAACCGTTCCACATATTTCCATGGCAGAAAGACTGTTCTGGATGTTAAAATGGTCTCCTCACTGGCCACTTAAAGGGATAGTTCACCCAAAAATTAAAATTCTGTCATTATTTACTCACCCTCAAGTTGTTCCAAACCTGTATATATTTATTTTTTTCTGCTGAACACAAAGGAAGATATTTTGAAGAATGTATGTAACCAAGTAGATCTGGGGCACCATTGACTTCCATAGTGGAAAAAATAATACTATTGAAGTGATTTTTCATTTTTGGGTGAACTATCCCTTTAAACTTGCTGCTCTCAAACCAGAAACCACTAACATCAGGGCCAAAGGGTGAGATTTCCCTGTCCAACTAAAATAAAATTATTTTATATAGAAATGTCATGAGTGAATATTGATTTACATTTATAAAAAAAAGACAATAAAATGAGTAATCCTGAAGATGGCAAGATTCTAAATCAAAATACTATGTTTTCAAAACACGTTCAGCATTTTCAGAAATCAGCTCTGGCACATGGACAGCACCATATCGGTAGAAACAGGGTACAACTGACCTGAGAGAGACAGACAGTGAGTGTGAGAGACAGTAATGACTATTATACTTAAAAGACAAAATTCTTTTCATCAGGTCGGATTCTCCTGGCTACGGGAGCGTACCCTCACCAATCAGAGCGGGCCCTGGGCCTTATTCTCTCTAAAGATGATGTGAATGTCGCGGCGGAAGAAAAGGAGAAAAGACGGAGGCCTTTAATATTCATCCTTTTCTCTTTTTAGAGTGTAACGGCTGCACCTGACATCTACGGAAACTGTGCAAATCTCTTCATGCATTGTCAGGCTCTCCTCTAATCATTTTACGCCCTTGTGAAGCTTTGAAAAGAGCCGATAACGAAGCGAGTCAAATACAGAGCTCGCTCAATTCATAAGTTAACAGAAGCACGGCACAAACGCTAGCAGAGACTGAGGTAATAATCAGCACCTCTGGACAAGGAGATTCGCAGTGTCTACACTTCGAGAGAGCAAGCGCGATGAGATGCAAACTCTGTCGTCGCTCTGTCGACGGGATGATTGTGTTAATGACAGAAAGGGACTGAATGCAAGGCTTGCAAAATTATAAAGCTCAAGTTATAATCAGCAAAGTTTTCTGTACTGCACATTTTGCATGCAGTGCGACAAAACTAGCAGCTCCCATATTAACCGACAAAACTGTCTATGATGCATGCATGCAAAGCGGAACAACTAGCAGAGCCCGTTGGAATTAACAAAGCTATCTATACTGCAAGCATGAAATGCAACAAAAGTGTTGTTTTATGGATTCAAAACTTCAGTTTAGCATGGAATGCAACTAAACTAACAAACAACAAAGCTGTCTATGCTGCATGCACTGCGATAAAACATAAAATAAACACTAAAAGCTACCATTATAATAAAGAGAAACTGTCTATAGTGGTGTATGCAACGCAATATATCACATACACACACTTTAAAACCAAACAGTGAAACTAAATGAAATTAGTTAGTTTCACTCAAATAATGATGAAAGTTCATTGTACTTAATAGAAAAAAGTTCTGTGAACTCAATTTGATTGTAGTAAGCTGAACTTAATATGATTGAGTTGCAGCAGATTTCTAATTCCAAGGCTTGACAATAAGGACTGCCTGATGGGCCGGGGCCAGTGTGAACGACGCTCGGGACAGTTGACCGAACTGTCACTTGCCCGATCGGGCCAGTGCTGTAGGGTGTGCGTATATCGTCTATGATATTGTAATTGTTGATTTAACGATCTGACATTACCGAGAACGCCCCTCACTTTACAAAGCCCAAACAAAAACACACACACTGAGTGCACACATACACTACGTGACGTAACCTAGTAGGTTAGACTAGTGCGCGTACATATTTAGTGCACGATTTCACTGCGTGATTTAATCTATTAAAATGCCCAAAGAATTCAAGATATGGTGCAAAATGCCCCTGCATGTCTTTTATATTTATATAATTTAATATAGTTAACCAATATTACACAAAGAACGCCAGTTTTATCCAAATATAAGTGATTACAAATGTGATACTGATTTTATACAATGTACAGTTTACTAAACAAGCAGTTTATATTAAGTGACTTACATTTAGACACCAAAACGCTTGTTTCGCTCTATTTCGCCAACTAAAATAGTTCCAAACACAGTCCGCAGCATTGTTTTGCATCTCTGAGCAACACTTCCTGAATGAATCAGCTGTTTGAATGAATTGGTTGAATCTCAATGACTCGCTCATAAACAGGGACTTGCTGCCACCTCCTGGCGGGTTTAATTTCACATTTAAAGCATCTTTTCATGTTATACATAATTTCAAATAACACTATTTAATGTTTTATATTTTCATCACTTCAAAAATTATTTATGCATCTGTAACTGCTCTTGACTGATTAACTTTAATAAAGTTTAAACTATAGTTATACATTAGATTACAATTTCTGTAACTGAAACAGGTTTAAGCCTACATAACCTGAAAAGCACTGTTTTTTTTAGAGTGTGTTTTTAAAAAAAATGTTTATTGTATTTAGGCTATTTTTGCCATTACTTGTAATTTGATTATTTGTTCCTATTTTACTTTTTACTTGTCTAACAATATTTAAAATTAAAGTGAGTTAATCTAGTAGCTTTTGGTGTCATAACCTTATTTATTAAGGTTACATATATCAAAAACAACGAAATCCATAACTAGGCTTATTTTATAGGCCCCTTTTCTTTTCTTTTCTTTTTATTCTTTTATTATTATTTTTTTTATTGTGGGGCCAGTGAAAATTTTGGCAGGGCAAGTGAAAATTTGAACCACTGGCCCAACCGGGTTGTGCCCTAAATTCACAGCATGCTTTGCATCAGATTGTATAAGGAAAATAAATGTTGAAATTAAGTGTTATTTTGTGTGTTTATGCACAAAACTAACATGGGGAGACATAAGTTAGTGTTTAAATATACTCAAATATACTGTATGTACGTAAATATACTGTTCAAATATACTGTATGTTGTTTGCTTATATACAAACAGTCTCTTTTAGTGTTGTCAAAAGTACCGACCGCGATACCAAGTCAGTACTGAAATTTTAAAAATGTGATGTAAACACCTCTGATTGGCCTTTGTGTTCACGCTCTCATCAGATATGTCTATGATTGACTACAATGATCAGCGCTTCAAAAACATGTTGTAAATAGGCATCAATGATGCTCTTCACCGAGCGCTCACACAGATATACAAGGGAGCATTTGAAAGCAGGTGTCATGTGATATTTGCTATCTAACAATTAACATTATGATAAATGGGGCGAGGCTGAGAACTGTGGAAGCGAAGGGATGCTGGTGACGTGATTGTTAATGCGCCACACTGGCCTTGCTCCGCTTCCACGGCTCTCTTAAAAGTTAGTTTACTTAAATGTTTTGAGGTAATAAGTTGGCTCAAATGTTTTGAGTATTCTGAACTTATTGAGTTTTACAGTGTGTGTGTGTGTGTGTGTGTGTATGTATATATATATATATATATATATATATATATATATATATATATATATATATATATATATATATATATATATATATATCTATCTATCTATCTATATATATATCTCAGATTATATCTTAACGAGCAAAGACGGCCACAAGCAATGAGCATTAGGACATCCTGTTGCTTGCTTCCTCATTTTGTGGGCTCATGCTGTGTAGGCCCACCCATCCAAATCTCATTGGTCCAAATAGCTTTCTAAATAGTCAGACTGGGATTGTGTTACACTGAACAGCATGTACTCTCTCAGAATGGAGGGACAAATTACTTGATGTAGGAAAATTGTCAAGTCGTGCCTGGAAAGGACACTCTGTTAGAGCCGTCTTAACAGCATAAAGACAAACAGAACCATGTTCTTGCGCCGCACATTGGGATCAACGACGTGCAGTTCAGAACTGAAATCCGTTCGTGTACCTTCATTTTGCAGCTGTAAATTTCCAAAGCAGTCATCTTAATCTTGTTCTCTCTCTGCATAGACGGAGAGACTTTATCAGCCTGTGTGATCACTGGTAATTTCAGTGTACAGATGCAATCGCTCTCTCTCTACCTCCCATTACCTTCTTCCCTCAGGACTGAACAACAATACGCTCCCACACAATAGACAAACAAGAGCCTGTTGACTGGGAGAAAACCCACCACTGCACCAACGACAACGACTCTGTAGAACCTGTTAATGTAATGAAACTGAGATAAAAAAAATCAAAATAAAATATTGCAACAAAATTGGAATGATCTAAAAACACATTTTCATTTTGTTGCGTGAACCTGTTTGATCTCAGGGTCTACCAGTGTTTAATTGTTTATACTACAGACATAAATGGTACCTCAAATTTTGTTGCTTGGTAAAGAGAGAGGTGTGCTATTATATTTTCTTATATATTTCTTCTGGCGAATGATAACACACACACACACACACACACACACAAATAATAAAAAATCCCGACTCTAGCAATCTAGGGACAAGAATATCATACAGTCTTAAAAGTGAGGTCTTTTGACCTCAGTAAGCAAGCACTTAGCAACCTCCCAGAACTTTTACTGCAACCAACAATACATATCTTAGGCAAATAATAATAATTTTAAACTCTTAATATATAAAATTAAAATCTTGATTCACAGAGTATCACACACTATAGGAGAAATGAAGATCAGAAACAGACATTCAGATGAACTTAAGAGCATAAACGTGGTCAGATAGCGCCAACCTGTGGCTAAATATGCTACTGCAGAACTGAATCTTACTAAGACTAGAATATTACATACAAAAAAAAAAAGTCACAATGAGGTGGCTAAGGTGATTGTTGTTATAATTTTCGTTAACTAGAAAAAAGCTGAAATAAAATAAAATATAAATATTAGATGAAAAATGTAAACTTAAAATTAGAAAATTAGAAATGCTGCAATGGCAACTGAGTTTCAGTACTAAAGTTACTAAAACTAAAATTGTAAAATGAATGTTAAATAGAATATAAATATTAAAAAAAACTAATGGCAGTAGCACATAAAATTTACTAAAGCTTTAAAATAAAAACTGAAAATATAAAAATACACTACTATTATATATATATATATATATATATATATATATATATATATATATATATATATTTTATATATATATTAGTTTATAAATAATACTTAAAACTGGTTGCTATGGGTTTGCCATAGAGCGTTCTGGCTCAAATAAAAATAACCCACTGCAAAGTCTCAAAATTCTGGTCTCTATACATCTCGGGTCACTTCTTTGATGTAAATCTATGGGATTTTTTTGGTGCAATACGAGTTACATTAACATTTAATACTGATTATAAGGGGTTTGTTCAAATCACTGAGTAGTAAAAGAGACGTTTGCTTAAGCAAGTAGCACTAAAAATACAAACCACACAAAAATCCATTTGTGTTCGTAACACTCAAACGCACAGTGGGGCTCCATAACCTTTGTGGTTTGGAGAGAAATACATATAGTATATATTCTATATTACAGAAGAATGCACTGTATGTTTAAACTTTTGTCTGTTTTGCCTATACGTGCTCATGTAGATTTGTGGCACAAGTATGTGGAAGTGTGTTGGGGTGTAATACAGTCTCCGACTGATCTATGAGGAAGAAACGGTAAAGTGGAAAAAAAGGAACAAATGGAAATGGAGGAGAGGGAGAAAAAGAGACCCTGAGTCTTTCTTCTGGCAGAGGGGCATCCAGCTGAGCGCTGGCTCCAAGCCCAGTTAGACCCCCTGCCCTGGCTGGACTCTCTCATACACACACACACACACACACACACACACACACACACTCACCTGGGATGTCTGCCATCCGGGCCGGACCTCCGCCAGCTTCTCACACACACATGGCTGAAAGCCTACAGCCCGCCGACTTCCTGTTTCACACACACCGACACCCGCAAACACACCTCACAGCCAGGGAGCTTCCTGTCCGACCCGAAACAACCCTGATCATGTCCGCCCCTCCACCACCCACTGGCACTGCCTCCGCTGTGTGTGATGAGAAGGCGAGTGTGTGTGTGTGTGTGTGGGGGGGATATGAGCCGGATGGAGTGAGAGTGAAGGACTGCACCGCTGGGGGATCATGGGATACGTAGGTCCCTGTGTTTGTGACTGGGATGGATCTCAGCCAATATGGACACATATCATTGCATTTTGGCGAGATGGGCATGAGTACACAAGTATGGCACACTGGCATATATTGTGTGACAATGCATCAACTGGTACAGCTTTCGTTATATTTTTTATCGTAAGGCAGATATATTCATGTGAATATTATGTTAGTGATCCTCACAAGTTAAAGTACCCCCCTATTATGCTTTTTCGATATTACCTTTAATGCAGTGTAATATAGTTGTTTGTGAATGTAAAATGTCTGCAAAGTTTTAAAGGACTGATTCTGAACTGCCGAAATGTCACTAACATTACAACATGACTAATTTACATTGCCATTCGGTAAGATTTTTAAAAGTTTATGAAAGTCTCTTTTGCTCACAAAGGCTGCATTTATTTGCTCAAAAAAATACAGTAAAAAGAGTAATATCATGAAATATTATTACAATTTAAAATAACTGTTTTATATTTTAAGATTCTTAAAAAATTAATTTATTCTTGTGATGATAAAGCTAAATTTTCAGCATCATTACTCCAGTCTTCAGTGTAACATGATCCTTCAGAAATCATTCAAATGTGCTGATTTGAAACATTTCCCATCATTATTAATATTGAAAACAGTGCCTAAATTTTTTTTTTGTGTGGAAACTGTGATACAATTTTTCAGGAATCTATGATCAATAGAAAGTTCAGAAGAACAGTTTTATTTTGAAATATAAATGTCCTTACTGATACTTTTGATCAATTTAATGCTGCTTTGCCAAATAAAAGTAAAAAAACAAAAAACAAAAAAAGAAAATAGAAGTGAGTACACCCCTCACGTTTTCGTAATTTTTTTTTAATATCTTTTCATGTGACAACACTGAAGAAATTACACTTTGCTACAATGTAAAGTAGTGAGTGTACAGCTTGTATAACAGTGTAAATTTGCTGTCCCCTCAAAATAACTCAACACACAGCCATTAATGTCTAAACCGCTGGCCACAAAAGTGTGTACACCCCTAAGTGAAAATGTCCAAATTGGGCCCAAAGTGTCAATATTTTGTGTGGCCACCATTATTTACCAGCACAGCCTTAACCCTCTTGGGCATGGAGTTCACCAGAGCTTCACAGGTTGCCACTGGAGTCCTCTTCCACTCCTCCATGATGACATCACGGAGCTGGTGGATGTTAGAGGATTCCGTTTGAGGATGCCCCACAGATGCTCAACAGGGTTTAGGTCTTGAGACATGCTTGGCCAGTCCATCACCTTTACCCTCAGCTTCTTTAGCAAGGCAGTGGTCGTCTTGGAGGTGTGTTTGGGGTCGATATCATGTTGGAATACTGCCCTGCGGCCCAGTCTCTGGGAGGGGATCATGCTCTGCTCATTCATGGTTCCCTCAATGAAGTGTAGCTCCCCAGTGCCGGCAGCACTCATGCAGCCCCAGACCATGACACTCCCACCACCATGCTTGACTGTAGGCAAGACACACTGTCTTTGTACTCCTCACCTGGTTGCTGCCACACACGCTTGACACCATCTGAACCAAATAAGTTTATCTTGGTCTCATCAGACCACAGGACATGGTTCCAGTAATCTATATCCTTAGTCTGCTTGTCTTCAGCAAACTGTTTGCGGGCTTTCTTGTGCATCATCTTTAGAAGAGGCTTCCTTCTGGGACGACAGCCATGCAGACCAGTTTGATGCAGTGTGCGGCGTATGGTCTGAGCACTGACAGGCTGACCCCCCACCCCATCAACCTCTGCAGCAATGCTGGCAGCACTCATACGTCTATTTCCCAAACACAACCTCTGGATATAACGCTGAGCATGTGCACTCGAGGCCTGTTCTGAGTGGAACCTGTCCTGTTAAACCGCTTATAGCCTACGCCATCTTTATGTAGAGCAACAATTCTTTTTTTCAGATCCTCAGTGAGTTCTTTGCCATGAGGAGCCATGTTGAAATTCCAGTGACCAGTATGAGAGAGTGAAAGCGATAACACCACATTTAACACACCTACTCCCCATTCACACCTGAGACCTAGTAACACTAACGAGTCACATGACACCGGGGAGAGAAATTGGCTAATTGGGCCCAATTTGGACATTTTCACTTAGTCATTAATGTCTAAACTGTACACCCCTAAGTGTTGAGTTATTTTGAGGGGACAGAAAATTTACACTGTTATACAAGCTGTACACTCAATACTTTACATTGTAGGAAAGTGTCATTTCTTCAGTGTTGTCACATGAAAAGATATAATAAAATATTTACAAAAATGTGAGGGGTGTACTCACCTTTGCCGTGATGAGTTTTAGTAAATGTGTGGCTTGTATATCCAACTCAAAAAAAAAAAAAAAAAAGAATTTGGTAAAAGTCTGCACTCTACTACGTGACTACCAGTTGGGGAACAACACAACTAAATTAAACATAATGCAGGGTTGAAAGTTAAAATAACACTGTTGATTTACAGATGTTATGTGTGTGCTGTGACAAAAGGAAAACATTTGGAACTAATTTCAACTAATTCATGGCTTTTTACCATTTCTCTATACTGGAAGATTTCAATGATCACATAAAAATATGATGCATCTTTTTAAAGATTTTTTTCTTTTAGTGATTACCGAAACACGCCACAATGAAACATAAAATATCTACAAAACCATTGTAATTAATAATTAGTAAGCGACTGTTCACTTAATTTCAGCATTGTTGTGTATGTATTTATTTTGTCATTAAATTGTATTATTTTTAAGATACCAAAAAGTTAAAACACAAACGGAATACCACTTTTGTTCAACCAATCAAACACAGTTGCCAATATAGTTGCCAATTAAAGGTACACTATGTAACTTTTGTTTTTAAATTTACAATATTAAGAGATCCTCCATCTATACTAGTTAGTTCACTTAAGCCTAGTAGTAGTGAATGTTTTATGAGCAGTAGGATAATCTCGCTCTAGTTATGAGAAAGAACCAAATTCATCTGCACAGTTATGCAGAGCCGAAGCACAGCCCAAACAATGTGCTTCCACGAACTGCGTGCAGTTTTGTTTTTAAACCACTAGAGGGCCAAAAGTTACATAGTGTACCTTTAATCAGCGAACTGTCACAAACACTTAAGCCGGGCGTACACGGTACGATTTTCGCTATCGTACGAGCTCGCAGCTGATTTTTGCCTCTCTGGAAAACCAATTGTTGATGCTCGTATGGTCCTAATGTTGAACATTTACACAGCCGCCTTTTTATTTATTTTTCATTTTCAATCAGAAGATAACAACAACACTGAAAACTCAAATCTACATGTTTAGTGCCAGAGATCACGCGGTTGACGCCAGCTCGCCATGAAGTACAAACATACCATGTACACGATTATCAGGTTAACTGACTCAAAACGTGTGCAAGGGCTCACAAGCTCCTAAATGTGTGTAAACTCACACAGTGTACGCCCGGCTTTAGTTACAACTCAATGCTGTTGAATTATCTTATGATAACTTGTTGCATGAATATATTCAGATTCGCATCTATTGCGACGGTGGTACGTACCTTCCTGAAGTGAGACGAGCGGAGGGAAGTACTCTGGGATATAGTCTCTCCTCTCCCCCCTCAAGGCGTCACGGGCGTCCGTTTCAAAGCCAGCAGCAGGAAACTGCAGAACGCTGCTCTTGCTGAGGGGAAACTGAGGGATAGTTTGGGGGTAGCCAACAGGCTCCAAGTTATTTACATAGTCCTCAAGTTCAGCTATACTGACTCCCAAAAGTCCAAAAGCCTGGTCCACATCACTCAATACAGGGTCTGTACGTCCATCTGAAAGCATATATACATAAGAAATTGTTTGCAGAATGCAGCAATTATCCAATCAGAATCAAGTATTCACAAAAGCCACTAATATTAGTAATAGAGTGCATTAGCGCCCGCCCACTTTTTCAGTGCCGTTGGTTCCAGAAGTATTTCCATAAGGGTTGTCAAAAGTACCAACTTCGGTACCAAGTTGGCACTGAAATTTTAAAAATGTGAGGATATACCAACATTTCCCCCTAGCATTTTGAGGGTTGTTTAGTGGATTCTTAAATGTCTCTGATTGGCCGTTGTGTTCACATGCTCAACAGATATGTCTGTGTTTGGCTACAATGATCAACGCTTCATAAACATGTTGTACATGGACAATGGCACTCTTCACAGAGAGCTTACAGAGATACACACGGGAGCGTTTGAAAAGCCAATCACAGACATAACTGTTGAGCACGTGAAAACAATGGCCAATCAGAGGTGTTTAAGAATCCGCTAAACAGCACTGAAAATGCTAGGGAGAAATGCTGGTAATTGTCACATTTTTAAAATTTCAGTACCGGCTTGATACCGAAGTCAGTACTTTTGACAACCCTAATTTCTATTCATTTCTCCCATAGGGATTTTAAAAAAAGTTTTTGTTAAACCTTAATAAGACATGAACCAAGCCAATCAGCTACAAGGTGAATCACAACATTATAAACTTTGATTTGAAGCAAAAAAGAATTTGAAAACCAGAAAAAAAACAACAACAACAAATGTACAAGAGTGTATACTTAATGGCTTTATTGAGGGAAAGAACTACAATCCCATGAAGCATTGCAAACAGTATAATTGAATTAAAACTACTGTATGTTGATTATATACACACAAAAGCATGTTTTGCTTTTTTCAACTCTCTGATTGGAGGAATTTTCTGTACAACATCATGGGTAATGTAGTATTTCATGGGTAATGTAGTTTTTCACCACATTTTAAAAGCAAGTTAAAATAATGCGGGCTGACGGTTTCAACAGAAGCAAACGCCATCGATTAAAGGTTTATAAGTTATAAATCACACGTAAACTAACTTTCAGAAAAAAATATTCACAAAAACTTTGCAAACATGGCATTTAAACATTTAAACACAAAAACAACAACACATGGACCCCAGTGAGCAATGTTTTGAACACTCTCACAGATAATTGAAAGTGTTTTGAATCAGGGTATAGTTAACTAAAACTTAAACTATAAAAAATTGTTACTTGGAAAAGTTAGAATAAAATAAATGTTAACTGAAATTAAATAAAATATAAAAAATATTTAAACTTATTTTATTTCAACTAGTTGCCAAAGCAACATTTCTCATTTCTATTTAGTTTTTAATATGAAACTGAAATAAAAACAAACTATATAATAAAAAATAATAACACAACAAAATTAATGTTACAACTTTAAAATGAAAACAAAAAATATAAAAGATAGTTCAAGATATTAATAAAAACTATAATAGTATATCAATACTAAAACAAAACTTCCAAAACAAATATTTTTTGCATGTTTTGCAGACTCTCACTTTGACAACTAGCAGATTCAGATGTAAACATTAAAAACGACAAAAACAACAAAATTACTAAAACTTTCAAATCAAAATTAAAAATGAAAATACAAAAACTAACTCAAAGTGTGAATAAAAACTAATAGTATCTCGATACAAAAATAACTTGTTTTGATCTGCACATTCACACAGATAATGCTATAGCTTACATCATCACTATGGCAACAAGTGGGAATCCATACTCTGCATCCTTGCAAACTATTCCACATTATCTGATTTAAAATGTAGCAAACATTTCAGACACCGAGAGGAATACTATCTTACATTTCACTTTATTTTGAACAACATGTAGCCTTTTTAAGGAAGATTTGTTAGCCTAAATAAACAGCTAACTAGCCTCTGGTCAGCTGTCAAAACATACAGACTAAGTAAGATGTTTAATAGCTAGCTTCAGAACTAACATCTTGAAATAAAAATATATTGAGAATCCAAAGAAACTGAATAATAGCAATTCGTTAATAAATTTATATCGCCATAACAGCAAAAACACCATTTGAGAGGCTAGTTAGCTTAGCACGCTAACAATATTGGTAGTAGGCGGGGCTTAAAAAAACAAACCCACTATATAAGGCACACTACTCCAACACAGAGTGTTATAAACACAGACTGTTTTAAGGGTCATAAAGGAGTGTTAAATGACTCACAGAGCTCAGAGTATCGGTGGCAGCTCCGGGCCAGCTGCTGCACGTATCTCTCCAGCACATCGGACAGCAGATCACAGGCGCTCAGCTGCACGGCATCCCAGCCCACCGCCTGACACATCTGCGCCACGGACACCCGCAGCAGTGAGCGAGCGTAACTCTCACACATCTCTCCACTCCCGAAAGCCCGCTCTCACGGCGCCTGTAAAGGCTTTGTTTTGATCATTCACACGAATACGGGCATTGGCGCTTCCATAGGAGCCGCCATCTTTACTTCCCAAGCGAAACATTGCGGAGCAATCGATCACGCATGCGCAGAAGAGCAGAGTGTCTGATCGATTGTAGCTTGCTCGATTAAACCACCTACATATGTAGTGCAGTGAGGAAAAGCAGATGGTGGTTTGTATCCCAGCCTTGAATCTCTTTTGGGAAAATACTCTTTTTATTTACTATGTATATTTTGTGTAAATGAAATTGATTTTTGATAATTATTGTTATTTTGATTATTGATTTATTTTATTGTATTATTTTCTTCCTTGTTCTCAACTAGACTTTGTTCAGTTGTTCTTTTGCGTCATCACATGAACCTTAACACACACACACACACACACACACACATATATATATATATATATATATATATACATATACATATATATTATTATTGTATTGTACTGGTTTATTATTTCTTTGTTTTGTTTTTCTTACCTTTGAGTGAATATTTCTCATTGTATTTTAGTGTATTTCTATTCTTCTATATTGCATTAATAATAATAATATTAACAATAAAAAGTGGCATCTAACAAAAACAAAACGATTTGTAGGATTGCACTGCTATTAACTATTTATTAAATGAGTTATATTAAAATATAATTTTGTGTCCCAGTTTGTTTGTTGCTACTCAATGTCCATAGTAGGATTTAGCCCCCAAAAATAATTGACTAATATAATAATCTAATTGTGACCAATAATCTGGCTTGATCTTTTGTGAATATTGTTGTTTTGTAAATATCATCCATTTCTTCTACTACTATAGTACTAACATGGCTATGGTAGTTTACAGAAGAATTATGGTTACCAGTTATTTTATTACTTTTGTGTAAAAGTTCATAATTTGTATGATTTACTCAGAAAAGACTATTAGAAGGATTTATTATTTTAAATCCATGTCCATCTCACCACTGTGGATTTTTTGATAGATTCACTTTATGTAAATGTGCTAAAAAGTAATTTCATCACTAATGAAGTTATAGATGGAATGCCACAAATATAATTATTTACAACTATTTTTTCCCAAATAAAAATGCTTACCGAATCATAAAATTGATAGTGCTCTTATATTATACTATTTAAAAAAATACTACTGAACTCTGATGACTCAATAAAAATGTCCTCAGGAAAAAAAAAAAAAAAGTGTCTGGGTATGGTGATGCGCATCAGTTCTCAGATGATAACCATCAGAATCTGAGCTCCAGTGGCAGCTGATTAAATAATACATGAGTGACCCATATGGTCAAACTTTCTACTTGTCCATTACTTTAATAGATCAGACCCTCTTCTACAATCAGTGACCCCCAAATTCACCCTTTCATGGATCCAGACACCCAACACCGCAGCTCGATCATTTAATCTGATACTGTGGTGGCTGGCCAGGCTTAAGTTTCAAATGGATAACAAGGAGGCTAAACTTGTTTTGATTGGCAATTATAAGAGAGAACAATAAGGATACCGTTAAGTCAATTGGGTTTATCAGTAATCAGTTCAGAGTAACTTAATACTGTTTTAAGCAAAGTACGTAAACGCCAGAGAGGGTTTATTGGAAGGATTGACCTAGTGTTCTGTTTTGGCAGGCGTCTTCTCTTCAAATGCTCTGTGTATTGATAACCTCGGAGCGTAGCCAAGCTCGTGGCTTCAAAGAAGAGTTCAAGAGCTTTAATTCCAATGGAAAACAAGCACGAGTCGGGAAACGTATTTATTTTCTTAAGAGGACATCAAAGCTGATCAGTACATACACTAGAAATAGACTGGAGAAATCAATGCATGACGTTTCTCTGTAAGAGGTTTATTTTCTCTGATATTGTACAAACAGAAGCACATAATTATTACTGAATTCTACACCAGGTGACTGAACTGGAGAGAACGAGCGCCAGAACCACACCGGAAGTTTACAGGGATCCACTTTATCTGCAACGACAATAATAAATATGTTTAGTACATTTCCAACATCAATTGTAGACATATGAAACTTGAGTAAGACAAGTGTAAAGATTAAAACAAACCAATCTTAGAAGTAATACAAACACTCTGAAAGCCTGTTCACACCAGGACAAACGTTCAGAGCAAAAACATGTAGTGATAAAAATTTTTAATTTGAATGAACAGCTGTTCGAACACACCCATTCACAAATCCTCTCCAGTGGCCTCCTACTATATAGAATAGGAAGTACGCAATTTCGGATGCAGTCCTTGTTTACCGCTGTATTTATGCTGTTACAAAAGCGCCGCCTACTGGCAGAGAGTGAATCTGACATACTTTTTGCCATATGCATTGGTGTAAACAGAAAAATTGCGTTTTGAGTTTTTGTGATAAACATTCGTATGGGTGTGAACAGGCCTTAAATCAGTCAGGTACAAGGCCAGAAACATTCTATATGAAAGTAAATAAGTGTTAGCATTTCAGGATGACGGCACGTAAAAATCAAGTTTGCGTAGAATCATTTGAAGTCACATACTTGCTTAGAATATGTTTCTGGCCTAATCAATAAGACTAGAAGTACTTTGTTTTAATCGAAGGAGCTTTTTATTTTGTCACCGATCTGCAAAAAATAAAGTCCCCCTGTAGTGAAAAACAAGTTTGTAATGTTTATATGTATATGTATTTGTATGTCTATATGTATTTTCTCTTTAAAACTGCAGTAAACCAAAGACAGTTTCAAACCCATGGTTTGAAATCGCTGGTGTTTCTGACATCACAAACTACCTTGTAACCAATCACGTCAATGTGCCTTTAGCTTATTAACTGACCGCGCAAGGGAGTCTCAAAAGAAGGTTATACTGGTATATTTTTCTGTTGATTTGAAAAAAATCAGGTAGATTTAGCAATATGGTGGGTGTATGATACATATTACGATGTTATGATGAACTATATGCCTTTCTTCACTGACGTTCTGAGGATACTGGTTGTTAGAAAGCAGCTGTCTGACTCGTGAATGTGAACATGGTTTGTGTAACATTAGCAACACATCATTAGCTGTTTGATAATTTAGTCAAGCAACACGCTAATCATATTAATTACCGTTATGTGTCCGACGTTGTAAAAAGGGTTTACCATTGTGGAGCGTTTACCTCAGTAAGTTGACTGAGTGGATCTCGTCTGAGCTTGTGCGAGTGAGTGGAGGCGGGGCTAATTATCATATTCATAGATCCGTGTATAATATATAAAGGCAAGGGTGTAGAGTTACATTCAAGCTATTAAGGCATGAAAAAAGCTTAAATATGTAATTTTGGCAATCAAAGAGGAGTTTTAAGGGATAAAACTGTTGACAACAGGGGGACCTGAATTTATACATTTTGACAAAAACCAAACTACTTTGAAACCAAAACCCATTAAAAGAACCTACAGCATGCAGGCAAAAAAAAAAAAAAAAAAAAAAAAAAAAACCTATACAGGAAACAGGCAAGCTAAAATCTATTGCCTGTGCTATTTCTCTACAAGCACACACAATATATCCTACAGTCTGCTGCAGGATGTTACCTCAGTCATGCCTCAGTCCCTGTTAACGATGAATGCATGCATATTATGGAAAGTTAGTAAGGGCAAGATGAAAATTTGATTAATGTGGGTTAGTAAAACTTAAAAGGTGTTAAAAAAAAAAAAAAGTTTATGAAGTAAATAAATTTAAACATTGGCAATGTCGTGCCTGTAACAGAACTGGGCATCAGAAAAGGTTATCCATTTTACATTGTTATTAATGGAATAAAGACAAAAATAAAAAACTTCTTACAGAGCAGCAGCTCCAGAAATGATCTCAATGAGCTCCTTGGTGATGACGGCCTGGCGGGTTCGGTTGAAGGTCAGGGTCAGCTTGTCAATAATATCAGCTGATGGATAGGAAAAATACAAACTTGCAAATGAGAAAAAAAGGCAAGAGAGTAAAAATTCTCAAATTTGATCATTGATGATAGTGATCACGTCTTAGCAAGGAATATAGGCAATAGAAGTCCTTTGAAACCGAAAAGATGACTCACAAGCATTCTTGCTGGCGTTGTCCATAGCGGTCATCCTGGCGCTCTGTTCACTGGTGGTGGACTCCTTCAGCCCGTAGTAAATGATGTTGACCAGAGAAAACTCCTGATAGTTCCTCAGCACATCAGCATCGATGTCATCATAGATGCCCATGTTCTCTGAACAACACACACAGCAAATAACTGATCTGCATGTAATGATGGCTAATAAGAACATGACAGATAAAAGTCATCTTGCCCAAAAGTATCTTAAAGGGTTAGTTCACCCAAAAATGAAAATTCTGTCATTAATTACTCACCCTCATGTCGTTCCAAACCCGCAAGACCTTCGTTCATCTTCGGAACACAAATTAAGATATTTTTGATAAAATTCGAGAAGTATAGGAATCCTCCATAGACAGCAATTTAACTACCACTTTCAAGGTCCAGAAAGGTACTAAAGACATTTTTAACAAAGTCAACGTGACTACAGTGGTTCAACCTTAATGTTATGAAGCGAAGAGAATACATTTTGTGCGCAAAAAAACAAACAATATTTATTCAACAATATCTTCTCTTCTGTGTCATTCTCATACACTGTTTATGTTCACTGCTTCCAGGTTCTACAACAGAATGCCGGCTCAGTATTAGCCGACGCTGTTCACGTGAGCAGGCGTGTGATGCATGATGCATGCGTGTGATGCTGACGCAGGAGCCGGCATTCTGACATAGAACCTGGGGCCCGTTTCAATAAGGGGGTTCAACCAATTCTGAGTTGAAATTGAAGTTGAGTTTTCTGTTTCAGAACAGCTGAATTGAGTTAGTTAAATCGACTGAGTAGGTTGACTCTGAGTTAAGCGCGTGCACCACGACTATGAAAAGCCATTATCAATGGTGCTCCGATATTATGATTCACCATGGCAACAGCATGTGACAAAATGACGTCAGCATACTTCTGAGTCAATGCAAGTTTAATTCTTATCACTATTATAATATCAAAAGGTGAAAACTGGCAGAACGGTAAGTTATTGTACTACTATTCATTTTCATGGTATCCCACATGCAAAAAAAAAAAAAAAAAAAAAAATGTAAGTGCACTCTTTTATTTTAAAAATTATGTTCTATTTATCACGTAGGCTAAAAGTAGCAGTTCTTTGCAATAAGTGTAAATAGTCATTAGATGCTATTTATATTTTATACTGGCAGATACTATTTGCACCTCAGTATTGTTGTACATTAACAGGATGCAATAATAACAGAGTGTAAATTATTTTATCATCATTAAACACTCGTTAGGCCATTTACTTCCATTTTTAGAACATTTTCTTAATTTTTATTGAAAATAAATGCCTTTCTGATATGTGATGGGAAAAGGGAGAAGAGCGAGCTCGGCAAAAGGCAGATTCGAACCCTGTCAAACGCGTCACAAGTTACTTTCCTGCACGCAACGCGCTACTGCCTACACCACTGAAGCCATTAATCACACACGTTGTTTTTAACCTTGTGCGATATTGGTGGGTGGGGCTACTGTAAATTTGCACTTAGTAACAGACACTCCGAATAAGCTTGTTTTCTGTTTGCATTAAGATTATTTTTTTATTACCACAATGGCAGATATTGATGATTTTACTTAAGTAAAATGCACTTAATTTAGATCCCTCCCAGGAAACAATACTAAATATCTTATATCATTTTCTTAGAAAATCCATCTTGATTTAAGAATTTTTAGATATTTGTACCTCAAATAGGACAAAAAAAAAAAAAAAATACTCAGTAAGAAAAGCATTTTTTGCAGTGTGAATGAATGAATGAAGTATTTAAACATCGCTTGCACTTTAAAAAGGGGGAGGAGACCGAAAGAAACTCTGGGTTTACCAAAGAAAACATGCTCCCTACCAGGTTAGGTTCACAGAGTAAGTTACCATGGTAACTGACTCTGAGTATAAGTTATCTCTCTTTCAGAAACGGGCTTGACTTACCCTGCTTTCTGGGGTTTGACATACCTCCCATTCTGAAACGGAAAACCCGGAGTTTCCCTCATTTCAGGGTTAACATACTCAGAGTTTTAACTTAACCTCCTTTCTGAAACGGGCCCCCGGAAGCGCTGAACGTAAACAGTGTATGAAAAGTACCTTTTTAGACCTTGAAAGTGGTGGTTACATTGCCATATACCTCTCGGATTTCATCAAATATAATCTTAATTTGTGTTCCAAAGACGAACAAAGGTTTTACGGGTGTGGAATGACATTAGGGTGAGTAATAAATGACAGAAATTTTCATTTTTGGGTGAACTAACCCTTTAATTTTCTAAAGATTAGAAATGTTATTAAAAGATTTAAAGATTAACTTTAAGTGAGCATTAGATGATGGTGAAGGTGATCTAAATATAAAAATAGGGGAAATAAAGATGCACAATTATTTAAAAATAAATAAATAAATAATAGGGCAATAAGCAATGGCACGATACGTGCCATGATAAGTATCCAGCCCAACCATGAAATACTAACAATGAAACAATACCTGAGCTTGCCACAGTGTCAGTGGAAAATACAGGTTTCTCATCTGTCTTGTATGAAATCACAGACCTGCAGAGGACAAAAATCCACAATAAAACCAAGAAAAAACCTTTTTCCACTGCTTTGGTTTTATTTTTAGTGCAATACATGACAAACCTGAATCTGTTGAATACAATGGTTCCCTGGTCAAACTCGTAGCCAGAGTCCAGCAGCTCTGTGGCAATGAGAGAAGCATCAGTAAAAGTGGGAGGCTTGCGGCCCACCTCCTTGCAGTTGATCAGGATGTGTTTGCCATGGGTCCTGATGGATTACACAAGGAAAGGAAGTGATTAAAGCAATGAAAGTGATATTTGAAACCAGCATTGTGTGCCTACAAAATGACTAAATGAGAATTACTGAGGCAAGACTGAGAAAGAGAGATACCTGTAGAGCAGACCTCTGAGTTTGTCACCCACATTGACAACCATGACCTCTTTGCCGGCACCAGTGAGCTTGGCGATCTCACTCTTCATGGCTTTGGCCACACTGCTGTGAATGGCACCGCAAAGACCACGGTCAGATGACACCCCGATGATCAAGTGCTTATTCTTGTCTTCTGGAGCCTTGATCTCTGCCTTCTCATAGAGTGCTAAACAACACAAATATGAATAACATTACCAAAGTATCCAGAAACATTCAAATTTAATTTCAGAATGTTTGAGCATAATAAACTTGACTTTTGTGGATAATAAACTGCATACCCATAGCGCCGGTGCCATAGACCCGGGCGGGCTTCAGGGATCTCTCAGCTCTGGCATACTTTGCTGCTGCCACCATCTTCATGGACTTGGTGATCTTCTGGATGTTCTTGATGGACTTCAACCGAAGGGTGACTGGTAACAGGACAAAACACTGGTCAGAAATGTCATACAACTTCAAACTGTCAGTTATGTATGACAACATTACTGCAACATAAATATTAGCAAGCAAGCAGAATAATTATAGCAAAAAACTGCATTTATAAAGACTTTAATGTTGACCTTTTATAAAGGAAAAGGAAACTTTACTTACTGTCCTTCAAGGTAGCCATGTTCCTGACCTGCCCACTGCAAGAGACGCTTTATAAAGGTTAATTTCATCCACAAACACAATATAATACAATAACTCTTTGAACAATGATGCATCAATAAATATGACAGCATTTGTGTTACACTGAATGCAGTGAAAACCCTGCAAAACAACACTGCTATTACGCCATTACACAAGATAGCACGGTTTCAACAGTTCATAATTCAACTTATCAGTCTATACGCAAGTATTAATTCAGATTAATACCATGAATGTAATCTTAATAAATATAGAAATGTCACGTCGCGCGCCGCTGTCATAGGCTTAAGCACACTGCGGCCTAAAGTTCAGCACGTCCTTGCTCTATTTCAGCTGCATTTCATTGACCAACTAACCCAATTTCGTGTCATTTCATACAAATGCAAATTAAATGCATGTTTTCATAAAATCAGAGATCATATAAATCAATAAATTCTCACCATTGTGGGAGGAACACCGCCGCACTGGTCCTGGCGAACATGATCACTTCAATGAAGGTCAGAGCCGCCGGTCTGCGCAGGCGCAAATAAAGCGCAGAAACGCGTACTCATTATAATCTCGCGATATTACACGTACACACGGATCAGTGACGAAATACGCATGTTAGCACAGCGAGGGATTCGCGTCACACGCAAGGAAGCGCGAGAAGCGTTGAGACACTGGAAAGTGTTATTTTTTCAATAATTCTTGTGATTGTTTTGCGTTTAAAATGGGGAAAGCAGATTTTCTGAGTCCTAAAGCGATTGGGAACAGAATCAAAGCCAAAGGCCTCCAGAAACTGCGCTGGTATTGCCAGATGTGTCAGAAACAGTGTAGAGATGAAGTAAGTTTATGTGAACATGTTTTTTTAGTAACAGTTGGTATCTATTTATTATTATAATTTTTAATTATCTGATTTTAGGTATGAATAAAAGTGCTGCTTAGTCTGAATTGGTTTTCAATATTTTGTTTAGTTTCCTGCTGGCTTAAAGCACAGATAGTGGTTGTGTCTAAAAAGCTGTGAGTTCCCTACCTAGACTGCACTTTTGGGCGTCGCTGGCTGTCTCAGCCTAGTGAGCTCCCTACCTAGACAGAATTTGTGGTTAAATTGGCTGTGTCTCAACGTAGTTATGTACCAAAACAGCATTATTGGATATCATATAGGCTGTCAAAAACTTTCTAGACAGCATGTTTGATTATCATAGGTTGTGTCTAACCTGCTAAATGAATAAATGTAAATGTTAAACTTAGTATTTTTTGGACACCATAAGATGCCTTAAAACAAAGTGAGCTGCTTTGACAGCATGTTTGGGCATTATAGACTATGACTGTGTTATTTATTGGCTGTGTCTCAACCTAATGACAGCATTTTAGGGCAGCATATGGGCACTCTAGTCATTATTTTAAGTATTATAGGTTGTGTTTCAAAACCTAGTGTAGCATCTACCTGGTAAGCATTTTAGGCATGTTCAAAAGTTCATTTAGCAGCTCAACTAACATGATCTCTCTTGACTGCAGAACGGGTTTAAATGTCACTGCATGTCCGAGTCTCATCAGAGACAGCTCCTGTTAGCTTCAGAGAACCCTAACCAGTTCATGAACTACTTCTCAGAGTAAGTCAACACACCCTATTTGTTCATATCCTTCCATCCAGCTGTCACTGAAATCAAATTTATTTGAAAATCTGAATTTATAGGGAGTTCAAAAGTGATTTCTTAGAGCTGCTCCGAAGACGTTTTGGTAAGCCATTGTTGTTTTGATTTAATCATTTATTGCAAATTCTATACATTTGTCTATGTTGTGCTTGTTCTATTATTGTATGCTGAGATGGTCTGTTGATTTTTGCAGGAACCAAGCGAGTTCACAATAACATTGTGTATAATGAGTACATCAGTCATCGGGAGCATGTTCACATGAACTCTACGCAGTGGGAGACTCTCACCGACTTCACCAAATGGCTTGGGAGAGAAGGCAAGCATTCTATGCATTGTACAGAATTAACACCCTTATATATGCGCTACATGCATTACTGTTCAGATGTTTGATTCTATACAATTATTATTATTATTATTTTTTTTTTTAAGAAATTAGTACTTTTATTCAGCAATGTCACTTTAAATTCATCAAAAGTGACAGTAAAGAGGACTTGTACATTGTTACACAAAAATGAAATATATGCTGTTATTTTAAGAATCCTGAAAAATATCATCATGGTTTCCACGAAAATATTAAGCAGCACATTTATGATGACCGTAAGAAATGTTTCTTGAGCAGCAAATCAGAATGATTTCTGAAGAATCATGTCCTGAAAATTCAGCTTAGCATCACAGGAATAAATTACACTTTAAAATATATTCAAATAGAAAGCAGTTATTTTGAATTATAATATTATTTCACAACATTACTGTTTAACTGTATTTTTAATGCAGCCTCGGTGTACATCAGAGACTTCTTTCAGATACATAAAAAAATCTTATGACCACAAACTTGAATGGCAGTGTTAGGTGTCTCATTCAGATTCTGTGTCCAGGTTTTTGCAAAGTGGATGAGACTCCCAAAGGCTGGTACATCCAGTACATTGATCGTGATCCAGAGACAATCCGCAGGCAGGAGGAGCTGGAGAAGAAGAAGAAACAGGATCTGGACGACGAAGAACGCAGCGCCAAGTTCATCGAAGAACAAGTTCGCCGTGGTCGGGAGGGCAAGGAGCCGGAGGTGTGTTTGTGCATTGGAAAAAATGTTTTTTTTGTTTTCTTGCTCGGATTTTCAATGTCTATGCATCTACAGGAGGAACCAGTGTTTACCGAACTGAAGCGAAAGAATGAAGAGGAGAAAATAGCTTTTAACTTAGATATTGCTTCAGCGGGACCCTCCAAAACAAGGTATCATTAGTCTAAAAGTGTTGTAAAGCATTATAGCTGTAGTTTGGGTAAAGTAATCTAACATGATTCGATAATAACCTTGTCTTTTACTTCTATAGCAACACTTTGGGTCCTAGTGCCCTCAAAGCTGCAGCCTCTGCAAAAAGGAAAGAGTCTGCCCACAGTGGAGAGTCTAGGGACAAGAAAAAGAAATCTGCTCTGGATGAGATAATAGAGGTACGTTTTCTTCTTTTATGTTTTTCTTTTTAGCTACTTTTTCCCTTTATCACGCTGAGGACGTATTAAGCCGCCTTTCTACTATTTTCGGCTGTGAGGGCGCATAACAGGAGTTTCGGTTTTTACTCCCTCCTTGTCCTATAAAAACAATTAATGTACTCTGTTTTCTTCATAAAAAGTTTTTCTTTTAATCTTGATTTGTTAATAAATCAAACAAATGAAATAAAAGGAACAAAATATAATCTTAAATCTTAAATATCACGGATATGGTAAGAAAACTCTACGATTCCACTCAATTTCCCATAAAGGACGCACGGCCGCGTCACTTACAGTAGCAATTCTTAAAGAGCAAGTGCACAATTTTAACATATATAACTTATTTCGATGTTAGAATATTTATCCAAATGGCACGCATAAAGAAATGCAAACAATCAAAACACAAATATTCAATATAATAGTTGTTGGGTGGTCGCAAACGGTTCAAATTCAAATATTTTAATGCAACCGAAGCTTAAATTAGATCAGAAACGTCCGCATATGAATAGTGTCAGAACTAGGGCTGACACAATGTCAGATTTTCACTACAAGATCATCGTGGCTGAAATAATTCATGTTAACAATATTACTGTGATATCTATAGAAATTTTATAAAGAAATAATAAAATACTGCAACCTACTATGTTTTAGTGTTAACCAGATGGTTACTGGTGCTGGATTATTTACGATATTATCGTATGTGTAGTATTAAAACAATATTAATAATTTAATTTTCTTTAAATATTGCTGTTATTGTCAATACCGATATACTGCGACACCCCTAGTCGGAACTCCATGCAGGTCCTGTACTATTCACATCGTATGAATTCATACGAAATCGGTACCTTGTAAAATAGTTACGTTTTCCCATGAGATTGGGTTGGTAGTGCGCGAGCAGAAGTGCTGACTTGGAGTGTCAGAATAAATCGGTATTGACGATAACCGTGAAAATGTATGATTTCTAAAAAAGTAAGCATGAGGGTCCTCCCCTAACTCCACCCCTAAAAATAAACTACCACTAGGGTGTAAGCAGATCATATAAAAATGTACAAATTCATACAAATTAGCCACCAGCATGCCAAAAGGTAAAAGAGTTACAAATTTCCATGAGATTGTGTTTCTACAGTGGAAATGAATGACTTCCTGTGTGTTGTTCGTCGGAAAAAGTGAAATGCGACTTTAGAGCGAGATTTCTGTTACTACACTAATTACTACATCTCTAATAGACTTAAGACTTTAATTTAACACAGATGAAAATGTGCCTGTGAGTAAAGTTCAATCCATCCACAATGGTCCTCATTCATGAAACAAAACCAGATCGAATTTTGTTTTAATGCATGCAGTTTTTTCTTTTGTGTCTTCCAGATGGAGGAACAGAAGAAGAAATCTGTAAGATCAGATCACTGGATTCAAGCAAACATTGTAGTGAAAGTCATAACGAAGAGACTAGGAGAGAAGTATTACAAGAAGAAAGCAGTCATTCGGGTAAGTGAAGCACTTTCGTTACTGTTGTGATCCACACGGAATTAATTATATGTTTCCTTCAGTAATACAGTGTGTACGTGCGTGATTTCACAGGAGGTGCAGAATAAATACACAGCTGTGGTGAGGATGATCGACTCTGGAGACAAACTCAAACTTGACCAGAGTCATTTGGAAACAGTCATTCCAGCTCCTGGTACTGCATTACTGTTAAACATGCTACTTCTTTCGCTTAAAGATATATTTGCACAAAAGATTATTTACTCACCCTCATGTTTTTACCAAACCTGTTATTTTTTCTCCCCGTGGACCACAAATCGAGAATTTTTGAAGAGGCTCTCAATCTAATCTCTCTTTCTGTCTCAGGTAAGCGAGTTTTGATCCTGAATGGTCAATATAAAGACACGGAGGCCATCCTGGAAGGCATAGATGAGCACAAATTCTCTGCCACACTCATGTTAGACTCGGTAAGTCCACTCAGAAAACTGTCAAATTGTTTTAGAAACATGCTGGCTCTAATTCATTGAGACTCAGCTCATGAAATCAGAATTATATTTCGGGGATTTTATTCAGCAAGGATTTATAAAACTGATCAAAAGTGACAGTAAATACATTTGTAATGTTTAAAAAAAATTGTATTTCAAATAAATGCCGTTCTTTTGAACTTACTATTTAAAGAATCCTGATCCGGTATCCACAAAAATATTAAGCAGCACAACTGTCTTCATCATTGATTAAAAAAAGAAGTGTTTCTTGAGCACCAAATCAGCATATTAGAATGATTTCTGAAGAATTGTGAGACACTTAAGACTGGAGTAATGATGCTGAAAATTCAGTTCTCCAGGATTGAGAGCTACAAAGTATGTTCTTTCTCTTTAGGGTCGAATGAAAGGAAAGACAGTGGAGGGAATTGCATACGAGGACTTCTCTAAACTGGCCTGATGTTCATCTTCTCTCCAGGGCGACTCTACTGTGTCAGAGTGCATAATAAAGACTCTTAAATTACCTCATTTACATACTGGAACAAATCGACCAATGGTTTTTATTGTTTTGGATTTTTTTTTTCATTGTTATCTTTGTTGTCATTGAAAATGGTTGCATATGAATAAAATATTTAATTATTCAAACTTTTAAGTGATTCAATTAAATGTTTCACTGCAAACAGTCAAGTCAGAAGTGGTATAATACATTAACATTTTGATGGTTTTGAAGTTTAATTGGCTTAATAATTAAGTACAGTTCAATTGGTTGATGTACAGCACTGTTTCCCCATGTTTTGTATATATTTTCTTGTAGTATTAAAAACCTTTTTTCAAATGGCTACTTTCCATTTTTTGGTGGTTCTTATGGCTTATATAAAATAACAGATTTCTACCCATCAGCCTCTTTTTCTCTCTTAGCTGCTAGCGTAAGGCAGACTCGTGCTCTCAGAGAGCGCTCAGGAAGCTGTCCAGTTGAGGGAGGATATAGTTGGTGTAACTGCCATCAACAAAGCCTTTCCCATTGTTATGGACAAACCAGCAGTAGACATCTGAACCTCGTTTCTTGTCACGCCTGTAGTCCTTCTGCCAGCCCCTGATTGATATACACAGATTACAAAAATTTAAAATATGACGTGCTAGGTATTTATCTAATTTCAATGGTACATAAAAGGTTGGATGGGGTGGATCTCAATAAGTCTATCAAACTTTTTAACATTTTTTAAAAAGATTAAATAGTTTTCTTCGCAGGTTTTTTTAAATGAAAGTAGCTATGTTTCAATCCAAAGTTGCAAATTTAATTTATGTGCAAAATTGGAAAGTTGCATGAAACATTTGTGAATAAAGCAGCGTTTCCATCCTATGTGTTCAAGAGAACAAAATCCTCACATCGGCGCAATATATATATAAAAAATAATGAATGAATAATATGATTTAATGAAAAATTATGAAGCATTTATAGGTCCAAACACCATTTTTGCTCATGCCCCACACCTGTGGTTTCAATGCTGAGATGCATAATATTAGCTAATTATTTTACAATATGACATTATTTTAAATGATTTAGTTTCATATAAATGTTACTTTACACCATCTTAAAGTTCTTTTTTTTTTCTTTTGTGTTTACTAATCATTTATATGATTTTTCATCTAAATACACCTGTCCCACACTTTTGAGTCCTTACCACAACACTGAAAAAGACTCTAAATATGACATTTGTTCAAAGCCAAACAAATTTAGTTTCTATGGAAACAGAAATTAGCATGTGAGCACATGGCTTACAGACTGGGTCACGCCCATAAGGTCACTCAAAAGATCCAGAAAACTAAAATAAAGATAATCTTTTCTTCTTAAGTATTTATTATGTGTCCTTACCATTCAGCTTAGTAATTGTGTATTTTGAATTACATTTTAAAAATGAATTTATATCACTGTTGAATACATGTATATGTGGTGCTAAAAGTCAAAACTGATGTATCAGACCTTGCTAGCTGCCAGTTATCAGCAATATTAGCAAAAATGTCATTTCCGCAACATGTCTTTACCGCAGCTTTTTTAGGTGTTGTGGTAAAGAACTTGCGTTGTGGTAGAGATAAATTCAATTTTTAAACTGTAATCTAAATATAAACATGCCATTTTTGGAACCCTAGATGATATCAAATTCATCTAATAAGATGACAGAAATGCAGAGACGTAATGAGAAAAGACCCTGACAGATATGAATAGTTATGGAAAAAGAGCAGATAAACTGACAAATCAGAAAAGAAGACCGTGGATGATAAACAAAAGAAACCAGAGGACAAAACAAAATACTGAAGGCCTCAGATTAGTTTGTTGTTATAATATAAGTTCATAAAAGTATTAGTTTTTGAAACAAGAAAATCAGTTTAACCCAGTCTTTCCTGCAATACCTCTTTGACAAAATACCTTCTGTTGTCTGTTACTGTTTTTTTCTACAGTAACCTATTGTTAAGTTTACATTATTAACATTGTGTCCTTACCGACACAAACTGTCATTACCGCAGCAATGATTTATTTTAATGATTAATCAGATTGTTGTTTGCAAAACTTATTTTAACCCTTCAGTAGACATGATTTACACATTAAAATGACAATATTTGTCATAAAAAGCTAAATATTTTATCTTTGGCGTGTATTAAAACAACTGATATCTAAGGTTAGCATCAAAATTTTCCATGGCATCATAAAATCCCCTAATTCAAATTATTTTTTAATATCTGTATTTACAAAAATGGACAAATCTTGAAAGTAACTTTGTAAATGTATTAAATTTTTATAGAAATTAAAAAAGAAAAGTGTATAAAATTACCGTTATTGTAATGTTGTGGTAAGGACATTTTGTAAGAAGAAGAGATGAAAACCATAAAAAATAAACAGAATAAAATCTTAACGTCTACATTCAATTTTGTGTACATTATATGTATTACAGATTGTGATGGTTAAAATTGAAATTCATAGAGGTTGATTTTTTTTTTTTTTTTTTTTTTTAATTGGGAGTCAAAAGTGCCCGTAGTTGCAGAAACACCCATATATATATATATATATATATATATATATATATATATATATATATTTATATATTTATATATATATTTATATATACACATAAAAATGGAAGATGCTGCAGTCAGGGAAGAAACTGTGGCTTCTTTTCCCCCTCCATCATAAATGACTTGTATCTCAGAGCTCGTAGATAAAACGCAAAAAACACTATAATGTTATCTTATGTTTGGATGCCTGATGTTTGGGAATGCAATCATGTGAGACGCTTCTGGGAGGTCATTATACAAATCATTCTGATGACAGACTTTGGCTCAGGCATTTCAGAATTACCAAACCAACATTTGAGATGCTGTGAAATGAAATTAGCGTTGTTAATCAGTTTAAAAAAACATTTTCTATTGTAATAATTTTATATTGAATCTCCAAATTAATATAGAAACAACATATAGATTGTATATTTTAAATATTTGTTTAATGACACAAAAAAAAAAAAAAAAGTTACTGTTTTTGTTGTTTTTGACCTTTGTAACCTTGAAAACAGTGCTTTAAGATTTTCAGTTAGGTCTAACAGTAATATTCAGCTAGGAAACATACAGAAATTGAATAATCAAATGTAAAATAACACTGCACAGCCTACACTGTATACATTATATATAGATTAATTCTTATTAAAGCTACAACAGTTATTCAGTCAAGAGCAGTGAATGATTTTACTCTATCGTTTGTTCTTTGATTAACATTAATGACAGACAGCAGCAGGTTTATTAGGCTGCTGTCACTTTAAGACCCAACTTAAATGTCATGGTCTGACACACATCTGATGTTCTCCCAACTCTTTATGTTCATTTAACACATTTTAACTAATTTAAGACGTGGATAAGTGCGAGCTTTGGTAAGAAGTATTTTATTGTGTGTGTGATGGTATGTGATAGTACCTGGTAACAGCCAGTTTGTTGCCTTTCACTTCCATTATGGCCTCTTTCTTCTTTGGGTCTGCTCCTTCATGCACACCGTACACCTTCACCTCTGGCTCCTGTGCAAACTGACCTGTTCCGAGACGCAAGAAATATTTGTGGAAAAAAAAGACCCACACTCCTGTTGGTGTGTTTTAGTAGTTGTGTACATTTAAATGTTGAGTGACTCACCAATGAGACCATGAACCTTTGCAGAGTATTTGTTGTCATTGGACATGTAAATGCCCAGGAAGTCAACCTGCACAGGATGCTTCTTCCACACCCGATGCAAAAGCACCATCACTGAAATCCTCCCATCAATCATCACAGTAACTTGTTGCTCCTTCACTATGATCACCTTCATCCTGATAAGTAAGAGTTACGCATATATAACCAAATGCTTCATCTTATATTTAAAGAGAATTGTATTAAATAAAGCAAGAAATATAACTTCCTTAAAAAATGTCTCTGGTCTTATTATGCATGTTATTATAAAGGGAAAAAATAGCATAGACAAGAATAATATTAGCTGCCCTACATGAATATTAAATTTAATTTGGAAATACATCTGAATATTAAAGTTAAAATTCAAAAGATATTATATACATATATATATATATATATATATATATATATATATATATATATATATATATATATATATATATATATATCAGAAAATATCAGAATAAAAATATCATATTTATTTCATGATATAGTTAAGCAATATCAAGAGAGCAATTTCACACGAGTGCTGTTTTTATCCTGAATAACACTAGTCCAAATGTGATTTGGATTTTATATAACATTCAATAAATAAGAAGTTCATTTATTGTTATATTTTAGAAACAATATTGTCTGCTTTTGCTCAATTTTGCCAACGAAAACAGTCTCCAAGCAACACACAACGGTGTTTCTTTTCTGAATGAATCTGTGTTTTGAGAGAATCAATCAGGTGAACCAATGATTCAATGGTACATTCATAAAGAGAGCCATTTACTTCATTCCTGAATGAAACAGTCGTTTGAACGAAATTCTATCATTTACTCACCCTCATGGCCGTTGAAGCCTAAAAGTTTATGTGTAAGAAATGCTATGTTGAATCAAATAAAATACTTTTTTTTTCTAAAGCTACTTTTTGTAATGTCTATTTGATGCTTTTCTCATTTAACACAATAATGACTTCAAATTAGCTTTTGGGGGGAATTTCTCAGGAAAATTTGAAGTGCGATTAATTTAAGGGGGGGGGGGGGATTCTCATGCTAAACATGGCCAAAGTTTCAAAACACGAGTTGGACGTATGACGGAGTATTTCTGTGCCAAATACACTACATCCGGTTTCGGACCAGGTTTCAGAGAGTTTTTTTTTCGAATATAGCCTGTATGAAGTCAAAAGAGAGGGGAATTCCTTGTATAGGCACTTCTCCCTGATAAGCGTGTGCACACACATCACCCAGAGCAAGAGTACGCCGAGTTTCCTGTAGCTCAGTGGTTAGAGCATGGCACTAGCAATGTCAAGGTTGTGGGTTCGATCCCAGGGATTGCACATACTCAGATACAAATGTATAGTATAATCCAATGTAAGTCGCTTTGGATAAAAGCGTCTGCCAAATGCATAAATGTAAATGTACGCAACCATCAACGCACTTCGTTCGGGATACGGAAGCCGAGAGATTTTTCAACAATGGCTGTGTCCCAATTCAGGGGCTGCACCCTTTGAAGGCTGCATACATCATCGAGGCAGTCTCATTTAAGAAAAATAACTGTTAGATTGCAACGTAAGAAAGAAATTACAGTATTTTACACCTCACAATGAATATCAGTGTTACTTTTCTTAAATATGACATCCTTGATGAAGTATTCAGCCTTCAAATGCGACCTCCGAAGGACGCAGCCTCCGAAATGAGACGCAGCTCCTGTCACCGAAGGAGTGTGTTTTTTGGTTGTGAGGGAAAAATTACCCTTATCAGCTTCCCAAAGAACCCAGCATCAAGGGAACAGTGGATGAAATTTGTTTTTCCAGGGCAGCAACGGAGTTGTGCACGTATGTTTGTTTGTTCCCGGGATTTCAGTGACGAATGCTTTGTAAACAAGTCCCAGTTCGGCACTGGATTTGCAGGTCGGGTGGTGAGTAAAGCTGCATCAGATGTCTGTGTTTTGTTGGCAATCGGCGCACAAGTGCATATAATATAAACGTTTTTGTTCCCTTTTTATTTATAATGATGTCGCAGCTTGCAGACAATCTCTACACAAAAGCCGCACGCGCTCGTGACTCTTTAGCTCCGCCCACGGCACTGACGGCAGGCACGCCTCCGGGAGCTCGGCTTTTTTTGGAAAGACTCGGTTTAGTGTATCTATCTTTTATAAATATGATAAAACTAAAGACGTTTCGGAGATATGAAGGATGCATTGTTACTCTATATGTACTCAAGATTAACATGAGATTGGCAGAAACTGTGTGTGATATCCCCCCTTTAATTAGATTAATTAATCACCACATTGTGTAATTAATTTGATTAAAAATTTTAAACGCTTGACAGCCCTGATATAGATACAGATATACTGTGCCAGATGCTTTTATCTAAATCAACTTACATTGCATTCAAGTTAAAAAAAAAAACAAAACAATGTATTGTACAACAGTAAAATTCAGTAGCTTACAATCACTGGTTCCCATGCAGTATTTGTGACGTTTGTTAGAGTAAGTTTGTATTGTGATACCTGTGAAGCGTCAGTTCAGCTGTGGCTCCCCAAGAGAAGGAGTGATTGTTCCTGTCTTCCATCAGGTCGATTCTGTTGGTTCCTACTATAACCTGCACACCATCTGTTTTAGAGTATATGGAGATGGTGCCGAAATATGTGTTTATTTTATTGTTCTTCATCTTCTTAGACCCGACCAACTGACCGTTGATTGTGACTCCTGAAGTGGAAAAAAGCACATATGAAATATGAAATAAATAAAGGGCCTCCATTTTTTCATGTGATGGAAGATGCCTATAGAAGTTACCTGTTCCAGGATCTGAAACCAGGTTGAGGATGTGTCCAGGTTTGGAGTCAATGTTGAAGCAGATGTCCATGTTGCTTCTGGGTAAGTGAATGATGAAGTGTGGGTCATTGTCCACTGCAATAAAATCAAAATGATGAGAGAGATCACAGCAAAAATTTAAGGCAAGAAACCCCAGGTGAATAGGGTAAAAAAAAAGTAATTAACAGATTTCACCATACTTCCCCAGCTGATTCATTATATTTCATTTTTAATTGTATTTACATTTTACAGTTCTCTGAAATGTTGTTTAAATATGCAAATTAGGTATTATATAATTAAATTTGCATTCATTTGCATACATTCCGAGAACAGAAAACTGACCACTGAATAAAGCCAGATTCAAAATTTGTTTCATTTTGAGGGGGTTATGAATATCTTTTTATCACTCCATAAATCAGAAAATATACTGTCAGTAACCAATTTTCACCATGTTTCCTATTTAGGAACAAAATGTATAAAATCAGGCAAGTGATATATGAACAAACCTCTGCAAAAACCTTCAAAATATAGATAGGAATAAGACAGTCAAGTTGAGTGTAATGTGAGAGCTACCGAAGTGGAGATTTCTGGCTCTGCAATAAAATAAAAACTTAAGTGTATTTTGAATGTTTTCTTTCCACTTGTCTGAAATAATAGTTACGAAAAGCCAAACAGCCCAAAATTGACCAGTGCATGAAAAAAAAAAAATGTGTTTACAGTATCTTGCTTAGGTAACCAATTCTCATTGCGTTCACACTGATTCTGGAATCTCTTTGTGCTTCACTTCAGTTGTGAAACCCTTCTGACTTAATAATGTTGTTTTGAGCATTCACATTTGAATCAAAATGCATGTGAACCAATTTAAGGCTAAAAGAGGGCTTTAACAGCGTGCGCCAGCGCAAACCCTCTTTTGGTGTTAAAAAACTACTGTCAGGATTTACTAAAGACACACAGGGAAAAATTAGTGTTGAAAAAGCATAGACAGTTAATTTTGCAGCTGACCTTACTGCATTTGCACAAAGACTATAGAATAACACAAGACGCGTCACTTGTTTTGAATGGGAGAAAGTGCAAAGCGGAATATGGCGGAATAAGTCCCGCCTTCTAAATAAGAGCCAATCGCTGATTGGTAAAGTCATCGCATCACTGCAGCAGCCGTTTGAAGCTCCGGTTTTTATAGAAACAGTCAGACGCGCGCCTCCGAAATGAGGCACGCGCATTTAGGACTGAAAAATACAGTTTTTTGTCATGATTCGAGTGTTTAGAAACAAAATTTATGAGACAGTTGTTGTCAAATTTCATTGGTGATTTCAAATATGAATTTCAATCGAAAGCTTGGCAAACAGCTTTAGAGAATTTGATGTTTCCCCATTCAAAGAGATAGGAGCTGCACTTGAATGCCTGAGAGGCGTATTAAAGATGGCCACCGAGTGAAATGACTTGTCTTAAAGGGACTTTGATTAGCATTTGTAAGAGTTTTCCTTTCAGACACAAAATAAATAAATCATAAGGTTTGCGGTAGTCAATTTACTGTTATTTGGCCATTTTTAATTGCTGAAAAAAGCATGTCTTAACCCATTTTGCACTTGACATGGCTGCAATAGTTGCGCTGCTCTTGGTAGATTGCGTTGGTCATTATGGAAATGATCCAGCTGTGTCCGTGTTCTTTAATGTGTGCATTGTCAGTAGATCCCCCACAGAACTTTCCTGTCCCATCTGTGCTTTTATGGGATTGCGGTCCCATGCTAATTTGCCTAGTTTAGTAAATCTGGCCCCAAGTGTGAAAACACCCTAAATATAATTTGACTGCTGCATTACCAACAATGACGTGGTGAGGAATACTTTCACGTGTTCCAGTTGCTTCTCCAAGAGTTGGAGCAGGTGTAGGCTGAACCCAAGGAGGCTTCTGATAGACTATCTGTCGCACTGGAACTGATGAAGGAGCAGTGACTGAGAAAAGAAAAAGAGAGAAATAACCTCTATAATAATAAATAGAACAAAAAATGATTTTCCATACTCTATTTAATAATGCATTTTGCAATATGGATATTATATTTCAAGAAGAACCGTTTGGATTCGGTACCTGAGCAGCAGCCGTGTTTGGAGTCTTTGGGCGAGTCTGCGATCAGTCGTTCAGCCCTCCCCTCGTCTTGACCCTCCACCAGCATGGCAGTGAGAGGGGTCACAAACTGATGCTCCAGAGCCAGGGCCACGATCCGCTGAGTGATCTTACGCTTCTTGTTCGCAGTAGAAGCTAGAGAGCTACATGAAAAGAATTCCACAGAGCCAACGATGAGTACAATGGACCCTTTTCACAGACTGATGATGCATTTCCACTATTATAAACATTGTTAATATAGTAAAAAAGATTATACATTTATAACACTATACTTGATGTTTGTTATAGTTTTCGTTCGCCACTATAGAAGTTTGGCCAACAACTGCTTCTGAGAACCCTGGAAATGTACCAGTACCAGGGCCTATTAACCAACATCTGCTTTTCAGCAAATCAGGTTGGACCACACGAACGCAATTAATATTCATGAGTAGTAGGGCTGGGACAATACATCGAGTCTCGATTTGCGATACAATGATTCTGGATCGATTCTGATATTTTCTCTCTTGAATCAATTCGGAGCTTAGTTTTAACCGCAGATGGCGCTCTAGGCTAGTTTTTAACCACACACTCAAATGCTCACGAAGAAGAGTGCTGGACAGCTGAGTCTGAAAGTGGTTAAATATACTTTGACCTCGGCTCAGAATGCTTTTATGACAAGATTAATGTAAACACAGCCCACTGCGAACAACCTTGTAATTCGCTTCAACATTTTCAAACTTTATGAATGATTATTTTAGGTTTAAGTGGTGTATGTAAAGGAACTGGAAGCAAGCAGAGTATGGGTGTTTCTAAAGCATGTAGTGCCATCTGCTGTTAAAAACTAAACTCAAATTCGATTCGAGAGAGGATTGCGATACGTTGGAAAATATCAGAATCGCTCCAGATTCTTTGTTTCGAGAATCAAGAATCGATGCATTTTCCCAGCCCTAATGAGCAGTGGTGGACAGTAACAAAGTTTACTCTGTTTCTATATACTTAAGTACATTTTTCAAGCAACTGTACTATTTATTTTTGTAAACTTTTACTTTACTACATTGTTTTTTTTACTCCACTTCATTTCATAAAAACATATCGTTCCTCAATATTATAAACTGAAGAAATAAACATTCTGAGATGCGATCATGAACGAGCTGATTCTAATGCAGAATTTTTAGTATTGATTATCATAAATCATACTGAAGTCATGAATGCGAGTTATTTGTGAACTAAAAAAAGTTGAGCTGTTTAATCCCATTGTATGAAATTTGTCTCACTGTCTGTACAGGGTAGCTTATTTTAGGAATAAAACAATAAATAATGTTAAATAATCCAAATGAATGCCCATGCATCTTCCCCACTACTAAAATTGCTAAATTTGTAAATTACTATAAAATTGCAAATTACATAAAATAATTTAAACATGGCCGATCGGTACTTTTTACTTTTAATAGTCAAGTACATTAAAAATGTGTACTTTTACTCGAGTAAATTTGACAATGAGTGCTTATACTTTCACTTGAGTAATACTGTGTTAGGGTTTCTGTATTTTTACTCAAGTACTTGATTTGTTTACTTCATCCACCACGGTTCATGAAGCAGTTTTCAGTGTCATCCCCTTATACTTATCATTTTGTCTAATTTCCTGTTATGATCCATGAGAAACACATTAAACGAGTCTTCAACTAAAATGAATCTACCAGAAATTTTACATATAGATGGCCTCAAATCTAACAAAGTTCCTCCTGAAGTGAACACAGGTTTGTTGTTTCTCTCACCGTTCTGCCAATAGCTGATTGACAGTAATGTAGGCCCACATCTGCCGAGCAAAGCCGGTGAAGGAATGTTGATGTGTGCTGAGCGCAGAGTCCAACTCCTGAATATACGCCTCTGTCTGAATGTTCATGTCCATGTTGGCCTAGAGAAGAAAACATCATTACTAAAGAATGCATGAAAAGCAAATTTTAAAATCTGAACTGAGACAAACATGACGTGTGGCTCACAGCAGTGGCGGTGGTGAAGCTTTGCAGCGTGGTGAGGTCTGATGGTTGGAGTTTTCCAGCCACTATCAGCTCAGAACCACTGAAGAACTTGTCAAAACGATTCTGAGTGACGTTATTCACGGTGTCCTCAGGAAAATTAATGGTGATGGTCCTCAGGAGAGGAGAGGAGACCTGACTGTAGAACGCCTGGAGAGAAAGAAAAAAAAAAAAACGAGTGAACAAAAAAAGACTTTTTCAAAGCTCAAAAAAAGTTATATTTCATTCACATCAGCTTTGTCTCAGATGATTCTTATAAGATTCCAGAGCAATAACAATAGACTCAAATGAGACAACTGTTAACATATTGTGAGAATATAGAGCTATAAAATGAGTTTGGATATCTCAGATAATTTGGAATTATTGAAAATTTATGGAGTTTATGGAAAATCTGAGTATTTTTTACAAAATAAAAAGTTAAAATGTTAATTTAATATGTTTATTGCAATATATTTGATATTATTAATGTCTCATTCTGTTTTGAAAACCATGCAATTAATCATTTTCAATCAATATAATTATTTTATTATATTGGGTGACCTAGTTTGTAATAAAACAAAAAACAAAAAACAAATTTGCATATATTTTTGTCTTTTTAATATCACATAATATATAAAGACATTATATTTAGGCTTTTGTTTTATATATATATATATATATATATATATATATATATATATATATATATATATATATATACACTACCAGTCAAAAGTTTGGACACGGTAAGATTTTTAATGTTTTTAAAAGAAGTTTCGTCTGCTCACCAAGGCTGCATTTATTTAATTAAAAATACAGTAAAAACAGTTAATTTAAATTAATTTAAATTATTACAATTATTACAATTAATTGTAATAATTTAAATTAACTGTTTTCTGTTTGAATATATTTTATAAAGTAATTTATTCCTGTGATGGCAAAGCTGAATCTTCAGCATCATTACTCCAGTCTTCAGTGTCACATGATCCTTCAGAAATCATTCTAATATGCTGATTTGCTGCTCAAGAAAAATTTATGATTATTATCAATGTTGAAAACACTTTTTTTTTCAGGATTCCTTGATGAATAGAAAGTTCAAAAGAACAGCATTTATCTGAAATACAAAGCTTTTGTAAAAGTTTGCAAAAGTTTGGGGTCGGTAAGAATTTTTATTTTTATTTATTTTTTAAAGAAATGAAAGAAATTAATACTTTTATTCAGCAAGGATGCATTAAATCGATCAAAAGTGACAGTAAAGACATTTATAATGTTACAAAAGATTATATTTCAAATAAATGCTGTTCTTTTGAACTTTCTATTCATCAAAGAATCCTGAAAAAAATATATTGTACACAAATATTTTGTACAATTGTTTCTTGAGCAGCAGATCAGCATATTAGAATGATTTCTGAAGGAAAGACACATTTATATATATATATATATATATATATATATATATATATATATATATATATATATATATATAATATTGTTATAATATGATTATTTTTTTCTAACAGTATAAATGTGTCTATACATAAAATATAAATAAATATAAATAATATGAAAATGTTGCACAATGTGGCACAATAATAGACAATCAGAATATATTTGATGTTTAATGTATAGAATTTAAACCAGTGAGATTTTGCTGTGGACGGGGTTAGCAAGTGCAAAACGTCAGAAATAGAAACCAAGTGATCAATTAAAAGGTCCTGTCACAGTTAGAAAAAAAAGGATAAACATGGATGAGATGGGCCCTGTCCCAAAATGGGTCTTGTGAACTTGTGAACAATGGCCATGCGTGCACATGTCCGTTAAGTCCACAAGACAGTGTTCCATTTGTCATTTTAGGTTTCAGAAGGGTACTCGCGACCTTTGCGGAGGATATGTGCCTTCAATGCACATTTTTGCAGACCCCGCACTGAAGTGAGCGGTGCAGCAGACTTCTAACCGACAGTCAAAGCGGCATTACCTTACAAAAGTATGAACTTGGAGGAAGATAGCGAGGGCTTAGGGTTCCATTTGGGACAGGGCCATGGGATTTATCATGACACTATGTCAAACTGAACCTTTAACTGCTCTGCAGCATCATGATTGGCATAAATCCTCTGGGCAATGCCCCTGTTGTCCATGGAAATTCGCTCCAGGAAGTCAAAGTCAACATCAAAGCCAATACCAAGAGAGAACAGGGAAAAATCCTCCCTCATCACGCGTTTCACATTTTTCTGAATAGTGCTCAGCTTTATTTCTCCTAAACAAGACGTGAAGAGAGAAACAGTAGATTACTTGATGACTACAGGAAACTCCAGCTAATAAGGGTGGACATGTTAATTGGTCTTACCCACTGTTGGGTCTCCATCTGATACCAGGATGATCATAGAGACAGAACGAGGGTCGATCAGTCCCTGATTGGATGCTTTCACCAGCATCTGCACTGCTCTCAGTATAGCTTCGTTGATGTTCGTGCCTGGGGTCAAATGTTACATGGATCAATGACTAATGTTTAGGAAATGTTTCAATAACTCCAAAAAACGTCATTTGCAACCGTTGCATTACGTTCTTGGGGAGTATCACCATATGACATTTTACACCCTTTTTTACACATTTTAGAATCAATACTATTTTATTTAAATTATTGTAAATGTTTTTTAATAGTTTTAGTTTAAAGGGTTAGTTCACCCAAAAATGAAATTTCTGTCATTAATTACTAACTCTCATGTCGTTCCACCCCTGTGAGACCTTCATTCATCTTCGGAACACAAATTAAGATTTTTTTGATAAAATCTGAGGGTTTCTAAACCACACATAGGCAGCAATGTCATTGCACCCTTTGAGGTCCAGAAAGGCATTAAATAGTCAACGTGATTGCAGTGTTTCAACCTTAATGTTATGAAGCGACAGAATACTTTTTGTGCGCAAAAACAAAACAAAAATAACAACTTTATTCAACAATTTATTCTCTCCCCAGTCATTCTCCTACACCGTTGATGTAGTGAACACCGCTCAGTGCTTCCGTGTTCTACATTAGAACGCCGGCTCATTATTGGCTGGCTCCTGCGTCACACGCATGCGTCGTGCTGCTCACATGTACAGCGTCAGCCAATACAGATCCGGCATCAGTCGGACGTAAACACGGAAGCGCTGCACTGCGTTCACTACATCAACGGTGTAGGAGAATGACAGGGGAGAGAATAAATTGTTGAATAAAGGTTATTGTTTTGTTTTGTTTTTGCGCACAAAAAGTATTTTCATCGCTTCATAACATTAAGGTTGAACCACTGTAGTCACATGGAGTATATTAACAACGTCTTTACTACCTTTCTGGACCTCAAAAGGTGCAATGACATTTTTGCGTATGTGTGGTTCAGAAACCCTCGAATTTCATCAAAAATATCTTAATTTGTGTTCCAAAGATGAACAAAGGTGTTACGGATGACAGGAATTTCATTTTTGGGAGAAACCCTTTAAGATAAAAAAAAAATGGTCAAATTTTCTGATATTTAAGGAGAATAAAGTGTTTCAAATTATAAGCAGTGAAGCAGAACAGAAACTCCAACGGAAAGTCTCTCTCACCTCCATTGGGCTTGATGCTTTGGATGTACTTCTTTGCTTCGTCCACCTGGATGGAGGAAGCTTGGACCAGATCTTCACTCCAGCAACGGACATTGTGATTGAAATCTATGATGCTGAAGTAGTCGTCCATTGACAGATCCTCCAGAATAGCCTTCATCGCCTCCACTGTCTACAAAACAAAAATGGCCGTTAGGTATCTTTCACTCTCACTCATTAAGAATAATGTAGCATACAACACTAAACAAATTTTTTAGGTACTCAAAAAAACAAATTTCAATCAATAAATGAAAAAATCTGATTAATAGTGCACTAAAAGAATGAAAATGAGTTTTAACAAAGCATATAGTTTAATTTCATGATCACTTTCAATAGCCATCCTACAATTTACTTGATGACCACATGGTGGCAACATGGGAGTTTCAATACAATTAAAAATGCAGTTCTCCACTGCTTCCACAAGAAGGCGCATCCATACTGAGAATTTTTCTGTAATGGATCATCACACACCATATTTAACAAAAATAATATACTGATGATATATTACATGATATATCTCCTGATATCTGCAGGTAAACACATCCATACCTGTTTCATCTTCAGCCCCCACATGCTTCCACTCACATCAATAACAAAAACTATGTTTTTCGAAAGAGGTGTGAGATCAGATGGAGCGAAGAAGTGAACGAAATGACCATCAGACACCTGAGAGATAGAAAATAGACTGCATCAGCAATGGCACCTAATGAAGTAAAGCATACTACATACATACTGTTTTTCACTCATGTTCATTCATTCATTCATTCTTTCCTTTATTTAATCAGGTCAAAAGCTCATTGAGATAAAAAAAATCTCCTTTACAAGCAACTGGTGGAACTGTCTTGTGTATGTCAACTATTAGGTGTAAAAGTGAATGTAGATCCATACCTGAAGTTCTCCAGCATTGCTCTCTCTCTCCACATCATATTTCACAGTTAACACTCCATCCACTGCACTTTCCGTGCAGTTTGCACACTTTCGCTGCTGCTGCTGCAGAGTTGGTTTGAACACAACGTGGGCTTTTTCTTTCGTGTGGGTGATTTTAGTCATATCCGAAAATTGCTCTCCCAGTGTGTTAAGTGCCGTGACAAACTTGATACCTTTAGGCTCAAATATATACACGTCAACCTGAGGATATACAAACATCCACAAAAACACATCACACTGGTCAGTTCATGACACAACTTCTATATATGCATGTATGTGTGTGTGTGTGTGCGTCTGTGTGCATGTGTGTGTGTGTGTGTGTGTGTGACTGACCTGCAGCAGTGAAACCAGGCGTCCAGGTTGGATGTGTAAAGTGTGCTGGTATTCGCCCAGTTTCCTCTGCATCATTTCCTGATAGTGTAGTTCAAACTCCACTTTGCTGCCTGGAGGAACATGCACCTCTGTCTTAAAGGTCTCCATTGTTTGAGAGTTAGTCCTGAGAGACAAAAAGATTGACATACTGTATATAATTATATGTCAATCGCTGCATCTGAAATTGCATACTATATGTACTACATTTGGATTAAAACTGCGACCGTTAAATAAGTACATTCTACTCTATAGTATTCGTACTATAGAGTAGTATGAATGAAATATGGATGTACTACATCCGCCATGTTGTCAATGTCATGTGACCTACGATGTCAGTTGCATGGCTTTACTGCCATTCAAAAAACCTCTCCTGTGGCCTCATGGGATAGTAATATGTCCATTGGATGCATATTTCAGAATCTCGCCGGAAGTAGTAGGTCATTCGGGTACTTTTCGCCCACTGTTTTATGAATACTATAAATTCAGACATACTACTCACACAGATACTGTTTTTTCACATACTATATAGTATTGAAGCAGGCATATTTGGATGCAGGTGATTTATAAATTAGAAAATATAGACTATTTAAGAATATGTAATATACAAATCCAAATATATAGTTATAAATAGATTATATACAGTATATTCAATTCTATAATTAGAGAGTCTGTAAATCTAAATATAATTATAGATATTTTCTAATAACTACTGGATATATACATTTAAATGAAAATATATGGTTATATATTTAAATATACAGTCTGTTTAATAATATAGTATACATACATACACTGTAAAATATATTTAATTTAACTAAACTTATTTACTGTGTTTATGGTTAAATTATTTGTCCAATGTATTTGAATTAATACAATTTAAAATGTTTAAAAATTAAGCTAAAAAAAATATATATATATATAAAATAACTATATGTAAATATATAATGTAGAATGGAATATACAATAAATACTGCATATATATATATATATATATATATATATATATATATATATATATATATATATATATATATATATATATATATATATATATATACACTGTGCACTATCTATCTCTCTATCTATATCTCTCTATCTATATATATATATATATATATATATATATATATATATATATATATATATATATATATATAGATAGATAGATAGATAGATAGTGCACAGTACACCCCCTCTGAACAAATACAAAAGATGTATTTTCTTTATGATCACTAATACAATTCATGGAAAGATGGCAAAACTAAAATGTATTAAACATATACATAATAAAAAACTGAGAAATAGATGTCATTAATAGCCATAAAATAAGGATTGCAGAAATGAGTACACCCTAGATTTAATTCAACAAATGTATAATATTCTAGCACTTAGTATGCCCTCCATAATTTTGAATATACTGCTCTAACCCTTCTTGGCTCTGAGAGTACAAGTTCATGACAAATTGTCACAACTGTCCTGTTTAACTCCTGGATGATGATCTCCTTAAATGCCCTGATCTTTAATGGGGGGTGTTGCTCAACTTGTCTCTACAGAATCCCCCACAGGTGCTCAAGAGTGTTAAGACTGAGTGCAATACATGTCCACAGAAGGTTTTTCACCTTGGGAGAATGCATATCCTCATTGTCATGTTGAAAAAACGCATAATGCAGGGAATGAGGAAAGGGTAACATCTTCTGTTTCAAGTTTGTGTATTAAATTACACAGTGGTGTGGGAATTCATGACAGCGTTGATAAAGCACAACTCCCTCACACCTTCAGCACTCATACATTCCTATATAAGAGCTTTACTACCACTGAACTTTACTGTGGGAACCAGGCACTTCTCAGTGTACTCCTCCTCTAGCAACACCATAACATTTTAGATGCTGTTAGATCCAAAATGATTGATTTGGTTTCATGAGACCAGAATATTGATTCCCAGAATCTATATTTTGTAAATATGGGCTTTGGAAATGGCTAACTGACTTTATTGTGCTTTGGCTAGTAGGTAGTTCTAGTGAGAACAACAACAACCATGTATGTCATTTCTGCAGGCTGCATCTTACTCTGTGAGATAAACAGTTACTCTTTTCATAGCTTTTGTTGACTTTTGTTGAGACACTCGCTTGGTATTTCTCCTGCTCTTTGTCTAGCAAAAAGATCCCTCATCACTAAATGAAAGCTTAAAATGAAGGCCTGATTATTTCAGGGGCCTTGTCACAAGTCCATTGTTTTTGAATTTCTGTGTTACTTTTGCTATATTTTCACACATAAAACAATGATTTGGTAATCCTCTTGTACCACTGTCCTCTTTTGTGCTAAGAAATAAGTCTCCTGACAGTTCTCTCCCAAGTGAAGCATTGTTGTCATCATTAAGTCTGAGAATGATTCAGTGGGCTATATAACACTTTTAATTGATTAAGCAGACTTGCTGGAACATTATATCTCTAAAGAACCCTAACATCTTCTAAATAATTGAGTAATTGCTGTCTTTCAGAAGTTTCAGAGGGGGTGAATTCATTTACGCTGTGCGCTGTATGTATGTATATATATATATATATATATATATATATATATAAAGTGAAAACTTCAGTATTGCAGTATGAATGAACTGATGCAAAGCTGTACCTGACGATGCCGGCTGCTTTCCCACGAGCTCTTGCTTGAGCGTAAAGGTTTCGTGCCACTGTCTTCTCCATCACTGAGCCGACGAATGTGATCCCATTGACATTCCTGAAAAGCAGCCACCTGTCATCCAAGAATTTCATGTGTTTTTATGCGTACGTGTGTCTGTGTTAATGCTCTCACATGGTGAAGTTGTTAATGAAGGCCTGTTTGGGGATCTGCACGTTGAAGCCGATGCTCTGGGCACTTCGGCCTGAGTTGACCACAGAGCTCTTGACTGTGGTGTGAGCAAACCGTGACGTGATTCTGCTCTCCACCTTATAGGTCTTAACTGTGATGTCACTGCCCTGAATTGCCTGCATACAAACACAAACAGAGTGCAATACATAAATCAAACTATTAACATTAAATAAAAGAAACTGTCTGGCAACCATTTGAGTACCTTAGAAACATCTTAGTTTGTCTTGACGAAATTTCCTTTTTTTTTATTTTGAAATGCTATTTTTGTGACATTTTAGGCTTGTGTAAAAGAGGAGAACTGGCCCCCCGACTGAGCCTGGTTTCTCCCAAGGTTTTTCTCTCCATTTTTGTCACCTGATGGGGTTTGTGTTCCTTGCTTAGTTGGGGACACTTAATATTCAACAATGTTTTTGATTTGCCTGCATTGACACCATTGTATGCGAACTGAACTGAACTGGATGATGACGTCACTGTTTTCTCCAGAGCTGCTGTATAGATAAATGAACTAAAATAATAACTAATGATTTTTATAACAGAAATGAATCAACACTGAACTTACTTACGGACAAACGGCACTATTTTCTTCTGGAGCCAAATTATTTTTAGCTGCTTTGACACAATCTGCATAGTAAAAAGCGCTATATAAATAAAGGTGACTTGACTTGAATATCAAAACTTGCAAAATTTAAACTTTTGGCATTATATTTATTCATTTAAAAGGCCTGTTCGCACCAAGGACGATAACTTTAATAATAACGCTAAATATGTATAGTTCTAAAAATCGCTCTAAATACAAAAAAAGCAGAGTCCACACCACAACTATATATACGATAACATCACAGAAACTATATCATTGGAGTCGTTTTCAGAATGATTTTTTCCAGGTAATGAATGATAAAAAAATATTGACAGCCAATCAGAATCCATCCTGCTTTAAAGAGCGAGCATTTAAAGCAGCAGATGACAAAACTGCAGCAAAAACTATAGAATAAACAGAACGATTTTGTCTGCTGGTGTGAAAGGATAGATAGATACACTGTTGAAGATGTAATTAGTAGCTAGTAATTAATTACTTTTTTAGAGTAACTTGAACCAACACTGAGAGAAACTAAAGTAGATTAGATTAGATTAGATTCAACTTTATTGTCATTGCACATGTAAGGTACAAGGCAACGAAATGCAGTTAGCATCTAACCAGAAGTGCAATAAGCAGTAAGTACAAATATAAAGTGTCTACAATACGTTACAAATGTTCAATAAATATACAAATAAGGCAGTATTATGGACATAATTTACAGGTATTTAAATACTATCAACAAGATATACAGAAGTAATAATATATATAGGAACTTAGAAACTAAAACTAATCTGGAGAAAAAATGTCTCTAGCTGAAGTAGAACAGAGGCAGAGGGGAAGTCAATAACCGTAGTTTCTTTGAACAAATCGATTAGTAGATAAGATTAAAGTGGAACAACAAGAGCATGATTACCTCAAAATTCTCTTCTTCTCCAATGGTCAAAACGTTTCTCTACACACAAAAAAGAGAAAAATGGGAGCATGTTGTATAAATGTGTTAAAAACAAACAAAAACAATTTACAGTATTTCAATTATGATATGTCGATTATGAACTCCTATGTTACCAGGTTTAAAAACATGACCCATTTACTGTCTGTTTGTTTCACATGAAAAGATTATGTTACATTTCCAGGAACTTTCCAAAATAGATTATAAAAAATACACACAAATGTTTTGTCCCCCCAACAAATCGTCAATGAATGGAAGAGATTAAAATAAAATAAAAAAGAATGTTAATTGTCAGCCTCAGAAGGTCATTAATTTATGTAACTATATAATTATATATTAATTTTTATATACATTTCTATTACCTTTGCAATTTTTGCAACCATGTTACTGACATTTGGGGCATGTGCAAATGTAAATATTTATATAATTTAATTAATTTTCATTTAATTTTTTACATTTTCCAAAAAAAAAAAAAAAATCTCATTAAACACAGAGCCGCATGGACTGGTGGACTTACACCTGACTCTTTGATCAATGGTAATCAATGAAGACCTCAATGACACTGTCATCACATTAAAAACTGCTTGAAAATCTTGAAAACAAAAAAAATACTCTAAAGTATTTTTGTTCAGAATCCTCCTTTTAACATTTTCAATGTCAGATTGAAGCTTATATGAAAACTTACCCTGTATCTCCCAGACTTGTGGTACTGATCCAAAGGACCTGACTAACAAAATAACACAATATAGCTTTCAATTTAGATACACATACGATCAACTGACATAAACACGCATACAAATAAATTTGCCTCTTTTTCTCTTACCATTTCACTTTCCCACTCCCCATCGATGATAAACTCGAAAGCCCAGCTCTGAGAAAAGAGCAGGATGCACAGAAGAACTGGAGTCTTCATGGAGCCAGAGAAAAGTCCTCTTAACACGCAACAAAACGACCAGCACAATCCATACACATACACACACTGACTGAGGCTCAATGATCAGCCCCTGCAGACTCTGAGACCTCTGAGCCTCGTCAATATTTGTTGTGCCCCACATAGCCAAAAAACTGAGGCAGGAACCTTTGAAACCTGACCAGCAGATGTACAAACACAATACCTGGAATGGAATGACACATATCACACCCTTTTGTTCATATGTTGTGCACAGTGAAAAACATTGTGTATATGTAAAATAATATTGTATCAATGACATATTATGAATGAATATGTGCATTTTTAAATCAAATTAATGATTAAATCAATCAATCAATCAATCAATCAACAGTCTTTAAAATAAAGGATTCTTTTTTTTTTCTTTTGAATTTATGCTGAAAGATTACCGGGTTATGTTTTTGTGAGAGTGTCCCCATAAATGCATTAGATAAAAAATAATCAAAGTCATATAGGTAAATTCAAGGGTTAATTGATTAATAATACCCAGAATATTGCCCAATCACCTGCCCCAGCAACTCTATGGTTGGTCTGAGCAAAAGGTTATTCCCTTTCATTCTGATATTTCTTACACACCACTTTGTGTCTTCCTATATTCATACACCATATTTGCATTCATATGGTCATCTGACATACAGTCATGCAGTACGCGTACGCGAGGGTCAGTATATGCACCAGGAAACAAATAAGAGAAATAAGGGAAGCTTCTTAAAAACATAATTGTAAAGTGATGTAACATTTTATTGAAATGTATTGCATTTGTTTCTGAATACACTGAATCAAATTCGATTAAACTCAGATGTGAGAAATCCAATCTGACAGGAATCTGTCCCATCAATAAAGCCCGTGAATTCTGTAAACTTCACGTTTGGAGAATGAGGTTGGCGTGGAATAATTTACAATTAAATTAATGAATCAAAATGTATAGGCTAGGCTATTATTATCATCTTGCACTCTTAAAATAAGTCATTTTGGGTTCCACAAAGAACCTTTAAACAGTTCTTAAAAGAACCATTTGTGTGAAGAAATTTTAATTCTGAAAGAAATTTTAATTCTGAAGAACCTTTTGTGCAATGAAAAGACTCCCTGGACATTTAAGGCGTCTATAATGATAGATGCCAATAAAGAACTATTATTTTCCGGAGTGTGAGGAAAAAATAAAGACAGACAGCCATAGTGTAGGCTATAAGTTTCTGACTTAAGTAAAGTTGGCCGCATATTCACAGATTCGACTTTTCCCGAGTCAATAACTCCTGAGCTAAACGCTGTTACTACACAAATAACACCTCTTTTCTATCATAGTAATGTAGAGAGACAGCTACAACCCAATTTTCCTCAAAATCAGCTTTCCTCCGCGGTGGACAAAATACATAAGTCTCTATGTGCGGACGACTGAGAGACAGATTCCAAGGGACCGTCTGCAAAGTGCAAAACCCGAAAAGCGAATACTACAAAATCAGTCAATAACTTCACTGTAATACACTGTACTGTCACCAAATTCAGCTCACACATCACTGATGTCCTGATAGTTATACTACAACACTTATTGATGTTAATATAGCATAACCAGATAAACACAGAAAACTTCAAAAAATATCATTTTTGTGCTTGCTAATATTGAGTGACTCGCACAAATTGTGGGGGAAAATGTGGGAGTTGCTTTCTCTGGAGAAGTTGCGCTGGAGCTGCGAAGTTGAGTATTATGTGTGTCATGCACAAATCCACTACTACTACAAGTTAAGACAACAACTCCACCTACCCTAATAGAAACTTGACAGAACTCACTTGACTTTGAACACTGGCAATGAAGCTTATAGGACTGCCGAAGCGATTTTATGATCGAATCTTTTCGAATTGTTATCCAATCGAATTATGTTGATCATATAAAATAACACATAGCCTAATGAGTGAAACACGATCAATTATAGGATAGCCTACATTCAGTCAAATATGCAAATTTTTTATTATATTTTTAGGTACTAAGCCTACCAAACCCTAAATCCTACTAAGAGAAAGATCATTTATTGTAAAAGTAGCCTAATAGTGAGTGTAAACTGAATCAAAACACTCAAGTCTGAGTGACGTTTGTTCGCATTTAGCCTATGACATAAAAAGTAAGGGAGAGCGGGGCACAACCTAACGCTTTTTGACTTTCTCAGTCTTTGTGTAAATCTACTTAGGGTTCAGAGAATTTATTTTGTTCCACATTAATTTCACACGTGTCTGGTACAAATATGTGGCTTTGTTTCATTAATACAGTGTATACTTTTTTCTTTATTTACCCCGAAAAAAGGAAAGGGAAATGTGAATGCCCCATAGGTGGGGCACGTTGTAACATGACCATATGACAACTAAAAATGTCATCTGTAAATCTGATTTAATTTAAAAAAAAAAAAAAAAAAAAAAAAAAAAAAAAATATTTATATATATATATATATATATATATATATATATATATATATATATATATATATACATATATATATATATATATATATATATATATATATATATATATATACATAACAAACTAAAATATTTTGTCAATAAAAGACAAGTATTAATTTTTTCATATAAAATAATGGCATTTTTTTTTTTTTTAGAAATTCAAATTTAAACAATTTTGTGGTTTGACAGAGAGCACTCTCGCAGAACGCGAGATAAATAGACGAGCCAGTACAAATGAAATAATATTTTCTGAATGTTCAGGTTCTTCCTCTCAGTCTTTATTCACCTTTTTTCCGTGGTTTCTCAACAAACATTCATAAAAGTTGATTATGCCACTTGTATCGCAACTGTATAGAATAGTATAGTTCTAATAGCGGCGCACATTGTAAGGCAGTGTTACAAGGAACCCTATCTGCGCAATTTAAACCCGGTTAGTGTCTTCTGATGGTTAGTGAAGCGTTAAAGAACTACCCAAACTGCTAAACAACAGATTGGAGTTTAAAATAATATCAGATTTGTATAATTTTAAATAAACACAAAAAAATATATAAAGAAATTTACTTTTGCTATTGTTAAATAAATGTTCAGTGATATCTTCCAAATATTTCTGGCGCAATTTTTTCTCTATATATTGTCGGTATGGCAACTAGTAAATAGCCTATGCTAAGTTTCTTCATGCTAGCATGTGTGGAAGTAGGCTATTTAAACCATGTGTGTTACAACTAACCCCGCGCTCCCCTATCCTACACATAGACTATTGATTATGAAGGTTATCTAATAAAGACCAATGTGTGAACGACATTAAAATGATTGACATCCTTGCCAGTTTATGCATTTTCATTTGCGCAATGTGCCCTACTATAGGGACCAGAGACAAATGAGTGAGAATGTCGCAAGTGTCTAGACAACTAAAACACTGGAGCTCCCTCCCAAACACTTCATACTGTCTTCGGATGGGTGGGACGCAATAACCGCCCTGATCACACTCCACGACCACTGAAATACGCTCGACCAGCCAGTGCAGAACAATCTTAAGATGCTGCTCATAGTCCTCGTCTTGTATTTGTGTCCGGTTTTTCAGTGCCAAACTGAGGAATTTTCAGAGGATGTGGACTTTGAAGAAGAATACATGACTTATGACATGGATTCAAATGATGTATGATTTTTTTCTTTCTTGCATTTCATATATAAAAATATCGTCATGAATAGTCATATGATCTCATCAGTCCTATGTTTGTCTTCAGGCTCCTATCAGAGTCCCGCGGCAGGTGAAATCGTTACCAACTAAGGTAAAGACGTGCGACACCTGCGCTTTCTCCATCGGGTTTTGAAGTTTTGTGTGACTGTAAAACAGTCAAAATGTTTTCCATCATTTTGCTTTAGCAAATATTCATTGAACCTAACTCTGCATTTAATATATTATAGGCAGCAACTGTCAATACTTAACTCGGGCGCGCGCTTGGTTTGTTTCTTTAGCGGTTGACCGTGTTTTAACACTTTTCATCGTCTGTAACTTTGTAGTTTTTGTTCCCTATCTGTTTCAGACTTTGATATTGTATTCCCATATTTGTCTGCTATAAAGTAAAGTAAGCTGGAAATCCACAGCTTATCTCTATAGCGAACTATTGTCAAATTCAAAGAGTGCTGTTGGTACAACCGGAGTGAGTAGCAGCAATGTTATAAATGTAGCCTATATACAAATGAAACAATTACAATATTTGTTGACCCAAACAATGATTTAATGTTTATTTACCTTACTTTTTGTATTTTGCTGTTTCATCAATTCTTTTTTACTTATATCTAAATTTGGCTGAAAAGTCTATAAGCTGTTCAATGAAAGGTTATATTGTTATAACTTAACCCATATAGTGTGACTACATGCTTCGCTGTTTCCCGAACATATTTTTGGGGGAAACTATGGGACATATTTCATATTTTGGGGGAAACTATGGGACATTTTTGTGAGAACTTGACCCAACCATTATTTGATAATCACCCCAGATCTTTAGGCAAATCACTTGGCTACATCACTCATGTTTTCAGAGCAACTATTTGAAATATTCATCTATATTTTAATGATGGTCACAACTTGCTCTGGTCTGCCAGGAACCTAAACCTCACATTCAGGAGCTGTCGGTCCAGACCACCATCATTTCCCGCTATGCCTTCACTGCGGTGTCCTGTAGCATGCTTAACAGACACTCGGCTGCCACTCAGGGGGTCTTTCAGTTCCACATCCCCACGGCTGCATACATCTCCAACTTTACCATGTAAGTGTGGAAATACATACATCATTGGCAAATACTATAACCATTTGATTTCTAGTAATTAAAATATCTCTTGTTGGTCACTCAAAGAAAATGGTACCACTATGGGTGTTCCCATAACGGTTTGATCTGAAATCATTTAAAAAGCTGTTTTGACCATACATTTTTTTCTTAAGTATGACCCTGAGAATGAGACCACTTTATTTTGCAATGTCTAAGTAAGCTATTTTCTGTGAATATGCAAGACTTCCGATTCATTAGCCTCTATTGGTAAATAACTAGAAGAATAACAACTTACTCTTACATTAAAAGGTGGATAATACACTAAATTGTGCAATTGCAAATGGGTTGTTAATGAAAGGTCATTGACTTCAATAACTTGAGAGAGGTTATTGAAGGGCCTGAGAGAGTTTAGACTATGATTAACCACAAGAAATATTTATATGCAGCTTCTTGTAGTTTCCATGGCACTAATAAAAATTATCATTTCATGCTGTTGGAATGGTGGCAAAGGATTGTGGGAGGACGAGTCTTTCCCAGCCAGGTGAAGGCAAAAAAGAAGGAGATGAAGAAGGAAGGAGGAGAAAACAATGGCAAGAAAAAGAAGGACACACCAGAGCCAAGGTGAAGATAGCGAATAACCTTCAAATGTCTGTGCCATTAAACTGAACGTGTTATGATTCAGGTAGCAAAATGTTTAACTTACCTGCTCAGCAAGATTCTCTTCAAACTATGGCTCTGCCATGACAACAGTTGTACTAAAAAGAGAAAAGTGACCACAGAAGAAGACAGTATGCGCATACTTGCTATAGCGTCCCTTGTGGCAAGCCAGAGAATGCAATGTGTACTTTCATTGCATTATAAATCATTCAATATGTACAAGAAGCGATGCAAAGTTTTGAGCCTGTTATTATTCAAATTCTTACATGTGTATTTAATTTGCTTGTGATTGAATCAGAAGATATTGAGAAATCTGAGATATATTCCCCCAAAAAATCGTAATGTGGTTTGGCAAACCATGTGACAGATTCCTTTGGCAAGAAGTTCACATTTCCAGAGTAATGTTTTCTTCTCTCCCTGTTAGTGAGGGTGAAATGGAGGTGTTTCGAATGGAGGTCACTATTCCTGGACGCAACCGTGCTGTGTTCCTCCTGACCTACGAAGAGCTGCTGCAGAGACGATTGGGCCGTTACGAGCATGTGACCAGTGTTAAGCCAATGCAATTTGTCAGCAGACTCAGTGTGGGCGTTACTATTGTGGAGCACTCCCGCATCACTTACCTTGAAGTCTTACCCCTACGAAATGGCAAAACTCCAGCTTCCAATGGCAATGGGAAAGTAGATGGTAACCAGCTGTATCCAATCTGATTCTTCTGTGTGTATTTAGATGTGCTGTCACTGGTATGGTTTCAAATATTTAACAACATTGCAAAATTTAGCCTCAAAAATTCCAGTTACATTTTTTCCCACTTTCCACTGATTAAAGGGATAGTTCACCCAAAAATAAAAATTATCCCATGATTTACTCACCCTCAAGCCATCCTAGGTGCATATGACTATCTTCTTTCAGATGAACACAATCAGAGATATATTTTAAAATATCCTTAGTCCTCCAAGGTTTATAATGGTTGTGATTGGGGTCCGTGTTTTGCAATAATGCATCCGTCCATAAAAAGTAGTAATCCATACGACTCCAGTGGGTTAGTAAAGGCCTTCTGAAGCGAAGCGATGCGTTTTGTAAGAAAAATATCCATATTTAAAACTTTATAACTTCAAATAACTAGCTTCCGGCGGACGACCGTATGCAGAATGCGTAAGTCGATTTGCGGCGGAAGAGTATCCTTTGACCTGACGCACAACGTAATGACGAACGCAGAGGACAGAGCAAAACAAATCACACGGATTATAAGTCTAAAACGATAATTTTTAAAGAGAAATTTTGGGGGCATTTCGATATAAGTGAAGAAAAGCTTAAATTTGTTGCACAGCTCTATTTTGAACCGCGAGAGGCGTCTAAGCTTACAATACTCCTACATCCTGCGTCATACATCGCGTCAGAGGATTACTCATTTAGCGCAAGTTGACTATGGTCGTCTGCCGTATATATGATATTTTTCTTACAAAAACGCATCACTTCGGATCACAAGGCCTTTATTAACCCACTGGAGTCATATTGATTACTTTTTCTATGGATGGATGCATTATTTTTGACTTGACGCGGCCCCCAATTCACAACCATTATAAACCTTGTATATATATATATATATATATATATATATATATATATATAAGATTTTGTGACAGGTTAGTCTAAGTTATCAAATGTAAAATAGCACATGATTTACTGTTGCTTACATCTTTTTCTGCCCCAGGTAAAATAGGACCACCAGTTTCCACAGTAGTCAAACAAAACGAAACCTTCTGCAAGATCACCTTCACTCCCAGCATCATCCAACAAGCCAAAATTGCCACCAATGGCATGCTGGGAGAATTTGTGGTTCTCTATGATGTAGAGAGGGAAACTGGAATCGGCGATATACAGGTACACATACACACAATATTTCCATATTTCCATACATTTCCATAGAAAGGCATTACTTAAATTAGAAATAATTTGTGTATCTATAGGTAAGCTGTAGTGCATAAAAAAACATATTATGCTGGGCATTCTGGTGGATTAAAATAAAATAATATAAAACAAAATATATTAAATGTAATTATATTATATTAATATATGTATAACATAAAATGTATAAATATTTAATTTTAATCATTACAAAAATATAGGCTACTGTACATATTTTGTGTTATTTATTGTCTCATTGCTTTCTTGTCTATACAAACACATTACAAAGACCGAAAAGCTGTAAAAACTCTCTGCTTTCTTTCAGGTGCTAGATGGACATTTTGTGCACTATTTTGCCCCCAGAGACCTGCCTGTTGTGCCAAAGAATGTAGTATTTGTGATTGATACCAGCGCCTCCATGGTTGGAACCAAAATCAGACAGGTAATATACTCTGCTGTTAACACAGATTGAAGCAATCAGTTCTTCACACTGAGAAGAATTTATATTCAACATTTCAGTTGTGAGAGTTGCAGTGTGCTATTCTCTCAAAGAGGGAATGATATTGTGCCACTTTTTTTCCCAGCTGGTTTTTGTGATCTCATAGTTGGACACACAGATACACACACCCATCTCATAGCAAAATGACAGAGTTCAATAGTTCTCTTTTTAATATCTCTCACGCAGACCAAAGAAGCTCTGTTTACGATCTTACGTGAGCTGCGGCCCAGTGATCACTTCAATTTTGTCACTTTTTCCAATCGCATCCGTGTTTGGCAGCCGGGCAAACTGGTGCCCGTCACACCCAACAATATACGTGATGCCAAGAAGTTCATCTACATGATCTCACCCACTGGAGGTAGAAAATCTTACTCACTCCTAAATACTCCCTGTTACACATTTAAACAACATTAATCCTATTAAATAATTTAAATGAACAGTCCACCTAAAATACTATGTTATTTGTTGACTGAAATAATGACAAAATAAAATATAAATATTAGATTAAAAACTTAAACTAATGGAAAATGTTGATATAAATGTTTAGGATGAAGTACTAAAATAATAAAACTAAAATTAAATTAAGCTAAAAAAATCAATGTTTTAAAAAAAACCAAACAATTAAAAATGACATAACAAGCACATAACAAATTTACTAAAACTTTAACCAAAATGAAAAGGAAAACTGAAAATATAAATTTACTAAAATAATATATAAATAATACTAAAATAACACTGACCCAAATACTCTTAATTTTTCCATGAATTCAGAAGAAAAATTTTTGAAGAATCTATATAAAGAAGCCATACATAAATGCTCTGAAAAGAAATTAAAACACTTTTATCATAAATTACATGAAGTCATTGTACAGTATGTATGAATAGCATTTTAATAAATTTAGGAATAAATTAATACAGGACAAAAAATAGTGTCAAATCATAAAAGTATGAGTGAACAAGTTGAATAGACTTTTTAATATATTTTTATTGTGTTTTTTTTGTTGTTGTTGTCATATATATATATATATATAACATCAACTGCCTGATTTTTTTTATTTCATCATAAAATGAAACTATTTTATCATCCAGCTTTTTAAATAAAGTTGGATACTAAGTATGTCCAACTTTATCCGCATACATACAATATACTCACATAGGGTGATATATATACTATATAGCAAATCTCAACTGCTTGATTGTTTGTATTGTCACAAAAACGTAAAGTATATTATCGCCCAGCTCAAATCTGCTAAATGCAAATATAGTGCATGAAGATATTAAAATATTCTAAACACATGATTTTCTGTAAAGCTGCTTTGAAACTATGTGCATTGTGAGAATTAATTTAATTTGACTTGACCTGATATTGATTTGGAAAAACAAAAGGGTGATTAAATAATGACAGAATTTACATGTTTACTACTCATTTTCTCTTTTATTTAAAACTCCTCAGGCACTGACATTAACGGTGGAATTCAGACAGGCTCGACATTGCTCAGTGACTACTTGTCCAGCAAAGAAGAGTCCCATCACAACAGCGTATCGCTCATCATCTTCCTGACAGATGGGCGGCCCACAGTGGGCGTGGTTCAGAGTCCAACCATCATTGGAAACACCAAAGCAGCAGTGCAGGAGAAGTTCTGCATCTTCACCATTGGGATGGGTGATGATGTGGACTACAGGCTCCTGGAGAGGATGTCCCTGGATAACTGTGGAACCATGAGGAGAATCCCAGAGGACGCAGATGCCAGTGTCATGCTCAAAGGGTGAGGAACATGTTGTCACCATTAACAACTTATTTTTGCGTTTGTGAGCTAATCTAATTAAAGCATAAGTTCAGGTGAAAATAAAAATTTTGTCACCATTTGCTCGTACACATGTTGTTCTAAACCCATTACACTTTCTTGCTTTTGAGGAACAAAATTGGCATGTCAGGATCGGTTGTGACACACAACAATTGATGCCATCCATGACATCAAACTTGGCGAAACATGTCCGTGGGTACCCTATTTGAATATATACGCAAGCGCAAAGTAGATTTGAAAAATAAAAATACATGTAAAATAAACCACTCTGCATCAGAATCCAGATTTATTTTGTGATAATGACCAGCTGACTTCACATTATCCCTTACTTTGCAGTAGCTAACATGAATTTACAATGAACAAAACTTTTAAAACATTTATTAATCTTGGTTCTCATGTTCATTTCTACATTAATACACATTTCAAGTTGTATAACTTAATATAAGTTCATGTTTTATGAATGAAAATGATTAAGCAATGAACATCTATTTAATTAACATTAACCTAGAAGATTTATAAATGCTGTAAATGCTTTTGTTCACTGATAGTTCATGATTCCTAATGCATTTAATGTTGTTAACCTAATTTTTCAAATATTAATAATAGATAATCTGAATAAAGCCTAAAGAAATCTTACAATCTTTGCCATGCACAAGGCATGCATAGAAGTAAAAAGTGCCAGTAATGCTAACAAAATAAAACAAAATGTGAAACAAAACATGAAACAAAACAAGGAGGTGGGCTCTTTTGACTTGGACTAGTAAGTAACCACCCTAGAAACCATCTAGCAACATCCTATCAACCTCTCAGACCACCCTAGCAACCACATGACTAAACTAAAAAATTATAACTAAAAAAACTCAAAACACCTTAGCAACTGCATAGCAACACCCTGGCTATCAGTGCCTAAAATTAACACTCACCAAGCACCAAATGCGTGTAAAAATTGGTATTGGCGAGTATTTGAAACTGTATCAATCACCAGTTGGCTGGTAATATTTGTATGAATTCTAACAATGCAGTGTTGTGAGCACATGAACGTGAACAAATATGAACGACATTTGGGACAGTTGACGGGCTGGTGCTGCATTGTCACGAAAGTTTAAGCCTAGCCAAATGAAATATTCAAGCGTAAGAAGATGCGAAAGGGAATTCAATTTGTTACTCGCTGTGTGGGAAGTTTTCTGTGTGCAAACATCTGAAGTGTGCACTCAGAAATCTGTGTCAGGCAGCGTGTGAATACTAAATTGAACTCTTTTTCGTGTCTTCTTGCGCATGAAAATGGCTGTATTGGTGAGTATCCTCATAAACATAGTTATGTCTTAAGTGAACATAAACAGTTGAGAAAGAAAACGCATGTATCAGTATATTGGATCCGTGCATTCGCTCTTAAAGTGACAGCAGCCTAATAAACCCGTTGCCACATATCCTTAATGTTAGTCAAACAACAAAAGAAAGAAAAATTACTCACTGCTCTTGACTGAATAACTTTTATAACTTGGCAGTTATCTGTAGCCTACCTGAAAATTGTGAATTTTCACTGGTATCTAAAATTTTAGTGTCATAACTGTCTGTTTTTGTTTGTTTATTCTTTTGGAAAAAGAGTTTCATGACTGGTAAAAAAAATATTCATGTCCGGTAAATTTTCTTAAGTCACTGGCCATTGGTAAAAAGTTAGTTTTAGGCCCTGCTGGAAACCATTAATATTATGGGGCAAGTATGTTGTGTGGTGTTTTGTGACAAAAAAGCCCCCCTTAAAGTCCAGATTAAAGGTCAAAAGTAACAAGAGATGCCGTTGGAAGTGAGAAATCTTTACACAAGGTTTAACAATGGGCCCCACTCTAAAAGTTCAGCAAGTTTAACGTAAAGAATACATGACTTATTAACCCAGAATCTGAAGCAACACTATGGCATTTTAACCTTATTATTCCTTTCCTCCTCTCCTTTCTGTCTTCTCTCCTATCTTTTACCTACTATCTCTCTATAGCTTCTATGATGAGATTGGCACTCCGCTGTTATCCGACATCCGGGTGGAATACTCTGAGGATGCTGTGGAATACATCACCCAGAACCTTTTCACAAACTACTTCAATGGCTCTGAGCTCATTGTAGCTGGAAAACTGACCAATCGCAGCTCAGACTTGCTGCACATTCAGGTGACCGCCAGCAACAGCGAGAGGAGCATCGTGCTGGAGAAAGATGTGTCACTACACGAGCAAGAACAGGAAACTGAACGGCGGCTAGCGGAAGCAGAGGCGGGTCCTAAAGTGGATGGTTATGTGGAGCGACTGTGGGGATATCTGAGTGTTAAAGACGGGCTAAAAGGTCGACTGCGAAGCCAGACGAGTGGAGAGCGGGAAAACTACACGCAACACGCTAAAAATCTTTCGTTAACGTATAATTTCCTCACTCCACTCACGCAAATGATAGTGGAGAAACCACAAGTGCTGGCTGATGGAACTTTAGCACAGACAGAGGCAGAGGCCACAGAGGCTCCGCCCACTCCAGAGTCATCCAATCAGCTGTCAGAAGATGACAACAGTCTAACACCCCAGAGCCTGCACAGAAATGAACCACCCAAGCCTATTTCTGCAGTCACCAAAGCAACAAGTGTGTTTATTTAAATTGGACAGCAAGCAAAACATTTGTTTTACATCAGATTTAGGGTCATTATGATTGTCATTACACAATCAGTCTTGAAAATTTTAAGGTGACAAACAATCCATTTTCCATTTATCTCCAGGTGGTATCAACAAACTCGCCAAAAAGTCTGTCACCTTATCCAAAACATCCGGTATTTCTTCATTTTTCTACATCTATTTTGCATTTCAGTGTGAATGTGTGTGAGTGTAGTTGAAAGCAGCAGTAGTGTCTGTTCACATGGATAATGTGGCTTGTAATTTGTTGTGTTCAGGTAAAGGGGCCTCATCGGAGCACAGTTAATTGCTACTGACAGTTGTGTATGGGCTCTAATTCACATGCCTGTGTTTGGGGGGCAAGACTTGAACAAACCCTTAAGAATTCAACTTCAGGGTGTAACTCATTCTTCACTCTTTGTACTAAGGATATGTCTTAGACCTCAAATTGTGCATCCTTTGAATTTGAAAATGAAATTAACAAGTACTTTTTTGGCATGACTCTTATACACACAATATTGCCAAATCATAAGTACAATCAATACAAGCAACGACAAAAAAAAAAAAAAAATAATAATAATAATAATAATAATAATTAAGGTTTGCTTTTAAATAAAGATTTTTCAGCCCTAAAAATATGTAAAAAACAAAACAAAAAACAACAATGAGGCGTTTTTTTGTTTGTTTGTTTGTTTGTTTGTTTTTTTACTTGGGCCAGTAAACAACCATCTAAGCAACCTAGAAACCGTCTAGCAACACCCTAGCAGCTGTAAAAATGCACACTCATGCTGTGTCCAAAATCAAATACTTCCCTACTATATGATACGGGAAAAATAGTACGCCAAAAGAATAGTATGTCCACATACATAGTATTCGAAAAACAGTGGGCGAAAAGTACCCAGATGACCTACTACTTCCGCTGAGATTCTGAAGTGTGCATTCAATGGACACTTAACTATCCCATGATGGGAGAGGATTTATGAATGTCAGTGGAGAGACACAACGGACGCTGATAGGTCACGTGACCGTAACAACATAGTGGATGCAATACTACCCAAATACATACTATATAGAATGTACTTTTTTAACAGTCGTGAAGTAAATTCTAATTCAAATGTGGAACCTCAAACAGTACGTGATTTCAGACGCAGCGGCAGAACACTATATTATGGGTCAAGTATGTTATTGTGTGTGTCGTTTTGTGGTATGCACAGTACATCAGAATACATTGATGCAGTCAGTATATATGCATGAGCGAGATATGAATGAGGGGTTAAACGCAGTCTGCAGTGCTCACAAAGAAAATCTGTTACATGCGTTTATCAGATGAGTAGATCTGCCCTCCATTCAAGTTAAATCTGAAAGCTTTGGAAAGCCACTTTTCTGTTAGCATGATTTGTGATCTCATAAAATGTTGCATAAGGAGAACCTCGCTTAAATGAGAGAATTCACAGGGGTCGACCAACAAGCTTGCATAATTTAATTCATTTTCATGCAACAAAATTTCAAGTAAAGCCCTTTTTAAAGCAATAAAATTAGCTTTTAAGGAAAAAAAATCATATATTCATTCAATGTTCTACAAATGGTCCATATTCAAGTCAAAATGTTTTCTGTCTCCTACATGGTGAACCTGATTTCACCAAGTACAACGTGTTCCTAAACATCTTTATTTATCCTGGAACAACATTTCAATTAACCAAAAAGATTTATGAGGGACAAGTTTACAGTTTAAGTCAAGTTTAGGCTAACAACTAGGGTTATGTGCTTCAACATCAGTGTTCCCTGAGAATGGGAATGAGACGCTGCGTCCCCTAGAGGGCACTATGGGGAATGCCTCTGGCATGCCAGTGTCTGAAGCATGAGTCTAAACACAACAATGAACTTGACATTGGCCGGCGACAGCCGATGATGTCACTACAGGTGAGACCATGGGTATAAAAGGGCTCCTGTGAAAAATGTCATCCACTTTTTGTCCAAAGGAGATCTGAGCAGGAGTACCTGAAGCATGGCAAAAGGATGCAGCATCTTGTTCCCCTTCTCAGGGAACCATGGTTACATGCGTAACCTGAGACGTTCCCTTTCGAATGGGAACTCGTGCTGCATCCTCTAAAAGGGCACTTGTGAAAAACGTCATCCTCTTCTTGTCTTCAGGAGTCTGTTTGTTTGAACGTGTGTCTAAGGCAATTATTATGGCTAACACAAGTGCTAAGAGCTTTAGAAAGTGTGTTCATCTGTGTCAGCGCTATCTGATTCATGTCACACATGAAATGTGCGTTATGTTCCTTGGTGAGGAGCATGCACGCTCAAGTCCTTGAGGGGGCTGAAATTGTGGGGCTCGCAGATGGAACTGGCTGACGAATTCGAGAAAAGTATGCATATTTCTCATTCTTTGGCAGTTGACGAGGGCGAGCTGCTGGATCAGGATGATGTGTTATTGCTCACATTGTCTGATCCGGCAGCGAGTGTGCTCCTGGCTTCGAGCCAAGATGAGCTATCCGCCCGGATAGTTATATCAAGTAGTTAGGCTCTCTGCGAGCTTCCTCGGTAAGCTGTCCTGCGTGTTGGACGTAGTTAGGCATGCTTTCACTTAGAGAGTCATCATGCTGAGGCCTCTGTCCTCAGAGCTCGTTCAGGCAATGGTGTTGAGTCGTTAGGCTTTCTGCGAGCCTCCTTGGCCACTGTTTGTGTTTGGAAGTGTTGTTAGACTGAGGCCTCCGCCTTCTATAAGCTCCGCTGGGATAGCATTCCGAGTGTAGGCTCTCTGTGAGCCTCCTTGAAAGCTGAGTGTTGGGTGTTGTTAGGCCTCCTTGCCTATTGCCTCCACAGAGGAGTGTTGTTAGGCTTGCTCTTGCTGGAGAGTTTTGGCTGAGACGTCCACTCCTCAGGGCTCCACCTGGGGCAGCAGTATTATGTTGTTAGGCGCTCTGTGTGCCTCCTTGGTAGCTATTCGTAGCATGGGACATAGCAGGCCTCCTCTGGTTGGAAATCTTCAGTTGAGGCATCTGTCCTTAGAGCTTGACTGGGTAGAAGTTGTTAGGCTCCCTTGAGTCTCCTTAGCTACTGCTTTATTTTGCTTGGCCTATTCTAACTAAGTTTTGTTTTTGAGGCTTTCGTTCATCCAGAGCTGCAATTGAATAGCAATTCTGAGTCGTTAGGCTTTTTTTCAGCCTCCTTGGAAGCTGCCCTGAGTATAAAATGTTGTTAGGCCTCTTCTTGTCACTTTGCTGAGGCCTCTGTGCTTAGAGCTAGGTTATGCAGTAGCACTGAGTTGCAGGCTCTCAGTGTGAGCCTTCTTGGTGCCCCTAGATGGTGTGGGACATAGTGCTGATGCCTCCATTCTCTGAGTTAGCTAGGGACCAAGTTGTTAAGTTTTCTGTGATCTTCATTGATTACTGCTTGAAAACGGAGCATCATTAGGCTCCCCTGAGCTAAGCCTACTGTTAGTATAGGTGTAGGATGCAGTGCTGAGGCCTTCATCCCTAGAACTTGGGCAGGTAGTTAGGTTGTTAGGCTCTCTTTGAGCCTCCTTGGCCACTGCCCTCTATGCAGAGTATTGTTAGGCCTCCTTTCCTGTAAGAGTTGTTTAGGTCTCCACTCTGCAGAGCTTCACCTGGCCAGCTAGATCTAATTGCTAGGCTCTTCTGGGCCTCCTTAATATTTGTTCTGCTTAGGGCTGGTTAGGCTTCCTCTCGTTTGAGATTTGGTGTCTGGGGCCTCCTCCATTAGAGTTTTTGCTGAACAGTAGTTCCGAGTGGTTAGGCTCTCTCTTGAGCCTCTTTGGAAACTGATCTAGGAATAGAACTCCCCCTTTTTGAGGCCTCCCTTTTTGAATCTCCAGTCTATGACGATATTCCCTTAATAGGTGTTCCTGTGAATACCAAGCTCTTGAGCTTGCTTAGCTCAGGCTCTGGCCGTGAGGAATCAGTCATGACAGCATGGTGGTGTGGGTATTCCATTCCCCATAGCACCCTCTAGAGGATGCAGCACGAGTTCCCATTCGAAAGGGAACGTCTCAGGTTACGCATGTAACCATGGTTCCCTGAAAAGGGGAACAAGATGCTGCGTCCTTTTGCCATGCTTCAGGTACTCCTGCTCAGATCTCCTTTGGACAAAAAGTGGATGACATTTTTCACAGGAGCCCTTTTATACCCATGGTCTCACCTGTAGTGACGTCATTGGTTGTCGTCGGCCAATGTCAAGTTAATTGTCATGTTTAAACTTATACTTCAGAAACTGGCATGCTGGAGGCATTCCCCATAATGCCCTCTAGGGGACACAGTGTCTCGTTCCTCTTCTCAGGGAACCATGGTTACATGCATAACCTAAAACATTATTTACCTATCATTTCCCTCTGATTTTAGGGGTAAGTTATGGGTAGGGTTAGGTTTAGGGGTAGGGATAGGGTTAGGACTAATTTTTCGGATAGGAATGTTGTTCCAGGATCAACAATACAGGTTGATCCAGGAACATGTCTTACTTGGCAAAATCATGGTGACCCTCCTACACCATCTTTTTATCTGTCTTTAGCTGATGGTGACCCTCATTTTGTGGTGGAGATTCCTCACAGTAAACTGACTGTGTGTTTCAACATTAATGGGGAGCCAGGACATGTCATCCGACTGGTGACTGACCATACACACTCAGGTAAACAACAAAACTACACAAAGAATTTTTTTTGTTTTTTTTGTTAAGAAAGTAATGTAAGTATTGGCATAATGCATTATTGCCAATTTAAGATTTAATATTTATAATATTTGTATCAATATTTAATATCTATAATTATAAATAAATTTGATTTAGATTTTATATATTTTTATTAATATGTAATATTTATAGTTATTATTTAAAACTTGTGTAACTCGTACATGCAAAAAAAAAAAAAAAAAAAAAGTGCATTACGTGTTCATTCTATAGGTGCACAGTGTTTCTTTACAAAGTGATATCACCAACTACTGGCCTGACACAACAGCGCTTTTAATCAGTTTCGTGGTTCCGTGTGAATGGGGATTATTTTAACATTGCAGTTGTCTGTATGTGAAAAAAGCAAAGGAATACTATTCAGTTTTTAGTACATCATTTTTGTGTACCCTTAAAACATATTTTATTAATTTGATCAGTTATTGCTCATCAACTAGCTAGCCTACTTTACTCACCAAGCCAATGTTTCTTACATTTAGTGCTTATGGACTCTTAATTTTGGACATTTACCATAAATATGTATATATTTGTCCCCATTAGGTGTGACTGTGAACGGTGCGCTGATTGGTGCTCCAGCCCCAGCCGGCAGTCATAAAGAACAGAGGACATATTTCAGGACCATAACTATAGTATCCGATAAGCCGAGGCGCTCTTACATTGAAGTGACCCCACATAAGGTCATACTGGACGACCGTGACCGGATGATCCTTCCATCCAGCTCCAGCATTTCAGTTGAAACCGCCAACCTGGGTGTGTTCCTTAATGCTAACACAAACCTAACTGTAACCATCCAAGGAACTATCAAATTTGTCATCTTATTCCACCATTACAAAAATCCAGCACCCTTTCAGCGAGATCACCTGGGATTTTACATTGCTAACAGCAAAGGATTAAGCAAGGATGCACACGGGTTGCTAGGTAAGCACACATACACACATTGTTGTCTAATTTAGTGAGCTACCTTGCTGCCTAAAAGGGTGTCCCAGCCTAGTCAAGCTATTATACTGGTTTTAGAGGGGTTTTTAGTACTTGGCAACTGGTCAGGCTCGAAGACCAGCTCGCTCGATCAGCTAAACCAGCTAAACACCAGCATGTTATTTTGGGAAACCAGCTAAACTACTTAAGACCAGCAAAATGGAGACTCAGTTCACTACATAGTGCAATAGTGCCCGCTCACATTTTCAGTGGCCTCGGTGTTGGAAGTATTTGTCCCATATAGGAATTTAAAAAAGTCTTCATTAAAGAGTGATAACCAATGAACCAAACCAACCAGCTACAAGGTGAATCACATTACAAACGTTGATTTGAAGCAAAAAAGTATTTGAAAATTGGGCAAAAAGACAAAAATACCAGACTTTTCCCTTCAATGCGGGAAAACAATACCAACAATACCAGAATACCAGCATATACCATTGATTAACAACCTTCTAGTCCAACCTTCTTTAAGTCTTAAAGATATTGTTAAAAAATGGATGGGATTTTACTTCCAGAACCCGACTGTTGCACTATTGATTCCAATAAAGTTTGATGTTAGCATGTTGCTAAGCTAACACTGTGATACTCTAAATACATAGTACAATAAATAAAATAGTCAATTGGAATTAGTCACAACTTTTTTGAACTTTTTTCATTTACAATTGCTCAGCAAAATTTTGTGGGCTAAATCCGATCATTTCATTAGGAATCCTTGCAGTCAGGAGTTTTGCATGACATTGAAAAGCTTCCCAACGCAGATTTTGCTCGTGTTCAAGTTGGTCACGCCAAAGCTGCTTGGCTTGAAAGTGTGGTTTGCCTTGAACTTCTGTGAACTGAGCTTCAAACATTGCTACACGATTGACAATGGACAGTGTACCTTGTTTGCCAGCAAAATCTCGCCGAAATCTCGCTAATGTGACCGCACCTTTTACTGTAGATAAGCCCAAAACTAGCTATCTTAAGAGGCAGAATAAGCTGTTGCCTACCTTTTGGAAAGGCCTTTACATTGGTACACACACATGATACCTTAAAAAATGCTGGTCACTAGGTTTTGGAATCAAGCTACCAAATGCAAAGGCATTTAATACATACTAAAAGAGAGAAATACTGTATTTCTGTACTTACAGGCCAGTTCCTCTATGAAGATATTGGACTGACACAGCTTCCTGGAAACTTCAGCACGGCCGGAGAAAACAGCACACGGGAAACACTAGGGAAAAATATCACTCTACCTAGTTATGCCTTCCTAAAGGTGAAGGACCGTACTGTCGCCGTCATAAAGAAGAGCAGACGAATCTACTCTGGAAAGCAGACAGTAGACTGCTGGTTTGCCAAAAACAATGCGGCCAAACTGATTGATGGACAATACAGTGATTACGTTGTGTCACATCTGTTTGACACAGGAGACTGGGCTAATGGAACCAACTCACACTGAGACCAACACACACACACACACACATTGAGTTTCCAAGTTGAATGGGGGCTTTCTATAGACATAATGATTTTTATACTGTAAAAACTGTATATTCTCTTCCCTAACCCTAATCCTAAACCTACCCATCACTGAAAACTTACTGCATTTTTGCATTTTCAAAAAACATCACTTGGTATGATTTATAAGCGGTTTTCTTCATGGGGACCAAAAAATGTCCCCACACGGACAAGGATTTCAGATATTGCTATCTTTGTGGGGACATTTTGTCCCCATAACGTAGGGTTTACCAGGACACCACACACAAACACACATACATGTGGTTTATAGGGGCTCTCCATAGGCGTAATGGTTTTTATACTGTACAAACTGTATATTCTATCCCCTTACACTACCCCTTACCCTACCCATCACAGAAATTTCACCAATTTCAAACAATTTAGTATGTTTTCTAAAGCCATTTGATTTATGAGGACACAGGAAGTGCCCTTTTAAACATTGTAACACCCATGTCATTATACAGATTTGTGTCCTCATAAACCATCTATACAAGAACACACAAAATACACAGAATATGATTCTACTAGATTGATGGTTCATGGCCCAAATATATATACAAAAACATTTTAAAAAACATCACAAACATCCAAAATCAGTATTTTAAGTACATGATTTATATTCAGTGATGTGTGGACAAACTACTTTATTGTTTTTGTTGTAGTCATCTACAAATATATACTGTATATTTTTAGTTAATATAATACATTTTTGGAACTCATTTTGTTCTAATAAATTAAATGTTAACAATAGATTGTCTTCTTTTAGGTAAAGAGCTAGGTTGCAGAAGTACAAGTGACAAGACAAACGATGACCTCTGAGATTAAGTGATGAAATATGCTTCTAATTTTAATGTATATGACACTAAGCATTTTATTGTTGAATTCTCTTTGAAGTACTACACTACTTATAATCCTTAAATGAGATCCACCAATTAGCGACAACACCGTTACGAAGCGGTAATCACAGCAAAAGAACTCAACAGAGACTGTCCACTCCATAGATGGATGTTTTTTTTTGGCTAGAAAATTTGCTTTGTTAAAAATTAAAACTTATAACAGGTAAAAAATACTATTAGGGATGCGCAATAATATCGGTTATTACCTAATATTAGTGATTTGATTTGGCTTCAGATTAAGAAGTGAAGAAGCCATTCTTAGGGATGCACAATACCAGAAATAACAAGAACAATATCGGAGTGCAGTGAACTGTAAAACTGTTTGCGCTACAAACCAGTGTGTTATGATTAAGACAATATATTAAAATAACATGGTAAGAAATACCACGCAGTTTGCAATATCAAGCAGCATAACAAGCTGTTTTGTACAGCTAAAAATGACTGGAAAGGGAATGACACTGGAAGCTTCCTAAACCATGACTAATTAAAAAAAAAAAAAAAAATCAGTGATTGCGTCACTATTACCAAGGAGAAAAAAATGTTAAACAAACAAGTGGATGTTTTACCCATAATAGTTGAGAAACTGGCTCAACTAATTTGTAGTTGGGTTTGACCTGTTTTACCCCTGTCATCAGACTGGGGTCAAATGGTTGCTGGATCCACCCCTTCCAGGTGTTCTTACCTAAGTTTGCTTACCTCTTAGAGCCCCTTTGTCACACAGGACTTTGTTGGCTGTGGTTATAGTCAATATGCATGTGCAAAGTAGTTGCTCTTCACATAAAAGCTCTGGAGACGTGACCCTAACTTACTGATAATGGAAAAATGTGCAAATGCATCCACACACAATACAAAATACAAAAAAAGATGTGTGCAAACCACTTTTTTAACCTCAACATTACCAATCACTGACCCCACAGTTCAAATTGCAAAATAGCATTAAGTGCCAATTGTTTTTATAAAACAGTACATAAAAAAAAAACAACACAAATCCTCCTTAAAAAAAATATTAATCTACTTCTTTAAGTGAGGTCCATCTGCAAGAAATTTTGTTCTAGATTGTTTTATTACAAGCAGTTTTAGCATTTTACAACTTAACTTCAAGCTTGTAATTTTACATTAAAATAAGGCATCAAGAAAGAATTTTTTAACTTTCCTCAAACATGTTGAAGAAACCACATGTGCATATTGGCATTGCTACAATTTTGAAGAAATCAATATAATTTAACAGCTGAAAGTTTACAGTTACTAGTCTGTACATCATTATACACTGTATATATCAAATTGTTAATCAGAACTATTGCATGATGTTGCATGTGTAAAAATACAAAAACACAATAAAAAAAAAACTGAATACTGTACATGGTTTAAACTTTACAGGTTAAAACAAAGATCATCTGGTCTTTCACTTAATATTTACAAATGGTTTTTCTTGTGGTGAATCTTAGAGATATATTCTAGCATGTGTGTCGAGCTAGAAAGTAGCTGTAGTGTGTTTACAGTGGGGTGTTCATCACAAGTAGTGACATGAGCTGTATAGACTTCAAATTAAAAGTCTGAATGTCTGTAATCAGGAGAAACACTAGACCTCCTCTCTCATCTGTCTCTGTTTCTCTACTTTTAATTAACTTCTTAGAAGTATGAACTCTAAAGTGGAGGGAGGATAATGTTTTCCTTTAATAACTCATAAGCTATTAATTATCTTAAACATAAAAATATAAACATCCTAAAATGTAATATGAAAATATTTGTCGCAATTCAACTCTCTTTCTGACAATTCAGAAATACATGGACATTCACTTTTTTTTTCCAACACCTATTTTTTCCAACAATTTAAGGTCCGTATCATTTTTTGGTTAAATTCGATTTTTGAGCAAGTGAGGAGCCGTGCCGATCCACAACCCACGTAAAAATGATAATTCCGCAAATAACTGCAATTGCAGGTTTCTAACAGAGATGGCGACAAAGAGGCAAAACTTACAGACTGCTGCTTTAAAGTTTATATAAACGTATAAGGCAAAATATATAAAATAGATGCTGTAACAATGAATCGGTGACCATTCTAATCACATTTAACAAATTTTAAAAGTACAAATGTTTCACATATTATCTCAATTAAATTAGCTCATATTTAACATGAGCTGCATGCATAATAATTATAAAATACGTAAAATGTAGTTTTATATGAAGTATAGCATGTCACATATAGTGAACTGCCTACCTAGACAAAATATTGTAAGAACATTTGTTAATGGTAACAAAAAATAAAACCTAAAGAAAATGTCAGAATGATAGAAATGTATATATTTCATTCAAGTAGCCTATCAATATAAAAGTTCAATCCAACTAAAAATGGAGAATTTTACTCAACATTTTACATGTGCCATGAATTTTTATACTTAGTATCGTGTCAAGTATTAAGTGTTGTGTTGTTAGCTTAGCAACACCAAACTCTACTGGAATCATTTGAGTCCAGTTTCCAGTGTACTTCAAGTGAAAAGCTCTATTTGTGCGGTGGAGTTTCTATTTAATTAGAAGGTTCCAATTCAGTCACTTGAGTTTCCATTTCAATTAGGAAGCTGCCTTAGAAGGTAGGTAGTGAACACTAAGGCAGCTCTCTGGGTTTAAGAACAGAGATATAGGGTATAAGAAATGTTGATAGGTATGCTTTGTGTTTTTTAAACTTCCATACAGACTCGTATTAATGCCTCTTCTGTTGAAGCCTGTTCTTCCTCTTCAGAGCATACTGTAGCATCATCTTCATCTTCCTTTAGCAGCACCTACACAAACATATAAACACAGTTTGAGGTCAACTGAACAACCTGGCCAGATCTTACACATGATTGTTTTCCTGTTCATGTGAGTTGGATCATTTAAAGTAATCTACTGACTATAAAAGCGCAGATGGATGAATACAACAGAAGATTGACAGTAGGCATTCTCATTCATATTGGCACTCATCAAATACTGTTCCACAGATCTGGATTCATTTTCCATAGCATGAGCTTATGGAAACATGTTCGAAATGTCACTGCTACCAGTGAACAAATGGATGATTTGTGAGCAGCTGGCACACTACCAGAACTGGAGGAGTGAAGGAAAGAGGGATGAGAGAAAATAAAAGATGAGAGGAGAAAAACAAAGTGAAAGAGATGGGAAACACCCCGTATTGCTCAACAAATGGAGGCAATTTGACTCTAGAGGTCAGCGGCCTTTGGAAAGGTCTTTGGTCAAATGACGAATATAATAACAAAAAAAATGGCCTGTAATCGCATTCATATAGCACAATCCCACCATTCAAGAAGAAGAATACAATACACAAACACACAATCAAACTATTCATATACAACCCCAGAAACAAAACATTCATTTCAGCTGAACGTCTTCATTTTAAATTATATGCAAGAATAAAGCCTAACTAATACACAAAGAATTAGGGGGGAAGAATTAGTCCAGTGGTTGTCAAATGGTTGTGCTTCAGGATCCAGATTTTATATTGGACATCAAGTGGTGACTAACACAATACCAAAACTGTTTATTGTAAAAACAACAATAATATCTGTAAAATCAAACATTTTGATTTACTAATATTACCACAAATCTGCAATATGCAAAATTATTGTTCTAACATGGGCTGAATTGGAAAACATTTCACTGCAAAAAAGATATTTTTGTATGACCAAATAATGCCATTTTTTTTTTCTTATTTTTATCATTTTAATCTGTATTTCATGTAGTCTGAGTCATGTTTCCTTTTATTATGTGTATTTTTTAATGTTTTTTGAGGATGAGGGCATGTTACAAATTTGTTGTCTGTCTAATTTTGATAGTTTCTCCCAAGCAATAAAGAATTTGCACAAAAATACCATAGGAGTTTGATTTATTGTGTTATATGGATGGCTGCATTTTATTATTCGCATTTAGCTTTTTTTCCCTGTTTTATGCAGCTCTATCAAAACAGACCTGAGATTAACCCACTGAGAACTACTGAATTAAACCAAACTTGGATGAAATGTCCAGAGGGACAGATATGGGGATATGGGTCATTAGGATCAAGTTTTACTGACTCATTTTTTCCTGGATCTCCATACTGATTGCTAAACCCAGCATAAAAAATCCTGGGGTTTGCACGTGAGTGATATTATAAAAGCTTTAGCAATTCTCTTTGGTGACACAGAAATTACACACTTCACCTTTATAAATGATATGTTGGTGTAATCTAGTGATTAAAAAAATTGGGCTGGTATTCAAGCATTTGTCAGTTGCGTTGTTCCATGTTCACAACAATTCAGTCTTTTCAATGTAAAAGTCTTCGCTACTGACTGACATACTCATAAAGACAGTCTTTTTCTGCCATCTAATTGAGTAATAATGTAACTTCTGTTGCTGTTCACGGTCAGGGACTATTTTTTTCCGGCGGAAGGAAGGCTTTAGTGAACGTTAACTTCATGAAAGTTGCATTGATACATGTTTTTGGCTTTGAAATTTGTATTGTGTTGTAACCGTTTTATAAAAGCATTGTGCCTAACAACGCCCTTCAGCCGTGACTTATTCACGATACAGCACAGCCTCTAGTACCTTATTGCTTACATAAAGACTATAAAATGTGCTGTAATTTTTCATTAAAAGTTCTCCTATGCGTTTAAACACAAATTATCCATGCAATTATTAGTGAATGAGAGCCATTGTTTTTTAATATGCATTTATTGAGACTTCAAATGAATATTCTCACCTCAGCTTCATCATTGCTTTCATTTGGCAACACGTCTACTTGCTTTGGAGAGTCATGTGAGCCTTCCAGAGATGTCATCTTCTTATATTTCCGCATTGTTAAACTGTCCACCACCCAGAACATTATAGACTGAAACACATACATTTACATCAATAAGTTGCATTATATTATGTAAAGAAAGACGGATTGGGATAGATGGATATCATGCATTATTCTTGAATGACTCACATTAACAATGAAAGGCACGATCAGCATGACAATGGCTAATTCCAGCTGTGGGTTTGGGATGTAGTCCAACACCACCTCCTCCAGCTGCAACACACACAAAGACCAGAAGTCAGCCATTATAAACATGCATATACATGTAATACTATGAAATCTGTCAACAAATGTTTCTAGAATGTCTAGACACCCTACAGTGAGAAACACACACACACACACATATATATATATATACACACACTATATTGCCAAAAGTTTTGGGACGCCTGCCTTTACGTGCACTTGTACTTTAATGACATCCCATTCTTGATCCGTATATGTAGTTGGCCCACCCTTTGCAACTACAACAGCTTCAACTCTTCTGGGAAGGCTTTCCACAAGGTTTAGGAGAGTGTTTATGGGAATTTTTGACCATTCTTCTAGAAGCGCATTTGTGAGGTCAGGCACTGATGTTGGACGAGAAGGCCTGGCTCGCAGTCTCCGCTCTAATTCATCCCAAAGGTGCCCTATCGGGTTGAGGTCAGGACTCTGTGCAGGCCAGTCAAGTTCCTCCACACCAAACTCGCTCATCCATGTCTTTATGGACCTTGCTTTGTGCACTGGTGTGCAGTCATGTTGGAACAGGAAGGATTCGTCACTCCAGAGAACATGTCTCCACTGCTCTAGAGTCCAGTGGCAGCGTGCTTTACACCTCTGCATCCGACGCTTTGCATTGCACTTGGTGATGTAAGGCTTGGATGCAGCTGCTCGGCCATGGAAACTCATTCCATGAAGCTCTCTACGCACTGTTCTTGAGCTAATCTGAAGGCCACATGAAGTTTAGAGGTCTGTAGCTATTGACTCTGCAGAAAGTTGACAACTTCTGCGCACTGTGCGCCTCAGCATGCGCTGACCCCACTCTGTGATATTACGTGGCCTACCACTTCATGGCTGAGTTGCTGTTGTTCCCAATTACTTCCACTTTGTTATGATAACAGTTGACCATGGAATATTTAGTAGTGAGGAAATTTCACGAATGTACTTATTGCACAGGTGGCAACTTATCTCGGTACCACACTTGAATTCACTGAGCTCCTGAGTGTGATCCATTCTTTCACAAATGTTTGTAGAAGCAGTCTGCATGCCTAGGTGCTTGATTTTATAGACCTTTGGCCATGGAAGTGATTAGAACACCTGAATTCAATGATTTGGAGGGGTGTCCCAATACTTTTGGCTATATATATAATATGACAAGATCTCAGAGTTAAACTGTGCAAGAGAAAAAAACACTTAAGCAAAACATGGTCAGGTCAAAGTGTCTGAATAATTTTTGGTTCCAAATTTGTATAATTTTTACTGGTAGTGCACTGTCTGAAGAATTTTTGGTTTGACTGTATTATATATATATTATATATATATATATATATATATATATATATATATATATATATTCAAATAAAACAAAGACAGATTCTAGTTCTGCCCATCTTTGGCTGGTATTAATAAATATTGTAGAGGGAAATGATTCCCATGGGGCGAACTTGTGTAACAATAACAGAAAGTTTGAGTGTGTGAATGTTTATCTTACATTGGTCCACCCGGGAATGAGCAGCACCAGAGTGACCACACTTTTCTCCAGAACAACGATGAGTAAATACACCGAGCACTGAGCCAACCAGGCCACTACCCGAGGAGGATCACCTAAAACAGAGAAAGAGACATTCAATAATTAATTATCATTCATTTACGTTTTATAAAGTGCTTGTCTTTGCAAAAGTTGACACCATTTCTTTGTAGTTACTAATGGGTTCAGTAACAAAAACACATTGGTAACACTTTATAATAACTGCACGCTATGAAGCATTAGTTAAGCATTAGTAAATAGTTAATTCATCACTTATAAAGCATTAATAGACATTAGTAAGCAGTTTATAAATACAGCCATAAATGCTTTATTCTTTATTTATGAGCATATCTATAATGTGTTTAATAATTGTATTTTCATACATTATTATTAATCAATTTATCATTTCTAAATTAAGTATTACATTATTTACAAACCAGTTATTTAGAAGTTGTCAGTGGCTCATAAGATCATTTAGGAAGTGTAAGTAATTGATTAATAAACAATTTAAACATTAATTTATACATATTATTATTTAGACATATAGTAATAGTTAGTGTGTTAATAAATGCTTTATAAACATATATTCCTACTGCAATTCATGATTAATTCAGGTATTTATAAAACATTTAGAAGTGGTCAGTTTTTTTTCAGTCACTATTTTTGTGAGCTCATCTAAAGTCAGGACTATTTATGCTTTGTAAAGCTTTTATAAATGAGATTTAAAGGTTCAGTGATCTTCTGCACTGCTGCTCTCTAATGTTTTAAAGTTAGTACTGAGGTAGTTTTGACACTAGGAATGTCTTAATAAAGCATTTATTAACACACTAAGTAACTAATACTATATGTCTAAATAATAAGATGGATAAACGTACATTTAAATATTTTATTAATCATTTACTTACACTTCCTAAATGATCTTATGAATCACTAACAACTCCTAAATAACTGGTTTGTGAATAATGTAATAAATAATTCAGAAATGATAAATTGATCAATAATAAAGTATGAAAATACAATTATTAAACTCATTATAGATTTGCTTATAAATCAAGAACAAAGCATTTATAGCTGTATTTATAAATGGCTTACTAATGTCTATTAATGTTTTATAAATGATGAATTGACTATTTACTAATGCTTAACTAACGCTTAACTCATGCTTCATAGTGTGAGTTATTATAAAGTGTTACCAACACATCAAACTAAAGACATCAAAAAACAATACATGAAAAAATATCAAGAAATAAAAATACCATAGCAAGGTAAACAATGCAAATGTTGAGTATGAAATCAATATATGAGAACACAGGGATGTAAAAACACACACACACATATATATATACATACATACATATATATATATATACACACTACCAGTCAAAAGTTTGGACACACCCTCTCATTTAATGTTTTTTCTTTGCTTTCATGACTATTCACATTGTAGATTCTCACTGAAGACATCAAAACTATGAATGAACACATATGGAATTATGTAGTAAACAAAAAAGTGTGAAATAACTCTAGATATGTTTCATATTTTAGATTCCTCAAAGTAGCCACCCTTTGCTTTGTTGACAGCGCTGCAAACCCTTGGCCTTCTCTCAATGAGCTTCATGATGTGGTCACCTGAAATGATTTTCACTTCACAGGTGGGCCTTGTCAGGGTTCATTTGTGGAATTTCTTGCCATCTTAATGGGGTTGGGACCATCAGTTGTGTTGTGCAGAAGTCAGGTTGGTACACAGATGACAGCCCTATTTGACAACTGTTAGAATTCATATTATGGCAAGAACCAATCAGCTAAGTAAAGAGAAACGACAGTCCAGCATTACTTTAAGAACTGAAGGTCAGTCAGTCCGGAAAATTGCAAAATCTTGCAATTCTTGAATGTTTCCCCTAAGTGCAGTTGCAAAAACCATCAAGCGCTACGACGAAACTGGCTCACATGAGGACCGCCCCAGGAAAGGAAGACCAAGAGTCACCTCTGCTGCTGAGGATAAGTTCATCCGAGTCACCAGACTCAGAAATCGCAAGTTAACAGCACCTCAGATTAAAGCCCAGATTAATGCCACACAGAGTTCTAGTAGCAGACACATCTCTACATCAACTGTTCAGAGGAGACTGCACGAATCAGGCCTTTATGGTCAATTAGCTGCTAAAAAAACACTACTAAGGAAAAGCAACAAGCAGAAGAGAATTGTTTGGGCCAAGAAACACAAGGAATGGACATTAGACCAGTGGAAATCTGTGCTTTCGTCTGATGAGTCCAAATTTGAGATCTTTGGTTCCACCCGCCGTGTCTTTGTGCGACGCAGAAAAGGTGAACGGATGATCTCAACATGCATGGTTCCCACCGTGAAGCATGGAGGAGGAGGTGTGATGGTGTGGGGGTGCTTTGCTGGTGACACTGTTGGGGATTTATTCAAAACTGAAGGCACACTGAACCAGCATGGCTACCACAGCATCCTGCAGCGACATGCCATCCCATCCGGTTTGCATTTAGTTGGACCATCATTTATTTTTCAACAGGACAATGACCCCAAACACACCTCCAGGCTGTGTAAGGGCTATTTGACCAAGAAGGAGAGTGATGGAGTGCTGTGCCAGATGACCAGGCCTCCACAGTCACCTGATCTAAACCCAATCGAGATGGTTTGGGATGAGATGGACCGCAGAGTGAAGGCAAAAGGGCCAACAAGTGCTCAGCATCTCTGGGAACTCCTTCAAGACTGTTGGAAAACCATTTCAGGTGACTACCTCATGAAGCTCATCGAGAGAATGCCAAGAGTGTGCAAAGCAGTAATCAAAGCAAAGGGTGGCTATTTTGAAGAATCTAAAATATAAAACATGTTTTCAGTTATTTCACACTTTTTTGCTTACAACATAATTCCATATGTGTTCATTCATAGTTTTGATGCCTTCAGTGAGAATCTACAATGTAAATAGTCATGAAAATAAAGAAAAAACATTAAATGAGAGGGTTCATGATTTATTTATTTGTTAAAAAAATATATTTATTTATTAACAAATTATAATGATTATTATATTGATGTTTTGAAACATTTATTATTTATATGGTACTCCTGTTCTTCCATTTGTAAAAAGACATTTTGTAAAATAATTTTATTTAACATTAACAAATATACAGAAAAGCAATATCTTTGGTATTATGCAATATGGCATTTTAACATATTGTTTATTTTAGCATTTAAGTCTTTTTAAGTGGTCAGCTTCCAAAAGTTCTGGTAAATTTAAAATGGCTAAGAGTCAAAACAGGGATTCAAAACCTGATCTAAGCAGAAAAGCAGTCATGAACAATTGTTTGGCCAAAATCTTGTGAAATGGTGGGCGTATTCCATCTGCTTTGTGTGCGTGTGCACATGTGTTAATGCGTGTTTGTGTAATTGTCTTTTTTCTATGGTGTTTTTTCCAAGGAAATCCCAGATAGGGAAAGAAGCAAGTGTGGGGAAACTACCCAAACATATTTGAAAAAAATATAACATACAGCGCCCTCTGGTGGTAACATGCGCCTGAAACAAACGGATGCGTTAGTTTCTCTTTTGTTTACGATTTCTGGTCATTACAGCAGTCTTGAGCTTTAAAATGACCCCTTTTCCCTACTGTTTAACCACAACACTCAAAAAATAAAGGTTCCAAATGGAGGTTTTTCTCAGCGATGCCACTGAAGAACCACCTTTGGTTTCCCAAAGAACCTTTAAGCAAACAGTTCTTTAAAGAACCATTCTAATCTAGTGTGAAGGACATTTTGAAGATCTAAAGAACCTTGTTCCACTATAAAGAATTTTTTTGTGCAATCGAAAGGTTAAAGGTTCTTCATGGAACCATAGACACCAATAAAGAACCTTTATTTTTAAAAGTGTAGGACTAGCTTCCATCAATGTAACTCACCATATTCTCCAAACATTAGTAGTGTTAGCTGTTTATATTCCACTATCTTAGAAACAACCTTCACCCCCATCCAGATCACCAGCATTCCCAATGTGGCATCCAACAGGAAGTTCAATAGATACCTGCAAAAACAGAAAAGGGCCATACGGTTAGTGTAATTTCAGGCTAAAGCAATAAAACTTGACAATAAGTAATAACTGACTCACAGAGAGCAGGGATCTTCATTGGTGAGTGTAGACAGGAATATGTTGGCAAAATGCATGAAAACAGCTCCAATGGCTTGCTTAGATGTATCAAAGATCCTGAAGGCAAAATGAAAGAATGAAATTTCGCTCTGTTTTGTGCTATTACATTATTATAATATCATAATTCTTTACTAATGTTTAATATTAATTACCAGATCCTCCAAGGTCTTCTAATTCCAACAGGTTCACGAAACCTCTTCACTGTAAAGACAAAGATATTGATGTCAGCATGAATAATGTTTCAGTTATAAACATCCATTTGAGTTTCACTATAAATATGGTGACAATTGGTTTAATATAGCATAATAACTTTACAGTTATACAGTTATAAAAGTGTGAATATCATTGCATCATCTGTGAGTTGATTAATACATGACAAACAAAACAATCAAATAAGAAAGAACAAAACTGAACAAAAACAACAAATTGTTATTTAAAGGGTTAGTTCACCCAAAAATGAAAATAATGTCATTTATTACTCTCTCTTATGCCGTTCCACACCCGTAAGACCTTCGTTCATCTTCAGAACACAAATTAAGATATTTTTGTTGAAACACAAAAGATTCATAATGCTCCGAAGCTTCATGAAGCAGTGTTTTGAAATCGGCCATCACTATATAAGTCGTTATTTTGGCGCACAAAAAATATTCTTGTCGCTTTATAATATTAATATTGAACCACTGTACTCACATGAGCTGATTTAAATATGTTTTTAGTACATTTATGGATCTTGAGAGAGGAAATGTCATTGCTGGCTATGCAGGCCACACTGAGCAATCGGATTTCAACAAAAATATCTTAATTTGCATTCCGAATATTAACAACATTTATGGGTGTGCAATGGCATGAGGGTGAGTAATAAATGACATTATTTTCATTTTTGGGTGAACTAACCCTTTAACGTTTTTTGCTGTTCAATTCTATTCTTATTTTATTGTTTTGTTACGAAAAATGGCATTCTATTAGGCTTAAACACTACTACTTCAGCCTCATTAAAAAAAAAAAAAAAAAAAATCATGTTTAATATCAAAAATGGAAATGACAACACTTGGATAAAGTTATGTTGAGACTAACCGTTTCATCATTGCCTTTGTAATAGTCTAGCACACATATGCCAACACTGAATCAAAGAAATTGAACTAAACAGAAACAAAATTAGAAATTAAATGATGTTATCACTGATGTACATCAAGACAAGTGCTTTCAAGGGAGAGAATAACTGTTTAACACTGAAACACTATCTCAAACCAGCTCACTAACCTACACAACCGAAGCTGAACAACATATCTGAGAGATGTGCAAAACGGTTAGTCTGTAATCAACAGCTAAACAGAAGCAGGATGATTATTGAATATCTGAGGAAACTAACAGTGATGACGTCAGCAAAGATAAGCAGCCAAAAAGAAGCCAGGAAGTGCCCAGAATAACAAAGAGGAAGTACATACAGTAAAAACACAAGACTATTTCTCTTTGCCTTTCCTGAAAACTTAAGTAAAACTTAAGCCTAAATAATTTGTAAACATGAGTCCTCTGATAATAGGGTATTTTTTCTGTACACAGCAAAAAGTTTAATGATCAACAAGAACAGCGCAGATTCATGTTAATGTGTAACTCTAGAAAGGTCAGAGGTAATTTACCATGTTTAGGGGGTTATTCAGTGCATGACCAAAAAACAAACTGCTTTTGGGAAGTAAGAATTAGAAAACTTTCATTTTTACATACTCTGACAAAAATGTGAGTAATACCAAACTCACCACCACTGTGGTATTTAGTATGTTTTTTAGGTGTTTTTTTTTTACTGGTCTAAGTCAAAAAAGCATGTCTATGGTATTTTGGTCTCTGAATACACTCTAAATTTCCCCTTTTATCATCCAGCAGGTACAAATCGCAAGTCTGATTGCTTACATAATGACACACTTCTCCTCAACAAGCTGCATTGACTTATTATTCATGCCCATACTACAAACGCAGGACAAGTTACATGCTAAAATCGAACGTTTTATTCAAATCCTAAAGAATCACAACAAATTAGCACCTTAGTAAATAACATTGTTAGCAAAAAGGCTGTTCTTACTCCACAACCACCACAATCACTATATAAATGATTAGTAGCAGCTTGAATTAAGTATTAGGTCGCAATTTCCAAGAAAACACTATATTGTATCTTTGGACTGAATGAGCACATGACATAGTTAAATATTGGGAAAGAAACAACACTGAACTGGACCTTAGGGTTCAAACTTGTAAGGCAGGTCACATGACTCGGACCCTCCAGCTGGAAAATATAGCTTTAGTTGGGGTCTGAGCATCACATGAGCTACAGGAGTGAATGCTGTTATCATGTGTTATCACACAGCTGAGGAATCTTATCTTTGAATAAAGCTTGTTTTTGTAGAAAGTGAAATGCTACTTTCTTTTTAAGGTGCGTTCACATTTACTGAAATCCAGTAATTTCAATAGGAATCCATACGATTTGGTTTGATAGCATTTGATAGCTTCTGTGTGAGCTGTGATTTGTACATTGCTAAACTATTGTCAACAGACAACGAGTCTTTTTTTGCCTACAAATTTTTGCTAATGTGAACACACCGTTAATTCACATTTCTGGTCTTACTGTGAAAAAATTTTTGTAATCTTTAATAAAAACGTAATCTTTTCCTTTTCTGCTGATGTCTCTTAGCTATAGGATAAAGTCAATCAATAATCAAATAGCTCTTTAGTCATTGTTTATGCAAACTCTGGTTTGTTCATGATCCAATCAATTCCCAGTTGATAAAATCAACTCCTTCCCTGCATATTTTCTCATTGAATGTCCTGCTGCACTCAGAAATATACTACATTACAGAAATACAATAGGCTATAATTCATGTTTACTTTGAGTGGCAAAGTGTAGTCAATTATTTATGTTGGGCTAATTCGAATAGCCCACTAATTTAATGCACTAGAAACTACATTTTATGAAATATTACATTCCAATGTTCCCACACCTTTTTACCAAATAATTTCCATGACTTTTCCTATAGTTGGTGATTAATAGATCATTTTTTTTATTATTATTAATTATGTTAGTTTTCGAATTGCCCCATTTATTTGATGATGATGAGGTTTTAATGATGCATTAAGTAACTGATTGTGATTGATAATTTATAGTTCTTTGCAGTAATTAGAGAGTTGATTATATATATTTTTATGCATTGAATAGTTTGTCTAGATATGCCTTATGAAGGTCATGGAACCGAAACGTTTAGACTAATAAAGATATTTTGATACTTTTGTAAGCATTGATAGTGTGCGTGACTTTCTTTTGTTTTTTATTAAATATTTTGAAAATTCCCCGACTTTTTCAGGTTTTTCAGGTTTTCAGGTCAGATTTGTTGCCAGGTCACTAGAATATTAGATGCTGGTCACCATCATCCTAACATCACAGACTACCAGCAGCTTAAATCTAAATTTCATGTCTAAAGGTCATGTTCCTTATTTGAAATGAAAATAATGATGTATGAGAAAGAGACTGAAGTATGATACTTGAAAAAAAAATAAAAAAAAATACATTTCATACAGCCCAAGTTTATGTTAGATGGGTGTGAATGATGTCAAAGTATTTGGGACACTGAATGATCCTGAAACTGCAGTACTATTGATTAAAAGACACATTTCCTAATTGCTCGAGGATTAAACACACAGACCTTGAATTAACACACAATGAGAAGAGTGAATGCATCAAAAGATTACCAGAAAGATAAAAAAAGAAAAAAAGGTAACACAGACATATTAACTGAATCAGAATAGAACCAGAAAAAACTAAAAACACATTTCTCTGCACTGTAATTTTTTGGTAAATATTTCTTGTTAACGTCAGCGAACGTCATTTTAAAGGTCAAGAGCTTAAGGTTTATTTTTTTATATTTTACAATATACACTAGACAGTGCAGTAAAAAATGGTCTAAAAACACTAAAATTACCACTTTACACATCACTGTACCATAGTACCGCCATACCAACAGCTACAACAGAACTGTAAACAAACCAACCAACCAACCAACAGCCACGTGCCGCATCATCTTCTTAATTGAAAACAATAGAAAACACCATCACATCACACAGAAACATTGTTGCATTGGCGTTTTAGTTTAAAAGGCGGAGAAAACTTACACATTAAAGTGCTGAAAGCCAGAAGAGCCAACAGACCCTGAATAAAAACACTGAATCCGTCCATCAGAGATCCGTCCACACAGCCCTGATACTCCGGGCTCACCAATTCACTCATATTTCTGCTGCTCTTCATAAAAACAAACATGTTTACGTTTTAAAACGAGACGAAGAGTCATAGGGTCCTTTGTGGAACAGAAATCCTCGGGAACTCGACTTAAACAGGTTGTCCATATAACTTAACTAGCTATAAGACAAAGAAATTTGCACGGCAGACTGATGAACCAAGATCGCATATACACCGCTCGAGCTGTTGAAGTCGTATTGAAGTCGGGCGATGTGGCATAAGATAAAGCATTTCACTCAGGTCAGTTTCTTTCCTTCTTTCTTTCTTGTTATTGAGTCAACAAGGGGAAAAGCGGCTTGCTGACGTCACCTCCTGCTGCTAAAATCTCCTGCAGCCCTTTGTCCCCCTAACACACATCTGCTGATGTGAATGCACATACCAGGACGTTACTTTTATTTTACAATTATTAATCATTTCTTTGAACTGTATTATAAAGGGGACAATTAAGTTATTATTATAAATTCTTCAAAAATATATATATTTTCTTCAAAAATCAGATGACAGATGGGATAAGTTTATCCTGGGGGGCTTCTTGCACCAGGTAGAGTGATCAGTTTACCTCAGGTTTCAAAAATAATCCTACCTCAGAAATGTTCATAGGAACAAAACATTTGCTTTAGGCCTGGTTTTCATTATTTCCTTGTACTGTTTTGTAAAAAAAAAAAAAAAAGAAAGAAAGAATGAAAACAAATATTTTGTAATGGAAAATAAAAGGAAAATAAAAATTAAAGCAGTGAGGGGGCCCTGCTTCACACTACACTGTTTGGCTGTAGTCAATATAAATTGATATTAGTCATATGAAAGTTTCATCATATACAGTATGTTTATTGAATATGAATCTATAGTTAAAAATAGAAGTTTTTGATGGAAATATTGTGGACTTCATGGGGGGGGGGGGGGGGGTCAGTTGTTTTAATCAAATATAGTGTATGTGTGACACATCTGCTGATCTCTTGAACCTTATAAAATCCATCTTCTGCCTAAACCATTCACGAAACACTGGAAAATACAGCTGTTTATCGGAAGTTACCATGTCAACTAACCTCTCATAAAAACATTTGCTGCATCTCAGGATTATATATTCAAGGTCCCTTTTTTCTTTTACTTCAAAGCCTCTTCTCAACCATGACGCACAGTAAAAGGAGTGTAATGGGGTGTGACTGATCAGTTGTTTCAGCTTCACTGATCCATAACTCTAAAGACATTAATAATGCAACGTGACAATGAGCATAGAAGTACAGCTGAAGCATGTACAAAACCAGAAAAAAATGCATATGGAACAATTTCATTTAAAAGAAATTAAGCTGTTTCATAGGACATATAAACAGTATGGAACAATGACGTGTATTAATCAGCAACTACAAACCACATTTGGTTTATTACTTATGAAAAATGATCCCATAGTAAATCTATATAGAAAATCACACAAGTTTACAATAAATATCATTGACTGTGTAAACCATTTGTTCAACAGATACTGTGTGGCATATTTTTCACTAAGGTTGACTTTATTTACAATATGGCGTAGAAGACCATGCATTTTAGGAACTGTTTTATTATGTTTGATGGTCTGAGTTCATATCTTTTATCTTGTTCATAGTCCTTTGCTGTGTCTGAAATGGCATACTCTCTTGTTTTGAATAAGTAATTACTTTGTGACTGTTAAAAAAGTATGTTCTATATAGAATGAATGTGTAGTATGAATGAAATCTAGACATACTACATGTTGTCATTGTCATGTGATTGTACCAGTGCCAGTTGCATCGCTTCACTGCCATTCACAAATTCTCTCCCATGGCCTCATGGGATAGTAAAGTGTCGATCAGATTCGCACCTCAGAATCTCACCAGAAGTAGTAAATCATCTGGTTACTTTTAGCCTACTGTTTAATGAATACTGGAAATACTACTCTTTTGCACACTGTTTTTTCCCCACCATGGTGGAGCCCGTGGAAATGGAGACCAAGATGGAGTCAGCGGAAATGGCTACCATGGAGGATCAGAAGACTACAGAGAATCAGGAGACCATGGCAGAGCCAGAGACCAAGACAGAGCTGGCAGAGCAGAAAACCAAGGTGGAACCAGAGATCACCACAGCAGAGCAGGAGACCACGAAAAACTGAATGCCATGGTGTAGCTAAAGACTATTCAATGGTAAACCTGGAGACAGCCTGCATGGCCATTATGGGGAACTCACGAAACTCAAGGACAGCATTCCTGGCCATGACAATATAGGCAGGGAACACAGGGAACTAAGAGACTGCATTCCTATCTGTGACAGTACAGGCAGGGAACACAGGGATAGTCTCCGTAGCCATGACAGAACAGGCAGGGTGCTTGTGTGGCTCCAGAGCTGAAGTGAACTCTGGGGGAGCTGCAGTGGATGCCGCCACTTCAGATAAGGAGGTGTGTGTGACTCAGACAAACAAGATGGTTGTAGCCATCACAGGAAGCAGCAATGGCAGGGGTAGCACCTATGGGACCACCGGAGCAGAAACCACTGGGCTCGGGCCCTTTGGGACCACCACACTTTGGACCTCAGGGACCACTGAAGCAAAGTAAGGCTCTGTCCCAAATGGCACACTTCATGTGCACTTTTGGTCTTGTGGACTTACAGTGGTCGCTGTGTGCGCATGTCCGTTAAGTCCATGAGACTGTAGGGTGTCACATTTGTCATTTTAGCTTTCAGAAGGGTGTTCGCGAGCGCACCCTTTGTGGCAGCTATATGCACTTCTGCTGAGCCTGCAAGTCTGCGAGCTACGTGGAGGACTTCTATCCCACCTCTGTGACCACTGGGCTAGGGAGTGCTGGGACCACTGGACTTGGAAGCACTGGGACAAATGGGCTTAGGAACACTGGGCTAGGGAGTGCTGGGACCACCGGAGTTGGGACCACCAGGGTAGGTAGCACTAGTTCCACCAGACTTGGGGGGGCTAGGCTAGGGAGTGCTGGAACCACTGGACTTGGGAGCACTGGACTAGGGAGTGCTGGGACCACTGGACTTGGAAACACTGAGACCACCAGGCTAGGGAGCTTTCTCCCTCTCCTACTCGAGCCATCATAATGAGGAGCTAGCATGAGGTAGCACAGGGTGCCACCGCTGGCTCGGAAGTGCTGAGGCCCATTAGCAATATATCCCACAAAGTAGGGGGATAGGCAGAGTCTTAGAGCATAATCAATTAATTTATCTAATGTTAAGTCACATCTGTGTCTCCTGGCACACATAGTTAACAGGCTTGTTGAGTCCAAAGTGATACAAGCCCTTAAAGCAGTGGTCTCAAACTCAATTCCTGGAGAGCCACAGCCCTGCACAGTTTTGCTCAAATCCTAATAAAACACACCTGATCCAGCTAATCAAGGTAGGTCTTCAGGATTACTAGAAACTTACAAGCAGGTGTGAGTTGGAGCTAAATAGAGCTATGGCCCTCTAGGAATTGAGTTTGAGACCACTGCCTTAAAGACTTTATCTTCCCAGTCCACACAGCTGGCAAGAGCACAAAAGAGCTCTGTATGGCCTTCAATGGTGTTCCTCCTCTGCCGAAGGCACACAAGTTAATCTGCTGGATCCATGGGTAGTGGTCCGGTATTCTGTAACGTTTGGTGACTCAGAGATGAGGGATAGCAGGATCCAACTGGAGATTATGATTAACTGAAGTTTATGACAAGAAACAGAAATCCAGGGAAGAAAGAACAGAACTGAGCAAGCCAACGAAACCCAGAGGGACATGACCTTTTACCTCACAGGGGTAAAAGGATAACAATACACAGGAGCAAACAAACCCGAACTAAAAAGGGGGAAACAGGAACTGAAGGCACAAGACTACTAAAAGTCAACATAACAAAAGCAAAGACAGAACCATGACAATTACAATTTAAAATAAGTTTTTTTTTCCTATTGTAATACATTACAAGTGTAATTTATACAGAGGGTGATGACAAAGCTGGATTATCAGCATTCATTACAGTCATCAGAGTCACATGATCAGCATTGGGGAAAGTTACTTTTAAAAGTAATGTTAGTTACTTTTTATGAAATGTATTGTTACACATTACTTTTACATTACTTTTTCAAACCTGGGCTGTGCTTGCTTATTTGTTTGTTTTTTCAATAACAAACAATCAAACAAAAGTCTTGGCTATAATATAAAGGGCCTTTCACACCAAAAGTGTAATGAATTAGCCTCAGGCTGAAGGAAATGCAAAATAATGCCTGTACAGTAGAGGGCATAGCTCAAACAAACCTTTGTGCTGCCATTCTGGATTGCAGAATATCACAGGTGAAGAAAGTTCCTTATGTGATGTTTATCTAAAGAAATTTTTGCTTATTAGTATGGTTGAATTGAATCATCAAAGGTTAGCAGCAAAGACAATGATTAATAAAGTGAGATTAAATATACATAAAGTATATTTGTATTATTTAATGTGCCTCTATTATGCTTTTTCAATACCTTTCATACAGTGTGTAATATAGCTGTTTGTGAATGTAAAAGTTTATGACAAGTTTTTTGACCTTTGATGCATGGAAGTGTATTGTAGGAGACCTCCAAAACTAAATTAGGAACATAATAGGGGCACTTTAACACATTTAATTATGGTAGGTTTGCATAATATTCTGAGTTTGCACTTTTAATTCATTTTGAGGAATATTGAATCTGTTTTTGTGCAAGTGAGATGAATAAATTCATGCTCACATTTAGTCTAGACTACAATAACCATCATGTTCACACAGCACACACATCGCTTCCGACTTCCAATTTCTCTCAGCATGGGCACAGAAGAGGTAACAGTCAATTAATGGGAAAACAAAGTAACTTGCGTTACTTATTTAAAAAAGTAACTCAGATATTTAGTTGTAAATTTAAAAGTAATGCATTACTTTACCAGTTACTTGAAAAAAGTAATCTGATTACGTAACTTGCTTTACCAAAACTGCACATGATTTTTCAGAAATCATTTTAATATGCTGATTTGGTGGTCAAGAAACATTTGAATACAGTTGTGCTGCTTATTTGAAACAGAAATATTTGTAACATTATAACAGTACAGGTATTTACTGTCACTTTTGAGCAATTTAACACTTGCTGAATAAAAGGAGTTATTTCTTTTTAAAAAAATCTCAGTGACCCAACTTTTCAAAAAAAATTTTTGTTTTTGTTTGTTTGTTTTTGGAATAGGAAAACAAAGGGTTGTTTTGTGGATTTAAAACAAATCTAAATGGGTTAGCATATTTGCAAATTTTTAGTTTAGAATTTACACACACTCGTTACATCATGGGAGCGTCTTCTCTCTCCAGAGAGCTGTGGTATGCAGGTGAAAGACATAAAATAAGTAGAATGCGTGTATAATAATATCTGCCTTTGTTGTATTGATGATATTGTGGATAAATTAACTAATTATTTTTTATTTGATTAAAGGACCTTGTTTGATTAGAATAATCAAATTGATTAGATTACACAGATAAAAGTCATTTTAAGGGCTTTATCAAGTATCACTCATAGAAGAAAAGATTCTATATAAAACCCTAAAGATACTAGCATACTAATAAAAGCATACTTCTCTTAAAGCCTATATACCAGCTACTGTATGTTTGCTCAAGGCTACCAGATAATATCCAGAGCTACTTTCCCTATAGGCAAAACTTTTTAGTACTATACCACAGCATGGAGAGGATAAAGTATTGACCCACATTGCCTATCTCCTCTCGCAAGGTCGCTGCTCCAGCAATGGTAATCTGTCCCTGGATGTGCTTGTCAAAGTCTCCTCTTGTAGATTAAGCTCAAGGCATGAGCCATCTGTTACTGTAACATCACTAAGAGGAAGCCTGTGCTTATTAGATCAAAGCAATTTATTTTTTATTTTTTGCTGGACAAGGAATTTCACCTTGTAGTACACAGTGTCCTACATGATGGTGTGTATATGTGAGTGGTTCAGAGTGTTGATGGTTTTGCCTGATAAACTAACCCCCTACTTCTGCACCAGTCCTATTGAAAGTCATTACAGTGCACTTATGTGTTTATTTATTTACTCTGGAAAAGTAAAGTGTCACTAAATTGATGTCAAGTTAAATTCAGTACAGCAATAAATATTGTTACCACAGGAGGGCAACGGAGGACAATTTGAGAACTGAATTTATATCTCTGAGATAGGATAGCAATTTCTAAACAGTATTTATTTAACATGTTATTTATTAATAAAAAATAATACATTATTTAGACTGATTCGAAGCTGTGCTAACCTAAAAAAAAAAAAATCACACTGTAACATTGAAATTAAAGGCATTCATTAAAGTAAAAACATTATTCATGTTATCTCAATTAACCTCACTACATTAGGTTACACAACAAAAGTTTTAAGATGAGGTAGAAATAAACCATTAAGATTGCATGTTATAACTTTTTACAGTGTAGTCCAGTGTTTCTCAACCAGGGGTCCATGAACCCCTAGTGGTCCTTGACAGAATGCCAGGGGGTCCTTATAAAATATCTGAATAACAATTTTTGTATATTTTGACATTTGATATGTTCCCATAAAAGAAGAAGATAATATATATATAATATAACTGAATATATGACTAAATATAGGACAAGTCAATTAACGTAGTAGTAAATTATACTTGATTGCATTTGGTCGTCACAAAGACATTAGTGATACCAATGAGCTAATTTTATTCTGTGGTCCTTGAGGTTCCAAATATGACGGGGGTCCATTACTCAAAAAAGGTTGAGATTCACTGGTGTAGTCTACGTAATATATTCCTAGACATTCTTAAAAACAAAGGTTCTTCAGGTGTTGATAGTTCCATGAAGAACCTTGAACATCCATGAAACCTTTTCTTTGCACAGAAGGTTCTTTATAGTGGGAAAGGATTCGTTACGTTATTAAAATGTTTTTCACACTTAAAAAAAAGTAGTTATTTTAAGAACTTTTCACTGAAAAGTTCTTTGGGGAGCCAATAATGGTTCTTGAAAAATGGCATTGCTGTGAAAACCCCCTTTTGGAAACTTTTTTTCCCCAAAGTCAAGTCATATTTTGGGTGAATGATGATAGCCATTTCAATTTTTGTGAAATTTACTTCAGTAATTTTGCTCTATGACTAAACTTCCTCATTAGTTATTTTGTTTCAATGACTTAACATGACTCTAATGAACTCTAATGACATAAAACTGAAAACATGACTTTACTTTTATTTGTGAAACAATTCTAAGGTTTTTAGATTTTGCCATTGTTTAGGCTACATAATAGAAATTATAGAAAGAATAGGATATTGTTATTTATTTCTTTTTTGAGTGGCTTCAGTATAAAATATCACTTTGAATTATACATTAAAATATGGAAGTAAGACATGTAAAGCGGTCCAATTATTTTTGCTTAGATGATTAAGATGAAAAACAAGTGAGATTGCAACAGCAGCCCTTCTTGTTTACACTGTCTGTGTCTCAAAACCTAGTGAGATACTTACATAGTAAGCATTTTATCAGCATTTTTTGCACGTTCTTGGACCGCATTTTTGGCCATCAAATTGTCAAACGCGCCAAAAAACGATGCACGCGTCAATGATGCCCAAAAAGTGCTGCACGCGCATATGAATGCCCAAATGCTGTCCATGCAGGCGGCTCGCAAGGTTTTTAAACACAGCCGTGAGTTTCCCCACACGAGGGAGGCGGGGGATCGGGCCTATTTCTATTTATAATGGGCAGAACAAATTTTGCAACTGTAAAGGTCAATGAAGGAGTCGGCTTGAAAATAATCTGTAGATGTTGAGACATGCGCAGATGCGGGATGATGCCATATTGGACACACACATACACACACCGCTCCTGCTTCAACCAGAACACCGGATCACTCAATTCGGATAGACGGAAAAAACTCGCATAAGGTAAAAACTACATTATCAGCATGAACTTCATTATGTAATAATGATCGTGTCTGACACGGTCTCGTGCTTCTATGCGCGAATTTCCGCATACAGACGCTTTTTCCTCGTTAAAAACATTTGGAGGTTGTTTGTAACAGTCAGAAATACACAGAAGCTTCTGCGTGAGAGTTGATAAAACGGTCCGAAAAATAAAGTAACCTTATTTATACATAATACGAATGTCGCGCGACCGCACTTTCGATTCTGTCGATAAAAACATTTACGATGTGAAGAGACGCGCGCTGAAAATGTCGTAGAAAAAATAACGTTTATGTAACAAGCGATATTTTTGTTTCGTGTTCTTCCTCAAAGCTACTCTAGCTCTCTTACTATTGACTTTATTTTCAAACTGCCATTTGACCTCCTTTCGATTTCAAAGGACACAACGTTCACGCGTAAATATCGACACTTAAGTTTACACATTCGGGCGGTGTTTATATAAATGTTTTTGAACGTCACGAACCGGTCGGTGTACGTGACTCAGGTGCGCAGAATATGGTCCGAAATCCTCGTTCCTCATGTGTCAAATCCACTTTCAACATGGCGGGTTAAGGTGTGTTAAAACTGCCATGCAAAATCTTTGAAGAAGGAAAAAATAAAACCGCATTGTTTACGCATCCAGTTTTCGTTTCTTTCGCTGCACCTGGACGTGGTTTAATGAATTAAATTTAAAGTTGTCGTTTGCTGACGTCGGTGTAGTTTTTTTCCGCTGCAATACTTTTAGAGTGTGTAAAGTACAGTAGTGTATCTCACATGCTCATACAATATTTCCTGTTTCGCTTTGTGCACTCTTCGCTGTGCTGAATGCGGGAGCCAAAATTTTATTCACATATTATTCATATTAATCAAACAGTTCCTGAACCATCCATTTTCTAGAAGCTATTTATTAAGACGTTACAAGCTTTGACGAATCAATAAACCATCATTTTCAAATCAAATCGATTATGGTGAATTTGAATTAAAGGTTATTAATTTTCAGCAAAATACGAGTTATTTATTTGATTAGCCTTTACGTTATAGTGGATATCGCCGTAAATCCTTTTATCCGTGAATTCATACGGGCGGATTAAATTCAAGGCAGGAATGAAGGGGAAATGGAGTCACGCATTTGATGATGACGAGATGAACTGATATGAAATTATTTTTCTCGTTAATTCTCTGCCTGACCTGGAAAAGATGAGCTAAGTCTCTTCGTTTATCGTATAGCATCACATATAGATAGCAGGCCCATTTAGGTAGCATTTGTTTAATAAAACCAGTCTTCAATGAGAAGATAACAGCCACATAGCCTTCATGAAATTCATCAAATCATCGTGTTCAAATACGCTGAAGCAGCCTGACTGCGTGTACGCTTCAATAAAGCTTGACATTTGAATCGATTGTGCCTTCACAGTTAAGCCAGAAAACATTTTTTCATTAAGGTGAAATGTAAGTACAGAAGAACGTTGTCGAGTGCATATACAGACGACACTTGCCCGGGGTTTACTGGGCGCGAGCTATGGGGAGGAGAAGAGGTTGAGCCGCTAATTAGACATGAACCCTCAAAAGTAAGTCAAAACAGAAGGTTGGGTGGTCTTTAAAGTGGCCCAAATATTATTACATACTGCGTTTTATACATCTTTTTCAGGAGCCACAAAAGTTTATGAGTGCGCATTGTTGTGGCCAAATAGACACTAGCAAACAGAAGTTGCTCTGAGGAGGTAACCATAGTAACAGTACGCAGCTTGAATACGTTCAGTATCGGAAAGTAAGTACCATGTCTACATATTCATTACAAAATATGTCTTAATATATATTTACTTACCACAGAAACGTACCAATGGAGGCAAATTTTGGCTTGGGTAAGATTAACTTGAACATTTTGTGAGGCGAATAGACTTTGAATCGTCGCTGAAAGTCCATAATTCGCATACGTCGTGATTATGTAACATGTAAAGGTCTGGTAATCCATATTTAAACGCACAAACACTTCTAGATGTGCAGTGTGAGTGAGAGATATGCGATATGTCATAGAGTAATCAGATAGTTTACCCTCGGGTCGCAGAGATCGGGTGACTGTTGTGGATTGAATAATGCAATTTACATTCAGCTCATTGTGACGTAATGTCATTGAGGACGTCACGACGTGAGCGTGAAAACAAATATAGGCGGCCTACAATACTATTCAGACAGAATTAGTCATTTAAAACCTTTAAACTTTAAATGGAACTTTATGTTGCGTCGTTAACACCTTGCAGTGCAGGAATAAATGGGTGTTTATGTGGGAAATGTGTCATGTTGGCAGAGGTGTAAAGAGAAAACCATACTTGAATAAAAGTACTGATACCTTACATCGAAAATGACTCCACTACAAGATACAAGAAACCAATTCCAATATGACTTGAGTAAAAGTCTTAAAGTATCTGATTTTAACAGTACTTAAGTATTTTATTCATGCTGAATGTAGGCTCAGATATGCACTAGTCCTGAGAGACATGCCAGTGAAAATAAGAAACAATTGATATGTAAGACGAGAAATCAAGTTTATTTTCTAAAATCAAAATTAAATTGAACACCTCAATGTTGCAGTAAATCAACACAACAACCTTTTAAACGTATACAAACTCTCAAGTCTCAGTTGAGCTCAAGTGCACAGAAAGGCCATAAGTAAACCTATATCCTTCAAAATAGTCTTGTCAATATAGCAGATAAATAAAACAATGTTAAGTAAAATTAAATAGTCAAAGTCTACTGTATGTGCTGGTTTGAGCCTCATCAGTCATTTCCTCATCTAATAAATAAAACATCTGCGATCAGCAACTACCTGCTAATGCACTCACATTCACGTAACGTAATCTTGTTGACAAGTTTTGGGTGAGTAAAGGCAAAATGCACAAGATATAGTATCTTCAATGCCCTTAGATGACGATATCGCTTCTTTATATCAGAAAAAAACTGCTGCAGAAAAAATTAGCTGCCGTGAAAAATGTAATTTGTAATTGCATTACTCATCACAAATGTAGTGGAGTAAAAAATACATTTACTTGCTCAAAAATGTAATCAAGTAGAGAGTAAAAGTTGCCAATATCTTTGATACTCAGTACAACTACAAAGTAGTCAAAAAGATACTTAAGTCCAGTAACTAATTACATTTACTCAAGTACTTTACACCTCTGCATATTGGTAACCATGATTTTGCCAAGTAGCTAACATATTTTGTTGATCCTGGGACAGCATTCCTGTCCAAAAATTTAGTCCTAACCCTGTCTCTGTCTCTGTCCCTACCCCTAAACCTAACCCTACCCATAACTTATCCTTAAAATCAGAGGGAAATGATAGGTGAATAACACTGATGTAGAAGCACCTAACCCTGGTTGTAAGCCTAAACTTGACATAAACTGTAAACTTGTCTCTCAGATCTGATTGGTTGTTTGGAATGTTGTTCCAGAATCAACAAGGATGTTGATCCAGGAACATGTTCTACTTGGTGAAATCACATTCACCATTATTGCACTAAGGAGTATGAGCCAACAGCATGAATTTCCCTTTATAAGGTCAAAAAGTTGTTTTTATAGAGAATGATGCCATGGGTATTTTTCTTTGTGTGTGGTAAAGCGTAAATAGCCAAGAACTGAATAACTTGGTGATGCCATCATGTTGTGTTTTTCAGAAGTGATGTCATCATAGTTCAGTATAAGATGCTCCAATGCTTTCATAGTAATGTTACACTAACATGTTAGTTTCTGTCCATTTGACTAGTCACAATCATTTTTGACATTTACACTTATGTTATGAGTTTCTTAATTTTTTCAAGTAAATTCAAAATGGTTGGATTAGATATAATGAACTTAACACTGTAAGGCCCTGTCTACACTAGTGGGTTTTCTACACTGGAGTTTTCACAGTGTTTCAGAAACGATCTCCATCTACACTACATGACCAAAAACGTATGTCACATGACCGTTCATGCACACTGGGTATGCATGTAAAAGTGTAAACAGTTGTCTCTTGCACAAGTAGGTAGCTGCAGTATTAAACAAATGCATTTTAATTGCACAATGGCTGCTAAAACTGACAACAAAGCCAGCAAAGATTGCAATTCAGTCTCCATGTTATTGTTTACACGGTCGTCAAGGATACGCAGAGCGAGTGTGGGCAGCCACGCCATCAAACGCAAGCCCCGGCGTTTTCAAACTAAAACAGGCTCTACAATGTTTTCGAAAATCTTAGTTTTCAAAAACGCAGAAGTAACCGTAGCAAAAGTTATGCGTTTTAAAACGAAAACGCACTAGTGTAAACGGGGCCTAAGTTTGGCACAGTGTGTAAAATAGAGAAATAGAATTTGCTATTTTACACTCATTTCCACAGTTTAAAGAAGGCAACGCTTGAAGACTTGTATTTAATATATAAGAAGGCACCAATATAGGACTAACCAAACAGCCGTGATAGATGCTGTAGGCCTGCTTTAGTTCCCAACATACAGATTTCTGTTAGTTTCATTGTTTGCTTGTTTTATTTGTGCTGTTGATGTCACTCTCAGTTATGTGCAGAGCTCATTTTCTTTTACTCTGCATCATTATTGAGGTTTGTGCTTTAAGTTCTGATGCACATGTATAATTGAATTTCATTTCTTGATTTCTCGGTCTGCTCAAATCATTTTGTCAGGGCTCTTGCCATACGCATTTTCCTACATTCCTAATACGATGGACCTTCCTGGAAAACATTAGGCAAATAAGGCAAATAGTCAAATCATGAATAAAACCATGATGTGTGCTGTAGGTAACAATTAAACAAGTTTTCAAATATCCAGGGGGGAAAAATGTATTGCATCCTTCTAAACTAAACATTAGATAGATGAACACACAGCTAAACTTGCTCTCTTCATGTTACATGATTAAAATGGATTATTAAATGTGTCTGAGACTGAAAAAGGCCAGAGCCATTTATTTTAATAAGAAATGCAGCTACATTGTGTTCCGATAATCCTTTAATTCCCCTTCCACAATTGAACAAGTCCTGGATTAGAGCGAGAGAAGGCATCTGGCTCAGTATGAGCTAATCGATAGTACGGGCTTCCTAAAATCTGGATTTATTCTGAAACAGCCTACATCATAGATTAGGGTTGATAATTCACTTTAATCCCGCATCTTCAGTCTGGAGATGTCTTTCCACCCACAGGCCCAACTGTGCTGGCTGAACCACAAAGAACCCACACAATCAAGACATCCAAATGACAGTAGCAATGAATATATTTGTTTGTCATTCGAAAATTACTCATTTGATTTTGTCGCCAAAAATCAAACCTACCTTTTACACTAATAATTTAAAAAGATTTTTGCTTAGTTTTATAATATTCACTAGTTTTATATTTACCTCTGCAATGTTTTTTTCTCAGTAGATTTTTAACAGTTTATGAAAAATGGATTTCTTTATGACAGTGATTTGGATGCAGATTCTGGTCCACTGGAACAAAACACTTTTTACTGATTTAAGCCACAGTGAATTCTTGCCATGTCAATTTCCTCTTTGATTCTCACTTTTCTCGACCGGGTAGTACAGAACGCTGCCAAGAAATATGTGCCGAGTGAGTGACAGAACCATAATATTTTTCATCTGCTGTGTTTATAACACAACACATACACACACACACACACACAACGATACACTGTCATCATGGCAAATATTGAGTGAGTCATTTGCAAGGAAGTGGTTTCAGTGTTAAAGTGCACTTCTTGTTCTTAGTTCTATCTGAAACCAGGACTTCAATAGAAGAAAAATACATTAGTGTCACAATGTATGCATTATTCATTGCTCTTCACTAAAAATAAAGGTTCCTTAATGCTTCTTTGGAGCACCTTAGGTTCACTTTTTTCTTATAATGAATCAAAAGTGTTCTTGAGGTGCAAAAAGTTCTTGATGTTACATTATAGGTATACATTACAGCATATTGCTTTCTGGGTTCTTTATATCTTTCCCTGCCAGCATTTTTTTAAAAAGTTGCCAGCCACCGCCAGCATTTTTGATCATTTTCACAAAAATTTCCCTAGAATATTTTGTTGAATGGATATCTGAACATGCAATATATCAAAAGAAAGAAACAGAGCCTCTTCTTTTAAACAAAACAAACAAACAAAAACTCTGTTTTATTCTAGCATCATGCATTCTTTATATTATATATATATATATATATATATATATATATATATATATATATACACACACACACACACACAGAGCCCCGCACATGACATGCAAAATTGTAGGCTAAATTGTGTGCACGATTTATAAATCGAGGGAACGAATTAGTAAAACATGTGCATGATTTAGCAAATCGAGGGAACGAAATAGTAAATTTTGCGTACAATTTTTTTTTTCCCCCCTGCTCCGTATTGATCAACACTTGAATGTAGGTACGTTTAATAATTAAAAAAAACAAAAAACATTTTGAACGAAAATTGTGTTTGTTTTTTTTCGAAGATTACAATGCATAAGCAATGCTTTAATCACTTGTTTTTGCTTTTTTTTTTGCATCTTTTTTGATCCGGATAATAGCGCCCCCTACCATATAACAGTAAAAACACGGAAAGCCGGAAATTTCTGTCAATGCCGGGAAAAGAGTTAAGCATCAGTATAGATGGTTTTCTAAAGTTATTTGACATCATAAAACCCTTTTTAGCAACCAATTGGAAGCTTTATTTTAAAAATGGTGTATTGGGAATTGAATTCACTAGATTAAGTGTAGGCCTAGCATAAGCAAAGCAAAAATGAGCAAACAAGGCATTTTTGGACACTGGACATTATTTTGTTGAGGGAGTCTGAATTAAAATAAATAATAATGTGTTAAAAACTGTCAAAGTTGCATAAAAGTAGAAGTAGAAGCAAGATAAATAAAGCAGTGCTTAGATAAATGACTGCAAGATTGTAAGATATAGTCTATTTGTCTACTCTGCATTTTGTTTGAAATTATCTTCGTTAACCTACTTAACAATCCAGCATTTCTATAGGTTATAGTCAGGATAGAAACTGTATTTAATTTGATGTGAATGAATATTTTAGATCTGATATATGAAGGTAACATGGTGTAGCTTTTGATAAGTTTGTGTCTTTTAGAGTTTTTGAAAAGATCTAGCACTGATGCTGTATTTGGGCAATATTATTTTCATTTATTTATGTTTAACTGTGCTGTATAGGCTAATCATTTATCTTGCTAGATATGCTTCACTGCTCTCTAACCTTTGTTTTAATGACCATCCATATTTATTTTTTGGTCTTTATGATGACACAGACAGAAATACAGGAAGTATGTATACAAAATGGCTTCTTTAAGCAAATGAAGTATTTAGTGTGACCCCCTGGACTTCTTCCATTTTCTCAAAGAAGAAAATCTGAGAAATTTCTCATCATATTTTGAAAGTTTTCTTGGCCTTCCAGTCCTTTTCCGTTCCATAGGTTTAAGAGAGCCAGGTTCCTGCTATTGCTCAAGTGTAAGGGGAGGTCACTAAATACTTGCCACTTTAGCCTATAGACGTCATTTTTTCTGTTTTTTAATACTGCATACAAATTTCCTAATAATAAAGAGACTGAGAAATAATGATATATGGTCATTATACTATTGCTAAAACAACATCTAATGGTGGCTTTTGCACAACTGAGAAAAAAAAAAATCTTCAATGTACTGTATATATATATATATATATATATATATATATATATATATATATATATATATGGGATTTTTTTTTACTTTTCTTATCAGCCAAGTGAAAATTGTTAGTCAGAATGCTTAGAAAAATAAAAAATATAGCAAGTTCTTATCCTTGGTATTAGATGAATGAGGGTTTTATCTTGAATCTTTTTTTTTTTAAATGAATCATTCCTCAGCAGTTCTCAGCATTGACTGCTGGGAAAACTTGTGACTTTCCCACACATTTTATTATTTTTTTTCTAATTAAATCTTCTGATGACTCACGACATGAATGTATTTATTATAATAATTATGGTATGAGATTAGCTCTTTGGTCAAGCTAGAGAGCAGAAAAGAGAGATGCAGTGGCAGTGATGGGAATGCAGATGTTTGTCACACTTAGGAATATTATAAATACTTCTTGCATTTGCTCATCAAAACACACCATTGCATTTACATCATCCTACAATCTTGTAAGGTTATTGATGGATAGTGGATTACAGACCATGGAGAAACTATACATAGTATAGTTATAGAAACTATATGCAAATATACAGATGCAAATTAACAACAAACCTCATCATTTTACTTAAAAGTGTTAGTTCACCCAAAAATGAAATTTCTGTCATTAATTACTCACCCTCATGTCTTTCCAAACCCGTAAGACCTTCGTTCATCTTTGGAACACAAATAAAGATATTTTTGATGAAATCCGAGAGGTTTTTTATCTCCCATAGAAAGCATCGAAATTACCACATTCAAGGTCCAGAGAAGTAGTAAACACATTGTTAAAATAGTTAACGTGACTACAATGGTTCAAACTTCATGTTATGAACCGATAAGAATAGTTTTTGTGTGCAAAAACAAAAAAATGACAACTTTATTCAACAATTTTTCCTCTTCCCTGTCAGTCTCCTACGCAGTTGACGCAGTGAACGCAGTGCAGAGCTTCCATGTTTACGTCCGAATGCCGACTCTGTATTGGCCGACGCTATTCACATGAGCACCACTGTGTGACGCAGGAGCCGGCCAAAACAGAGTCGGTGTTCTGACTTAGAACACGGAAGCGCTGCACTACATTCACTGTGTCAACTGCGTAGTTGAGGAATGCGGAATTAAATGGGCTGTGAAAGACAGAAAACTGACAATAGAAAAAGATAGTTTACAGTTTACTCATTATGAGTTAAGATATGCATTGGGACACATTTTAGAACACAATAACACATGAAACTGAGCTAGTAGTTAGAAATGTTTGCATTCATCTAATTCATGTACTTGCATAGAATTTGTTTCATCCTATATCTAGCCATAATACCATACCAATGCCAACAGTACCAACAGCAAACTCTAACATGCATGCATATATACAAACTCTCTTACTTTGTCTCCTACCAGGCATGGATTGTGCAGAGGAGGAGGTGGATTTTAACTGGGAGGAGTACCTCGAAGAGACTGGAGCCACTGCCGCCCCTCACACTTCATTCAGACATGTGAGAACACACAGACAGAATGTCTCAATATATTTATTTACGTTACATTTATGATGCTACAAAAGTTTTCTATTTAAAATAAAAGCTGTTCTTTAGAACTTTCTATTTATCAAAGAATCCTGAAAAGTAAATATCTCTGTTTCCACAACAATATTAAGCAGCACAGCCATGTTTAACATTGATAAGAAATGTTTCTTGAGCAGCAAATCAGCATGATTTCTAAAGGATCATGTGACTGAAAATTCAGCTTTGCCATCACAGGAATAAATTATGTTTTAATATAGAAAACAGAAATGTTTGAACACATATTTGGTATTTTGGCACAAAGTAACTTTGTAAAAGCTATACAAATTAGACTGATTCCAACATGAACAGACATGTAATGTAACAATTTTTACTTTCAATTTTCACTTTTCATGAGCAAGGTTACAAATACAACCCAGACAATATGAAATACAGATTAGGTTTGATACTGTGTTGAGTTGCTACTTTATGTCAAATTTGGGTGCTGAAAAAAACCCAGTTAAGACTCACAACATTTACAATGTTTATCAGTTTTGTTGTTACTTTTTGATACCAATAAGCCAATTTTGATCAATAAGACCATAATGGAGGAATACTTATTCATCACCCCCATCTGATTGGACCTTACAGGTGGAGCTCAGTCTTCAGAGCAGTTTTCAGCCTGGAATGAAGCTTGAAGTAGCTAATAAGGGCAGTCTGGATACATATTGGGTGGCTACCATCATAACCACATGTGGTCAGTTGCTATTGTTACGCTACTGTGGCTATGGCGACGACCGCAAGGCTGATTTCTGGTGTGATGTCATGACAGCCGAACTTCATCCTGTCGGCTGGTGCGCTCAGAACAACAAAACGCTTCAGCCACCTGAAGGTAAGGCGCAAATGCACTCAAACTAAGACCAACACACATTCAGTGGTACATGTCTATTTAAACAGATCAAGTTAATTTTAAAACAGTCCATCCTGTCCAAACAAATGACATCCAAACACACACACATGCATTTCTTCTCACTATGTAGACCTTATTTGTTCTGATAATCGACGTCAGAAGGGGTTTAAATACTTATACCGATCAAACAAGCAATGCAAAGTTGTATGAAAATACACGCATTGTCCTCCACTGTGAGCACCATGAGATTTCATCTACTGTAGCTTCTGTAACAGCTGGAAAGTCTTTAGGTTTAAATGGTTTATCTTCTCCCAATGGTTGGAATGATTCTTTGGAACTGGTTATCAATGTTATCCTGTGGACTGTATCATTTCTTTATGAACTTTAACCCTGATATCAATGTTTGCTCAAACATAGCAATGGTGAAGAGTCACAATTCTTTATATTGATCCTATTATGAGCATGTTTATGTGTGAGTCACTTGCTACTATTGGTGAAGTCCTTACCGTAGTCTTGAAATATAGTTGAACGCTGCACACAATGTTTATTTTGTTATTTTGGTCAAGGTAAAATAGTTTGTTTGCTTTAGACCAGGGGTGTCCAATCCTGTTCCTGGAGATCAACCCTGATCAAACACACCTGTCTGTAATTATCAACTGTTTCTTAAGATCTTAATCAGCTGGTTCAGTTGTGTTTGATCAGGGTTTGGAGCTGAACTTTGCAGGAAGGTAGATCTCCAGGAACAGGATTGGGCACCCCTGCTATAGATAGTCCATGGCAGGATAGAAGCCCAAATACAGTTAGATTGGGGTCAGGATATATGTAAAAAGTTCTATTCAAATGGAAAATTAAGAATAATGGTCAGGTAAATGTTTAATTAAGAACACATGGACAAGTTATTTGTTGAAGACGTTTTACCATCCTAAACAGATTCATCGGAGTAGAATAAAACAGAATTAGGTCTTGTTCACACAGAGCGCGTTTTTGATTTGAAATGGGGAAAAAAACACAAGGTCTTGAGATGTGTTTTTTTTAACAGTTGAACTGATTTTAACTTGAGCGCCTCATTTTTAGAACGCCATGTTGTGCGAGAGACGCTGCAAAATACGGAAGACGTGAATGGTTTTTCATGTACGTCTAGCGCTTTTACAAAAGTAAAGAATTGGAATGGAAAAACGTGTTCTGTGTGAACGGCGCCTTAGAATTAGAAGTGAAATTCTTGAAAATGTCTGTCTGTGGAGTTAATATGTTGTGCGACTAGTAAAAAAAGATTAGCAGTACAGGACTGGTATAGGTTTACTGAAATAAATATTTATATGAGGGAGAAATTAATTATAAAATAAAAATTATTATTAAAATCTTTTAATTTTAAAATAATGTTCAATTGCTATAAATGCAATTGCTATAAAGAATAATATGTTTGGTTTTCTACCACAAGTTGTAGTAGTAATACTTTAAAGGGTTAATTCACCCAAAAATGACAATTCTGTCATTAATTATTCACCCTCATGTCATTCTACACCCGTAAGACCTTTGTTCATCTTCAGAACACAAATTAAGATATTTTTGATAAAATTTGATGGCTCAGTGAGGCCTCCATTGACAGCTAGATAATTAATACTTTCAGATGCCTAGAAAGCTACTAAAAACATATTTAAAACAGTTCATGTGACTACACTGGTTTAACCTTAATGTTATGAAGCAACAAGTATACTTTTTGTGTGCCAAAAAAAACAAAATAACAACTTTATTCAACAATATCTAGTGATGGGCGATTTCAAAACACTTCAAAGCTTTATGAATCTTTTGTTCCGAATCAGTGGTTCAGAGCATGTATCAAACTGCCAAAGTCACATTATTTCAGTAAACGAGGTTTTGTTACATCATAAGTGTTTCGAAATTTCAGTGGTTCACGTGACTTTGGCAGTTTGATACACGCTCCGAACCACTAATTCGAAACAAAAGATTCATAAAGCTTCGAAGCTTCATGAAGCAGTGTTTTGATACATCACTAGATATTGTTAAATAAAGTCGTTATTTTTTTTTTTTTTTTTTGGTGCACAAAAAGTATTCTCGTCGCATCATAACATTAAGGTTGAACCACTGTAGTCACATGAACTGTTTTAAATATGTTTTTAATAGTTTTCTAAAAGTGTTAATTATCTTGCTGGCAATGCAGGCCTCACTGAGCCATCAAATTTTATCAAAAATATCTTAATTTGTGTTCCGAAGATTAACGAAGGTCTTTAACAAAAGTTTTTTTTTTTTTTTCTAGTTACACTCAGATCTTTGTAGAGAATGATTTTTAAAAATCCTTATCCAGCAATCACAAACCAGTGGAAAAAATTAAGTAGGACAAACTTAAATTGAATAAATTAGTTCAGTTTAATTAACTGTTATGAGTATTTAGAACTTTTTCTTTCGAGTTCACAGCACTGATATATTTCAAGTAAACTGAACTATTTCATCATTTTGAATTGTATGAACTCATTTCTTTTAATTTAGACTAACTTAAGTTTAATTGAAACTGGGCTGGGATTTCTATTTCTCAATATGCTTTGCCCACGGCACTCAAAATGGAGAGTAAATGCTAAAATTATGTGTTATATAATGCTTTTTTTTGTCCAAGATTAATGGCAAGGGAGATTTAGTAGTGATTAATGTTTTGTTATGCTAATTTAAAAGAGTTTCTGTTAATGTGGGTTTTTGGAGAGTTACCATCATGGTGACTAGTGGCGCATGTTGCTTGGCTTGAGAGCAGGTAGGCTACATGTTTTAAGTTGCTGTACTCATTCAGTAAGTGTTATGCCATGCTGTTGTTAACATGTTAGCAAATTAGCAAGTTGACATTTTTTGAATTTTCTTATTAGGGTTTACAGTGAAGTAAATAACTTATTTGATTTGCAAGAACTCAAAATGAAAGTTAATTAACAAAAGGTTTTATGTTAATTGCTATCAAAATGTATGAGTTGGCTAACTCAGTACTTCAAGTTAGGAGCAATGAGTACACATGAGTACTACAAACTCAAAACTTGATAGTTCTGCTTACTTAAAATTGGGAACATCATGACTCAAAAAATTTGATGTAACTGATTACCTCAAATTTTTTGAGTTAGCTCAACTTATTTGGGTTTACAGTGCATTCATTGTGGTACTGTGGTACAGCGGAACTTTTGCCTACTGCTGATTGTACAAAAGATTTGAGATGTGAACCCTGGAACGTGTGGTGTCAAATATACAGTGCTCTCAGATGTACTGTATTTTATCACATCACTTAATTCTTTTCAGGAATATAAACTTCTTACCTGATCTCCTCCAAGACATCTAAAATCAACATTTGGTGGATTAATTAATTTTTGACAGGCTCAATATCTTTGCAAATCTCTCCACACTCCAGAGAATGGAGATTGTTTAAATTTTTAAAGAGTAACTAGCTAATTTAATATGTCACCATGAAAGCAAAATTGCCTATTCTTATTTTTTCATAGACTATTGCAGTATTTATTATAAATGATTTATCCATGCACATCATTATTTCCTATTATGTGATCTTTAATCAAAATAACTTCCCCTCCGTCTTGCAGCGTCATCTCTTCTTTTCTCTGATGATGTGTTTACTGGCATGAGGGCGGAACAACCTGTCACTCACATGACATCACAATAGTAGCAAACCACAATGAGCCAACAATATGCAAAAATCAAGTTTCGCCTTTTGTTTTTGTTTTTCTCGAGAAGCCGTTTCACTCGAATATACGTCACAATACACTGTAAAAATATCCCACTACATTTTTGGTAAAAATCTGGTAGCAGTGGTTGCCAGAAATTCATTGCAAAATTCTGTGATAGTGTTTTTCAGTTTTACATGATGTCTGTATATTTTACAACTTTTAACCATATTAGACAATGTTAATATACTTTAACTACTAAAATCTGCCCCTTTACCTTAAAATGTAGCGATAATTTCCACAATAATGCAGGTGCTTCAATAGAAGTCACATGATTAATCAGAATTCATCATAAACAGCCTGTTCAAAACATGGTCAATGCTTTTTAAAGATGGTGCACAGGGTCATACACAAAAAGACAAAACACCATCAAGGCGGTCACACTACACTTTTTGTTCCTTTGACTTCCACTCATACACATGCAAAAGCGTCAGACCGCCAACGAAAGCTCATGTGAAAAATTTCACATTTTGCTGCTTTCCAAAGTTCAAGTTTACTGAACTCTGACCTGCGAATTCGCTTCACGCGAAGACGTGTGACCAGTAGAAGATCGATACGTCACGGCGTGACCTTTTGGCTGAATTAAAAGAAAGTTATTTTTGCTGTAAAGTCGAGTAGATAGTAATACATTCAAAATGTAAAAATATACACTTTGTTATATGCTGAATTTATGTTTATAAAAAAAAAAGATGCTGCAGAGCGTGACGTCATATCACGACCGTTGCAATTTCGCATGTTTTAAGTCTAGTGTGACTGCAGCTTGACACACGTCACTAAAATAATGCAATAAACATTAACTAAATAACATAAAATGTAACGAAACACACTAATGTACATTACTTATAACATACATATATACTTTCACTTGACTGTTTCATTGACACTTTAAACCTATTCTAGAAGAATCTGACCATACCTGCTATGCTCATATTACAAAAAAGTTTATTTTGACAGAAATGTTTTTGAACCGTAAAGGTAATCTGTCAAACAAAGTTTTCTGTTGACAGGCGCGTGCTTGACAGGTCTAACAACAACAAGAGGCAATACTGATCCCAATTATGCAGAATATTACTTTATAATAAAAAGCACACGTTGTTTCAACATGTCTGATTCTGAGTTGGCTTTGAAGCAACCACTGAATTTTAATAATTCTAAATATTGCATGATAGTGGTCAGTCAATGAATGTGCTACTGAAATACCTCAGGCATTAAAGCCTTATACATTTCATGTACTTGATCTTAAATGTGTTGCATTCAATGATTATTGCAATATCATCTTAAAGGGGTTTATTTTGCGATAATAACCAGCTGACCGTATTACATTATCCCGCTTTTTACTAGCACGCATGTCTTCAACAATGAGAAAATTAGGCCATTTGATTGCAGTGTTGGATTTTGTCATTTTAATTTAAAATTGATCTGTTTAATACATCTGTAATAATGCATATTAAAAGAATATATGGTTACAGTTTATTTTACAGTGCCGTAGTTACATTGTAATTACTCAGATAAGTACTGAATACTATTAATTAACTACATGTACTTACTATAAAGTTACAATTAGGGTTAAGGTTTGGTTTAGGGTTAGTAATTATGCATAATTTTCTGTTATTACTATAGTAAGTACATGTAGTAATGTGTAACTACGGCACTAAAATAAAGTGTTACCAAATATATTCCATGTTAAATTCTCTATGGAATACAGTATGCATAATGAAAAAATAAACTCTGTGGAAAGCATTTGTGGAATGGTGTCAGTTACCACTGAAAATACTTTCGTTTTTATCTCAGTTTGAAAAAAACAAAAAAACAAAATGTATGTCAAGTACAAAAATGTATGTAAATCATATACTATTGCATCATGAATTCTTCCACTGAAATTACATTTTTGTAAATAGGTTTTCTTTTTTGTAGAAATAATTTTTGTGGTATCAGCACTTTACAAATGTTCTCTATATAGCTTAAATTATTATTTATAATAAACCTGAAACTTAAAATAGTACATAAGCACTTAAATTTTTAAGTTATTAAGTTAATGAATATACATTAAGGTTTACTTTTTGCTTAAGTTGTCTGTCTGTTTAATGTGTGTGTGTATGTATTGTGTTTTCAGAAGAAATAGATAAAATCTGTGTTTGCATTTCTAAGATAAGATTAAGTTTGACTGGCAAAAACCATCAACATTCACCAGAATTTCTGGTTCAGATTCTATTTTTAAACAAAGTTCTCTTTGCGATTGAAATATCCTTCAACATGGAACTGTAATGTTCAAGAATTCAGGTGTTCCTAAAGAACCTATGTAATGGTTTGACGGGTGCTGTTTACTTTTCCTGTGTTGACATAGAACAGGAATTTGGGGCGGGACATACCAAAATTTTTTTTTTTTTTTTTTTTTTAGCCTTTAGCTTATATCAAAGCTTGATAAACCACCACAGAAAGACATTTATCTTGGATGGTTGTAAAAGGTAAAAAAGGAAATAAATATAATGTATGATAATTGACATAAGCAGAGATGAACCTTGATTTTCTGTTTGCTATCGGGGGCAGATGGTATTTATTTATTTGTTACGTATTTATAATTTAGGGTTAAATGGAAATTTTCCTTGTAGAGATGGGCATTGCTTCTAGCATACAGAGATTAGCCTAAAAGCTAACAGACATGGACTGAATTTTGTTTTCTTTAATGTGTTTAACATTGCGTCTGAAATCAAACATTTCCCTACTATTTAGTATGCGAAAACTTGGAACGCCAACAGAGTAGTATGTCCAAATACACAGCATTCGAAAAACAGTAGGCAAAAAGTACCCTGATGACCTATTACTTACGCTAAGATTCTGAAGTGCGCATTCGATAGACACTTTACTATCCCATGAGGCCACTGTGGAGAGTTTATGAATGACGCTGTAGGACAACATGGCGGATGTACTACATCTGAATTTTGTTCATATTACACACATACATCCTATATACGTTTTAAGCCAAATGTTGGCGATACAGCTTAAGCCTTCAAACTGATTTAGAGGAGGATATGACGTCATAATACATTTGAATCATTTAGTCAGTGAACAACTGCAGCATGTTATAATGCTGTAATTTACATCATGTGTTTTGACAGGAAAGAAACTGATGAAAGAAATAGTTCTTTAGTGTTTAATCAAATAGTTTATGGAAAACTATTGTCATCATGAACCATTTACATTAGCAAAGTTAATTTCATTGAGTGCCAGAAGATATATTACTGAAATAAATGACTCGTGCAAATGTGAGTAAACCCCATTAATTAGGTTTTATAGTGTGTACTTAATTAAAAAATGTGTAGGCTCAGTCAGGAATATTGTTTGTTTAACCATGTTTGAGTAGCGTCAAAAAAAGTAGTGGTTTGTTTGTACGTGTGTGAGTGTGTTTGTTTAGTCAGTGTGTATTTGTTGGTCATCTTTGTTCCTGTCTGTTTATTTCTCAGATAACGTTTACCTCAGAGCAGGTAAGCCGAGCCTTCTTCTCTCTCTTTCTCTCTGTCCTCTCTCAGACCAAGGGCATAGGTTTGGTTTTAACATTTTCAAATCAAATAAGCAGAAGCACCATGCTTTTCACCTTATGATACTGCCTGTTATGGCTGATCAATTGTTCAGAAAGAATACTTTACTGTACAAGTAGGCATATGTAAGTATTTATAAGCTTAAGATTATTTTATTAAAAATATAGATCTGTACAGCTCTTGTTTATTTTATACAGTATATTGTAAAAATGAATATATATATATATATATATATAATATTTAATAATGTGATGTGATTTTATACACTCATTTTAAAAGACAACATTTTGGGGCACTAAAATCATTATTTGTATCTTTAAACTTAAGTTGCATAATTATTGCAAGTAAAAAGGTGTCTAAAACAATAGGGCAGAATTCGCATTTTATCACACTTCCCACAGATCATTTACATTTAACTGAAAATACTGTCATCATCTACCCACTCTGTGTTTCTTGTGGAATCAAAATGTCAAAGCTGCTCTTTTCCATGCAGTAAAAATGGATAATGATCACTTGCTTGGTTTGTTAAAAACACTATTATGTCAGAATGGTTCTTCTTTCAGACTAAACAAACCGTATTACTAGACTATCATTCAGTAGTCTCTTTTAAATCACTTAAGAATTAAAATTCCTGCAAATCTGTATGACTTTCTTTCTTCCATGGAACATAAAATGAAAAATTTTGAAGAATATTCTTGCCACTCTTTAGTTTTGTTTGATGAACAGATGAAATTTAAGTTGTAATTCACTAAAATTCTTGTCTGTACGTTCTTTTTTTTTAATGAGCAAATTGTTGTTTTATTTCATATTAATCTTATTATTCTTATTTTTTATTGAATCGCTTGATTTAGTTGACAAAACCTGTCTGAATTATTTATTTTCGAAACGAACTGCTCCGGTTCTCGAAATTCAACACATCGACATGATGAACTGGTCAGAGGGGAAGATTAGAATTACTTAAATTTTACTATGTTCATACACAAAGCTAGGGTATGACTTCAGAAGACTTAGAAAATGGCACACTGATCATATTGACTACATTTATGATGATTTTTATGGTGTTTTTGTATTTTTTGAGCTTGAAAGCTCCAATCTCCATTCATTATACACTGCCCGGCCAAAAAAAATGTTGCTGTTTGGATTTTAATAGGCAAATACTTAATGGATTATTATTACAGTGATTATTATGTTTCTAGCATGTTATATGTTTGGCAACGGTTCTTGGAGTGTGTAGCTTTTCATTTCTTAAACAACCATAACCAAAGGAAGACATATCATGTCCATATTCCAGGATGACAATGTCAAGATTCACCAGGGTTAAAATTGTGAAAGAATGGTTCAGAGAGCATGAAGAGTCATTTTCACACATGAATTGGCACCTCTGAGTCCAGACCTTAATTTTCTTTGAAAGTCTTTGGAATGTGCTGGAGGAGACTTTACAGAGTGCTCACCTCTTGCATTGTCAATACAAGATCTTGACCAAAACTTGATGCACCTCTTGATGGAAATAACATCACAACATTTATTTCCATCGAGAGGTGCATCATTTTTTTGGTCAAGATCTTGTATTGACAATGCAAGAGGTGAGCACTCTGTAAAGTCTCCTCCAGCACATCCCAAAAACTTACACTGAGGTTAAGGTCAGTGCCAATTCATGTGTGAAAATGATTCTTCATGCTCCCTCCCAAAAATTCTTTCACAATTTGAGCTTGATGAATCTTGACATTGTCATCCTGGAATATGGCCATGATACATCTTGATACATGGTTATTTAAGGAATGAAAAGCTACACACTCCATCTTTTAGGGTTAAAAGAACCGTTGCCAAACATAAAACATGCTAGAAAAATAATAATCACTGTAATAATGATCCATCCATAGACTCTTAAGTATTTGCCTATTAAAATCCAAACAGCGACTTTTTTTTTTGGCCGGGCAGTGTAGTTACATGAAAAAGAGCGACCAGTACATTTTTTGAAATTTCTCCTTTTGTGTTCCATAGATGAAAATCAGTCGTTCAGGTTTGTTATAACAATGAGTGTGAGTAAATGGTGACACAAGTTTAATTTTTTCTTTGAACTAGTCCTTCAGCTTTGGAAGATGTTGTTCCACCTGTATCCAAATCCACGCCCATTTATCAGACGCATGCATTATCTGTCTCTCTGTCTTTGTTCTGGGTCTTTTCCTAAATCTCTCGCCCCCATCTTTCTCAGACATCCTCCAGAATTCTTCTTTTTCATTCCTCTACTATTTTCTGCTTATCTTCCTTCCTTGTTCCTTCTGCCTGTTTGCTGAGTTCTGTGTTTAGATGACGTATGTGCGAGTGTGTGAGAGGTGTGAAGATCATTGTAGTTTCAGTGTGAGCTTGTATTTGCATGCATTTGTGTAGCTGAGACGCACAAAGTTAAGGCAACTCTGGAGGTCATATGTAAAGCTACTCAGCCTGGCATGCTTCACTAGGTGCACGCACATGTTTGCATGGATATCATTTTAAACATTTTTTTCTGTTTCTGCAAAAATCTTTATCATTTTTAAAAATTTTCAATAAAAACAGGAATCCTAAAATTCATAATTCATATATTCCACAAGAAAAATAATAAAAACAGATTTTATTTATTTATTTATTTTTTTAAAGAGTATTCTGTTCAAATAATTACATACCACTGGTTCTCCTTTTCTGTGTATAGTCTTTTGTAAATGAGTCCTCAGTTTCTTCTGAGTAGCAAAGCTGCCTACTGTTCTTGACAAAAAGCCTTCAGGTCCTGTAAGTTCGTTGGTTTCCCAGCATGCTCTGCACATTTGATTTCTTCCCCACGGTGACTTTATGATGTTGAAATTCAGCTTTGGCACTCAGGACAATTGAAGGACTCATACACAACTGTTACAAAAGGCTGCAAGCAGTCATTGATTCTCAAGGAGACACCACATGATACTAGGAACCAGGCATATGTAAGGTTTTGAAAAAGATCATTTGTGTAAATGAAACTATTTTATAAAGCAAGTGCACACTCACTTCTCGGATCTTTGGTTCAATTTGACTAGGACATTTGACTGATTCAAGCCATTTAGCCTGATTTGTTAATTGAAAAGAATCGAGTCATCAAAACCCCAAAGAGCTGAATGATTCATCACTACTTTAGGGCAGTATTAAATAAAAAGAACTTGGTTGCACTATTTTAAGGTACGTGTACTTATAGGAAAGTACTGTGTAATATATAAGGTAACTACATAGATTAAGATTAGGTTTAGCGGTAGGACCAGGGTTAGTACCTAGTTATTACCTAATTATTGTAATTACATAAGTAAGTTCATAGTATTTACAGTATATGTGGAACATGACTGTAAAATAAAGTGCTAATAAGAACTTTTATCTGTCTTATTTAAAAATCCTGAACAGATTGCACTAATGACAAAAAACGGGTACTTAAATTTATCAGCACAAAAGTGCCAAATGTACCTTGTTAATATTAAGACATTTGCCAAATTGATCTTCACATGAGTTTTACCTGTGTTTGGAATTACACATTGCATTGTGTTGTATTTTAGGGTTAAAAGAAATGTCCATAAACTTAATGGATAATGTCCTGGCAGAAAATTACCAGTACATATCTATATTCTTTTGAAGGGGTCATGAATTGAGAAATAAAATGTTCCTTGATTTTTTTTTTTGACATGTAAAATGTTATTATACTATAAAAACATATTTTAAGTTTCAGGACTCAAAACTTCCTTGTTAGTCCAAAATCAGCTTTTATTGAAACCAAAGTCCGAAAATGACTAATTTTGGACTTTGTTATATTATGACATAATAGTGCGATGATAGACCGCCTCTGCAGAATCAGATCAGTGCCTACTTCTACATCATCGCATCTTTGGCCCCGCCCACTAGTGCGTCAGTGAGATGACATACAGGATCACTGAACTAAAAATAACATTACCTACCTTTTATTTTTAAATGATAACAATTTTTGATATAAAAAATAGCGCTGTCAAATCGATTACTCACAATTAATCGCATCTAACATAAAAGTTTGTAAATATATAGTGTGTGTGTGTGTATCAGGACACAAATTTGTATAATGACATGGGTATGATATAGGTATTACAAGAAGAAAAATGTGCACAGTTTCCTGTGATGGGTAGGTTTAGGGGTAGGGTTGGTGTAGGGCGATAGAAAATGCGGTTTGTACAGTATAGAAACCATTACGCCTATGGAATGTCCCCACAATTCACAAAAACAAACCTGTGTGCATGTGTGTGTGTATGTGTGTGTATGAGCAATATCACACGAGTAGCTGTGCGATATAGCTATATATCAGCACGGCTGTGATTCGGCCGTGGGTAATCACAGCATGCTGATATACAGCCATATCGCATGGCTATTAATGTGACTTATTAATGTAACGGTTTTTAATGTAATGTATTAATGTAACTTTCGAAAGTCGAAATCACTAATGAACTTTTTCTCAATACCAAAAAATACAGCATGTTATTTATATAAAATATTATTTATTGAACAATAATACCTAAATTAACAACAATAGCCATTATAACAGTATAAGAAGAAAAACAGGAAATAAACACAAGCAAACAGTTCAGTCAAATGTAAAAAAGCAGCGCTCTAGTTAGTACAGGATTTAATTTAAATGTAAATATATAGGTATGAAACTTAATGTAGCCCTTAAGCCAAATCTATTAGCTCTGGAACGAGTAATATATTAATAAGACCAAAGATTGCTCGTTTGATATACCCAAAACGAATTATACCTCATGTTTAAACACTATCTACATAAGAGCCAGCGGCAAATTCCCGAAGGACTGGCCGAGATGAAGCTGTTCTCTGCGGATACATGAGCGCTGAACGACCGCGGACGGCCTAGAGCTCACATCTCCAAAAGCATCTAAACAAATTTTCAAATAGGTGCTATGTTTACATATAAATCACATATCTGAGGTCTAAACAACTATATTCCCGCCTAACAAACTCGTAAAACTACATTCAGTTACAAAATAACAGTAATATCTATATAATAGTATCAATATAATATTAATATCTATACAAATAATTGTGAAAAATCATACTAACATTATAAGTGCACCTCAAGAAACAGTATAAAATAATACAATAATGCAATTCATGACCCCTTTAAAAATAAAACTGCTTTTGAACAAGAACCCTAGTTGGCATGTAGAGGTAGTTCAAGAACTAAACATTGACACTGGCTTACAGTAGTGGGCCAGATTAACCATATGGGCAATTGGGCACGTGCCCATATGGGCATCATGCAAGGCAGTATAAATATTTTCAATTGTGCAATGGCCAGAGGTGGCTTAAAGCAAAGTAAGAGGAATACCTCGAAAGTAAGAGGGTTTTCTGACATCAATCAAGAAGAAAGTCACTTCTGAGGTAGTTACATTTTCATTAAAGATTACACACTTTTTGTTTAATTGGACTGAAAAACTATGCAACTCCAGGGGCCGGGAAGACTAGTCTTTCTAAGGTTAGTCATTACATTTTTTTCTTTAAGACTGTTTATAACTGTTTTAAGTCAGTGACATAAAAAAGTAGACTGGTCTAATTTGATACTAAAAAGTGTTTGCCCCTTGACTAACTGCTAGTTGGTCATACTTGTACTTAAGACACAGTCTTAACATAATGGCTATGTTTATGCAACTGGCCCCAGGAATAGGTATTTACAAAGTAAATTAGGTTGATTTTGCTTTACCTGTGTTCAATCAATCATTCATTCATCTATTCATTCATTTAGGTGGACGTTTAATAGCTGTTAAACATTAAGGAAGCTACACACACACACACACACACACTCAAGCACACATGGAATAAAAGGCCTGAGATTAATCGCATAAATATGTGTTGAATTTCATTGTCATGCGCTAATGTGATGAAATGATCTGTTACACTTAAGAGTGTCGAACACACGGCCTGAGCCGAGTGCTTAGACGCTGGGGGGTTGTTGGCATGGCAACGGTCGCACACTCCCGTTCTAGCGCTACTTAAGCGATTAGCGTACACACTCGTGCTGCAGCGATTACACGCTGGGACACAGCGGCGTTCTGCCACAAGCACTCTTTCACACACACAATCAAAACTCAACTTTTTATTATTGTAGCTGTTTGAGCTGAATTACATTATTCTTATACACACCAATATTTTAACCAAGTACTGTGACGCTTCACATTATTTTATAGCTACTTCTGTGATGGTTTCATATAGTGATAGAATATATTGTCGTTTTCAATTCAATAGTGTGGTTAGACAGATCCTTCATATAGTTTTTTGGTAAGATTTGATTATCAAATCAAATGCAAGGTTACAATGTCAAAATGACTGCTTATGGGTGTTCAAACTCTAAAGTGCATTATTATTTTTGCATTATACTAAATTCAATATGAAAGTCATTTATCATAATTTTATATATAGTATGTATGTGTGTGTGTGTATATATATATATGTATATATATATATATATACATATAATGTTTACTATATTATAATTAATTTTTACTTTTTGATGCAACATTTTATATATATATATTTATTTATTAATTTAGCATACACAAAATAATAACTTTAATTGTTAGTATATATATGTGTGTGTGTGTGTGTGTGTGATTTAAAATATATAGTACATAAATATACACATATGTTTGTGTAATTTAAAAAAATATATTTCATTTATCATAATTTTACTATAAAAATAACTACAATTTTAACTTTTAATAAATAACAATGCTTTAATTTTACTATATATTTAAATATACTACATATATGTAAAATTGTATAATTGGAAAAAAATATACTGTATAATTATTTTACTACACAACAAATAATAACAGCAATAGTTATATATTATTTTATCTACTAAATCAAATAATAGAATAAGGAAATTTAGATTAAATTTCACTCTTATTCAATAGAAAATAACATATACTTAAGAATAGGGATTTCTTTTTTTTGGTTGGGGGGGGGGGGGGTAATTATTCTAAAAAACACAAACCAGTCAAATATCCTTGAGTTAACTTGATTAAGCAATGACCTTTTTGCTGTTAAAAATAGTATCCTGGATGTACTAGTGGTTGGCAGGCAAACAGGAAATCGTGTTATCCACTTCAGAGACAGGACAGGTTGTTTCTACTATAGCAGTGAGTCAGTATCGCAACACTGCTCTTTCTTTAACACACAGCGTTTTGTTCCCCTTCCTCTCTTGAATAATTGCCTTGATTACATGAGCGAGAAAAACTCTTTAAATCTGACCCGCTGTTTACAGAAGAGTTGTTGGAAGATATGCAAATCTGCTTTTGCATAATGAATATTTGCATAGAGACTCTCTAGTGCAGAAAAGAGGAAACGCAAAGCGGCTCATGTGTCTCTTTGAGTTGTTGTAAACTATGCATTTATTTATTTGATCCGAACATGTCTGTGCAGTCAAAAGCAATTTAAGAAAATGTGCCACAAGGGATTAAGTAAACTCCGCAACATATATTTACATTTAGAAATATCTACAAAATCTCATGTAGAATTGAAGTCATAGTTACAAAGTCACAGGAAAGAAAAGTTACAAATCAGATGTTTCTCCTGATCTTTTTAACCAGTGGCCAAGAAAGAGTAATACATGCTTTTATCTTTTCTCGTTTAGATTATTGTAATGCCATTTACTTGGGACTTTCACATATTGCACATCAGCAGTTAGCACAGCACAGGATGCTGCTGCAAGGATGCCTATGAATGCTAGAAAGACTGATCATGTTACTCCTTTGTTAGCCACATTACGTTGACTACCATTCCAACACAGGATTCAATACAACATCTTGATATATGTTTTTAAAGCTGTCTACAGAGTGGTTTCAGAATATATAGCTGAGCTTATTAAGCCCTATAACTCAGGCTTAATGTTAAGATCATCAGACAAACTGCCCTTAAAGGGATAGTTCACCAAAAAATTAAAAAAAATCTGTCATTAACTACTCACCCTCGTGTCGTCCCTAACTCATAAGACTTTTGTTCAGCTTCAAAATGCAAATGAAGATCTTTTTGATGAAATCTGAGAGCTTTCTGTCCCTCCATTGACAGCTATGCAACTACCACTTTGACGCTTCAAGAGATCGTAAAACTAATCTATATGAATTGAGCAGTTTAGTCCAAATGTTCTGAAGAGACTCTACTGATGATTTGTCATTCAGTTCAGCTTGAACTTTTTAAAGCGTCAAAGTGTCAGCTGTGTAGCTGTCTATGGAGGGACAGAAAGCTCTCAGATTTCATCAAAAAAGATCTTCATTTGTGTTCTGAAGATGAACAAAAGTCTTACGGGTTTGGAATGTCATGAGGATGAGTAATTAATCATGGAATTTTCATTTTTGGCTGAACTATCCTTTTAAGGATCCCCTGGGTGCATCTTAAACTGAAGGGTGTGTTTTTTCTGTTGCTGGTCCAAGATTATAGAACAACTTGCCTTTTGAGATCTTCTCCAACAACTTAATATTTTTAAAGGTCATCTAAAGCCATTTCTATGCTCTCTTGCTATCATAAGATTGTTTTTTGTTGTTGATGTTGTACTTATTGCTATAGTCCTATGTGCTATTTGCAATGTACAGCACTTTGGAGCTATACTGTGTAGACTGAAAAGAGCTTTATAAACAAACAAACAAACAAACAAAAGATCTCTGTAGTCTCAAACTCTGGAGTTTCAGTTGATCTTGTTAATGTCTCAAAGTGTGGCCATATCTGCAAATGTAAGTCTGCAATCAAAAGTCAGTAGTATAAAATCAATCAGTTAACTAAATTTTATAAGAAACATCTGAGATAAAGTTGATAGATAGAAATATATATTGAAATATAACTGATATCTCTGGTATCTAAAAAAAACAACATTTGAGCAATAAAGTTGTAGTAAGAAAATGTAACAAACTGTATGTAAAACTTTAAACCATATTAAAATATATTTAAAATAAGCATTTCAAAAGCAATCACAGTCATTTACTAGGCAACCAGTGAGCTAAAATAAGAGGGAGAGAGAGAGAGAGAAATATGCATCCTGTTTAAATGGAAATGCAATAAAGATAAGCATAGATAATAAAGAGATCGTAAAACTAATCCATATGAATTGAGCGGTTTAGTCCAAATTTTCTGAAGAGACTCGATTGCTTTATATAATGAACAGATTAATTGAAATGTGTCCTGTTTAAATGGAAATGCCCAAACTATCTAATGATCAAACGTGTTATAAAAAAAGTGTGATGATGAATTTAAAGAGTACATCAAGCTTAAAGGCAGACAATCCCAAGCAAATATCCTATTTTACTTGGGCATTATGAAAGTAAAATGTATTGCGAATACCAATTTTACCAATGGAACGAGCCTAAATAATTGTAATAACTATGTAATAATCGTATAATAATTCTGTAATTATCGTATAATAATTGTATCATGATACATTCTCTGAAAATCTTTTGCAGTTGCTGGTAAATTTGATCTAGTTTTAAGGATTTGTAGCTATTTACTGGAAAACAAGTCAACAATATTGATTAAGAACTTTTATTTTGTACTTCTTCTGTTGAGACTTATTTTGTTTATTGGTCAAACATCTCAGTAAGATGAAAGTTCTTGTAATTTAATCCTCTTCAACAAAAAATGATATTACATCAATAGGGTTATTGGCCTGAAATAATAAATATAAAATGATCATGCACATTCTTGCGTAATGGTGCATCTCTCTCTCTCCTCTCTCCCTCTCTGTCTTTGTTTACTCATATCTTCTGTCAGGGCAGAGCTCACACCCTCATGAGTGGTGTCATGTGTTATTGAGTGAAGCAGTTGTAACGTAACAGGACAGAGACAGTATTTAACTCTTAGAGTCAAGCTAACAGTCAACAACCATGCTAGCCGCCTAAACTTCAGTGAATTCTGCTGATGTAAACATACAGTTTGTGCAAACGATGCACAACTCATCGTGATTAATGTGTTGTTGTTCTTCACTAACACATAACTAACTAGCACTTCTCTTTCTCTGGAGGTACCATGTAGAATTATGCAGAAAGCAGGATGTTTGTGTCTGTTTAGACACTGAATCGCAGAAACTGACTTCTCATTATATACATTTGTGATGCATATATGAATAATTTATGTGGCTGACACCATGGGGAAGGAAGGAAGTAGCAAGATGTTTGAGAGAGGTCCATTAAATGGCATATTTGCACATATGTGGATGTTAGAGAGTGCTTTGGGGTACAATGGGGTCTTTTTTTACCAGAAAATAAACAAAAGTGTGTGTGCGTGTGTGTGTGTTTGTGTGTGTGCGTGTTTGTATATATAAACCCCTAACATTTTTACTGATCTCTGATGTTTGGGGCTGACTGTACTGTGTATGTGCCTGCATGTGTTGTTCTTTGGAAATTATACACAAACACACTCATCCTGTGAGTTGTTTGCATGGTAGATACTATCAAACAGGAACGTAAATGCATTAGTTCCAGTCACAAAAGTATGGAATTGTCTTGTGTATTTGAATTTATATTCTGTGAAATTGATTATCTGCTCTTTCTTGATCCATTTCAGCTATTAAAGAAAAGTACACTGACTGGGCTGAGTTTCTTATTAAAGAGCTCACAGGTTCACGGACGGCACCGGCAAATCTGCTTGAAGGGGTGAGAATGAGATTACACTTATTTGTTTAGTGTACAAAAAGAAAAAAAATGTCCATTAACAATTTTGTAAATGCTTAAACAACAGCAGAAGTGAGATTACCAGCCTATCACATGAAACAAACACTGGGTCAAATATGGTATTATATAGTATGCACCAAAAAAATATAATTTTGTTCATTGGCTACATTATAAGCTCCCTTGGGTCATAACCCACTGGTTGAGAACCACCAAATTATGGCAAAAAGCAAATTGGAGTGGCCTTAATCAGGATATACGACACATTTAATTGGACGTGAATGAAAACAAGATTGTAAGACATGTGTAATAGATCATGTGACAGGCTTGCACTACAAAACTACATTTCCCATCATTCTCTATGACAGCAGGACAATATTAGTAATGGGGGAAAAAATAAAGATAAAGCATGAATTACACATCTAATGCCCATCTTTTACTCTTCATTTTAATGCATTTAATGCTAAATAAGAAATTAACGCATCAAAAATTTTCACCCAAATTTACGCACATCACATCATAATTTTTCCAAACTTCTATTGCTGCCTTTGAAGATTCAAAGGCAGCAATAGAACCAAGATTTCTATGTTAAGTTGGAACTACCTTGATAAATGATTTACCTAAATGAAGAATATTATTTCTTTGTCTCTCTCTTCCTGTCATCTTAGCCATTAAGAGGTAAAAACACAGTGGATCTGATCGTGGTAGGCTGTATTTTGGAAGTGCGTGATGCCTTTGAACCTAGTGTGTACTGGGCTGCAGAAGTCCAGCGTAACGTCGGTGGACGATTATGCCTCAGCTATGTTGGATTAAATGACCCCACCTACTACATGTGGATGTTCTACCTTGACACCAGGCTCCGTCCCCTGGGATGGGCCAAAGAGAATAATTTATCAATGAAACCACCCACAGGTGAGAGTATTAACCTGTATTTGATCAGTATAAATGACTTTGCAACTAAACTAGACTCTAAAATACAGCCAGTGTTAATTCAATTGCATAATTAATTTTAAATTAATTATTACATTAAAGTAAATGGAGATTAAATGTAAATAAATTCATTAAAATAAATAGATTAAATTAAATTTAAAGTTTTGTGTTAAAGTAGCACAGTTCATAGTCATACTTTTACATTTTTCTTGAGGCTTCCCCTTTCGTATGCAAATTGTTCCATTGCATTATTGCCAAGGTCTATGTGCAGCCTGTCTGACTTCCACGCTCTAATTATCGGTGATCTGAATTCACATTTCACTAAAGGAAACCTTACAGATAAATTCAAAACATGTTTTCTCATGATCTCATATTTCTAACAGATATGGTTGAATAATGTAAAAGAAATAATTGATATGAGTCAATGTATTACAAGGTTAACACATGTACTAGTTATAAAAAGAGTCAGTCTAGAATTAGTATTGATGACAGTCTAGAATTAGTATTGATGAGAAGAGAGAGAGTGATTGTGTGTGTGTGTGTGTGTGTGTGTGTGTGTGTGTGTGTGTGTGTGTGTGTGTGTGTGTGATTACCTGTGTCTGCTGTCACTCTCAGCAGTGTTAATTGGTAGCGATGATACTAATAGCAAAGTAATTATTTTAACTGCATGTCTCAACAGCAAGAATGACATTTTTAAAATCATGTAGCTTTTCAGTTGCAAAAATATTTTATTGATTACATATCAGTGTGGCATTGACAAAAAGGTTATTGTGTCTGTGTGTGTGCAAGAGAGATAGCATATCACTAAAATCATATATTATAGGCCTACAACAGTTAGTGATTGATGGATGGATGTTGGGTTGAAAAAAAATACTTTGATGATAGATAAAAAGGATGGATAACTGGATGCATAATTGTTTAAAAGAATGTTTGGATGGTTAGATGAATAATTGTGGATGAATGATGGATGGATTGATAAATAGTTGGTTGAATAAATACTGGGATGGATGGATGGATGGATGAATGGATGGATGGAAAAATGCTTCAATGGATTGCTAACTGGATGGATTAAAGGATGGATAGATGACATTTGGGTTGAAAAAATACTTTGATAGATAAAAGAATGGATAACTGGATACATAATTGGTTAAAAGGATGGTCGGATGGTTAGATAAATAATTGTGGATGAATGGATGGATTGATAAATAATTGGTTCAATAAATACTGGGATGGATGGAAGCCTGGTTGAATAACATGGATGGATGGATGGATGGATGGATGGAAAAATGCTTTGATGGATTGCTAACTGGATGGATAGATGGATGGATGGATGGATGGAAAAATGCTTTGATGGATTGCTAACTGGATGGATGGATGGATGGATGGATGGATGGATGGATGGATGGAAAAATGCTTCAATGGATTGCTAACTGGATGGATTAAAGGATGGATGGATGACAATTGGGTTGAAAAAAATACTTTGATAGATAAAAGAATGGATAACTGGATACATAATTGGTTAAAAGGATGGTCGGATTGTTAGATAAATAATTGTGGATCAATGGATGGATTGATTGATAAATAATTGGTTCAGTAAATACTGGGATGGATGGAAGGCTGGTTCAGTAACGTGGGTGGATGGATGGATGGATGGATGGATGGAAAAATGCTTTGATGGATTGCTAACTGGATGGATAGATGGATGGATAACTATATGGATACTTGGTTAAATGGACGAATGGGTGGATGATGCATGATTGATAAATAGTTGAATAAATACTTGTTTGGATGGATGGGTGGATGGATGGACAAATAGATGGATAACTATGGATACTTGGTTAAATGGACGAATGGGTGGATGATGCATTATTGATAAATAGTGGGTTAAATAAATAATTGTATGGATGGATGGAGAGTTGGATGAGTGGATGAAGGATGGATTGATAAATAGGTGGGTGATTAAATAGGTGGATAGATAGATGGATGAGCTTGTGTTTCTCTCTTTCTCTTTCAGATCTGTGTGTTTTGAGGAGCAGCTCAGAATGGACTGAAGCTTTAGATCAAATCACAGCTGAAGCCTTGAACAGTCCACTTCCACTAGAGGTTTTCAAGGTGTGTGTGTGTGTGTGTGTTTTAAGAAAGTTGGAGGAGTGAGGCATCATTTTACACAAAGCTCTTGATAACATTCACATCTGATATCTGTATGTGTGTGTTTCAGGATCACGCTGACTTACACACACACTCCTTCAGGGCGGGAATGAAGCTTGAAATGGTCTCACCAGTGGAACCTTTCCACATTCTTCCCGTGTCTGTAACTAAAGTACGTTCTTTCACACAGACACACACACACACACACACTCACACACACACACACACACACACACACACTAGATGAAGGGTTATTATGCTAGAGGTTATAATTACTAGCCACCTACCCTGACATCAGGCGTCCTGTCTCTCTTTCTGTCTCACACCATGTCTCTCTGATCTGCAGATCTACAATGAATACTACTTTCAGATCACAGTTGATGACCTCACTGCGGAAGCCACGCCCACTTCTGTGGTGTGTCACGCTGACTCACCGGGCATCCTGCCAGTCCAGTGGTGTCTGAAGAATGGTGTTGGACTGGAGAGGCCACGGGGTGGGTGCGACTGTGATATCTCTGTGTGCTAATGGGATTTTAATAATAATAATTTCATATCATTTAATTTCATAAATTCATATCATTAATAAGAGATTTATCAATGCTGTTTGCCTCTATCTCACTTTTATTTTCAGTTTAGTGTGCTTTATTGGTGTAGAATGTATCTGTATTGCTGCAGCATTTGCATTTGCATTGCTGCAGCAGAGAATAAAATTAGTGAGAAAAAAAACATTGAAAAAAGAAAACTAACGTTAGAAATAAAAAAAATTACATATAAAATTAATAAATATTAATATAAAAAATGAAATCCAATGACAGTATCATTATATTTATATTATTTTATATTCATATATAACATTAATAATTATAATAACAAAATATTTTGAAGGATGAAGGAAAATACAGTACACAATAATTATTATCTCTCTGTCTAATTTGGTTTTTCTCACCGTCTCATTTTCTGTCAGGTTTTGAGTCACAGGACTTTGACTGGGCGGACTATCTGAAACAAACTGGCACTGAAGCTGCTCCAGATGTGTGTTTCCCAAACGTAAGGCACTTTTTCTCGATTTTCCCCCAGAGCTGCTTCATCTTCACATTACCATGTGTGCAGTTTGATGTTATCTGAAGGAGGCTTTGGGGATTTCTTGTTAATTAGATAAAGTCTGATGACAGTGTGCCAGCTATTGGGTTTTCCCATTGCGACACGCACAAGGTGCAAAAAGATTGCTATGTTTTTGTGAGAAATACCCCTCCCCTCTTGTGTTTCCTGTTCCTCATAAAGTTCAAAGTTGACTATTTGAACAATAAGGTACAAGAGGCTGCGCTATATTTGGAATATAGTCGCATTAGGTCAATAAAATATTGTACACATATATGAAGTGCCATCCCTTCATTAGAACAGTTTTTTTTTTTTTTACTTTTTGATGCCAGGGGCTATAAAATATTTCTTTGCAAGAGACAAACTTCCTAAAGTATCAAAATTTTGTTTTTGGTTGAATAGTATAATATACAAGTAAATATAAAAATAAGTGTAATTTTTAAAAATACAATATGTACTTTATTATGTTTTGTATTGTTACTGCACTGAAGATAAAGCAAATAATTCACATATTATTTGGGAAAATATATATTTTGCTTTAAGTTGGCAGTGTGTCTTCTGTCTACCTAATGTTAACATTAGATGTATAAACCTTAAGAAAAATAATTTTAATAATGTTATATTTTTATTTTATAATCAGCGTAAATTTTGTTGCTAAGTAGCATTTATATATATATATATATATATATATACACTACCGGTCAAAGGCTTGGAATCGGTAAGATTTTTAATGTTTTTAAAAGAAGTTTCGTCTGCTCACCAAGGCTGCATTTATTTAATTAAAAATACAGTAAAAACAGTAATATTGTGAAATATTATTACAATTTAAAATAACTGTTTTCTGTTTGAATATATTTTATAAAGTAATTTATTCCTGTGATCAAAGCTGAATTTTTAGCATCATTACTCCAGTCTTCAGTGTCACATGATCCTTCAGAAATCATTCTAATATGATGATCTGCTGCTGCTGCGTGTGTGTGGGCTTAGTAACAATATATACACACACACACATTTTTTTTTTTTTTTTTTACCGGTATTATCTTAGCACATTTCATTGAAATTCCTAAAAAGATATTTTGCCTCAAATTTCCTGTGGATCCTCTATAGTCCCTGACATGTAAATTAAGTTTAATTAATGGCATGTTAACTACTGTTTTGCTTCATAGCTGTTACTGTACCGTGGGTGTTTGGCCAGTTGGAATGTTGTATTGACCAATCAGCATCCAGCACTGGCATTTTTAAAGCCAAATTCCACTTATTATTTTGGGATTCGATATAAAAGCTCTGGCTGCAGGCTTGTTTGTTATTTATTTTGCACCAATTATCAGATGTAAATGGTGACAGGTCTTCTATAAATGTGATTCATTAAAGTTTTTGCAGTTAAAAAGCTATTTTCATGGTTAGGTATATCCCTCTCATTAGCCTGTTTGTTTGCATTTACTGTGATATTCATTGTTTTGTGTAATTGGACACATGAGGCTTTTTCACTGACCTATTTTTCTGTGTTGCGTGTGATCAGGCATCTCAGAGCAGGGCCTTCTGTAAGGATATGTGGCTTGAAGCCGTGAATCCACTTCAACCTTCTGAACTCTGTGTCGCTCGTATCACTCAGGTCAAAGGTCGGCTTCTCTGGCTCAAACTGGAAGGTAGGAATGAATAAAGCATGAATGTTCACCTTCTTTTCATACTATTTGATAGAAATATTTCAAGCACATGGCCTAACAATGAATACCAAAATAAATAACATGCTGACATGTTGACAATTTTTTTTATCTCTTCTCTTTTTCTTTGTCTATAGGTCTGGCCAAGCCGTTACCAGATTGTATAGTGGATGTTGAGAGTATGAATATCTTCCCTGTGGGCTGGTGTGAAGCAAACGGCTATCCACTTACACATTTACAAAAGACTGTCTGTAAGTGTCAAATAGTGATGGAATCATATGCTTTTAGTCTGACTGTATAATGCTGCAAAAATTGGCGTGAAAATTGATAAATAAAAGTGTAAAAATATAGAAACTACTCCACTTCAATGCAAAAAGTTTGGGTTCCTTTAATTCGACTAAAAGGTCACGCCATGATGTATCGATCTACTATCTTCACAGGATATGATATTTGCAGGTCAGCGTTCACAAAACTTGAACTTTGGAATGCAGTGATATGTGTAACTTCTTCACATGAGCTAGTGTTTCCGGTCTTCTGCATTCGCATGGGTCTGTTAAAACTAGGGGTTTGAATATTTTTGAATGCACTGTATATTTTTATAGTTATGAGATCAGTGCAACATGATGGCAATATAAACCAAACAAACCTTAAAATGTCCTGTTGTATGTCACTTGTCCTGGCTGGTTATGGTAAAAAACAAAGGTAATACAGCCGAAACAGCTTTTATTTATACAGTACTTATATGGTGTATAATTTACTCTTCTCCTTGAAAGTAAACCAAACAAGATTTCTCAGAATTTCATGGCATTTCCAGAGAACACACAAAAAACCTTGAAACTTCCCTATTTTTCCCTGTGCGTCATGTTTTTTGTATGGTTTTTTTTTAGGTCTTCCTCAGAAGAAGATTGCTGTTGTTCAGCCTGAGAAACAGTGAGTAGACGTACTCCTCTGGTGGATATATTTACCCATGAGCCTTTGTGTTTGTGTTGCTAGAACATCTGGGACTTTTTAACTAAACATCATATATATGATTCATCTACTTCCTGTTTTACTCTGTTGTTTTTGTTGTACAAAATATCACTTGATGTTGTATTTTTCTGGATTGATTGATTGATTGATTTTTTTTAGGCTGGCTCCCTCACAGCCTCCTGATGCCCCTCTTAACCTGTGCCCATCCATCGCCATGGATACAGGTTTTACATATTTACTACACTTTCTACCAATAACTTAATTTGACCTTTGCATTTGCAGCAAAATTTATTTCATGTCAAATAGCAATATAAGCACAAAATCTATTTGTGAAGACAATGGTTAATCTACTGTATGTTTGTGTTTAGGTTTGGTGAATGGAAAGTACTGTTGTTCTCAGCTCTTCATCAATCATCGCTGTTTTTCTGGTCCGTATCTCAACAAGGGCCGAATTGCTGAGTTACCAAAGGCCGTAGGGCCCGGAAAGTGTGCTGTTGTCCTCAAAGAGGTACAATCTTCTTTTGTATTGGAAGTTGACGTATTGCAAATTTTTAATTAATATGAAGATTTTAGATTTTTAAAATGAATGGAAAGGGAAAAAAGAATATTTTACTAAAATATTTTTATGATTTAACCAAATTTAAAATAAGGTAATGAAAGTAAAATGTTATAAACATAAAATGTTATTTAAAATAGTTTTTGACTGAGTTTAGAATGTCACTGACAACTTTCATGCAGGGCCTAAAATTAACACTCACCAAAGCACCAAATGCGAGTAAACATCATTGTTGGCGAGTATATGAAATGGTGTCAATCACCAGTTGGCCGGTAATATGTTTATGAATTCTAGCAATGCAATGTTGTGAGAAAAATGAACGTGAACAAAAGTGAATGACACTCGGGACAGTTGATGGGCCAGTGCTGCTGCATGGAAAATTCTAGCCTTGCCAATGGAAATATTCAAGCGCAAGAAGACTCGAAAGGGAACTCAATTCATTACTCACTGTGTGGGAAGTTTTCTGTGCGAAAACATCCGAAATGTGTGCACAGAAATCCGTCTCTCAAATAGAGTGAGAACACTGAATTGAACTCTCTCGTCATTTATGTCTTAAGTGAATGTGTGTATCAGTATATTAGATCCGTGCATTAGCTCTTAAAATTACAGCAGCCTAATATAAACCTGCTGCCATCTGTCCTTAAAGTTAATCAAACAACAAAAGTTAAAGAAAAATCACTTTTCACACTTTTGACTGAATAACTTTTGTAAAGTGTTAATCAATGTTTAATTTAAACACTGAAGACAATGCAGTGTTATTTTACATTTCATTTCATTACTTTAAATTTCTTTACCTGAAAATTGTATATTTTCACTGGTATCTAAATTTCTGGTAAAGAATATTTATGGCCGGTAAATTTTCTTAAAGCTGCAGTCCGTAAGTTTCGCCTCTTTGTCGCCATCTCTGTTTGAAACCTGCAATTGCAGTTATTTGCGGAGTTATCATCTTTACATGGGTTGTGCATCGGCATGGGTTGTGCATTCAGCGTGGATGAATCTAATGTTTGCTGTCAGTCACCACACCGGTGGATACTGTACTTTGGAATCACAGATTGTAGTCTTGGAAGTATGACCAAAATAAGAATTTTCACCGAAAAATGTCATCTGAACATGTAAGTGACAAATCTGCCACTTTTGTTCTGACCAACTGAGAAAAATAAAGCATTACAATAAATCACGCTGCCAGTGGTGATTAAATCTAACGATCGCTTAGCTCATATCACATCAAACCATGCCAATTATTATTATTGTTATACTTTGTTCTCAAATTGTTGATGTTAACAACATCAGCATTGCGTGACTATGTGTATTTAGTGTGTATTATGACGCAAAGACGAACGGCTGCATGCTCGAATTTCCCGTGGAAATCTACCAGTACCACTCAAATTAGAAAACATTATTACAAGCTTACCATTGTAAATCGGGCTAAGGTAAGGAGATAGTTTTGAACACTTGCTGGTTTTGTACTTGTTTAAAAATTGATTTTGGATGATTTTTAACCAAAAAAAGTTGCAGACTGTAGCTTTAAGTCATACATGCTTACATGTATTTCATATCAACTACCCATATGTGGTTGTTTTAGCTGTAGTGTATGTGCACATGTGTTTGTGTGTTTGAATTTGTTTTTATGTATTTATGTAACATCATTGAATAAATAGCCTGATAATGTTATTTTCTTGCAGATTCTGACAATGTTAATAAACTCAGCATATAAACCTGGCCGTGTGCTCAGAGAACTACAGATGGTGGAAGACCCACAGTGGAACTGTCAGGAGGAAACCCTGAAAGCCAAGTATGAACACACACGCTCAAGTTTATACCATAGACATTGATTATTTTTGTATAAAGCTAATTATACAGTAATTTACACAGACTAATCCTAACCATAAAAGAAAGGTTTTATACAGTTTGTAGAATTCAAAAATATTTATAAATCATTTTTGTCAAACAAAGACGTACCTAAAGGAAGGTTTTAACAGATTTAGCAAACTTCTTAGAACACAAGACAAATTATCAGATATTGTTGTAATTGTGTGCTTGTATGTGGAAATATATTTTTTTTAATACATTTTTTATAGTTTTTAATTGTTCTGTGTGTTAGTAATATCCAATCCGCCAAGGAATTGTACTTTTGAACTGATTTTTTTTTTTTTTTTTTTTGTAAATCATTCAACTGTAATGGGTGACTATTTATAATAATTAACAAATTTTATGATTAATACTAGAACATTTCTGTTATTAATGTCCAATATTGTTAATCCATATTATTCTTAACTATAATTAACAAATATTAAGTTGATACATTGTATATAGCATAATTGAAAAGAGAAATAATCACAATTTTATTAAAGATAATCCTTTTTTTTTTATCATTTTTAATCATTTTTTGAGCAGGTTCATTAAAAATAATCTTCCCAACACCAGTGAATGAGTGAGTGTGTGTGTGGTTCAGGAATAGCCTACGTTACAGGGACAAAATGTCCACACAAAGATGGCAATATCCAAAATCCTTGTCCTTGTGGGGACTTTTGTTTTTTGGTCCCCATGAGGAAAACAGCTTATAAATCATACTAAGTGATGTTTTTTGAAAATGTAAAAATGCAGAAAGTTCCCTGTGATGGGTAGGTTTAGGAGTAGGTTTAGTGTGTGTGTGTGTGTGTGTGTGTGTGTGTGTGTTTAAAAGCAATAATATTACTGATAAATTAGCAAACAAACAGAATTGAATAGTGCAATCATGAACAGAGTGCTTTCCTTCATTTGCATAATAATGTTTTAAGAGAGCTGATTAGCTGTCGTGTGTGTGTGGTGAATATGTAAAATGTTTCATTTTCATAATGTTCTTAATGGTGGAAACTAGAACTTCGGTGAAACATGTTTGCTTATTTCTAGATATAAAGGGAAAAGCTATCGCTCCACAATGAGAGTCGTCCGAACAGCAGATCAAGTATCAGAGTTTTGTCGGCGAGTATGTGAGAGACTCCAGTGTTGTCCGAATCTTTTTGGCCCAACATTTGTGTCCGACAGTTGCCCTGAAAACTGCTCCAGTCAGACCAAGACCAAATACAGTGAGTCTTTTATTCCTCTACAATGATGAAATGATGTTTTCTCTAACTAGGAATTTCTCAAGCACAATGTATTATTTTCTCCAGAAACACACACAGATACATTCAGACTTACACATAGTTTTTTCTAACTGTCAATAATCGTATGTGTGTGTGTGTGTTTATGTACTTTCATCCCTGATGCAGCATATTACAAGAAGAGGAAAGTTGGTCGCCCAAGTTTAGGAGAGAATGCTCAGGACGGTGACATGACCAAACCAGCACGACGCCGAAAGAAACGCAAAGCCATCTTTGTCCAGAAGAAACGGCGCTCTTCTATTGTAGGATACCACACCACAGAGTCACCTCAGGTCTGCCAAACCACATGAACCCAGACAAAAACACATACTGCAAAACTTTCAAATGCAAGCGCATACTTTTCAAAGAATATGTTCGAGGCACCTGCACACTAAGCAGTAAATGTTGCACAAAGTGACAAAATCACAGCCAATCACAAACTACTGTATGCCAAGTGGGTACTTGGACCAATTAAATTTGTGGAGCTAACAATTGCGCTGCAAAAAAAATAATTTATTTTAAATAATTGTTTAAATCATCATTTTTTTCAGTAAAAATATCCAAACATCCATAAAATAAGAAGCAAAATTTTAAGATATTAAGATTTATATATTGAATATATCTTTACTATATCTTAAGTTTTCTTTTTTCGTTTTAAGCATAAATTTATTTATTTAAAAATGTTTTATTTAATTTTAGTTTTATGCTAAAACAAACAAAAGGGACTGAAAAAAGTCTTATTAAATATTGCAGACTATAGTTAATGTTTCATTATTTTATTATTTAAATTGTCAAAGAATATTATTTGCTTATTCATTATTATTTTCATTTAATATTTTTATTAGGATTCTTATTAACTTCTGAATTCAAATACTCAAAGATTGATATTTTTAGTATTGCAGACTTCAATTAATTAATTTAAATGAAAATATTTTTTTTTATCTTGTTTATTATTTAATAAGAAAAATTTTCTCCTCAAGTAAATTTATATTTTCTCAGGATCTTTAGATATTTTTTGTGGAAATTAAGATGAAAATGCTAATCAGTGACTGACTAAAAATTTTTTTTTTTGTAGTGTGCGACACGACAGAAACCAGCCAACTAAAAAAAAACTAGTTTGAAAAAAAATAAATCTTATTAACATGAAAGAGATATGATATATTGATGCTTTAGCACATCAAACCTGGTTAAAGGCGTAGTCACATTACCAAAATTTCAGCAAAATTTGTCAAAAAATTTGTCGACTGTCAATAGTGTAGTAACGCACAAAGCATCACACAGAAGACACTTTTAAACGGTCAGCGTGGCAAATTTGTATAAACTGATCTGGAATGTGCATAGGGAAATATGTCATTATGTGAAATTCCCATTCATTCAGATTCCTATTCAAATGACAAAGTTTTGCAGAGCAACGGTAAATATGAGCTTAAGATACACTGTAACACTGTCCCTCCACTGTCTTCATAGGATAGCGATTATTACTATGATGATGAGGAAGAGGATTTTGAGGAGTGGGGCAGTGAGGCCAGTTCCAACTCGCTCCGTGAGGAAGCCTCTGCCCACTCGTTACAGGACGCCCCGAGGAGAGGAAGACCGCCACGCCGTGCTGCTCTTCAGCGCAGGGCGACCCATCCAAATACCTCTGACAGGTCCTCTCCCAGAAGAACCACACGCTCTGCTTCCTACACCCAGAACCAGACGGCCAACCACACACAAACAAAGGTAAAGAACCTTTTGGGTGAATTATTCCCTAAATGTAATACCTTTCATTTATAATGAATGCCTAGAGTCAAATTATATTAACTAAAGTGAACCTGTGCATATGTAGACGGAGAATTTTGAAGAAGAAGATCGTCTGGTGTTAGAGAGGAATCCTTTGGAATGGAGTGTATCTGATGTGGTTGACTTCATCATGTCCACAGATTGTGCCTCTCTAGCAAAGATATTCCAAGAGCAGGTACAGGACACTATCCATCACTTGGCACTTCTTTGGCTTTTAATGCCTGATTCATATCAAGTTTAAAAGTCTAAATCAGATTTTCCAGTTCAATAAGCAGTCTATTTCAGTTACTTAAAGAATTGATCTTTTAAATGATTGAAATTATTAAAAATGATTAAAAGATTTTTTTTTATTAGTATTCATATTTTCTTTTCTTTTTTTTTTTTTATTAAAATACTCAAAGATCTAAATTTAACTTGTTTTTAAAATATTGCAGTCTTCAGTTAATTAAACAATATATATTTTTCAGTATTTTTGTTGATTATGTTCAAATTTTTAAACGGTCAAAGATTTTTTTTTTTAAATTTGTATTTTTCTTAATTTTATTATTTTCATGAGTTTCTTAGTCAAAGAAAATTTCTTTAGTTAGTTTTTATGTTATTTTATTATTTTCATAATTGAAATTATTATCATTATCAGTATTGTTTTTAAATATTGCAGGCTATATTAAAAGGTCAGTCAGAGTTTAAATTGTTGAAGATTATAATCATTTTTTATTAGTATTCTTATTATCTTTTATTATTTTCTGAAGTCTAACACTTATTTTTTTTTAATATTGCAGACTTCAGTTAATTCAACTATTATTTTACTGTGATTTAATGTGATTTTTTTATTTGTTTTTATTATTTTCATAATTGAAATGTTATTTATTGTATATTATTTATTATATATTTTATTATATATTATTTTATTAGTGTTCTTATTTACTTATTTACTCAAAGATTGATTTTTTTTTTTTTTTTTAGTATTGCAGACTTAATTACTTTAAAAATATTTTTTATAATTATTATTTTTATTATTTTCATACCGTCATGGTAATTTTTATTAATATTTTATGTTCCTGTATTATTTTCATAATTTAAATAATAAAAAAAAGTTTCATTATTTTTTAAATATTGCAGGCTATAATAAAAGGCTAATCAGTCTGCAATCTAGAATTGCTTTGCTTTCTATTGTAGTCAACATGAAATTAACATTTCCCCTTTTTACTTTATTAATAAAGGTTCTTGGTCTACGGCAGATTATAAAACAATACAAAAATTTCAAATGAAAACACACACAGATACACATCTAAGAATCATACATGTACTATCATGGTTTGTGTAACTGAAGCAAACCAGAAGAAGCAAAACCGGTAAAAAAAAATCTTTATGCTAACTCGTACATGTTTTTTCCTTCTCAAGGACATTGATGGACAGGCCTTGTTGCTGCTGACCCTTCCTACAGTCCAAGAATGCATGGACTTAAAGCTCGGACCCGCCATTAAACTCTGTCATCAAATCGAGCGAGTCAAAGTGGCCTTCTACTCCCAGTTTGCTAACTAAGCTAACCTTTTGCCTCGGCGGATGCAAATCAACAGCCACCTATTGTACTCAGGGGATGTAAGGAGTCATTCCATCCATCAGGAAACCTCAGGTTGCCTCATACCGAATAGATTCTTTTGCCTTCAATATGAGATTTAGTCATGGAATATGATATATTTTCTGCTTTCCCTGCAAAAGAAAAAAGTTTAAAGGTGAAGGCTGCTGGTCTTAGCTGGTTTGAGCTGGTCTAGCTGGTCTCCCAGCCAGGTGTTTAGATGATTTAGCTCGTTTTGCCTGCTGGTCGAGTACCCAAAACCTCTCTAAAACCATCAAAATAGTCCATGCTGGTCTCAGCTTAAAGAGTTTTTTCAGCATGGTGATGTGCTGAATCACTGAAGAAGACTAACCAAACAATCTAGAGGAGGTTTGGGTTTGGTTGGAGTTTCAGACGTTTCAGAAGAAAGTCTCTATAGGATGAAGACAACAAGAGGGAACGAGGATACGTCTAAACTGTGAAAAAAAACCCAATCTCTGAGTTCACTGCAGAACTATCTGAAATCTTTCAAGACCAAATTATATTCATAATGGTGAATTATATTTGAAGTATTAACTTCGGAAGTGAACTAATATATTTGTTATATTTATTTTCATCTGATAAACTATTTTTATAAAGTTTGTCGTGTTGGTCAGGTGAGTGCCGTTTTAACACCTTTAAATCTTGGGCAACTTGGGCATTACGGTCTATTATTAATATCAGAAGTGATATTTGATATGTGTGTGTATGCTGAGATGTACATATATATGTGCATGTATGTTGGTTGCATAACTATACACACATTTATTTTCCCAAAAGTACATGCCTGTTGTAATGCATCATTTATTTCTCTTTAGAAAACAAGGGCAAGTGAATTTTTGAAGAGCTGCCTTTTGTCATGGCCTATCTATATTTTATGTAAATGTGTTATTGATCTATGCAAAATTGGATGTTTTCTATATATTTTTGTTTGTTTGTTTGTAATGAATTTCATAGTGATATATTTTTACTTCTGTTTTCTGACACAACTGGATCACTTTACAAGTAGAATGTATTACAATTTGATTAACTGCTATTGAAATATTGTTTGCAATTATAATTTGCTTAAAATATTGCAATAATTAAAAATTGGCAATGTCTGGTGATCTGCAAATGTAAACCTCACCAGATGTCCTTTACCACAAACAACAATTTAGACTTAGTTTGTAAAAATTAACAAAAATCGCATGTAAAGTGCACTTTCAATGGAAGTCTATGGAACAAGGCATTTGAATTTATCAATCTAGTCTCATGTTAACATGTATAATGTTTAATAGTAGCTGAATATTAGTAACAGTGTGTATTTTAATGTTTTCTTGCCCCATAGATTTCCAGTGTAAATGTGACTTGCTTATTTTTTCAAACTGACAGACAAGTCAAATTTATTTTCTGTGGCTAATCGACAGATGCTGTCCATAGATTTTGTATTTAACCCAGAACATTCCTTTAATAATAAAAGTATACGACTGCATAGTTTATACTTGACTGTGATTTCCAGAGAATTTGAAACAAATGTGAACTTATTCACCCCATTGTGAACATAATTTCCGGGAAACTTTATGTGGGCTATTTACAGCACATCCCACTCACACACTCAGATGATATTACATAACTACTGGAGGCTTTTTTCTGCCATGAACATTTCTCTAATTTCATAGAGAAGGTCCTTGTTTGGCATAGACAATTGAAGGTACACTATATGGACAAAAGTATTGGGACACACCTTTTAATTATTGAATTCAGGTGTTTCAATCAAACCCATTGCAAGAGGTGTATAAAATCAGGCACCTAGCCATTCAGTCTGCATTTACAAACATTTGTGAAAAAAGGCTCATTCTGAAGGGCTCACTGAATTTAACTGTGGTACTGTGATAGGGTGCCACCTTTGCAATAAGGGATATCTTTAAAGTTCATCCCTGCTAGATATTCCACGATTAACTGTAAGTGGTATTATTGGAAAGTAAAAACGTTTAGGAACAGCAGCAACTCAGCCACAAAGCGGAAGACTGTGTAAAGCAGTGGTCGGCAATAGGCGACCCGCGGGCCAAAAGTGGCCCGCCAGCAATAATATCTGTCCCGCGCCTGCAGCCACATTATTTTGATAGCGGCTGATTCTGAAATAGATCTTCCAGACGCGATTTTTTTCATGGACTTTGTCAAAAACAGAACAGGGAATCCGTTCACTGTCGGGAATGTGTTGTGTCGCGTGACTCACGTCGCACTGCGCCACATCCAGTGTAGACAATCACTGATTATAAGATATAATTATCTTTTGACGCGTCACATCGCGCCGCTCGCGTCCGGTGTAGACACGGTGTTATATTCTTTGAAAACAGTGACAACTTCGTTGCAGATAAGACACACTGGCTTTGCATTCACAAAACTAGAACGCATAGTTGTCTTTCCATTCTTCTTTGTATGCCCTATTTTCACTGTCAACATTTTTCTTTAGACTCTTTGATAGTGCCATTTTCTCTCACCAGCTAGCTTAAATGTTAACATCACTCTGCACACGACGTAATAGCGTACCTCCAGAAGGCAAACAATAAAAAAAATTAAAAAAGCAGTTTAGTATGTGAGGATGCCAAGGAATAATTTTAAGTGTAAAAGTAGGCTACGTCAAATAATTATTACAAGTTAGGCTCCATTGTGTAACAAGCAAATTAAAATGAGACACATTTATTATTCACAATATGGACAGAGGAAATAAAACATAGTTCGTTAAGAGCATGACTCAAACATGCCGTTAATGGGCTTATTAAAGTCCTCTTTTTATTTTTTGAATTATTTTTATTTATTCCGCATCTCCCACATATATGTGTTTTAGCAAGGCGGTCATTTTTGTAAGTTGGTGAATGAAGATACTTGCCAGGTCACTACTCTGCTTTATTAATTTATCCAGTGTAAAACCCGGACACCGCCACACAAATGTGGCTTTTTGTTAATGACTGTCCTACTACAGGATTTAACACAGAGAAACAGCTCAATACTAGTAACAAAAGACACTGTAACAGTCTGTCACAGGCAATTCAGGTTGCATTTTTCATCAATTAATTTAAATTATCCTTTGACTATGTTCTGGCTCGCCATCTTTTTTTTTAGCCCGATGCCAAACTTAATTGCTGACCCGTGATATAAAGTCACAGAGCGAGGGAACCGGGCACTGAGTTCTGAGGAGCATGCTGCGTAAAACATGCTCTGCTGCACTAAAAACCAACTTCCACTGGCATTAATATCCTGTGAGGCGGGAGCTTCATGGACTGGGTTTTCATGGCCGAACAGCTGCATGCAAGCCTCACTTCACTGTGTACAATGTCAAGCGCCGGATGAAGTGGTGTAAATCACGCCGCCACTGGACTCTGTGGAAGTGGAAACGTGTTCTGTGGACTGATGAATCACACTTCTCTGTTTGGCAGTCTTGGTTTGGCGGATGCCAGGAGAACATTACCTGCCTGCATTATATATGCATTGTGCCAAATGTAAAGTTGGGTGGAGGAGTGATAAAGGTATGGGTCTGTTTTTCAGGGGTTGGGCTAGGCCATTCCAAGACATTTTGCACAATGCTATGCTTCCAACTTTAAGGGAATAGTTTTTGGTAGTCCCTTTTCTATTCCAGCATGATTGTGCCCCAGTGCAGTGTGGAAGAACTTGACTGGCCTGCACAAAGCCTTTACCCTCAACCCCATCAAACACCTTTGGGATGAACTGGAATGGAGATTTTGAGCCATGCTCTGCTGTTGTAATGGTCAGGTGTCCCAATACTTTTGTACATATAAATCATATGTGCTAGCCATCTTTAGAATTTTGTCTTTGAACTTCCGTTTTTGCGGTTGCTCTGTATATTTCTAGGGCATCACTGTCGAAGAGTAATTTGCTGATTAAGTGGATTTACTTATTGTAGAGTTAACGAAAGTTATCATGAGCACTGTAATGTTTGAAGTGGATGTCATCACAAATGTCACTAGACCAGGATTCATAAATCCGTAAAACCTTACCTTAATGCTGTGGAAATACAAACCTCAAGGCAGAACACAACAAGCGCAGAGTTAAAAAGGGGTGGGGCTACATAAGGTCTATAGTACACCCCTATTAGCCACATGAATACTATAACATTAAGTACTGTATGCTAGTTATGTATATACGACAGCACAGCACACTTGGTATGCCCTGGCCAATCAGTTGCACCTGCATACTTGCATATCGTATGTTTCTGGTCTTATGGGATGGGCTTATTCATAAGAATTACTAAAGATAATAAAAGTGAATTTTTCATTCCTATACTATGTCAGAACGCCGACTTTGTATTGGCTGGCTCCTGCGTCAGCATCACACGCATGTGTCGTGCTGCTCGCATGAACAGTGTTGGCCCAAAACTGAGCCGGCGTTCAGACGTAAACAAAGAATATATATATAAATGAGTACACCCCCCCAGAACAAATACAAGAGATGTATTTTCTTAATGATCACTTATACAATTAATGGAAAGATGGCAAAAATTTAAATGTATCAAACATATACTTAACAAAAACAGAGAAATATATGTCATTGATATCCGTAAAATAAGTAAATTAGCCAATTTTGTTTAAATTAAGAATTGCAGAAATGAGTACACCCTAGATTTAATTCAACAAATGTATATTCTAGTTGTAATGCACTGGTTGTGTAAACACACACAGAGATGAAGATGAGCATAAACAGGTAATCTTTAATAATCCAAACAGGCATGATCCAACAGAGAAGCAAGCAACACAACCATAACTGAAATGAGACCAGACAAAGACACATCAACTGAACTTATATATACAGACGATTAACTCAAATAACAAGCTGTGATGATTAGTGCAGTGTCCATGGTGACGGATTGTGGTGGGAAAACAGAACAAAGGAACACATGTGACTTATGAAAACAAACAAACTGAAAGTCCATGTGGTGTTGAGTGTGTGACACTAGTAGTATATCCTCCATAATTTTAAGTATACTGCTCTGATCCTTCTTGGCACGGAGAGTACAAGTTCATGACAAATTGTCACATCTGTCATGTTTAACTCCTGGATGATGATCTCCTTAAATGCCCTGATCTTTAATGGGGAGTGTTGCTCAACTTGTCTCTACAGAATCTCCCACAGGTGCTCAAGACTGCCAAGGTTGGGTGAAAAATATGTCCACAGAAGATTTTTAACCTTGAAAGAATGCATATCGTTATTGTCATGTTGAAAAAATGCCCAACTACGCAGGCAATGAGGAGAGAGTAGCATCTTCTGTTTCAAGTTTTTGTGTTACATCACACAGTGTTGTGTGAATTCATGACAGCACTAATAAAGCACAACTCCCTCACACCTTCAGCACTCACACATCCCTATAAGAGCTTTACTACCACTGAACTTTACTGTGGGAACCAGGCACTTTTCACTGTACTCCTCCTCTAGCAGCACCATAACATTTTGGATGCTGTTAGATCCAAAATGATTGACTTTCATGAGACCAGAGAATGGATTCCCAGAAGTCTATATTTTGTAGATATGGGCCTTGGAAAAGGCTAACTGACTTTATTGTGCTTTGGCTAGTAGGTAGTTCCAGTGAGAACAACAACCATGCATGTCACTTCTTCAGGCTGTATCTTACTCTGTGAGAAACAGTCACTCTTTTCATAGCTTTTGCTGGCTCTGAGACACTCGCTTGGTATTTCTCCTGCTCCTTGTCTAGCAAAAGGGGCCTTGTTTCTTAATTTCTGTGTTACTTTTGCTATATTTTCACACAATGATTTGGTAATCCTCTTATACCACGGTCCTCTTTTGGGCTAAGAAATAAGTCTCCTGACAGTTCTCTCACAAGTGGTTCTATTGTTGTCAGCATTAAGTCTGAGAATGATTCAGTGGGCTATATAGCACTTTAATTGTCAAGAAATTACTTCTCTTTAAATGTTTTGGTTCAGCATACTTACCTGTTGATAAAAAATTGCCTTAAACTAACACCAGAAAAACTTTTAGTTTTATTTAGTAACTTTCAGGAGGGTGGACTCATTTTTGCAACACAACATTTTAACACTTTAATAAGAAAATCTTATTTTCATTAATAATTTTGACATGCTTCTTTGGTAATTAATCAAGCAGATGTGCTGGAACATTATATCTCTAAAGAATCCTAATATGCCTTCTAAGTAAAGAGTAATTGCTAAATTTGTCAGGTTTCAGAGGGGGTGTACTCATTTATGCTGTGCACTGTAAATATACAAAATATTTTGTCAAAATACAAAAAAAAAAAATATTAATGTAGGTTACTATAAATAGTTAACATGTTCTTTCGGCAATATATATATATATATATATATATATATATATATATATATATATATATATATATATATATATATATAGTGCATTGCTTAACTCTCCCACTTATCAAATATTTATCCTAAGGTGTGTCTCCACTGGACTTTCAAAATGAAATCCAATCAGTCAATCAATATATGGTGTAAAACATGAACCTGACATGTTCTTGAGAGGTTATGTGATAATGTTATAACATACAAAATGGGTCTAGACATTTCAAATATATTTATCATAAATCTTCACACTTCATTAGCAGAAATGATCTTTGCACAGTGTGTTAAACATTTTGGGAACCCAGACACTGCCTGGTCCAGAATCTACATTAGAGCAGTCATAAGGAGAACTGGTGTAAGCGAGAACAACTCATTTATTGCACTCCGTAAATTATATAAATGATTTTGATTTTTTTTTTTTTTTTTTCATATTTCATGAAGCGTGACATTATGACCATTAAGTGTTTTCTATTGAGTCTGGCTGTGAACCTATGGTTGCCAAGCAACATCATTTCAAAGGTATGCTGAATGTGGCTTCACCAGTAATGTGTCTGACAATAATCGAGATATATTTCTGATGGTCCCACATGAATATTTGTGAGAAATCTAAAACAGCATTTCACACACACAAAAAAGCAATGCCCAAATATCTCAAAAAAAAAAAAAAAAAAAAAAAAAAAAAATTGTATAGACAGCAATGAGATTAAATGGGAAATAAATGAAGACTTTTGCTTAACTCACCCACTTATCAAATATTTATCCTAAGGTGTGTCTCTACTGGACTTTCATAATGAAATTCAATCAATCAATCAATCAATCAACTATCTATCTATAGTGCATCTGGAAAGTATTCACAGCGCTACACTTTTTCCACATTTTGTTATGTTACAGCCTTATTCCAAAAGGGATTAAATTCATTATTTTCCTCAAAATTCTACAAACAATACCTCAGAAAGTCACATGTACATACTGTAAGTATTCACAGCCTTTGCTCAATACTTTGTTGAAGCTCTTTTGGCACCAATTACAGCCTCATGTCTTTTTGAGTATGATGCTACAAGCTTGGCACACCTATTTTTGGGCAGTTTCTCCCATTCTTCTTTGCAGGACCAGGTTGGATGGGGTGCGTCGGAGCACAACCATTTTCAGATCTCTCCAGAGATTTTAAAATCGGGCTTAAGTCTAGGCTCCAGCTGGGCCACTCGAAAACATTCACAGAGTTGTCCCGTAGCCACTCCTTTGTTATCTTGGCTGTGTGGTTAGGTGTTGTTGTCCTGTTGGAAGATGAACTTTCACCCCAGTCTGAGGTCCAGAGCGCTCTGGAGCAGGTTTTCATCAAGGATGTCTCTGTACATTGCTGCATTCATCTTTCCCTCAATCCTGACTAGTCTCTCAGTTCCTGCCATTGAAAAACATCCCCGCAGCATGAGGCTGCCACCACCATGCTTCACTGTAGGGATGATATTGGCCAGGTGATGAGCGGTGCATGGTTTCCTCTAGACATGACGCTTTGCTATTCAGGCCAAAGAGTTCAATCTTTGTTTCATCAGACCAGAGAATTTTGTTTCTCATGGTCTGAGAGTCCTCCAGGTGGGCTGTCATGTGCCTTTTACTAAGGAGTGGCTTCCGTCTGGCCACTCTACCATACAGGCCTGATTGGTGGAGTGCTGCAGAGATGTTCTTCTTGTAACGACTGAGACAAATCAGACACAATTATTTGTTATATTTAACAAATAATTGTTCAAAACTTACTCTGAGGTCTGTCCCTATCCCCAGAGAAGACCAGCCTTAGTTTTATTGCCCTGAAGTATGTGTGTTTTGCCATGTGGAAAAGCAGAGACAAAGAGACACAGAAAACCTGCATCTTTCCTGCATCTTTCCCACAGAAAACAGACTTTCCTGCATTAATTTATAGACAGACTGTTCTATAAATGAACAAGCATATCCCCAGGAAATGGTATCCATTATTACTGTTTGTTGTATTGTACTCAGTATTGTATTCACATGTTTTATGATACATTTAAGGTAACTTCAATTATGCCAAATTTTTAGGTCTATGGGTTCGTATCGAGAAGATTTAAATGCTTGTGTATATGATATGTTGATACCTGTGCAACACATCAGTATTACAAGAATGTTTAATAGTTCCTCTTCAACAACTCAGCCATTTTAATCACGCTTGGTCGTAAAAGCCCCCATAGAGGAATTTTCGCCGCTCGGAGATCCTACCCATTTCATTGGTCAGGTCAACCCTTAGGGGTGTGAGTAGTTCTGTACAATAAGAATGTTGTTTCCCATAACCTGGAAATGAACATTTCTTAGAATTAATAAACAATTAACACTGAGTGTTCACTGGACGAACAGGTTAATTGATTGTAATATTAATTTTAATGTAGCTACATCAAGTTAATCTGATTAACTGATTCACATATTCATAATTAATCATAATTAATATTTCCCCTTTGAGTTAATTTGCTACAGGGTTTTGGTGGAGAATGAAAGGCATCATTTTAAACAATTGTTTGCAGACGGACCCAGTAATCAATCATGTGTTGTTCTATGAGCTTTATTAACATCTCATACATGCACATACATATTTCTGATAAAATCAGCAAAACTATAGCTTGAATGCATGTTCCTTCGAACGGCAGAAAAGTCCTCGGTGCTATAATGCATGTTTAAATTGTACAAAGAAGCTAACCTGAAATTATCGAAGAAATCATAATTTCAGTTGTTAAACGAGCGCAAGCCTTTTTCTGACAATGTAATCTCAGATTAGCAGTGTGTACAAATGTTACCAGAATAAACTAACCTGATCTTGGGCGAAGAAAACCCACTTTCAGTTTTAAATGCATAAGTCTTTTCCTGACGAAGTAATCCTAGATTAAGCAGCATAAATTCACCTGTGTGACGAAGAATCTCACTACAGCGTTTGTAATGGTGTTCTGGGCGATGCTCCTCAGTCACCAGTTAATAAGGCCTTATCATTATTCATTACGCTATCATATTCATATCAATGCGCTGGACCGCTCATATGAAACAAACGCGTCAAATTTGTGGTGTAAATTCTAGCCTAGCTAACTAGTAATTCACCATTGTCTGTGAAGTGATGTGCTGTTGTGATTTGTGAGTTATGCGTGACCACGCTAGAGTTCTCAATGCAGACTTACAGCAGATTAGAATGCTGCTCTATTCTGGTTGTGTTGTGAGCTGGCATTGGCAACGCATAACAACAGAGCGTGTGAGCAGACACCTCTAGAAGTCATATTTTTCACCCAAGAAGTGTTATACACATTTCATATACGAATCATGTATAGACATGGGTTCATGAGACTTCGAGACGAACCATTGAAATTTCAAATCACTTTGAAACAGCTATGACGCATCACAAGCCTCGTTTACTGAAATCACGTGACTTTAGCAGTTTGATACACGCTTCGAATCACTGATGCAAGACAAATGATTTGCACGGGTTCCAAAGCTTCACAAGGCATGCCTCAAAGACACCCATCACTGGTTTAAACCATTTGTGTGTGTGGTCATTTTTTTTTTATTTCGACTTCATTCCTCCCCTATTCTATTTTATTTTAGTTGATTTCCTTCACTCACTTTGTTAAGCCTGAATATCCCTATTTAGCCAAGTTGAATTTAAATTAAATTTGTAATTTAATTAAATCAATTGTATTAGTTACCTATCCTTTAGTCTCCTAGAGCTATAAGGAAAGTCCAAGTTTACTTTTATTTTAACCTTATTCCTCTATTTTATTTCTATTTTATTCAAATACTTTGTTAACCTGACTATCCCTATGCAGCCAAGTTGAATTTAGTTAAATTTGAAAATTTAATTAAATAAATTTTGTCTATTTACCTTTCCTTTTAGATTCCTAAATCTATAAGGAAATTCTAATTTCATTTTTATTTCGACTTTATTCCTCCTCTATTTGTTTTATTTTATTTCATTCACTTTCTTTTGTTTAAGCCTGAATATCTCTATTCAACCAAGTTGGATTTAATTAAATTTGTGTATTCACCTCCCCTTTCAGTTCCCGAGATTTAAAAGGACCTTCTGCTTTTATTCTATTTTTAGTTATTTTACCATCACCATCTTCCCTCTCTTTATAGGATTACAGTAGTTCTAGAAACTGTTGTCTCCGTAATGAGGTATAATTTAAGTTATAGGTTATTAATATCCTAATTCCTATCTCTTCACTACTCCTCCTCACTCTTTAGTGCCAGGCTGAGTACATGAAGTATGGCCACCGTCCAATGCACTGTTGGCCCCAGAAAGGACTAGAAACACTTCCCAAGGTTTCTTTTCCTTTTGATCTTGAGGCGTTTGCCGTCTTGAGCTCACAGCAGCAATTACTTGAACAAGTGACACCTGCTTAGCCATATTTCATAGCAAAACTAAATAGGTAAAACCCTCTTCCCACCTTTCCTTTTCTGATTTCATTTTATTGTTTTATTTCAGTTTTGTTTATTTGTCACCCTCATGGTGACAACCTGTGAAAAAAAAACATCAGTATTCTGAGTAATAGTTTGACGACATGTACCAGCCCAGTCATCAGTTGACACAGCTTACAGCTGTCAACAAAGATACTCAAACCCCTTAGTTGTGTTCAACACTAAGTCTCATACTAGCTTCCACCGTTCTGTACGAGCTTGCATTTGCCTGTGCCATCTCTCGTGTCCCCACAAGCATGCCAGTTTGCCTAGGACATCCAGCCCTGCCATCCAGTACCCCCTGGAGACCCAGCAGAACAGTGTGATGGATATCGTTCAGCCAAAGCAGTCAACGACCTGCAAACACAGAGAAAGGAATGGCAAGACTGGCAACACAAGCGGACACTTGACACCCAGCCTAAGCCACAAAGAGCTTCATCTTCCCTTTAGCCCATGCTCATACAGGCTTCCAACAGGAGGTAAATGATTGAATGCTGCAAGTCACAGAGTTCCACAGAGAACCAATCCACTCAGCACGAGAAGGCACAAGACAGATGCAAGGACCCTGACAGAGTGGAGCATCTGAGGGAGATCACCAGTCTTCAGGAGGTTCTGACAGCTGCTTCAGAGAAGACAGCAAGTAAGAGCAACTGCAAAAAGGCAGTAAGCAACTCAAACCCACGCGTAGAGACGGGCATCCTGGAGAGCAGAACTCAGCTGAGTGCTATGAACCCTCTTATTGAGGGGAGTATACTCTGCACAATCCTAGGATCTACTCAGCACCTGATTATTTGCACTGAGGAGGCTGTGTGCTAAGAAACCCTGATGAAGGGGAGCACAAACCAGCCTGGGGCTGATCCTCAACGGGAGGCCTCAAGGAAGCCTTCAACCAATGATCAGCTTAGGGAGCTAAGCACTATACAAACAACCTGAACAGGGGAGTACAAAGCTCAACCTAACAGATAGACAATACTGTAGGCACATAATCATGGAGGCCAGAGAGGGGCCTACAACATGACAATAGTTCTGTGTAGAGTAGATACTCACACATGCTAACATGTTTAGTCACAACAGTGAGAAAAACCAAGGGCGGCCTGACAAGGCCAAGCCCCTGAACACCAATCTTGCTGGAAGCAAGAATCAACCACATGACAGTAACAGCTACATGTAAGCCACATGTGAAGCTACATGTAAAATCTGCTGAGGTTTTAACACCCAGAAATGGGGGTGGGAAAGCTTCAAGGGCAGCCTGTAAAGGCCAAGCCTCCTAAAAAGCTAGCTTGCTGAATGCAAGCACCCACAAACACATGATTCGTTCAAAAACGAGTCAAACCAGCAGATAAGACTGTAGAGTGCCCACATAACAGTCCACCTAACACAATCCAGCAAGCAGTGCACTCAGTAAAAGAACCTTTTACTCTTAAAGCAAGAGGAGTACAACATACGCCATCATGAGCTAAAGGAGGCCCAAAAAACGGGCCTACAACTTCAGACAGACACGTGGCGTCAGCTTGTGGCAGTGTTTCAAGCTCCAGGATGGACAAACAACCGAACTACAAGGAGGTTAATAAGTCACCTGGGGCCCTGGCCATCCAGCAGTGTACTCAGTAAAACACCTCTAACTCTCTCAGCGAGAGGAGTACACTATTACATACACCAACATGTTCTCAAAGGAGGCCCCGAGGGCCTACTACTTGTAAACACGTGGCGTTAGTCTAGTGGCCACTAAAGTTCTAGGAGCAAAATAGAACCAGCGTATTTACGAGGTAGCTACTTAGCTCAACTAGAGCTAAAGGATAAACATGAACAAAGTTCAAGGAAGTAAATGTAGAAAACTGAACCGCAGTAAGGTTTACTACAAAAACTCACCCTGAGAGGTCAGCCACTCAGCCACGTACTCAGTAAAAACACTTTTTACCCTCAAAGTGAGAGGAGTACACAAACGAATGCCAACATGCTACACAGGAGGCCTAGAAGGCCTACAACTTGCAAACACGTGGCATCGGCTAGTGGCAATCATGACCACACCAGCCAGCAGGCCATGTACTCAGTAAAAACACTTTTTACTCTAAAATCAAGAGGAGTACACCCTCCACCACAAAAAACCTAGGGCCTACTCATAACAGAGACGGACGTGGCCTAGCAGCAGTGATGAGACACAGAACTGTGCCAACATGTAATCTGAAAGGAGGCCTTAGCGGGGCCTACGACTTCAAACACACGTGGCACCAGCTAGTGGTCTAAAAGGGGACCAAGCTCAAAGGGGACCAGCTCTAACCCAAACAGTTGTGGGAAGCTAAACACAACCTGAGCTAAGTCTACACATTCCAACAGGCAATGTACCAGAAACTTAAGCAGTTACAAGGCACAATAAAATGCTAACATGGTTTAAGGGAGGCCTACACAAGGCCTACTACCTCAAACAGACACAAGCATAGACCTGTGGCAGTGCTAAACAAAGTGAGCAAAACTCATGACCATATGCCAACAACACTTGTAAACACAAGCTGCTAAACTAGAAGGAGGCTGAAACCATTAGAGCCTACAACTCCTACAGTTATATGCAATATAGCTGTTATGGCAATGATCAAACTAGCAGGAGCTAACAGAAACCAAACTGAAAGTGAGGTTCTCTACACTCAACCTGAGTGTGCAATCCAACAGGTGATGCACTCAGTGAAACAGCACAAACCCTAACCAAGGAGTACAATAGTCACCATGCTCTTGAACAGAGGCTAACACAAGCCTACTAAAATGAGAACAGGTGCTAACCTGTGGCAGCACTAGAGTAAAGCTCACATACATGTAGGGCAAAGGTTAGAACCCAAAGCAAACATAAGCTTTGTAAATACATGCCATCCTAAAAAGGACAATGCTCTCATCAAAGAGAATTACAGATCTGTGCTGAACCCTAGAGAATGGAAGCTAAAAAGCTAGTACCATAGCTTAAACTTGAATGTAAATTCAAGGGGCTCAGGGGAAAGACAAATTCACAGCATGAAAAAGTTCTAGAGAGTGGGGCCTAGCAAACACTGCATACACTTATCTATGCAAAGATAAGGGCCTACCACCTGAGAAAACAGCACCAGTGAGACTAATAACAGCCTGCTACCATAGCTGTTAACCTCAGCCATTGCACCTACACAAAAACAAGGGGAAATGGGCATATGGCCTAACAACTCCCTCAGGAGGAGACCAGAACTAGGAACTATACAACCTAACAAGGCATAGTAATTTAAAGAGGGTGATTTATAATAATAAACACCTAACCTAGTTCTAGCCTGGTCCGCTAAGCTGTGGGCCTAAAGGGCCACATGCCTAGCAAAGCTTGAGCTTCACCTCTGAATCTCCATAGAAAAGAGGAAATAAAGCGAAGCTCAACAAGCAAACAATGCCAGGTGGCCGATTAAGGCCGACCTAGGCATAAAATAACTGAAGTGACGAGTGATAACTCAAACTATTCTAGATGATCTAACACTAGATGAGAAGCTACTCTAAACAAAGGTGGCTAAGCGGTGGCCATTTTGTGGCCTGCACAAATATCGCTCTAGCCAACCTAACAACTTCAGTTTGCCCAATAACCCCTATTCTTTTATGGCTACATGCTCAGGAAAAACTATACAGGAAAAACAAGGTCAACATGTTTAAAACATAAATATAGACCATGCTTACCTTCCTGCACCTCGAAGACCGAAGACTCCTTCCCATTTCTTTTCATAAAGAAGGATGGAATCTAAGGTTCTTTAAAGCCTAAAAGAGCCTCTTCACTATCAAGCCAGAAGGCGGGCCATCAGAAAAAATTTCCATCATGGGCCCAACCATCAGCCTGACTGTTTAGAAGCGCCTGAGCATGTTAAACAGAATGGAGCGAGGGCAGATGTACATTTGCCCTCGCAAAAGAGGGGATCGATCACCGACGCTGCTGGTGCCTGTGTTCGATCACCTCCCTCAAATCCTGCTTCTTCCACCTCGAGTCCCGCTGCTTTTGCGACTTGCTCCTAGGAAGAGGAGGCGCTCGAGCGGCGACGCTGGACTTCTGGCCCTGCCTCTGAGCCTCAGCTCGAGACGGGCCAGGACCTCCTGGCTGTCTGGGCCAGATCCGGATCTGAGCGGGATGCAGGTTCTAAACGCTGCCGAGCGCGCCTTCGCCTCCCTGAACTTTCCAACCACCGCCTCGACGGAGGTACCGAAAAGTTCAGAGGGCGATACCGGGGCATCGAGGAGAAAGCCCTTCTCTTTCTCCCCGATGTCTGCTAGGTTCAACCACAGATGTCTCTCCATGGCCACCATCGCCGCCATCGATCTGCCAATCGATGAGGCAGTCTGCTTAGTGGCCCGGAGAGCGAGATCTGTGGTGCTGCGCAGCTCTTCCACCGCTTCAGGGGACAAACCTTGCCTCTGATCCAGATCCCTCAGCAGATCGGCCTGGTAGGCTTGCAACACCGCCATCGTGTGCAAAGCCGCACCAGCCTGACCTGCTGCCGTGTATGCCCTGCCGTTCAAGTGTGATGTCGCTTTAAGGGGCTTAGACGGCAGGACCAGAGCTTTCAGTGTCGGCGCGCTCACCGTGACGAGATAGTTCGCAAACGTCTTGTCAATAGTGGGCATCGACACATACCCATGCTGGCTCAACCCCTCAACATCAGCGAAGTTCGCCCACTGATGAAGATGAATGTGAGCCGAGTCATGAAGATCAGGAAGGAAAGGAAGGCTCACGGGTGTTACCAGGTTATGGCCAGAAAGGAACCGCTCGTCAAGCCATCTGTGTGCGGTTTCTTTCCTAACGCGCTCCCAAGGCAGCTGCAGTCTGCCAGAAGCGCGTTCCATAACCTCCAGTAATTTAGAATATGCTGTGCAGGGAGGCTTAGAGGAAACAGCAGGCTCACCTGCCTCTTCCTCAACCTCCTGCTCACTGGGGCTAGCTGCCAGAAGAGCACTCGCTCCCGGATCCGATGTCGTCAGAGAAAGGACGTCATCGTCATCCAGGAGCTCACCCCCGTCAGCCGCCAGGAGCTGAGAAAGATTTACACCTCTCTCAAACTCCTCAGGGAGCTCCACCTGTGAGCCCCATGATTTCAGCTGCCGCTCTGCCTCAGCACGAGCGGGGCCAGAACCACCAGGCACAGATGTTGACACCCCTTCCCTCAAGAAGAGAGTCAGACGAGAACGGTTAACAATTAACACAGACAGCACCCTCAAGCACTGTCCATGCGTGCTCCTCCCCAGACAGAAAATGCACAGGTTGTGTGTGTCCTCCGGTGTCAAAAACCTTGGACACGGGTCAGCACACTTCCTGAAACGTTTGTCAGACATTTTCAAAGAAAATTTCCTTACCGGATTTGATACCAAGGCAAAGACACAACAGTCCCAAAAGACGAAAGGATACTGATTCTCTAGGTGCTCCTTATATACTTCCGGGCTGCACTATGATGATGTCATAGGTTGTCGCCGGGCAATAGGATTGGAGTGGTTTGATACTTGGCTTTCATACATCAGTGACGTTCCCCATATGCGGTATCTCATCTCATGTTCCTTTTTCTTTCTCTTTTCCATTGTTCAGAGATCAAGCCTGTTGTGAGCCATCAGTAAGTTCTGAGAAATAATTCGACCATAAGATCCATCTTAAGTCATTTATTAAACCTAGCTGTACTCTATACACCTAGCTGCCCACTGTGCTTTCAGCTCCAAATTTTGTTTGATCTTGCATTAGTCTCTTGCCCTTACTCTCACCACAAGTGTGCCAAAATGTTGCAGAATTCTCAGCCTAACTGCCCAGATGGCAGACCAAAGGACTGGCTAGGTGTCGTGAGGAACACCCTTCTAACCAGGGCTGCTGATCACTTGCAGCACCAGAGCCAAAAGCAACTGGACAACGATGGAAGAGAAGTAAAGGCAGATGACTCAAACCAGAGGTATGATCACAAAGATCTGACTGAGGTCAACTTCTTCCTGGCCCACAACCTCACAGGTTTGAAACAGGAGGTAAACAACCTCAAACTCCAGATAGCAGAATCTCACAAGGAGCTGACACATGCTAAATGCAGCATAGACAGATTAGAGTTGGAGGCTCAGGATAGACACAAGGTCCTGGGCAGAGTGGAGTCACAGAAGAAAATCCGCAGACTTCAAAAGGCTCTGACGGCTGAAAAGGCAGCCAGAGAGGACCTGAAAAAAAAAAGAACTATTTCACAAAGAGTCACCATTAAAAACTGCAAATTTTGAACTCTTGGACAAAGACGCCAGAATCAAGGCCTGTGAAGGTCACCTGAATGTGTCCAGATCTGGGATTGAAGCTCTGACCCAGCAGCTGGACAACACAAAAGATGAACTTGACATGGTCCAAAGAGAACTGAGATACTCTTACTTGCTACAGAAAGAATTACAGCAGGAGAGACATCTCACTCCCCCACATGGAATCAGCAGAAGAGCCTCCCCCAGCCAAGCACGGGGTACAAAGGGGGGAGCCAAAGCCTTCTGCTTGACAACTTATCTTTCCATTTCCCGAAATCCTCTGCAGCCGCAGAAGAAGAAGGATTAATTCAGATGAACCCTGAAATGGCATGTGAAGTGACATTCAAAGACCTCCAGCAACAACCTCAACGTCCTTCACACAGCAGCCATCCAGAGGCTGCACAAGGACGACTGGACATGCCTGCATCGGACCTGCAGGAGCTTCTAACACTAGTAAGAGAGGTCCTTGAACACTACTTACCTGAGGAGTACTCGGAAGCACAAGCTTCTGACCGCTCGCACAACACCACTCAGACCTGCTCAAGTCGGCGCCGCCACGAGAGCAGAGCAACACTCCAACCTTCAAACTTCTTGTGACTTTGTTAGCAGAGGCCAACAAACACCTGTTGACCTCCTGCCACCTGCACTAGGTCAGTCTGAAACCCTCTTCATGCTACACAGTTCCCTAACCACTTCCTGCAACCACCAGCAAACATCTCGCCTAAACTAACTGACTTCAGGGTGACAGGGGACACACTGTCAAGGCACTGGCTGCCTCGACGCCTGCAGCACCAGCTCAGAGACCTGAGCTTGTCTACTGTCTACATCAACCACCATGGAACGACTACCACTCCAGGAGACACATACAACCAGAGCCCATCAAGGCCTTCCAGCCTTGTGTGCCAGTGGTGTGTCTGATCTTTCTGCACCTTCAACATTGCTCGCTGTTGCCATAAGAGGGACAACAATGATCGAAAGGGGGGGATTATGTAACGACTGAGACTGGGCCTGCCCGCCCCCAAACCATGTGCTTGACTAGGAGAGGGAAAACTCTTTCCCCACTAAGAGTCAAATTAACAGTTCAAGTTGTTTCATATATCTTCAACCAATGCAGAAGATATTGGTTACAACTCCGGACCAAATCATCAAGGATTTCTCCTCAGCCTGCAGATCCGATGCTCCTCAGCCTAAAGGCATTTTCAAGTATCGTACATTTGAACACTAAACAGCGATTTAGTATTAATTTGCAAACCACCTGTGTCAGAAAAGGTGCTTTATTACTGAGGAAACTGATAATTCTTTTCCAGATTGTCTTTGACCTTTTCCCATAGCTCCATTTCCAGTCCCACTTCTGGTTCATTGCTCATTACTCTATCATTGCTCATTTTTACCTACAATTGTGTGTGACCTGCGCGTATGTTATGTGTTTGTTAGTTTAGTTATGTGTTTGTGATTTAGTTAATAAAGCTTGTGCACAATACATGTTTGGTTCTGACTCCGTCTGCTGATAAATTGCCTCTTAAATGATTTAGATCTTGACTACATGGCTCTGAGTAGTACTGTACAATAAGAATGTTGTTTCCCATAACCTGGAAACGAACATTTCTTAGAATTAATAAACAACACTGAGTGTTCACTGGACAAACAGGTTAATTGATTGTAATATTAATTGTAATGTAGCTACATCAAGTTAATCTGATTAACTGATTCACATATTCATAATTAATCATAATTAATAATCATAATGAGTAATGAATAATTATTAATATTTCCCTTTTGAGTTAATTCGCTACATCTGGAAGGTTCTCCTCTCTCCACAGAGAAACTCTGGAGCTCTGTCAGAGTGACCATCGGGTTCTTGGTCACCTCCCTGACTAAGGCTTCTTCCCTAATTGCTCAGTTTGGCCAGGCGGCCCGCTCTAGGAAGAGCTATTATATGTGCTCATTGGGACCTTAAATGCTGCAAAAAATTTTCTGTACCCTTCCCCAGATCTGTGCCTCGATACAATCCTCTCTTGGAGGTCAATTCCTTGGACTTAGGGGTGTAACGATTCACTCGTTTTCTTGATGCATCGATTACAAATCCTGACGATGCATATGCATCGATCTTAAAACATGTTTTTTGAATCGTGAATAGTTCATTTCGGCCGATTATTGATGTAAAATGCTAAGAATTGGATTAATCGTGATTCTATAGCGATTCAGTGCTTTAAAATATATAAACATTAAATTACTACATGCGCGAATTGATGGGAGACGTTGTGTGCTGTAATTCGGCCTCACAGCTCTCCTTCACACAGACACGCTGCACTCTTTACCGCCTTTCACTGGATTGCGCTCACGCTCTGTCCGTAGCTCTCATTGAGAAGCCCACATTTGAGCTGTCCTCAGGACGGCCACTACTGCTATTCACATGAGCAGATGACAGCTCTCTCGAGATAGCAATAGTCCTCCTGAGTCAAACCAATCAAGCCATTGATAAAGCTGCCAAGTCAATGCGTGGCCACTACTGTTGAAATAAAATGCTTTCATTGCGTGGAAACGTCACCGTTATTTTCTATAAGATAAAATACTTAAGTTTTACGGAAGTGGGTCATACCATTGACAGTACCTGAGCAGTTGAAGTAAAACCCCGCTTATTCAAGGGCGTGCATTTATTACATGGACGGCGCAAACACATAATGTAAGTGTCTCATACGCACAGTTCCAATGAATGATAAATTAAATTTAACTTAATGTTGTTAAACTGAATGTGCGAAGGAAACTGTTGAAGTAACTACAACATTAACAACACTGACATGCGGTTTATCTATCAATCAGATGCGCATTAAAGTTGTTTGTTACTATAGCAACAGTAGAAACCCAGCACGTTTTCTTTCAGAATCATCATAAGGAAAATTATCAGTATAAAGAGAACAAAGAGGGCTTTAATAACTATTCCGTTAAGAAAAGTTAGTTTAGGATTAATTGGGAAAGGGCATATTCTAAGGTAGTCTCTCCATGTAAGCATTAGTATGTTCAATGTACCTGGAACACTTTAATAAGGTTGTGTAGCCATTAACCCTATCCTGCACTATAGTTAACATGAACTAACAATACTTTTAAAGCCTTTTAAAATTTTGGCTTATGTAAATTTCTACAAATTCCAATTTTTAGGCTATTAAAATAAAGTTATGTAGCATCATTATAACTAACATGAACCAACATTAACAATTGACAAAAGGGGTTTTTTTTTTTTTTGCCATAAAACTCTCTGACCTCCTGAAGGCCACTATGTAATTTGCACCCTGACTAAGACACATTGGGGAAAGCATTTCAATAACCCTATGAATGCATATAAAAATGCAGAATCGAATCAAATTAATCGAATCGCATCGAATTTTAATGTGAATCGTTTCGAATCGAATTGTTCTGAATTTTCAAAAATCGTTCTTGAATCTAATCGAACACCTATGAATCGTGAATCGAATCAATTTGCTGTCTACCCAAAGATTCACAGCCCTACTTGGACTTCATGGCTTGGTTTGTGCTCTGACATGCACTGTTAACTGCGGGACCTTATATAGACAGGTGTGTGCCTTTCCAAATCATGTCCAATCAACTGAATTTACCACAGGTGGACTCCAATCAAGTTGTAGAAACATCTCAAGGATGATCAGTGGAAACAGGATGCACCTGTGTTCAATTTTGAGTGTCATGGCAAAGGCTGTGAATACTTATGTACAAGTGATTTTTTTTTTCTTTTTTTTTTTTAGTAAGTTTGAAAAGATTTCATACAAACTTCTTTTACACTGTCATTATGGGGTATTGTTTGTAGAATTTTGAGGAAAATAATGAATTTAATCCATTTTGGAATAAGGCTGTAACATAACAAAATGTGGAAAAAGTGAAGGGCTGTGAATACCTTCCGTATGTATGTATGTATCTATGTATGTATGTATGTATCTATCTATCAGTTTCAGTAACTTTATTATCCATGTTATAGAAATTTGTCTTTGGCTTCACCGTACAATACATAAATGTCAATACATAAACAACATAAATACTATACACATTTTAAAAAAGTTGCTATCTCTTGCATTTAAATTTTTAACAGTGTTAGGCACAAAGGATAACTGGCACACTTTTTCATTACCGGCGGTTACCTATATGGCAGCCTTGATGGCAGCAAATGGAACTCACAATAAAGGGGGTGAGTCACATCCTCTAATATTATTATGTTTTTTTTTTTTTTTTTTTTTTTTTTTTTTTTACTTTAAATAAATATAAATTACATTTCTGGCTTCATTAACAATCTTGGACAACTTAGCTCTATTTTTAACACTCAAGTTACAATACCATAAGGTCATACTGAAAGTCAGAATACTTTCAATAAAATTCTTATAAACATTTAGACATAAAGTCTAAAAACAAAATCCTTGCATAGTTTGTAGTTTACTGTTCATGTTCAGCAACTAATTGTTAACTCTCCATCATCAGTGCCTTTAGCTTTTTTATATGCACATCGCAATGGATCTAAATCATTACTCACAGTATTTATCAGATGCCTCATAATTTCCTTTTCCGTGCATTTTCCCAGTATAGACGTCAGCACTATGGGTCTGAAGTCATTTAACTGTTTAACTCCCAATTTTTTTGGTATGGGAGCGGCAGTGGAAAAAAACACATTCAGCCCATCAGGTCTCATATTCTTCAAGGATAATATGTTCATTCGAAGGAATTTTAGAGCACACCCTTGCATTCAGATGTAGATTCACCAGTATCAAACCTACTAAAAAAATACATTTAATCTATCTATGCATCCATCCATCCATAAGGACTATAATACTTTTTAAACTTATTCATTTAGCAAACTTTTTTTTTTTTTTTCAAAACTCTCAAACAAGACTTTATCAGGTCAACACTCAAAGTTTGTATTGGCAGATTTTGCCTTTCTAGTTCAACTCGTCAAGTTCATAACTGAAATATCCGGTGAATGATGATAAAAGATTAATATCACATAGAGGCATGTCTTTCCAATGAGCTTAGGTTACAAAAATTATATGAATTTCTTTAATTCTACTTCCTTATATTTGCAATTCTAAGTCTTGTTCACTACCTCAATTTAAATTGAATTCAAAAATGTTAAAATGGAAGTGAATTATTAATGGCATTCTTAATTTATTTCTGAATGGCACACAATCCTGGTACTTGTTGGATGTTTACAGCAAACAGGGTAGAACTTTATTTTACAGTCTAGTTCTCCATGTACATTCTATGTACCTACAATAGTCATTACTAGTAATAACTAGACATCTAACTCTAAACCTAATCTTAACCCATGCAATTACCCTGAATTTTTTTTTTTTTTTTTTGTAAGCACAATGTAAGTTCACGTTCTGTAAAAATAAGTAAATAAATAAACTATACAAAAGTGACATTCCTCTTTACTTACTCTAGAGAAGTTTAAACACTTGACTGTTTAAAGCTTTTCATGAAACCCATGAAGTTTCTTTGTGGTACAGCAGTGCTGACTTAGCTATTCTGTCAGATTGGTGTTGATATGTGTGTGATTAAGAGTCTACAGATAATATCAGGAGTTGGCAGCACACCATACTGTGTATGTGTGCCTGTTTGAGAAAAAAGAAAGAAAGAAAAAAAAAAAAAAGCTGCTTGCATGGGTTAACCACAAAGCTCATTCTCATACTAACACACCTGAAACTGGGTCACGTAGGACCTTCGGGGGGGTGACAGGGGCTAGTTTTGAACTGCTGCTGTTTCTCCTTTGAAATAAGCTTCCTTTTAGACATGCACATTTTGCATGCAATCGGAAATCAAGATACAGCTTCAAGGACGACTCTTTCTCTCTACTTTTTTTTTTTTTTTTTTTATACCGCAATGGAGTTGAAAGGTGAAAGACACAGCAGACCTACACACCTGCTTTGAAATGAAATACACTTCAATGAGTGCTTAATATTTTGTCTGTTTTCATGTTAATATGCACTTGCTGAAATTAATTGGTGGCACTATCTGCAAATAAAGTAACATGATTATTACATTCTCATGGCAATTTGTAACTATTTTAAGTTTTGGTACGATCGTACGATCTCATTCGTATGATCTGCTTACACGCCAGTGACGGCTATGTTTAGGGGTTGACCTTCGTGTTTACTTTTTTCTAATAATCGTACAATTAAAATCGTACAAATTCATATGAAATCACCACCTAGTAAAATAGTTGCATTTTCCTGTAAGATCAGGTTGGACGGTTAGGTTTAGGGGATGACCTTTTTTGCTTACTTTCACCCCCCACCCCCCACCCCCCAAAATCGTACGCTTTCATATAAAGTCATTACCACCTTGTAAAATAGTTAATTTTTCTCATTATATCTGATTGGATTATTTTGTAGTCTAGTGAAAATAAAAATATTATGTTTTACATTTTATGAAGAAAAATGTAAAATATTGGGTCATTAACTGCAACTGTCCTCTTAACTAAGCCAATTCCAATGCTTAAAATCTTAAGATTGATCTTGGTAACACTTTATTTTACAGTGCAGTTGTTACACATTACTACATGTACTTAGTAATAACAGTAAATTATGCATAATTACAAAGTAACTAACCCTAAACCAAACCCAACCTTAACTGTAACTCTAAAGTAAGTGTAATTAATAGTACTCAGTACTTATTTGAGTAATTACACTGTAACTACGGCACTGTAAAATTAAGTGTAACCTTGATCTTTATACTATGCCTATCAACACTAGTATATGAAAGCATTTATACAGCTTTTTCTGCAGATGCCACTTAGTTCTGCTGAACTTACTTACTCAGTTGCATAGGACTTTGTTTTTCACAACACCAAAAGAAATCATAGTTATCTGGTTTCACAGGTAGCAGCCTGTACTGAATGTGAAGCAATAAAAAGACAGTGCTCCAAAATAAGGTCAAGAAACATCTCTCTTTTGAGTGAGTTTTTTTCCAAGGGCTGCACACAAAAACAACATACAACGTGACAAGTGTACTCAAATTCATTAACAAATGACTCTTATGAGCGTGTTCTTTTTAGTGACTCAAAAACGTATATACACAGCGACTAGTATAGAACAATTACCAAAACAAATGACTCTTATAAAGCTATACATTTACAGTATGAGTATAAGCTCTTTCATATGTAAGTAGACATTATAACTGAAATACACCCAAATGAATCGAAAACAAATTGAAATCAAATAGAATGCTTGTGTAATTGGAATTGATACACTGATTTTTAAGGTGTTCTAAATGGTTGCTAGGGTATGCCGGGTGGTTGCTATGTGGTCGTATATAGAATTTTGGAGTTCTCAGAATCAAACATTGAGTTACACACATTGTAAGTCTTTAAACTCTATAGGATCATTGATGTGTTTATGCATTTGTTTCTGGTTCTAGGTCAGCCTTGCATTGCATTTCTTGCAGTGTTATAACAAGTGAATGTAATGACCCTCAACGTTGTTCTGCAATAACCCTTTTCAGATTTGGAAAAAAACACATGCAATGACTGAAATAAGCATGGGCTCTTTGTGAAATGCAAAGGCATAATTAGTATTAGTCATATTGATATCTTTGACATTGTGTGAAATGACTCATGGAAAAAGAATCAAGCACAGCTCCACTGCAGCACTCTGTTGCTACCTTGTAACTGCATTTTTGCCTGTAGGTGTGTGTGCTTTATCAACCTGATCAAACATGAATAAACATCTTGAAAACTTCCATCGATGGAAGAGAGCTGAACAATATAGAAGATCTGTATTTCAAAGGGATCCTTTCTGTACAAAATATCTCATTTTATATTCAAGTAATTATTTTGCAAACAAGGTTTTAAAAAGTTAAAGATGTCACAATAATCAGGTGTTCATATGAGGGTTTGGAGTCAAATAGTCTGCATGAAAATAGATTTTAGTAATCATCTTAAAATAGCACAAAATATTTCAAATGAGCAACAGAAAACCAAACCACAAAAACAATTATAGTTCTCCCAAATATTTGAATGGAATTGGATGGGGTCTGTCTATCAATCTCAAAGTATTTTAATATTTAATAACTTAAAAAAAAATTATGATAAAAATGATAATGGTGATGATGATGAGGAGTTTAGCAGAATGTTCGTGCTGCTGTTTTCCATACAATGAAATTGGATGCAGACTGTCAAACACAAAGGATTTAATAACTTAATAATAAATATTATAAATATTTCTAATCATCATCATTATATCTTTGGGGGAAAAAAAAGATTACAAAAGGAGTTGCTTAGTGAAATTTTCATGCTTTTTGTCATACAAAGAGCTTGACAGACTGTCCCCATTCAATTTCAAACAAATTCTAATGTAATATTTAATCATTTGTGATATTGAACAGCTGTATGGACTATTTTTGAGCGAGCTTTTTTCTTCTTCTTCTTCTTCTTCTTCTTCTTCTTCTTCTTTTTTCTGAAATAGTCAAGGTCCCCATCAACTTTCATTACACACTCTTAAAAATGCTGGGTTGTTTCAACTCAAATTTGGGTAAAATATGGGCAAACCCAAGCACTGGGTCAAAATACTTAATTTAACCCAATGGTTGGGTTTGTCCATTTTTTTTTTTTTTTTTTTTTTTTTTTTACCCAAATTTGGGTTGAAACAACCCAGCATTTTTTGTGTGTCAGAATTCTATTCAGTTTAGTTTGGTTTTCTGCCCTTTTGTTCTTCTCGTGTCTGCGTGTCTGTTGCTATGGTTTTTGATTGTATTATCCTGTTCAGCTGTATTCACCTTGTTAACCTGTGTATTTAAGTTCCTGTGTTTGAATCCTCATGTGTCCATTTGTTTGAAATGTTTGAGTACACTAATTCACACATTTAACTTAAAATTTTCAGGTAACCTCAATGTGAACATTTTTATTAGTGTTAGCTAGCTATAGTTGTGCTCAGATTTATTGGCACCCTTGGTAAATATGATCAAAGATGACTGTAAAAATAAATCTGCATTGTTTATCCTTTTGATCTTTAATTCATAAAATTAGCAAAAATCTAACCTTTCATTGAAGGAAAAGAATTGAAAGTGGGGGGAAAATCATATTATGAAATAAACATTTTTCTCCAAAACACGTTGGCCACAATTATTGGCACCCCAATAATTTTTTACGAGTAAAATATCTCTGAAGTATATTCCCATTCATATTCCCATTTTTTTTTAGTCATGGCTGGAAAATTTCATGTTCATGATCACCCTCATGAACATGAAATTTTCCAGCCATGACTTCCTGTTCCACAGGAGTATAAACATGAGGAAACACAAAGGCCAAATTCCCTTAATCATTCATCACAATGAGTAAAACCAAAGAATATAGTTCTGATGTGCAGCAAAAGATTGTTGAGCTTCACAAAATATAAAAGTGGCTGTAAGAAAATAGCAAAAGCATTGAAAATCCCCATTTCCACTATCAGGGCAATAATTAAGAAGTTCCAATCAACTAAAGATGTTACAAATCTGCCTGGAAGAGGACGTGTGTCTAAATCGTCCTAATGTGCAGTGAGGAGGAAAGTTTGAGTAGACAAAGACTCTCCAAGGATCACAGCTGGAGAATTGCAGAGATTAGTTGAGTCTTGAGTCTCAGAAAGCCTAAAAAAATGATCAAACAGCACCTACATCCCCACAAGTTGTTTGGGAGGGTTTCAAGAAAAATCCTCTGCTCTCATCCAGAAACAATCTCCAGCATATTCAGTTGTCAGACATGACTGGAACTTCAAAAGGGACCAGCTTCTATGGTCAGATGAAACTTAAAAAAAAAAAAAGCTTTTTGGCAGCAAACCCACCAGATGGGTTTGGTGCACACAGGGATAAAAAGTACCTCATTCCCACGGTTAAATATACTGCTGGATCTTTAATGTTGTGGGCCTATTTTTTCTGTTGGAGGTCCTGGACATCTTGTTCAGATACATGGTATCATGGATTCTATCAAATACCAACAGATAAAAATCAAAACCTGACTGCTTCTGCTAGAAATCCAATAATGGGCCGTGGTTGGATCTTCCATCAGGACAATGATCCCAAACAAACATCAAAACCAACACAAAAATGTGTCACTGAGCACAAAATGAAGCTTCTGCCATGGCCGTTCCAGTTCCCTGACTTGAACCCTAAAGAAAATGAGTGGAGTGAACTGAAGAGAAGAAGCACCAACATGGAGCTGGGAATCTGAAGGATCTGGAGAGATTCTGTATGGAGAAATGGTCTCTGATCTCTTGTCAGGTGTTCTCCAAACTCATCAGGCATTGTAGAAGAAGACTGTTATCTTGGGAAAAAGAGGTTGCAAAAAGTATTGAATAAAAGGGTGCCAATAATTGTGGCCAACGTGTTTTGGAGAAAAACATTTATTTCATAATGTGATTTTCCCCCCACTTTCAATTCTTTTCCTACAATGAAAGGTTAGATTTTTGCTAATTTTATGAATTGAAGATCAAAAGGATAAACAATGCAGATTTATTTTTACAGTCATCTTTGATCATATTTACCAAGCGTGCTAATAATTCTGAGCACAACTGTATAACAAGCTAATTCAGAAAATGCTAACTTGCTAATTTGCTAACATGTTAACAATAGCATGGTATAGCACTTGCTGAATGAGTGCAGAAATATAAAGCATTTAACATACTTGCTCTCAAACCAAGCCACATGCACCACTTGTCACCATGATGGTAACTCTCCAAAGACCCACATTAACAGAAACTCTTCTAAATTAGCATAACAAAACATTAATATTAATCACTACCAAATCTCCCTTACTATTAATCTTGCGCAAAAAAAAAATATATATATATATATATATATATATATATATTATATATTATATATTATATATATATATATATATATATATATATATATATATATATATATATATATATATATATATATATATAAATAAAACTCAAAACAATGAAACAGTTCAGTTTACTTAAAATATATCAGTTCTGTGAACTTGAAAGTAAAAGAAAGTGCTAAATACCCATAAAAGTTAATTTGACTGAACTAATTTGTTTAATTTAAGTTTGTCCTCCTCAAACCAATTAATTATTTTGAGCGTTAGGGTTTACAGTGTACTATTAAGGACCATTTAGTATCTTTATCGTCGTGCTTTGGACTTCCACAAGTGAGACATTTAGAGTGTATGCTTGCATTTTCTTTACGTGTTCCATTGGGAAAATATTAAAGCGACATGAATGTAAGTAGGTGATCCAATTCATTTCCAGACACTAGCTTGCAGATTTCAGAATTTTGGATCTACAAGATCCACTATTAGCCCTTTTTGAAATAAAGATAAGGCTGAGTGAAGAAGTAGGAGGAGGCTTTGAGAAGAGATGTCAAAGACATATGCTAAAAGAGAAAAATGGGCTTCAAGGTTGTTTTGAGTCTTTTGGGGCATTTTGAGTTCCAAAAAAGTCAAACGGCTTGTTAAATAGTCCATACTGTAGTTTGATATGAGTAAAAGACCAAAATGTTATTTGCTATTCTTTAAAAATATATAAATCTCCCTATGTAATCTGCACTTCAACATGCATGCTGTGCAACTTTCCATTAGAAGAAGAACCAACACAATTTTGGTCACAGATGCCAAATATGATACAATGTGACACAAGTGACAGCTAATGGCAAGATTTTCTGTAGGCTAAATGCCTGTTTTTCATTAAACATCTGAGATTCTCCATTTGCTCTATTTAATTACTGTATACAAGAAACAACCATTTCCAATTGTATATGAGATTTAATTGTGATTGTTCTTTACAGTTGTATGTCTATCATGAGATTTGTTTTTTATACATTTGTGTCTGATTCTGCTTGTTTTCATTTTATCTGGTGACACAAAGTCTCTCAGATGGCGCAAAGCACAACGCATCATTTCCTGTCTGTTCCAGTCATGGAGGAGTGTTTTGGAAAAGTGCTGTAATAGTGAAAACAAACTGAATATGATTAGCTCAAAAAAAAAAAAAAAAAAAAAAAAAAAAAAACTGATGATACAACCTAAAATAAACTGTTTTCATCTAAATGAATCACAGTATTTAGGTTTTCCTGTATGCTGTTTTAAAGTATCACTCAAATTATGAATATTTTTCACTAAACTTTTCTCTCAACAGCCAATTCAGTCACGCGGCAGGATATTTCACTGCATGGGGCATTCCAGCAATCTGTTGTGTGTTTGCTTGTGTGTGTGTGTTTGTGTGTTGTACTTTCATTTGTATTCACTGTGAATGACTCAGTCCAATCTCAGCATGCGAGCTGTTTAAACAGAGATGGTTTTGAGAAAACTGTTTCATATTCATTCATACTTCCTGTAAAAATAACACTAACAGGAGCAATAATAGAGAAAGTGGTTTCCTATCATTTCCCTTAAGCATAAACAGGCATTGTGTTACATTTGCCTTCTAGACATATGTTTTCTACACAACATAACAAATTTGAAATGCATATATATTATATATATATATATATATATATATATATATATATATATATATATATATATATATATATATATATATATATATTAGTCCAGGTCACACTTTTTGCTTATTAAAAAATAATAACTGCTTATTAAAAAGTCTAACTGGATTTAATTGTTTTATCCATTGCTGAAAACAAGTCAAGACAATACATAAATACATAACTTGCTTTTGTTAGCACAGATGGTGTCTAAGCTTTTGGGTTTTGCAACGCATCTAATTAGTTTCTCAACACAGCAAAAGCACATTTCCTGAGATAATGTTCCATTTTAGCAAAACTATAAAAGCAATATCACACAGCGATATGTGAAAAGCTAAAACACTTTATTAAAAAAATGCTATCTTCAGTCTTATCTTTAATCATTTTTATGTTTATTTGTATATAAATAAAATAAATGGGTAACACTTTATTTTACAGTGTCCTTGTTACACATATTACTTGTTACTCTATTAATAACTATAAATTATTCATGATTACATGCGACTAACCCTAAACTAAGCCCTATAGTAAGTACATGTAGTAAATTGTTATTACTAAGTACTTAAATATATAATTACACTGTAACACAGACACCTTAAAATAAAGTGTAACCAGTAAATGTTTAAATTATATATAGTGTAAATTACTTTTTATTACCCAATTATCCATTACAGATTACAAATTACATAATGAAATTTGTACATAACGTAATCTGCTACATTACACATTTTAGGTAATACATTCTGATTACTTTTTGGATTACTTTTAGATTATTTTTGACCTAACTTGTTTATCATATTGATTTGAAAAAGACAATGTTATTGATACTATATTGATATAATACAAAGATAAAGAAAATATATTCCACAATATGAAGGGCATTAAACATTAGGCTACATAAGAGTTTCCCAAACTAGGGTTCGGTAGAGGGTTAGTGAGTTCATGAAAAGCTAATGATTAATTGAATCAAATTAAAATGAATAAATTAAAACAAATCAACATACACTAAAAAAGATATTTTATTTGTTTACCTGCATATCATGTGACACCATTAATCAACATCAGAGAACTGTGAATATGCGAATGTTGTGCTTATTTATTAAATATGCTTAATTATTAAATATATTAAGTCAAAAGAAGATCAGCTGACAAAAAAAAAAAATTGGGAACAACTGCATCATATATATATATATATATATATATATATATATATATATATATATATATATATATATATATATATACACGTGTGTTTGTTATGATTATTATAATATAATAATATTATATTATTTTATATTACATTGCCTTTGTCTTACAGTAGTAATTTTATCAAACTTCACAATTTTCTTATACTGTACAGTAAAGTTAAATTACAGTAAAAATTACAAAATACACAGCAAAGTACTTTACTGTGAACATTAAAAATATTTTTTCAGTATTGAAATATGTAAAACAGAGTGGAAAACAAAACTATGAAACGAAAATTGAGGTAAAGTATCATGTAAAGTATTGCAATGTAATGTTTATTTTATTTTTTATTATTATTTTTTTTTACTTTGGAATTATGAATTTTGTACTTCAATTTATGGAACATGAATGTAAGTATCCATGCCATATATAAATCATTTATCAGATATAGATCTGGTATATCTGGAGGAGTAAAAGAATATCAGTCATCTCGATCATTATCTTGTTTAACAGTGATATTCTATGGTCAGTATTTCATTCTGTCATAATTGGTGTAAATAAATCTCATTAGATAAAATAAAATTAAGCGATGAGTTAATTTCCCTAGAGCTTTTATTAATTAGCTACACATTGAGATTAAGTGGGGCTTTGGGCAATCCGTGGGATTTTATCATAAATCTAAATAACAGACACAACAATTGCTTCTTTCCAAAGCTTTGGATTCCATTCAAATAATTAAAATGAAATTTATTCAGACATACCCACACAGCCACACAGGATTTCTCTCTCTTTCTCTGTGTGTGTGAAAGAGTGTGGAGGACTTTCGCTGGGGGTCTCCCAGACATCCGCCAGCTCCCTCACAGGTTTCCATGGCAACAAAAATATAGAGTGAAGGCACGTTCCCTGATGCAACGCAACAATTACAATTCTCTTACTCTCCGTCCCATCCCCCCATATTTCTAACTCTCCACCTCACCCCTCCCTATTTCTCCTTCATCTTTCTCTCTTTAATGCCACTCACTTACTTTCCCCAAAACAAAGAGTGCAATAAAGAAAAAAATCCTCTCACAATTCATCACATCTTCCTTCCCATGGCTACTACAAAAAATGCACCATACAAATCAATCCTCCATCCGTAGCTGGTTAACTGGTTGTCATTTAGCTGTTATAACACTAATAGCCTATTTTATTATATGTTTACACTGCATATCCACACCATAATATTTCAAGGGCTAATGTATCTGTTGGCTTTTATAGAATGTTGTCACGAATATTTAATAATGTAATTTAGAGCTAAAAGAAAAAAAACATGATTAAAGTGATTAAAATAGCAGGCTGGTTATAACAAGTCATTATTTTGAACAAGTACATACTTAAATGTTTCTCAAACAGTATTTGCACATGCTGATAAATTGTGACATATCACTATTGCCCCTAAATATAGCCTACACTTATTTTTTATCTTTTATTTTACTCAAATTATGTTGCTTGAATAAAATAAAATATAAAATATAATTTATATTAAAATAAATGATTTAAATAAAATAAAATAAAATAGTTTTTGTGATCAGTAAACATTTTCAGAAAGAGAAATTACACTTATCTGTCTTTTTCAGGACATGGGTGTCTCTTCGGCACTTTTTTTTTTTTTGGAATTTAGCGCCGCCTGCTGGCAGAACAGTCACCTGCTACAGTTAGGACCTATGATTCATTTTACTGAATAGTTTGGTTTCCAAGAACCGGTTCAAAAAATGATCCACTGACTCCAATCACCAGTCAAAAATGTGCATTTATGTATCTGTCACTATAATATTTTGTGCTGGATAAACCTTTTTTAGGTCTACTTTCTAGCAGTGTTTTGGGCAAGCTAGTCCAGCCTACTTAAATATAAACATAATATATAGAAAACAGTCAGCAGTAGGGGAGAGTGGGGTAAGATGAACCAGTGGGTAAGTTGACCCACCTCCTGTATCTTGGCAACCGTACCATTTTTTCGTCATGTGACCATATATTTTAAAACCACCCGTCATTTCTGCCAGACTGTGAAAAGGAGAAGCACATGGGAGGAGTGAAAGTCACTTATTTACTTTAAAAACTTTAACATAATGTAACAATGTAATGGCTGTTTCATCAAAGCAAATTTGTCCAGGTCTAAAAATATTTATGATGAATATTGGTGATTTAGCAACGTATAAAACCATGCAAGTCATTTAGCTAAATATTATTCTGAATTGGTAAGCTAGCTAGCTTTTCCTAAAATGGCAGCTATGGGGCAAAGTGAGCCAAATGCTGTGGGGAAAATTGAGCCAGGGTTTTAACTTACCCCATGATGAGGCAATGAATTTAAGTTAAATCTGAAGTATAAACTGGTGTCATTTCAATGTAATATTACGCAACTGGTTTATCTTTATTTTCGAGTTTATTTGAATAGGAACAGTGTACAAGTACACCAAATCCTTCTCTGATACAAACCAGAGGATGTTTAATCATATATATCTTTCCACCTGTAGTCTCTAATGGCCTAACATGGTCGACATTGCAGAAAAACTACCATGTCAAGAACCTTTTGACTAAAATATTTATTAGTTTCAGTGACATTTATTCATTCTTATTTAGTTTTTATTTAATTTTACTCAACAAACCCTCTGTTTATGGGAAGGTTACAACTTTGGTGTTTAACATATTGTTTCAGAAATGCAAACAATTAAAGATACTGAAATTTCAACTTCATTTGGTTGGTTTTATGTTGTTTAAGTTAGCTTTTAAAAAATAAATATTTGTAAAATATTTTAACAAAGAATATTTGTAAAAGGAAATGTGATTATTAAATTAGTTTTTAAAATAGGTACATTATTTTTTTAAATTTCACATGGGTTTGATTCAGATTCAGTTAGATGGTCAGTTTACACCCACCTACTGACTTGGATCAACTTACCCCAACCTGGGGTAAATTGAGCCAGAGGAACACTTTTTTTGTAAGAAGCCATATTTTTAGAACCCTTTGTCATAGATGTATTCTGATAATTTAAAATGATAGGAAACATTCTGAAATTACTTTAAATACTTTCATTGTACTTCTGCCTCATTTTCCCTTATCTTGAGGACCACATAAGTAAAAAATGGCTCATCTTACCCCACTCTCCCCTAATTTAATCACCTGCATGCCCACATGAAAAAAGAAAAAAAAAAATACTTTAGTAATTTACAGTAAATACTATAGTGTTTTTGAACCATGCTTTTGTTACGGGTGCTGCTGTACAGATGAGACGAATACGGAAATCCACAATCAAAAGGGCTTTATTTAATCCAGGGGAGAATGAACAGCATAACACACTAAGATAAACATAAGAACAGACAAGGAGTGCAGGGAAAGTGTCCGTTATAAAGGGAGTGCAGATGATGAGGTCCAGGTGCAGGTGATCGGTGATGATGGGGAGAAGACGAGGAAGTGAGTGCAGGTGTGGAAACAGGAGGATCATGGGAAATGGAGTCCGGAAAACACGGGAGCTGTGACAGTACCTCCCCCTCCCGGTAGGCGTGGCCTCGCGCCGTGGATGGAACAGCCGGGGAGGGGGGGTGGGCGCCCTGAAGACCTCACGCAGGTGCAGGGAGAGGAGCAGACGGGACCGGAGGTCTCCAGGGCGGATCTAGGAGATCGGGCGGCCATGGCGGGTCAGAGGCCATGGCAGGCAGCCACGGCGGGTCTGGAGACGTGGCAGGCCATGGAGGATCAGGAGACGTGGCAGGCCATGGTGAATGTGGAGCCTTAACAGGCACTGACGATTCTGAAAGCCCACCCAGGAGTTCCCCACCCACGGGTACCGGGCTCGTGACAGGCAGGAGCTGGAGCGGGCTCGTGACAGGCAGGAGCTGGAGCGGGCTCGTGACAGGCAGGAGCTGGAGCGGGCTCGTGACAGGCAGGAGCAGGAGCGGGAGCGGGCTCGTGACAGGCAGGAGCAGGAGCGGGAGCGGGCTCGTGACAGGCAGGAGCAGGAGCGGGAGCGGGCTCGTGACAGGCAGGAGCAGGAGCGGGAGCGGGCTCGTGACAGGCAGGAGCAGGAGCGGGCTCGTGACAGGCAGGAGCTGGAGCGGGGAATAGGGCCCAGTCCATCCCCTCATACTCCACCAATAGGCCCACGGATACAGGTACGGGCTGCTCGGAGGCAGAAAACTCAGGAGACAGGGGCTGCACAGAGGCAGAAAATTCAGGAGACTGGGGCTGCTCGGAGGCAGAAAATTCAGGAGACTCGGGCTGCACGGAGGCAGAAAACTCAGGAGACTCGGGCTGCTCGGAGGCAGAAAACTCAGGAGATAGAGGTTGTTTGGCAGCCTTCCTCTTTCTCCTTCTCGGCCGTTTAGGCCTAGCGGAGGATCCTTCATCGGCCCTCAGGGGTTTTAGGTCCGGCAGGACACCGGGGAAAAACTCACTGGAGGGGCATGCGGAGGAAAGCGGCAATTGGCGAACTGGCCAGGCCGCCGGTGTTTCTGAGGAAACTGGACGAGGATCACACGATTTCTCAAGAACCTCCTCAATAACGAAATCAGAACAATTTAGGAACAAAACCAGATTAATAGCTTCAACTAGGGAAAAATAGCAGGCAGGTTCTTTAAAACAAATCGTGTCCTCGTCCAGCCCCGCCAGAAACACGGCGTTCAAACAGGCAACTGGCCAATTCGCCAAATAAGCAAGCTCGACAAACTCCTCCACATACCTCTCCAGTGAGCGACCATCCTGTCGGCACCCACAAAGGCGATCCGATGCTGTAGTTGCAGGCGTGGGAGGCACGGGAGACATGGAGATCTCAGTGAGGAATAAGCCCATCTTAGGATGTGGGTTTCCAGCGGTATGGTCTGTTCTTCTGTTACGGGTGCTGCTGTACAGATGAGGCGAATACGGAAATCCACAATCAAAAGGGCTTTATTTAATCCAGGGGAGAATGAACAGCATAACACACTAAGATAAACATAAGAACAGACAAGGAGTGCAGGGAAAGTGTCCATTATAAAGGGAGTGCAGATGATGAGGTCCAGGTGCAGGTGATTGGTGATGATGGGGAGAAGACGCGGAAGTGAGTGCAGGTGTGGAAACAGGAGGATCATGGGAAATGGAGTCCGGGAAACACAGGAACTGTGACAGCTATAGTAAAGTACTTGAATTAATTTGTTGTGGTAATTCTATAGTTGCCTTGGTAATATAACAACTATAGTAGGGGGAGACTGGGGGCAATTGTAACAAATTTTGGTCATGTCATCATTACTCAAAAACCTTTTGAAATATTTGGATAACATTTTTATGTCAGTAACTTCTATCTGTGTTCTACTTGTTAACAGCCACCAAATGTCTTACAAGCAATGTTAGAGTCACAATATTGACTGAAACATCAGAAGTCAAATGTTACATCTGCCCCCACATGCGGGGGCGATTGTAACAGTATATGGGGGCAGTTGTAACAACACATGTAATACCTTCATATAAATACCAATGACCACAAAAAACTCCAGAGAATATACACTATATATTGCCAAAAGTATTGGGACACCCCTCCAAATCATTGAATTCAGGTGTTCTAATCACTTCCATGGCCACAGGTGTATAAAATCAAGCACCTAGGCATGCAGACTGCTTCTACAAACATTTGTGAAAGAATGGGTCGCTCTCAGGAGCTCAGTGAATTCAAGCGTGGTACCGTGATAGGTTGCCACCTGTGCAATAAGTCCATTCGTGAAATTTCCTCACTACTAAATATCTAAATATTCCACAGTCAACTGTTAGTGGTATCATAACAAAGTAGAAGTAATTAAGAACAACAGCAACTCAGACACGAAGTATTATACTACAATATACACAACAGTTTACTGTAGTAAAAACTAAAGTATACTACAGTATTTAGCTATTACAGTTTATCAGTTCACTATAGTTAATACTACAGTATGATGTAGCATTCATTAACAAAGTGTTGTAAATACTTTAACATATATAGTATACTACAATTTACTATAGTATGGTTGAAAAACACTATCGTATTTACTATAAATTACTATAGTATTTTTTCATGTGGGTGTTATAAAAAAATAAAAATCTCCTAAGTAGAACAATTATTGCAAGTGTGTCTATCAAATTGTATTACATTTCTGTAACATATCTGTCTTTAAATCATTTTTGTAAAGTCTTATTGGCTATAAATAACTTCATATCTAAACGATTCCCTTTGTGAGTGAGCCGTTCAAATCATTCAGACAGAATCGCAAACCATTTCAATACGTTTTACTAACCGTCTGACTAATTCATTGAGAAGATTCGACTCAAAACGAGTCAAAAGAACCGACAGAAAACAGGACTTTGCTGAAATGTTGACAGGCAGATGTAACATTGTAGCATTCGTAAACACTCCCCTGCTTCTTAATAATAATTTAAAAATTATAATAAAATAAAGCAGGCTACAAAACATTTTACGCAATATTGAGCCAACGTCTTCGGATCTACGACAAAACATGCTTATACTTATATGCTTATATAATATATACTTATGATTTAATAACAATAACATAAAATTACGAATGCGAACTTTGAGTATGTTATTCGAGCTTGTCATTAAAAAACACTGACCTATATTTTTGCAGGTAACTGCAATTTTGCAAACCGCAGAGCACTTGTTTTCTGCTTCCTTAGTGTGTGAGGTGTGAAACGCGCTCGTGACGTGCCCGCGCAACCTGAAGGTCTACAGAAGTTCTATAAGCAGGCGTACTTTTAGAGTTCAGCATTGAACGGCTGCGTTGACTGCGTTGAACTTTGCGGGGTAAGTGTTGTTTTTATTCTCTTTACTTTATATATGAGCCTTCAGGTTTAATTTAAGCTTAGTTTAAATAATTCATTCTAATAACCGCCCGTAAACAGAACTGCAAGGATATCAATAAAGGAGAAACACACTGTCTGTCAGTGCTGCTGATGTAGCGAACTGCTGACTAGAATTAGGTTAGCTGTTAACTGTTAATTAAAAATTCACTAATAATATGTTAAAGCACCATCACATACATTCTGCAACCTTTTTCAGTTGATTTTTGCTGTAGCTGTTCGTGTGGCAGTTGCAGGAAACCACAAAACGTGGAGGAAAACCGTGTAGAAATTAACTTTGCAGTAGAGAACCTAGTCTTCTGAAAACATAATGTGATCTTTTAAAACGCCATGTGTGGGATGTATCAAGATTTTTTCTTCAGTTGTGAGAAGAAAACATGTTTTTTCTCACTTTTTTCTCTAACATTTCCCACACAAGTGTAGCAAAAGCTGTTGATCACGAGCTTTTGTTGCAGTTCAAAGCATAAGCCTGGATTTTCGTTGTTTAGAAGGATTGAGAGCTCGTTTATCCCTTATTTGAGCACTTTTTGTTTATTTGGTCTATTCTAAGTCAGTTGTTGACATTCTGAATTGTTGTGGCTTCAGCCTTACCTACCAAGATGTAAATTCTATAACCACAGAGGTGAATGAAGCCCTTTTATAGGTTTCAAGAGGTATTATTGCTCAAATCTTGCTCTTTAAAAGCTCAGGAAACTTAATAGAGGTGTCAGATTGGCTCAGATGTTTCTCCTAAAATGAGACTATTGTTGACTTAAAATTATAGAGGAATTTAATGAAAAATGACTCATATTTTGATTTTTGACTTTTGATAGCAGATTTTGGCATTTTCTGGGCCAATCTTAGCTTAGTTTGAGGCATTGAGATCTCTAATAAAACTATAAACACCAGAGCTTCAATGAAACAACTGAGATTTGTAAACATTCACAATAATTGCTTGGAAACCACAGCATTATTGTAAAAAAAAAAAAAAAAAAAAAAACACATTTTCTGAAGGATAATGTGCATTTAAAGACATGATTTAGTTTACACAAAGGTGATGTGTTTAATATATTTTTAAAGCATTGTACTGTACATTAACACGGAACACTGTGTGTAATCTGTGCAAGTGCTCCACCTTCCATAAAAAAAATACACATTTGGACAGAAAAACAAAACTATCAAAAAACAAGAAATATATGAACATACTAAGTACCTTGTGTGGTATGACACAGTATGTGTGAATTAGAGGAACTGCAAATGTCGGGCACTGGAACATCTTACTCACAATCAGAGTGCAATTTCCAACCACACTTTAACCAAGAGCACAAATCATGTCAGTGTTACATGAGTAAATTTAAAACTGGCCCCTTCAACTATTTCTAACACACTTTAAAGAGTACTTTTAGATTTTTTTGTATATTATCTGAAATAGCTTTCATCTAAAGGTAACTATCAAAAAGGGAAAAGGTCTGTCAACTCATAATACTTCCCATTATGACTGATGTTAATCATAGGTTTACAAAGAAAATGTAGACACTGCTCAGTCGTAATATGTTGGCTTCTTTACAAAGGTTAGCATGGCACTAAACCTCAAATATGATGTGATTATGGTTTGTGGAAGGTGCCATGTTATTTCAACAGTCTTGTGGCAGAAAACCATGGGTTAAAAATACTACAATGAAACAACACATGCAGAAATGGCTAAATAAGTCAATACCAGCATCAATAATAGCTGAATAAGAGCAGCTGTAATTGGTTTGAATGAAAAGGATGTGTGTAAACAGCTGATGTTATTCAGCTATTTACTGTTATTGATGCTTTACAGGCTGTGGAAAAACTATTGTGTGAATGTGCCATTTTTCATTTTTTTTGTCTTTAAATTTTAGGGTTAAAAAGAATAAGTCATAAGTTGTAAGACATGCACATGAATTTTCTGCTCTTTCACTTATTATGGAACAATGATGTATGTGATACCATGTAGATCTGCTTTTTAATGCACTCTTAATAGACACCATAATACAGGTACTGTTATAGTGAACACACTTCCTCTCTTGTTTGTTTACAAAAAAACACAGGTGTTTCTTTACCTCTCAGATAGAAATGCACAACACTTAATTTCTGTTTTTGAATTTACATAGCTGTTAAATCTTGACTCACACTGTTTGTCAAACATTAGATGTGGTTTTCAGTCCAGGTTTTGGACGTCTCCCTTTCCTGAAACACCCAGGCTATATCCAAAATCACCCCCTACTTTTGCCTACATTACTCCACTATAGTCTACTGAATGAATGAATGAATGAATTGAGCGAATTCAGTCACTGAAAATGTTTTTTTATACAGTATATACCACAATATTTTGAACTACCATTTAAAAGTCTGTTTTTTTTTTAAAGACATCTCTTATGCTCCAAGGCTGCATTTATTTGACCAAAACAAACAAAACTAAACTCCTGAGATGGCTTCAGTGTCACATGATCCATCTAATATGCTGATTTGGTGCAGAAGAAATTCTTATTATTATCATCAGTGTTGAAAACGGTTGTGCTGCTTAATATTTTTGTGGAAAATGTGATGCATTTTTCAGGAGTCTTTGATAACAAAGTTCAAAAGAACAGGATTTATTTGAAATAGAAATCTTTTGTAACATTATAAATGTCTGATCACTTTTGATCAATTTGATGTGAATAAAATTAAAAGTATGCATTTCTTTTTTTTTTTTTTTCCTTAAAAAAACAAAACATATTGACCCCAAACGTTTGAATGGTAGTATATAAAAAATAATGTGGTAGCTATTCTGGATACTCATGTGAATTAAATACTAAAACAAATGGTACTTCCTCTGATTTGATATTTCCTAATTCTCTTTTGGAAATTGAAAATGCAAATGAAAATATTTCATAATAGGGCTGCACAATATTGGAAAAAAAACTGACATAGCATTTTTTTTTGCGGTATATATTGCAATATGAAAAAAGTCACCAGATGACTTTAAAAGGATGATTGGGGTGAATTTGTAGGGGAGTGAATCTGCACAGGAAATAATAAAACAAATTACAAGAATAGATAAATGCAATAGAACAAAGATACAAATTAAAGTGCTTTATATTTTTCAGGTAAGTCTAACAGTATTCAGGTACAGAAATTAAATAATCAAATGTAAAATAACACTTCATAGTCTTCACTATACAAAATAAATATAATTAATCTTTGTTACATCAAAAGTGATTTTTTCCTTTTATTTTGTTATTCGAGTAACAATGACAGACGGCAGCAGGTATATTAGGCTGCTGTCTTTTTAAGACCAAATGCACGGATCCAATATAATGATATGCATCCATTTTCTTTCTCAATTGTTTACATTCACGTAAGCCATAAGTGACTGTGTTTACTAGAACACTCATTGGGACAGGCATTTTGACATAATTATGCATGTATGTGTCCATTTAAGCACAAATAGATGCAGAAGAGAAGGGATTTCGGTGTTCATTTGCTGTCTGCTGCTCTGTGTGTGTGCGAGTTCTGAATTGAGTTCTCTTTTGCGTCTTCTTGAGCTCAAATGGTTTAAAATCGCTTGAATGTTTAAACTGACTGGATCTACAAACATGCAAATGATAAACTTTCGCTCTGTGACTTTTACAATTAAAACAATTAATCCGCAAATTTTCGAACCGTTGTGCCTGGTCCATAAGGATCCACTATGATCCCTATACTTGACATCGCACATTCTGCGATGTGACTATCACGGATGCGCACATTGCTAAAGCTATATATCATGCAACACTAATTCATTATAAATGAGTAAGTCTGGTATCCGTGCAAAACCGTTCTAAATTATGCAACACTATAAAGAAAAGATTAAAAAGACAAACACAATGACATCAGAATGGGATTTTCAAAGTACTGTTTATATGAAGAGAAGAACAGTAATCCCATCCAGTTTTATTTGAGTTTTATTAATATTTTGAATTAGCTTTTATTTTTATAAATTTAGTTTTCATGTTAATGAAATTACTAAAAATTAAACTAAAATTGTGTGCTTTTTTTTTTTTTTTTAATATTGCTGTTTAGGTTTAATTTATTTTTTTTATTTCGGTTTTAGTTTATATTTATTTCCAGTCAATAAATTTAGTAGTTCAACTTAAACATATTTCTGTTTATCTTCAAGGCAACATTTCGAATTTTCGAAGATTTTCAACTACTGCTTATATTTGATTTTAATAGTTTTAGTTAACGATAATAACATGGTCCCATCTCAAAAAAGACAATTCAGACAACTACAGCTCAAATATAACACATTTTTATACAGAATACAATTGCTTTAACAAAATACAACCTTCATGGTTCTGTCAGGTTTACTTGCCCCATAGGCTTCCATTGTAAGTGAATTAATGTAATGTGTTTTATTTTTACAAATGGAGAGATGAGAGAATGTTTTCTGTGGTAAATGAGCCACAGAGTCTGTTTGACTTAAAGCTTAAGTGTTGAACCTAGAATATTCTTTTAACAAGCCTTATGAGTTTATCCTCCCGAGAGGCTTGCAAAAGCTCAAATGTATTTATAGTTCAGTCCAGTCCAGTGTGTGAGTTCAATAGAGGGGTTTGTTGTTTGATCCCACACTTCTTCCACCCCTGCAGCTTTATCATGCTGGGCTAGTTCAACTGTGTCGACTCTATAGAGTCAGCATTGACCCCACAAACCGTTTGATGAAATATCACACTCATGGAGCCAATAAAGACCTACTGTAAAGTTATGGCATTAAAGTGTCCATTTGTGTCCTGCTGTGTTCTTTCTATCTGTCTGCCGTTGTTTGTCTCTCTTCTGTCTATCCTGGTAGCAGATACAGGTAACAGCAGCAACTCGCTATCTGCGCTACAGTCCCTCAATGATACAGGAAGTGCGGTTTGGGCTGTCACTCAAACGACAGGAAGTGCTTGGCAGTCATGCAGACGCATTTACCAAACAAGAAAAAGAGCTTGAGAAACTTGTGCTAAAGAAAAATAACTGAATATATATTATATAAATAAATATATATATATATATATATATATATATATAAATATATATATATATATATATATATATATATATATATATATAAATTCTGTCTACACATTACATTTTATTTTTTATTTTTATTTATTTTTTTTTTATTTTTTAATAATCTACAATCATTTTCTTGTATCCACTTTTTCATATGGTGGATAAAACCCATATGAACCCTACCAAAATGTACGGTTATCACATTTTGACTTTTCTTAACAAGTCACTGACATTCAGTAACACTGACGAATTAACATATGATTTTAGCATGAACAAACGCTTACATGTACTAACCTTTTCTGTGTAAAGTTATATCCAGTTTTACATTTCATACACTTTGTTGCCAAGACAACGTAATGCTAAAAACCTAAAACGACCATAAAAATTATGATAATGGCTTTACATATACGTTAATTTTGACAGAATAATTAATGTAAGTACTTTACTAAAATTGTAAGTTTCACATTTTCACATTTAAAGCTTCCAAAAATTGGCTCCATTTATTTCCATTATAAGCACTTCTACGCTTCTTTGATTTTTCCTTTTTTCCCCACTTCGAAGGATGTTGAAATTATTTTATGTGGTAATTAACATTACACCACAAATGCTGTTGATTGGTGTAACTTGTATTGAACCCAGAATATTTCTATAACAAATTTTAAAAAAATATTTCCTGGTTTGTTATGCCACCTGTAATATCATGGTGGTGAGGTAGTGCCACTCACAATTAGGGGTGTAATGGTTCTCGGTAAAAAATCTAACAGTACGGTTCTCCACCCATGGTTCGGCACGCACTTGCACTACGGTTAATTTTAAATCTGATGACGCATCTATGTTTCTGTTGATGAATACGCATTCTGGCTTCCAAATACGTTACAACAGCAATGATAAAAAAATAAAAATAAAAAAGTGGTCAAAACAGTTACTCTTTGTAAATTTTGTTCAATAGGAGTGCCGTATGCTCTAATATGACCAGTCATTTATGCCGTCATCCCCGTGAGACCTGAACAGGACATATTGCTCTCTGTGTTTACACTAAACTCATTCAAGCCTTGCTAATTTAAACATTCACGAGCCAGAAGACGAGAAAAAAGAAAACTTTGAGAAGATTTGTGTGCGCTCACCCGAACCACCAAACCCGCATCTCAGACAGCGCGCAAATATTGAGTTCTCTTTCAAGTCTTGTGCTTAAATGGACAAATTCACACTAAAATTATGTCAACATGCCCTTATTGGCAAGCATCATAGCAAACATAGTAGGTTATGTCTTACATTAACTAAAACAGTCGAGAAAGACAACGCATGTATAACAGTGTCAGTATGTTGGATCCGTGTATTATGTCTTAAAGTGACAGCAGCCTAATATTACTGTCTGTATTTTTAATGTTAATCAAACAACAAAAGACAAGGAAATCACTCGCTGTTCTTGACTGAACAGTTTTTGTAACTTTAATAATGATTAATCTTTATTTAATTTATACAGTGATGATTGTATGCAATGTTATTTTAAATTTGATTACATTATTCAATTTCTGTACCTGAAAACTCCTGTTAGATACCTAAATAACCTGAAAAGCAGTTTATTTGTATCTTTGCTCTATTTGTGCCATTGCCTCTAGTTTGATTTTTTTTTTTTTCCCCTGAACATAGCACATACCGAATTGTACCCAAACCGTGACCCCATATGAATAACTTGCACTATAACATACACAGAGTTTGAGCAAAGTGTAAATGCATGACCATGACGTGTGTGGGTTAGTACTGTATGTTTGGCTGTGACTCAGCAGGGAAGTGAATCCTGGCAGGCTGTTTTGTTGGTAGTTTTGTATTTCACATCTATTAATAGTCGTTTTTCTCTGGTTCTCTCCTTCACCAGTTACCTCCAAGTTTTCAACTGGTAAGTACTCTTACTGTGGTTGTGTGGTCCAACTGTTTAACAAGTCTGCTTAGTTTTCTTGTTTTCTGCTGAGTTTTTGGCATGTTAAGCATTATTGTTTGAGTGAAACATTAGTGGTTGGTGTAAACTGGTGTCATGTTAATTTAAAGGGCATGTGTAGTAGAAAGAAGTTAACGCATGTCTTCAGCTTGTTGATCTGGTTTCCATTAGACAGAGAGCATATAAGAATGATCTTATGTTCTTACAACCAGGTTGTTTGCAGCTAATTTTCCTCTAGGGTTTAGTGAATGGTTAAAGTCATGTGTCCTGGAGACTCACTTGAACAAGATTTTGATTACTTTATTGAATTTATTAATTTCTGTAATTTTACAAAACTCTTCATTAGTATTAAATATGAAGTGGTCAGAAAAATGTTACAAATCTGCTAAAAAGTCAGCTGCTAGTATATATGGCTTACTTCCAATTACTATTTAATTTTCACTCAATAAAGATTATACATATATATAATTTCATATAATATTTAGATATTTTATATATTTAGAATCAATATATTATATACTGTAGATTCTTTACAAAATATATTTATTATTAGTTTGCTTTTTTCTCTTTTATTATTATAATTTACTATTCTTGAATTTATAATATTTTATCCTCTTTTTTTTTTTTTTTTTTTTTTTTTTTTTTTAGACATTTCCAAGTTTTCATCCCAACATCATTCCTTCTAAAACAGCGGCTATAAGAGAGACGGATTTGATGGACAAAGGACAAAGTTAAATATTCATTTTGAAAAATATTACTTTGGATGCCACAGAAAGAAGGACACCACAATTCCAGACCGGTACTGTCCACTACTGAGAGCAGTCTGAGTTAGGAAACCCATATAACGGACAACACAAATGTGAAAATAAGCATCGGATAGGAGTACATCACTGTACAGAACATTCTCACAGTGGAATTAACCATCGTTCTTTCAAAGGACACTGTATATCAGAGGCTATTGCTGTTGGATCTGAGAGTTTACAGTCATGTCTCCGTTCCTGAGGATTGGTTTTTCTAGCTTTGAGATGGACCCAGGGCTTGCTTACCATGAAGAAGTACTCAATCCATACTGTGCCGTCTACATGAAAGAGGCTGTGGAGACTGGTAAGATACCTTTGCTACTGATATATCAGGATAGTTTAAGTGCAAAAAAAACAAACAAAAACGTAGCTAGAAAACAGACACCCCTGGGTAGTTTCTTCAGTTATGGGTCTTTTTAAGTTTTTAATCAGCCAGATGTTGATTTTAACCTTTGTTCTTTTGTATATGAAGATCACATTAAAATTGGCTTTTTATCATGCCTTCATCTTTTTTTTTTTTCAAATGCATTTCCTATTGATACATTTTCATTTAAATATTAAAAGTCTACGACAAAGGTAAATAATATAAAGATTAAAAAATATTTTTAACATATATATTTATATTTTATCTTTATATTGTTGTATCATTCAATATGAAAATATATCAATACAAAAAAAAGATTTAGTGTTATTACCACAACAAACAACAATTTTGCCTCCAATAAATAATTTTCAGAATTTAGTGTGCATAGTTATAAAGTGGACAACACTGTCATTGAAAAGCATGCAAGACTTAAATGATGTGATGTGCAAAGAAAAATCAAAGTAAATGATTTGGAAAATAGAATATTTTTATTGTGCGTCAAGCTGCAATTTTTGCAAATTATGCAAAAAAGAAAAAAGTCTGAAAATATTATGTGTGTATTTATGAAATGCAAGACAAAGTAGTTGTCCATTTTATTAAAAATAAATGGTGATTTGAGTTGTGGTGGAAATGACATGCGATGGTTCAAGAAAATAAAAGAATTAAAGAGTTTTGTTGTGATGCATGTACATGTTAAAGTGATACATGTTAAGTGTTAAAGTTAAAGAAACTTTTGGAAGTACATGAAATTTTTTTTTAGAAAGTATATTTACTAAAAGTCTACAAGGACAAAATTGCCCGTAGTGGAAGAAAACACCCACATGACCCACCTACTCAGTTCTGAGGTGAAAGTGTGCAAGCAATGTGTCCGGTCAGAGTTTATTGAATATTGTGTGTCTAAGTGTGAATTTTTGCTTCAAGGGAAATACGTGTCATAAGTGTCATTGTCAGTAAAAAGGTGGTATCTGTTTCTTTCCTATTATTCTCACCATTTAGGCTGTGATTCATCACACAGACTTCCAATTTTAAAGGGGTACTTCTTAGTCATTAAACTAACTATTCAGCAAAAGAATCAGTTTATGACAGACAGAGTCAGTCAGTTCCCAAAAATATGGAGCCATGACAATTTTCTGAGAGCATTTGACAGCCAAATATGCAACAATTCAAGTTGTTTTGAAGATGCTGTCAAGATATTTCTATACGCATTACTGTAGGTACTCTATATGTGACACTACACGAGGCCTACAGAAATAATTTACACAAAAATGAAAATTCTGTCCTTATTTAGTCACCCTCATGTTGTTCCAAACCTTGTCTTTATTCTGTGGAACACAAATTATGATATTTTAAAGAATGTTCTGGTCGCTCTTTTCCAAGCAAACACGATGTGGAGTGTTGCTTTTGAGGTTCAAAAAGGAAGGAAACGATAAATAAAAGTATCATAAGATTTCAAGAAGTTCTCTGAACCCTCTGCAGCTGGATAATTGATTCAGTGAGTTGAGAACTTGAGAATTGCATCAGTCTGATTGTGCATGAACAGAGCAGTTTTGTAAACTGGATCCACCAATTCAGTGGAAAGACTTAAAATTATGATGAACTCATGAAAAAAAAGTGTGAATTATTCCTCTAAGACTGATCACTGCTTCTGTAATGCAAATGAATGTGATAATTAGAACTTATAATCAACAAATCAAATTTATATGAAAGGAACTATTTCTGCAAAAGTGCATTGGTACTCACTGATTGCATGCATGTTTTTAAAAACTGTGGTTATTTTTTAAGCACATTTGCTTGCACTGACCTCTAAAGCTTGTAAAATGTGGGTTTAAATCAGATTAGACGAAAAGATATGCAGTTGTACACACACATATCACTCAGACATGGTCACTGAGAAGTATTGCAGACACAAGGATTTCCAAGCAACCCCTTTGGTTTCATTCTTTAGAACCAACCACAACCACAGTTAGCTGTCAAAATATAAAGTGTCGCGTCATTCTCAAACTTCTTTGAAACATCTTGACCGCCAAGTACAAGTAAAAAAAACTGCAATTCCAGTTGTTGGTTGCGAAATTACAAATTAAACATGAAAGAGTGTTCGCAACCGGTTTTACCTAGTTATGCATTTCTGAGTTCAAATTTAATGGAAAAAAAAAATGTATGGATGGACTTGATTTTATCCATTGGGAATTGAGTTGATTGTGGGCGTAACACATTAGAATTAAACCAGGTGGTTGGAGGGCAGGGGTTAAAAAGAAATAAATGATGTTAGCAAAAAGGAAAGTCATTTCAGAGATGGTGTAATGAAAAATTACGAAGATTTTACCTAACATGCATTCTTGCATCATGCTAGACCAGGAACATGCATTAAGAAAAAGGAAATAGAGCTGGTTTTAAATGTCATGTTGACTTTAACTAAGGGAAAATGTTGACATTCTACCAAAATTGCTTGGTTTTCCTGCAGTAAAAGCTGCCAGATTACCATCACAGTAAGAGCATTGTGTCATTTCAGTAGTATTAGTTTCAGATCCGGCTGTAAAACACATAGAGAATTGTTTTACTTGTGCTGATACTTTTAAAGCTTAAGTCCAGTCAAATGTTCAGTGGTGTGAAACTCTGATTTAGTGGTGTATTTGTATTTTATTTGTGTGTGTATCTGTAGAAAAGGGTCAAGTGTACAAGCAGAAGCGGCCCACCATGTATCCGCCCTGGAGCAGCACGTTTGACGCTCATGTCCACAGAGGACGAGTAATGCATGTGGTGGTCAAGGACAAGACAGCTGAGCTAAAGACGGAGGCTACTGTCCAGCTTGACACCCTTGCATCACGCTGCAAGAAAGAGAATGGCAAACTGGAGATCTGGGTCAGTGTTTGTGTGCGATATAGATTTGCTGTGGCGAGTGGCGACATGCTCGCTATATACCAAAGCAAAGCAAAATGGAAACACACTGCTGATATAATGTACATCCATTGACTTACAGCTATAATTTTTGTTACTGTTAGTTATTTAAAAAGATGAATTTCAATTAGAACACTGAGCCCTTCATATTAAAAAAATATAAATATATCATATATAATTTAAAAATATTCGAGGAAATTGATATGATATATATGATTTCAATACATTTTGTGTATTATAGGTGGAACTGAAGCCACAGGGTCGTGTACTGATGGAGGCGCGCTATTTTCTGGAGAGGAGTGGTGTGTGTTTCTTTTATTCAGATCCACACTTTGTCTCTCACAGATTAGTACATTAACATTATTATTTCTATTATTATATATGTTTCCATGAATTGATGGATCTAGCACAGAGGTTTTCAAACTGGGGGACTTCATAATTATTTTTGGTCTTGTGTGGGTTCTTGTTTGTTAGACGCTGCAGGTCATGGTGAAGCAGATCGAGAAAGTGAACGGGAAAAAGAAGGGGTGTTCGCCCTGCATCACAGACGAGGAGCCATAAAACAGGCCAAAGTTCACGTGGTCAAATGTCACGAGTTTACCGCCACCTTTTTCCCTCAGCCAACTTTCTGTTCAGTCTGCAAGGAGTTTGTCTGGTATTATGCACACTCCCAAACAACCACATGTAAAACAACCCTGATAGTAAGAAATTAGTTTTTCCATACAGCCCTCTGTTTCAACATGAAACAGCACTTACAACTTCCTTAACAAGATGCATTTTTGAGTGAATCTGAATATTCTGGGGGAAATAATGTGGGCCAAGACTTTATGGATTTATCTATTGTAATATGATTGGATGGAAACATGCAAAAAAAAAAGATTAATATTATTTTTCCCCACCCACCTGGACTTGATAACATCAGCTGAAAAAAAAAAAAAAAAAAAAATGGTTACACTTTATTTTAAGGTGTCCTTGTTACAGTGTAATTATAAACTTAAGTACAGAGTATTTAAAAAAAAAAAAAAAAAAACTACATGTACTTACTGTAGGGTTAGGGTTAGTTGCATGTAATTATGCATAATTTACTGTTATTATAATAAGTACATGTAACAAGGACACTAAAATAAAGTGTTACTGAAAAATCATTTCAAGAGGCAAAGTTATAACATTTAGAAGAAACATTTTGAAAAAAAAAAAAACTGAGGAATTGTAAAAAGTAAAACTTTTTGATGTTTTAAATCTTTAAAATATCACTCAATCATTGAACCAATCAATAAAAATAATTTTATATTATTTACTCTCTACATATTAAGCTTCCAAAAAGTGCAGTCTGTGTATGATATGAAGTGTACGATATGATAACATAACAGTGAATAAATATATATACTTTATATTTTTTTATATTTATATGCACCTAATACATTACATCATGGTTTCTTTTCCTACTTCAGGGGCCTGAATAAACAGGGATATCAGTGTCGACGTAAGAACTTTTTTTTTTTTTTTTTTTTTCACATCCTCATTCCTTTCACAGTTCCTAAACAAGTTTCCATTAAATAAGTGTGTAGGAGGAGTCTTGACACTGATCTCTTTTTTCCCCCAGAATGCAATGCCGCCATCCATAAAAAGTGTATCGACAAAGTCATCGCCAAATGCACCGGCTCAGCAATAAACAGTAAAGAAACTATGGTAAACACAAGGTTTTCATCGCCTTTTCATACAAACACATCAAGCACACAAAGTGTTTTGTTTTGCAAGTATACTCCACACATACAAAAAGGTTTTGGTGCCCTGATTTTAAGCCAGAGACCTTTGGACATTTTGTGCAACTGTAGGCTAAGCAAAGTTTTAGTAATCTGCAGATGAAAGTATAATTATAAATATTTAAGAAAATGAATCATCTTTTTGTCTCAGACTCCTTCCTCTTTCAGTATTTGGTAGATGTCACAGAATAGTTTTTGTTTTTTTCCCCACACAATTTACTGAGTCACACTGAGAAAAAAAAAAAGAATGACGTTTTGGACATTTTCCATGTTGACCTGGTGTGTCGGTATATGTACTGTATGTATGTTCTACACTAAATGTGTGTGTGTGTGTGTGTTTCAGATCCATAAGGAACGTTTTAAGATTGACATGCCTCACAGGTTTAAAGTGTACAACTACATGAGCCCGACATTCTGTGAGCACTGTGGGACCCTGTTATGGGGTCTTGCTCGGCAGGGCCTTAAATGTGAAGGTGATTCATTACACAACCACATGTCAACTGAATGTTGCCTTTTCCATTTTGAAAAGGTGATTTTTAAAGCAAATTTCTGATATGTAGCATAAAATGCAAGGTGCAACATGCTTGTTCCTTAAGTAAGTTCATTTACCGGGAGGATGATGTATTTTTTTTATTATGAAATTATAGAGTTAGGGAGTTCATTAGTTTAAAAGGGTAAAGATATAATGTAGCCAAGTTGATGCACAACCTTGGCACAAGTCTTTTTAATAATATATTATGAATAAAGAGAATAAAGACAAAATGTTAAATAAAAATAAACTTGCTAAGTTACTAAATAAATAAAGTTAGAAAAAAAATCATATAAATACATATTAAAAGTTGGCATGAGCTAATTCAATCATTTTTAAAAATGTATAAGGAACATTAATGAGGGAAGCAAATGTCTTTTTTTTTTTAAGCATTTGCATAAGGAAAATCCAGTTGCATTTAGATGAAACCCACTGATGCACAAAATAAATGCAATGTAAAGTAATTGTGTAAATGCATAATCATGTTTTTATATACTTTTAAATGTATAAAAATATCCACGTGACATTTTTAGATTTGCATTTCATTTCAGTGTTTTAAGTGTGTTCTCATTGCAGAATGTGGCATGAACGTTCACCATAAATGTCAGAGGAAAGTAGCAAACCTTTGTGGCGTCAACCAGAAGCTAATGGCAGAGGCCCTGGCTATGATTGAGACCACTCAACAGGTTAGAAGACACACACATTATGAACCACACATTCTATGCAATTTGACAAAAACATGAAACAAATGTCACACCATTTTCATTTATTGCTGTTCAAATTTTAGCGGATATAATCCAGTAATTTCAGCAGGATTGCGCGTGTTTGGGAATTTCACATGATTTCGTAAGGGCTCAAATTGGTTTTCGCCTAAATTCCGCTAATGTGACCACACATTTAGTTGTCTCTTTTAGGTCAACTACTGTCTAGCAGAGCAACAGTTTGAGAAGAACCAAGAGAACATGTTAGTTAAACTCTACAGCTGGCTACTACCCTGTTGAAAAAAAACAAAAATAAAAAACAGCATATGCTGGTTAGGTATGTTTTAAAGCATGGCAGCTGGTTTGAGCTGGTTAAAGCTGGTCCTGATCATGACCATCTAAGGACCAACTAAGGACCAGCATAAACCAGCTGCCATGCTTCAAAACATACCTAACCAGCATATGCTGTTTTTTATTTTTGTTTTTTTGGAGCTAGCTCTATATAAATACTGAAGTTTGTTACTATTTTTATGGGCAGCAGTTTTGTTAACAAGCCACTCATAGTACACTAATAGCGCAACAGACTCAAGTAGTGCACAGTTTATTCCAATGGAGTATGGCATTAGCATGTTGCTAAGCTAACAATGTTATGCTGTAAAAAAACAATTTAGAGTACTGGATTAAATATATTTATAATAAATATCTATTTTCACCTGTCCGCCATGTTGAATGAAAATTGTCATCACAATGCAAATTAAAGCAAAACTTGCAGTTATGTACAACAGGCCCATGTGCTAATAATGCATTAGAGTAGGTTTCTGGTTGTAGAAACCTACTCTAATGCATAGTACATGAAACGTAGTGTAGTCATTGTAGTACATGCTGGGCACAACTTGACAAAGCTGAAGGATGTGTATGACCTACATTATCATGTGGTAATGTTATTATCAAGTATCATATCAATCTGATATGAATTCATTGCGTTTCTTCCCATAGCAGGCTCGGAGCTCGCGGGATGAGATTGTTGGTCGAGAGGGTCCAGTGGGTGTAAGTCAGGCAGAGGTCACTAGAGAGCCTTCAGGCCGCTTACCACTTTCTCCTCTCAAGCCTGCACCACCTCTACCACGCAAAGGTACATATACCATATGCCAAAATTACATACATTAACACAATTCTGAACAGTGTTGAACTTGCTACCTTAGACAGCTACTGAGTTAAGTACACTGCACCAAGAGTCGACCATTATCAAAATTATTTCAGGCTACTGAAACATTCCCTGTATAGAAGTTCCCAGAATGGAGTTGTGCTTATAAGGAACCAGGAAGTAGATTGAGAGGTCTCCCATGACACTGAAATTATTTTAAAGATCAAATTACAGTTGATTCCAGTGGAATTTGACATTAGCATGATGCCAAGCTAACATACTCTAATAAGCCCAAAATTTACACAGCACACAAAAATTGGGTAAAATAGCCAGTTTTAATTTGATTGAATTATTTTCAACATGTAGCAAATGAATGTCTGTCAATTTTATTGCTTTTTGAAATTTTTGGATTTTAAAAAAAAGTTTAAAACGTCTAGAGATAGTCTACACTCGTTCTGCGGTACCGTTGCTCTCACTGATGGTCCGAAAAGTGCGTAATAGTTAGGCTATATATGCTTATTTAACTTTTTAGTGTTAAATAAAAAACCCTTTGTGCATACCGTCAGATGAAATCCTGCAGGTGTTCATGGTTTTTCCATCCATGCAAAAAAGGCCGTGTGGTCGCACACTTGGCACAGCCCTTGCGACGGTATGCATCAGACGTTCAGCAAACGGTCCATGGGCGTGACTAATTCCACCATGACTGAGCATTCTGGGATTGCCTAAACAAACATTCTGCCTTAGAATTTGACCAAAATTACATCCTGTAAGGCTTAATTTTGCAGTATAATTTCAAAAAATGTTGCCAGCTCATCAGGTTTTGGAACAGAGCAATTGATTGATTAATGCTGTCTTGTTTCAGCTATTGATGACCAGCTCTTCTCTGTTCCTACAGAGCATCAAGGTATTTCATGGGACTCTTCGGCTGAGGGCCGCAGGCCAAGCCTTCAAGAGCTTGAGCCCCTGTATGCCACCCCACGCAAAGAGCACCACAAATTCACCCTAGACAATTTTACTCTGCATAAGATGCTGGGCAAAGGAAGCTTTGGAAAGGTAAGAGTAATGTATTCGACTCAAATTTCCATTTTAACTATATATTTATTTATATTTGCGCCTACTGTATATTAACTTTTGAAATGACTGGCCTAAAAACAAGACATACTTTGATTCTTTGGGCCAAACTGAGACAAAATAAAAAAATATTCAATGAATAATTGTTGAATACCAAACATGAAATAAGGCTGAAACTTGGGAAAACTTTGCCGTATTGAAACTAAACTTGGTAATTGTTCACAATACTACAGCCTATGACAAATTCCAATTTGGATACATACATCTACATCTACTTGTCAAAGGTTGCAAAGCATGGTTAAATCTTCTTTTAATAATTTAAGGAATTGGCATAGTTCTGCTATACTTTGATTTAACTGCTCACTCAATGTCCCTTGAAGTCAGTTCATTTTGTGGCTATATTGGTCATGTCCATTGATAGCTATTATAAATGGCACCACTGAATATGACCGAACAACACAATAGCCTATTAAACTGCATTCAGGAACATCATTCTGGACACATTTTATACATATCTTGCATATGCGTGTTTGTAGGTTTTCCTGGCCGAGCTGAAAGGCTCAGGGCAGTTCTTTGCAGTGAAGGCCCTGAAGAAAGATGTAGTTCTGATGGATGATGATGTTGAATGCACTATGGTGGAGAGGAGAGTGCTGTCTCTGGCCTGGGAACACCCCTTTCTCACACACCTCTACTGCACCTTCCAGACCAAGGTAATGCACACTGACACACTTAGGGATGGGCAGTTTGATAAATAGAAATATTTCAACTGGTAGAGATTTTGCTATATATTTGCTATGCTTCTTCTGTTCTGTGGTTTTTAAAATATAGTTATTAAAATATCTTTTAAAACAAATAACAAGGGTCTGCAATTAAGAAGAGCTATTATGGTCCTATATTTTAAATGTACTATTTTTTTAATTTATTAATTTTATTTATAATTAATAAAAAACATACTGCGAATAAATAATAAAGCACAATAATTATACATTTTTGTTTAATGCCTATGAATTTAAGCAACAGCCCTGAAATTCCATTCCACCCACTCCCATGACACACATTCAGCCACTCTCGCATATTGAAGTAATTTGGTTTTGTTGGACCAGTCTGAACTGATCTGTTTCTGTATTGGTCTCTAAAGGAAAATCTTTTCTTTGTGATGGAGTACTTAAACGGAGGCGACTTAATGTTCCACATTCAGACCTGCCACAGATTTGACCTCCCACGGTCCACGTGAGACTCATATGCAGCCCCCACAAACAAATTTTAAAAGCTTAAGACTCTGCCCACTGTTTCTGTGGTTTTCACCCTCTTCCACCTCCTCTTCTCTCTGTCGATAGGTTCTACGCAGCAGAGATTATATGCGGCCTGCAGTTTCTACATTCTAAAGGCATTGTGTACAGGTATTCACTACTGTGGAAACTATACCATAAAATGAGCTATAAGTGTGCAAATAGATAGATAGATAGATGCATCAACTAACATGAACTAACATAGCAATAACCTTTGTGAATGTTAGTTAATAATATATGTGTGTTCATGTTAGTTCATAGTGAATTAACTAATGTTAACAGATACAAATTTGGATCTTAAAAATGTATTAGAAAATGTTGAGATTAACATTAACTAAGAATAAGTCCTGCAGAAGTATTGTTCATTCATTGTTGGTTCATGTTAACTAATGCTAACAAAATAAACTTTATTGTAAAGTGTTACCATATATATATATATATATATATATATATATATATATATATATATATATATATATATATATATATATATTATATACACACACACTACCAGTCAAAAGTTTGGACAAAAGAAGTTTCGTCTGCTCACCAAGGCTGCATTTATTTAATTAAAAGTGTCACATGATCCTTCAGAAATCATTCTAATATGATGATTTGATGCTCAAGATACATTTATTGTGTACAATTGTACAAAATATTTGTGTACAATATTTCTTTTTTAGGATTCTTTAATGAATAGAAAATTCAAAAGAACAGCGTTTATTTGAAATATAATCTTTTGTAACATTATAAATGTCTTTACTGTCACTTTTGATCAATTTAATGCATCCTTGCTGAAAAAAATAATTAATTTCTTTAATTTCTTTTCAAAAAAATAAAAATAAAAATTCTTACTGACCCCAAACTTTTGAACGGTACTGTACAATGTTACAAAAGCTTTGTATTTCAGATAAATGCTGTTCTTTTGAACTTTCTATTCATCAAAGAATCCTGAAAAAGAAATATTGTACACAAATATTTTGTACAATTGTACACAGTAAATGTTTCTTGAGCATCAAATCATCATATTAGAATGATTTCTGAAAGATCATGTGACACTGAAGACTGGAGTAATGATGCTGAAAATTCAGCTTTGCCAACACAAGAATAAATTACATTTTAAAATATTTTCAAATAGAACAGTTATTTTAAATTGTAATAATATTTCACAGTATTACTGTTTTTACTGTTTTTTTAATTAAATAAATGCAGCCTTGGTGAGCAGACGAAACTTCTTTTTAAAACAAGCTTTTGACTGGTAGTGTATATATGGAACATGAATTTACATTGAATTAAAAAAAAAAGAGCATAAAAAAGAGCAAGCACCGCTAATTTGTGTGCATTTTGACTTAACAGAGATCTTAAGCTGGATAACATTTTACTAGACATTGATGGTCACATCAAGATTGCTGATTTTGGCATGTGTAAAGAGAACATGACCGGAGAAGCTAGAACGTGCACCTTCTGTGGAACACCAGACTACATCGCCCCTGAGGTGAGGATATATATATGTAATATACACTGTTTTTCAAATTATTATGCAAGTGACATATCAGTAGAATTTCAGTACAATAAACATTCAGATTTTAGTTTTTCTAAGAAAGTGTTTATTTATCCATGTCTTTTTAGAGAACTGGTATCAATCTCAGACAAAATAATTTACCAGGTACTTAAGTAAATGGAAACCCTACTTAAAGATGTTGTTCCACATCATTTAGCAAGTCACAGTTCTCATGCAATATGGGGAGGAAGAAAGATCTTTCTGAAGATGAAAAACATGAAATGGTGCAATGTTGTGCAAAAGGCATGAAAATATTGTGTGAAAAGTGAATGCAGATTATGGAACTATCATATGATTTGTGAGTGATTTAGAGCACAGCAGAACTCGGTCAGATAAAGGCTTATTAAGAAAAGTTTCTGTCAAATTGTATTAAAAGGGCAGCTATAAAAAAAAGCCAGTGTTGAGCAGAAAACAGGTATTTGAAGCTGCTGGTGTCTCTGGAGTTTTGAGAACCTCTCCATGCATTTACTTTTATTTCAGTTAAAAACAATTGCACAATATTAAATAAAGTAAATAAAACCAATAATAATTATTTGTACTATATGTTGTATGTTTCACAGATTCTGCTTGGGCATAAATATGGGACTTCTGTAGACTGGTGGTCATTTGGTGTCCTTCTTTATGAGATGTTGATTGGCCAATCCCCATTTCATGGGCATGACGAGGAAGAGTTGTTTCAGTCCATTCGCACTGATGACCCAAACTACCCACGCTGGTTATCTAGAGACGCACGGGACATTCTTGAAAAGGTACGTCTGAGTTAACAAATATTTTATGTTGATTTGTGGGTCTCAGTTTATTATAAACTATAACTGGGTTTTATGACTTGTTATAGCTATTTGTCCGGGAACCGGAGCAAAGGCTGGGTGTGAAAGGAAATATACGACAGCATGCGTTCTTCAGAGACACAGACTGGAAGGCACTGGAGAAACGACAGGTGGAACCACCCTTCAGGCCCACTGTGGTAAGTTCATTACAGAAGAAAAAGTATGTTGTTCTGTTCCAAAAGTTGCCTATATAGAGTTTTGGCCATTCATTTACACGACAACAGTGTTTTGGGGGCCTGAAAATTCAAACTTTTGGAAATGGGTTTCAAAGTGCAAGTTTTTGAAAACAATACCGTTATTTTCTCTGTGTAAACTACAAAAATGTGAATTTCTGAAAACACTGACGTCATGAGAATGCGCATTACATGTTCAGTCTTTAGGCGTGTAGTAATTCTTTACAAAGTGACTTCGCCATCTACTGGCCTGGCATGAATAATACAGCGTTTTTAGTTGTTTTTGCGTATCTGTGTGAACGGTGATCGTTTTGACAACGTTGTCATCTATACGCGAAAAACACAAAGGAAAAACGTTTCTGTTTTTAGTACATTGTTGTCGTGTAAACGTACCCTTAAGGTCCTGACTTAGCAGGCAGCTGCCTACGTAGACAGTAAACTGCAAAACAGCAGCTCACTAGATTTTGAAACAGAGTTCGTCACAAACTGTTACCTGTGACTGACATATTGCGCCTTTCTGTTTACAGAAATCAGCAAGTGACTGTAGCAACTTCGATAAGGAGTTCATAAATGAGAAGCCTCGACTTTCCGTCACAGATCGTATCATCATCAACAGCGTGGACCAGAGCATGTTTAACAACTTCTCCTTCATCAACCCCGTCATGGCCCGTCTCAAGAGCCCCTGACTCACAAACATTCTTTAAAGACATTTGAGCAAATACTGTGAACAGGTCCAAAGCAAAAGGCAAACACTCACCTGAACCATATAAGCCTCTAGTCAACCTCATTTAATTCTATGAGCTGTGAATAAAAGACACAGTAGTGTCAAATTATATATAATATAAAATACACTGCTCAAAAAAATAATAATAAAGGAACACTTTTTAATGAGAGAATAGCATCAAGTCAGTTAAACTCCTGGGATATTGATCTGGGGCCGTATTCACAAAACATTTTATCTTACCACCAAGAGTTCTCCTAAATGGTAGTAAAAGTTCTTAGCTAAGAGTTTTTTCTTAAAACCTATTCACAAAGCTGCTGAGACAAACTTTTACTAAGGAATAGACTGAAGTCTTAAGCTAAAAGTAAGGATGGGGTTGACCTCGTTGCTATGGAGTATACACACAGTGATTGGCTGATGGGGAAGGAGTCAGCGATTTAATCATACAAATATTGTAGAATGAGGTGTCATGTTTCCATATTAAAATAAAGGTTTTAAAATACAAATGTTGCCCTATTCAAATAAATATTTTTTATAAAAATGTTGCCATATTCAAATAAAGGTTTTAAAATGTAGGCTAGGTGTCACTAATTAAACTAGTATATACAGTTAATTGTGGACCGCCTCTTGGACGTCTGCATCTCAAGAGAATGCAAAATGCAAGCGACAAATTATGTTTTATAAACAAAGTTTGGGAGGAGCACATTCAAACGGTCTATATAATCAGCTCGAGAGGAGGAATATATACACAGACGAGAACCGACTCGCCTATAGTTACTTTGACAGTTTTCTGCATCCCTCCGCCACCCCGTCCCTCACTCTCAGCTGGGGATATGGGGAGAACTTTGGGTTTGGGCTAAATTCCAAGCTTGGAGCCCTCGATTCCCTATGGACAGCACACCAAATACGCTTATTAAATTTTTTTTACTCTATTCTATACAGTGTCTTTGGGTGGATTAGGACTGTTTGCGATTTGGTCTTAGTGACTTAGAAGTCCTCTTGTCTACTCCTAACGTTTCACAGATTTAGGAGCTAGTTTTAACGCTAAAATGCTTTGTGAAATACTCTTAGAGCAAAAATTTAGGAGCTACTTTTACCCATAAGATGTTTTGTGAATATGGCCCCTGGTCAGTTAAGTATCAGAGGGGGTTGTTAATCAGTTTCAGGTGCTTTGGTGTTACTGAAATTAACAACAGGTGCACTAGATGGGCAACAATGAGAAGACGCCCAAAACAGGAATGGTTTTACAGGTGGAGGCCACTGACATTTTCCCTACTCATCTTTTCAGACAAGTTTTGCATTTGGCTAGGGTCAGTGTCATTACTTGTAGCATGAGGCAATACCTGGACCCTACAGAGGTTGCAAAGGCAGTCCAACTCCTCCAGGATGGCACAGCAATAAGTGCCATTGCCAGAAGGTTTGCCGTGTCTCCCAGCACAGTCTCAAGAGCATGGAGGAGATTCCAGGAGACAGGCAGTTACTCTAGGAGAGCTGGACAGGGCCGTAGAAGGTCCTTAACCCATCAGCAGGACCGGTATGTGCTCCTTTGTGCAAGGAGGAACAGGATGAGCACCACCAGAGCCCTACAAAATGACCTCCAGCAGGCCACTGGTGTGAATGACTCTGACCAAACAAACAGAAACTGACTTCATGAGGATGGCCTGAGGGCCCAACGTCCTCTTGTGGGCCCTGTGCTCACTGCCCGACACCGTGGAGCACGATTGGCATTTGCCATTGAACACCAGAATTGACAGGTCCGCCACTGGCGCCCTGTGCTTTTCAGATGAGAGCAGGTTCACCCTGAGCACGTGGTCTGGAGATGCCGTGGAGAACGTTATGCTGCCTGTAACATCGTTCAGCATGACCGGTTTGGTGGTGGGTCAGTGATGGTCTGGGGAGGCATATCCATGGAGGGACGCACAGACCTCTACAGGCTAGACAATGGCACCCTGACTGCCATTAAGTATCGGGATGAAATCCTTGGACCCATTGTCAGACTCTACGGTGGTGCAGTGGGTCCTGGGTTCCTCCTGGTGCACGACAATACCCGGCCTCATGTGGCGAGAGTATGCAGGCAGTTCCTGGAGGATGAAAGAATTGATACCATTGAATGGCCCCCACTCTCGACTGAGCTAAATCCAAAAGAACATTTCTGGGACATTATGTTACAGTCCATCCGACGCCGCCAGGTTGCACCTCAGACTGTCCAGGAGCTCAGTGATGCCCTGGTCCAGATCTAGGAGGAAATACCCCAGGACACTATCTGTCGTCTCATTAAGAGCATGCCTCGACATTGTCAGGCATTCATACAAGCACGTGGGGGCCATTCAAACTACTGTGTACCATTTTGAGTTGCTGCAATTACATTTCAGCAAAATGGACTAGCCTGCTGCATCATTTTTTGAATTCAGTCCTTTGTAGGTTGATAATTTTCATTTCCATCAAGCAATTTGGCATCCTTTCATTCCTAACACATCACCCTGTCCATATCAGTATAGATATCCAGCATGATATTTTTCCCCATTGAGATCTGATGTGTTTTCAAAGTGTTCCTTTATTTTTTTTGAGCAGTGTATATATTGTTGTTATTATATTATTTGGTGCCTCCTTCCATTTTTGTGATGTGAAACGCAAAAGAGCATATGAACTAGCAAAATAAGAACATGTTGGTTCAGGGGTCTGAAACAAGCAACATAAACAGTAAGTTAATATTGAGTAACTTACATTGTAGACACAACATTGCCTGTTATCTATTTTGGTCGGCCGTCGAAAATAGTTCCAAACGAACTCAAAATAGAACACAACAGTTGTTTTTCATTCCTTACCTGAATGAATCCGTTTTGAACGAGGCGAAGTGAATGAGGCACGTATCGCCACCTACTGGTATAATGGCGTAAGCTGCAAAAAAAATGTCAATGAAGAATCCCAGACAACAGTGTATGGACATTATTAAATACGGGAGTGACAAAAGTGAAGTTTTGCAGGCGATGAATTTGATAAAACTTCATGTACATCTCATATTGTGTGTTGTATGTGTTTGAAATACATATCCTCATAGGCTTTCAAGATACTTGTGCATCATCAAAGTCATTTAAAAAAAAAAAAAAAAAAAAAGAATTTATTAGATTCAGTGTGTTTTATTAGAATGAATGCACTGGTGTTCACATCTTTAATACTGATCAGTTTCATTAGCCTATGTGTTCAATACTGAATTCTAAAGACCTTGTATAGAAGTGTAGTGGTAAAATATCACACTGTGTAGCATACTGTATGTTCAGTTGAATTCTATTATGTTCTTGGATTGTACAAAGTTATATATGAATTCTTGAAAATTAATGTGTAGTACATAAAAACTGAATATATTTAGAGAGAGTTCGTAGTAACAAATTCATGTTGTGTGTATAGTCAGCAGTATTATGATTTCTTGTGAGACATATAGAAATTATTTCCTTGTCATTATATTATATGTATGGTTATTTTACGGTGCATGAAAAATTAAAACTTTATTGTTGAATAAATTAAATTGTGATATAACAATGCCATAAATAACAACAACAACAAAAGCTGAACTGTTGATTGGGGTCTTTGGGACAAAACTAATCGAGGCAAGTATTTCAGACCAAAGGCAAGTCAAAATCAGTCTTATAATTGAAATTTTGGTATATCGTATCACATTTGCTATGGTATAACAACTATAACGTAATAGGCTTCTTTGGGTCAATATCACCATAGAGTGCCTTTCAAACCTCACAATACTCAAAAATTTGTTTTAATTTCCATTTGCTTTATGTCTTGTCATAAATAGTAGACACTTAAGTACATATTTTTGGATAATTATGGGCTATTTTTCGGAGCAAGTGTCGTGTACATATATATTACTGTTAAATACGTTTTCATTGCAATATTAAGATGCAAATTATATTTTCTGAAAGGTATGATGTCCCTTTCCTAAACAGGGTTATTTGTTTGCTTTCAAATTATAAATACATAAAAGATTTCATGCAAATTATGTGTTTTTAAAGAAACTCAATAACAATTTGCACATGTATTTTTTTCTTATTTATCCAAATAACTGCGATATTTGGATGCAGTTTTTTGTTTGCATGTTATTGCCCCCACACCAAGCTATTGAACACACTGGATTATATAGGTATGAATTATTATTTAAAATATTATTTTGATGACAGGGTGGACCAGCACATGACGGGGTGGACACATAAAGCAGAACACACAAAGCATGACAAAATATGACGATGAAACATGTATTCAACTTCTATTTATTCAACCCCCTGCCGCTTATTCATTTTAGTTTAGTTTAGTTTAATTTCATTCATATTGATTCAATACATCTTAAAGTTGCAGTCCGTAACTTTTTTGGTAAGAATGATCCAAATTCAATTTTTAAGCAAGTACATAATCAGCCAGTGTTCAAAACAATCTCCTTACCTTAGCCTGATTCACAACGATAAGCTTGTAATAATGATTTATAATTTGAGTGGTACAGGTAGGTTTACACAGGAAATTCGAGCTTCCACCGTTCGTCATTGCATCATTACATCACGTCTGTATACATACAGGAGTTCCGGCTAGTAGGCTATATCGCGTGTATGTGGATGCAGCAGGTGGTGATTGTGCGTTGATAGACAACCCACATATACACCACAAAACATTAGATTCTTCCTGTGCCGATGCACAACTCACGTAAAGATGATAATTCTACAAATAACTGCAATTTCAGGGTTCAAACAGAGACAGCGACAAAGAGGGAAAACTTGCGGACTGCAGCTTAAACTAAAAACCTTATGTAAACAAACACCATATCATGAACAGAGAGAAACAGACTTCTGAAAAGAAATCTAGATTCATTCACAAACAATAACAAAACACAAATAAATCATTTATAAATTACAAAATATTATCCACAGCAGATGTTTCTATAAGTTATAATATTACATTTCAATAAATTGCAATATTAAATACAAATGAATGCTATGTCCACCCTATCAAGTCTAAGTGGCCGACAGGGTGGACATTTTGAGCTTCAATTAGCTTATTAGCTTACAACAAACTGTGACTAGCTAAATAGCTAGTCTGGTTGTTGAAGAGAATTTGGTATATTTAAACTTACATATTTTGAAAATACTGTATTATATTCACTTACGGCATATTTTATGCCGACAGGGTGGACATGTTAAGCTTTGGCAAAACAAGCAAGCAAACTCAAACAAAGAAAATTTGCCAATTGGAAAGTCACCAACTTACTCACTTCAGCCTTTGAAATTCCTGCCCCTGAAGAGAAAAAAATCTGTTGTCCTGATGTCAGTAAAGGGGATGGCCTTTTCTTAAAGGGACAAATTCCCCAATACCACAGGGTGGACAACCATTCAAGGGACATGAAAAAAAACTCTTCTTTTTTATTAAATAAAAATATTGTTTTTATTACAAAATGATCAGTACACTCAAATTGAGTAATCTCTTATTTAAAAAAAAAAAAAAATATATATATATATATATATATATATATATATATATATATATATATATATATATGAAAACAACATTTTTAAAATTTATGATTTGACTATATTTTACTCTCATTCAAATTTAATAAGCAGTGCATGGGACATAGCAAAATAACACGCATCCTCTTATACAAAGCTGAAAAAAAATCTAGAAAATGTATCTAAAGAGCCAAGTAATGCTTTTGTTATGAATATAAAAAGTTAGCCTTATATCACACACCCTTTGTTAGTCATTTTTATGTTCATTCATGATGGCAAATGAGTTATTTATTTACAGGACACCAAAAGGCACCCTACAGTGATATTGACCCCTTTATGAATAGGGGAAACTTTTATGACAACATGCTCCATTTGTAAGCTAGTGTGGCTTTATTGTGTTGGTTTGTGCACACAATCTCTACAAAATATGAAATTGGAGGGCATGAATTGTGTATAGGTTTAGTTGGTGTTTGAAAAAAGCATCTGCATATGTGGACTTCTGACTCAAAACTATGGTTACACAAATTTAGCCCTTGTGAATACAGTGAACAGTGAGACGATTACATTAAAATCAACAATGACACATTGAGTCCACTAGAGGTCAGAATTTACTCCAGAATGAGATCGGAAGAGCGAGAGACAGGAAGCACAAGGATATTTTTTTTTTTTTTTTTTTTTGTGCACATGACCACTGAGTCATGGTCAGGAAAATGAGTCAGTGTTCTATATTAATGTGATGTAACACTATTTCTTGTGAATTTCTGGACATCCAGCAGAACGATAAATGAGTCCTTTTACTGGCTATTTGAAGTGGCTCTGATAATTTGCATTTTATTCGTTTGCATTGCTTGGTACGATTCATAGAACGACGGACATTTTCACTATGTCCACTGGCTCGGAGACAGATTATTGTCTCGACGGTCTCTTAAGATTCCCTGACCGGACGGGATAACTTATCTTTCACCTTCAGACAACGAATTTCATCACCTTGAACTTGAACAATCAGTCACACACAATTCCTCGTGACATCTCCCCTACACCACACACCCTGCATACACACAGTTCACTTTATGATGCCGTGCAGGTGTAAGACCATAAATGGTAGCGAATTTCTATCACGTGAGGTCTGAAATCCAAGCTCACTATATTCAGGTTGCCTTTAATTACTAGCTGTAAAATTTTTTTTTTTTTTTTTTTTTTTTTTTTTTACTGAAATATGAATTTGTGTGTATGCATGTATACTTTCAAATACTATTGTATGTTCAAAATACTCTTCAGTTGATGTGGGTTGAAAGTGTTAAGATTGTACAGCCAAATGATTTGGGTAAATGCCTACAGCATTCATGCAAACTCTCTGTCACACCCTGTAAATCACCATTAACCTGAAACCACATATGTATAAAGAGTAATAGAGTAACTGAACAATTTCCAAGTAGGCTGATTACTAAGTTTGAATATTCAAAGGCTCCATAAACATACACATGCACACAAGTAACTCCACTTTGGTCAAGGTTAAAGAATGTAGCCATGTCACTGTAGCTGAAGTACTTTGAGCATTATGACAATAAATCCCTTAGGGACAAAGTCTATCTGTCTGCCATTTATCTGTCTGTTTGTCTGTCTATCTATCTATCTATCTGTCTGTCCGTCCGTCCATCCATCCATCCATCCAACAGACTGTCTGTCTGTCTGTCTGTCTATCTAGGGCTTAGTGGCAGCGATATATGGGCAGTATTAGTTTGAGAATGCTACTTGATTTAGTGCACGTAGGTTGGCATTCTGGTTGCCATTTGAATCCGTCACTTACACAATTTGCAAACAGCATTGTCAGTGTTTGCGCGCACCTGTACCTGAACCTCTTTGTGTATGTGCACAACGTGCCTGGCTAATGGTGAAGCATTGAGAGTTAATCTAGATAGGGGTCAGGGCCAGTGTGCAAAGTAATGGGATCTAAAGTGAACAGGGTCAAGTGCAGAAAACAGTCTCACAAATCCAGCCTACACTTTCGAGATGTCTTTCCTATGTGTTAAACAGTCGCCATTAAAGAGTTCAGCACAACATCGCTTTCTTGCACTCGAATGGGTGCAGAGAGGAAACTATTTTATTATGTGAGAATAAAATGGAAAAAGTGACATAGGAGAAAGTGGCAACTGGAATAGGATGCTGAAAAACGTTAAATTGAAAGGGGTGAGATGTTGACAATACGTAAATGGAATTATACATTTAGAAATTACATAATTACAAAACACAATTAGATTATGTGGTCTTTACTGGCCAACAGCCAGTGGCGTGATGTACGGCATGTATGGGAAGTGATCTATTATAGGTTTTGTGGTAACAGGATTAGGTTTAACAGTGAGTGGGCATGATGCAAGGTTAAACCTATGTGTCATCTGAACTGGAGGAAATGGATTGTTATAAAGTCATCAAAACCACACTCACATAGCCAGAAAAAAATAAGTTTGAACCTCCTCATTTAAGGTTCAAAAGGTTGTGCATGGTTATGAAAGTGGACACAAAAAAATGACAAATAGGAAGTTCCCACATTTAATGTCATCTCTAATTCTTTGCTGAAATGCATAGGAAACCAGAAAATTGACTAATATTCACCTAGCTGGTCAGTTTAGCAACACTGGACAAACACAAACCAATAACAACATTAGGAAAAGATACACAGAAGCATTAGTTTAACCCCTGACCGATACTGGGAATTCCTGAAACACTTTGGTAATATTGAAAGCGGTCCTGAAAACGTCTTTTATTTCGTTTTATCTCTGCCTGGAAAGTACTGTCATTTGGTCAAGTGGTCTATTACTTTTTCAACACGATTGGACAAAAAACCCTATAGACTTGGGAGCAGGTTCTTTTGAGGCCTTAGCAACCACCTAAATAGTAACATTATTAAAAACCACTCCAACTCAACATAGCAACTGCTTAGCAACACCCTGGAAACACCCACAGAACACCCTAGCAAACATCCAAAAACCCTAGCAACAAACTAGCTAGCTAAACGTATAGCAACAAGCTAAAAACAACTGTATAGTAGCTAAGTAACATCATGGGAACACTTACCTTAACATCATGGTAGCAAGTTGTGGATGGCCAAACATCACATTTTCTTCAAATCAGGTTATTTTAAAGATGAATCACTGTGGTAACTTTCAGTATATGGTCAGAACCACAAAAACTGATACACATTAGCATAACCCTTATTTTAGGTGTACTCAGTGATTGTTTTTGTTGAACTGGCTAATAAGATTGTTGTCTTGGGATTTATACTGACACCTATTGGTGTGGATGTATTATCAAACAGCTAAAGTTTTGTCAATGTAGAAATGTGCTATTTGCAGTCAACCTTTACTTTATTCTGTGAGCAAAAGTGTTCAATAAAGGTTTTACAGAGATAGAAATGAGTTTTATTTTAAATGTAATTTTTCCAATCATTTCTTTATGTGTACACAAAAGTTTCATATAGAACCCCAGGGTTCTTGACTCGATTTGAAAGAACCCCAAAAAGGTTCTATATAAGGAGAAAAGTCTTAAATGATTGGATAATACTTTCATGTTCTGTATATGAAGCACCTGACAGAATCATTTAAGATTCTATATAGAACCTTTTCTTCTAAAAGTGCAAGCTTATGAAATGTCCCATGTTAGAGGTATCGTCGCACCATTTCTGGCCGAACAATGCCAGTAATCTTGTGATTGTGATGTAATGGTCTGGCAAATGCAGTGCTTGTTTATTTTTCTCCTTCGGATTCCTGTCCACTCAATGACATCATTGCAAAAGAGGGCTAGGGAAATTTACTGGGAGCTCATAAGCCATCTAATTCAAATTCTTTTGGGTCGCTCCTGCTGTGTAAATCAGTGCGATTTTTCCGTTTCATTGTCTGCCAAATATAAGTAATTCAACCAAATAAGCCAAGAATATTACATCCATCCTCCACAAAACCACTCAGTAAATGATGCGAACCAAAACAAACACTGCTAAAAATGTGATTTCTTTTCTTCTTTTTATGCATGTGTTCACAGGTTTGTTTGCTTGTTCTCCCTGACATGTGTTACATTACTTCCTGTTCATTTTTAAGCACAATAAGCTCTTGAGGTTACTGTCAGATGATAAACATTTTGGAAATACCACCATTTGCAATATTACAAAAAGAATGTGACATATCCTTTTGTCCTTTTGTTTAATGGTTCAAGCCGATCACTTCTACATTTGTGTGCACACGTGTCCTCATCTTGTCAAATCAAAAGTTTGGATGTTTTGTAACTCAGTGACAGCATTAAGTCAGTTTTGCTTGGGCAACTGTAGTTATGACAACTGTACAGTACCAAGAAATAATCAAGTCATGTTCATTATGATCTTTTAGCATGGCTAATAAGTGCCTGAGATGTGAGTGTTCAGGACTCCAGGGACAGTTGTTGGATGACATTCAGGCCCTGGTTTAGGTTTACTGATGCACACTTGCTCCTTTGAGGCTGGACTTGGAGTAAGACAGGGAAAAAAAAAGAAACTAAACCAAGCCCCATTTAGTGAATGTGAGAAGTATCACGTCCACCTGAAAGTCTCTCCTCCACTCCCTCTATCCCTCTCTCTCTCACTCCGCCCATCTTATTCTTCCTCCACGGTTCAAACCATAGCAATTTAGAGACAGAATTGGGCGAGGTTTGGTATAAAGGAGACACAGACATCACCTCATTTTTATCTGCATTGTAAAGAAATAAAGAAAAATAACAAACTTTAGTGTTTGACTAAGCTGAAGAAATGCTAATGCTAATGCTAATGCTTAAGCTAAGATGAAGAAAAAATGCACTTTTTAAGTTCAAAGGACTGGCTTTAATTTACCTTTCCCCACTAAATAGCCCAGCTAGGCAAACTTTTATAACTCAAGAGACTTGGGGTTTGCATTTATGCTGGCTTATAAATTTTTGTTTCTCCTAAAATTCTGATATAAACCTTTGATAGCATAGATCGTGACACTGTTGAAAAGACACATTTGAGATTACTGGGGTCATCTACGGTAAATGGCCTGTATAATATAATATAATATAATATAATATAGATGGATGGATGGATGGATGGATAGATAGATAGATAGAAATATAATTATCATTACAGAATGAATTGTGGTTTATTTAAATATAAACTGTAATTGTATATTTTATAATATATATTTATGATTTATTTAATTATATGATATAAATTATATTTAATTAAATATATATTAACAGCTAAAGAGAGACTAATTTGACTTTTTAAAAAGTAATTGTAATTTTTCCTATAGTAAGTTCCAGCTTTAGGCATAATATTGGTTCACACAGCATCAAAAGCAGCACATTTTATTGCTTGAGAGTGTTGCATACTCTCATTCACTCCTCCGGTGAATATGAATACCGGGCACTGTGACAGTGAAGCCTGGTGTAGCGTTTCCATGGAAACCCTGAAAGATGCCAAGTTAACTAAACCAAAGACAGTCACTTCTGCAGTCCGTTACATTTTTAGGGTCACGTCTGAATAAAAAAAAGAATGCTGACTACGGATTTCTTTTCTATTTGTGTGTTCATGTTGGCAAACATGAGCATGCATGTGTGAAAGGGGGGTTACAGTGGGGCGGAGAGACAGAAAGTGAGTACGTGAGTCCGAACACAGCATACACTGGGATTAATTATTCAGCCGTGAACGAGGGATAAAGAGAGAAAAAAGGACGAGGAGCAAACGTGCCACATGAGGACAGTTGTGCCAGTTTGCCATCTCATGTATTAATACCCCATAGATCCATTGATGCACATATTTTTCTTTGATGGGTGTTTCTCAGTGTTTTTTTTTTTTTTTTTAATTAAAACTTTTCTTTTTGTTATATGAAGGTCACATCAAAAATGTGTTTATCATTTACCTTTGTATGCTGTTAATTTTACTGTCTCAGAACCAAATATTTAATCAGAAAATATGAAAAATCTATCATAAAAATATTAACATGGTTTTAAACCTTCATAATCTTTCAATATTTATTGTGTTAAGTTAATTATATATATATATTTTGAGAAAAATTGTTTGTTGGGCAAAATTGTTGATCTTTAAATGACCCCATAAAATGAGCATTAGTTTAACACTGGTGAATTAAAAAAAACACTTTTACATTTTTTATTTTAAACACTCTACACTTGCCCCCATAGACTTCAATTGTAGTGCATTACTGTAAAATTTAATTTTTGTTTGTTTAACACACAAAAATCTCATAAGATCCAATTCTGTTGTCATCAACAGCATTGTAATGTATTAGAAGTACGAAAAATAATTTCTGGTATTTGCATAAATAAAATAAAATAATTACTAAAATTATAATCAATAATTACCAAAATAATTAAAATAATTACCAAAATTACTAAAACTAAAAATGAAATAAAAATAAATTAATGCTAAATAGAAATATTTATTAAAAAATTAAAAACTAAAAAAAAAAAAAATAACAAAAGCACATAACCATACCAAAATTACTAACAAAAGCTAAAATGAAAATGTAAACTGAAAATATAAAAATTTAAATATATATATAAAGCTAATTTAAAATAGTAATAAATAGTATAACAATATATAAATAATACTAAAATAACACTGAATCTGGAACATTCCTTTAACAGACTGTAATACAGATAAGAGAGTTTTAGAGTTCAAGGTTCAGTTAAGTCTTTTATCTTTGATAAAATCGTACACACGTCGCTTCTTCTCTCGCTTCCGACGGGTCTTGCTGTGCACGTATAGCGCTGTCATTTTAGCCCCAGTGACGCAGGTAAACCTGTGCCTGATGGGTCAGCTTTGACTGACAGGATTAGAAACTGGCCTTCCTGTCCTTATGAGATCTAACAAAAGATCTGACTCAGGGTTTTACAAGAACCACTTTCTCAAATGAATATGGCACGTCAACGGGATTTGAATTTACCCTTTAATTGTATGTAGTCACTTTTAGCTTCAAAAATAGACTTTAGCTCAGCTCTTTTTCCCTTCAAAACCACATATCATTTAATTGGCTCCAATTGATTTACATGATTAAGTGAATGAGAAGCCGTGGGAGCGAGTCCATAGGTATCCTGCCTTGCGTGTGTAGTTGCCAGCCGTGCTAAGTCACCACAGTGAACTAATCTCCAGAGAATTACAGCGCTATTTAAAGACACAGAGCTTAGCAGGATCGTGTCAAATCAGCCAGTAGAACAACTATATATTTATTTCAGCTGAGCCAGACAGAAAAAGTTTTTTTAAGAGCTCAGAGACAAATGTTGATGGCCATAACACGTGTGTGAAGCCATCATAACTGCATGCTAAAATGTTAAAACGCTAAAACACTTAGCTAGTCAGCAGTTCCTTTGGCTTAGCCTTTTATATTCTCTGTGGCTAAATGCAAAGTACATATTATATATTTTTCACCTCACAATGCTTTAGTGTTGCACAAAATCCTTGCAGTGCACTGAAACATTTGGACAATAAAAAGCCCCACAATGCACCATGAAAACCAAGGAGCATCGATGCTCACTATGTTCCCTTAACAAAAAATTCTGAAGTGTGAAACATGTTTCGCGAGCCGACTCACCCTGACACGTGATAGATGTTTAAAAAAAAAAGTTATCCAGGAACATGATTGGGCACCCCTGGAGTACACAATATAGGGAGCTAGGGAACATCCTGGCCTACAGACCTGATCACTATCAGCACCTCTTTGCCTTTAGGAATTCCAAATGCAAGGTGTTGGAATAGGAAAGCAAAAGTCTTTGATGATTTTCATCCTTACAATCCCACCTTGGCACCTTTGGCCACACTTACAGAGATCAAAGGTGACACAGTCCATAAAACATGCTTTCTTTTTTGTGCATTTGTCATCTTCGGACTTCTCGTTTTTGTTTGAGTTCTCTTTTGTTTGAGCCCTGTGTGAAAGATCTTCATCGAATGGTGTTGCACCATTCATAGATATGCAAATCATCCAGCAAACACTAAATATGATAAAATCCACTTGTCCCTCTCTTAAGGCAGGACACTTGAACTTGTGCAGCAGGGATCCTGGGATTTTAAAAGAGCACAACAAACAGAAAACAAACAGAAAAAAGTTAAAGGGTCAAAGGTTTGGCATGGTCAGAATAAATTTGTCTCTGACAAACAGCCCTTAAATTGATGTAATAAGAAGGTCAAGGTGAGAACAAAAGAAGATCTTAAAGGGTTAGTTCACCCAAAAATGAAAATAATGTAATTTATTACTCACCCTCATGTCGTTCCACACCCGTAAGACCTTCGCTCATCTTCAGAACACAAATTAAGATATTGTTGATGAAATCCGATGGCTCAGTAAGGCCTATTGAGAGCAAAGCCATTCGAACTCTCAAGGTCCATAAAGGTACTAAAATCATATTTGAAACAGTTTATGTGAGTTCAGTGGTTCTATCTTAATATTATAAAGTGACAAGAATACTGTTTGTGCGCCAAAAAAACGAAATAACGACTTTTCAACAATATCTATATGGGCCGATTGCAAAACACTGCTTCATGAAGCTTCTGAGCTTTATGAATCTTTTGTTTCGAATTAGTGATTCGGATCTCCTAACAAACGGCTAAACTGCTGAAATCACGTGACTTTAGCGCTCTGATTCACTGATTCGATTCGTAAAGCTCCGAAGCAGTGTTTTGAAATCGGCCCAAATAGATACTGTTAAAAAGTGAAAATCAGTGAATCAGAGCGCTAAAGTCACTAATCACTAATTCGAAACAAAAGATTCATAAAGCTCAGAAGCTTCATGAAGCAGTGTTTTGCAATCGGCCCATATAGATATTGTTGAAAAGTCGTTATTTTGTTTTTTTGGCGCACAAAAAGTATTCTTATCGCTTTATAATATTAAGATAGAACCACTGAACTCACATGAACTGCTTCAAATATGTTTTTAGTACCTTTATGGACCCTGAGAGTTTGAATGGCTTTGCTCTCAATAGAGGCCTCACTGAGCCATCGGATTTCATCAACAATATCTTAATTTGTGTTCGGAAGATGAACAAAGGTCTTACGGGTATAGAATGACACGAGGGTGAGTAATAAATTACATTATTTTCATTTTTGGGTGAACTAACCCTTTAAAAGCTCTTACACTGTTTCTAGAAACATTGAAATAAATGTGCTGTGCGTAAGTGACTGACATGGAAGAGAAAAGATTATTCAACAAAGTCGTTATTTTTGTTTTGTTTTTTTGCGCACAAAAAGTATTCTCGTCGCTTCATAAAATTAAGATTGAACCACTGCAGTCACGTCGACTATTTTAACGATGTCTTCAGTACCTTTCTGGGCCTTAACAGTGGTGATTAAATTGCTGTCTATTGAGGAGTCAGAAAGGGATTTCATCAAAAATATCTTAATTTGTATTCTGAAAATGAACAAAGGTCTTACGGGTGTGGAACGACATGAGGGTGAGTAATAAATGACAGAATTTTAATTTTTGGGTGAACTACCCCTTTAAATAACATTGTCTGCATATTTTTTGAGAGGCAGAATCAGATAGATGTAGATTTGACTTTGTGTGTGAAAACCAAATGGTGTTATCTGTGTTTGCATTTACCTATGGCTATGTGTAAATGCAATCATGCCCCAAACAAAGATGAGGAAGTTTTACAATTGTGATGCAAATTTGGTCCTGTTTTTGTAACAGGGAGACAGCATGAAAATGTGAGTATGAGCTCAAAATCTTTCCACACATTTTTGTTAAAATTTTCGCCGGCAGAGGTTGCATTTTCAAAACAATAACAAAGGTGAAGCTTGATGACGATATGAAGGAAAGTGAAATTATGGGAGATGTCGTTTTCACCATGCAGAGAAGTATGGAATTCACGAATCATGTTCACGGATGAGGTAACGAATTAGTTTTTGTATTATCTGTACGTTTGATTACACTATTTTATATTATCGTAATGAATTTGCTGCAAGGAACGTGACATTTAATGCTATATTAGCCTGTTGCTGATATGTGTCTATTTGTCAAATGATTTGGTGGAATAATGCTGCGCAGTTTTACGTGTTTAAAACATTCGTACTAAAAGTACATTTGAGCGAATCCACAGTATTTGCAAGTAATGTCTAAATATTTTGTGCAACACATATTTCACGGACATGGTCACCAGACTTAATAAAAAGCATTACTGTAGTACAAACAGTGCAATATAACTGTACGTGTAATTTCATCAGCATAACCCACAGAATGAATAATTATGATCACTTTTCAAGTGAATCTATCTATGCAATATCAGCTGTCATGTCATATCTGTATCTCGCATTGTTTATATGTGACATTCATATCTATTCAAATCATCTGTACATGATTATTACTTGTACAATAAATAATATACAGTATAATTGCTTACCTGTCTATTAAAACATGTGAGAGCGGAGTCTCTGTCAAGTCCAAGTTTATCACGAAGCTCTCTCCATTCCAAAAACGCCAAGCCAATATTGATCCTTGTTTTATTCCTCCATTTGTCCCAAAGCCTGCTTGCCTCAGTTAATCTACAATTGTTTTGTTTTTTTCTGTACTCGCCAATGAATAATCATGATCCATGATGACTGAACGACACAACATCAGCGTGTTAAATGCTGTAAAACCAACACTTTCGCATTTTGTTCATGTGAGTTGCAGTAGTTTCTACAAGCGGATAGGGCGGGTATTACATCAATGATAGGCGACGAGCCATTATTTAAAATTGGAATTTCTCTGGATTTACAAATCCTTGGGAACTTTTGGGATAATGAAAGTACACAGCTGAATGAAATATATGTAACTTAAAGGATTAGTTCACTTTAAAATGAAAATTAGCCCAAGCTTTACTCACCCTCAATCCATCCTAGGTGTATATGACTTTCTTCTTTCTGATGAACACAATTGGAGATATATTAGTAAATATCCCGACACATCCAAGCTTTATAATGGCAGTGAACAGGGTTCACGAGTATGAGCTGAAGAAAGTGCCTCCATCCACATCCATCCATCATAAACGTATACTCCACATGGGCCTTCTGAAGCGAATCGATGAGTTTGTGTAAAAAAATATTTAACAAGTCTATCTATTTAACAAGTTATGAAATAAAATATTTAGCTTCCGCTAGACCGCCTTTCCGTATTCAACGTACGACTATGAAGAAAGTGTAAAACTCTTGCAGTTCAAAAAGCTTACTCTACGTCCAACGCCTTCCCTGTTCAACTTACGGAAAAAGCTTAACTGATGCAACGCCAGTTTACATTTTCTTCGTAACTTGAATACAGATAATACTCAACAAGAGTTTTAGATCTTTGCCCTTAGAAAGTGATTTCCTATTTTTTTTGGAAGTGACCTGCGGCCAGCAACCAGCATTTTTTTCTCTGTATGGTCTATTTTTGTGACAGGAACTACAAAACCTGCTATCTTTGCCACATGGTTGTTTGCTATGTTCTCCTGGATTTTCATGACTCTCTAATACTTCTTTCACACCATGCGTTCTGGAACATGACTGCACTATTACGGTGCTGCATCACCTTAAGAACTGAAATAGGCACGCTTTCTTAACAAAAGAAATCAAAACATGGCCCACTGAACTAAAGGTGTCACAATTAGCAGACCCTCAATGCTCTTCTTTGCTTTTAGGAATTCCAAATGGCCCTTGGAGGGGGTTGGAACAGGAGAGCAAAAATCTTTCTTTCACCAAGTACAACATGTTCCTAGATCAACATCTTTGTCAATCCTGGAACAACATTCCAGTCAGCCCATCAGATTTGAGGGACATGTTTACAGTTTATATCCAGTTTAGGCGTACAACCAGGGATAGATGCTTCTACATCATTGTTATTCATCTACATTGTACAACGAAGACATTGTCATGTCGCCGGAAACAGAGTTTCCAGTGTCCCAATGTTTAGTGATTGTTACAGTGATGCCATTGTTACAAGTGCCTGAATTTGTGTACATCAGGAATTCCCAACCTGGAGGTCCTGCAAAGTTCAGCTCCAACTCTGATCAAACACACCTGAACCAGCTAATTAAGATCTTCAGGAGCACTTGATAATTACAGACAGGTGTGTTTGATCATGGTTGGATCTGAACTCTGCAGGATCGAACAGAATTGCGCACCCCTGGTGTAAACGATATACTGATTCACCACCTATAGGGAGCTGATTGAGATGCACGCTGAGTTGTTTATAGTATGTTGCTATGTGCTATTGCTAGTTTTCTGGGTGTTTGCTAGGTTGCTTTAGCATCATGGCATATGAAATGAGACAGTTATTGAATTTTATTAAGCTAATTTTTAATGTGTGTATGATTTTTTTTATGTTTTACTGTCATTCATGAGACGTTTAGACAATGAAGCACAAACAAGACAACACACATATTAGGGGTCGTTTACATGACAATGTTTTCACCAAAAACGAAAAACTTTTTATGCATTTTGGCCATTCATTTACACAAGAACAGCATTTTGGGGGCCTGAAAATACAAACTTTTGAAAATGGATTTCAAAGAAAATGATAACATAATCGTCTCGGTGTAAACTAGAAAAAAGCGAATTTGTAAAAACGGTGATGTCACGCACATGCGTATTATGTGTTCAGTCTACAGGCGTGTAGTTTTTCTTTACAAAGTGACATCGCCATCTACTGGCCTGGCATGAATAATAACAGCATTTTTAGTCATTTACCGGGATCCGTGTAAACGTTTTGACAGTGTGGTTGTCCGTACATAAAAAGGGTAAAAGGGTAACACTTTAGTATAGGGAACACATATAAACTATTAACTACGATTTTTCCCTCAGTAAACTCCTAATTTACTGCTTATTAATAGTTAGTAAGGTATTTGTTAAGTTTAGGTATTGGGTAGGATTAAGAATGTAGAATATGGTCATGCAGAATAAAGCATTAATATGTGCTTAATAAATAGCCAATATTCTAGTAATATGCATGCTAATAAGCAACTAGTTTAAATACCCTAAAATAAAGTGTTACCGGTAAAAGAAAAACTTTTCAGGTTTTAGTACAATGTTGTCATATAAAATACCCTCAGATGGATCAGCTTTTTCAGCTGCATTCCCCCTCTGTCACATTCTACCACTGGCCTACTGTCTGTCAGACTTAATAATGTCTCTTTAAGCAGGTTTGGGAAAATGAGAATTAATTAACCAGCACAATTTGCCAAAGTAATTAGAACCATCTTTGTTTTCTGAGAACAAGTGGAATTTCTTGCACAATGCACATCTCTGTCAGCCCTGTTCACAGGAAACTGTGTGGTTTCATTTTTATCGTGACCCTGATCCAACTTCCTCAAACCACAGTCTCTGGTTGTAAGTAAACAGCACAAGAAAATACAAGCATGTTTCGTGAAAAACAAAACTTCAAAAAGAAAGTCCTAACATTAAGCAATGATAGAAAATTATATAAAGTGACCATATCAAAAGTAATCCCATTATGAAATGTAATTTTAATTACTGTATGGCTTTTTTCGTCCATGTCTTTGGCTTTAGATCTGAGGTCATAGAGTGCTGCAGGAATGAGTTCTAAAATCTGGAAACAATTTTTGCTCTTCTAGTTCTTCTAGTCCTAAAGTCAGTGTTTATTTTTTGTTTTTTGGTTAAACGGCTAAAATAAGGTCTATGGTTTCCACAAGCTCAAGATTTTACATTCATGTTTTATTCTATGACATAAACTACATCAGTTATATCCCTTCGTGATTTTTTAATGCTTTTACGTGTCTTGAAAAAGGGAAATGGGAAAATTCATCACTGGTCCGCTTTTGCAGCCTCATTGTGTTTATTCTTAGGTTCTTGCAAACTATTCTCAAAACTACTCAAACTTTTTAACATGTAGATTTTACTTCAAGATTAAAGAATTGCATTCATAGCCTAACTTCAGAATTCATAAAAGTTGTTAATTTGCAAAGATCATCTTGATGAAGAAAACATGTAAGAATTTGTTGGTCGGAGAATTTATTGTCTGCAATAATCCAAAAGCCAATGGAAAAAATCTGTTAGCTTTTTGTTGAGGGAACTAGGGTGAACTTGTAGGTTGGGTTACAAAAATATGTAATTACTGCAGTGCTCTATGCAGTATGTTAATGTACTCCTAGAAGTAAAACTTTTTGCGTATGAATGCATTTAAAACTTTTTCTTCCTGGAAAACCAAACTATTAGAAAATAAATATTGTCAACATTTTCAAACTTTCAACCAACAAAATGCTTACAAAAATGTAAATATACCCTGCCAACTTTTTTTTAGGTGCACCTGTTCAAGTGCTTGTTAAGCAAATCACATAGCAGCAACTCAATGCATTTAGGCATATAGACATGGTCAAGATGATCTGCTGAAGGTCAAACTGAGCATCAGAATGGAGAAGAAAAATGATTTATGTGACTTTGAACGTGGCATGGTTGTTGGTGCCAGACTGAGTATTTCAGAAACTGCTGATCTACTAGTATTTTCATGCAAAACCATCTGTAGGGTTTACAGAGAATGGTCCAAAAAAGAGAAAATATCCAGTCAGCGGCAGTTTTGTGGATGAAAATGCCTTGTTAATGCCAGAGGTGAATGACCAGACTGGTTCAAGCTGATAGAAAAGCAACAGTAACTCAAATAACCATTACTTACAATCGAGGTCTGCAGAAGAGCATCTCTGAATGCACAACACATCAAACCTTGAGGCTACAATTACCAAAATTGGACAATACATGACTGGAAAAACATTGCCTAGTCTGATGAGTCTTGATTTCTACTGTGACATTCAGATGGTAGGGTCAGAATTTGGTGTAAACAACATGAAAGCATGGATCCATCAACAGTTCAGGCTGGTGCTGGTGGTGTAATGGTGTGGGGGAAATTTTCTTGGCGCACTTTGGCCCCCTTAGTACCAATTGAGCATTGTTTAAATGCCACAGCCTACCTGAGTATTGTTGCTGACCATGTCCATCCCTTTATGACCACAGTTTATCCATCTTCTGATGGCTACTTCCAGCAGGATAATGCACCATGAGTTCACTATACTCAAATGGCCTCCACAGTCACCAGATCTCAATACATCAATGGGATCTGCAGCAACTGTGTGATGCTCTCATGTCAATATGGACCAAAACCCCTGAGGAATGTTTCCAGCACCTTTCTGAATTTATGCCACAAAGAATTAAGGGAGTTCTGATGGCAAGTGTACCTAATAAAGTGGCCAGTGAATGTATTTTCCCTGAAAACACCTGCATCCAACTAGAATTAGCACACTAGTTCATCATGGTTCATTGCCATACTGTAAGCCAAATCCAACTGCCTATTTTTAAAAAAGGATAAGCCCTTTAATTTCCTGTTCGAATAGAAAAATATGTCTACACAGCAATTAAAATGATGCTCATTAGAAAGTTCTGATTTGATCAGGTCTCAATAACAACAAACTACTTTCATTTTAAATATGTGCCACATTCCACAACCACAAGTCGCTTTTACAGATGTTATTGACATTTCCAAAACACAGGGAAGCAGCTGGTGGGACATTTCCATAGTGTGCAGGACAATCCGACTGTATCCATCTGCACATGAATAACTGGGGGCGTTGGGTTTGTCTCATGTGATAAGCTGACGACCTGATTGACTTTACAATCTGATTGCAGTCTGCCGATACATGCTCTGCATCCCTTCAGCCTGGAGCTCAGACTCAACACGGAGCTATAAATAATCATTAGAGCTCCCTGATAACAGCCATATACACTCTTGAACTACACTGCCATTTACTACATGGTCATTTTAATTCAAGAGGTATAATTAAGTAAGGTGTTATTTTAGGATTTTTTAAGTCATTTCATTTGAAAAGTTGGCTGATCACAAGAAATGACAAGAAATTTCAGCACTATACCTGTGTTGCCATAGACATTGGGGAAGATGCAGTCCTCCAATTTTCAGATACATTCAAGGAGATTTGAAGGTCAGTGAAAAATGACCTTAAATAGCAAGTAGGTTAGTTGCACCACACCGCATTATATACAATCAATATTCTTTGTGCTTTGTGCCAAGAACAATATATTTATTCTAATTAACAGAGTTCATTATTGAGCATGATGAGGCCATTATTTACTGAAATAAGACAATGAAAGAACTGTACCTCTGTTTGAACCATGTGATCAACAATCCATGTTAATTATGATGATGACTGAGAGATGACACCATTTAATTAAAAGGGAAATCTCACATAACAGGGTTGGAAGTTAAGTTGGAAGTAAGTACAGAAACAAATATATATATATATATATATATATAGCTTTGAAAGGACAGAATATGTAAGGATATATATATGTGTGTGTGTGTGTGTGTGTGTGTGTGTGTGTGTGTGTATGTGTGTGTGTGTGTGTGTGTGTGTGTTTGTGTATATTATATATATTCGAAGTTGTAAATAAATGGTATATTTGACATAATTATTATTTTTTCTGTTCCTGTGCTTTCAACCCATTGAATTAAATCTAAAATTTTGAAGACTTATTTTTCTTGTAAAACACTCCAATAATCTTTGTTGTAATGTTTTCTTAAGTTTTTTATTAAAGTAAAATTAAGTACAATAAATGAATACAAAGATTTTAAATAAACTCAAATGGTTTTCCTAAAACTTATCTAATAACATATTTTGTCCATGCAGAGCTATCATGTTTTACTGTTGTTTATAACAAATAAACTAGCATCTGTGCTGGTCCTTTAACCAATGGCTGTTTTTGTTTACACTGGTTATTAAACTGTTTATACAATTCAATATTTTCAAGTGTAATCTAATACAGCCTTCCTGCTGTAGGGAAAAGATGGCATTTGACAGATGCCATGTGACTAAAGTGACATGCAATTTGCATCATCTCACAATAATTTGAAAGGTAAATGAAAGGCTGACTGGTTATACAATGAGTTTCCATTAAGGGCAATAGATCTGTTCCAACAGGTAAGCAAAGCAAAGAATCCAAAGGGCCATAAAACACAGATAGTGCTCATTAGAAAGAAGGCGGATGTGGTTGTGGCTGAAGTGAGGACTTATGCTGTTGTGTGACTAAATAAAAACAGAAAACTGACCGCTGAAGGGAGCTTAGTAGGATGGGAAACTCTCGCCCTGTATTTGACCATTTATGGAAAAATGGCAAGATAAGGAAATGCATTCTGTGAAAACAAATAAACACCCACAAATCCTCTTTTAGACTGTTTATTGATTCAGTAAATGCATATAAATGATTCACTTTCTTCAGAAAAAGACAATTAGACTTGTAGATATGCTATACAAACTCAGTAATGAACAAAGTGCTTAAAAACACAAAGTCTAGTACAAATAAATAAATATTATTTTAACAAAAAAGGAAAGATATTACAAAATATGAGGTTCAAGTATCAGAAGCGAACAAATGAATTATCATTTTGAGCCAATGTACAACATTGCACCTATAGTGTGATTAATAGAATGTGTAGACGTCAAAAACTGGACATCTTCTCAAAACCATAATTTACAGTTAAAGCTGGTATTTAGATTCGAAGAGTTAAAATTTTACTGTTCCTACAAAATCTCTTACAAATTCAATCTGTAAACATTTCATTTACAAGGGTAAATCTGTACAAACATTATCAAATACTAGTTCTCTTGATCAGGCTGAGCCATGCTAACAGAAGTGGAACTGAACTGGAAAAAAAAAAAAAAATTCAAATGAATTTCATTTAAATGTTATTTTTTTAAACATAATTCTCAGTAGAATGTAAAAAAAAAGCAGGTCTGGCCTGATAGCTCAAGCACTAGGCACTCTAGGGAATTAATAAAAGAACAGTATAAAAATGTATCTTATATCCAACACGCCATAAATTACATTAATTATAAACAACAAATATAAACACTGTTTCACTTTGTCCCATCCAAACACACATAAAACACCCTGTTTTTATAACCTTGCACAATAACCTTGTCGTCAGGTTTTAGAAACACACAAATTACACAAAAAACACACTCACAATCCATATCCATAACACAAATAATCTGAAACTGCAGTGGACAACATGAGAACTTTTAAACAGCCTTCAAAACTGCCAGCAGCATTAAAAATAGTAAGATTCATTTTTGCCCTCAAAGATTAAGACAAATATATGCAATTAATCTAAATGTGCAATTATAATGTGCAATTTACTTGCAGCATATGTTTGAAAGAGAGTGCAGAATAGACATGAATCAGCCCGCAAGCATCTGCAGGAGATCTTTGGTCTGTTTTACTATCATCCTTCAACGTTCAGGGCATATTCTTACCATCAGTGTTAAAAACCCAGCCGAGACCAGAATAAAAACATCTACAAGTGGTATCCTGTTACGTAAACAGGGAATAGTGTCCAAAATGTGGGGGTGGTTGACAACATGACTTAGCCGAATGTTTAATCCCTGCCACTGGGCTCCGATTTCTCTTCATACACAAAAACACACATTTAAAACACCAAACTAGTACAAACCACACAATACGTACATTAATTATGAATTCATAGACGAATAGAAAAACCCAGGTGGCACTCAGTGTCCATTTTTTGGGAGATGGATGCACAATCCTCTGTAAGAGGAAGAGAGGAAGCAGCTTGGCAGGAAACTCTTCCGCGCTGAGTAAAGCAATATAGCCGAACAATTTCACAGGCAGAGCTGAGGGGGTTCGTGGCACTCCATTGAGCATTTTTTCAGGTTCTGTGAAAAACATAACAGAGAACATTCGGTTAATTACTGAACAGTTGGTCTATTCAACAAGCTAGCCGCTAACTAATAGCATATTAGCAATTAGCATAACAGAAAATTGCTATTATTGTTATACAAGTCTACATGCAATCTGCACTGACGTATTTCCAGAGAATTTGAACAATGAACGCAAGCTCTACATATTTTCTGCGCCTTGCCAGTTTGTTTATTGAATATTTTGCTAATTTGACAATGTTTTCAGCTAATAACCCTGGTATTTTAGTATTAACAGGTGGTTAGCAAGTGCTAAATGTAAGTACCAAATGTTCATACCATTTATAAACAGGGCTTTTAAGTGTAATGCTACCTCTATTTAACACATTTTACCACATTCAAATGCATTCTGTAGATTCTGTCCCAAAATTAGTTTGAAATTGCTATACTATTTAGCTACTCTACATTATTAGGTAATATGAGCATTACCTCTGAAAGAGCAGCACTGAAACCACTTGTAGGTAATGTAAAAAAGTGCGTCTTTAAGCATGCAAAAGATGAGCAAGAGACAGACTGTGACCATTTATAGAACAAATGAGAAAGTGGGTATCTAGATAAAAATGAAGATATAAACAAAGTGGTGTTTAACTACGGTACTTGTGTACATGTATATCTTCATCAATACCACTTTTAAAGGGCCCATATTGTAAGATTATCGCATTTAATCTTCATAATTGGTTGTAATTTGGTTTTATGTCACCTTTTTTCCACCCTCTCTCTAAAATAAACAAGATTGCTACTGTAACTTTAAGACTTCCACATGCAAATAAGGTTGGTTATGATTGGCTAATCTTTATGTACTGGCATGGTTCAACAATAACGTTCATCAATGTAGGTCAAGTTGTAAAATACAAAATAGGTAATGTAATAAGGAGGTCTTATGTTAATGAGCTTGTGACATCATAATCACAAAGACTTCTGATTGGCCCCTTTTTGCAGCCTTGTTTCTGTAAATAACCAAGTGACAGATGCACCAAGATAAACTTTGAGTTTGATTGGATATCAACAACCAAAGATATGAGATATGTTTCCTTGCTGTATTTAAAAGTTGATAAGCCTATTTAAGAAAAATCCTTTATAATGTATGGCCCGTTTAAGGATGTTGCACAAGTATGTGATAGCCAAGATTCAAGGAGGTGAAATTATTTGAAGATGATAAGAAAGAAACAGAAAAAGAAAATACTTACAGACAAGCTTCACTAAGCCAGTGCTGTAGCACATAAAGGTGAATGAGGAAGGATGAATGGAAGGAAACAGGAAGAGAATGTGAAAGGGTGAAGCATGAAATGATTAGTATGTCACTATAGGGTTATGAAAGTGTTATATGACACAGGTTTTAGATCTATGAACAGTAACTGTGGCTCACCTGTGTGGACAGCGCGAGTGTGGTGTGTGATGTTGAACACAGGGTCAGTTGGGCGGGCGTCATCTCTCTGATGATCGGGTCATCTAGACCTTCAATGCGAGGTTTTTTATTGGGTTCAGGGCTGGTTAGAGGGGTCACGCTGTTTCTCCTGATCAGAGTGCTTGGGCCTCTCCTCATCTCCTAGAGAGAGAATATAGAACAAGAGATCAGAAGCTGAAATGGTAAAGCTTTTGTGTGTATATGCAAGTGTGTGAGTTTGTGTTTACCTCTGGTCTGTCTCTATGCGTATTCACTGCCTCCACATTCAGAGAAATAGATTCAACTTTGCACCCTTTAAAATACCAAAAATAACACAGTTAGTTTACATAATACTTGTCAATATAATTCAGATTAGATATGTCAGAGATAATAAGCTAAAAATCTTACCATAAGCCACTGGGGTCAGCTTCAGTACTGTGTGGAGTGGACACTTCAGGAACGGCATCTCATCTGCCAACAGGAAATTAAAGGTTAGTATGATTGCACTTCTACTGAGAATGGAAAAATGTCAGCTGACGCAGGTGTATGACCAAATCTGTATGACTTTTTCTTACATGAAACACAAAAAGTGACATTTTGATGTTTTTTTCCATTCTATCAAAAGTATTGGTGCCGTCACACTCCAAAAAAAAAAAAAAAAGTAGTCCATATGACTTCTGGGTTGGTTGCATAAAATGCTTAGACTAGTCTTACAGGTTAGTCGTCTAATTTTTTTCTTTAAGCCTGTTTATAACAGTTACATAAAAATGTTGATTGCCCTCATTTGAATCTGGAAAATAAGTCTGATTACTCCTTGGCTAACTGCTAGTTGGTCAGACTAGTTCTTAGGACATGGTCTTAACATAGAAGCTGTGTTTATGCAACTGGCCCCTTAAGTCATATAATAGCTTAGTATCGTGAACAGGCCAAAATTTTAAGAAAAAAATCCTGCCCTCAATGACATCAAACCTGACCAAGTGTGCTTCAATGTGTACTTCAAATCCTTAAAGTAAATTTTTACTTTTTACTTCAAATAAACTGTATTTGAATATCAAATATTAATGAAATAAAAGCCAACTTAAGTGTACTTAAGGAGAGTTTTATGACTGTTTCTTAGTAACGCACTTAAGTACACTTTTAAAATTTGCACTTTGTAATAAAGTCAAATTAAAAGTGATGTTAAAGTACATTTTAAATCATGTTTTGTCATGCTTTAAAGAAGTACACTTATTCTTAATGTGACTAACATACTACATCACATGTAAAGTTCTTGATTATAATTTAAACTGTAGTGTGTTACTCAATTTAAAGATAATATATTTTAAATGTTCTAAATTGCAACTTCATTGCAAATGTATATGACACAATTTTCAATAGAGAAAGGGGTATCACTTTAGCCATATTTCAAATGCAATAGAAGTAATTATAAAATTACATATAAAAGATTTGCTTAAGTCCTACTTAAGTGGATCAAAAAGCACTTAGAAGTTCAGCTAACTGCATTTAATATCAATTTAAACTATAATACATTTTGATTTAATTGCAATTAACATGTCAGAAAATATTACATTCAGTTTATACTTGAGGATATTCTTTAATATTATATTACTAAAGTATAATAAGTACTCTTTTAAAAGTATGGGACACAATGCATCTCGAAGCGCCAAGCTTGAATGAGGAAGGAGAACAACAGCTTAATTTCAAGCTGTTCTCACATTAACCTACAAATGGTTTCAGAAGTCATTTGGACTACTTTTGGAGTTTTTAACCCACTCCCATTCAGTTCAACTTCCACTTCCATCTCTGTGGAAAAGAGTATCTGGGACAATATGCTGAACTTCTCCTATTGTGTTCCATAGAAGAAAGAACGTCATATCAGTTTGAAATGACTTAAAGGTGCAATATGTAAGATTTATTTGTCCGTTAGAGGTCGCTAGAGGCCTATTCAAAACAAAGGCGTAGCTTGATGATGCCAAGTTTGAGCGAATCTTGGGATATGTGGTCTTCACCTCACAGCCGGTGAAAAAGAATAGGGATAGGACTCGGGAAGAAATCATGTTCATGTATGCGATTATTAACGTTACTGTAGTATGAAGCAGAGCAGGACCGAGTGTTGTGGGAGCTGAACGAGGCCGCTGGAGCGATTGCGCAACACACACCTCACGAGCAGCGGAACTTGTATTATGCCACAGTCACCAGCGCTGCTTCCGCTTTTCTGGTCATGAGTATGAGGTAACGCAGCTCTGTTTATCATATTAGATACATTTGAGTGTGTTGAAAATGTTATAACGTTACTCTGTGCGTTCGCTCGGCGGCTGCTGTTAGACACTTGTTGCACACTGCAGTAAACTAGATCGATTTTAGAATATCATATTAAATGCTGGATGGCTTGTGTTGATAAATGGCATGCAATTAATTTTAAAACGTATTGTATGATGGAGAAAATTCTGTATTACTGTTACTAAAAATAAAGCTGCATCTGATTATGCTATGTTAGCTACTTCACAAAATTGTGTTTTTCTCTGAGGCATGGTAAAGCATGGTACTCACAAAAAAACAAACAAACAAGAAAATTAGATTTAAACAATAAGACTAAACGTGTTGAGCCATTTAACTATAATTCGTTTTCTGTCTATAAATATATCAAAACAGTTTTTCCCTTGTCTATTAAAACATGTAAATATTAAAGCATCTTTGGTGTTTCCATGGTTTCTACAAAATAAAACCAGAAACCGAGGGTAACACAGTATGACACAATTGACAGGCGACTCACCACCACACATCCCGGAGCCTTGGTTAAAATTGCAATTTTCTTACAATTTACAAATCGTTGCAAACATTTGGGATATTGTAAGTACTCAAATGAACAAAATATATAACACTGGCCTAGTGATTTTTGAATATTTTACTGCAAAATTCTTACATATTGCACCTTTAAGCATTAGTAAATTCATGAAATTCATTTCTGCGTTAACTATTCGCTTAAGAATCTCACCTGCACTTTTATCCAGGAAGTATGCGAGTAGGCATCGCATCACAGCCTGGTGACAGATGACAAGAACATTCTCCTGTCGTTCCAGTTCCATGATCAATGGTTCCACCCGCTGAACCAAGTCCTGATATGACTGGAGAAACACAAGAATTTAATTTAAGGACACTTTCTTCCAAGTTGTCATATTAAAGTGAAGGTATTTCATCTGTTTGTACCTCTCCAGAGGGGTAGCGGTAATAGTATTTGTCCTGATCTCTCAGAGCAAACTCTTCTGGAAACCTCTCCCTTACTTCTTCATAGGTCATCTCCTCACACACACCCTGCAGAGATCATACACATGTTTTATAGAGACGGAAAAGGAGCAATGTAGCTGAAAAACCAAACCAGAGATGCATGCTGAAGAACTTACTGCATCAATCTCATTCAGGGCTTTCCATTGCTCGTACGGCACATTGAGGGCCTCGGCGGTTTGGATACTACGACGCAGCTGGCTTGTCCAAACCTTCAAGTCCTTCAAGTTCTGCTCTTCCACGAATTTAGCAAGAGCTCCTGCAAACTACAGAGTGGGATGATTTGTTATACCGTAGAGTTTGGCCAAATTGGACACATGGGTAATTTAGTACTCTTAGCTAGCACGCACTGTTTCTAAATTTTACAAATACCGAAAGTGAGCTTCATAGCAAAACATGACTGTTTATGAAGGCTTGCAAAGTTATGTCTTTTTATAATGAGTCATGAGCTATTAAAAAAGTAATAACCCAAGTCGTACCTACGTACTGCATTATTTTCATTCTTTTCCAAGATTTAAGAGCATAGTACCTTTCGTCCACGTGTAGACAGCCCAGAGTCGCCGCCCAGTCTGCCCTGCAAGTTGTGTTGGCTCTCGCCATGACGACACAAATAAATAGAGCGCGGCTGCACGTGGATGTTCATCAGGTAGTAGACGATCCGACTCTGGATGTGGTCTTGAATACGATTGACCAGGAATCTGCGACCGACGTCAATCACTTTGATGAAAGACAAATTTCTGTGGACAAACAAGGAAAAGTGGTTAAACCTGTGATATTAAAGATACAAAGTCAGCGCCAAAGAAAGTATGCGTGTATTGGTAGTGTACCTGTCATACTGGTCAGGGTCAAGTGGCTGATAGTTCTCTCTGTAACATTCGATTCTTTTCTTAAAGTCCTCCACGGCATCTGTCTTGTTGCAATCTTGGTAGTCAGGACATGACACCTTAACTTCCTGTTAAGGGATTATTGTAATGTTCAGAGGTTTTGCAGACTTTATATCAAAAAGTAGTTATCTCACTAAATACATATAAGACTAAACAATCTTTATGACACAACTTACCAAAATATTACAGGCGATTACATTTGGGTCCTCACAAACAGACTCAATGAAGAAAATCTGCAAAGTACATTTGTATTAGTGGTCTTCTTCAGCAATGCAATTGTCATCGAAAGCAATCTTCAAGAGAATACGACTGACCTTGAAGCCATTTTCTGCACCAAACTCCAGGATTATATCCCGTCGCTCTCTGGTTGTGTTTGTAGCGTCAAAAACCTTTGGAAAGATATGGCGGTGATGATCTACTCTGTTTTTATTGCGTCTAAACTTGTTTATGCATTTGCAGTAGATACTTACTGCTACTTGACCTTCCTCTTCAGTGAGGTAATTCTTGACATCTCTCAGAGCGGCCAATGCACACTGCCTGGGGACAAAACAAAATTAAAAATTACTCCATATATATATACATTTATATATGGATTACTCCATATATATTACACCATTTATCTATAAATATATATATGAAAAATTACTCCATATATATCCTTAAAAATTACTCTATATACTGTATATCCATAAACGACTTGAAGAAGAATTAATTTTAATATTATGGCATTGTGTAGCTACAGCACACAACTCACTGTCGAATTTTTACAGCATCCTCATTGTCCGATTTGAAGAAATCATAGGAGCTGTAGTGTTTCACTGCTTCTCGACGATACTCGCCAACATTAAAGACTAAAAATACACATATTCAACAATTAAAAATGTTACTAGGTGAAATGCATAAAGCAAATATATAAATATATTATATTAATTTAATATTAAATAGAGTGATAAAAGTTTATATTGGTGTATTTTTTATTTTGTACCTTTTGTGGGAATGCCAATCCAGTTGAGGTAGCGTGTGAGTTTCCTTGACATATAGGTTTTGCCCCGAGCAGGAAGTCCAACCATCACTATCACCGTTGGGGGGTTTGCAAGGTGTGGGCCTCCATGTGCTGAAATACAAAGATGAAGTGAAATACATTATCACACTTTGCTGAAACAAAGTGTATGAACAGAAATGCCATTAGCCTAAGGGTTTTCATGGGTATGGACTCTTTTTTTTATTCAATCTCACTCCAGTGGTTGCCCGCATGATTTCTCAGAACCTTTTAACGACCCTCCTCGCCAGCCAATCAGACAGCACAGCCATGGGTCAGGTCATGTGCGCACAGATGCACTTTCAAAACTAAACATTTACTACACTTAAATGCACATGCACATTCCAGCAAGACGTTAACCGGGTCAGACGCAGAGACACATAAATCCTCCAGAAAGTAAATGTTTGTGTGTATTGGGAATTGCCACGAAATATATGTATTTATGCAGTTGTGCATTAGTCTAGGATTCAAGCAATTTCGATTGTGTTTCTACTTCATCATATTATTTATGCATTAGAGTAATCCCTAACAGGGAGAGAGAAAGTACACAGCAGTTTTTTTCTCAATGAATTATAGATGTCCATTGGCAGGTGGCCATGTGAATGGGCAGTGTGAACCAGCGCAGTCGGGGTTAATCCTTAAGAACATACTTAAGAAGATCCTTAACGGAAACACAAACTCAAACTCAGCTCAGTCAGCAGAGACAAACAATGATCTGATTAGGCTTTTGCTGGTTGTCCACGTACACTGAGCAGACAGAAACTGCTAATGTCTAGGTCATGATTCACCTCAAAATTTTACAATTTTTGTATTAAAATCTGCATAAATTTAAGGTGATTTGAATTTGTTTTATTATTGAATAAAATTAAATGCTATATTATATTATTATTTAGACGAAATAGAGCTCATATTATTATTATACTTTTTGTAATTAGTCTGTCTTTCTTTCACACATCCACACACCAAACCTGAGCTTACTGTATTGCAGTAAATGATGCCTTCATTAGTCACAATGAACAACATGAGGCCAGATATCACTGACGCAGCATAAATTAAAATGCTCTTGTAATTAGCAATTAATATGCATATCCTACAATCATCATGCACAAGCCAACCGCACGTAAATATATTCGACCAATCACAGACCACTATGAATGAAAAAACGCAATATTCCCACATTCCTATCTGTTGAATCCCTATTCAGAGCGTGATTCAATGCATGTCGTCATAAGTGTACCATTGAGTTCTAAAGTCTTTACAAAGGCGATGCGCGTGGGTTTCCATGACAACAGAATCATTTGAGACAGCACTCTTAGAATCGTGAGACTGCAAGTCAAGAATGTCCATGGAACCAATTAATTCTGTTGTCATGGCTACCGATGACCATCACCTTAAACACAGCTTGATCAGTGCATATGAAAGTGCTGGTGACAGTAAGTCACATGTTCATTCATATTAGCCAAATATTTCACTTCATTACATGTAAAGTGCGCTTTACTGTAAAATAATAATAGCCTATGTAGATGCAGAAACAGTATGCCAATCTGTAATAAATACTGAACAGCAAATTTGTGCCCACCATTCTTCATTATGAAAGGAAATATGAATATAATCTACGTTACTTACATGTGCGGGGCAGTGAAGGTTTGTCATCCTTAGAGGGAATCCAGATTTTTTGGATTCTGTTTTGGGTTAGTTCCCTTGGCATTCCTTTAGGATGGAGAAATATCACCAAGAAAACAAGCAAAAAAAAAAAAAAACACCGGCTCCGGGAATTCCCAAAATGTGGTTTAGTTTAGAGAAAATAAACACAAAGTTAAGAAATACGATGCTTTTCTTTGTAAATATTCTTCTTTAAAGGCAGTTTGAAGATTTGCGGCGGTTTGTATCGGTTATAATGTTGAACACCACCTCTCTCTGCTTTCCGGTAATCTCTAACATCACGTTTCTCATCTTCCGCGCTTTAAATACGGAACCGGCAACACGACCATGTGACGCCCCTTCAGAAGGCGTGTCTATCATTGAGAGCGTTCACGTGCGCCACCCTGCGGCCAAATACAAAACATTTGTTAATAAATATAAATAAACTATGCAATTTGTATTTTAGATTTATCCATGCGTTTTAATAATAAAGAAATTGTTATTTTGCTGTTAGATTTTTCTAGATGCTAATGATATATATTTAACAGTCCTGACATGGTAAAATGGATTGAAAGGCAGTGCACAAAAGCATTAAAGATGCAGGTCACGCGTCGAGTGAGCATCCCCACACATGCCTACGTGCGGGGAGTCACTACATCAATCCATCAATCGTCATCCATAAATCTCTGAAATAATAGCAAGCATCTTCGAGCTGTAAATCACTGGCTTGTTGATTTTTTTAAAATAATTTATTTCCCGAAATAAAATTAGTAAATTATTAATGAATGTAACGGCCAAGTTTTAAATGCAAAATAACATGATAATCTATTGCATTTCTGTATCTGTAAAAAGGTTGTTAGTTTTTAACAGATGAATCGCCAGTCAAATTACATTTAACGAACGTTTAATTTCGAGAGTTTATTGTTAAATAGAAGTTTACAGCAACCTTTATTTGAGAGAAGTCACTGTTTGCAGTGGGCTATTTTATTGGGGATTTGTTTAACAAAAAATAAATAGATATATACATGATTAAAAAAAATCAAACGAAATATTTCAAACTTCTAGCCTAATGAAAGTTCACCATTATTGGTGCATAAAAGGTGAACATAGTTTCAGTAGTCTACATTATTTTAAGATTTTGCTGTTCTTTTTTTCATTTCTTTTTTTGAGATGCTTTGTTCTTTTTTTATTTTTTTTTCCTTTTAATATATATGCCAGACCTACTATATGTTCCTGTAAGATGGAAGGGAAAAATAAAGGCTATATCCATGTATTGAGAAAAAGGGCTGCGATGCATTTAATCCTATGATGTTTTAAAAAATCCTTTGTTGGTTTTGAGATCTTCACTAAAATGCTGAGCGGCTGGTGACTCGCACATCTGCACGTACAGGATGAAATCCACGGTAGTGACATCACTGTGCCAACCTCACATAGCCTAGGCTACTCTAGCAAATATTACTGTGTTGAGTAGGAAAAAATTACTTTTTGGTCTAGCTCTCAGTCTTTTTCATGTGTGGCAGCTAGCACTTACCGACCAATATTTCATTAGACATTACTATCGGAAAACAATTATTCTATCTAATCCATTCTCTTACAGAAATGCGATACCTAAAGAAAGAAAGTTAACTGCAAGACACGTGAGAACAATTTTGTTTTTCAAGATTCATGTCACTTTCTCGTGATTCCAGGTAGGCTAGTATCAATTTCCCTCTCTTGCAAGCCTTTGTTACTGCACAGTGAACCTGTTTTCAGTCGGCTGCTGTGCTGACCCACTTCCAGTCAGATAGCTGTCTGGCTGAGCTCTCAAAGATTTTTTTTAGTTGCATGATATTCGCGGGGCACACTGGGTCAGCTGAAATGAATATCCTTCTAAAATGTATACACACAGTAGAACTTATTCGGCTAGCAGTGTTTGCTAAGGCAAGCATATTTATTACTACTGTTCACCCTTATGGTGAGGTTTCACAAAAGCCTTACATTAAACTTAAGCATTTCTACTATAGATATGAATGATCATATATAAATAATATCTCTGGCATGTTGAGGAGAAGTGTGCATCACACTCTTGCAATTCGTAACTGGCGAATTAATTTTTTTCCCCTCTCTTTAAAAACCTTATGTCGATTTTTATTTGTAATCATAACGTACCAATTCATATACGAAATTGCAACCTCGTAAAATGTTTGGGTTTTCTTGTGCTATTACCTTTCTTTAAAAAATGCTTCACTTTCCTAACCACTGACTGACCAAAAACACGCTTAAAACAAGACCAGAAAAAAAAAAAAAAAGGATCCAGATCATATCTGGAGATCTGTAGGTGGACTTTAAAAAAAAAAAAAATTTTTTAACTTGCGCCAATAAGCAACCACCTAAACCACCCAGAGCATCCTATAAATAGCATAGCACAACCACCACTCCAAACATCTTAGCAACCACACAGCAACACTCTAACACCTTTGCTACTGCATAGGAACACCCTAACAACCACTCCTAACATCTTAACAACCGCATAGCAATGCTCTAACCACCACTCCGAACACCTATGCTACTGCATAGCAACACCCTAACAACCACTCTTAACATCTTAACAACTGCCTAGCAATGCTCTAACCACCACTCCGAACACCTTTGCTACTGCATAGCAACACCCTAACAACCACTCTTAACATCTTAACAACCACATGCTCTAACCACCACTCCGAACACCTTTGCTACTGCATAGTAACACCCTAACAACCACTCTTAACATCTTAACAACTGCATAGCAATGCTCTAACCACCACTCCGAACACCTATGCTACTGTATAGCAAGACCCTAACAACCAGTCTTAACATCTTAACAACTGCCTAGCAATGCTCTAACCACCACTCCGAACACCTTTGCTACTGCATAGCAACACCCTAACAACCACTCTTAACATCTTAACAACCACATGCTCTAACCACCACTCCGAACACCTTTGCTACTGCATAGCAACACCATAACAACCACTCTTAACATCTTAACAACCGCATAGCAATGCTCTAACCACCACTCCGAACACCTTTGCTACTGCATAGCAACACCCTAACAACCACTCTTAACATCTTAACAACTGCTTAGCAATGCTCTACCACTCCGAACACCTTTGCTACTGCATAGCAACACCCTAACAACCACTCCTAACATCTTAACAACCGCATAGCAATGCTCTAACCACCACTCCGAACACCTATGCTACTGCATAGCAACACCCTAACAACCACTCTTAACATCTTAACAACTGCCTAGCAATGCTCTAACTACCACTCCGAACACCTTTGCTACCGCATAGCAACACCCTAACAACCACTCCTAACATCTTAACAACCGCATAGCAATGCTCTAACTACCACTCCGAACACCTTTGCTACCGCATAGCAACACCCTAACAACCACTCTTAACATCTTAACAACCACATGCTCTAACCACCACTCCGAACACCTTTGCTACTGCATAGCAACACCCCAACAACCACTCTTAACATCTTAACAACTGCCTAGCAAAGCTCTAACTACCACTCCGAATACCTTTGCTACTGCATAGCAACACCCTAACAACCACTCCTAACATCTTAACAACCGCATAGCAATGCTCTAACCACCACTCCGAACACCTATGCTACTGCATAGCAACACCCTAACAACCACTCTTAACATCTTAACAACTGCCTAGCAATGCTCTAACCACCACTCCGAACACCTTTGCTACTGCATAGCAACACCCTAACAACCACTCTTAACATCTTAACAACCACATGCTCTAACCACCACTCCGAACACCTTTGCTACTGCATAGTAACACCCTAACAACCACTCTTAACATCTTAACAACTGCATAGCAATGCTCTAACCACCACTCCGAACACCTATGCTACTGTATAGCAAGACCCTAACAACCAGTCTTAACATCTTAACAACTGCCTAGCAATGCTCTAACCACCACTCCGAACACCTTTGCTACTGCATAGCAACACCCTAACAACCACTCTTAACATCTTAACAACCACATGCTCTAACCACCACTCCGAACACCTTTGCTACTGCATAGCAACACCATAACAACCACTCTTAACATCTTAACAACCGCATAGCAATGCTCTAACCACCACTCCGAACACCTATGCTACTGCATAGCAACACCCTAACAACCACTCTTAACATCTTAACAACTGCTTAGCAATGCTCTACCACTCCGAACACCTTTGCTACTGCATAGCAACACCCTAACAACCACTCCTAACATCTTAACAACCGCATAGCAATGCTCTAACCACCACTCCGAACACCTATGCTACTGCATAGCAACACCCTAACAACCACTCTTAACATCTTAACAACTGCCTAGCAATGCTCTAACTACCACTCCGAACACCTTTGCTACCGCATAGCAACACCCTAACAACCACTCCTAACATCTTAACAACCGCATAGCAATGCTCTAACTACCACTCCGAACACCTTTGCTACCGCATAGCAACACCCTAACAACCACTCTTAACATCTTAACAACCACATGCTCTAACCACCACTCCGAACACCTTTGCTACTGCATAGCAACACCCCAACAACCACTCTTAACATCTTAACAACTGCCTAGCAAAGCTCTAACTACCACTCCGAATACCTTTGCTACTGCATAGCAACACCCTAACAACCACTCCTAACATCTTAACAACCACATAACAATGCTCTAACCACCACTCTGAACACCTATGCTACTGCATAGCAACACCCTAACAACCACTCTTAACATCTTAACAACTGCCAGCAATGCTCTAACTACCACTCCGATCACCTTTGCTACCGCATTGCAACACCCTAACAACCACTCTTAACATCTTAACAACCACATGCTCTAACCACCACTCTGAACACCTTTGATACTGCATAGCAACACCCTAACAATCACTCTTAACATCTTAACAACTGCCTAGCAATGCTCTAACTACCACTCCGAACACCTTTGCTACTGCATAGCAACACCCTAACCACCACTCTTAACATCTTAACAACTGCCTAGCAATGCTCTAACTACCACTCCGAACACCTTTGCTACTGCATAGCAACACCCTAACAACCACTCTTAACATCTTAACAACTGCCTAGCAATGCTCTAACTACCACTCCAAACACCTTTGCTACTGCATTGCAACACCTTAACAACCACTCCTAACATCTTAACAACCGCTTAGCAATGCTCTAACCACCACCCCGAACACCTTTGCTACTGCATAGCAACACCCTAACAACCACTCCTAACATCTTAACAACCACATAGCAATGCTCTAACCACCACTCCGAACACCTATGCTACTGCATAGCAACACCCTAACAACCACTCTTAACATCCTAACAACTGCCTAGCAATGCTCTACCACTCCGAACACCTTTGCTACTGCATAGCAACACCCTAACAACCACTCCTAACAACTGCCTAGCAATGCTCTACCACTCCGAACACCTTTGCTACTGCATAGCAACACCCTAACAACCACTCCTAACATCTTAACAACCGCATAGCAATGCTCTAACCACCACTCCGAACACCTATGCTACTGCATAGCAACACCCTAACAACCACTCTTAACATCTTAACAACTGCCTAGCAATGCTCTAACTACCACTCCGAACACCTTTGCTACCGCATAGCAACACCCTAACAACCACTCCTAACATCTTAACAACCCCATAGCAATGCTCTAACTACCACTCCGAACACCTTTGCTACCGCATAGCAACACCCTAACAACCACTCTTAACATCTTAACAACCACATGCTCTAACCACCACTCCGAACACCTTTGCTACTGCATAGCAACACCCTAACAACCACTCTTAACATCTTAACAACTGCCTAGCAAAGCTCTAACTACCACTCCGAATACCTTTGCTACCGCATAGCAACACCCTAACAACCACTCCTAACATCTTAACAACCACATAACAATGCTCTAACCACCACTCTGAACACCTATGCTACTGCATAGCAACACCCTAACAACCACTCTTAACATCTTAACAACTGCCTAGCAATGCTCTAACTACCACTTCGAACACCTTTGCTACCGCATAGCAACACCCTAACAACCACTCTTAACATCTTAACAACTGCCTAGCAATGCTCTAACCACCACTCCGAACAACTTTGCTACCGCATAGCAACACCCTAACAACCACTTTTAACATCTTAACAACCACATGCTCTAACCACCACTCCGAACAACTTTGCTACTGCATAGCAACACCCTAACAACCACTCTTAACATCTTAACAACTGCCTAGCAATGCTCTAACTACCACTCCGAATACCTTTGCTACTGCATAGCAACACCCTAACAACCACTCCTAACATCTTAACAACCGCATAACAATGCTCTAACCACCACTCTGAACACCTATGCTACTGCATAGCAACACCCTAACAATCACTCTTAACACCTTAACAACTGCCTAGCAATGCTCTAACTACCACTCCGAACACCTTTGCTACTGCATAGCAACACCCTAACATCCACTCCGAACACCTTTGCTACCGCATAGCAACACCCTAACAACCACTCTTAACATCTTAACAACCACATGCTCTAACCACCACTCTGAACACCTTTGCTACTGCATAGCAACACCCTAATAACCACTCTTAACATCTTAACAACTGCCTAGCAATGCTCTAACTACCACTCCGAACACCTTTGCTACTGCATAGCAACACCCTAACAACCACTCTTAACATCTTAACAACTGCCTAGCAATGCTCTAACTACCACTCCAAACACCTTTGCTACTGCATTGCAACACCTTAACAACCACTCCTAACATCTTAACAACCGCTTAGCAATGCTCTAACCACCACTCCGAACACCTTTGCTACTGCACAGCAATGATCTAACAACCTCAAGACAGTTCCTATTTTGTTTTGGTGCAAATTCATGAGTTCGTATTTTCATATGATCTGCTCTTATCCCAATGAAGGATAAATTTAGGGAATTATGAAATTGTGCACTCTAAAACATCTCATGAGATAGGGTTGAACATATACTCAGAGCACATTATCAACCACATAGCAACACCCTAAACAAACCCATACACACACACTGTAGAATTTGTGAGTTTTGCATGGGCAAGCACTACAAATAAATAAATAAATAAAAATTTCATTTAAAAAATAGTGGATCTCTCAAAACAGTTTCAGAACAAAAAAATGAGTGATTCATTCAGGAAACAGTCTAAAAGCCCCTACATTTCATTCTCATTATTGATGACAATCTTAGGCAGCTCTGTAAGGAGATAATATTACATTGGAATTTGGGTTAAAAACTGGCATACGTAACGTCAATGACTTTTCATTCACTGCTAGAGCTGCCGTTCAGTTTGTTTACAAATCTACACATTGTAGAACATATTTCATGAGAGATTTTGAAATTTAGATTTATAGAGTTTATTACAGAATCTTATTTGTTCAGATGTATGTAGCAAGCACGTACAACAGGAAATTTAAGTCTTGAGTAAACAGTACGCAGGTTTCTTGTGATGCATACTGTTTCCGTGAAGTGTTGACCGACTGGCTATTAGCAAAAATAAAAGAGCAAAGTGAGAAAAGCAAGTGTGACGCAGTGATACTGAAGTTGTTCCTGAAGCTGATTCACTCTTCGCAAGGATAAGATGTCAAAACCAGGAATAGACCGGAGAGAACATGAAACACACACACAGTAAAGTGTACACACAATAACACACATTTTAATGATATAGTAAGTAATGAATTAACCTTTTATTAAAGGAAAGAATCAGTTTCTTGCAGAGCCTTTGAGATGATATTTTAGAGGAAGTGTACAGTGTTAGTACATGGAAATGACCTTAGATGGCAGCTGGTGCATGTTAATGAATAGCGTCCTTCAGGTGTGTTTTTATGGAACTACCGAGACGTTACTGTACTGTCATTAAAAGAGTCATGCATCATAAATTAATTTCACAAGTGTAGGGAATCACTTCCAGTAAACAGGGTTCAGATGGTGTCCTGATCCGCTGTTTACTGTACACAGAACTAGTAACCCAACCCCTCTGCCCTCACAACACGTACAAGCAGTCACCGCAATTCAAAAATAAACAGCAATTAATCAACACCTCCCTAGTGTAGTTAAGCAGCTCATGTAATGAATGTGAGATCAAAGTGTGAAATAAAGGATAGACTTGAGACTTCATTAAAGGGATAGTTCACCCAAAAATTTAAATTGTCACTATTTACTCACTCTTATGTGGTTCTAAACCTGTATGACTATTTCGGTAACATTTTAGTATGGAGAAATATTCTCACTTTTAACTAGTTGCTTATTAGCTTATATTTTAGTTGTTTATTAGTACTTATAAAGCACGTATTAATGCTTTATTCTGCATGACCACATTCTACATCCCTTAACTCTGCCCCATACCTAAACTTAAAGGAACACTCCACTTATACAAGACACTGAGACATAAGAGAAACAAAACAAAACACTGAGATGTGAGACAAAGCACAAAACACCGAGACAAGTGATAAACAAAACAAAACGCAAAACACTGACACACAAGACAAACAAAAAACAAAACACTGAGACACCAGACAAACAAAATACTGAGACATGAGGCAAAACAAAACAAAAAGAAAAGAAAACAGAGACTTTTATAGTAATTTTCTTTTGTTTTCCACAGAAGAAATGCAAACAAGTTATGAACAACATGGGTAAACGGTGCCTTTAATTAAGCATTTAGCCTGGTTAAAATAAATAAATAAAAAAAACATTTAAAAGTGGGCAAGCCTATAATAAGTCCACCAAATCTAAAATAGTATGTCATAAAATTGCATAAACCACCACAACTGTAAATATCTCAATCCACCTCTACGATTATTTCCCCACACATGCTAGGATGAGTTAAGGGGTGTGGCATCTATCTCATTGGTTGGCAGTAATAAAGACAGAAGTCTTTGATCTAATGAAACCCACATATTACATGCCTTCAGTCCACAGTTGTCTACAACAATATTCAAAGGCCCCAAGACTTTTCCAGTTGTTCATGTTTTACTGAATAAGGGTTAAGGATATGGACTTTTAAAAATATTTTTTTTTTTTACTCAATTTCTTCCCAATAAAATATTTTAGAGCCTTGCTTAACTAAAAAAAAGTGCATATTCATTATAACAAAAAAGGCCATTGGTTTTACCATTTTATTAATGACTTGACTTTTCCAGGTCTAGAAATCAGACTTTTAAAATTGGCTCCTAGTGGACCCAGTGAAAACCACCTAAGTACCTCCTACAATGTAAGTGTATGGTTTTTGTGTGATCTGATTGAGTTTTTGCACATTTTATTATGCGCCAGTCCAACTGTTTAGAAAAGTATGCATCACTTCAACAAGCAGAACGATTTGAACTATCATACATGTCCGTAGCACAAATATGAATTTGTTTCAAACACCAAACCATAAGTATGAACAATTGTAAATTTAAAAAGTACTAATCCAAACAAAGCCATAACCCCATCTAAAACTGTCTGTAAACACCTTTAGCACATGTACACAGTGTACCGGCTCAATACCCAGCACTGAACTTGTGACCTGAACAACGCTGTTCTGACATGTTTCAGACTCTGTTCGTACAAGAGTCATAAAGCTCTGTTCTGTTTGAGTGAATCCTCATGGAGTTCAGTCTATTCTTTACTTTATTCCCCAGCACCTTCGTCTCGCGTAAGTGCGTCCTTCTCACCAAACCAGAACATCACACCATCACTGACCCAGTCTAACACATATCTGCACACATTCTGCATGAACATACACTATCATGCACATTACATGTGTAGTTATCAGACAAAAAAGACAAATATTATTTAGGTAATGCATTTATAGGCATATGAAACATCCTACAGAGATGCTTTTGAAAAACTTGGCATGTACTGAAGTTACCTTTTATTGAGTAACACACAAAACCCAATTTCTGCTAGGGTCAAGACACACATTAAGAGTATAATACAAAAGTATAATACTTTAAGTCTATCAATAGTGTGTGTGGATCATAGAGTGATGGCTCATGGGAGTCGCCGTTATGTCACAACAGAATAATGTAGGTTTCCTACTTTCTAGAGTCGCACAGGGACATGCGTGTCTGATTATATAAATCATGAACCAGGACTCATTCATTATTACCATCATCACCTTCATCACCCCATTCAACATCAGTATGTAATTGTTCTTTTCTTTAAAACCACATAGTAACTACCGGAGAAGACAAGTATTTGTGTAAAACCCACGCCATTGGTTAAGCCATGATTTGAAAGCACCAAAGTGAAAGTCTAAAAGTGCAGTAATATGAAAAAGTTTCATATTTAAAGTGACATAATTTACCTTTAAAACAGAACCAACCCTGAAAGTTATTCTCCCAAAAGTATTTTTTTTATTTCTGGGTTCAACATCACATCTTATTCACAAGGACAAAAGGATATTTTCAACTCTGAAGTAAGAGATAGACTAGAAGCAATTCACAAAAGAGCAAATTAGATCCTCATTACAAAACATATTGTGGGAAGGGGAACATAAGCTAATGTTTTACAAGGGTGTATAAAATTACTCATGCTATATACAGACAGACAAATGACTTCCTGGTGTTTACTCTTTCCTTGAGCAGAGGTCTGGATCTCCCACTCACACCTGATCTCCCAGGTCTAAAACACGGAACTTGTCCAAGTTATAAAAACAGGCCTTCACAACTCGACCTCCAAAGTACCGCCCATTCAGATCCACCACAGCTGAGGAGGAAAAAACAACATCAATGGCAGAACACATACAGTTATGTTGACATTCAAAAAGACCAACAAAATAAATGAATGTGAATAAACAAATATGCATAAACAAATATGATGAAAAAATATATATATACTGCATTAGGACACACAAACGAGTATATTAAATGTTATTAAATCTAAATATTTCATATTTAAAAATTAATATTTGAAATGTATCATTTAATATAATATATAATAAAATAAAAAACAATTTCTAATAAAGCTGCAATAATAAAGCCATGAGCACAAATTGCACATTGTTATTTGAAATAAAATGAATTGGTTATAACATCTAAGACTTTAGGACAAAAAGTTGAAAGGCTATGGATAGATTTAACATACATTACATTTATAACGTCTGACCAGTTGATGGCACTGTCCTAAAACGGTTCACAGACACAAAAGGCCATCGTCTTGAAGTAAGAACTGAGCTTTGTTTTAATATAACAAAGCGTTGCCAGGATATTACACCATGTCCTGTTCTAAGTCTTTGCAGTGTTACAGGAAAACGTTGTTGAAAATAAAAATTCTAGTTGCTCATGTATGTGATGATCTGACAAAATTTTGATTTGAAGGACATTTACATTTACATTTATGCATTTGGCAGACGCTTTTATCCAAAGCGACTTACATTGCATTATACTATACATTTGTATCTGAGTATGTGCAATCCCTGGGATCGAACCCATGACCTTGGCATTGCTAGTGCCATGCTCTAACCACTGAGCTACAGGAAGGAGTAGCAAAAACAAAACAAAAAAATAGAACCATTCAAAAGCTTGGGGTCAGAATGTTTTTTTTTAAAGAAATTAAGGTCCCACTTTATATTAGGTGGCCTTAACTACTATGTACTTACATAAAAAAAAATATAAGTACAATGTACTTATTGTGTTCATATTGTATTGCAAACACTTTAGCTGCTATTTAGGTGGGTAAAGTTAGGGACAGGTTTGATGGAATGGGTAGGTTTAAGGGTGGGTTAAGGTCTAAGGGATGGGTCAACAGTGTAATTATAAATGTAATTACAGAAATTAATTACAGATGGTATTTTTAAAATAGAAGTACAATGTAGCATCAAATGATTAATTTAAATATAAGTACATAGTAGTTAAGACCATCTACTATAAAGTGGGACCGAAAAAAAACAACTTTTTATTCAGCAAGGATGCATTAAACTGATCAAAAGTGACAGTAAAGACATTTATAATGTTACAAAAGATTTCTGTTTCAAATAAATCATTTGCTTTTGAACTTATTTAAATAATCCTTAAAAAGTTACTATTGTTTGTTTTCACAAAAAACATTAACCCTCTGGGGTCTGAGGATTTTTGGGGCCCTGGAGAAGTTGACATACCCTGACATTTGTGCTTTTTTCAGTTGTTCATAAACATATTAATGGAAAAGGTGTCATTACACTGTATTCAGCACAAACTAGGCCACCATAATATGTGAGCAACATGTATGTACGTTTGTATTTTTGAAGGAATAACGTTTATGCGTGGTTATTGAAAAAACAAACTTAAGTCACTGAAATAAGGCCACAAAACTAATATTATATGTGTGTTCACAAGACTTCTGGGTATTGGATGTTGTAGACTAGAGTTTTTGCTTCAAAATGATGTAAAAATTATCCTGCCTACTCGTTCATATAAAACAATGTATTGATTTAAATTTTCTGAGACACTTTTTGTCAAGAAACACAGTATGCGTGGAGGCTTGTATCTTCATGAATAATGCTGTGATTCACAGCTGAGAAGACAAAGACCTGCATAATGAGCCGCATAATGAGCCCTTTCAGTCAGGTAGGCTATGTGAAAAAACCCTCTGATAAAAGGATCATATCAGCTGTATTAACGTAAATATAATGTCCACTCTTGACAAAAAAAAAAGCATGATTTTTGTGATCTCATGCATGCACGTATTATTGCACATGTGAAGAAAATTTTGTATAGGCCTATTATAGTTTAAATTACAGTACCAGTCAAAAGATTGGACGCATTACTATTATAATGTTTTTAAAAGAAGTCTCAAGTCTCTAACCAAATAATGGTTTTCTATTTAATGTACTTTAAAATCTGTTTTTTTTTGTGATGCAAAGCGTCTGAACATTCATGTTATCAAAAGGCATTTTGATCTATGGCATTTCATATAGGCTATTATATTTGTTATATTATATAGCCTAAATGTTAATGTGTAGTTGACAAACTATACATCATTAAAAAGATCTAAGACTCAAGCTTCAAATTTTGACCTCTGTTTTACTCTTATAGTGACCGTAATTTGTTAATAGCCTACGTGTCAGGAGTTATGAATATGAAAAACGGAGTCGTTACCTTTGACAAAACAACATCCATCAGGGCTTTTAGCATAAAAGCATTTGGAGAAATATTCATGGATTCTCATATGTTTATGTCAATTTTCTATACAGAGGAGTAATATTTATTCAATATTTATTGTCATTACTATGAGCGCTGGACACTGTGTTTTCAATTCATACTTGCAGCCGGAGGGTGCTCTGTGCACATTTAGTCCACAAATGTCTCATTAGAAGAACAGGCATACCATGTGACATTCCAGGAACTAACAGAGGCTTCCAGAGATCGCTAACCATGGCTATAACATGCAGAAAGACACTTTTGAAGATAATAAATACATGATTGCGACGATGTATACATGTATTGCCTCAGAATTTGCATCTGAATATCGCTCGCTCCGCGGGCATGGCCGAATTTGTGGATAATGAGCTGACTCACGGACGTCTGACTATCTCTATTTCATACAGATTACATAAACAGAGAATTTTTGTTTTCGATTTGACTTACACGATTTAAAACCTGACATTTCAACGTTTCTTTAGACATAAGTCTCATTTTTTGTGATTAGTATTCACCAAGTTACAGTTCATTTTCTGAGAACTCTGATTGGACTTCGTTCAGAGGGAGACGACAGATCACGCATCATGTTAGTTTTCTTTATTTTGCAAAAAGCACAACATTTTGTTTTTACTCTGAGTGTACACAAATAAAAGAATATATTTCACAGATTAAAATGGTGTTGAACTCTTAATTGTATGTGCAAAATTGATGGAGTATTTTGAGTCTCTTTCATACTGATAAGAAAAAAAGCAAGGTGGTATCGCCGGTGCAACCAGCCGACCTTTAAAGTGTTAAGCAGCTCAACAACTGATTTCAACACTGATAATCATAAATGTTTCTTGAGATTTCTGAAGGATCATGTGACACTGAAGACTGGAGTAATGATGTTGAAAATTCAGCTTTGCCATCACAGGAATAAATTACATATTAAAACAAATATGACTGAAAACAGTTTTTTGCACAATATTTCTGTTTTCACTGTATTTTTGATCAAATAAATGCAGCCTTGATGAGCAAAAATACTGCACCAGGAAAATTAAGACTCTTAATAATCATATAGTGCCAAATATATATGGTTCTAAGAGACACAGATGCCCAACCACAAACAGCAGAAAAGAGGAATAAGAACAACTTGCTTAGCTGCTATCATTAAAAAAAAAAAAAAAAATGTTTGGTTTTCCCCATGTGATCTCATCAGAATGATGGTGAGATCACATCAAGCCATTTTAAGACAAAAGGAAGTGGGTTCTTGATAATGATTTGGCCTTATGATAAAAAATACCCTTATTCTTAAAATAAAAAAATAAAAAAAACCCAAGGGGCAATCCACAGCTCTTTTAAAAAGACAGGAAGGCTTTTGTTTGTGGTATTTGTTTACACTAACAAACAGTCCTACCCTGGGAAGTAAACCAGGTGTTCCTGCATGTGATAAATGTTTTTCAGGCTTGCTTTGTTTTCAGATACTGGACTTACAGTGGCAAAAAATAATAATTTAAGAGTAAGACTTTAATTTTAGCTGCAGAATTGCAAAAATTACTGTTTCAAGCAAGTTTCCCCCTGAACGCTCCTTCGTCAAACAGAAGGTCATTCCAAACACCACTGGTTCTGCCAATATTTTTATTTTGAAGTATCTCGTTTTCCACAAAAATCTTAAGCAGCCCAACCATTTTCAACATTGATAATAAGAAATGTTCCCAAATCAGCATATTAGAATGATTAATGAAAGCTTATCTGACACATTACTACAAATTTTTACTGTATTATTAATTAAATGGCCTTGGTGAGCATAACCGATTTCTTTCAAAAACATTAAAACACTTCCAGACCCCAAAAAAGTAATTGGAGACTTACATTGTGTAATTAGCTGCAGAATTTAAAAAAATATATATGATTTTAATATTGATTTTGATCAGTATTATTTGACATTTTTATCTAACACTGTTAAATTCTGAAATGTTTAAGTGTAGCTAAAATGTTCAAATATTTTTTGGGCTGCTGTATCTGTAAATATGAATTTTCTCCCAAATGGTGCGGTTTAGCTCTGTTGTTATTTAATTGTGTTTTACTTTATTTTTATCCCAAAGGAAATCAAAGTGTGTCATCATAATTTTTAGGACTTTCAGCCCTAGTCAAAACAGTTCCAGGTACTTGATGGTGTTAATTCAATTTCACAAGTGCATTTGCATTGATCTTTTTCAGGAATAATAATTAGGGGAAAAAAAAAAAATGTGTATATATATATACACACTATATATTTTAGGGCTGGGCAAGTTAACGTGTTATTATTGCGTTAACGCATTAATTGATTAACGCCGACAATTATTTTATCTTGCATTAACGCAGTTTTTTTTTTCTAATTATTATTTTGAAAGTCCGCTGCAGACAAACCCGCGTGTAACACGAAATAGGCCTCCTATTCTTCTCATTTGTTTCACTGTATGTACAAGCCACAAGAGAAATAATGGAATAAATTAAGACAGTTATGTAGGTTACCGTTATCAGCATATTATGTTTAAATGCATCTCTCGTCGTTTCTGAGAGAATATGCTCCATTAATGCAGCGTCAGACAAAGCCGTCACTTTTTACTTTCACTTTCTGTAGTGAATAGACCGAGGTTAAGACTTTTTCACCGGCATAACTCTTGCGCAAAGTTTACATGTTGCTTCTTGTGTGATAGCCATTGGCTCTTGGTATAAAACTTAGATTATGAACACAACTGGAAAATTTCACGTTAAGCGTTTTCTTTTTAACAGGCGCTATAAGGAGGAAATGCCCTAAACGTGAAACTATGCACGTCCTCTAGGCTCTTGTCTGTAGTAGGCTAAGCGTTTTCCTCCCATAGATCCTATTATAAAAGAAAACACTAAACGCGGCTTATTGCAGTAAGACGGTGATATTTAAACTCAGTTGAGGATTACACCTTTTTGAACATGTAATGCGTGCTATATTGCATGTCAGCGTTTTATAATGTTTTTCTAAGGGAGAAAAATGCCTAACGTCTCGTGTTGTGCTCTTAACCTGATTTAATCTGCTTGCCTGTACAAAGTATGTGTTAGTAATACCTTTTAATGTTAGCATTCTGTCTTAATGCATTATATAGGCTAAGCGGTTTCTTTATAACGAGGAAACATTCGATGTGAAACTTTGCGCGTTTTGAGTTAATATTTTTCTGCTTGTCTGTACAAGGTATGCTATGTTTTATTAATAAGGTGTGTACTGAATTTCGTGCTTCAATATCACTTTCTTAAGCCACTTAAAGCGTCCTATATGGGGAAGAACGTTTGATTACGCTGCCATTGTCTGTTTTAGCAGGCTAGTGCCATCTAGTGGTAGCAGGCATGTCACTGGATCCACAAATGCAGATCTTACTCATTGCACGCCTCGCACAAATTCTGATCTACATTAATACAAAATCGAAGTTTTGTATTCACAGCTATGCTTGCTACTGAACAGACTGTTTATGCTGCTCCCTGATAAAAAAAAAAAAATTCTGCTGGTACCTGTTCAAAAACAACAACAACAAAAAACAAATTTATAAATGTTAACTTGCTGTTGTTTGGAAGGTGCCTGTTATAATGTTATGATCGAGGCTGCTCTGAGCATAACTTGTTTTCCTATAACAAACTAGACAAAACGTTAATGCCCTGGCAGTGGCAAATAGTTTTGGTTTTATATTTAATTTGATTATATAAATGTTTAGGTTGAGATTTACAATAAATATTTTAACTTTGACTATGTAAAGGGAATACTGCTGTAAAAAAGCATGTGTTAATGTTATTGCACTTTTGTTCATATAGCAGTACTTTTAAAATAAAAGTGCACAATACACAACTTTTGAATTCATTACTGAATTTTGCGCATAATGCGATTAATCGTAGAAAATTAAAAATTATAAATATAAAAACACAATATATAAACATATAAACACACACACACAGAGATCAGGCATAACATTATGACCACCTTCCTAATATTGTGTTGGTCCCCGTTTTGCTGCCAAAACAGCCCTGACCCGTCGAGGCATGGACTCCACTAGACCCCTGAAGGTGTCTTGTGGTATCTGGCACCAAGATGTTAACAGCAGATCCTTTAAAGTCCAGTAAGTTGCGAGGTGAAGCCTCCATTGATCGGACTTGTTTGTTCAGCACATCCCACAGATGATACATATATCTGGGGAATTTGGGGGCCAAATTCGTTGTTGTGCTCCTCAAACCATTCCTGAACCATTTTTGCTTTGTGGCAGGGTGCATTATCCTGCTGAAAGAGGCCACAGCCATCAGGGAATACCGTTTCCATGAAAGGGTGCACATGGTCTGCAGTAATGCTTAGGTAGGTGGTACGTGTCAAAGTAACATCCATATGTATGGCAGGACCCAAGGTTTCCCAGCAGAACATTGCCCAAAGCATCACACTGCCTCCGCCGGCTTGCCTTCTTTCCATAGTGCATCCTGGTGCCATGTGATCCTCAGGTAAGCGACACACACGCACCCGGCCATCCACGTGATGTAAAAGAAAACTCGACTCATCAGACCAGGCCACCTTCTTCCAATGCTCCGTGGTCCAGTTCTGATGCTCACGTGCCCACTGTTGGCACTTTCAGCGGTGGACAGGGGTCAGCATGGGCACCCTGACTGGTCTGCGGCTATGCACCCCAAACGCAACAAACTGCGATGCACTATGTATTCTGACACCGTTCTATCAGAACCAGCATTAATTTCTTGAGCAATTTGAGCTACAGTAGCTCATCTGTTGGATTGGACCACGCGGGCCAGCCTTCATTCCCCTCGTGCATCAATGGCTGCCATGACCCTGTCGCTGGTTCACCACTGTTCCTTCCTTGGAGCACTTTTGATAGATACTGACCACTGCAGACAGGGAACACCCCACAAGAGCTGCAGTTTTGGAGATGCTCTGATCCAGTCGTCTAGCCATCACAATTTGGCCCTTGTTAAACTCACTCAAAAACCTTACGCTTGCCCATTTTTCCTGCTTCCAACACATCAACTTTAAGGACAAAACATTCACTTGCTGCCTCATATATCCCACCCACTAACAGGTGCCGTGATGAAGAGATAATCAGTGTTATTCACTTCACCTGTCAGTGGTCATGTTATGCCTGATCAGTGTGTGTATATATATATTAGGGATCCACCGATAACGATACCAGTATCGGTATCGGGCCTGATACCAAGCTCATGTACTTGTACTCGTACTAGTAAAAATACCCCCGATACCAAAGACCGATACCTCACGTGACGTAACTGACAGAATTTTCCGTGCAGAGACACTGACGGCAGCAGCAGAAAAAAATGTGGGGTGTGGAAATACTTCAAAATTAATGTTGACAACCCACACATTGTGAACTGCATGCAAATCGCGCTGAATGACACAGACCAGAAGCGCTCTTTCTTGCGCGCGATCCCAGTTCTCTCAGACAGCGCGCAATCAGTTTTTCTTGCGCCTGAATGGTCAAATGCACAAATAGTTGTCAAAATGTCCATCGAGTAGAGTATCTCATGTAAATACAGTTGGTTATGGCTTAAGTGGACGTAAACAGGTGGGTGAAAACAGGATAGGTGTCAGTACATCCATGGATTCGGCCTTATCGTGAAATAAAATTTCTCATATCACGGTCATATTGCCCACTCGTCCCGTGTTCCACCATGAAAAATCTGGTCACCCTAGGTTGTTTTTACATTGGTTCACAGTGTTGTTATAAACACTTGTAATAGTGGTATCGGTGCATCCCTAACATATATATATACACATACATACATACACACACACACACACACACATATATGTGTATATATATATATATATATATATATATATATATATAAACCATTATAATATGAATATACAAATCAAGTTATTAATTTAAAACACTGTCCTTGAGGAAAAATATTGTTTTGAAGTTAATATCAGTGTCTGAAAGTGAGTGAGTGAAAACTGGTTTGGTCTGCTATCCCTTGAGGAAGTGATGTAACCAGCCAGGTGATGTAAGACCTAAGGGATGGCCCTCACACACTTACCTGATTTATTAAGCAAGATCTGGGGCGCTTGAAATAAGATCACCTACACACATACCCTCTTCAAGTTTGTCCTTTAAATCGCTCACCTTTAATGGCCGATTCGACCCGTTCAAACTCCAAGAAAATGCGGACGGCCTCATCGTCAGACACACCTGAGATCTGAAAACAAAAGCCAGACACACAGGTTTCATGTCAGCGAGAGATGACATCTGCAGCTTAAATAAACGAGCAGGAAAAATTTCAGCGGCATGTGAGACATGCTCGACATATCCCTCACCTCAAAGATGACACACTTGATGACTTTGCCATATTTCTCACACTCTTCTTTAGTCTCAGCTTCCAGGTCTTCATCCACCTCTCCCCTTCCAACCATGTTCTACACACACACACAGTTTTTTATGTGCAGATTAATCTCAACAAATGGTTTTGGCTAAATTGTCCTGAATATATCATGCAATATGCAGTCAAAATGGGCAGAAATTGCACAGAAAGTGACAAAAAATAAACTGCCCTGCATTCAAGTGTTAATTAACTAAGTAATTGAAGCGTTTCAACATATATGAGAAAAACAATTGCTGGCAAGATGGCATTTATTTATTTTATATATCAATTAGATGTCTTTTTTGCTGGGACTTCAACTCTGGTTAACTGAAGTGCAACTGTGTCATATGTCAGAGCCGCTATATTCAAAGATTTGGACTGAAATGTAATAAATCAGAAAAAAAGGAAATTCATCCAAAAAATTTTAAGGCCTTGTTCACACCTGGTATCAAGATGCGTTTTGGTCATTTGGATCACAACACGTACCCGTTTGGGCATGGGCTTTTTCAGATCTTTCGATCTAATAAGTGAAATAACTGCGTGCAGTTTGCATATATGAACACAACTGGAGATGACGGGAAACCATACAGAGAGCATCAGCTTTCGTTTCTGCTCTGACAGCCGCGAGACTATGTTGAACGCAGTAAGTGCATGTTAGAAAAAAAAAGAAATGTTTAGAGAACATTGTGCTTAGTACATTTTTCATCTTCAACCCAAACTTATGGCCTCAGCCGGCAAAGTTTAAATCAGTTTAAGTCTGTTTTGCACACTTCCCATAATGTTTATTGTGTCGGAGTAGGCGGTCTTTAGTGGCTGTTCGAACACATTCGACCACATGAGCGTTTACCCCACAAATGCGTTTTCGACTACCTCTGGAAGTGGTCTAAAGTGAACAAGCTCAAAACATTTACACCCTGTTTACACCTGCATTTTGCATTGTCCACTTGTGATCCGATCGACCAAAAATTATCTTAATACCAGGTAAACAAGGCCTAAAATATGATTACAAACACTTACCTATTCAATAATAAAGTGTCTCAAAAAAATAATAAATAAAAGGTCTTGTATTAAAATTATTTTGCTATGCAGTATTATTCTTATTAGACTATTGTACGCTTAGCAACATGACAACAGCAAACTCTGTTGAAATCAATTGGCATTCTAGTCTCTCTGTGTTTCACTTGAAGAGTCTTTATCAGCTTTCCAAAGCAGACATTTATGAAGTTCTATTTAATTTAGGATGACTGACACACAGCTTACCCGCAGCAACACCACCTTTGTTGGACATTTGAGAATCTCTGTAAGAGGGTTGGTCTCGTTTTTCTTTGAGGCATCCGCTATAAAACAGATATATTTCAATTTACATTTATATCAAACAATACTGCTTCATTTAATAGAAAAGCTTCTTTTAATGCTGATAACAGTAATATAATGAATGTCAAAGAATTATTAAATTAATGAATGAATTCAAAACTCTGATACAATGAGTTGTCTGTTATCACTCGTGTTCACGTGTGGCATTTCCCATGCATTAAAAAAATATTAAAAGTATTTTAATATGAAAAGTATTAAAACTAAATATACAGATTACTGTTCAAAAGTTTGGTGTTGTAAACTTTCTAATGTTTTTGAAAGCAGTCTCTTCTGCTCACCAAGACTGCATTTATTTATTTAAAAAATACAGTAAAAACTGTAATATTGTGAAATATTATGAGAATTTAAATGAAGTGTTTTCTATTTTAATATATTTCAAAATGTAATTTATTCCTGTGATAATAAAGCTGAATTTTCAGCATCATTACTTCAGCCTTCAGTGTCACATGGCCCTTCAGAAATCATTCTAATATGCCAATTTGTAACATTTCTTATAATTATCTTATTTATACATTATACACATTTGTTACAACACTTATAATTTATTTTGAACTCCAAGATTTCTGCAGGTTTCATGAAGGTAGACTTAATACATTTTAAAGACCTTTTCAAGACCAAGTAAAGAAAATATAAGAAATAAAATTAATGGAAGACAATATGTAAATGTATAGGTAGAAACACCATGAGTTGTATTAGCAACACTTAAGTTTCAAACAACACATACAACTTTCTACCGATCACTATTACTTTTTAATTCATTTTACAAAAAAAAAAAAAAAAAAGTTTAAGCTGCTCCCAACCACTAGAATTTGGACATTACTTTATACTGTACCTCTTGCAAAAAACATGGTGACAGTACTTTGGTCTTGTTTTCCAGAGCAAATGTCTAAAGATTCTTAAAGGATTAGTTCACTTTGAAATGAATAACCCCAAGCTTTACTCACCCTTAAGCCATCAATCATAAACGTGTACTCCACCTGGATGCACTTTCTTGAGCTTCATACTTGTTGGTCCCGTTTACTACCATTATAAAGCTTGGACCCGTCTGGATATTTATTAATATAACTCCGATTGTGTTCATCAGAAAGAAGAAAGTCATATACACCTAGGATGGCTTGATCCTAGCTAAGCTTGGGGAAATTTTCATTTTAAAGTGAACTAATCCTTTAAATAAAGATACTCAAGAAGCAAAATGATATAAGATAAGAAGTCTTGTTTTCTGTAAAACTGATCAACATTAAGTGAGTTAATGATTAAAACCAGAACAAATATTTACTAACGGGCTCAGAAAAAAAAAAAAAAAAACTTAATTCAAAGGAAAAACAAGTTTTCATAGCCCACTGACAGATGTTTGTTTTTGTTTCAAGTGTAAACTCACTGAATTTTCTTCAATTTCTCAGAAAACAAGACTTCATACCTTTATTTTCTATCATATGTTCTATCTCAAGTAAATACTGAGACAAAACAGTTACGTAACAGTGAGGAAGATTTTTTTTGCAGTGCATGCAACATTATGAACTTTATGAATTTATGGAATTTGAGGAAGGAAGAATGAATCAACATTTTTTAAAAACTTTTCAAGACCTACAGACACCCTGCCACCCCATGATGAATAAAGCTCAAAAGAACAGCATTTATTTGAAATGGAAATTTCAATCTTATAACATTATAAAAGACTCTTGATCATTTTAATGGATCCTTGCTAAAAACAGTAATAATTTCTTTCCAAAGAAATTGTTTATGACTATGTATTCTAATACTGGTGCATATAAATGAGAATGATTAAATATGATTCTTCCTTTGTGTTCATGTAGTGAAAAGCAAGTCTTGTTCATTTTAACCATATTTTACTGTATTTACATCTTGCTTTAAATAGGGCTGTCGCGATAACCGCAATATCGTAATACCGCGCTATTGACGAGCCAACCGCAGAGGACCGCAAAAACCGCAGCAACCGCGATATTTGCATGTTTTCTATTTTTTTGAAAGATTCTGTCTTTCTGCTTTTACACTTCATGCATGCGTACTAAATATTAAATAAGTTAATAATTATAGCATAATGTGTACCATGGTGATTTGTGCTCTGTAGATTTGCACTAAACAAGCCTAAACAGACAGTGAATGTGAGAGAGATCGACTGAGCGCGTGCGATTACCTGCATCTGTCCTTCAGGCTGAGACATATATTCGTGAAAAAAGGCTGTCATGTCCAAGGATAGCAAATCTCTGCCTTAGCATCGACGCATTACTGGTCAGCTGAGCTTTATAAAGTGGCACGTTTAAAGTTAAAATGATTTCAACAGCTTGTTTCTTTACATCTCTCTTTGAATCAGCGTTTTGAACGTGTAGTTGAATGAACGCTGATTCGTTCAAAGAGAGACGCGGCGCTGAGCTTCTCGTCCGGAGTGCGACCCCCTTTAAAAACAGTCCCTTGCCGCCACCTTGTGAACGCGCAGATGAGTAGTTCTGCTTATACTCGTGAAATATCAGCAGAAAGTCTCGTTTAGTCAGATTCGAGGATCAGAACTAACTATTATACATATAACAATAGCCCTACGATCTTATTGTCAGGTTTATATTCTGTTATGTAGACCCTTATATTAACATTCTCTTCTGTTTACTTCACTTCCTGTTTCAATGCTCTATTTAGTTTCGTTATTGAATATGTGCTTGTTACACAGTGTGTGTATATATATATACACACACACTTACATATATTAGTGCCGGTAATACCGCATATCGCGCTATTGAGCCACTCAAAAATGCTGCAAGGGAAATTCCTTAACTGTGACAGCCCTAGCTTTAAACATGAGCTTAATGGCTGGTTGGTTAAAAAGACGGTTCCAATGATTAAAAAATGAGAGACAGAAATACATAAAAATCCTGAACAGATACTCTCTGAAAGGGCATCTGGTGGTAATGGCATTTCTATTATTACACCTGTTAGGGAAATTACTGTTGCTATGGTTTACATAAACATGACGGGCACAATTTCTGGTTCCTAATGACTAATAGAGCACAGATGTGTTAATGTGGGTTATCAAGACACATACAGACGCAAACAAAAAAATGTTGTAGGCAGAGCCTGACATTAACTTTTTTGCTCACCAGCCACTGTGGCTAGTGGTTTTCCAAAGTTACTAGCCACTTAGCATTTTCACTGGCCACAATTTTGACATCGATACCATGAGGAAAATAGGCTGCGGTCATTTTAAGACCTGATGCATGGATCCATTATACTGTTACATCCATTATACTTCCTCAACTGTTAACATTCACTTAACTAAACTGACTGTGTTTAGGGGAATACTCTCAAGACCGGCATTTTGACATTATTTTGTTTGTATTTGGCTGTTTAAGCGCAATAAGCAGCGAAAAACAACTCAGTTTAGTACTGAGACGCACACTTTGGGTGTGAGCATAATCTGCAGGAATGAGTAAATTTATGTGCGATACAATACGTGCAATCTCATGCCGAAATTCAAACCCTGTAACACCAACAATATTTATCCGGAGCAAATGAAATAAATGAGTTAGGGGAGGCGGGTTTGTGTGTCAACTTGCTGACGCAGAGATGAGAGAGCAAGAAAGCACAGCTGCTATCTATTCTGCAGAAAATTAGTACTGTAAGTATTTCAGATATTTCAGTGTCGATATGTATCGGAAAATCTATATTTTTGACAACACTACATTGCACTTTGTTTATTATTTCAGAAGCCTTTTTAAAAAGACTACAGTTGAAAAATGTATATATTATACATAAAATTCAATCCGTCAAAGTGGCTAGTAGGAGGGAATGTTACGCACCACCGCTGAAATCCACCCACATTTGGCGGGTGTTAATGTCAAGCCCTGGTTGTAAGTGAATGATATGGTAAACAGGAAATAAAATAAAGTCAAACCTGAATTAGAGCCATGTGGATCAGCCACATTCTGACTGGATGCTGATGCTGTAACACACACGCACACACAGACACAAATGTGAATGAGCCAAATGATACACTCACACAGTGGGTACATGGTTGTGCAAATGACATAACATGGAATTGAAAACAAACATGACACTCGAAATAACAAAAAGAAAGAAACAAACAAACAAAAAAAAAAAACAAGAATCTTTGTTTTGAATCTGTGATGTGTGAGATTGTAAATTGTTGCTGTGTGTTTGTGTGTGTGTATATGTGATCTCACTCTTTTCCGTGGAGTCTCCAATAATAATCTTGCCCCCCCGCTTGCTTGTTTTCTCCACTGAGAGTGCTGTGCTTAACCCCTGCTCATGTTTTCCCAGGCCTTGTCCTTCCCGGAATCCATACTTCTGCATGATTTTATGAGCCACAGTACCACTGAAAAAACACACAGACAATAGTGAAATTCTAGATTTAAATTAAAATCTTTAAAATAAGTTATTAATATAAATTCATTGTTTAAATCTTCATCTATATTAAATATTACAAGATTTATTCATGATTATTATTATTATTTTATTTATTTATTTATTTTTAAAATCAAAACGTTCTGGTTAAAGCTAAACCCTTTAGTTATATTTAAAAATTCTTGGTTAAATCTAAATTCTTTACAATACATTATTTGGAAATCTGAATTAATTGTTTAAATCTTCATTTATTGTATTATAATCTTCATTAAATGTTATTAAGTTTCTTTATTTTTAGTTTAACTAGAATTTCTTTAAATTTAAAATATTTTGTTAAATATAAAAATTTTTACATATTTTTTTTAAATCTAAATTTATTGCATAAAAATAATTTAAAATAAATATGAGGTTTATTTATTAGTTAAATCAAAATGTTCTGGTTAAATCTAAATGCTTTAGCTAAATTTCAAAGATTTTGTTAAATCTTCAATTTTCTTGTTAAATCTAAATTCTTTAAAATAAATTCTTTGGAAATCTAAATCCGTTGTATAAAAATGAAAAAATCATTTTAATTAAATATTATCGGTTAAATCAAATTGTTGTTGTTAAATCTAAATGCTTTAGCTAAATTTCAAATATTTGGATAAAAATGCCCTTGTTAAACATTAAAAATTATTTGGATTAAATCCAAATGAACATTTCCTTATTTCTAGAAACATTTAGATTAAAATTAGTTGATCTAAACTAAAAAATAAAATAAAATAAATAAAATTTTTAAATATAATAATTTTTTTTTGTGGATCTAAATTTTCTAGTGTAAATTCAGAACCAGAGTGTTCAGCTAATCATTGGCCAATAACAACATTCCATATCTATAAATCATCATGCCTTTGTTTCACTTTGTTGAGTGTAGAGGTGTCATTTGGAAGGGTTCTTACCCCATGTTGGCCAGGAATGAATTAGTAGGTCCAGGGGGAGATCGTGGTCTATCTGAGTCATCAAACACAGGAGGTGGGATTGCAGCTTTCGACCTCTGGCGACCATCTTCGTCATATGAATATGATGCTGTCATGTCAACAAACACAGTTTTGTTACTTAACTAACATTTCCTACAAATGGATTTGAGACTGTGTAAAGCTGCAACCTATCAGAGACAAACTGACAACACGCAAAATCAAAATCATACACTGATGAGCCAAAACATTATGACCGCATGCCTAATATGCTGCTGGTCCTCTAAATGCTGCCACGACCCAACAAGCAATGTACTCTACAAGAGCCCTGAAGGTGGAGCTGCCGTGGATCAAACTTGATGGTCCAGCACATCACACAAATGCTCAATTGAATTGAAATCTGGGGAATTTGGAGGCCAGGGCAGCACCTTGAACTCTTCATCATGTTCCTCAAACCATTCTTGAACAACGTGTGCAGTGTGGCAGGATGCGGATCAAATCTTTATTCCTACCCATTTCTCCTGCATCCAACACGTTGATTATGAGAACTGATTGTTTGCTTACCATTTAACCTGCCCAGACTTTAATATATGGTCTTGTTAGGAGATAATCAACGATATTAACTTCACCTATGACTAGTCATAATGTTTTGGCTCATCAGTGTATATTCATTTCAAAAGTGGCAAAACAGGATTTTAAAAGGTCTATAGGATTTACTTACAGTCTCGCTCCATTAGTGATGTCGGAGGGGCGATGGCAGCTCCGCCCATACCTGCATGCCATATGAACAACAGCTTATAACCACAGAAGATTAAATTAAGGGCACTTGTTTCATATTTATCTTGGATAATCTAATCACAAGTGTCAAAATATGACTAAATCGATATGAAAGAAAGTAAGAGAGGAGGAGATGAAGAAATGTTTCAAAAGGGAACTCACTCCTCTTCCTCTTTTCTCTCTCATACTCCTCGTCCTCATCCGATTCGCCTTCGGGATTCGGGAAACGTGAAAATCCACTTGGAGCTCCCCCTCCGTCATGCCTCTCTTTACGTTTCCTAACAGACAGGGGCAAAATGGTCATAACACAATGGGCAACAAATCAACACTGATCTGTGCAAATCAGGCACATATTCCTATTTTAATATACTTTAAAATATCATTTATTTCTGTGATTTTCAGCATCATTACTCCAGTCTTCAGCATTTTCAGCATCATTACTCCAGTCTTCAGTGTCACATGATCCTTCAGCAATCATTCTAATATGCTGTTTTGATACTCAGTTATTATCAATGTTGAAAACAGTTGTGTTGCTTAATATTTTTTTGAAACCTGTGATACTTTTTTCAGGATTCATTGATGAATAAAAAGGTTAAAAAGAAAAGCATTCATTCAAAATATAAATCTTTTCTAACAAAATAAATCTTTACTCTCACTTTTTATCAATTTAACACATCCGTGCTGAATAAAAGTATTACTTTCTTTCAAAAAAAAAAAAAAAAAAAAGAAATAGAAAAAAAATTTGTGACCCCAAACTTTTGAACGGTAGTGTATATTGTTAGAAAAAAAATTCTATTTTAAATAAATGCTGATATTTTTTAACTTTTTATTCATCAAAGAATCCTGAAAAAGAATCACCGGTTATAAAATAATATTAAGCAGCACAACTGTTTCCAACATTGATAATAAATCAGCATATTACAATGATTTCTGAAGGATCATGTGACACTGAAGACTGGAGTAATGATGCTGACAATTCAGCTTTGCATCACAGAAATAAATTATATTTTAAAGTATATTAAAACAGAAAACCATCATTTTAAATTGTAATAATATTTCACAATATTAGCGTTTTTTCTGTATTTATTATGAAATAAATGTAGCCTTAATGAGCATAAGAGACTTTGTTCAAAAACATTCAAAAACATATTTTGTACAATTGTACTCAATAAATGTTTACTGAGCATCAAATCATCATATTAGAATGATTTCTGAAGGATCATGTGACACTGAAGACTGATTCTGAAAATTCAGCAATGCCATCACAGGAATAAATTACATTTAAAAATATTTTCAAATAGAACACAGTTATTTTAAATTGTAATAATATTTCACAATATTAGTGTTTTTACTGTAGTTTTAATTAAACAAATGCAGCCTTGGAGAGGAGACAAAACTTTTTTTTAAAACATTAAAAATCTTACCGATTCCAAACTTTTGACTGGTAGTGTGTATATATATATATATACACACACACACACACACACACACACACACATACATACATACATATATACATTTGATGTTTTAAAAATAAAACATTTACATATGAAATTATTTTAAAATTGAAAAGAAAAGATACTTTAAATATGAAACTAAAACCGCCAGTAGGTAGCAGAAAGTCAGTGTTAATGAGCAAATCATTGAGTCATTAATTCAACCGATTTGTTCAAATGTAACGACGGTGCCGATGTGTATTGCTCAGAGACGCAAAAGAGTTCTGCTGTGGCTTTGTTTGGAACTATTTTCATTGGCGAAATAAAGCAAAACAGTCAATATTGTGTCTAAAATGTAAGTCACTTAATTGTTTATTAAACCGTTATAAAAATTTAAAAAAAAAAAAATCAATATCGCATTTGCAATTGTGCTCACATTTAAAAATAAAATGGCACTCTTTGTGTGATTGCTTAACTAAATCATATGATATAAATATAGCCTAAAAAACAAACACAGGGGCCTTTTACTGCATTTTCATAGGTTAAATCACGCAGCGAGAGCGTGCACTCTGAATGCACATGTGCAGTAGTCTAACCTAAACTGGAAAGGCTACATTACAGTGTATGCATTCTCTAGTCGTGTTGTTGTTTGGTTTTTGCAAAGTGAGGGACATACTCGATAATGTCAGATTACACATTGTTAACCCAACAATAACGATATTATCGCAGATGATATATATCACACACCCCTAGTATCGGTGAATCCATAATTTTACATTTAATTATTCAATTTCTGTTCCTAAATAAACCTAATGTAGGCCTACCTGAAACCCTTGGTTTACACCGACATTAAAATGACACTTACTTTTTATGTAATGCTACAGTAAAACACTGCTGTTCACTTTCAGAAGTTGTAGGGATGCTTTCTTTTCTTAAAAAAATAGAATGTGAAACATGTATGTTGGTTATATCATTTTCAGTTTTTAAATATATTTAAATGTAATTAAAATTGACTTTACACACTTAAAGCATTATTGTATAGCATATCAAAATTTAATTTATAGTTATCACATTTTTCTGCAATATCATGCAGCCCTAGTGGATGCATACTTCTCTCTCTCCTCAATCTCCTTCTGTCGCTCCTGTTCTCTCTGTCTTTGTCGTTCCTCTCTGTGTCTCTTCACCACTTTCTCATAGTCGTTGGGAAACATGGGGTCATACTCATCAGCCAATGGAATCAGCACATCTCCGGATGAAAACCCACCTGACACCGAGTCCTACAATGGACACACACAGACACAGTCGATGAAACTTAATGTTCTAAGAAGAGCAACTTAGTGTAATGAACCACTTAGTGAGAAATCTGCTCGGACTTTGGGAAAGCAACATGCATCAACCATCTTCGTAAACTTGTAATGAGAAGTGCTTATCAACCGGCCGTTGTCAACAAAAGAGAAGCTTTAAGGGATTCCAGTGGATTTTTGACAAAATTAAAGCTTGATGGGTGAACATTTGAAAAATATTATTGTAATTTTACAGTTGTACTGTAAAGTACACTTATTATTGTTATTATAATACATTTTTTAGTGAAATATTTAATAGTAATATTTTTATTTAGTAATAATAATCATCATACTATAATAATAATAATAATTGTATAATCATATTGATACATAATCACAATTTTGTTGGCCACAAAAGCCAACTCATCTAGCCTGGAGCCTTTTTTTTTTTTTATTTGGCGGGGAAAAAGACGGCAATATTTGGACAGTAATATACACATTGTTTACCTTCATCCCTGCAGCGATGTGTGGAGGTGTATCAGAGATCTGTCTGTCATCTGCTGCACTTCCTCTCTTCAGATCAATAACCGGAGCTAGAACATTTGACTGTCTCGTCCTCTGAGTCTGCAAAAGAAGTCAGGTTCATTTGTTCGACTTTCCATGTCTCAAGAATAAATCTCCATAACTTTTTCAATCATTTGTGATTACTGGATAAAACACATGTTGTATACTATATTATTACATTATAAATATATCATATTTGATAGAGATATTACTCACATTGATCCATTTTAGCCAATTAAATATTTTAAATCTAACCAATGACAGAAACACAAAATAAATTAAGTAATTTCAATTTTTTATGGAAATCATAATTTTTAAATTCCCTAATATTTCCAGGTTTTAAAAGACAACTGGAACATTGACACCTACACTCTTCAGTTATAAATATAGGAAAGAGACATACAATGACTGTATTATCATTTTCAGGCATGTGGCATAAACATAGACCCACCTTTGCTTGTGTCAATGCAGCTTTCTTCACTTTCAGCTGCGACTGAAGCAGTTTAAAGTTTTTAGACCATCCTTCTGTTTTAGTGTCGCTCGTTGCGACCCCCAAATCATCATATAAAGACATTTTACCTCCTTCTCAAACCAAAACACTGAAATACACAAACATGAAACAGGATTATACATATAAACGTGTTGCAAGAATCAGTGTGCTATGTAACAAAAGCTAAAGTATCACAAAAGTTGTCAATTAGACGTATATAGGTATTTTAAACATAAAACCACAATCTAAAATAACATGCAGCTAGAACTTCCGTTACAAAAATATGCTAAAAGATGGTTCTTAAGAGTCAAGTATTAATTATACATTTAGCATTTACTTCCAGACGGCTTGCAATGCTTATTGTGCTATAAAAATATACTAAATGATTACTGCCTGTCCTTAAACCACTCAGGCATTTTAACTGTTCAAATATCTGAAGCTAGATACACACCTTTTACGAAAATAAACCCTCCACTCGTTCTGCACTGTCGGTTAGCATAACATGCTAGAGGAGTGGTGTCGCGGACGAATGACATCATCGACTGTGGCCAAACGCACTCGCGTCAAGATGCCAGTTTGATCAGCAAACCCATTTTCTTTGACTGTATTTTTTTCTTTCATTTCGTGGAGCCTTGCTTTTTAAATAAACATTGTGCAAATATTGAACAATTATAAATACGAAAATAAAACAGAACAAGAAAAAGGGACAACTGCAAAAATAAAAAGCGTCAACTGGGTATAAAAATATCAAATAAAATATTTGTAAGCTCAAACTTTCATAGTTAACTAATATACAACCTGCGTCTCAATGTGCACACTATCCTAAATAGTATGTGACATTAGTAATATTCAATCCGCTTGTTAAATAGTGACGTAAGGAAAGCCGTATCTGGGTCCAAGCCTCAACTTGTTTCACTTGAGAATGCCATCGCGACGGCCGTTTATGAGCGCTATTTATTCATAGTAAACATTTAAAATTTTAAAGTTAAACATTTAAAATACTTACAGTCTACACAACAGTTAAACCATCTCAAACATGCATTTTAGTCTGGGACTAGCTTAAGCCTTGTCTGTGAAGCCAGGGTTATGTGTCTTATTTAAAGTGGCATTAAAATGTTTCCACAATAAATAAATAAAGCTGCGGATGTAAATAACACTACCCTAATAAACGTGCTTCCTTTAGATACTGTGCTATTCCAGTCTTCATAAGGAGAGCAATAAAACCATGCAAAAACCATGGCGACAAAAGGTATATGAGTATACTATGAAATACAAAACAGAGTAGGCCTATTTAAGAATAAATATAATATGCGTAGGGTAGCCTAATTAGAATGTCTGACTAATGTCTGTATTTTCAGCTTTCTATCTACCCTGACCAGACTGTCCTCCAGACAAGATGCTTGTAATTGAGGTTGATCAGACTAAAGAATCTTGTATTTCACAGTCTGAGAGCCCTTTAGGTGTCTTTTTTCTGAGGGTTCTTTCATGTGTCTTCTGGAAGCTTGTTTCCACCACTGAATAAAAAATAAGAAAAGGTAATTGCGACTTTTTATCTCACAATTCTGACGTTTTTTTCTCTCAATTGTGAGTTTACATCTCACATTTCTTACAACTATATACTTTATAACTTTTTCTCAGAATTGCATGATACAAACTAAAGTCAGAATTGTGAGATAGATAAACTCACAATTGCGAGTTATAAAGTCAGAATTGTGAGAAAAATAAAGTGTTGGGGAAAGTTACTTTGAAAAGTAATGCATTATTACGTTGCTCCCTTAAAAAGTAACTTATTGTGTTACTTAGTTACTTTTTAAGAAAAGTAATGCGTTATATTACTTTTTCTCATCTGGGCTTGTTTTTTTTTTTTTTTTTGGTCACCATCTGCCACCAACGCCTTTGAAAAACTCAAGGAAGCCTTCATCCATGTGCTTTCTACTCCAAAAAGCTGTCCCCGGCAGAGCAGAATTATGATATCGGCAATCGTGAGCTGCTGGCCATAAAACTTGCCTTGGAGGAATGGAGGCTTTGGCTGGAGGGAGCCACCTATCAGTTCAAAGTCATCACTGATCATAGAACCCTGGAATACTTACGTGAAGCCAAACGTCTCAACGTATCTCAAACGTTCATTCCATGTATAACTATTAAAACCCTTCACTGACCCTCTGTCTCCCCTTACAGGATATGGTGACGATGGCGTACCTCCTCCTCCCGACATCGCAGAGGAAGATTCCATCTACCAGGTCCAGGCCATCCTCAACTCGCGACGACGAGGAAACATCCTGGAATATCTGTTTGACTGAGAGGGATACGGCCCCGAGGAACGCTCCTGGGTAACTCGGTTCCACCATGACCACCCAAATCATCCTGCTGCCAGAGGCCATGGTCGTCCCCGCAATCGCCACTTCCGGTTGTCAGGAGCCGCCTGTGGAGGAGGGGGTACTGTCACAGATTCAGTCACCACACCAGTCACGCCATATACACCAGATCCGCCCACTCGTTCACAATCACCAGAATACTGATCACCTGCACCTGCACGCCATCATCAAGCCAGACTTTATAAGCTCACCGTTCCCTCACTTCCATGTCTGGTCTTGTCTACGTCAAGACTATACAGACTCACCTGAAACTCCTTACCTGCTACTTACCTGCCATCCAGTTCCAATCCTGTCATCGTCTTCTGCCCATCTTCCTGTTCGTTGTTCTCCTGTTCATCCCGTCAGCTTCACTGCCAGCTACAAACCTGCAACGTACCAAGACCTCTGTTACTTTCAGTTAAGTTCACCTGTAAGTTTCCAGTGACTGTTCCACTTACCTGCACTGCACTGTTGTCTCTGCTATATTGCTAACCTGTAATAAACTTGTTACTTAACTCGTCTGCCCTCATTTGTGTCTGACAGCTGTCAGTCAATAAATGGGAAAACAAAATAACTTGCATTACTTATTTGAAAAAGTAACTTGGATATTTTGTTGTAAATGTTAAAAGTAATGTGTTACTGTAAAGCCTATCTGTGATGCACATTAAGACTCAATTGTCTTTTTAATCCTCATTTATTAACAGCTCTACAGAAAAGAAAACTCTAAATCAGTCACATACATAGGCTTAGGTGGTAGCAAGTTGATACCGGAAGGGTCCAACAACCATCATTACTGTCTGCACAAAATATTTTGATACATGATTATTCAAAATATCACAAGTTTCAATATCAAACATATCCAATGAAAATTTGAATTACCTCAAAGAAAGAAAAATCACAGCCATCTATCTGGCATTGCAACAGCTTACTACAACTGTTTTCCAGCCCATGCACAAACCATCATTACCATCTGCATGAAATATTTTGATACATGATTGTACAAAATATCACAAGTTTAAAAACCATTGCATCAAACATCACCAACAAAAGTTTGATTTACCTCAAACCAAGAAAGTCGCAGCCATCTACCTGGATTTACAAAAATCAAATTTACATTCATACATTTGGCAGATGTTTTTATCCAAAGTGACTCACAGTGCTCTTATTACAGGGATGATCCATGTGGACTAACCTGGAGTAAAGTGTCTTGCTCAAGGACACACTGGTGGAGATGGCTGCAGAGATCGAACAAGCAAACTTCTGCTTACCAATTCAGTGGTTTAGCCCACTACACCACAAAAGCACTGAAGCTACAACAAAAATTTGCATGTAATTGTGTAAAAATATGAAATGAAATATGGAAAGAACCAGAATGCTGACATGAATGAATTGTAAAATGTTTTAATCTGTTTAAATATTTTGCATGCTCATGGATAGCAGGCACACGAATGAAAACTTCATCAAAATAAAGCCGCAGAATTGGCACAGCTGTGTTGAGATGGCAGTGCAATGTGTGGATCACCGCCTGTAAATACATGATTGTTAGAACAATAAGTTTGAATAAAGCTTTGTTTCATGTGTTATTTACTTGCATACTGTATGCATTTATTTATTGTCATTGTTACTTTTATTAATTATTTTACTTTTTTTATTAATTATGCTATTATTATCAGGACATTTATATATTTTATTAATTCATCCATTAATTCATTGCTTGACTGTAAATTGAGATGTATTCACATCAGCTGTATTTGTCTAGTGTGTATTCATGCATAGCTGTCATATGACAAAACATTTTGCTTGTTTTACTAAAGAAGTAAAATAAAAAGTAATATAATTAAGTTTTGGTCAGCATTTATCAATATTATTGTGTGTAAGTGTTGGGGTGGGCTAGCAAAGCAATTCATTTTGGGATAATCTTAATTTTTAAGTAGTTTATACTTACATTTTTGAGTATAAAATCAGTCTTCTCCAAAGGCGAGAAGATGAGATCTTCGGGCAGCTGTCCGACGTTTTCTTTGTGCAGACATTGCTAACACTGTTAGCAACTAACACTGACAGTTGCATGATCGCTGCAGCATTGTGGTAGTACGTAGGCTTTAGTTTACAGTACACAGAACATACAGGCTAATTGCCCATAACTATATTTTTCAAGTTCAAGTTCATTTGATGTGTAAGCTAAGGGAATAGTTTCCCCAAAAATGTCAGTTGTGTCATTCTCTCCCGCATATTCTTTTAAACTTGCATGCTAATATTATTTATGTTGAACACAAAATGACAAGTCCTTTTTAATAGAACATCAGTTCATAGTGACCATGTCTGTCAAGCTTCAAAAAGCACCATACATGTAGTACATACACTCACTGGCCACTTTATTAGTAACACACTTTGCTATAGCAGCAGCAGAAGGTGTCAACTAATAACAGGAAACTGAGGATACAGATAAAAATTCGTTGTCATGCATTCTTTTCATGTTCAAGAGTTAAAATATCATCAGAGCAGCCACATTTTTTTGGAATTAGAGGTGGTGTTGTAAGAAATATGGATGTGGCGTGCATGTGGCAAGTTTTTTTTAATCTTTTACAAGAAGTTGGATGATGTCTCTATCTTCAGTTCACATTTAAAACAGGGTTTAATGATAAGTTTAAGTGCAATAGTGATGACCACACCATTAATGGAAATAAACATGCTCATGGATAGCAGGCACACAAATGTTTGGAGCAGACACAGCAGCAGCCAGATTGTCCCGCACATCTTCTCCCACTCTTGCTTCAAGGTTCACTCTCAAAAAGGATGTGTTAATTAATAACACATTTTTTGTGTTATATTTTGTGACACATTTTGTGTACATAATAGACACAAATTGTGTAAATATAACACATTAGTGTGTAGAAAATGAGCAGGAATAACGCATGTTTGAGTTAAAAGTAACACAAAATGTGTTGTCCTTAACTAGACACATGGGTGTGTTAAGATCTAACACATGTTGTGTTGTTTTGTGGGGTTCAGGGGTCCATCATCATGGTCTTCCTCGTCCTCTGAATCAACAATGTCCCCATTAAGAAGAGCAGCAATGAGGGACATGATGGATGGCAAAGACAGGCGAAGGTGTTCACGGTGGTCAGCTGCTTCATCAAAATAAAGCCGCAGAATTGGCACAGCTGTGTTGAGAGGGCAGTGCAATGTGTGGATCACCGCCTGTAAATACATGATTGTTAGAATAAAGCTTTGTTTCATGTGTTATTTACTTGTATACTGTATGCATTTATTTATTGTCATTGTTACTTTTATTAATTATTTTACTTTTTTTTATTAATTATGCTATTATTATCAGGACATTTATATATTTTATTAATTCATCCATTAATTCATTGCTTGACTGTAAATTGAGATGTATTCACATCAGCTGTATTTGTCTAGTGTGTATTCATGCATAGCTGTCATCTGACAAAACATTACATTTTGCTTGTTTTACTAAAGAAGTGAAATAAAAAGTAATATAATTAAGTTTTGGTCACCATTTATCAATATTATTGTGTGTAAGTGTTGGGGTGGGCTAGCAAAGCAATTCATTCTGGGATAATCTTAATTTTTAAGTAGTTTATACTTACATTTTTGAGTATAAAATCAGTCTTCTCCAAAGGCGAGAAGATGAGATCTTCGGGCAGCTGTCCGACGTTTTCTTTGTGCAGACATTGCTAACACTGAGGAAAATACCATGGTTGTATCTTTAACAATGAACAATAATAATGACAAAATAAATAAATATGGGTTTGTATACATCATAGTTTGAGATTATAATATACACAGACAAAAAGCATGATGACGAGGTTAAATATTTTTGAATACATCATCATAATGCATAAAAAGTATTTATTTTATTTATTTATTTGTTTAAAAGAGGAAAACGTAAAGAAGATTTATGCCACCTTTGCTTGTGCATATAAAATAAAGAAATTAACAACATATTCACGCGAATTTGGGTTTTCGTAACAACAAATAAACTGTGGGTCACATTAGTAGTTAAAAATATAAGAACTTTAAATTAACCCAAAATATATTAGTTACAATCACAAAATTACTGGGCAGCTGTTTCTTCAACAAGACCACAAAATAAGCAAGTTTAATCAATATCAAGATATTTACAGATAGATGAATTAAACCTGTCACTCATATCTTTTAAATTGTTGCGCTTGTGATAAAGGTCATAGGTCACATGATAACGTCAACATGGCGGATAGTCTGGATCGCATTCATACTCAACGAGATTTGGCTATTAAGCACCTACTCTTTTAGCGCTTGTTAAGTAAGTACTTATTGAAATTAAGTTCCTACTCATTAAATAGGCGGTTTCGGACGCAGCCCTTGTCTTTGACAATTCTCTACACACGTTGGGGATTGGCTCTCTTTTTCGCTTGTATTTGCATTGTGAATTGTGATTGGTCCTTTTTCTAATTTCTATTTCACAATCTAGCTCCAATCTAGCCTTACGTTTAACCATTGTGCACGTCGTGACAGTTGCATGATCGCTGCAGCATTGTAGTAGTACGTAGGCTTTAGTTTACAGTACACAGAACATACAGGCTAATTGCCCATAACTATATTTTTCAAGTTCAAGTTCATTTGATGTGTAAGCTAAGGGAATAGTTTCCCCAAAAATGTCAGTTGTGTCATTCTCTCCCGCATATTCTTTTAAACTTGCATGCTAATATTATTTATGTTGAACACAAAATGACAAGTCCTTTTTAATAGAACATCAGTTCATAGTGACCATGTCTGTCAAGCTTCAAAAAGCACCATACATGTAGTACATACACTCACTGGCCACTTTATTAGTAACACACTTTGCTATAGCAGCAGCAGAAGGTGTCAACTAATAACAGGAAACTGAGGATACAGATAAAAGTTCGTTGTCATGCATTCTTTTCATGTTCAAGAGTTAAAATATCGTCAGAGCAGCCACATTTTTTTTGGATTTAGAGGTGGTGTTGTAAGAAATATGGATGTGGCGTGCATGTGGCAAGTTTTTTTTAATCTTTTACAAGAAGTTGGATGATGTCTCTATCTTCAGTTCACATTTAAAACAGGGTTTAATGATAAGTTTAAGTGCAATAGTGATGACCACACCATTAATGGAAATAAACATGCTCATGGATAGCAGGCACACAAATGTTTGGAGCAGACACAGCAGCAGCCAGATTGTCCCGCACATCTTCTCCCACTCTTGCTTCAAGGTTCACTCTCAAAAAGGATGTGTTAATTAATAACACATTTTTTGTGTTATATTTTGTGACACATTTTGTGTACATAATAGACACAAATTGTGTAAATATAACACATTAGTGTGTAGAAAATGAGCAGGAATAACGCATGTTTGAGTTAAAAGTAACACAAAATGTGTTGTCCTTAACTAGACACATGGGTGTGTTAAGATCTAACACATGTTGTGTTGTTTTGTGGGGTTCAGGGGTCCATCATCATGGTCTTCCTCGTCCTCTGAATCAACAATGTCCCCATTAAGAAGAGCAGCAATGAGGGACATGATGGATGGCAAAGACAGGCGAAGGTGTTCACGGTGGTCAGCTGCTTCATCAAAATAAAGCCGCAGAATTGGCACAGCTGTGTTGAGAGGGCAGTGCAATGTGTGGATCACCGCCTGTAAATACATGATTGTTAGAATAAAGCTTTGTTTCATGTGTTATTTACTTGTATACTGTATGCATTTATTTATTGTCATTGTTACTTTTATTAATTATTTTACTTTTTTTTATTAATTATGCTATTATTATCAGGACATTTATATATTTTATTAATTCATCCATTAATTCATTGCTTGACTGTAAATTGAGATGTATTCACATCAGCTGTATTTGTCTAGTGTGTATTCATGCATAGCTGTCATATGACAAAACATTACATTTTGCTTGTTTTACTAAAGAAGTAAAATTAAAAGTAATATAATTAAGTTTTGGTCAGCATTTATCAATATTATTGTGTGTAAGTGTTGGGGTGGGCTAGCAAAGCAATTCATTCTGGGATAATCTTAATTTTTAAGTAGTTTATACTTACATTTTTGAGTATAAAATCAGTCTTCTCCAAAGGCGAGAAGATGAGATCTTCGGGCAGCTGTCCGACGTTTTCTTTGTGCAGACATTGCTAACACTGAGGAAAACCGTTCTAGGTTGTCGAGTTACTGGTGCTGTGAGGTGTTAGTTCACCTGTTGCTCATATCTTTATTTTTATTTTTACAAGATCAGGGAAAATACCATGGTTGTATCTTTAACAATGAACAATAATAATGACAAAATAAATAAATATGGGTTTGTATACATCATAGTTTGAGATTATAATATACACAGACAAAAAGCATGATGACGAGGTTAAATATTTTTGAATATATCATCATAATGCATAAAAAGTATTTATTTTATTTATTTATTTGTTTAAAAGACTAAAACGTAAAGAAGATTTATGCCACCTTTGCTTGTGGATGAACATTTTTGCATATAAAATAAAGAAATTAACAACATATTCACGCGAATTTGGGTTTTCGTAACAACAAATGAACTGTGGGTCACATTAGTAGTTAAAAATATAAGAACTTTAAATTAACCCAAAATATATTAGTTACAATCACAAAATTACTGGGCAGCTGTTTCTTCAACAAGACCACAAAATAAGCAAGTTTAATCAATATCAAGATATTTACAGATAGATGAATTAAACCTGTCACTCATATCTTTTAAGTTGTTGCGCTTGTGATAAAGGTCATAGGTCACATGATAACGTCAACATGGCGGATAGTCTGGATCGCATTCATACTCAACGAGATTTGGCTATTAAATACCTACTCTTTTAGCGCTTGTTAAGTAAGTACTTATTGAAATTAAGTTCCTACTCGTTAAATAGGCGGTTTCGGACTCAGCCCGTCTTTGACAATTCTCTACACACGTTGGGGATTGGCTCTCTTTTTCGCTTGTATTTGCATTGTGAATTGTGATTGGTCCTTTTTTCTAATTTCTATTTCACAATCTAGCTCCAATCTATCCTTACGTTTAACCATCGTGCACGTCGTGACAGTTGCATGATCGCTGCAGCATTGTGGTAGTACGTAGGCTTTAGTTTACAGTACACAGAATATAAGAGTATATTTTTCAAGTTCAAGTCCATTTGATGTGTAAGCACTGCTATTTCCGTCAGGAACTGCAAATATAGCGCTGTTCGCACGGACGCGCCCACAAAGTGAAAGTGAAAGAAGTTGTAGGCAGAAAGTGACGTTCCACTCAAGACAAATGTCGCACCTCTCTGTTTGGCGGTGTGATTTCATACACATTCGTGAGGATTTACCCGTCGGCGTTTCATCTGAGTTCTCCGGGACAAGTGGACATGCATATGCTGGTTATTTTGATTTTCATGACGGCCGCTAATCAGCATAATTTTGCCAGAGCAAGCGGTAAGTTGAGAAACATCACGGGAAAACACACTTATGTTTAGCAAACTTGAACAGTGTTGTATATTGCACATATTATGTTGAGGTTTAGCGTTACTTCGTAACTGTGGACTAGCTACTACTACTAGGCTACTAAAATGATTTGCTTGACTAAAAAAACGTTTTTCATGAATAGCTCGTGCATCACATGGCCTTCAAGTAAAAAAAGAACAAAAAAAAAAAACGAAACCATGTCTTGGAAAAAGAAACTAGAGAAGAAACTTTAACTGGAATATTAAGTATTGAAAACTCATTCATGCGACAGTCTCCTAGATAGCCTAATGGAAAAAATAATTATATTATTTGTAGCTTGCTTGTTTATTTATTATTAAATACTGTCATTTTTCCATACTGTGAAAATTTGACAGGGCAAATGCCTGATTAAAAGACTGCTGAATTTGATCCAAAACAGTCAGCAATGGTTTTCAGTAGGCTGTGACCATTCTTGTGCTATGATTTGTAGTCTTATCTCATTATAGTGAAAAAAAAATTCAAGTTTTAATTAGGCTAATTGATCTAAAAACGTGGTACTGTTTTGCTACTGTGGGTCTCCAAGGGTTAAAGGAGAGTACAACAGATATGCCTGATGCAGTATACAGTATTTTATACATGATATGCTTTTTCTTTTTCAAATAAAGTTATAGATTTGCATAATGGAAATCCACTTAATCGACTTTTTGATGTAAGCTACTATAGGGTTCTTGAGCTGGTTATTCAGAAATTGTAAGTTTATATTGTTGCATTACAATATGTATTACAATTAAGCTAAGGGAATAGTTTCCCCAAAAATGTCAGTTGTGTCATTCTCTCCCGCATATTCTTTTAAACTTGCATGCTAATATTATTTATGTTGAACACAAAATGACAAGTCCTTTTTAATAGAACATCAGTTCATAGTGACCATGTCTGTCAAGCTTCAAAAAGCACCATACATGTAGTACATACACTCACTGGCCACTTTATTAGTAACACACTTTGCTATAGCAGCAGCAGAAGGTGTCAACTAATAACAGGAAACTGAGGATACAGATAAAAATTGGTTGTCATGCATTCTTTTCATGTTCAAGAGTTAAAATATTGTCAGAGCAGCCACATTTTCTTTTTGATTTAGAGGTGGTGTTATAAGAAATACGGATGTGGCGTGCATGTGGCAAGTTTTTTAATCTTTTACAGGAAGTTGGATGATGTCTCTATCTTCAGTTCACATTTAAAACAGGGTTTAATAATAAGTTTAAGTGCAATAGTGATGACCACACCATTAATGTCATCTCTTGTAAGCTGAGTAATTATCAACCTTTTTTGGGGTTTTCAACTGCTGATTCTTAGACGATAGAAAATTATGTAATCATTTAATCACCAAACTTCCTTTTTTTCCCCCTGTGAAACACAAAAAGTAAAACTTTCAAATCTTCACACTGTTTCATACAACACTAGACTACTTAAAAATGCAAAATTATGCCAACAATGAAAGCAAGAAAATTGGCTTCAAAGTTGTTGTTTTTAAAAAAAAAAAATTTTTATTGAATTTTCATATACATTTTTACACTTTTATTTCTCTGAACCTGAGCATAGTTAAAACAAATAGTATGATCTATCACGAAACAGATCAGGGATACGCACAGATTTTGATCTTAAAGTGTGTATACGCTTAAATGTGGAAAATGATGTGGAAAAGTGCTTAGAGCCACGTCAGGGTCTGAGCAGACATACGCACTTTTCCTTGTCAGATTACTGTAGGTTTTTGGAAATCTAAGCTATTCTTGCAGCTCGCCATTCTAAATGAAAGGATTTGGACGATGACTGGTGATAAATGACATTAATTAGGTGTTGTTTATTAGGTACACTTGCTAGTACCAGGTTGGACCCCCTTTTGCCTTCAGAACTACCTTAATTCTTTGTGGCATAGATTCAACAAGGTGCTGGAAACATTCCTCAGAGATTTTGGTCCATACTGACATGAGAGCATCTCACAGTTGCTGCAGATTTGTCAGCTGTACATCCATGTTGCAAATCTCCTGTTCCACCACATCCCAAATGTGCTCTTTAGAATTGAGATCTGGTGACTGTGGAGGCCATATGAGTATAGTGAACTTAGTATAGTGATCAAGAAACCAGTTTGAGATGATTTGAGCTTTGTGACATGGTGCGTTATCCTACTGGAAGTAGCCATCAGAAGATGGGTGCACTGTGGTTAAAAAGAGATGGACATGGTCTGTGGCATCTAAACAATGCTCAGCTGGTACTAGAGGCCCAAAATGTGCCAAGAAAATATCCTCCACAACATTACACCACCAGCAGCAGCCTGAACTGTTGATAAAAGGCAGGATGGATCCATGCTTTCATGTTGTTTACTCTACCATCTGAATATCACAGCAGAAATCGAGACTCATCAGACCAGGAAAGGTTTTTTCAATCTTCTCTTGTCCAATTTTTGTAAGCTAGTGCGAATTATAGCCTCTGTTTCCTGTTCTTTGCTGACAGGAGTGGCACCTGATGTCGTCTTCTGCTGCTGTAGCCCATCTGCTTCAAGGTTTGACGTGTTGTGCATTCAGAGATGCTCTTCTGCAGACCTCGGTTGTAATGAGTGGTTATTTGAGTTACTGTTGCATTTTTCTGTCAGCTCGAACCAGTCTGGCCATTCTCCTCTGACCTCTGGAATCAATAAGGCATTTTTGCCAACAGAACCGCTACTCAATGGATCTTTTCTCTTTTCTGGACCATTCTCTGTAAACCCTAGAGATGGTTTTGCGTGAAAATCTCAGTAGATCAGCAGTTTCTGAAATACTCAGATCACCACATTCAAACAGTTGAACAGTGGCTGGTGAGTGTATTTCTAGGAGTGGTTCAAGATGACTCCAACATTGCGAAAGCACCATTGCACAAAATGTCCCCCCACATATTTCCCGTTGAATATTAGTTATGTTCAAAATAGGCTTGTTTCTAATTCAGTGACATTACTCAGTCACTAAACACTGGTGAGATAAGCACCATTTTGAGGTGATTTGTTTTCCAGAGCTATTTATATCATATGTAGGTGGATGATAAATGATTACAAATAGTGTGTATCACCGTTTCCTCATTCCATTAGAGGGAGAATAACATACCCCTCCAAACTGTAACTTTATTCTATCCTTTTTAAAGGTTATGTGTACTGTCTTGTCCAAAAATGTACTAAAGATTTTTTGCACCACAAATGTAGTCAAGCGTTTTTGTATCACAGTTATTTAATTTTTTATCATGACTTCCCACCCTTCCTCTGACCCATAGGCTGTTTTAACACTTCATGATGGTTTCATTTGGTTTTAAAAGACTTTTTATACCATTTTCAAGTGTTTTTTTTTTTTTTTGTTTTTTTGTTTTTTCAATTTAATAACAACAAATATGTCATGTAGCTAGTGTAACCATCAAGTAAAAAGTAATAACATATTTACATGTGACCAGGAAGAGCTAAGATGCTAATAAGAAATTAATAAGAAAATAATAAGAAGAAAGAAATTATGTCATTGAGTCACTGTTATTTTTAGTTAACAGGATTGTGCGTCTAGATTTGTGCATATTACAGAGAAGAAATTTATTATATCAATGCAAATATGATGCATTAGATTTTATCTATCAGTTTCTTTGTTTGCATGTTTGATATTTTTGTGACATTATTCTTACTTTGTCTCAGGTTTCTGTGGACCCCTGGAACCGATACCCCACACAGTTCCTATTGATGGGACACAACATCCCGTTAATTCAAGAGTTCGCATTCATTGTGCAGAGGGCTACTTGAGGAAAGCAGGAACATCCAACCTGATCCGCTGCACAAATAAAAATGGCAACATATCCTGGGAGTGGGACCTGTCCTTTAAGTGCATACGTAAGAGTCTTGCTTGTTGCAGAGAGATGTCTTTACTTTAGCTAAATCATGGCCACTATGTAACAAAAATGAGGGAACAAATCATGGGACAGAATTCTTAATTTGTGGCCAAGACTTCTATTTGAAATTAAGTGAATAACTGTTTTTTTTTTTTAAACATTAAACTGTCCTTCTCCCATTTTCACCTCAAAATTTTTAGGCAGGCTGTACCTCCCTTGCCTTTCCTGATGAGCTGCTACTGCCAGTAAAAAAACAAACCAAGAACACTTTCGCAACACTTTGAATGATTAGTTCGCCCCAAAATAAAAAAGAAAATTGTCATTAATTCCTCACCCTCATCTTGTCGTTCCAAAATCATAAGACATTTGTTCATCTTCGAAACACAAATGAAGATATTTTAAAAGAAATCTGAGCGATTTCTGTCCCTCCATTGACAGTTACGTAACTACCACTTTTTCACTTCAAAAAGTTCATAAAGAGATTCAATTAATATGGATTAGTAAAACTAATCTATATTAATTGAGGGTTTTAGTCCAAATTTTCTGAAGAGACACAAATGCTTTATATGATGATAAGATTGAATTTAGGCTTTTATTCACATCTAAAAATTGATTGCGTATTTGCGGAGCTGTCAAAGGAGGGACAGAAATCTCTCAGTTTTCTTTAAAGCTGCAGTCTGTACCTTTTTTTTGGTTAAAAATAATCCAAAATCAATTTTTGAGCAAGTACAAAACCAGCCAGTGTTCAAAACTATCTCCTTACCTTAGCCCGATTCACAACGGTAAGCTTGTAATAATGTTTTCTAATTAGAGTGGTACTGGTGGGTTTCCGCGGGAAATTCGAGCATGCAGCCGTTCGTCTTTGCGTCATTACGTCACGTCTGTTTACATAAAGAATGAGTCCTAGCTAGTAGGCTATATGGCATGTGGAGGATGCTGCAGGCGGCGGATCATTTATAGCCTTTTCTCACAAAAGCTGCAATAATTAAACTTATTATTTTGATGGTGGATTGTAATCCAGAAAGGTCCAAATGACAATCATCAGTGACAAATGGAGATTCACCCATAGTCAAAAGCAAAATACTTCGGTGTGGATACAGAAATTGAAATCTACAGGTAACGCTAATACACACTAAATACACATAGTCATGCAATGCTGATGTTGTTAAAATTAACAATTTAAGACAAAGTATAACAATAATAATAATTTGCACAGTTTGACGTGATCCGAGCTAAGCAATCGATAGATTTAATAACCATTGGCAATTTATTGTAATGCTTTTTTTCTCAGTTGGTCAGAACAAAAGTGGCAGACATGTTACTTGTTCAAATGACATTTTTCAGTGAAAATTCTTATTTTGGTCATATTTCCAAGACGATGAATCTGTGATTCCAAAGTACAGTATCCACATCGGTGTGGTGACTGACAGCAAACATTAGATCCACATCCACGCTGAGGAGCCATGCCGATGCACAACCCATGTAAAGATGATAATTCTGCAAATAACTGCAAATGCAGGTTTCAAACAGAGATGGTGACAAAGAAGCAAAACTTAAGGACTGCAGCTTTAAAATACATTTGTATTTCGAAGATGAAAGGAAGTCTTAAGGGTTTGGAACATCATGAGAGCGAGTAAATTATGACAGAATTTTCATTTTTGGGTGAACTAACCCTGTAAGGGTAACTCATACTGTACCGGCCAACGCCAACAGTCACTAGATTACAGTGTGTCACTTCTCAAGTCATTCTAAGACCCCAACAAATACTGATTCAACATGTTTGATCAGGTGAAAACAAGCGCCATGTCCATTGTCGTTTGTCGCCATCTGTAGGTGTAGTGTGAATTGGCCTTTAAAAAACACTCAAAACAAAGGACAATAACATGCTAAAAAAAAAAAAACACTCGGAACACCCTAGCAATTTTCTTCTGATGATTCTAAAATGTTGAAGTTGGCCTAGTTTTACATCCTAACAGATATCAGGTGATCAATGTAATGATTTTATTATTCTTTCTTTGCAGCTGATCCTAGAAACCCACAGGTCTCAAAAAGTAAGTACCATATTTCCTAATTACTCCGTCTTTCTGTGTCTGTTGTTGAAGTGAAAAGTGAAGAGTGTAAATTGTGCACTATGGTTCCAAATGGATTAGCATACATAAAACAGATCCAGACCCAATATTGCCAATGATTGAGACAGTTATTGTAAACATTGCACACATTACTTTTAAACCCTATGGCTTTACCAAGATTGGCTAAAGACTAAAGTGTCCTGTACTATTTATGTGCTTCAGCAGAGACCCCAATGCCTTATTTCACATCATCCACCACAGAACGAACAGAAATAAAGATTTGCACAGTTCTTGGCAGAAGTATGCCAACCACAGGTATATTATTTATATTATGCTTTTATGTGTTGATATTGTTTGGGTAGGCACACATTTACGTTAATTACATGACACACTCCAGCAACAGGACATATAACTTTGACAACAACAAATGAAGTTGTCACAACCAAAACAAGAAGACCTACCATCCGGGCAACTTTGAAGAGCACAACAAAAGAGGCAGAGTCTATTACAACAACCAACGAAATTACTTCTTCAACATCCAGCAGCTTCACAAGCAGAGATTATATGACAGCCACATCGTCACATTCCTCGTCAAGCTCTTTCACTACAGTAACAGGTGAAGCCATTCACTGTGATGGGTCAAAATGCATGGGGCTATGCAAGGAATAAGTTACTCAAAAAAATATTAACATTCTGTCATTATTTACTCATCGTTGTGTTGTTCCAAATCAGTATGACTTTCTTTCTTCCATGGAACCCAAAATGAGAAGTTTAGCAGAATGTTCACACATGTAAATAATGACCAAGATATGTTAAGCTATTTTTTAGCTAATGCACATATTCAAACTTCCTAGAGCAAGATATATCACAACAAGTCATAGAGGTTTGGGAAAACATAAATGATGACAAAATTTTCATATTAATCTTAATTTCATAAAGCTATGTTTATGTAAATATACTAACACTTATACAGTATAATTCACTAAACAGTTGCACTACTTTTGCACATGGTACATGAGCGTGATACTTAACTTTTACTACTACTATTATTTACTAACCATCCGCAATCCAATTTAGCTGAAATTGTACTGCATCTTCAATATTTAAATGAAGCCATTGACTCTCCTTTTTGAGCAAACAAGCCTAAACAATATATAAAAAAGATGTTTGAGTGCACTTTCTAGCAATCATGGAAATGGTAATTGTAACCAGCCGAAGACATTGCCAACCGCTACTCTCTGAATTTGAGAATAAATCTATTTTGAACAAGAATATCATTGTTTTAGTCAAAAGAGACTGAAATAATTGTTTTATGTTTGTTTGCATCAATTGCCTGGTGCAAATTGGCATCAGAGCTAATTTTTTGTGTGTTTGCACTGTTGCTATGTAATTCCTTTGGTGAATTGGGTACCAGTTAGCACATGCAAATGAAGAAAAAAAAACAAAAAAAAACACACACACTTTTAGTGGCCGCAATTCATCCTTAGTAAATCTGCTTTTCAATATTCTTAACAATGAAAGTATAAAAGTTCAAATTGTTGAACTTTTATACTTTTTCAAAATCAAAATAGTTTTCGTCTTATTTAGTGATTTGTGTTTGGTATATAAAGACCTCAGTGTTGAACTTAAATTTGAAGCAAAACAGGATGCAAACCAGACTTTGACTAGATCTTACTTCCTGTTATGCACAAAAAAATGTGCTTCCATATTACAAAACCCGCAATGTATATAAGTTACCACACTCATCTAAAACACGAAAAGCTAGGCCTCCTGGGCAGTGCTCCGACCAGGCCCGGCGTCAAGGGGGTAGGGGTGGGGCTTGGGCTTAGCCCCCACCTCCCCTCCCCCATGATGATCTCAAGCCCTTCATTTTTTGTAATTCAGGCCATCATTTTTTTATGATTAAAATTAAAGCTGCAGTCCGTAACTTTTTTTTGGTTAAAAATGATCCAAAATCAATTTTTGAGCAAGTACATATCCAGCCAGTGTTCAAAACTATCTTCTTATCTTAGCTCGATTCACAACGGTAAGCTTGTAATAATGTTTTATAATAAGAGCGACATACATTCTTCATGACATCACCCCCCCCCCCCCCCCCCTTTTTTTTTTTTTTTAAATTTCATTCTGACCTTTACAACAAATGGCTCGTTTTTTTTTTTTTTTTTGTTTCTGCATCTTTATAAACTCCATCTCAAAACATTCCTCATGATGTGACCTCTTGAATGTTAACAAGTTAAGAAGACTAATGCTTAAGAAGTCTTTGACATGGTCGATTACAATTTACCACAACATATTGACTTACAATATTTCTAACAAATGTTCTTTTATAATAATAATAACAGACTTCTCTCACCCTCATACTACTGCACTCATTCTGTCAAATCTCAGTCATTGTAATTCTCTCCTTCTCCCATTTTTTTATTAGGAGTCACTGTATCTGTAAAGACTTCAAATGTTTCTGAAGGTAATTTCTTTGCTTATAGTTATCCATAAAGTCAATATCTTCTAACTTTTATATATTATATTATACACTTTAGAATAATAGTAAAATCATCATGTTAAACAAATCAAAACTATTATATTTGGGATTCTTCAAAGTAGCCTAGGTTACTATTATCTCAACCAGCTCTGTGAGGTGGATCCTGGGATGCTTTTTATTACAACAGTATGTCCAAAATCGTATACTCTTTTGAGTTGGTACTTATTTTGAATAAGTAATTACTTCATGAGCACTAAAAAAGTATGTTCTATATGTGTGTAGTATAAATGTAAATGTGACTTACCAGCGTTAGTTAGTGTAGAGAGTAAGTGTCCATCGTATGCACACTTCACTTTGTACTTTTTGCCTAATCTTTTATAAGTCCTGTGAATTCGGACATACTGTTTTTCACCTACTATACAGTAGGGAAGTATGCAATTTGACCCTGTAGAAAGTTCCCTTCTCTCACTATCACCAATAACATTTTAATGTAAAACATGAAAATGTAATTTAAAACAAGTAAATTTTGTGTAACTTTTTTTTTTTCCTGCTTGTATGCATCTCTCATAGCTTTCATACAATTTTAAGGGGCTGTCAAGTTCCCAAAAGGAACCATAGAAGCACCATTAAAGTAGTTCATACTCTTGCACTATATTGTAAATCTCCCAAAGCCATTTGAACAGATAGAAATTCAAGTTGTTATTCATTGGAAACCTTCCCTCTGCTATAGCTATTTAATTATAATTTACATATGTGCATATTAAAACATAGAAGATGAAGACACATTTGATATAATTTGTACTTGCATGTAATGCATCACTTAAAAACATAAGTGCACATGAGATTTAAGATATGATGGAGGGAAGATGTTAAGTGAAAAAAATCTTTGTCTGTTCCTCAATGGCTTTAGAAGACTTGGAATACAGCATAGACATTATAGGAGCTCTATTTTTATGGTGTGTTTATCCTTTTGGAACTCTACACCTTTTGACCATGCTCTGTTTATATGCTTTTTCCATAAAAAGAATACATTAATCATAATTTTAAGTAAAAGAAAGTAATTTGGGTTTGGAATGACACAAGTGTGAGGAACTGATGACATTTTATTTTTTGAACAAACTAACCCATTATTTCTTTCATTTAGAAAGTAAAGTGGAAGCCACCTCTAGTAATTACACATGTGAGTTCTGTTTATTGCAGTTCATTTCCTGAAACAAATAATATTTAGTATTTCTGAACTTTGTGTTCATAATTCTATTTTTTTAAACTTCTTTCTTTCTTTCTTTCTTTCTTTCTTTCTTTCATCAACATTTAGCAACAGTAAGTGGTGTTACAAGCATAATTATCTTATGCCTGGCGGCAGCAGTATTCCTTCTCTGGTGGAGGTGGAGGTATGTTTTATAAAATCTATTGTGGAATTAAATTTTGAATTTGTAGGCTTTTTGCAGCTTCTTAATTAATTGTTTTCACCCTCCAACCCATAGACATCGAGAAAGAAGTGATCGAAACGGAATCCAACTATATCATAACGTCTGTACATCTGAACACTGTTCAGATGACCCTAACACAGCAGCCTACAATCTCACAACAGTCTCTGTCAATGACACAAATCAACCACAAAAAGGCTCCGCAAATGGTGTGGACACAAGTGACAAGCTTCTCCCACAAACAGACTTCGCCCTTAGCACTGCATAAAATACCATCCCAACTGTACATATCTGATAAACCTCCATCTAATGTACTTTACCTCATTCTACTCCTTTAATGTTATCATAAAATGAATAAAGTTTTTATATTATTTTTACATAGTCGTCCTTATGTGTATAATGGTCAATGACAAAACACATCATACCATCACAGAGATGATTTGCAATATGTATTTTTTTTTATATAGTTTTTGCTCATTTTCAATATGTCTCTAAAACGTTTTAGAAAATGTCTTTAAATTAAAATTTGGAGAGTTTAAAAACGTGTGTTTTTAAGATGTTTTAAAAGATGTGCCCCACCAAGAACAGCTTCTTAGCTTTAGCCCTTGCTGGTTGATGCTGGTAACTACACCATCTAGCATCTAAAAGCATCTTTCTCCATTGGTCAACAAAGGTAGTGTATTCTGCACAAATAAATAAATTTCAAGCAACATATTAAACAAAAATATTACTGTCATGACTACACCAGGCTTTTTAGTCAACACCACTCAGTGCTCTCTCTCTCATGATTAATTATCAACTGCACCTGTCCCTCATCAGCACATCACCACAGGCCTGTATACATGCACGTGATGTCACCGTCGGATGTTGTATGACTGCGGTTACGCCTACTGAGTGCACTGGTTTTCAGCATGAATGCCACAAAAAACACGCAAAATACTTCCAAATCAGGAAAGAGCTTTGCGGTTGACTGTACAAATAGATTTGACACAAAATCTGAGGTATATTTTTACAGACTACCTAAAGCTACAGAAAAAAGAAGCAAATCGATTGCTGCAATTCACAGACTCCAGGCAGAGAAACGTAAATTTGCAGTTATCATGTTGTGTCAAAATGTTGGATTATGGGGTAAAATCGTACCCTATATATTGTATTGCTATGAATTGTGTTGACAACTTATCAATTAAACATTTCGAAATCAGGCACATATAAATGTCAGAAAACACGATTACTGGTTGCATGTCAATATCCATGGATTAAGTTTTTTTGACGTGTTATAAGGAACACTTTCAAGCCCAACCTTTAGTGTAATTGTTTGTTTTACTCACGTTTTCGCAGTTTCCCCTATTAAATCCAGTCATGCAGAAGGTTCTTTTGCCACTCAGCCCAGCTGAGGGAGCGTGTTCAGGCGGGAAAGTGACGTCAGTGCATACCCTCTATAGCTTCAGTCACTCTTTGGCTGATTGTAAAATCTTAAAAATGCTACCGTAGGAAAGCATCAAGGCATGTCCAAATTCAATGTTAGCTTCATTTTCTGTCTCCTGAGATACCTTCATCTGACTGATTTTTGAAGCCAGCATAGATGTATCCTTCGCTGCCTTTGATATGCGTTGAAAGGTGCATTTGCTGGTCAGTTTGTGTGTAAATGTAAGTTTTTGACCAACGTTTTACACTTTTGATGTCATTTGTAGCAAGAAATTACTTTTGTGGTAATTAAATATTTGCTTAGTTTTCAACAAAAATCTCTCTATTTTGCCGTAAATCATTAAACCGTTACACTGCCTCAGAAATCTGTTACCTTGGTGCGTAAACACTGCCTACAAAGTCATTGTCTATAAGGCAGTGAGGCAACAAGTCAGCTGCCTAAGTTTTCAGATGCAGACATTGTCTGGCTTCACAAATGAATACAGACTCCTTACCTGCTCTACAGGTGCTGGTCATATAATTAGAATATCATCAAAAAGTTGATTTATTTCACTAATTCCATTCAAAAAGTGAAACTGGTATATTGTATTCATTCATTACACACAGACTGATATATTTCAAATGTTTATTTCTTTTAATTTTGATGATTATAACTGACAACTAAGGAAAATTCCAAATTCAGTATCTCAGAAAATTAGAATATTACTTAAGACCAATACAAAGAAAGGATTTTTAGAAATCTTGGCCAACTAAAAAGTATGAACATGAAAAGTATGAACATGTACAGCACTCAATACTTAGTTGGGGCTCCTTTCGCCTGAATTACTGCAGCAATGCGGCGTGGCATGGAGTCGATCAGTCTGTGGCACTGCTCAGGTGTTATAAGAGCCCAGGTTGCTCTGATAGTGGCCTTCAGCTCTTCTGCATTGTTGGGTCTGGCATATCGCATCTTCCTCTTCACAATACCCCACAGATTTTCTATGGGGTTAAGGTCAGGCGAGTTTGCTGGCCAATTAAGAACAGGGATACCATGGTCCTTAAACCAGTCACTGGTAGCTTTGGCACTGTGTGCAGGTGCCAAGTCCTGTTGGAACATGAAATCTGCATCTCCATAAAGTTGGACAGTAGCAGGAAGCATGAAGTGCTCTAAAACTTCCTGGTATACGGCTGCGTTGATCTTGGACCTCAGAAAACACAGTGGACCAACACCAGCAGATGACATGGCACCCCAAACCATCACTGACTGTGGAAACTTTACACTGGACCTCAAGCAACATGGATTGTGTGCCTCTCCTCTCTTCCTCCAGACTCTGGGACCCTGATTTCCAAAGGAAATGCAAAATTTACTTTCATCAGAGAACATAACTTTGGACCACTCAGCAGCAGTCCAGTCCTTTTTGTCTTTAGCCCAGGTGAGACGCTTCTGACGCTGTATGTTGTTCAAGAGTGGCTTGACACAAGGAATGCGAACCCATGTCTTGCATACGTCTGTGCGTAGTGGTTCTTGAAGCACTGACTCCAGCTGCAGTCCACTCTTTGTGAATCTCCCTCACATTTTTGAATGGGTTTTGTTTCACAATCCTCTCCAGGGTGCGGTTATCCCTATTGCTTGTACACTTTTTTTCTACCACATCTTTTCCTTCCCTTCGCCTCTCTATTAATGTGCTTGGACACAGAGCTCTGTGAACAGCCAGCCTCTTTTGCAATGACCTTTTGTGTCTTGCCCTCCTCGTGCAAGGTGTCAATGGTCGTCTTTTGGACAACTGTCAAGTCAGCAGTCTTCCCCATGATTGTGTAGCCTACAGAACTAGACTGAGAGACCATTTAAAGGCCTTTGCAGGTGTTTTGAGTTAATTAGGTGATTAGAGTGTGGCACCAGGTGTCTTCAATATTGAACCTTTTCACAGTATTCTAATTTTCTGAGATACTGAATTTGGGATTTTCCTTAGTTGTCAGTTATAATCATCAAAATTAAAAGAAATAAACATTTGAAATATATCAGTCTGTGTGTAATGAATGAATATAATATACAAGTTTCACTTTTTGAATGGAATTAGTGAAATAAATCAACTTTTTGATATTCTAATTATATGACCAGCACCTGTACTTTCCATAGTAGTTCTGCTCATAAGTCTTCAGCGATTTCCCTTGTTGTACTCCAAGTGATTTCCGGGTAACCTTCAGCTATATTCCCTGAAAAACTCCTGTGTTTATCTGTGTGAAAATATATTCGCCTTTCAGTATTCCCACTTCCCATCTGCACCCAAACTCTGCTTCAACCTGTAACAGAGAAGACTCGGTTATTATCATCATTGCATTCAGTTAACGGTCTACTGTTACTTGCCTGCAATCTCCGTTTAATGTTTAATAAATACCTGTTTTTGGATTCACTCACCTCTGCCTCTCAGTCTGGTTCTATTCTGACAATTGCGTTATATCAAATGTTTTGAAGGTTTCAAAGCATGAAATAGACTAGCATTTTCTGCTGCCTTTTAACATCACTGCATAATAATTGCAAGTAAGAACAAGAATAAATGTGCATTGGAATGTGTAACGTCTGTTTCACACATTCTCCGTATGTAGTGCAATGGCTGAAGTGAAAACCCAAAATAATTTTTGAAACACTACTGTTGTTTGAATTTAACAATGTAGTTTTAACAGTTTTACAGCAGACAGTGTAGTTATTTAAACATCAGTGGTTTATTTATGAAGGTAGCGCTTATGCGAAAATTTGCCCCAATGGTTTCGGAGTTGTGAGGTCTGACTCACGGGCGACCTCTGTGCCCTGCCAAGAACAGCCTTATCTCGGCAAGTTCTTCTGACATTTTCTGCTAGCTCTGATATCTCTGTAGTGGTTAAACATGAGAAATGTCATGTGTAGCCTGGTCAACGGATTCACATATTGATCAATAATACAAAATATACAATGATGTGATGATAATTGACGTGAGTACTATAATACTAAAGATTATTTTTAATTTCAGTGTTGGTTCAACAGCAATGATGTAGAATCAATCAGTGTAATGTTGATTCAACAATATTACTATTGATTATTTTTGTTAATTTCAATATCGATTTAGCATCAGTGATGTACAATCAACCAGTGTAATGTTGATTCTGTTACGGTGGTGGTTGCAGCAGAGACGAAGCAATAACAGAACTTCCACAAAACTGGGGTATTTATTAAACAAAGGAGCAAGAACACAACCAAACACACTTAGTAAACAATAAGAACTGACAAGGGAGTGCAGGGAGCGAGTCCATTATAAAGGAAGTGCCGATGATCAAGTCCAGGTGCAGGTGATGAATGGGAGATGACGAGGAAGTGAGTGCAGGTGATGACACAAGGAGGATGATGGGAAATGGAGTCCATGAACGAAGGGAACTGTGACATTACCTCCCCCTCCCGGTAGGCGCGGCCTCGCACCGTAGATGGAACAACCAGGGAGGGGGGGGTGGGCGCCCTGGAGACCTTCACGCAGGTGCAGGGAGAGGTGCAGACAGGAACGGAGGTCTCCAGGGCGGGTCTAGGAGCTTGGGCGGTCATGGCGGGTCAGGGGCCGTGGGGAGCCGTGGCCAGCCGTGGCCGGCCATGGCGGGTCAGGGGCTGTGGGGGGCCGTGGGCGGCCATGGCGGGTCAGGGGCATAGGGCGGCCATGGTAGTTCTGGTGACCCACCCACAAGTTCCCCACCCACAATTTTCTTGGGGGATTCAGTGGTGGCAGGTAGTGATATGTGGGCTGAAACGTGTTGGGAGGGCTGGAGCTGGCTCGTGGAAGGCCGGAGAGGGCTCGTGGAAGGCCGGAGAGGGCTCGTGGAAGGCCGGAGAGGGCTCGTGGAAGGCCGGAGAGGGCTCGTGGAAGGCCGGAGAGGGCTCGTGGAAGGCTGCTGGAGCGGGCTTGTGGAAGGCTGGAGCGGGTTCGGGTAAGGTTGGAGCGGGCTCGGGAAGGCTGGAGCGGGCTCGCGGAAGGCTGGAGCATCTGGTTCCGTCCAAAAGTCAATGAGCCATTCGGCCTTCTTTAGTGAGGGCTCAGGCTGGGCGGCAGACTTAATCGGGGGCTCCGGTGTGGCAGCAGCCATCCTCTTGGACCGTCTGGGCCTCGCAGTGGCCCTCTTTTGGGCGGCTTGGGCTTAGGGTCAGGCAGGACCACAGAGGAATACCCACTGGAGGGGTACATGGAGGAAACCGGCAGGTGGTGAACTGGCCGCCTGTGTTTCTGAGGGGGCCGGATGAGGAAAATACAATTTCTTTTGAACCTCTTCAATTTCGAACTTGGAACCATTTAGAAAGAGAATCAGATTAATAGACTCGACTAGGGAAAACAAACATGCAGGTTCAATATACCGGATTGTATCCTCGTCCAGACCTCTCAGAAAACAGGTGTTAAGAATAGCATCTGGCCAGTTCACCTTGCAAGAAAGCTCAGCAAATTCCTCCACATACTTCTCCAGCGGGCGGCCGTCCTGCCTGAGAATCCAGAGGTGGTCCTCCGCAGTGAGCTTGCACTGGTGGCTCCTTGGGGGTACAGGGACCAGGAAAATACCCATTGTTGGATGCAGAAGTTCAGTCGGTTTAGGTCGGTTCTTCTGTTACGGTGGTGGTTGCAGCAGAGACAAAGCAATAACAGAACTTCCACAAAACTGGGGTGTTTATTAAACGAAGGAGCAAGAACACAACCAAACACACTTAGTAAACAATAAGAACTGACAAGGGAGTGCAGGGAGTGAGTCCATTATAAAGGAAGTGCCGATGATCAAGTCCAGGTGCAGGTGATGAGTGATGAAGGGGAAATGAAGAGGAAGTGAGTGCAGGTGATGACACAAGGAGGATGATGGGAAGTGGAGTCCATGAACGAAGGGAACTGTGACAGATTCAATAGCATTACCATTGTTTTTTTTGTTCAACAGTAACTGAGGGTGCAAAAGTGATGTTGATAAAATATCATTTTGTAATGTTGAATCAATAATATTATCATTGATTTGTGGTTGAAATCTCAACATTGCTTCAACATTAACCGAGGGTGCAAGAGTGATACTGAAGCAACATCACTTTGTAATGTTAATACAATGGAATTAGCGTTGACGCATCAACACTGACTCAACATTGTTTCAATGATTACATGCTATTTGGGTTTGCATATGTTCATAATTTCTTTGCATGATTTGGTATCATTTTCATTGCGTTATCACAAATATAACAATTGACTCTAAGCACAACTAGGCAATATGCTTTCAAAATCTTTAACACATTTTTAATAATATTTGGATAAAGGGTGAATTTTCCTAGGCTGGTCAATACTTTTGGCCACTATGACTTGTTGGAGCAGTTGATGGAACTCATGTTCACATCATTGGTCTAACTATAAATGCGGAGACACATCAATAGAAAAGGATTCTGTATCATCAACTCTAATTTGTGATAATTTTGCACAATGCAAATCCATTTTTTTAAATAAATTTAAATATTAAAATAAAAGGTTCAGTGTCTTAATTAAATTATTTTATTATAATTACATTACATTGGTGTCCTGCTGCTGTGACTTCACCCTTGCAGGCTCACTATTGGATAATTCAGAGGTTGAGGGCGGCCATTTTGGGTTGCCATTTTAAGTTCTTAGTTTGCAACACTTAAGTGCCTTCTCAGTCAGCACATAAGAATCAGCCTTAGACTTTGCTGAAAGGTGATTTTAGCTCCTTTATAAAAGTCTCCTATTCATAGACAAGTCCTACTTTTTACGAATAATTTTTTGACACTTAAGTCAAAGCTTAAGACTATTCTCAGAAATGCTCTGAAGAAGTTTTATACATACGAGCCCAGATGAAAAATGATATAAACAGAAGCGGACATCAGTTGGCAACAGCAAAAAGACATAAAACAATCAGCGAAGAACAGATAACCCCCCAGCTTGGGCAGTTTTTGATTAACGACTGGCTTAAAGGCCATCTATTATGCCCCTTTTTACATGATTTTAGTCTGTGTCCCTTTAAATGCAAATGAGCTGTTGCTCCCAGCCTAAGAGGGCGGAGCTTCAAGAGCTCAGCCTCCGGTATCAGGAGTTAGGACGCACTAATAATGTCAGAAACTGTCAGTAACCGTGTTTAGTTCAAACGGATTCGGACAATAATGCTTACAGAGCCAGAGAACATATGCTGCATGGAGATAGAACAGATATATTTTAGTTTAATTATGGTTATAACTTATGTTGTCATCTTGCTTTTATCCATTATTAGTACAAGCCTGTTGTACCGGACCCCATCCGAATGATGGCCAAAACTTTACTGATGAATTTTATGACGTTTATTGTAATTAACACAAAAGATGAAACGTCTCTTTTACTCCAGAAAATCACTGTAAGAGCTTAATAAAACACAGTGCAAGAAGTGTGCATTAAAATATTATCCATAAACTCTCTCTCTCCCTTGCATTATCATCAACATACAAAGCGAATTACACAAAAACACTCTGCTGGGTGCTTAATAAACTGGTAAACTCTCTTTTTATTGACATTTGTTCGCAGTCTGGTGTAAAATGATTCACGCAGACATAAATGAATTTAGGTATATGGGGGTGCATTCCCTTCAAAAATAAAACTAATCCACTGCGTCTTCAGTGGCTCTGATGTCAGGAGTACATGAAGATTGTTATGTTCACTCTTACATCCAACAACAAAACACCTCAATTGCTTACGAGACATTCTTATCACTACAGCTGCTCCAGCCTGGAGAAAATGGCGGACTGTGTACAACTTGCTCAGGGCAAGGTCTATGCTAATAATGCAGAGTCCATCAGCAGTCGTGGGTGGGGACTGTGCAAAGTGACGTCAAGGTAGAGAGAGAGGGAGGGGGCCGACTCTTTAAATAATACCACCCAATACGCATCTGCTGCTGAGTATTCAGTGTCAAGTTTTCTCTCCCTAAGAGCTGGACTGAACCGCTATACTGTATATCTAAATATAGCATCACTGGTCAATAGGAATTCAAATCATCCAACGACATATTCATGACCATCCTCAAAAGGTTTCACCAGGCTGGGAAAGATATCAGTTCACATCATCCTCCCATCTCCACCGAAGAAATAGAGTGCATTAGTAACATTAGTAACCATATCTGTCAGCAGACAGCAGCCGAGCTGGTTCAAAGGTCTGGTTTGACATTTAGCTGAATCTGGCGAGGTGGGGGTGAAGTAAATTGAGAGTTAAGAAAGCATTCATTCATCATTAAAAAAGAGGAAAATGCAGAAACAAAAAACCACAAAATGCCCACCTATCCCAACAAATACTGCTATTAAGGATTCGTGTTTACCAATCCAGCTGACCACAAAGGATAACACCAAACGCCCACCTAATGCCAAATCCTTCTTTCTTTCTCTACTGAAAGCCCCACAGGAGAAGCTTGGCAGTATTCCCATGAACTGTTGGATGTGCACTCGGAAACATGCTTCCGTGAATCAGTGAGGCAGTCAAGTTATCCAAAAGATGCACCAACCAGTCTTAAAAAAGCATTGCAGTTCAAATGCTGTCAGAGGCAGAGATTCAGAGCAGGCAAATCATGTCTGTCACATATGGGGTTAGAATTGTTGCATTATTCCAAATAAATGTAAAGAGATTCACAAAAATTAATCAAATTCACAAATAAATAGTTTAAGATCCACAAATAAATAGTTTAAGATCCACAAATAAATGTAAAGAGTTTCACAGAAAAATAATAAAATTCACAAATAAATAAAATATTTACAAATGTGTTTTGTGTCACAAACACTACTTTGCATGGCATTCATTTGTGAATCATTTCCTGTGCATTTGTGAATCGCTGCACGCATTTGTGGATCACTTCTTGTGCATCCCTACACGTATTTGTCAATTTTGAAACACTTCTATCATCAAGACATGCAGACAAATTCACAAATAAGTGGACTCCACCCACAGTCTACTTCTGCGAAACAGATAACAGCCATTTAAGCCGACCAATCATAGAACATTTTTGCACAATCAATCACGATTTGCTTTACCAATCACCGGAATTCTGATTCAGCACACTACTTAAGCAGTCAAGCAATCTTCAATGTTTCCTGGGCTTTGCCAAATTCTACCACCATTTCATCGCCAATTTCAGCCAGATCTGTACACCACTCACCTCCCTCCTTAAAAACTGGTCTCTGTCCTGGAGTCCCACCACAACCAACTCTTTCAGATGGCTCAAACAAGCCTTTTTTTCACAGCTCCTACCCTCATTCATCCCAATCCAGATCTTCCCTTCATGGCTGAAGTAGATGCGTGCGTCCACCACCGGGGTAGGAGCTGTTCTATCTCAGCAGCAGAATGAGCCTCCCAACCTTCATCCATGTGCCTTCTATTCTAAGAAACTGGCTGAGTGCAACTATGACATCAGTAAATGAGAACTACTGGCTATCAAGTTGGGTCTTGAAGAGTAGAGACATTGGCTAGAAGGAGCCCAACATCAGTAAGGTCATTACAGATCATCAGAAACTAGAGTATCTTTGTGATGCCAAACGGTTGAACCCCAGACAGACCCGGTGAGCATTATTCTTCACCCGGTTCAACTTCATTGTCACTTACAGAACTGGATGCAAGAACTTGATGGCCGACGCTCACTCACACTTGCACCACCCTGAGCCAGATTCCACACCACCCAAACTCATACTTCCTCCAGCCATCATAGTCAAGCCCATCCAGTGGTCCCTCGACGACTAGATCTCCACAGCCACTCGTTCTAAGACAGCTCCGCCGGGAGGTCCTAAGGGAAGGACATATGCGCCTGTCCTTCATGGATTCAGTACACACATCTCCAGACTACCTACCCATGCTACTTACTTGCCCTGAGATCTTCATCCGTCTTCTATCTTCCTCATCCAGCGACCACTCAACAACTTACAAACAAAGAAAGAATATTCAAGCTAAGTTATCTCATACTATCACTGAGTGCAATTCCTTACCTGCTGCCATCGCCTGTATTGCTGAACCTGTGGGCCATTGTTCCTGGTTGCATTTGCACCGGGAATAGGAACTCTGAAGCGGCCGACAGCGGCGTCTTTAGGTGCGGCATTTAAAAATGCTAAAAACTGGTGGATGGAGGATGCCGTGATCGGTTGTTGGATGTCATGGATTTCGTAATAACGCAGATGGAACGCATCATTTACGCGAGCAAAAAAGAGCAAAAAGTGGGGCTAACAGACGAAATTTCCTATGACAACTTGCAGTGTTACATATCATCGAGACGGAGAAAAGAACACAACAATGCTGACAACAGGTAAATGCCGTTATCACTGTTTTTCATGTTCGTGAAGTAAATATGTTTATATGACTTTTTAAAAATGCCGGGTGCCGGTGTTTGACATGCATTTGACCAATCAGTGTACACTTACATCACTGATAGTTCCTATAGTGCTGGTTTAGACCCTACTCTGAAGTAGGAGCTAATAAATTCCCCCAAAAGGAGTTCCGAGTTCCTAGTATCTGTGATGCGAACATGGCAAAATCTGGGTAATTCAGCCAATAGTTTTAGGAACTATGAAAAGGTTCCTCCGGTGCAAAAGCTCCAATTTTTAGGTTGTTACATTCCATCATATAATGCATTTAAAGTAAAATACCCAGCAGACAAGCAATATGCATATTTCTCAGTTAACACTTGATCACACAAATAATATTTCATATGAATCAGACTTAATAGTTTTTGTTTGTAAAAGTTACACTATCCAAAATAAATGCAAAGTAGTGCTGTCAAATTGATTAATCGCAATTAGTCGCATCTAACATAAAAGTTTGTTTACATAATATATGTGTATATTATTACATTTATATATTATATATATATATATATATATATATATATATATATATATTGATGTAAAGTAATGTTCATTTAACAAGGAAGATGTGTCAACGTTAAGAGTAATGCACATGAATTTTCTTTGATTCATAAATAAATAAAAAATGTGCCTCCTCATTTCAGAACACCACTGCACGCCACTGATATATATTTATATATATATATATATATATATATATATATACATATACATATACAGACATATATATATATAATATATAAATATATATCAGTGGTGTGCAGTGGTGTTCTGAAATGAGGAGGCACATTTTTTATTTATTTATGAATCAAAGAAAATTCATGTGCATTACTCTTAACGTTGACACATCTTCCTTGTTAAATGAACATTACTTTACATCACATCAAAAAAGAAAAAAAGAAACCAAATACAATTCTATTTTGTAATTTTACTTTAACAATGTATTGTAATAAATGTTCTATTTATCAAAACCAAGTCAATCTCATCAAGTTAGTGTTTTAAGCATTTCTACATTTATTCCAAAATAATAACTAAAGGCAATAATTATCTAAACAATATATTTTTTTTGTGTATTGATGTTTTTCTTTTTAATAGTCAACTTAGGCTATTTTGGATCATCAGTCAGGCTCCGTAAACACTGTCTGTCACAGACACGAATTGTATTTTTAATTTCACCAAGCTGATTGCACTAAAAACCCCACAGTCATCGTGTTTTCAGTCCATTTCAGGTTTGATTTTGACGCGACATAAAGCGGTGATATCTAACTGGGTGATCTGTTTACTTACTTTTCAATTAGTCTTCCCATTGATGCCATCATTTGTTCATTCAAACTGACGCACAGAACGTGCACACCAACAAGAGGCGGGATTTATCACACAAACCAATCATATCCAATCATAACCAATTACATCCAATCATGGCAACGTCTCCATCGCGCTTCCTCTCACGTGACTTTCCCCCATTCATTCTCAATTACCCCCCACAAAACCCACCGCACGCCGGGGGTCTAATGGTTTTCTATGGTTTTCTATGAGTGGAAAGGGAGGCATGACTCCTGCTGTAATTTTACCTGTGGGTGTCGCTGTTGGGCAGTTTTCCTTAAGAAATACGAGTGACTTGCGCTCTTTTTAATGCCATAATTTGTAATATCTGTGTTGTTTTATATGTAATATGGATTATTTTCTCATCCTATTTTTTTTTTTTTTTTTTGAGGAGGCACTGCCTCCCTTGTGTAATGACTCGTCACACGAAGTGGGATCCATAAGCAGGCTTTATTAACAATAATCGTGGTCAAACAGGCAATGGTCAGATAACAGCAGAAGTGGCAACGGAGGGCAGACAGATTCGTGGTCGTAAAACAGGCAGTAGATCAGGGCAGGCAGACAACAATCACCGGTCAGAGACAAAGCAAACAGTCCAATGGGCAGGCAGCAGAGAATCGTAAACAGGAATCAACAGGGTCACAACAGGAAGGCAAAACAAAAAAGAACGCTCAGAAATGCAAACCATAGTAATACAAGACCTTGCAAAGAGGACTGGTCTGATGACAGTTTATATAGGCCAGTAAACAAGCTACAGCTGGGTCGCGTGAGCAGTGCCAAGGTACGGGGCTGATGGGAAATGTAGTGTGTGTATATGAGTGTCAATATTCAGGTGAGGGCGCCCTCTGATGGCCAGAGGAGGGAATCACGGAGTTCTTCTCTGTGACACCTTGCCTTACCTTCTTTTTAAAAGAAGTTTCGTCTGCTCACCAAGGCTGCATTTATTTAATTAAAAATACAGTAAAAACAGTAATATTGTGAAATATTATTACAATTTAAAATAACTGTTTTCTGTTTTGAATATATTTTATAAAGTAATTTATTCCTGTTATGGCAAAGCTGAATTTTCAGCATCATTACTCCAGTCTTCAGTGTCACATGATCCTTCAGAAATCATTCTAATATGCTGATTTGCTGCTCAAGAAACATTTATGATTATTATCAATGTTGAAAACAGTTGTGTACTTTTTTTTTTTTCAGGATTCCTTGATGAATAGAAAGTTCAAAAGAACAGCATTTATCTGAAATACAAAGCTTTTGTAACATTATACACTACCGTTCAAAAGTTTGGGGTCAGTAAGAATTTTTATTTTTATTATTTTGAAAAAAAATTAATACTTTTATTCAGCAAGGATGCATTAAATCGATCAAAAGTGGCAGTAAAGACATTTATAATGTTACAAAAGATTATATTTCAAATAAATGCTGTTCTTTTGAACTTTCTATTCATCAAAGAATCCTGAAAAAAAAAATATTGTACACAAATATTTTGTACAATTGTACACAATAAATGTTTCTTGAGCAGCAGATCAGCATATTAGAATGATTTCTGAAGGATCATGTGACACTGAAGACTGGAGTAATGATGCTGAAAATCCAGCTTTGATTAAAGGAATAAATTACTTTATAAAATATATTCAAACAGAAAACAGTTATTTTAAATTGTAATAATATTTCACAATATTACTGTTTTTACTGTATTTGTAATTAAATAAATGCAGCCTTGGTGAGCAGACGAAACTTCTTTTAAAAACATTAAAAATCTTACCATGTCCAAACTTTTGACTGGTAGTGTTGTTGGGGTAACAGTTTTAGGACCCTTGACCAGATATGTCGAATGAAAGACCAGGAGTCAGAGATGCAATCAATTGAAGAAATTTTACTGAAGAATAGTTTGCAGTTTCATCACGCAGAAGCCAGCTTCAGGTCTCACAAGGAGTTCGTAGGCCGCTCTGCGTACATTCACATTTTCACACCAATTATACTCTAACAGAGTCTACTAACTACGTCATTACTAAGGTAACAATGATTCTGATTGGCTAAGAAAAATAGACAAATTTGGTAATCTTCCACACATGGACAGATAGTCAGAAGGATATCTCCATTCGTCACAATGCTGACAAGGGGACCCTGGATTTAGGTACTGGATGTCCTTTTGGGGTCATGACATGGCGTCTGCTGGTCTCGAGCAGAGTGCCAGTTGTCCACCAGTACAAAGGACCTGCACAGAACACTGAGCGCACATGCACAGATACACATGATTCACAGCTTCTTCAAGGTTGAAGTTGATCTGAGCTCTGCTCTGAGCGGGAAACTTTTCCCAAAACGTACTGATAACATGTTCTTTTCTCTCAGTGAGAGGTACAGACAATATTCAAAATTATTCTCTAGTGTTTGAAAAGGAAAAGAAATGCTTTAACATACATTGCAGAAGTCATTCAAATAATTTAACAGAAAGATAAATGTTGATTAATAACTTAAATGATATATATTGAAGCGGCAGTGGATTCCAGAATCCACCCCTTCAGTGTATACACACACACATATATTATGTAAACACACTTTTATGTTAGATGCAATTAATTGCGATTAATCGATTTGACAGCACTAATGCACTCTCCACTCACAAAACCCCAGTAACAGCTGCAGTGGTGCTGAGGCTAATACTGTTCACTAACAGTCATTTGGGCTCATAATTGGTATTATACATGATATTATGTCTTATATTTGTCACCGCGAGTATGCTTTAAAAGGCAAAACCAGCATTTGTGTCATGTCTTACATCGTGTCTACCCCGTGCGAGGCTGTCTACACTGGATGCACCAAAGCAAATGTGCGAATAATTTTTCCTTTATGTAAATTAACGTTACTTCAGCAGTAGAATGAGCATCTGTTTTATCTGTTTATGTCACACTGTGCCACGTTACATCCAGTGTAGACACTATCACTAATTATAATGGGTACTATTTGATTTTGACGCGTTGTGTTGCACTGCTTGCATTTGGTGTAGAGAGGGTGTTGCTGATCTGTGAATGATCATAATTTATTCTGATTCACTGATCCTGATGTAAATATAAGGAAGCCTTAAACTCCTATATTCTTTTGGAAACGGGGTGTTTTAACCACACAAACAGCCCTTCAACTCAATTTGAACGAAGCGCTATAGAATACAGTTCCTTTCAGGGGTGGAAAATTAATCTGTTCCCATCCCGAATGTAAAGTAAAATGTGATTGTAGTGGGAACATCCTATGATTGGTCAGCGCCATTGGTCAGTGCCTGTTATCTGATTGGCTTGAGCAAATGGTGGGCGGAGTCCACTTATTTGAGGATTTGTCTGCATGTCTTGAGGCTAGAAGTATTTCAAAATCCACAAATGCACAAGAAGTGATCCACAAATGTGTGCAGCGATTCACAAACGCACAAGAAGCGGTCCACAAATGCATGCAGCCATCCACAAATGCACAGGAAGCGATTCAGAAATGAACGCCAGGCAGAGTTGTGTTTGTGACATAAAACACATTTTCCATTGTGAATTTAAATTTTTTTTTTGTGAAACTCTTTACATTTATTTGTGGATCTTAATCTATTTATTTGGAATAATGCAACAATTCTAACCTCATTGTCACAGGGCACAAATGTGAAACAAGCCTAAGAAGCTACTTGGCACCTTTGGCAAAAGCAAGCATCCTCCCAGAAAACAAAAGTTTAAACACCACAGAAAATTATGTCAAGAATCACCAGGAAAAAACAAACTGCTAACATGCAGCCCACTGCACTAGATCCACCATTTTTGATGTCTAACTTTTAAGGGCTCTGGAGGTGGACAAGGGGCTGATGAAGGACAGGAGACAAGAAAAGTTGATGGCAGTAGAAACCAAATGGGTAACACTTTCTATGAAGACCATGCATATAATGATTTATAGGCCCATTTATAAGTAAGTATTACTATTTTATAAATATATTTATAAAGGCTCATTAAGACCTATACTGTATTATAAGAACAGTTATAGATACATTTATATAAATTTTATAATTACTTATAAGCCATGCATTTGCTTTTTCAATGTGCATGTTCATAATCCATTATACACTGATTTATAAATGATCAAATATGAAATAGTTCCATAGACTCTTGTTTGCTCTACCAATTAGTTATTAATTATGTCTTTAATGGCTAATGTTTGCATTAGAGGTCATGAATTTTGATTTGTTAAAATCTATATCTCCTCAGCCATATGCATGGTATTGCTAATAGCAGTTTGGAATTATACTTTAAAAATATTGTTGCAGTGTTTTGCAAGCATGTAACATTAAAAAAGATACATTTTTCCAACTGTTTATTAATGATTTCTGTTTTATTATTATTATTATTATTATTATTACAGGAATTATTGTTCATTAGTTACATTTACAAGTAAGCAACTTAAAATGTATAATGAGCACATCTTCATGATTTCTTAACATTTGGTTTAGGAAAATTGCATCCTATGTTTTTACTTTACTTAAAGCCAACAATGATGCATTTATAGAGAGTAGTAACTATTATTACTCACAATAAGTATTTATAAGAACACAACACAGCTATTAATAACTGTTACAGTCACCGGATCCTGCACTACACTTCCCAGCATTCCCTCTGTCCTGCACCTGCACGTCATCACCATCACACGCACCTGATCTATCATCGTCATTAGCACTCATCTGGACTCTGTATATAAACAGTCACCTCACTCAGTTGTCTTGTCTAGTTTGGTTCTACACAACCAGTTGTAACAGAATAACCGACCGCCCTAAATGGATGAATGGGACAAATTCATCGCTATGGCTCAGGAGAGCCATGACCTTTTTGTTTTTTCGTCACAGTTTTTTCTTTTCGCCATCAACAGCCAGCTGGAGGATGAGGAACTGAAGAAGATGTTCTGGATCGGGGCTAACTACAACGGACCCTGCAATCTACCAGACACCACCGGCTTGAACTGGAAGGAATCCATGCTGAAATGCTTGGAGTTCAAGCGGCCATGATCCGGAACCCCGCCGAACCCAGTTCCCAACCAGAGACCCACCGCAGATGGAGACGACGACCCCACCGTGACTTCAGAGCCTGCGCCAGGAGGAGCAACCGAGCCTGACATCATCCCGGAGCCTGAGGTGTTTCCAACAGAGGAGAAGTGCGAGTCGGGGGTCCCTTCCAGCGTCGAGGGAGTAGGTGTCGGAGATGACGAGTAGGACAGAAGCCCCGCCCACCCGCCCGTCACTGAGAGTGAGTTCATCACCATCAATACTACTCCCCAGCTGTTTGAAAGCTCTTTACTGGACTCATCAATCCCTACCGGCCTCTCTCTTCCACACCCTCTCTTGGAAGTATCTACTGAATCTCCATCCCTGCCTTCTTCCCTGACCCCAACCAAGTCTGCTGTCCTGTCCGAGCTGTCACCCATCAGTCCCGCTACACCACCATCACCTCCTCTCAGTGACGTGGTTACATCGCGGGACCACTGTGAGCCATCTCCTCCGGGGCGTGAGGATTCCGTGGCTCCGCCTCCAGCATCTGTTCTTGTCTCTCCTCCTCAACCCGTCGCCCTGACTCCTTCACCTATGCTCCTCCCTCCTTCGTCGTCTGCTGGGACCTTCGAGCCATCGGCTTTGCGAAGCTGCCTCGGACCGTCGACTTCACCTGGGTCGGACATCACATCGCCTACACAACAGACCTGCGGGCCGTCCATTGCTCTCCGCCCTCCCTCAGGCTCCGTCGCCACCCTTGGTCGCTCCAGCTACACCTCAGCCCTCAGGATCCCTGCATCCTCCTCGGATGGTCGTTGCTGTGGCTCCGTAGCGGTCGCCTGGGTCGACGGCATCGAACCGCTCCATCTGCCTTCCTTCTGCACCATGGGTTCCTCTTCCATCGCCGCGGCCACCTTCGCTCGTTCCCAAGGTGGCGCTGATGCTTTCACCACCATGGCTCCTCCCTTCAGCGTCGCCGCCGATATGCATCATCCTGGTTGGGGACTGGGCCTCCATCCGGCTCATCCTCCAGCTTCACCGTCCACCTCCTGAACCCCCTGCGGCCTTCCCCTTGGGATATTCCTCTACGGCGCGAGAACGCACCTTGCCGGAGGGGGGAAGTACTGTTACAGTCACCGGTTCCTGCACTACACTTCCCAGCATTCCCTCTGTCCTGCACCTGCACGTCATCACCATCACACGCACCTGATGTATCATCGTCATTAGCACTCATCTGGACAGTCATCTCACTCACTTGTCTTGTCGGTTATCGTTTGTTGGTAGTGTGTGTATCTCCTGTGTTCCTGTATGTTCCATTGGATTCTCTAGTAAAGTTTGACTCTTGATAGTATATTCCTCGTCGTGCGTGTTTCTACACAACCAGTTGTAACAATAACAATATATTCACTTATTTGACAGAAATAAATCTGAATTACTAAAAAGTAATTGTAACTATAATATAATAACATTATAGCAATGCAGGTTGCATCTTTATAAATACAATCATGGAACCACTGACTAATTAATACTTTTAAATCAGTATATAATGGATTATGAGCATGAGCATTGAAAAATCAAATGCATGACTTATAATTAATTATATAAATAAATGTAAGTATAACTGTTCTTATAACTTGGTATAGGTCTTAATACGTCTTTATGAATATGTTTATAAAATAGTAATAATTGCTTATAAATAAGTATAAATGGAGCTATAATTCATTATAAGCATGGTCTTCATAGAAAGTGTTACCACCAAATCTATTGTATTGGATCCCAAAACATAAGACATAAGTGTGTTGTGTATATGTAAACTATGTGTATATTTCACATATGTAAACTAAAAGTATTTAATAGGCTACTCAATCAAAAGAGTAAACACAACTACAAGCCAAGTATACTATAATTATAATAATTATACTTTTAAGTAAATCTCGATCAAAAGATTGAGCACAAGTATAGGCCAAATATACTTAGACTTATCTGTCAGTATAAGTCACTTTCTGAGAAGTACATAAAAAGTAGACTGAAAGTATATTTTTAGTTTAAAAGAAGTATACTAATAGCAAAATTGAATAAACCTTTTTTGTAAAGGTTGATAGATGCTTAAAAAAACTTTTAGGCCTGGTTTCACAGACAGGGCTTAGATTAAGCAAAGAGTAGGCCTTAGTTATTTTAGGACATTTCAGTAGCTTTTATTAAAAAGCCTTAGAAAATAAAGACATGGTGTGCATCTTAAGACAAAACAGTGCAAGTTGCTTTCAGTTAAAACAGCTCAAACATGCATTTTAGTTTGGGACGGCTTAAGCCTTGTCTGTAAAACCAGCCATAAATGTCTCAAGCTTAAACTGAATATTGACTGTTTTCCATTCGGACTACATTTCCCATAGGCCCTCATTCCTGGGACTGTTGCTGTTGGACTGTTTATACCCTGTGATTCTCTGCTGCCTGCCCCGATCCTTGCCTGTTTTCTGGACTGTGTTTGCTTGCCGCCTGCCCTGATCTCTGCCTGTGACTCGACCCTGTTTGTCTGCCGCCTGCCTCGACCATTGCCTGTTCCTGTTTATGCTTCTGCCTTTGCCCTGTTACTTTGGTGACTATCTCAATAAAGCTGCAAATGGATCCCCACTCTGTTGACCCATCATTACATGACAATGATATTATTTTGAAAAACTTGCATTTTGAAAGCTGTTTTGAAAAGTTTGCATTTTCAAGCCACCAAAACGCTGCTGTACAGCCAAAACACAAAAAAAGGTTTCTGTTTTTAGTTGAAAATGGTGTAGTGTAAACAGCCTAGTCTCTGTTTGCAAGATTATTTTCTCATGTATGCTCATGCTATCTAGTCACTCTAGGTTTTCAATCCTGGTCTTAGGACCCACTTGAGGACTTGAGCCAGGAGAGAAGGGGTAAGCAAGTAGGTCAGTTGCAAGATGATTAACAACAGTTTTTCATTCCAGTATTTGGCATGGAGAGACAGGAAGGATAAAAGACACAGAGTAAGAGAGAAGAGTGCCAGTGTTTTTAAGAGTTCTGTCTTAAAAAGTAAGAGAGAGCTCTGTAAACTTGTGTCTGTGTGTGTCTTTGTGGAGAGCAATGCCAAAGGAACTCTTATATAATTTGTTTTGTTGAGAAAACTTATACCCCAGCTGACTCTGTTTTCTCCTTGCCCTGAAGAACTGTCACAACAAGTATGAGGAGTTTCAATACAGCATTTCCTAATCATAAACTTCTGAATATGACAGCATGGCATTGTGTGAGCAACCCGATTTCCTTAAGGTATGTCATTTGATTTGTATAACTTCTCTGTTGAACACATTTCATCTTCAAGTTAAACCCAATCAATATATCATACAACTTGAACTCATAGATGATTTTTTGGTTTTTATTTAGGGTTTCTCCACTGTTAAAGGCCATGGATACCATTTAACATCTAATCTTTGCACATATAATTGTATATGACAGTTTCTAAATGGACACTGTAACACAATGATCAGAGTCTGATATCTACAACACCTGATATGATCAGAGTATATGGCACCATTTACATTTGATTGATCCGAATGGCATCCACAGTGTTACCCTGTTACCGTTGGACTGTTTATTACCCTGTGATTCTCTGCTGCCTGCCCTGATCTCTGCCTGTGTACTGGACTGTGTTTGTTTGCCGCCTGCCCTGATCCTTGCCTGTGACTCGATCCTGTTTGTCTGCCGCCTGCCTCGACCATTGCCTGTCCCTGTTTATGCTTCTGCCTTTGCCCTGTTACTGTTGGTGACTATATCAATAAAGCTGCAAATGGATCCCCACTCTGTTGACCCATCATTACACTACCCAGGTGATTTTAGTTAACTATAAATTTTCAACTCTGAAACATTAATACCAAAATAGTTCAAAAGAGATAATTAATACATAGAATAAACCCTATAAAAGGAAAGTCATGAGATGGGAAAATTGGATACGTGTTTATACATTTCTCAAGTGGTTATATATAGAATATATAGAATTAAGAGGGTTTATTTGTCCTTCTCAGAAAGAATGAAGTCAGAGTCACTAGTCTCTGCAAAATTCTTTCTGACCGTAAAAGATCTTATCAGTTTTCCCGTGTCCTGTAACAGGACACCTAGCTCTGCCGGTGTGTTAGCTATGTTTGGGATGCTAGTTGCAGTTTTAGGGGGATGGGTTCACAGAACTTTGAGACAGTGAGTTTCTGGATAATTCATTAAATATAATGAATAATTGTGTGTCTGATTGGTCCAGACGAAGGTGCAGAAAGATCAGACACACACCTGCAATGCAAGGTTGGAGGTTGTGGTGGTTTCCCTGGCCACTGGTATAGCTGGCAGCAGGGTTCAGGTCTCAGCAGGTGTCAAGGTAGCAGGTGCCTTGACAGGGTCACCTGTCATCCTGATGTCAGTTGGTGTGAGGTAGGTGGTTGTTTGTGGTTGCAGGAAGAGGTTATGGGAGTTGTAGTGTGAATAGGGTTTCAGACTGACCTAGGGCTGATGGCAGAAGGGCAGCAGGCATTTGTTACCTCTGCTCTCAGTCAGAAGGAGTCTGAAGTTTGCAGTGTCCCTCTGCTCTTGTGCTCCGAGTGGTGTTGTGCGAGTGGTCAGAAGCTTGTGCTTCCAAGTACTCCTCAGGTAAGTACTGTTCAAGGAGCTCTCTTACTAGCATTAGAAGCTCCTGCAGGTCAGATGCAGGCATGTCCAGTCATCCTTATGCAGCCTCTGGATGGCCGCTGTGTGAAGGGCTTGGAGGAGGAGGTTGTTGCTGCCTGCTGTTGGAGATCCTGCGGTGTCTGCAGGATGAGGATGCTCCCATCCATGGCTTCTCCCCGTGGTAGGTCTGGTACTTGGGTCTGTTGCCATGGCCGTATCCAGGTGAGACCGAGGACCGGCGCCTTGACACGACCACAACGCAGCCCTGAAGTATCAGCAGAGATTGAGTCAACTAGATCATCCATTGTGAAGGCCTCATCGACACGACAGCCAGTGGCACAGCTCCTCAACAAACCTTCCATACCGGTGTGATGAATACGATCCTCAACTGGACTGAACTGGAATACATACTTTGAATGTTGCGATCCTATCGGACATAAGATAGCAACCTGAATCGTAACAAAGCACTGTTCGCCAGAGGAGAACTGGCCCCCCGACTAAGCCTGGTTTCTCCCAAGGTTTTTTTCTCCATTTTAACACAGAAGTCTATTTGCCACCTGTTTGCCATCTGATGTCACCTGTTGGAGTTTGGGTTCCTTGCCGCTGTCGCCTTTGGCTTGCTTAGTTGGGGGCACTTGACATTTGATATTCAACAGTGCTTTGATCTGCCGACATTGACACTATTCTTTAAGAGCTGCTGTGCAGCCAAAATTATATACCAGTTATCAATGTAAAGCTGCTTTGACACAATCTGCATTGTAAAAAGCGCTATATAAATAAAGGTGACTTGACTTGACTTGGTGACCGTTCTGTCCTCGGCTGGCTAGGAGCTTTTTGGAGAAGGGTTTTTTACTGTAGCAATGCTGTGTGCCTTCTGGTGCCAGCTCTTGGTTCTTCTGAATTAATCCTTCTGCAGCTGCAGAGTATTTCAGGAAAGTTAACTAGGCCACTAAGCATATTTTGTTGGTAACAACAGGTGGCTGCGAAATGAATAAGACCATTATTAAGGGTGTCATGTGAAGGCTTCTTGCCTCCGGGGAATATTGACTGTTTTGATACAATGTTTCATTTGGCCAATGGGAAAAGGTTGACCATCAGTTGGCAGAAGGCGAGTAGTTGGCAGCCGCATCTCTTACATAAGCAACACCTGCAATTTTATTGGTGAAATGACTGTGGTGGAAATGATGGGGAGTACATGGGAAAGAAAGGGAGGAGAGCCCCTGTAAGTGAAAATATGGGAAAATGTAAGGGTGGATATTACCAGCCAATGATACTACTTTGGTGTGTTTTAAGAGATAAGAAAAATGTATAAAAAATGTGCCCCAGCTAAGAGAAATTCAGAAGAACAGCTGGCATCTCACTTTGTTGCTTGACAATAAAGTTAAATACTTCTGAGACATGGAACTTTGACTCTGTGAGTTTTTCTTCGAGACCAGAACTGATGGGACACAGAGACAAAGAATTTGCCACAACATAATTGGCGAGCCCTAAGCCAGGAGCCAGGAAGAGGTCAGGGTGGAACCATGGTGGGCGTGCTGGCATGAGGCTTCACAAAACAAAGGCGCCATACAAATAAGGTAAGCAAATTTGTTTTGTGTGGGCCCTTGTGAGCTAATGCCTGCATGGTGACTGCCTAAGACTTCACCAAAACGAACTAAAGCTAAATTGAAATGAATAAAACTTAAAATAGTTGATTGAAATAATTGATTAAAATACCGGGGGTAACGCATGCGTGTGTCTAAGTGTTGTTTGTCTTTATATGCAAGAAGTTAGATAGATAGATAGATAGATAAAACACATACAATCCAATGACTGCTGCTCAGATAAATAACATAATACATACATACAATACATACACAATACATACACACACACACACACACACACACACACACACACACAGATACCTACAGTTAAACACACAAACTGCCATCAACCAACCAGTTGCACACTACCCATATTACAGCACACCTATAATCGTCATAATAATAAAGTTTACAAGAAAAAAAGATTATAAAATATACATGAATATCGCTACAAAAAAAAACAAAACAAAAAAACAGCATTATTGGGACAGACCTCTCGCTGACTTGTCATTTAAAGCTTTGATGGACAGGGGGACGAAGGAATTCTTAAAGCGGTCAAGCCTGCACTGGTAAAGTCTAAAGTGTCTTCCTGAGGGAAGAAGCTGGTACTCAGGGTGAAGGACATGACTGGGATCTGAAATAATTTTTTGGGCCTGTCTGATAATAGTTTCATTGTAGACAGCCTGAAGTGTGGGATGCTGTGTAACTCCCATGATTTTCATGGCTGTCTGTGTTAACCCTGTAATCTGAGGTTGCCAAACCAGGCTGAGATGCCATACCGCAAAAAGCTCTCAATTACAGCATGATAGATTTGGTTAACACCAAAGACCCTCAACCTACGTAAGAAATATAGTCGCTGTTGAACCCTAGAACAGATGTTTTCTACCTAAACACTCCATGTCAGTTTGTTATCAATATGTATGCCCAGATATCTGTAGGAATCAACCTGGGCTATATACTGGTCATTGATGGCCACTGGTAAGTGGTCTCCAATGGATTTAGGGTCAAACACCATCTCCACTGTTTTCTTAGTGTTGATGGTGAGAGAATGCTTGTCGCACCACTGGACAAAGTTCTGGACCTCATGTTTATATGCAACTAAATCTGATGTATCCAACATGAGACCCAGAATAGCTGTATCTTCTGAGAACTTAATCATGTAATTGGTAGCAGTACTACATGTACATTCATTAGTGTACAGTGTGAACAGTACAGGGGAACTAACGCACCCCTGAGGAGCGCCAGTGCTTATGGTCAAAGGTTCAGACAATGTCCTGTTCACCCTGACTTGCTGACTACGATTTGTCAAAAATGAGTGGAACCACCTAATAATAAAGGGGTTGACATTCATCCGCTGCAGTGTTTTCAAGAGGACATGAGGCTGCAGAGTGTTAAAGGCTGAAGTAAAATCTACAAACAACAGTCTGGCATAAGCCTTAGGATTCTCAAGATGTTTAGTCACTAGGTGCACTATACTGTTGATTGCATCTTCAGTGCCTCTCTGGTGTTTATATGCGAACTGGTAGGGATCTAGCTGTAGGACTATATTAGGCTGTAGTTTGTTTATAATGAGCTTTTCCATGCATTTCATCACTTCAGAAGTTAAGGCAATGGGTCTAAAATTGTTATTCTCCTGTGGGCAGGGTTTCTTGGGGACAGGTGTTATAATTGCCTTTTTCCATTGTGTCGGTACAGTGTGAGAATGCAGGGACCTCTGAAAAATCTTTGGTCTTAAATGCCTGCTTTTTTCTGTTAATACAGTCCTTCAGTAGTAGGACTTTGTAGTATAAGGTTTACTAGATTTTTATTTGGAGTAGATTTTTATTTTCTGTTTTGGAATCACAGTATCAACACAGAATTTTATATATTCTGTGGTAGTTTCTGTGGCATTGTCCAGGCTTGGCTGCCTAGAGAAAATATCCCAGTCCGTGCATAAAAAACAACCTTTCAGTGTTTCTTCTGACCATACATTGATAGCCCTAAAGAGTTGCAAACCCTTGCTTAAGACTGTCTTATATGTAGGGATCAGAAGAGCTAGACAAGGGCGGTTTAGCTATGGCTGTATATGCATGTTTTAAATTTCCATAGCATTTGTCCAAAGTCCTATTCTTCCTGGTATCACATTTAATATACTGTTCAAAACCTGGAAGTGCAGTATTTAAATTACAATGATTAAAATCTCCAATGATAAAAATAGGAGCATTTGGGGTGCGCTGTAATTGTTCATGAATACAGTCTGCCACCTGTGTCGCAGCTCGTGAGGCATTACCGTTGGGGGGTACATAAACAGAGCAGATAAGGATGTTGCCAAACTCACGTGGTAGATAGAATGGCCTGAGACTTACACATAACAGTTCAACATCAGAGTTACAGATTTTCTCCTGAACTGAGTGCTGTCTGCACCACTTGTCATTTATGTACAGGCAGAGCCCACCCCCTTTGCTTTTTCCCGACAGCGTGCTCCTGTCAGAGCGAATGTGTGAGAACCCATCTATTTCAACAAGATTGTCAGGGATCTCTGGGTGTAACCAAGTCTCGGTAAAAAGCATAATACAGGACTCACGGTACTCAAAGCATCCCTTTGTTAAAATTCAAAGTTCATCCATCTTATTCCTCAGCGACCTTGTGTTACTCAGGATCATAGATGGCAGTGGGGGTCGTTTACCTCTTTTCCGTAGCCGCTGTCATGCACCTCCTCTCCGTTCTCTTTTCCGCAGTCGCTGACGACGTGGAGGTGTCATGCCCTCCGGTAAGTTTTTAGTGAATGATCGGGGCAGGTCTGCTGCATATCCACAATAGCGTAGAGACAGGAGCGCCTCCCTCGAATAAACTAAAAAAAAAAAAAAGGAAATCGTTTTTTGTCAGCCTGTGTGGGGCACAAAATGTCTGCCTGAGTGGGGCTTATATAAATTTGCCTGTGTGGGGCATAAATCAGCCTGTGTGGGGCTCAAAATGTCTGCCTGAGTGGGACTTACATAAATTTGTCTGTGTGGGGCATAAATCAGCTTGTGTGGGGCTCAAAATGTTTGCCTGAGTGGGGCTTACATAAATGTTTGCCTGTGTGGGGCTTACATAAATTTGCCTGTGTGGGGCATAAAGTATTTATTTATACTCAAGAAGTACGTTTTTTGTCTGCCTGAGTTGGAGCACATAAATGTTATTTGTCTGTATGTGAAGTGCGTTTGTCTGTATGTGTAAGAAGCGCTGAAGTGTGTGATCACGCTTGGCTGTGTGATAGCCAGAGCATATGGGAGAACCTGGCATTGAGTGGGGGCTCCTGGCTGGCTGTCAGATAGACAAGAACTGTTAGTTTTAAAATAAAGAAAGCTTTGAGAAGGGAGGGTGACTTTAGAGAACATGATGTATAATATTGTGTATAATGCAGTGTAAGGAACCCCCCATCGGCCCAAAAACGGAATCCGACGGCCTGGGCGAAGGTTAACGCGTGTATGTCTTTTCAGCGCCCCTGTGAAGTTCACGTAACTCGTTTAATCTGACTCCAATTTCAAATGATTATTACTCTTAGGTTATGTTTCCATTTAGAAATTAATCATTTGTTATGTATTAATTTAGATATTTGATTATTCTGGGTATCCCATATTTTCAATTATTCGTTCATTACGGACCCATATCACTTAGATACGTCACTTCGGCCGATTGAGTGCGATTCACGATCACAAATTCGCCAGTTCTGATTCTTAGTCAGAGGGTGCAGAGTTTACTAATGCATTTGAGTCGAACCGCCACATGCTTGTTCATACAAAAACACAGTTTTCTTAGTCACGATACTGCAACTTGCTAAGCCAGTTGATAGACAAAAATCAAAAGGTCCCATGATGTGCTCCCATGCTCCTTTCATGGGCCTTTAGTTTTAATCTATCCTGACGCAGATTTGCGGAAATATGGACTCCAATAATCTACTGGTCATAATGATTTCAGAAGAATCCAGAGTAAATCAAATATAACATTTTATTTTGTCAAGTAAAATGTATCATGTCAATTACATAGTTGGACAATTAGAAACTAATTCAGAAATAATGAATGCATAACATCAATTACTCAAAGAAATGCATATACACACAGTGATGTGTGAATGTCTTCATTTTCTTCCTTTTTTTAAACCGGGTCCCAGAGTGGATAAATCTGAAAACCCCATCTTTGTGTTTTCGTGTGTACAGCCTATCCGTATATTTTGTGAAACGATGATGTCATCACCCCACGTGTCGACCCTAGTCAGACACCGCTAACAGCACAAAACTGCAACAACAACAACAATAGCAGACTCTAGATACTTGTGTTCGTGCTGCAGAAGCTACTGAGCCAAAATAAAGCGTTATTTCTAAGCTTTACTAAAGTTTGTATACAGCGCGCAAGGTTTATGCGCATGCTCCAAGTCTTATTCGCTGTTTTAAGTGTATCTGTTTGACAAAATTACAGCGCCACATACTGGTCTGGCATGTATACTACATCGTTTTAGGTCATTTCAGTGGTTTCGTGTGGACGCAGATATTTCTTGAGACGAGGAAAAAAAAAAGATCGGATTGGGTAAGCTCTGGCTTCGTGTGGACGTAGCCTGAGACAGAGAGAAAAAGTTCACCCTTTCTAGTTGTGATTATTTTATAAACCAGAAAGTGGGGAACAAATTCTAACATAGACTTTGAACAACATTTTGATTATTGAACAACATTATTCCCACCAGTGGACCTGAAATGGAGGAACTGGCTGTTTAAAATACCTAAGAAAGACTAATCAAATATCTTAATATTGTCTGATCATCGTGGTGATAACTAGTTAAGAATAGACGCAAGCTGAGATTAGAGAGGCATAGCCTACTAAAAAAGTTTGAAGCCCAAAAACGGAATCCGACGGCCTGGGCGAAGGTTTAACGTGTGTATGCCTTTTCAGCGCCCCTGTGAAGTTCACTTAATTTCACTCGTTTAATGCGTTCATTTATCATATGCGATATGATATTGATTTAGGGGTCAAAGACAAAAAGGGTTTTTTAAGCATCAAAAGAAAAAAAAAGTATAATACAGCTTTGAATTGTTATTGATATTTTTCAGTATATCAGATCTAGTTTAATTCATAGTTAGAATGTAATGCATAACATAGAGGGTTAATTTGTTTGTTTTTTCTGAGCAAAAATTAAATATTCATTTTTAACTTGATTTACAGAATCATGTCACTAAAATGTCATTCAGTGTAACAATCTTGTCAGGGACATTTAAAAAAAAAATCTATTTATGCCATATTAAAGCCTAATTACCCCCAAATGCTAGTTACTTTTACATTTACGTTTAATTTTACATTTTAAAAATTGCCACTATCCTAGAATTTGCCCATTTGTCAGCAAGAATGTTTTACTCATTTAAAATGCAATAAAATTTAGTATGCTCACTTATTCTTTTTTATATTTTAATATGTACAGGTCCAAGTATGTTGTTTCAGTTTTTACATAAATATAAGTGTTACGATGAATGACAATGGAACATTATTTCACCCACATTTTGGCATTTTATTCTCCCAAAACTTATTTGAAACTTAAAAAGTAGACATTTCACTTGCATTTAATGTGCTTTCTGTGTATATATAATCACTTTTGTAAATTTCTATGGACATCTAAATGTATTTGACCCTTAAATATATTTAAAAACTTATATGAATACTCAACAAGACTGTTAGAGTGTGGAGGGCGGCGAAGAAGGACTGGTTTTGGGACTGCGCGCTGTCCGAGAGGCGGTTTTCTGTGCACGCTTTTCGGGTGTGTGTCAGATGGCGCGAGTACCGCAGTGGGCTGTTTCTGTGGCTTATTGTGCCTAATACCTCTTTTTTATGTCAAGCTAGTCACGCCTAAGTAAAAATCCCGTGCTCAGTCTATTCCCTGCTGTATGCATTGGCCTGATACTTTGACCTTTAACAACTTTTTGAAGTGGCCTATTAAAATCATTCAGATATCACAAGCTGTAATGTAGGGTAATAAAGAAAGAAAGATAAGCACATCAAGTTACAGGGAGAAGTTAGCAGATGCACATAGAACACATGAGGATGAAAGGGAAATGGAGGCATCAAGCCATGGGGGAGTCAAGAAAAGAGACACCAAGGCCATAAAAAGAAAGCCTAAAGAAAAGAGAGACATCTAATTCAAGTCTGTCCGATATAATGGAGTTAGAGTGAGACATAGGAAGGACTGATAAATGGATAAAGAAAGGGAAGTAAGCCCTGAGAAAAGAGCTGGCAAAAATGGATTTCAGAGAAAGCAACAGACAGACAAAGGTTAAAATACAATGCAAGACCACCAAAGAGTTAAGTAAATGATTGTGAGCTAATGTATACTGGTTAGGAGATTTAGGGAAAAGATGTAGAGAAAACAATTATCAAATGAGGAAAATACATAAAAGAGCAACTCCATGAGCCATGTATGCCAAAAACTGAATTTCATTCAATGTAAAACGTTTGGGACCACTCCAAGTCAGGGGTTTCTGGTGATTGGTCACATCTGGGTTTTTCGGTTGGCCTGAGATGGAATGTTGAGCTGATGGAAAGGTTTGGTTTGCTGTGTCCGTGTTGTCGGTCTGGTTGGATATTTTGAATTGTGGTGGAAATTTTGTCTCTCTCGCTGTCCAAAAGGCAAAAAATGTCAGTCTTTTGTGTTTTAGACTTGTTTAGCCAACACTGATTTTTCCCTTAGATAAATGTTTTGAATTTGGATGAGGACCTTGAGCTGTGATTGGTGCAGTGTATCTTTTTGCGCGAGGTTGGTTATTTGGAGGTCATTTGTTGAGCCAGTTTGTGGTTGTTAGTTTCCACAGTTTTTCAAAATTGAATTTCTTCACGGCATTGTATAATTTATAATTTAATTATAACAATTTAGGTATGGACCCAGAACTCGAAAAGAAGAGGCTAAATGACACAAAAGGGGCAGAAGTTCCTGTTAATTCCATAATATAACAATAGGCCCACAAGGAGCAGCAATGCAGGTTGAAAAAGTTAAGTTTCGAATTCCAAATTCAATTCCACATGACACCTTGTATGTAGAGGATGCCACTTAAAATATTTAGGTACAATGAAACGAGCATTAAAAAAAAAAAGTAAATGGGAAGCCATAGACAAACCTCTCAAAAACTGTATTCAAAAACAGCTGAAGTACTAAGAGAAATGGAAAAACAAGTGGATATGAAGAGTTCAGATGCAAAAGCCTCTAAGTGCCGTCTGAAATTTTCTTCTAAAATGAACATTTTTATCAAGCTTGTATGTTTAGGTTCAGTAATTTCACTTTAATGGCAATTAATAGGGCCATTAAAGTTAAATAACTTAACACATGATGTCACACCATGACATCAGACCCTTGAATGCCATCAAAGACTGACAGAGCAAACGCTTTGGATGAGGAGGGAAACATTCAAACAGCAGCCTGACCAGTTCAACTGATTGCTGACCCGAGCAGAAGGACTTCATCCTTTCCTAAGAAGGCACAGGTAATACATTTTCAATGATCACTACAGAGACCGCTTTAAATTTTATTGAATTGCCATATTAATTGTATTTTGATTATTCACTGGTCCAATAACAGTTCTCTGTATTCTGTTAAGCTAACACTCTCTATCTGCTTTCTTTCAATAGACATCAGTCCAGCCGTAAGCATTAAAAATCAGAAAGAAAGAAAAAAGGAGGGGAGGTTGAGTGTTTGCTAGACTCAACAATTAACTAAAATTGGGACTGGACTTAGCTTAGTGAGGGGATATTGAATTAACTAACTAAGGGCAAATGCATAATTAGATCACTGATGATGTTGTCCGATGTAGCAAGTTTTCAATTTGCCTTTTAAGACAGAGCTGATGAGCCTGTATGATACTGAGCTCTCTATCAGGAAAAAAAAAAAAAAAAAAAGGACATAATGAACTTAATAACTTATGATATTACAAAGGTTGTCATTACCAGGGATTCTGTGATGTTAATACTGTATTGGTGGTCATGAATTTAAAATAATGGTGAGATCTAAAGTCAATTCAAAGAGTAGCTTATGACTAACAGGAAAAAAAGGCTTATGACAAAAGATTAAATTAACAGATGAATGACAAATTAGCTTTGAGAAATTGAAATTGGTTCCTTCACACTGCGTGATAACTGGAATATTAGATAATTGGAACATTTGGGGTTTATGACTGTGGTATTTGATATTTGATATTTATTATTTTTTAGCCAAATGCAACATTTGTGTCCAAATTTAATTTAAGGATGGTGATGAAGTGAAATCAGAATTTGAGTATATTTGTGTGTATAATTTATGAAAAAATATGAATTACATTTATTGTGATTAACAGAAGCTCATTAACCATGCTGAAGATGCATTGAGAGCCTTGGGAGAACAGCTGGGGAACCATAAGCAAAATGACATGGCCAAACAGACAAACACTAAATTGGTTATACTCAGAAGAAAGGAGGTGTTTGTAAAGTATATGAAGCTAACTGTTGTACTTATGTTCCAAATAATACAGCTCCTGATGGATCATTCAACGAGGCAATAAAGAAACTGAATAATGCTTTTAACAGAGACTCTTTGTGAAAGAGTTCTTTTTCCAGGTCCTCTCTGGCTGCCTTTTCCAGTTGCTCTCGTTGCTGAGCAGCTGTCAGAGCCTTTTGAAGTCTGTGGATTTTCTTCTGTGACTCCATTCTGTCAGGATCCTTGTGTCTGTCCTGAGCCTCCATCTCTAGCTGGTCTATGTGGCTTTTAGCATGTGTCAGCTCCTTGTGAGACTCTGTGATCTGGAGTTTGAGGTTGTTTACCTCCTGTTTCAAACCTGTGAGGTTGTGGACCAGGAAGATGACGACCTCAGTCAGATCTTTGAGATCATACTTCTGGTTTGAGTCATCTGCCTTTACTTCTCTTCCCTTGTTGTCCAGTTGCTTTTGGCTCTGGTGCTTCAAATGATCAGCAGCCCTGGTTAGAAGGGTGTTCCTCACGACATCTAGCCAGTCCTTTTGGTCTGCCATCTGGGCAGTTAGGCTGAGCATCTGCAAAAAAAAGGGCAAGAGACTAATGCAAGATCAAACAGAATTTGGAGCTGAAGGTACAGTGGGCAACTAGGTGTATAGAGCACAGCTAGGTTTAATAAATGACTTAAGATGGATCTTATGGTCAAATTATTTCTCAGAACTTACTGATGGCTCACAACAGGCTTGACCTCTGAACAATGGAAAAGAGAAAGGGAGACAAAGAAAAGAGCTTTCCTATTAGATTGTGTTTATTAGTGGTGCTCAAAATTATGCCATAGCAATCGTTCAGATTACTTTTGTAGCTGGCTCATAAAATTGAAGCAACTGTTGTAAATAAACAAAATCATCATATGTCTAGTTACTTTCGTGGTTCTGTTGGGAAATGAAACCACACTAGAACAAAGGAAAATGTAAATAAATCAAATAGAGTAAAGAAATATTAATAAAAAAATTGATAGCTGACTGCTGTTATGATTAAAATAAAATAAAAAGATTTAAAGAAGTGATTAAAACAGCAAATGACCTTGGGAATAATCAATAGCACTAGTGATTAACAATTAGACTAGCTTTGGGAATCACTAAATAGTTGGTCACAGCTGCAGCGTGTTCAGGACCACACCATGTGTGTGTCCCTCCATATTGAAAAATCTCAATAAAGAAAAGAATTCTTCTTTAGCTAAACAGTTTACATGTAATTAAATTTAGATTTAATTAAAGCATTAACTGCAAATTTAGCTGAACAGCGTTCAGGAAGAAATGCACCTAAGTGCACATGAAATTAGCTGAGAAGAATTAAAGTTAAGGAAAAAGCAAGTAAAAAAAATCAGAAACCAGGAATGGGGTTAAAGGGAAATGGTTTAGATCAGTTCACACTGCATACACACAAGCTGTAGTTAAAGGCTTCAAGTAAATAATGCTGACTGCTAAGTCGTTGTCATAGGAACCAATGCACATCAGTCTGCTCATTTCAAACGAGTTATGCATTGAGTTAAAATGTGGCACTCATACCATCAGATATTCAAAAATTTGATGTCACATATGGTTTGGCATTTGCAAATTTTACTCATGTAAACCCTTCTCTCTACTTTAAACAACTTTTTGTACTTGTTTAAAGTGTAATTACACAGATTTGCTGTAAGTCAAAGCTTGTTTAAGCACACCTAGTTACGTCCGTCTTGTGTATGAATACTGACGTTCCTTTCAGCAAGTGAAACTCAGTTTTAGTCACCAGGTAGCTATGCTTGTAAATGCAGCTAAAGTTTAGATGAATTACATCAATCTGACTATAATTTCTGAGGCCGTTATACTGTAGAAAGGGGAGCATCACCCAAACTACATTTATATAACACTGTACTGAGATTCACTCATCAGAAACAGGTTAAGCAATACTGCAATTGGTATTTCTTCAACCAAAGCAGAATAATCAATTCTGGTAAAGTTTACATGCTGCTGAGCTGAGATTCCTTCATCAAAACAGACTTACACTTTGATACTGAAATTAGGTTTTCTTCGCTAAAATCAGATTACAGTTACAGTAGAGATGTCAATTCAAGCTATCACTTTATCAGCATTTAACAAGCCAGCAACTAGTGATCCAAATGCGCATCGCCTGTCTTTTTCTGACTGGAATTATCAAAAACACACTTTTAAGTTGACAGTGGTTTAAACTCATAACCTTTGTTTAATCATGCCCATTTCATTCTCCACCATTAATGTAGCAAATTAGCTCAAAAGAAATATGAATAATTAATCATAACTAGTTATAATATTTGGATCAGTTCATAAAATTAACTTAATGTAAGAAAATTAATATTACAATCAATTAACCTGTTTGGCCAATGAACACTCAGTGTTAATTGTTTATTGATTCTAAGAAATGTTCATTTCCAGGTTATGGGAAATAACATTCTTATTGTACAGTACTACTTAGAGCATGTAGTCAAGATCTGCATGATTAGGGACTCCAGTATGAGAGCATATAACATGGACAACTTTACGTGTAACATGAACAAGACTTTATTAACTAGACTAAACACTTAAACTACTCTAACATTCACATACATACAGTGCTCAGCGTAAATGAGTACACCCCCTTTGAAAAGTAATATTTTAAACAGTATCTCAATGAACACAAAAACAATTTCCAAAATGTTGACAAAACTACGTTTAATATAACATCTATTTAACTTATAACATGAAGGTAAGGTTAATAATATAACATATTTTTCAGTTTCACTCAAATTAGGGTGATGCAAAAATGAGTACACCCCACAACAAAAACTACTACATCTAGTACTTTGTATGGCCTCCATGATTTTTAATGACAGCACCAAGTCTTTTAGGCATGGAATGAAAAAGTTGGCGACATTTTGCAACATCTATCTTTTTCCATTCTTCAAGAATGACCTCTTTTAGACACTGGATGCTGGATGGAGAGTGATGCTCAACTTGTCTGTTCAGAATTCCCCATAGGTGTTTGATTGGCTACTGAATCACTTTCACCCTGTTCTTCTTCAGAAATCCAACAGTGGCCTTAGATGTGTATTTAAGATCATTGTCATGTTGGAAAAGTGCACGACGACCAAGGGCATGGAGTGATGGTAGCATCTTCTCTTTCAGCATAGAGCAGTACATCTCTTAATGATGCTATCAATGAAATGCAGCTCCCCAACACCAGCAGAACTCATGCCACCCTACATAAGTACACTGCCACCACCATGTTTCACTGTAGGCACCATGCATTTTTCTTTGTATTCCTCACCTTTGCGACACCATACAGTTTTGAAGCCATTAGTTCCAAAAACATTTATCTTGGTCTCATCACTCCAGAGTCCCAGTAGTCTTCATCTTTGTCAGCACGGGCCCTGGCAAACTCTAGGCGGGCTTTTTTGTGCCTGGGCTTTAGGAGAGGCTTCTTTCGTGGACGGGACCCATGCATGCCATTCCTCTGCAGTGTACGCTGTATTGTGTCATGAGAAATAGTCACCCCATTTTGGCTTTCTACTTCTTTAGATAACTGCAGTGAACTTGCATGCCAATTTTCTTCAACCCTTCTCATCAGAAGATGCTCCTGTCGAGGTGTTAACTTCTGTGGACGACCTGGACGTCTCTGTGAGATGGTTGCAGTTCCATCTTTTTAAAATTTTTGTACCACTTTTGCTACAGTATTCTGACTGATAAGTAAAGCTTTGCGGATCTTCTTGTAGCCTTCACCTTTCTGGTGTAAAGAAATTATTTTCTTTCTCAGGTCTTGTGGCATTTCTCTTCCATGTGGTGCCATTGCTGACAGCATGAAATGGGAAGGGGTTTTAACACCCTTTTATAGTCAACTGTCTGCTGGACACCTGTGTAATGAATAATTAGACTCACCTGTGGTTGAATTCTTGTTAAATTAGACATTTGTAGTCTCATTTATTTTTTGCATTTTTGCATCACTCTAATTTGAGTAAAACTGAAAATTTTGTTCTCTAAATTATATTATTAACCTTATTTTAATTTTATAAGTTAAACAAATGTTATATAAAACTTAGTCTTGTCAACATTTTGGAAATTGTTTTTGCGTTCATTGAGATATTGTTTAAAATGTTACTTTCCAAAGGGGGGTGTACTCATTTACGCTGAGCACTGTACATGCATACAGTTTACCAAGGGAAAGAGAGAGCTGAAGCAGAATACAGGAAAGCAAGAAGTTATAACATTGTTTGAAATTCAGCAGATTAACAGCCTTGAGCAAACCATCAGTTTAGTTCTAACACACCCTTCTTTAAAAGGGGTAAGGATACTTAATGTATCAAATAATGAGACTAAGGTGCGTGTGATCAGTATTCTGGTGAGGGAGTGGGCTGCAGTTGGCTGATGGTAGAGCTTGGCGGGTCTGTGACAACATTCAGTCCTGCTTCCTCCAAGTTTCTTTATTGTTATCTTTATAGTCTTTGCATTGACTAAAACTGACAACTGTCATTTTAAATAACATCCATGCTATAAAGTATCGTCATCTACAGACACATTGTAGGTCCTTATGGCAATCTTTCTTTGTTGTTTATAGAAAAAGCATTTCACTCTCACCTATTTTCCTTAATAGCATTTGGTAAAAACATTACTTTTATTCACTTTTAAATTCTAGTAATTAACCTCTCTAGTTAAGTAACTTTACGTGCTTTCATATTTCTCTAAACCTCTTATTACGTTCTAATAGGAGTAGTACATATCTGTTTAATCTTGATATTATTTCTTTAACAATATCTGTTAGCTACTATACTTTTCACAGTCTTATTTAATTTATTATTATTTAATTTTTTTTAATGGATTTTGTATCTTTGTCCATCTTTACACATCCTTTTTTCTTACTTTATAAAAACTTTTTGTATCATTTAATTAGTTCATTTCTTTATCAATTTTGAACCTTATATCCATTACAATTCACAATTTAAATTTGTATCCCTTTTTTCCTTTATACTTATACTTTATGCTTGATTTTGCATATGTCTGTCTTATCTATGGTTGATATATAATGTCATAATTTTTCTTTTTCTCATTACTCGAGTCATAAAATCTCTTTTTAACGGTTCATGTTTAGTTTTCTTGCATAGTGTCTTATTCTTATTTTATCATTACTTTTCTTGGTTATATTCGTTTCTCTATTAAACTATCCTTTTTTCCACTAAAGCCTTTCCATAGCTCTAGCTACGACTTAACCTGTTTCATAATTTTGATATTTTCTGTCATTCTAATTGGTTCTTATTTTTTGTCCTAAATAAATATGTTAGTAGCTATTTTCCAGCCCTCTTTTTTCTCTTTAGTGTATGACACTGTCTTTTTCTTCTTGTTTAATCTAACTCTAAAAGTCCTATTTGACTTTTTCCATATACTCTGACACTTTGTCTCTTAAATCTTATGCTTTTGTAGCTTATTTTATTAAAACTGAGTGACCTAGGTTCTCTCTTTCTCTACAACTATACTTTAGTATTTCTTTGATCATGTAATTCGATTGCTCATTTCATGTTTACTTAAATGTTTTCTTAAGTTTAAGTGGTAATATTATTCTAATAACTGTATTTTAGACAATGCTCTAGCAACACTTTGTCTTAGTTGGACTTTTTCTCAGTCTTTCTCATTTTTTCTGCCCATTTATTTTCTTAATGCTTCTGTTCTTATAAATTTAACACTAGCATTTTTGGGTTTTTACTCTGATTTCTAGTCTGCTTCCTCTGAGGCTTGTATACAATCAAGCTGCCTGACTAGATTATTTAACTGTTTTACTATCAGGAGTATCTGGTAACATCTTATCAGATCCGCTTTTATCTATTATTTAATCTTTTGAATAATCTAATGCTACTAATTCTTTAACACATATTACTTCTTTAATTCCCTTGGTTTTTATTTTATCCAGCTCTTTTTTCTTTTTAGAGTCCTTGTCTGGTTTTAAACACTTTATAGCTCAGTTTTCCTATTTTTTTGTTAAATTACCACTGTCAAAAATATTATCTACACTTCTGACAATTCTTGTTTTTTAGTTGTCTGTAAAACGTAATGTAGGCTAATTAACTAGTAGTTCTTATTCACTTACAAGTTAAATTCTTATTCAGGAATAACTTTTTTTATTCCACTTCTTATTTGCCTCACTTCACTTCTTTAATACAGGACTATAATTTCTTGTTCCCTTATTCTCTGTTTCAAATCAGTATTTTAAATCTGACAAGTTACTGTAATTATTTTTACATTCTTTCTTCTTATTTTGTAATATGATCTCTTCACACTCTTCTGTTCCCTCATTCTGCTCTCACTAAACTCCTAGTGTCTGGGGTTATCGTAAATCTTAATGTCTCTGGTTTATCTGTTTTTCTGCTCTCTAAGACTCTTTTCTCTCTCAGTTTTAAGACTTGATCGATTTTATAAGTCCTCTTTTTTTTGTTTTTCCTTTTTTAGTAATCTTCTTAGATTACTTATTATAAAAAGTATTATTTTTATTCGGCTATTATCATTTATTTATTATTCTCTAAATTGCAATCATCCTGTATACTTTATTTCAGTCTTAAATCACTTCTCAAGCTGCGTAATGCTCTGCAATAAATTAATCTTTTCTTTTTCCTAGTTACATTTCTGTTTGGGACTACTTACTTGTCCTTCTTTTATTAACTTTTTCTATTTTCATTCTCAAGTCTTTTTGCTTTTATTTAATTTTAATCTCTTTCACATTTTACACTTATTTTCTCCTGTTTCAACTATATATATTTATATTTTTCCCATACAATCACAATTAATCACTCTCTTTCAATATTCAATGAATGCTAACTTTTAGTATTCTATAATGTGATTCACTATTGTTTGCTCTCTTTATGCTATAAAGAGTAATTTAAACTCTAACTACCACAACTGTCTCACAGTGACTGATGTAAATCTCTTCTCAGTGCAGGCATTTCACAGGCTGCGGACGGGCCGCAACGATCCTAGCTGCTTATTTCCTGCTTATCATTTCTATTTGTTATATTCGTTCTATTTTTTTCTGTAATTTGTAATTTTTAATAGACTTACTGTTTATCAATTTTCTTACAGTTATGTCTGTAATTTCACATATTAATTACAAATTTTACTGGATGTTTAAATTGTCTTGTCTCAGTTAATATTAAATGTATCTATCCTATTTGCCTCTTTGTTTTACTTTTTTTTTTTTTTTAAATGTCTTATCTCAGTTATTATTGCGGTTTTAGTTTTAAACTTTAAACTTGCTCTGCACATAAAGCTTTTTCACAGCAATCCTTTCCAACAGTAGGCTTTTATTTTAGCTCAGTAAACAAAAAACAGATCTTGCCTGCACTGTCACTCCTCTCAGAGGTTTACACTAATTCTATGGGCCTCGTTTCTGAATGTTGCGTATAAACGGTCCTATTTTTGTTCTTACGATCATTTCTCATCCGTGCGTACGTGTGATTCATAGAATGAACATATGCACATGAGAAAACACGCGTATGCCTCTCTTTCAGTTGTAAAAGCTATTACTTAAATTTCCAAAAACTTGCTGTACATTGACTAGCAAAATGCATACATTTGCTCAGACCCTGATGTCACTCTAGCACTTTTCCCCATCAAAGACAGTTTTTAGACATATGAGTGGTGTCGTGGATTTAAAGTTACACACACTCTTAGATCTAATCTGTGCGTACGCACGCTTTTTATATGAGGCCCCTTTCTCTTTAAACACTCGCACACTTAACATCACTTTGGCTACTATCTATTTAAGCTCTTCTCAATTTTTTCCAGGCTAATCTTAATCTTCTATCTATCCCAATAATATTTTATATTTTCTTTCATATATTCTGGTCATTTTTCAGTATCTTATTATAATGTTGTGATACTTTTAACAAAATACATCTCTCATTTTTCCTCCTGAACTCTCTTTAACTCTCTAATATACACACAGTATATCTTTATTTCTTCTAAATTTTCCATGTTAAACTGTAGTCATCCTACATTCACCATTTCACCTATTCTTCACCTATTTTAAAAATCTTTAGCTCCTGCGTCCTATTATTCACTTTTAACTTACTTTTAAATATTTTGCGTTTTCTCTAACTCAATCTGGACGGGATCCAAAGCTCCTGACAGAAAGCCCTGTCTCTTTTGCTATTCTAGCCTCTCTGAGACCTGCCATATGAGATCTTATCTCACATCTATTGGCTAAATAAATTTTACAGCTTTCTAAGCTCGTACGGTTTATTCTTTTTCGTGTGCGCACTCAACCCTTTCTGGGTCAAACCAAATAATTCGTCTTAGAATTATTCTATTCTTTTTTGGGACTTACAGGATATAGTTTTTTCCTCAGTAACTTCTTATCTCATGCTCTACATATTTAACATACAAGCGAGTATTAAGCCAACTGTCGAGCAATTTGGTCATCAATCCTGGCCAGTAATTGATGATCAATCTGCCTCGAGCCCCACGTTGGGCGCCATGTTTTATGGTGTGTCTCTAAACACCTTTACCTTATTTTTATTATTCTCAGGTTAGGTAAGTAAGTCAAATCTGATCTAATTTATAAGCATTTTAAAAATACTTACAATCAGACAGAAGACTTCTCCGTGGTCTGTTCAGGCTCAACGACTTAAATTAATGCCACATGAGGCCGAGTTTAGTTATAAAGTTACAAGTTAATTTATTTATTACATTAGTATTTCTAGCATTACATATATTCTACAAACATTCTATATGGTAATTAAATAAAGTATAAGTATTAAAAAGTTCTTCAGTCAAGGCAATATCAGCGATGGAGGCATCATCAGCGTTGGTTCTGGTGTTGGAGAAGCAGCCTCAGGTGCGAAGCAGCCCCTCCTGTTCTCTTCACGTTCCAGCCTTTTATAGACTATCTGACCTCTTGAGGTCATCTTCTTTGGAATTCCCCTCATCTGAGTCTATATATAAAGGCTTGTCTCTTTGTTCTCGGACTCTTCTCCTCTGCTGTGTCCTGCGCCTTGTCTTCAAGACATTCTTCAACATTCTTACTAATACATGTTATGTCCTTACTATTCTACTAGCATGCTTTATTAAAATCTTAAAACAAGAGTTGAAGTGTCTTCCTTTATAAACATATTCTTAATAAAGCTTTACAACAATAGTGTTTTGTCTCTTTTCTTTATAAACTACATTCTTATTAAAGTACTTTTACAATAACAGTTGTCTGTCTTTAATAAGTAATTAATACATGCTTTAATAAAGGCGTTACAATATCAGTTGTCTGTCTTTCTTTTTTTTTCTTATAAACATTTCTTGTTATTCTAGTTCTTACACATCAATTTCTTCCAATTTATTACATTTTGTTTTCATAAAGAAGTTCTCTCCCATTCTTTCTTACACATCAATTTCTTCCCATTTATTACATTTTGTTTTCATAAAGAAGTTCTCTCCCATTCTTTCTTACACATCAATTTCTTCCCATTTATTACATTTTGTTTTCATAAAGAAGTTATCTCTCCCATTCTTTCTTACACATCAATTTCTTCCAATTTATTACATTTTGTTTTCATAAAGAAGTTATCTCTCCCATTCTTTCTTACACATCAATTTCTTCCAATTTATTACATTTTGTTTTCATAAAGAAGTTATCTCTCCCATTCTTTCTTACACATCAATTTCTTCCAATTTATTACATTTTGTTTTCATAAAGAAGTTATCTCTCCCATTCTATTGTGAAATCAAAGAAAGGAAGTAAAGTTGTGACCACCTATGCTTTCCTGGATTCTGGGAGCTCTGCATCTTTCTGCACAGAGAGTTTGATGTCCAAGCTCAATCTCTCTGCAAAGAAAATTAACATTCTAATGAAAACCATAAATCAGGACAAATCCATCTTCTGTTATGTTCTCAAGGACTTGGAAGTGTCAGGATTGAATCAAGAGCATTACTGTGCTTTACCAGAAGTACACACGCAGAAGACCATGCCTGTAAACAAAGCCAACATCGCCACACAAAACGATCTTGCTTGTTGGCCTCACTTAAGTTACCTATGGTTGCCTTCAATTGATGCTGATGTAGAGAAACTCATCTTTTCACAATGGGATTTTCCAGCAAGCCTTTTACAGGAGTCCAAAGCATGTTCTCCTTCACAGAAAAAAGACAGATGTTGTTCACAGTCTTCCCACTATACTTCTTTGCACCAGTTGCAGTGTGACTTTAGTGGCACAACTGCTTCTGGGTTTTGAACGAGGTGATTTGCTATTCAAGTTTCTAACTCCACTTTGTTCTTTTTTCCTCCTCAGATCCTCCCTCTTCTTTCTGTAATGCATGTTTGCGTTGTAACATTTTCTGATGTGCCAACAAAGCTGCCATTTCAGCCTCAACCTTAAGACGAGCAGGAATGATAGAAGATCAACTGGATCGAGACCCATGAGTAGTTGTTGTCCTTCTAGATGATGTTTTCCTGCTCACATTAAGAACACTGTTGGTTGTATTGATTCGCCATAGTCCATATCACTGTTCTGAAATTCACTTGGAACATTCATATTATGAGATGAAGAAACTTGTTCAGCAGAAGATGGAATATTAGAATCAGAACTCAGCTGAGGTTCAACAAGGTTATCCATTGCTCTTGTATCATGCACAACAGAGAGTGATGTGCAAAGATTTGCATAACTTTGAGTAGAATTTGATTCTGTTATTTGAGCATTTTGTCTCAGATTCTTACCTTCATTCAGCCATCGTTCAACATCTTCCATAAACCCATTATTGTGCTTAGAAACTGAACCAAACCACTAATTTTGTTTGTTTTGTTCATTAGGAGGAAGGAAAGGAAGTACCTCTTTGTGCAACACAGATGCATCATCTTTCCTGTAGCTCAGTGGTTAGAGCATGGCACTAGCAATGCCAAGGTCGTGGGTTCGATCCCAGGGATTGCACATACTCAGATACAAATGTATAGTATAATGCAATGTAAGTCGCTTTGGATAAAAGCGTCTGCCAAATGTATAAATGTAAATGTAAATCTTTCAAACATTTCAATAATCCCAACATTGAACATTTTCATCACATTTCATGAGATCTTTAATTGATAAAATCAAATTCTTCATTTGATTCACCTTAGCTTTGCGATCCTTTTGCAGTGCTCCAATTTTCAGTGCCAATGCCTTTGCCGTAAGCTTAGGCTCTTTTTTGCTGCTCTCAGCAGCGTGCTCAGACTCATTTGCATCCATTTCTCACACAAAGCAATCCCAGTACTCCAAACAGTGCCGTATTCAACGCACATAAATCAAGCTAACAACTTCATGAATAGGCGCAGCACCACAGCGTGATATCAAGTGCATAGCAAACTTGCACTTCATTCCACAACCGCAATCCTTCCAGCTAAGCGACATACAAACACTGCACGGCTGGCGACAACAGCGTCTTCTCATTCAATAAACAGCAATTCTGCAGCCAAACATAGCAAAACCGCTCACATACCTTTTCTGCCATCAGGATACAGAAGCGCGTTGTTTCACTTCAGTGTGCGCGTTAGCGTTTCACATGCGGTGTGCAAAGAAATCCTTTCCAATGATCCACGATGATCAAATCCAACAGTAGCCGTTTTCTGTTGACTAACTGTAGCAGCAGCCAGTATCCGCTGAGAGGCTAAGTAGTGGGAATAAATCCATGAAGCATTTCGATGGAATTGTTTTTAATTACAATATTAAAATGATCAGCAACATGTTGAATGAAGACGGTAAGGTAGAAAATGGAAAATAAACAAAAATAAAATGAAATGAAACAAAATAAAACGGTCAACAGAAAGGCTGAATCCCAAATGGCACCCTAAACACTTGCGGTCTTCCTCTGAGTCCGCACTTTTGTGACGTAATGCCGCTTTGACTGCCCGGTAAAGTCCTCTGCATAGCTCGCAAACTTGCGGGCTCAGCTGAAGTGTGCATCAAGGGGGCGTATCGGCCGCAAAGGGGGCGCTCGCGAGCACCCTTCTGAAACCTAAAATTATGAATGGGACACCTTACGATCTCGTGGACTTAACAGACACGCGTACGCGGCAGCCATTGTAAGTCCACAAGACCGAAAGTGCATAGAAGTGTGTCATTTGGAATTCAGCCAAAGTGAGGGTCCCAGCTACTCACCCCCTTCTCTTCTTCGATGACTACATACTGTGCTAAGTACTGTGTTTATTGCCACCTAGTGGACTCTTCTGTCCTGCTTGTGCATGCGCTGTCGCACGTGCGCCGTCCGCGCTGTCTCGAAATTTGGGCTGCACGCGGACAGGGTGTGCGGACGTCCGTGAGCCCTCCGGATGACGAAAATTATGTCATGTGGACAGTGCATGAATACGGACAGCCGAAGTATACACTGGGCTTAAGTCCACGAGACCGTAGGGTGTCCCATTTATCATTTTAGGTTTCAGAAGGGCTTTGCGGCCGCTATGTGCCCTCGATGCGCACTTCAACTGAGCCTGCAAGTCTATGAGGACTTTACCCGGCAGTCAAAGCGGCATTATGTCACGAAAGTGCAGACTCAGGCTGCGTTCGACTCCACTTTTAAACACGCACTCATGAACTTCCCTATAAACACTTCCCCTCGGGGGAATCCCTGCCGCCATTTTGAAATGCGTTCCACTTTGTGAAGTGGATGAGGGAAATTTATATGGACAGACCCTCGCTCCCTCAATGGTCTCTCTCAGCTCCATATACCACAATACAACACGATTGTGAGCGTCACTGCATATCGCATTTAATTTACCCCACCACAAACAACTCTATGATATTTTTTTTTTTTTAAATATCTAAAGCAACACATACACACCTATATACAGTATCTCACAGAAGTGAGTACACCCCTCACATTTTTGTAAATCTATTCATGTGACAACACTGAAGAAATGACACTTTGCTACAATGTAATGTAGTGAGTGTACAGCTTGTATAACAGTGTAAATTTGCTGTCCCCTCAAAATAACTCAACACACAGCCATTAATGTCTAAACCACTGGCCACAAAAGTGAGTACATCCCTAAGTGAAAATGTCCAAATTGGCCCAATTAGCCATTTTCTCTCCCCGGTGTCATGTGACTCGTTAGTGTTACAAGGTCTCAGGTGTGAATGTGGAGCAGGTCGCTCTCACTCTCTCATACTGGTCACTGAAAGTTCAAAATGGCACCTCATGGCAAAGAACTCTGAGAATCTGAAAAAAAGAATTGTTGCTCTACATAAAGATGGCGTAGGCTATAAGAAGATTGCCAAGACCCTGAAACTGAGCTGCAGCATGGTGGCCAAGACCATACAGAGGTTTAACAGGACAGGTTCCACTCAGAACAGGCCTCGCCATGGTTGATTAAAGAAGTTGAGTGCACGTGCTCAGCGTCATATCCAGAGGTTGTGTTTGGGAAATAGACGTATGAGTGCTGCCAGCATTGCTGCAGAGGTTGATGGGGTGGGGGGGTCAGCCTGTCAGCACTCAAACCATACGCCGCACACTGCATCAAATTGGTCTGCATGGCTGTCGTCCCAGAAGGAAGCCTCTTCTAAATATGATGCACGAGAAAGCCTGCAAACAGTTTGCTGAAGACAAGCAGACTAAGGACATAGATTACTGGAACCATGTCCTGTGGTCTGATGAGACCAAGATAAACTTATTTGGTTCAGATGGTGTCAAGCGTGTGTGGCAGCAACCAGGTGAGGAGAACAAAGACAAGTGTGTCTTGCCTACAGTCAAGCATGGTGGTGGGAGTGTCATGGTCTGGGGCTGCATGAGTGCTGCCGGCACTGGGGAGCTACAGTTCATAGAGGGATCCATGAATGCCAACATGTACTGTGACATACTGAAGCAGAGCATGATCCCCTCCCTTCCGAGACTGGGAAACACACCTCCAAGACGACCGCTGCCTTGCTAAAGAAGCTGAGGGTAAAGGTGATGGACTAAACCCTATTGAGCATGTGTAGGGCATCCTCAAATGGAAGGTGGAGGAGCGCAAGGTCTCTAACATCCACCAGCTCCGTGATGTCGTCATGGAGGAGTGGAAGAGGACTCCAGTGGCAACCTGTGAAGCTCTGGTGAATTCCATGGCCAAGAGAGTTAAGGCAGTGCTGGAAAATAATGGTGGCCACACAAAATATTGACACTTGGGCTAGGGCTGCACGATTTATCACAATTTTATCGCATGCGATTTGGCAAAGGCTGCAATTATTTTATGCGCAGTTTGTCACAGCTGTACGGCTCTGTGATCAGTAGTAAATGCTTCTCCATCTGAATGCCAGAGGGCACTCTCGCGCACAAACTGCAAATATGCCCTTCTGGCGAAGTAGAACACGCGTCATTCCAGAAAATCCCAAACTATCACTGTAGCTGAATAAACAGAATATTGAAACGTTTTGATTGATTAAACATGACTAATAAACACAGGACTGCCTTATTCTGTGTAAGAAGTCACATCATCTCACAGAAGGACGCTCAACTGTCGTTATGAAGTGAGTTTGGAGTATAAACATGTTATGAAATGTTGTCTTTTGTTGGACAAGATGTTAATAAATGCTTCTCATGTCTGGAAAAATGTTTGATGCGTGTTGCTTTTTCAAATGCACAATATAAGCGATTCAAACTTGCAGTGCTTTCAGATGGATTCGCATTTAAGGCCATAGTTCACTGACAAGCCGTGCATTAAAAAAAAAATAATCGCAGCTTTGAGATTTCATAATCACAAAAAGCCAAATCCTTTAAGCGTGATTTCAATGTTTTTTTTCTAATCGTCCGATTAATCGTGCAGCCCTACTTTGGGCCCAATTTGGACATTTTCATTTAGGGGTGTACTCACTTTTGTGGCCAGCAGTTTAGACATTAATGGCTGTGTGTTGAGTTATTTTGAGGGGACAGCAAATTTACACTGTTATACAAGCTGTACACTCACTACTTTACATTGTAGCAAAGTGTCATTTCTTCAGTGTTGTCATGAAAAGATATAATAAAATATTTACAAAAATGTGAGGGGTGTCCTCACTTCTGTGAGATACTGTACATATAGAACGCTGCATTAAAAATTTTCGTAAGGAAAAAAAAATGTAATTAATAAATCAACTCCATAGCAGATTCCGATTTTTAAAAAAACGAACTGGAACGCAGCCTCAGAGGAAGACCGGGAGGGTTTAGGGTGCCATTTGGGACCGGGCCTAACAGGTACTATGCACCTATACCAAGTGACGTGACAATTTCAAAATAAAAGACATCAAACCGTATCTGGCACCTACACATATTATAAAATTATGTGAATATTCATCTGTTAAATTACAACTGTAACTTTACAATAGATAATGATGTCTTTTAGCATACAGTATTTTGAGTGATGACAGTAATGGGGTGCTACTGCTAATAGTTGCTTGCAGTTTAATGCTTAACTATAATCAAAGACAAAACTACAATAGCCTATTTACAGATAAAATTGACCTGCACTTGAAGTCCTGAACATGTCAGTAGTTTTGCCTCTCTGCTCCACCTGGGCGCTTCCACTCCATTCTCGTCTCTTGCATCTTCTTCTTCTTCTGGTGTTTTATGGCGGTTTAGCAAACCAACGAAAAAGGTGCATTACCGCCACCTACTGATCTGGAGTGTGGAGTGTACATAGATTTGGAAGAAAGAAATAAATAAAAAAAAAAACAGATTAACTACATTCTATCTATTGTTCCTGTATTTTTCAGATATTTAAATAATATTTCATATATTCTTGATTGCCTTGACCCGTTTCCTAACAATACTTTTAAAGAAATATTATCAACTCCCAACCGTCCTATTTCTTGTATTAATTGGAATCTCTCCCTTTCATATGCAGAACACTCATTAAGAATATGCATCATCGTTTCTAATTCTCCACATTTGTCACACCGATTCATGCTTACCTATTTTAAACAGACTATAGTTTAATGCTGTATGTCCAGTTCTTAATCTTGAAATAATAACATCCTTCTTCCTATTTCCATATCTTTTCCTCTCAATTCCAACATACTCCTGAATCTGAAAAAGATGTCTTCCTTTAGACTCACTATTCCATAACTTTTGCCATTTCTTTCTTACTTCAAATGTTATCACTCTCTTGAATTCAGCTTTACTTAATGCTAACTTAATTTCTATTTGTGGATGATTTAATGCTTTCTTTGCTAGTACGTCTACTTCTTCGTTTCCATCCACACCCACGTGTGCAGGTACCCAGAGGAAATTTACCTCTATCCTTAACTGCCTTATTCTAAACAAACTTTGTAAAACTTCAAATACTAAGTCTTATCTATCTTCAGATTTACCACTTAGTAGACTAGTAAGCGGAGCCATAGAATCACTACATATCACAGTTCTTTCTGGTTGAACTTCTTTGATCCACTGTAGAGCTAGTATAATAGCTAATAATTCAGTAGTAAAAACTGACACATGATCTTTTTGCAATTTTTATTTTAAAATCAGGAATATATACTGCTGCTGCTGCTCTTCCAGACTCTGGTTCCTTAGACCCATCTGTAAATACCTGTAATACAGAATAATACTCTTGTATTATATACTGTTGAACTATTAATTCAGTTGGTATGTTCATCTCCGGTTTTTTCATTATTTTGTGAATTTGTAAATCTATTAATGGCATAGGAAACAACCAAATGGGAATTGCTGGTATAACAACAGAAGGGGCAATTTCACAGTCTTTCAACTTCAAGCTGTTTACTTCCTTTCTTACTACCCAACCAAAGCTTGTTATTTTTTTGTATTCATATTCCCAACAATCTTTCAGAAGTACTCTAACTGGATGATTATCCAGATGTCCCTTTACACCATACCAGTACCTTAATCTCAACTGGAATCTACGCTGTTCTAGAGGCAGTTCTGCCATTTCAACTTGTAATGAAGCCACCGGAGAAGATCTAAATGCACCACAGCAAATACGCAAAGCTTGATTTTGCATTACCTCTATCTTTTTAAGTAATGTTTTGTTCGCAGAACTGTATACTACACTACCATAATCTATGTTTGACCTGATCACAGCACAATAAATTATTCTCAATGACTTACATCTTGCCCCCCACTCCGCTCCTGACAAGCACCTTAAAACATTTATTCCTTTTTTGCATTTTTCTATCAGTTTCTGAATATGGATTCTAAAATTTAATTTAGAATCCATCCACATACCCAAAAATCTTACTACATTAACTTGTTCCAGCTGATAACCATACATTTTGACATTCAAGCTTGGATTATTTTTCTTTTTCGAAAAACATATTACTTGTGTTTTTGCCACAGAAAAACGAAAACCCCAATTATTCGCCCAATTTTCCACCTCATTCACTGCTCTTTGCATTTTATTTTCTACAAATAGAACATTTCGCCCCCTTTTCCATAGTGCACCATCATCCGCATACAATGATCTTCCTATTCCAGTATCAACATTATGATAGATATCATTAATCATTAAATTAAAAAGAATAGGACTGCTCACACTTCCCTGGGGAGTTCCATTCTCAATTGGAAGAATCTTAGAGAAAGCAGTCCCTACTCTTACTTGAATCGTTCTTCCAAACAAGAAACTCAGAATCCAGTTATACATTTTTCAATCAATTCTCAAGTTTTCCAATTTCATTAAAAGCCCCTCTTTCCACAACATGTCATAAGCTTTTTCTACATCAGAAAAGACTACCACTAGTACTTCTTTATTAACTTGAGCTTTTCGAATTTCAGCTTCCAAACACAATATTGAATCCATCGTATTTCTCCCTTTTCTAAATCCACTTTGACATGCTGAAAAAATGTTTCTACTTTTAATCACATAAGTCAACCTATTCATAACCATTCGTTCCATAATTTTGCATAAATTTGATGTCAACGCAATAGGTCTGTAATTAATTGGCTGAGAGTGGTCTTTTCCTGGTTTGGCTATTGGCACTATAACCCCATGCTTCCAATCTTCTGGCAAATTCCCTGTCTCCCATATTTTGTTAAAAAGTCTTAAAATCATATTTAACGATAAATCTGATAAGTGCTTTATCATCTCATAGCATATGTCATCCATACCTGGAGAAGTATGTTTAACCCCCACAAGCGCTCTCTTTAACTCATACAAAGTAAACTCTGCGTCTATTGCGATCTCAGAATTCAGGCCAGCTGATAATACCTAGAATATCAAAATCAACCGCAGGTGGTAGATCCTTCTCCTATCTGGCACCTAAACTCTGGAACAATCTTCCTAGCATTGTTCGGGAAGCAGACACACTCTGTCAGTTTAAATCTAGACTAAAAACGCATCTCTTTAACCTGGCATACACATAACACATTATCAATTTATATTTTAAAATCCGTTAAAGGATTATTAGGCTGCATAAATTAGGTCAGCCGGAACCGGGAACACTTCCTATAACACCAGATGTACTTGTTACATCAGAAGAAGAATGGCATCTACGCTAATATTAGTCTTTCTGTTTATCCCGAGGTTTACCGTAGTCAACCGGATCCGGGCCGTATCCAGGTGAGACCGAGGACCGGCGCCTTGACACGACCACAACGCAGCCCTGAAGTATCAGCAGAGATTGAGTCAACTAGATCATCCATTGTGAAGGCCTCATCGACACGACAACCAGTGGCACAGCTCCTCAACACACCGTCCATACCGGTGTGATGAATACGATCCTCAACTGGACTGAACTGGAATAAATACTTTGAATGTTGCGATCCTATCGGACATATGATAGCAACCTGAATCGTAACAAAGCACTGTTCACCAGAGGAGAACTGGCCCCCGACTAAGCCTGGTTTCTCCCAAGGTTTTTTTCTCCATTTTAACACAGAAGTCTATTTGCCACCTGTTTGCCATCTGATGTCACCTGTTGGAGTTTGGGTTCCTTGCCGCTGTCGCCTTTGGCTTGCTTAGTTGGGGACACTTGACATTTGATATTCAACAGTGCTTTGATCTGCCGACATTGACACTATTCTTTAAGAGCTGATGTGCAGCCAAAATTATATACCAGTTATCAATGTAAAGCTGCTTTGACACAATCTGCATTGTAAAAAGCGCTATATAAATAAAGGTGACTTGACTTGCGTCTAACATACTTTCTGATGGATTCTTCCTTACATATATATGAGAATTCTCCCTAACTTTCTGTTCCCTATATTTCCTCATATTCTCTGAAATATTTTCATTACTGTGCACCTTTACAAAAGTTTCCACTAACATCTCTGCTTTATCACTATCTTTTATTGCTATTTTTCCATTATTTACTAAAACTGGAATATTGTTATTTCTCTGAATCCCTCCCATCTTCCTAATCATATTTCAAACTTTATTAATTTCAATTTCTTCCCCAATTCTATTACAAAAATCCCTCCAGTAATTTCTTTTTGCTTTTCTTACTTGTCTTCTCACTATTGCCTGTGCTCTCTTAAAGTTAATGTACTCACTAAACAATACAGATTTTCTGGCTTTCTTCATCGCTTTATTTCTTTCCCTAACTGCCTTACTACACTCTTCGTTCCACCATGGTACTGCTTTTTTACTATTTATAGTTTTCTTTTTCCCTATTACTTCCTCTGCCGTATTTCATAACACTTCACTTCAATGCCTTCAATATCATTTACCATTTCACACATATTGTTATGGCACACTTCTTTAAAAAGCTCCCAGTTGGCTGCATTAAATTTCCATCTTGGAATTCTCTCCACCAAAGTTTGGATAATGTCCACACCAACTTTACACCATATAGGATAGTGATCACTTCCCAATGTACTTTGTTAACTTACATTCCATTCACATTTCCTAGCTAGATTTTCTGACACAAGAGTAATATCTAAATCTGATTTACGTCCATGAGTAACATCTATTCTTGTAAAACATCCATTGTTAATACATACTAACCGCCTCCAATCTAACATTTCTTCCACAATCAGCCCATTATAATCTGTTTTACTCCCCCATAGCGTATTATGAGCATTAAAATCACCACACCATATTACTTTCTGATTTGTGTTACCTCTTACATTTTCCAATACTTCCTTACTTAACTTTTCACATGGATTATAAAATTAATTACTTTAATACTATTGCTCCCTTCCCAAACTTCCATCATTACCACCTCCTTGTCTACACTCTTTTCAACATTCCTATATCCCACCCTTTGTTTTATAAATGTAGCTATCCCACCTCCATTACCTTGTTTCCTGTCTTTCCGAATTACCACATATCCTTGTAAAAAAAAAAATTCAACTGAGGTTTAAGCCATGTTTCTTGAACACATATTATATCAGGTTTATTTTCTAAATCAGAAATGAACTTTTTAAACTCTTGCCCATTAGCTATTAAGCTTCTCGCATTCCACTGAAATATTAACAGCACCATTATGTACCACCACATCCCGGTTGAGTGTATGTTGTTTGCATCTTTAATTTCTCATTAATCATATCCACCGAAATACCTTCGATCTCTAGATACTTTTCCACTGCTTTGATTCTAATTCTAATTCTTTCTGTCCGGCTTTCAGTTTGCGCTGAACAGTTCACTACTTCAGCCATAAAAGTAACAAATGCAACATTATTCTTAATCCCAAATTTCTCTTTAGTGTTTTCCTTTGCCATTTCTTTCTTTTGTTGAATGATTTCTTTACTTTTGTCTCCTGATTCCGAATTCTTTCCTACCTTTTTTTCTTGTTTCCTCACCTTGCACCCTCCATATCCCGCACTGTGTTCCCCTCCACAGTTACAACACTTAGGATTAACTTCTTGCCCACATTTTCCGTACTCATGTTCTCCCCCGCATCTTGCGCACCTCTGTTTGCCTCTGCGTACAGCCGCTACATAAAGCCTTACCGGAAAACTCATAAATCCCAAAAAGACTTTACTTGGAAGCTTTTCCTCATCAAAATGAATCATCACAGAGAGGCTCTCTCCCCTTTCATTATTCCTATTGCATTTTAGTCTTTTCACATCAATCACTGCAGCTCCCGTAAGACCTCTCTTAATCTTTTCAACTGTTACCTCTGTGGGGATCCCTGTTATTACTCCTTTAACCCATTTTGTCCCATGATCGACTCCTAAATTTATTATTGAATGGATAATTCGGAAATAATCACTTTAGTACATTCTGCAGGCAAGAATAATAATAATAAAAATAATAATAACAATAGTGCAGATTGCTTGAAGCTGGTAATGAATCAATTCCTAAAAGTAATGGACAAATGAAGAGGAAGGTGTTCCCTTGATGGACAGATGAGTGTACTGCAGTAGTTAAAGAAAGAAATAAGGCTTTAAGAATATTAAGAAGAACTCATAATTATCAAAACTTAATTCAGTATAAGCAAATGCAAGCAAATGCAAGCAAAGGTTTGGAAAATTATACGGAATGCAAAAAGACAAAGCTGGCAGACGTTTTGTAATAAAATTAGTAGATCAACACCTGTGGGAGAGCTCAAATAATCTAACTGAAGAGGGAAAGAGAGGAAGGGAATTAACAAAATCAGTTTATTCTGGAATGCTTGAGAGGAGGAATGAAACTAATAGCACAATGGATGCTCCGTTCACTATGGAAGAAATGAAGAGGGCAATAGGAAGAGCTGGAATGACATCTCCTGGGAAGGATGAAATCTGCTACATAATGTTAATACGTTTAGGGAAAAGGAAAGTTACCTACTGGATGGAAAGAGTCAGTCATTATTCCTATTAGGAAACCAGGAAAGGATCCATCAAATCCAAAGAATTATCGACCAATAGCATTGACCTCGCATATGGGAAAGATAATGGAAAGAATGATTATGGAGAGAATAGCATTTTATTTGGAAAGTAGAGGAATTTTATCACCTCATCAGAGTGGTTTCAGGAAAGGAAGAGGAACTATGGATCCCATTATATGTTTATGGTTAATGATCAAACTTGAATAACAGGTAGAATTTATAATTGGATTAAAGTTTAACAGCAAACTGTTAATTTTCTCAAGTCCAAGGAGACATTAGGCGATCATTGTTTGCTGATGATGGGACATTGTGGAAACAGGGAAAGAATGTAAATCATATTACAGGAAAAATACAAGAGGCAATTGAAGTAGTAGAAAAATTGTCATATTCATGGGGATTCAGGTTTTCAGTAGATAAAACAAAAACAATCATGTTTACTAGGAAAAGAGGCATTGACACAGATAAAGATGTATGGACAAACTATTGAACAAGTTAAAGTTCATATTATTATTAGAACATATTCAAAAGACAGACACTAAATGTAAAAAGATTTTAAATGTGATGAGATGCCTAAGAGGATCAGAATGGGGAGCGAGTAGAGCTGCAGTGAAAAATATCTATATAACATTGGTTAGATCAGTTTTAGATTATGGAAGTATTGTTTATGACTCAGCAGCAAAAACTTTATTGAAGAAGCTGGATGTGATAGACTTTGTGGTGCTTTTAAAACGACTCTTGTATCTGCTCTTCAGGTTGAAGTGAGTGAAATGCCGTTACAAATCAGACGAAAGCAGTTAATGATGAACTACTGGGTAAATCTTCAAGGTCATTCAGAAGACCGCCATCCAACAGTAAAGGTACTCCTTCTATGCTGGGAAAAGGAAAGATCTAAACAGAAGTGTTTTGCATGGAATAGTGGCAAAGAAGCAAGAGAAATGGTTTTAAGTCAGAAAAGATACATTCCTACAGTACCGTTATTAATAACTCCACCTTGGATATTTCCTGCAGTATTCTTGGATTTTTATATGTAAGAATTAATGAAGGTATTTAAGGAATCTGGAAACATTGCAGCTATTGTTGAAGATAGACTACAAACTGTGTATCAAGCATTAACTCCAGTATATACTGATGGATCTAAAGGTCCTAATACAGGGAGAACAGGTTTTGCTTTTAGTAAACCATCCTTAAACATTTTTATTAAGAACATCAGATCATTTATCAGTATACACTGTAGAAATGATGGCAATAGCAACAGCACTACAGTGGATAGAAGACACTCGAATCAAAAAGATTACACTTTGTACAGATTCATGTTCATGCATTACAGTCATTGCAATCATTCACATCTCACAGTAGACAGGATATAGTAAATGAGATATATGAAAATCTGTATAGATTTAAGAATATGAACATCATGATAATATTTATGTGGATACCAGCTCATAGGGGGATAAAGAGCAATGGAAAGGTTGATGTATTAGCAAAACAGGCTTTGGAAAATTAGGATATCACGAATATCTCACTTAGTAAATATGAAGCAAAAGCAGTAATTAAGGAGCGGCAACAAAAATGGGATACAGGAAATACAGGATGTCAGCTTAATGAAATACAATGGGTAGTAGAAGTGGTGAGGATAACTAAAAGAAGTACCAAAGAGGAAACTATTCTAACAAGATTAAGGGTTGGACATACCATGCTGAATAAAACCTTAAAATTAATAAACAAACATCCAACAGGATTATGTGAGCACTGTGGAATAGAGGAATCAGTAGAACATGTTATTTGTAAGAACAGAGCTGAATAAGAGAATTTAGTGGGGTTTTTTTGTTTGTTTGTTTTTTTAAATTATGAAATGGGTAAACTCTGGTCCACACTCCAATACAGTAGGTGGCGATAATGCACCTTAACGTTGGTGCCACCCGCCATAAAAAGAAAGAAGACAATAGTGCAGCATGCCCTATTTTGTACTTTACATTTTAAAGCCAAACAAAACAAAAATGTGTCCACCTGCACTGCACAAGTAGCCCTACTTGCCCCAGCCCAGCACAATTCAAACAAAAAAACAGCGCAATTTGAGTGGGTATCCGTCCAATCTGGCATCCCTGCATTTACGTGATGCTTTGCGTCAACGGTGGGCGGGAACAGAGAAAAACTGGACTGGTCCTGGAACACACTTGGATTGGAATGTCATTCTTGTGGTATGAAATTGTCATTTAATAATGTGTGCAGATTACTATTCCAATGAAATAGACGCGTTTTCTTTATTGCAACAATGTGGTGGTGGAGCTTTTTTTCAGTTATGGGGATGTGTCTCTCCCATTCATCAGGGTACGATTTTAGAATTTAAGTAAAAAGTAATTAACGTAAATAGAAAATGTATGCCTTCTAAAGGAGTTATAAACGACCTTTGCTGGTGTAAGCACATAAACATCTGTGTCAAAGGTAACATTTCGTCATCAGCATTAGCCCACGAGCAGCACTCAGCCAGGGATTTAGACGACAGATCATTTCTTATTATTAACACTAATTTCCTTGAGGTAAGATTTAAATAATTTGGATTAAAACACTTCTCTTCTTTCCGGGTGGGTCTCACAAAACACCACCGAGCACAACTTCAGCTCTTGTCGCATGCCAAAATTGTGATGGTCTTCATTCAGTTTTCTACTGGTAACACTGGTTGTGAAGTTTGCGGGAAGTGAAGACCATAACTGCTATTTATCATATGTTGTTCTTTTTGTTGTTTCAGACTTCATTTCTGACCTTACGCTGTTCGGATCAGTCTAATATCCGAAACCCATCACAGAAGAAACGCCTGATCTAATCTTATAGGGCTATATCATGTTAGCACCTGTTAGGTACGGACTTCTTTTCTTCAGGCAAAACCATAAACTAATGCAAAATCATAAATTAACGTCCTTTTTGCCAAATTTAAAAAAAAAAAAAAAAAAAAAAATTCAAGGACAGTTTTGGCTAATAACAGGTAACATTAACCTTGGTTTATGTAACATTACAGTGTATGGCATTGCTGTGGGAATACCACGGTGTGGTTGATTTCACAAGTGCTTATCGCACCACTGTCAGTCAGCTACCAAAATGTATCATTTACTTTAACATTATTCCTTTTTCTTCTTCTTCTTTTTTTTCTTGGGTGTGTGTGTGTGTGTAGAATTACGTGAAACATTTTATCTTTTCATTTCATGACAATTAATGGTGACTGGATATACTAAGCTTCAAAAAGGATGGAAAAGCACCACAGAGCTATCATAAAAGTGGTCCACATGACCCTTGCCTTATATTCCAAGTCTTCAGAAGCCATATTGTGTGAAGAATAATAGGAAATTGTTGAAATAAAGTTATTCACTAAAAATCTTATCCACAGTAGCTCTACGCGGCACACTGTTGATATCTACGCCCAATTTATAAACGTTTGTAAGTCAGATCTTTTCAATGAATCAGTTGCCCCATTTCATATATATATATATATATATATATATATATATATATATATATATATATATATATATATATATATATAAATATAATTATATATATAAATTATAAATATAAATATTAATATATAAATTGGCTACTGCATATACAGTATGTATCTCTCTCTTACTTATACGACCTCTAGATTGTGGGGGAAACCGGACCAACCGGAAACTCATGCAGACACGGGGAGAACATGCAAACTACACTTTATATATCAACCATTCAAAAACACATGTCAACCACTAATTTAAACCAATATGTCAGTGGAAGTATATACACTTACATACCTTGGCTACTCCATCTTTGAATTGCTGCCCTTCAGAAAACGGTTCAGGACATTAAAATCGATAACAGAATAATAGACTTCTATGCCAGAGCTGTAGCTTCCATTACACCTTTGTCACAGCAGTGAGAAGAAATTGTGAGCTCTCTTTTAAACATTCACACACTTGGTAAAGATCTGCGACGCACACACAATGTACTAATGATTAACGACTAAACAACATTGGACACTAAAGTCACTTGTGACTTTATGCTGTTTTTTGTACTACTTGTGCACAAATGTGCTGCTATGGTTTTTGTACTGCTTTTACTTATTTTATTGATATTTACTAAATGATTATGAGTATTGCTCTTATTTAGTTTTTTCTTATTTAATTACATGGAGAAGCCAAATAGAGTTTCATTATAACTGTGTATAATGACAATAACGATTATTCTATTCTACACAATGCAATTTAATAGAGAAAAATTTCACTGTTCAGACACTTTTCAATCTCTCATTTAATTCTGTATAGGACTGTAAGCACTGAGAAAGGAACATGTCCTCTGCTGACTGTCCAGCCCAGTCGAGCACTGGTGGATGAGAAGTTTCAGATTATCATAATGAATTTACTGCCAAATCAAGAGGTGACACTACACTCTTTACATCAGTCAGAAGACAAGGACTTCTGGGAGGCGTTTGGACACTACATCAGTGATGAACACGGAATAGTGACAGGTGCATAGTGCAGTGCATGACCCTTACAAAAATTACCACAGTAAACAGAGTCCTTACCAACATACACCATGCACCATTCAAAAGTGGGTGGGTGAGATATTTTTATGTTTTTGAAAAAGGCTTCATTTACTAAGACTTCATTTATATGATCAAAAATACAGTAAAACAGTAATATTATGAAATATTACAATTTAAAATAACTTTTCTGTTTTAACCTATTTTAAAATGTAATTTTCTGTGATGGATAAATTTTTCAGCAACCATTACTTGAGTATTTAGTGTCACATGATCCTTAAGAAATAATTCTAAAATGCTCATTTGGTACTCAAGAAACATTTCTTATTATCAATTGAATATGATTCTGCTGCTTAATATTTTTGTGGAAACCGCGATACATTTTCTTTTCCCAGGATTCTTTGATGAATAGAAAGTTCTAAAGAACAGCTTTTACTTTAAATATAATTTTTTTGTAACAATTTAAAAGTCTTTACTATCACTTTTGAGCAGTTTAATTCATCCTTGCTAAATAAAACTATTAATTTCTTTACAATATATAGACTTAAAAAGAACAATTATTAAATAGCAGGAGGTTGAGTTTGTGGAATCATATATGTATCTAGATGTGTGATTGAGAAGTTGAATATTAATTTCAACATCTGTCTACGGAGATTGTCCAAGTTTAAAGTTGATAGGTCCTTGATGACTTTGTTTCACAAATCTTATTGAGTCAGTTTTAACATTCGCTATATTATGCTGGTATGACAGTCTTAGTGTGAAGGCAAAGACTGCTCTTGTGAAAAGTTAATACCAGTAGTAAGATTTTAGGAGTTCAGCAGAGTCATTCTACCAACCTGTATAATAGCCAGGTAGTTAGAAAAGCCCGATCCATCTTAATGGTTAGTTCCCATGCTCTCTATTCTGAGTTTCAGTTTATACCCTCGATTTACATTTTTCTCTGTTAAATTTGGGCATAAGGGGAGTAGGGGGAAAGAAAGAAAGAAGAAAAGAAACTATGTTTTCCATAGTGAATTGTTGTAAGGGAGGTAATGCATGGAAATCCCCAGCCTGGCCAGATGGTACCTTATCTACCTTGGATGATAAATAACCTTCTTTGACCAACTAGAGACCATATGAAGCTAGTTTTAGCTGGATTTTACAGCTGGTCACAAAAATATACTGTCACAGAATTCACAAGTTTATCCTTTTTGCAGAGTAAACAATGATCTAGACAATAATAACATAAAACATGGTTGCTGTATGCATGAATGACATGATGTGTATATATTCTGTTGAAATGTAGTGGCAAAAGATGTAAGTTTGGGAGGCACCTATGAAGGCACAGAGCAGATGGGGTTGCTATGGAGCATGAGGCCCATACCAGGAAGCCGATCTGGACTCAGGTAACTTAGATTAGACTGTTCTCGCTGCAGCCAATAGCGCGATGATGTACTGGATTAAATCCAATACCATTTCCAATACACTGACAGTTGACATGCTGATTGCCTGCACAATGATACAACAAATACTAACCCCTAATCCTACCCTACACCCTAACCTTAACCTGGTTAGGGGAAAAAAAAACATGCATCCATTACGTATTGTATTTAGTCCAGTACGTCATAGCAGTACAGGCTGCAGCGAGAACATATTTGACTTAAACTAGCAAAATCACATGGTGTGTTTTTATTGCTGTTTCTCTCACAAATTTTAAATTCCCTTTTTCGCCAACTGAATCCAAATTATGAGATGTAAGTCTTATTAAAAGTCATCACTTTCTCATGTGTTCTATTAATCTTTCCTTCCGGTCTTTTTCATTCAAGGTTGCGTAAGACAAATGTTCTTACACCGATGGTAATTCACATTTCAGTTTACAGTGGGCATCTTTCTCAAGGGTTCAGGGAGATAACACCCCTTGCAACTAGTGTCACAGAACGCTGGTACGTCGCACCAGGTGTGGAGAGGGTGAACGTCAGGGAGAAAGGAGTACGAGGAACTTTATTTCTTCCTCCAGGTAAATACACAATGATGAAATGCTCATAATACATTAAAAATACAATTTATATAAACAGTGATCAAAGCTGGGTAGTAATGGATTACATGTAATCTGGATTACGTAATCAGATTCCAAAAATCAAGTACTTGTAATTAGAGTAAACTACTTTTTAAAATACTCGTTATCAGACTACAGTTACTTTTTTATGGATTACATGATTACATATTATTTACACAAAGGCAGTAAGTTGTTCACAATTCATTGATTCTCCTAATTTTTCATTTTTTTTAACGTTTATATTTTTTTAATAATAAACCTGCCGCTTATATACGTTCATGATTCTTCGAGTTTTTCCGGCGGTGAGGGGGAGGGGTGGAATTGTGCGCAGAAATCAGCAATAACAAGAATATTTGTTTTTGTAATGTTGCTGTTTTCTAAATTTACTTAATTTTAAGTAAATGTTTTAAAGTTGTGATTTTGTTTTATTTAGTGTTACTATCAACAAACACTAACAGGTACATCAGTGTTAGTATTTTGAAGTATTAATATACATTGCACTTTAAAAATGATCTGTTGAGGCTCTTGTTGGTGAATAGAATATATTTTTTTGGAGTATATTTTTTCTTTGTATCTGTCAAAATAGAATAAGATTGTCCTACAAAATATGTGACATCAAATAAGGGTTAGCACAAAAGTAATCTAAATGTAATCCAAAAGTAGTCAGACTACGTTACCACAAGTGTGTAATCTAAGAGATTATATTACTGATTACAAATTTTGTCATGTCATTTGTACTCAGTAACTGATTACAATTCATAAGTAATCTACCCAGCTCTGACAGTGATTAAAATACACCTCTTCTATGACACCAAGGTTTATTCACTTCTGAATTAACATTTATTTAGATATTTGATTAGATATTTGATTTGATATTTATTTTTTATTTTTTTTTGCGGGGTACAAAGTCACAAAAATGTCTTCATTAAAATAATAAAGTTTTTGAAAAAGTTGGAAAAAGAACAAAACTGCTTCACTTAATTAGTATTTGAAAAAAGTTTTGTCTGCCAAATCAAAGTCATGTGGCACAGCCAACAAAATCTTGTGATAAAACAAACATATAGAAAAAAAGCAAAAAATAGCATCATTGTCAGGTTAATGTTCTGTTATGTGGACACTTATTTTTAATTTCTGTTCTGTTTCCTTTAGTTCCTGTTTCCCCACCCTGTTTTAGTTTAGTTTACTTGGTTTCTTATTATATTCACCTGTGTCTTGTTTAGTTCCCTTTGTTTGCCTTATGTATTTATAGCCCTTTGATTTCAGATGTGTTTGTCGATTGCTGTGTATACATTTAGCGTGGTTAGCATTCTTACTGTTTCTCCAGCGATCTCACGTGTATTTCTGTTTTATTAATAAACACAATTTGTTTAGTACTCCAGCGTATTCCTCTTCATTCGTGGCTTGCAACCACACATTACTATCATAGAGAGGACCCCTGCAGACCCTCATGAAGGTCAATAATTGAACATTTTTCATGAGGCAAGGATAGTTCAGGTTGTAAATGTCATGTGAAATAATATATTCATATGCATGATATTCTTAAATACTATTTTACCTTAAAAAAATATATTTAAAAAGTTAACAAAATTAAGATTAATTAACAATTTTTTTAATAATCCGTTTAACTCAGGATGCACATCACAATATAGAAGAAAAGATGTGTGGCTACTTTCATTAAATCACAACTTTAAATTAAATTGCTTGTAAATAACTTGCTTTGTGTTTTTTAGGCCCAGGGCCAAACCCAGGAGTGCTGGACCTATGGGGAGGAGGTGGCGGTTTGGTCGAGTATCGTTCTGCCCTGCTTGCATCTCATGGCTTTGCATCCATGGCACTTGAGTACCTCGCTCCAGAAGAGCTGAGAACAGCTGATGTTGATGTGTCGTACTTTGAGGTAATTCAGAACTTTTGACAGTCACCTAATGTGGACCAAATTTGATATGACATCTTTGCCGATCTTCACCAAAGATGTCATCAACCTTTGTCATTTAATTTGTTACCCCTGCATTGCGTTTGTTTCCAGATAAACTCTATATCTCACTTACATTGTATATACATTGTTCCTGTAGAAAGCATACCAGATTTTGCAAAATCATCCGAAGGTACAGAAGGATCGTATGGCAATGCTTGGGCTATCTTTTGGAAGTGCCGTCACACTCAGTATGGCAGCCTACTCCAAAGTCATCAAGGTTTGCTTGACCTGCTTACACACAGATACAGTTATCTACATTTTAAATGCAGCTTTTTAGTATTTAATATCATTTTACTGTCTTGTAGCCCCAGTGCTGTGTGTGTATCAGCGGAAGTCATGTGATTCCTATCGATAAATCTCTTTTTGAAGTCTTTGAGGAGATAAAAAAGTGAGTGGATGTTAAACATTGATTCACAACCTGACTGAGCCTCATCTAAAGCAATAGTAATATAGCAACAGTAGTAATATATTCTTTATTTCTCTCCATATTTATTTATATTGTGAATGAACAAAAATTCAGGAACTGACAAGGCACTTCTTGACCAATGCAATAGGAAGCTGTTTGGAATACAAACACAAAAAACTTTGGAATTTACTGAATGGTGATATTTGACCTTTTCTGCACACTATTAATTTTGTCTTCCTGTCAGGCTAATTTAACAAGTACCTCAGGACTATAACAAGACCACTCATATGACATCCTACAGTTTTGGAAATAGAATGGGATGTTTCAGTAACAAATAATGTTAATTCCAGGCATATGAATAAGGTACGTTTGAATGAAGAGAACCAGGTAATACAAAGAGACATCATCTTGCCGATTCCCTCAGACCCAGCTCTCAAGGTGGACGTGAGTATGACTTTGTCATAGCTTTGTTCATATATAGTTTGTTTGCATGTGTGTTTTTTTTTTTTTTTTTTGTAATGTCAATTCTCTGTTTTTTAAATGCACATAGGTTGGGAGAATAAAGTGTCCTCTACTGTTGGTGAATGCTGGTGATGATCAGAACTGGGCTTCTGTTGAATCTGCTGCAGATGTGAGTCATATATATTTTAGTTTGACCAAACTGAACATATTACTAAACATTTATGATTTCAGCAGATACCGGAAAAGGACAGCTAATGTAAGGCAATATTAACAATAGACAATAAGACTATATTAAAGGAATAGTTACCCAAAATTGAAAATTCTTTTCATTGTTTTTTTCTCCATGATTTTTTTTATGTATAACAGGGTTGTTACTGATTACTAAAAACTACAAAAAATGTTTAACTATTTAAATATATTTACTAAATATTAAACTATATTATTAACTATATATTAAATGTGTTTAAGTTGAGGTACTAAAATTACTAAAACGAAAAAACATTAATAAAAATGATAAACTGAAATATATAAAAACTGAACACACACAAACAAAAATGATATTTTGAAAATTTTTGGTCTTGGTTAACATTGACTTCCATAACAAAAAGGCTGAAACATTTATCTTTTTTGCTCTGCAGAAGAAAGTAAGGACTGGACAAGGATTGGAAGGTCATAAGAATATATGATGACAGAGTTTTCAGAAAAAGCATTTACATTTAATTTAGAAAAACTATTTTGGGAGGAAATAACTCAGGAAGCCACTAAGACACTAACATTTTTTTTTCACCTTTTTTCATACATTTACAATAAATGGGGGATTGAGTTTTCAAACTATAAAAATGACAAAAACAAGGCATAAAGGTAGTCCATATGACTTATAGTCCATATGCTATTACACTCAATCTAAGGAAGACAAAGATGATGTGAATATAACACAACGTTTATTAAATAACTCCAAACTAGACAGCCAACATGCGAAACAGTGTGTACTAAACACAAACAGTACCAGACAAAAACAAACTATAAGTCCATGAAAGCAAACTAACTTAACATAAAGGTGATGTCTGCATTATATTACAAGTCTTTAGCAGTCATATGAATGCTTTGTATGAGGAACAAAACAAAATTTATGTTGTTATTCACTGATATTCTTAATCTCTAGTGAGCTGTTAACTGCTGTGAGTGGATCATTGTATCAGTGAGTTAATTCTGAATGGTTTTGTGAACTGGATCAACTGATTCATTAAAAAGAACCGATTTAAAAGAATAATTCGTTCACACTACTTCTTTTATGAACTCTTGTGAATCTGGCAAAGAATGTAAGGATGGATATAAAGATTTTCAGTTATACTTAAAATTGGCCTGTTTGAAAGCTTGAAAACACCAGTTGCCATAAAAAGCAACATAAAGACAATTTTCATTTTTGGGTGAACTGTCCCTTTAAATAAATGTGGTGTAATGTTCTCAACTATGATTCAAGTGATCTGGTGTGAATTGGGTCTTTGATTTGATCTTTTATACCCAGATGGAGATGATGATGGAGAAAGCTGGAAATCGGCACTTGTTGACAGTCCTAACATATCCTGATGCTGGTCATCTGATTGAACCTCCGTACTCACCTCACTTTCGAGCATCTAACTTCATGCTGCAAGAAGTGAGAGAGAAAAGTATGCAACCTCTTTGCATTTTTCATATAAATCTAACATATTTAGAAGTTTTAAATTGTGTAATTTGTCATTTGTTTGAATTTACATCTGAATGTAAGTTGTTATTGTTGCTGCAGTTGTCATGCTATGGGGTGGACAGACCAAACCACACGCTTACGCACAAGAGGACGCATGGAATAAGATATTAGTATTTCTGCGGCAGCACCTCTGCTTAAGTTCAAACTTTACAGTAAAGGCCAAACTGTAGTTCTGTCATTTACAACACTGATATGAATGCAGCTTCATTTCAAATGCTTCTAATTGCAATGATAATGTTCATAATGATCGCCAGCACTGTTGTTACATTATCTGTATCAGTATCTGTAGTAAATAAAAGTGGACAATAAGTATTACTTTTTATGAAATACATTTGTAGTAGAAATTATACATAATGCAGTATTGATGTTTGCAGTAGCGGTGTGTATAATATATATATATATATATATATATATATAGCATTATTACATGGTTTTGATAACACGGGACTAAAGGAATTACAAACAGTTAAGGTTTGGGCAAGATTTCTTCATTTTTTTCTTTCATTTTCCACCTCTTTCTAAGCATGCATTTAGCTGATTTCATTATCTAATTTAATTTAATTTTTTCTATTTTCTAATTATTACATAATTATGATGGTCAGTATTTTAAACAAAAGAATTTATGCAAAAGCATAAAGATTTTAAAACATTTGAGTGATTCTGTAACTACTTGCAGTAAAAAGTGTTGTTTTTACCATGTCCAATTTCATGTTTTTACATTTACAGATCAGTTGTGGATGAATAAATATGCTGTATTAAAATCCTTTTCTTTTAAAATGTGTGAAAGAGTGTTAATTGTTTTTATTGTTTGTGTTTGAAGTAGTTACATTTATATTTTTCACTGTAAATTTCAGAAATGTAATTACTGTAACATATTGGCTTTGGTGGGATTTGACAATCTAAAATGGTAATGAAAAATGTGGGGGAAAAGGTTAGTACAGATATCTAAAAAGCAGAACAACAAATGATATTTGTTGGTGTATTTGTTTTTTAAAATTAATTTAAAAAAGGTCCAAGTCATTTTAAATTTGTTTTGTTTTTAAAGATTTGTACTTGCTTTTTAAAGTAAAACATAAAAATAATGTTCGTTGCTAATAGCTAGTTTTACTAACATTACCTGTTGTGACGTCGCCAAGAGGTGATTGTGATGGCTTTGTAGCCTATAAAGAGACTGATAATTAATTTTAATTTATGATGTTTCACATTATTCAAATTCCAAATTGGATCAGAAAGTGTGTGGAAAGCATATCCTAAAAGTTTAAGTTTTTTTTAAAAAAAAAAAAAAAGAAGAAGAAGAAGAACGCGTCCTGTATGTTGTTTGGAACCGCGCCTATGATACCCAGAAATGCTGTTCGCGCTCGCGCCTTAAGATTCACTTTTATTTAGACATACTGCCCCTAAATGCTATATTGGTAGGCAGCTCACACGGATTTGAGACACCGCCAGATTGGTTTGGCGTAATACAGGGTTTGTAGCAGCACTATACGCGTAAATCAGCGTTGTTTAATCTCATGGGCGGGAGCTTCGCTTCTCCCACGCTCCGCACACACAGTTATTCAGCTTTGGAAAACACTTCTAGAGAACAAGAGCAACAATGTGGACTTTCCAGACTACAGCCCTAACGATATGTAAGTTTTGTTTATCAGTATGCTTCTAAATAATACAACTGCCATCGGTTTTTATTTGTTACAACTTATGTTTGACCTGGAGTTTTATGATGTCCCAGATTTATTATTGTCTTTAACATTACCAGATGTTTTTGGGTTTGGGTTCAGTAAGGTACCAGTACATGGAGTAGCTACAAAGTTGTTTGTGGTGCTTAAAATTCTTAACAGGATTCAAAACAAATTTTACTTATTATTTCTACTTTTGAAGTATAAAACTTGGGAAAGAAAGGTTCAGTATGCAGTATTTGTGAAATGTGGTCCAAAAGCAGCATCCAATAGGCCCTATATACAACTTATTTAGGTTTGGTGTTGCATAGTGTCAAGTTTGATGTCTTGAGTTCTTATAAGAATTTTTAGTTCTAATTTGAAACTTTGTTCTTCTTATTATTTCTACTTTTAAATATAAAAGTAAGGGAAGAATGGTTCAGTATGCAGTATTTGTGAAATTTCATTTAGTCCATAATCAGCATCCATTATAAGTGTCAGGTTTAGTGTCTAAAGGTTTGTGTGCATCCCATCCGATTTCCTGCATGCCACATTTAACTCTCCATCAGGTCAATAAGCGTTCCCATGTGATATTCATTTCAGTAATTAGGAACAGACTCTAATGTAACCAGAAGCCAAAATGATTAACCGTGTGCGTAGTTCACACAATGTTTCAGTGATGTAATAGTTTACAAATTAAAATGAAATAGAATGTATGAGTTCTCTGAGAATCTATCTATCTATCTATCTATCTATCGACTTTAATGCAAGTGATTATGTAAACTAAAAAAAAAAAAAAAAAAAAAAAAAAAATCATACCCTTAGAAATATTCACTGAAGCAATATGTGTGACAACTGGCCTCAGTCTCCCCTATAGATGAACTTTCATTGTACTTTATTAACTTCTCTGGTTATCATTTACGTTTAATCGCATTTGTAATGCCACTCATGTCCACAAGTATTTTAGCACAATGTGATAAATAAAATCAATATGATTCCCCTAGCCATTGCTTTGCACACCCTGGCACAATTACCTGATCACAATGACAAGTGTGCAGAAGGGAGCTGTTACCCCTCTACAGGTGATTTGCTGATAGGGAGAGCACATCGGCTTACGGCCTCCTCCACCTGTGGACTGAATGGACCGGAGAAATTCTGCATCGTGAGCCATTTGAAGGTAATGCAACAAACCTATGTCATGTACTATCAAAATCAAACATGCAAATATATCACACATCCCATGATATGTTAAATTGGTTTAAATACAAAATACTGATAAAAACAATATATATGAGAGAAATAATATAGAATAATGAGAAAAGCACAACATTAAAATGTCCAAATGCATTTCAGTAATGACAGTTTTGGAGGGTAATTGATTCATTTTCATATAATTAATGTCACAATTCATCAATTATTAAAATAGCCTTATTTTTCTTTATGGACAATATAATTTAATGTGAAATCGCGAAGTTTTTGTTAGTAAGTAAAACATCCAAACGCATTGCAGTAACGACCATTTTGGGGTAAGGAAATCTGATTGTCATGAAATTAATCACAATAAATCAGTTCTAAAAAAAAAAAATTATATATATATATATATATATGGTCAGAATTATTGGCACCCTTGGTAAATATGAACAAAAATGACTGTAAAAATAAATCTGCACTGTTTATCCTTTTAATCTTTAATTCATAAAATTAGCAAAAATCTAACCTTTCACTGAAAGAAAAGAATTGAAAGTGGGGGGAAAATCACATTATGAAATAAATGTTTTTCTCCAAAACACGTTGGCCACAATTATTGGCACCCTTTTATTCAGTTCTTTTTGCAACCTCTTTTTCCCAAGATAACAGCTCTGAGTCTTCTTCTACAATGCCTGATGAGTTTGGAGAACACCTGACAAGATATCAGAGACCATTCCTTCATGCAGAATCTCTACGGATCCTTCAGATTCCCAGCTCCATGTTGGTGCTTCTTCTCTTCAGTTCACTCCACTCATTTTCTTTAGGGTTCAAGTCAGGGAACTGGGATGGCCATGGCAGAAGCTTCATTTTGTGCTCAGTGACACATTTTTGTGTTGGTTTTGATGTTTGTTTTGGATCATTGTCCTGATGGAAGATGTTGGATGTTGTCCTGATGTTGGATTTCTAGCAGAAGCGGTCAGGTTTAGATTTTTTATCTGTTGGTATTTGATAGAATCCATGATATCATGTATCTGAACAAGATGTCCAGCAGAAAAAAATAGGCCCACAACTTTAAAGATCCAGCAGTATATTTAACCGTGGGCATGGGGTACTTTTTATCCCTGTGTGCACCAAACCCATCTGGTGGGTTTGCTGCCAAAAAGCTCTTTTTTTTTAGTTTCATCTGACCATAGAAGCTGGTCCCGTTTGAAGTTCCAGTCATGTCTGACAACTGAATATGCTGGAGATTGTTTCTGGATGAGAGCAGAGGATTTTTCTTGAAACCCTCCCAAACAACTTGTGGGGATGTAGGTGCTGTTTAATCTTTTGTTTAGGCTTTCTGAGACTCAAGACTCAACTAATCTCTGCAATTCTCCAGCTGTGATCCTTGGAGAGTCTTTGTCTACTCAAACTTTCCTCCTCACTGCACATTAGGACGATTTAGACACACGTCCTCTTCCAGGCAGATTTGTAACATCTTTAGTTGATTGGAACTTCTTAATTATTGCCCTGATAGTGGAAATGGGGATTTTCAATGCTTTAGCTATTTTCTTACAGCCACTTTTATATTTTGTGAAGCTCAACAATCTTTTGCTGCACATCAGAACTATATTCTTTGGTTTTACTCATTGTGATGAATGACTAAGGGAATTTGGCCTTTGTGTTTCCTCATATTTATACTCCTGTGGAACAGGAAGTCATGGCTGGACAATGTCATGTTCATGATCACCCTGGTGTGCTAACATTTTTTTAATATGAATGGGAATATACTTCAGTGATATTTTACTCATAACAAATTCTAGGAGTACCAATACTTGTGGCCAACATGTTTTGGAGAAAAACATTTATTTCATAATGTGATTTTTCCCCCACTCTCAATTCTTTTCCTACAACGAAAGGTTAGATTTTTTGCTAATTTTATGAAGTAAAGATCAAAAGGATAAACAAGGCAGATTTATTTTTACAATCATCTTTGATCATATTTACCAAGGGTGCCAATAATTCTGACCACAACTATATATATATATCTATATATAATCACAGTTGAGCTCAAAAGTTTACATACATCTTGCAGAATCTGCAAAAACGTTAATCATTTTAACAAAATAAGAAGGATCATGAAAATTGCATGTTATTTTTATTTAGTACTGTCCTTAATAAACTATTTCACTTAACAGTTGTTTACATAAAGTCCACAAGAGAAAAAAATAGCAGAATTTATAAAAATGACCCCATTTAAAAGTTTACATACCCTTAATTCTTAATACTGTGCGGTTACCTGGATGATCCACGACTGTTTTTTTGTTTTGTGATGGTTGTTCATGAGTCCCTTGTTTGTTCTGAGCAGTTAAACTGAACTCTGTTCTTCAGAAAATCCTCCAGGTCTTCAGTTTTCCAGCATCTTCTGCATATTTGAACCCTTTCCAGCAGTGACTGTATGATTTTGAGATCCATCTTTTCACACTGAGGACAACTGAGGGACTCAGACAAAACTATTACAAAAGCTGCAAACATTCACTGATGCTCCAGAAGGAAACACGATGCATTAAGAGTCAGAGGTGAAAACTTTTGAACAAGAAGTTGAGTACAATTTATTCTGTTCATCAAATTCAAAAAGTTTACATCCCCGACTTAATGCGTCGTGTTTCCTTCTGGAGCATCAGTGAATGTTTGAACCTTTTTTAATAGTTGTGTTTGAGTCCCTCAGTTGTCCTCAGTGTGAAAAGATGGATTTCAAAATCATACAGTCACTGCTGAAAAGGGTTCAAATATGCAAAAGATGCTGGGAAACCAAAGAATCTGCAGGACTTGGAGGATTTTTCTGAAGAACAGAGCTCAGTTTAACTGCTCAGAACAAACAAGGGACTCATGAACAACCATCTCAAAACAAAAAAACAGTCGTGGATCATCCATTCTTAATACACAGTATTAAGAATCAAGGGGATGTAAACCTTTGAATGGGGTCATTTTTATAAATTCAGCTATTTTTTTGTTTTGTGGACTTTATGTAAACATCTGTTATGTGAAAGAGTTTATTCAGGACAGTACTAAATAAAAAATAACATGCAATTTTCATGATCCTTCTTATTTTCTTAAAATGATTCACATTCTTCTAGATTCTGCAAGGGGTATGTAAACTTTTGAGCTCAACTGTGTATATAATATATTACATATATACACACATACACACACACTGCCCAGCCAAAAAAAGTTGCTGTTTGGATTTTAATAGGCAAATACTTAAGAATCTATGAATATGTCATTATTACAGTGATTATTATGTTTCTATCATGTTATATGTTTGGCAACGGTTCTTTTAACCCTTAAAGAAAGAGTGTGTATCTTTTCATTTCTTAAACATCCATAACCAAAGGAAGACATATCATGGCCATATTCCAGGATGACAATGTCAAGATTCACCAGGGTTAAAAATGAAAGAATGGTTCAGAGAGCATGAAGAATCATTTTCACACATGAATTGGCACCTCTGAGTCCAGACCTTAATTTCATTGAAAGTCTTTGGAATGTGCTGGAGGAGACTTTACAGAGTGCTCACCTCTTGCATTGTCAATACAAGATCTTGACCAAAACTTGATTCACCTCTTGATGGAAATAACATCACAACATTTATTTCCATCGAGAGGTGCATCATTTTTTTGGTCAAGATCTTGTGAAAATGATTCCTCATGCTCCCTATTCAAATCCAAACAGCGACTTTTTTTTTTGGCCGAGCAGTGTATATATATTATTTTTTCAGTTATTATCTCCATGTCTTGTACATGGCATATACAGGTGCTGGTCATATAATTAGAATATCATCAAAAAGTTGATTTATTTCACTAATTCCATTCAAAAAGTGAAACTTGTATATTATATACATTCATTACACACAGACTGATATATTTCAAATGTTTATTTCTTTTAATTTTAATGATTATAACTGACAACTAAGGAAAATCCCAAATTCAGTATCTCAGAAAATTAGAATATTACTTAAGACCAATACAAAGAAAGGATTTTTAGAAATCTTGGCCAACTGAAAAGTATGAACATGAAAAGTATGAGCATGTACAGCACTCAATACTTAGTTGGGGCTCCTTTTGCCTGAATTACTGCAGCAATGCGGCGTGGCATGGAGTCGATCAGTCTGTGGCACTGCTCAGGTGTTATAAGAGCCCAGGTTGCTCTGATAGTGGCCTTCAGCTCTTCTGCATTGTTGGGTCTGGCATATCGCATCTTCCTCTTCACAATACCCCATAGATTTTCTATGGGGTTAAGGTCAGGCGAGTTTGCTGGCCAATTAAGATCAGGGATACCATGGTCCTTAAACCAGGTACTGGTAGCTTTGGCACTGTGTGCAGGTGCCAAGTCCTATTGGAAAATGAAATCTGCATCTCCATAAAGTTGGTCAGCAGCAGGAAGCATGAAGTGCTCTAAAACTTCCTGGTATACGGCTGCGTTGACCTTGGACCTCAGAAAACACAGTGGACCAACACCAGCAGATGACATGGCACCCCAAACCATCACTGACTGTGGAAACTTTACACTGGACCTCAAGCAACGTGGATTGTGTGCCTCTCCTCTCTTCCTCCAGACTCTGGGACCCTGATTTCCAAAGGAAATGCAAAATCTACTTTCATCAGAGAACATAACTTTGGACCACTCAGCAGCAGTCCAGTCCTTTTTTATCTTTAACGCTTCTGACGCTGTCTGTTGTTCAAGAGTGGCTTGACACAAGGAATGCGACAGCTGAAACCTATTTCTTGCATACGTCTGTGCGTGGTGGTTCTTGAAGCACTGACTCCAGCTGCAGTCCACTCTTTGTGAATCTCCCCCACATTTTTGAATGGGTTTTGTTTCACAATCCTCTCCAGGGTGCGGTTATCCCTATTGCTTGTACACTTTTTTCTACCACATCTTTTCCTTCCCTTCGCCTCTCTATTAATGTGCTTGGACACAGAGCTCTGTGAACAGCCAGCCTCTTTTGCAATGACCTTTTGTGTCTTGCCCTCCTTGTGCAAGGTGTCAATGGCCGTCTTTTGGACAACTGTCAAGTCAGCAGTCTTCCCCATGATTGTGTAACCTACAGAACTAGACTGAGAGACCATTTAAAGGCCTTTGCAGGTGTTTTGAGTTAATTAGCTGATTAGAGTGTGGCACCAGGTGTCTTCAATATTGAACCTTTTCACAATATTCTAATTTTCTGAGATACTGAATTTGGGATTTTCCTTAGTTGTCAGTTATAATCACTGAAATTAAAATAAATAAACATTTGAAATATGTCAGTCTGTGTGTAATGAATGAATATAATATACAAGTTTCACTTTTTGAATGGAATTAGTGAAATAAATCAACTTTTTGATGATATTCTAATTATATGACCAGCACCTGTATATCCTAAAAACATCTGTGTGATTTGATCATAATCTTTCTATATGTTGTTGGGTGGCTAACACAGCATTCGTTTTTTCTTCCCACACTTATATTCACTGTCTGATAAACAATCGGATCTCTGTGTGAAGAGTATGTCGTGGGAGGATGAAGGACTCTGTCAGATGTTCCAGATCCCCTTAGGCCACTATTTTGCCCTTTACACACTATCTGTGTGGCCCTCAGAATAAAAGTCTGACTGTAAATGCCAATAAGTGATATGCTTGCAAACTGAACTGTGTGTAGATTGGATCTGGAACACAACAGTCCAACACATCTAGCACACGCAATTTTGGTTTTCAGGATTTGTAATTATGAGATACTATCAAACCTTAAAGGAATAGTTTAGAAAAATGAAAATTCTACTCAACTTTATGATATTCTAAATCCTTTATTACTTTCTTTCTAATGTGGAGCTGTTTTCCTTATAATGAAAATTAAAATTACCCAATAAAGTATCATTAATTAGTCCATGCGCTATATTTCTTTTGAAGTCATATAATATAGGTCTTTGTGATGAAAAGACCAAAATTTAAGTTAAAATCTTGCCCTCTGCCATTGATTTCAAATATCATTTACACTTAAGCATATTCAAACTTGTAAACGGACTTGAGATAACCACTGGCATTTTTCATAATTGTGAATAATATTTCAGAGCTTCAATGGGAGGGAATATCATCAGTATCAATATTACAGCAAAATCCAGACACAGTTAAATGACTTTATAAGGCTATATAGAATATAGCAAATTAAACAGCAAATATAGTCATTTAGATGGTGTATTTTGTCCATTTTGGAGCTCTGCAGAACCAGTGCCTATTCACTTTCATTGTATGAAAAGAAAAAACATTCAGAATTTCTTGGTTGTTTATGTTGTTTTGCTTGACCAAGTGAGTAAGATTTGGCTTGTGTGAGTTTTTCCTGTGTATATAAGAGTTTATGCTGGTGAGTCATGTGCATTAGAGGGTGATAATAAGGTGCACATCCAGAACATCTGGATTCCTGCTGTCCACATGAATGTGTTTTTCATTCCGCTAACCCCCAAAAGACTCTATATGCCTCACATGCTCCACTAACATCTGCATCTCGATCTGTGTCCATTTTCAGAAAAACAAGAAGTGTTTTAAATGCGATTCCCAACGGATGTACAATGAGTTCACTAACCCCACCAGCCACACCATTGAGAATGTGGTGACAACCTTCACTCCCAACCGCCTGAAAACCTGGTGGCAGTCTGAGAACGGTGAGTTCTCACACAACAATAAGAACAAACACAATCTCATCAATATTTCAGCTGTTTCTCCTAGACAGATTTCTTAGATTTTCTGTTAGAAAATCTCATAGGTCTCCTCTTTTAGACTTTCAGAAGTGATTTCAACAATGTTTCAAACTAGGCTCAGATTTATGAAGATAGTTGCATTCAATAGTAAGATCTCATGTGAACTCAAATATTTTTCAAATTCTTCCAAGGCCAAAATAACTGAGCTTTGCTTTTCACATTTGTATGGCTCTGTATTCTGACTGAATGCCAGCAGTTGTCTCATTCGTGTGTATTTTTATTAGGAATTTTAGGAGGAAACAACTGAGACAAAGTTGATACTTTAAAGGGATAGTTTACACCAAAATGAAAAATATATTCTATATCTATGTGCATATCTATATAGATATTTTGAGAAATGTTTCTTGAACATATAGTCAGCAGTCACCAAAATTTCAGTTTCCTTTCCAACATTTTTCCAAAATTTTACCATAATGTTACCAAAATTCTTTTGTGTTCCAAAAAAGAAAGAAATGCATAAAGATTTGGAATGACATGAGGGTGAGTAAATGATCATTCATTTTTGAATGAACCATCCCTTTACATGAAATATAAATGAGACTTCCAAGTCTCCTTAGCTATCAAAGATCAATAACATTTTCAACTGTCACTCAAATATTTTGAAGATTAATAATATACACAGTTATATGTCACAATTCTCATATCATTAGTCCCAAAAGAACATACTGTGTCTCATGGCAGAAATTTGGATAGACAAATAGAGAAAGGGATGGAGGAAAAAGGAAAAGAAATAGTTCAGCTCAGAAGAAGAGCTGACAGGAAACAGTGGGAATGGGAAAGTGAGAGCTGGGCGTGGGAAACAGCTGGCCTGCTTTCTCCCTAGCGACTGGTTTCAACAACAGTCACGATACCAGACTCAATCCACGGGTGTGGCACGCATCACTAATTCAGGGAATTTATGACTTTGGATGCTTTATTTGGCACAGTGCTGCACTTTTGTCATGCCCTTGTTCTCTGTAAATGTAAAAAAGAAAATGTGAACATTTTCTATAATGTTTCAAGCATGTTCATTGTGATTTTAAACATAAAAGAACTGAGAATTCAGTTTTTGGTCAACACTGGCGATAGTTTACTTATGGACCACTTATAATGTTAGTCAAGCTTTCTTGCATTTGCAATTACTATATTGTTTTTTGTGAGTGAATGCCAAGTTTCTCAGGGGAACGCAGTACATTTTGCAAGAGAATTCAAAAGATTTTTTAGCGAATGTAACAGCATTGAATAAAGCAATAAGCCCCAAGAAGCCGTGGTTTACAGTCAGGGCCATCCCAAGCATCCTTGGGCCCCCTCAGTCTGTTTGTGTTCGTGTTTGAGGTCCATTCGCCGCAGGCCCTGGTGCAGTCGCACCAGTTGCACCGCCCTAAGGATGGCCCTGTTTACAGTGAATTTAGAACAGCTAAGTGTCCGTGAGGCTATTACATGAGAAACGAATGTTACGTCTGTTAAAAGTTTACTTAATATATAGTACAGTATGAATGCAATTCGGATGTACTACATCTGCCATGTTGTCATTGTCATGTGACCTACAGCCTCATTTGGGTGTCTAATGGATGCACACTTTAGAATCTCGGCAGAAGTAATAGGTCAAGAAGTAACAGGTCCGGTTAGATTTCACCTGCTGTTTTATAAATACTACAAATTCTGACATACTACTAATTTCATGTAAAGTTTTGCACCTACTATATACTAGGGAAACAAACCTATCCGGGTGCAGGAATGGTCTTTTTGAACTCGAGAGGAAGTTTTGACTTCTGAAACTTACAATATGTTTACATACATGACAGTGAACTCTTTTGTTTCAAAAGATCAAGGAGATTTCATTTGTTCATGAAACAACCCACCGTCTTTGATTTTGAGTGGGGAAACAATACATGCCAGATTCCTTGGAGTGAACAAATATTTAAAGGGTTAGTTTACCCAAAAATGAAATTTCTGTCATTAATTACTTACCCTCATTTCACACCCGTAAGACCTTCATCTTTGGAACACAAATTAAGATATTTTTGATGAAATCCGAGAGGTCTCTCATAGAAAGCAACGTAATCAGAAGTCCAGAAAAGTAGTAAAAACATTGTTAAAATAGTCAACGTGACTGCAGTGGTTCAACCTTAATGTTATAAAGCGACGCTAATAGTTTTTGTGCGCAAAAACAAAACAAAAATAACGACTTTATTCAACAATATCTTCTATCCCCTGTCTTACTGCTACGCTGTTTACGTCCAGCGCTTCCAGGTTCTATATCAGAATGCCGGCTCATTATTGGCCAGCTCCTGCATCAGCATCACATGCATGCGTCGTGCTGCTCACGTGTTACAGCTTCGGCCAATACTGAGTCGGTGTTCTGAGAAGATATTGTATTATCAAAAGTATTAAAAAGTATTATTGTCGCTTCATAACGTTAAATGGTTAGTTCACCCAAAAATGAAAATTCTGTCTTTAATTAATCATGTCATTCCACACCCGTAAGATCTTCGTTCATCTTTGGAACACAAATTAAGATATATTTGATAAAATCCGATGGCTCGTGAGGCCTGCATTGAGAGCAAGTTAACTTAGACTTTCAAACACCCAGAAAGGTACTAAAAATATTTTTAAAACTGTTCATGTGACTACAATGGTTCAACCTTAATGTTACAAAGCGACTTTATTCAACAATATCTAGCACTCATCACTAAACTAAACACTGCTTCATGAAGCTTCGAAGCTTTACGAATCTTTTGTTTTGTATCAGTGGTTCGGAGCACTGCCAAAGTCACTTGAACCATTGAAATTTCGAAACCCTTATGACGCAACGAAGCCTCGTTTACTGAAATTACATGACTTTGGTAGTTTGAGATCATTTGATACACTCTCCGAACCACTGATTCGAAACAAAAGATTCATAAAGCTTCGGATCGTATCAGATTTTATCAAAAATATCTTAAATTGTTTTCCAAAGAAGAACGAAGGTCAGGTGTGGAACGACATAAGGGTGAGTTAGGGCATGATTTTTGGGTGAACTAACCCTTTAAGGTTGCACCACTGTAGTCATGTTGACTTTTAACTGTTTTTACTACTTTTCTGGATCTTGAATGATGGTAATTACGTTGCTTTCTATGAGAAATAAAAAAAAACCTCTCAGATTTCATCAAAAATATCTTAATTTGTGTAACGAAGATGAACAAAGGTCTTACGGGTTTGGAACGACATGAGGGTGAGTAATTAATAACAGAATTTTCATTTTTGGGGTGAACCAATCCTTTAACATATTACTATGCTTTTCTAAAACTGTATTAAAAATAAGTACTTTTGTTGGACTCGATAGCCTCGTGGTCACCGCTCCAGCATTTAGCGCGGTTGCACCTCATTAATTTCTTTCCTTACTCATTTATTCATTCCCCTCCATCAGGAGTTGAAAATGTGACTATTCAGCTGGATTTGGAGGCCGAATTCCACTTCACACACCTCATCATGACCTTTAAGGTGAGACACTCTCTCACACACATAAACACACGGAAGTAGAACACAGTCTTGTGGAATGTAGAACATATGTGTAGATATGTTTGAAGTGTTTTTCTTCAAGTCCAGAGCTGCGTTTCTCAAAAGCATCATAAGAAGATTGGCAACAGTGATGTCTATGATCTACTTTAGATGTCTTCTTTTGGGAAAATTGCATTTTTCTTTCTTTTTTACAGGATCCGATCCACAGTAAAATTTTTTTTTTTTTTTGCTGTTTTCTGCAGACGTTTCGGCCCGCAGCCATGCTGATTGACCGTTCTGCAGATTTTGGGCGGAGCTGGCAGGTGTACCGTTACTATGCTTACAACTGCACTGAATCCTTTCCGCACATCCCTCTCGGGCCAATCAAAAAAGTTGATGATGTCATTTGTGATAGCCGCTATTCTGGCATTGAGCCATCAACAGAGGGCGAGGTGTGTGATAAACATGCATATAGACAAATATACATAAAAGTGCTTATATATACACTATTTAAACAGTATCTAGATACTTGTAAATAAATTCCTAAGTCACTGTTCTTGTGTACTTGTGAACAGGTAATTTTTAGGGTACTTGATCCTGCATTTAAGATTCCTGACCCTTACAACCCACATACTCAGAGTAAGTAATTAGCACATCACCACAACAACTCTCTTGACCAATAGAAAGCTTTGTGGTGCTGTTTGTTCACATCACATTCATTTTTTAAATGATCATTTTATTTTAACATTTCACACAATTAATTTTTTTTTCCCACCTCAGTCCCAAAGTGCCACTGAATATGAGCTTAACCCCCATAGACATTTAGGGCCACTATGGGTCCCCTCCCCAATATTCTTATTTAGTGGTCAACAAAAAAGGCGTTTTCGTTAGCCAAATTTATGAACTATTACCTATAGTCTTAAAAAAAATGTCCAACAGTTATTTATCAGTACTAACCCTAAGCTTAACTCCACAGTGCTACAAACTGTCTGAGTATATTCTACATTTGAATTTGAATTTACTTTGTGATCATTAAAAAAGTATGTTTTATATGGTTTGAATGTGTGTAGTATGCATTAAATTCTGATGTACTGCATCCGCCATGTTGTTACTGTCATGTGATGTGTACTGTCAGTTGCATCGCTTCACTGCCATTCATAAATCCCCTTTCTGTGGCCTCATGGGATAGTAAAGTGTCCATCGAATGCGCACTTCAGAATCGCAGCGGAAGTAATAGGTCATCCGGGTACTGTTTTTCGAACACTGTATATTCGGACATACTAATCTTTTGGCGTACTGTTTTTCTCATACTTCATAGCAGGGAATTATTCGATTTCGGACGCAGCACTGGAGTCTGTACTAATGAGCTTGATGAGTTGAATCAGGTGTATTGCTTTAGGGAAACATCTAAAATGTGCAGTGCTGGGAGTACTCCAGACTTGGGAACCACTGACCCAAGGGGACATGGTGATGGAAAAAATACAAGATTGGAGGAAAAATTATATTTAAATAGTTTTGCGCTTACTTGCAAAACTTTTGCGTTCACCCAAAAAATGTTGTGTTTGCTAGCAAAAGACTTTTCCTCCCATCTTATATTATTTCCATCACCAGTTTAGCAAAAAAGTTTCTTGGGGGAATGAAAAAGCATTGAAATACACATTATTTATACACTTATTATTTTCCCAATCACCAAACAGGGGCTCAGAATGGAACAATAAGTTGGTAAATTCCATTTACATTGGAATAATATCATTTAAATAGGTACTAAGGACTAAGGGGCTGTTCACACAGAATGTGTTTTTCTATTCCAATGCACTACTTTTCCATTGTTTTTCTATGTAAACAACTAGACGGACGTGTATGACCGTCAGCTGTCTAAAAACACAGCGCTCAAGTTCTGTGTGAACGAGCCCTAAATTTGCTCAGTTTTTCATTGTGCTTTGCCTTCTGGAAATAACTAGTACACTATGAATTTTGCTGTAATAGAGTTGAACTATTGAGCTTGTAAAGGCTAATATAAGTGTAAACGTAATGAAATACTGGGAAAATTTTGTTTTTGCGATTGGGTGCCTTGCTCAAGGGCACCTCAATCATTCCCTGCCAGTATTGAGAATCAAACCCACAACCTTCAGGTTACCAGTCTGACTCTCTAACCATTAGGCAACTAATACCCCAACTAAATCTACAATACAATTAAACCTACAACTAATCCTACAATAACCACTTGTGTAAAAAAAAGTATGTGTACATTATCTGACTACTGATATTTCATTGCGTGTCTGTTTGTGCATACAGACCTACTGAAGATCACAAATCTGCGTGTACGTATGGAAAAGTTGCACACTCTAGGTGATAATCTGTCTGATGACCGAGAGGATGTGAAAGAAAAATACTATTATGCTCTCTATGACATGGTCGTCCGTGGCAACTGTTTCTGCTATGGCCACGCCTCCATGTGTGCACCAGTCGGCACTGAGGCAGGGGTTGAGGGCATGGTAAGTAAACGCAACAACAACAATCACAAACCAATCACTCGTGCTGCTCACCTGTGTGTATGTGCATAGGTTCACGGTCATTGCGTGTGTAATCACCACACTACTGGACTCAACTGTGAGGAGTGTGAGGAATTTTACCAAGATCTGCCCTGGAGACCAGCAGTGGGCCGAGAGACAAACGCATGCAAGAGTATGACAAACAGCCCGAAGTTAATCACAAAAAATAAATTCAATCTATTATATTATATTATACCTTAGTCAGATGCCATATTGAATATTATTCACTAATCTGGTGTTTTTTCTTTTTCTGTCATTCTCTCAGGATGTGAGTGTAATCATCACTCAAGTTCCTGTCACTTTGACATGGCGGTGTATCTGTCATCGGGAAACAGGAGTGGAGGAGTATGTGATGACTGTCAGCACAACACACAGGGCCAATGGTGTGAGAACTGCAAACCCTTCTACTACAAGCACTCTCACAGAGACATCAGAGACCCCAGGATCTGTGAGCGTAAGTGTGTTTAAAGGGTTAGTTCACCCAAAAATGAATAATAATAAAAAAAAAATAATGAATTACTCACCCTCGTGTCGTTCCAAACCCATAAGACTTTTATACATCTTTGGAACACAGATGAAGATATTTTAATGAAATCTGAATGATGTCTGTCCCTCCATAGACAGCAAGGCAACTACCACTTTAACGCTTCAAAAAGTTCATAAAGAAATCATAAAACTAATCCATATGAATTGAGCGGTTTAGTCCAAATTTTCTGAAGAGACTCAATTACTTTATATAATGAACAGTTTGAATTTACCCTTTTATTCACATATAAACATTCATCAACTCACATCAGTTGTGGTAAACGGAAGCTCAAGCATGTTTGCTTGACGTGTGAGAACCAATGAGGTTCATTCTCATGCGTTCCGCAGCGCGCTTGAGCTTCTGCAAGAGGTTTGTTCTTGCATGTCAAGCAGGTTCAGTCCAGCCTCTGTTTATGTTCACTGATCAATGTATATATATGAATAAAAGCCTAAATTCATTGTTTATAATATAAAGTGATAGTGTCTCTTCAGAAATTTGGACTAAACTGCTCAATTCATATGGATTAGTTTTACCCTCTCTTTATATATTTTTTGAAGCGTCAAAGTGTTAGTCGGATTGCTGTCTATGGAGGAACAGAAAGCACTCAGATTTCATTTAAAAATATCTTTGTGTTCTGAAGATGAATGAAAGTCTTACGGGTTTGGAATGACATGAAGGTGAGTAATTAATGACAGAATTTTCACTTTTGGGTGAACTAAATTAAATTAAATAGTGTATGTATTTGTGTTTAGCCTGTGACTGTGACCCACGTGGTTCTCTGAACGGAGGCTTATGTGACAGCACTACGGATGTTTTAAGAGATATGATTGCTGGCCAATGTCACTGCAAAGCTAATGTGGAGGGACAACGTTGTGACCACTGTAAAAAGGGACACTATGGCCTCAGCGATGACCCATTAGGCTGTCGGCGTGAGTAAATACACACACATATACGCAAACAAACAGCTTGTTTCATGTTCTTTCAAGGCTTTGACCTCTGAAAGACTTCCTGTTTTGCTGTAGTCAGTGTGTATGATCATATTTGTCTTTCTTTTGTGTGTGTTTGTGGTCTCAGCGTGCAGCTGTAATCCTCTAGGCACACTCCAAACAGGAAGTCCTTGTGATATTCAGACAGGAAGCTGTTACTGCAAACGTCTTGTGACTGGACGAAATTGCGACCAGTGTGTGGTAAGAGAGCATTATGAGATTGTGTGTTTTGGGTTTGTGTTTTTGTGCTTGTGTATAACAGTTTTCCCTTTCAGCCTCAGCACTGGGGTCTCAGTAATGATATGGACGGCTGTAGACCATGTGACTGTGACATCGGTGGGGCTTTGAATAATATGTAAGTTACCCGTATCAGATTTGTTAAAAAAAAAAAAATTTTTATTATTATAAATGTATTTATCCAGGCCAACATAAATATTCTTCCATAAACTTTGTTTGCTCTGTAGTTGTTCTCAGGAGACAGGGCAGTGTGCTTGTAAGGAGCATATGTTTGGTAGGCGTTGTGACCAAGTGCATTCTGGGTACTACTTTGCAGCACTGGATCACTACATTTATGAAGCTGAAGATGCTTCCTTTGGACCGGTAAATGTCACACAGGAACACTTGCCCTCATTTATGAAACACAAGCAGAAAAATGGTAACACTGAAGCAAAACGTTTCACGAAAAATAAAGCGCAGTTGATGAACGTATGACAAAGAAGCACAAAAAATGAACGCACAGTACACAAGAGTATATACAAACAAGAGATTATTGTTAATCGCCAACAGCACAGCAGCTCCAGACTCAAAGAATCATAACACTCAAACCCAGTTTTACTCACATGAGAAGGAATCAAAGCAGCCTCCGCGTCTGTTTTCAGGCCTTCCCGCTTAGCTCTCTCCAGCGCTGGAAAGCTTTTCTAATATTAACGCGGGTCCTAAAGCACTTGCCCAGCCATAAACCTTCATTCCAGTGATATTCTTTTAAGCTCCTTTGTATTATGTCTCATTATTTCTTTTTCTGCGTTTTTTTTTTTTTTTTTTTTTTTTCAAATTTCCCTCTTGCTCGTTCTGTCTCCACGACCGTCATATGCCCCCTAATGCTGATTGGTTAGACGTTTGTTGTTGGTATCGGCCCGACTAGCTTCCAAACAGTGTAGTTGAAAAAAAATGGAGACCCCCACCTTTAATGAAGATTTAGACAATACAAGTATTATACATGTGCTTTTGAGTGAAAAACAAGCTGCATTGACAGATATGCATAAATCTGCAGAATGATAATATACACAGGAAGGAATAGAACAAACACCCCCAAAACAAGACAGGAAGGGATAGACAAACCCCCCAAAACAAGCAGATCTATTGCCAAGACATATGTACTGCAATTTTATTTTATTTTATTTATTTTTTATGGGGCCGCATTTTTTACTATCTATGTGTGCCCTGGCTACCTTGCCGACAGGCTTAACACTAGTGATCTAAGACTATGTGCGCTTTGGCTACCTTGCCGACCGGCTTGGCACTAGTGGCCTTAGACTATATGCGCTTTGGCTACCTTGCCGACCGGCTTGGCACTAGTGGCCTTAGACTATGTGCGCTTTGGCTACCTTGCCGACCGGCTTGGCACTAGTGACCTAAGACTATGTGCGCCTTGGCTACCTTGCCGACCGGCTTAACACTAGTGACCTAAGCCTATGTGCGCCTTGGCTACCTTGCCGACCGGCTTGGCACTAGTGATCTAAGGCTGTGTGTGCCTTGGCCATCTTGCCGATCAGCTTAACACTACTGATCTAAGGCTATGTGTGCCTTGGCTACCTTGCCGACTGGCTTGGTACTAGTGGCCTAAGACCACGTACGCCTTGGCTACCTTGCCGACCGGCTTGGCACTAATGATCTAAGGCTATGTGTGCCTTGCCTATCTTGCCGACTGGCTTGGCACTAGTGATCTAAGGCTATGTGTGCCTTGGCTACCTTGCCGACCGGCTTAGCACTAGAAATGCTTGCTGTGTGTTCTCATGAGCAATAGATATAGTGTTGCAAGCTGAGAGATGGGAACCCAGCAACCACCTGAGCAAGTATGATCAAATAGTCAGTTAATAATGATAACATAACCCTTATATTTTATTTGATAATTAAAAACCATTAGGAGTGATAAAGAATGACTGAGCTGCATTGCATGTGAGCATATCTAAGAGAACATAACCCTTGAATAACAATGTGTCATTTATGCAGCTAAACATGTATGTGAAGGCTTATTTACTTTACCTTCTCATCCATGCTTAGACCGCATACTCACGGAAATACAAACAATAAACCATTTGCTGCTGCATAGACAAAACTGCATAACGATCCAGCTATACTTGGACTCAACCAGATTATAAACAAACATGACGCTTAATATTAACTGTATTGATGGTTCTTTAATGTGATCAGACACACAAGCATCTGAATCATCCATACACATTTAGCATCGCTAATAAACATTGCTCTTGAAAATGATGAGTCATTGAATAATACCGCTAAATATGGTGGATGCCGATAAAGCGCAATGCTTATATCACCTTAACTGTTTTCATATCTGTGCTAAACAGCATATAAAATAGTGGTAACAACAATAGACAGCTGCTGCATAAAACATGCAGTAAAACTGCTGCTTATATATGCTTCAGTGATACACTCATGCATCTGTTGACATGACGCTAGTTTAAAACTTGTAAAGATAGTTCCATTTAGGAATTGATAACCGGACCACACAAAAGCGCATATGTGGAATAAAAGATCATTTTTACTTATCTTAGATGTTGATTCAGATGCCATCTGAAAGTGCGCTGTAGACTGCTAACAGCAAACAATGCCAAATATTTGAATGTTTGAGCAGCAAGCTCATTGGCTGCTGATGCAACAGCAACCAATCAGCTGTGCTGTGTAGATAATGATGTGATCACTAGACCCATCAGCCTGCATTGTCAGTTTCTTGCCAAAAATTATTTTACAAACATATCGAATGTGACAGTTTACATAAGAATGGTTTTACGAACTAATTGAATGTGACAAAATGGTTTTAGAATGATTTTACGAACTGAATGCAAAATTTTACAAGAATAGTTTTTCAAACAAATTAAATGTGTAATTTAAAGTATTTAATTTTACTAAATAATTGAAATAATTTACATAAAAAAGGTTTATACTAATTAAAGGCAAAAATGTACCTACAAGAAGATTCTATGAACAAATTGAGGACAACTATTTGTTGTTTGCTTTTATAAAAAAAAAATGAATTAGAAAATTAATGTAAAAATAGTTTTATGAAAGATATACACTGAATTTTTTTTTCGCTCATGCTGCTGTTCTGATACCCAATGAGTGTTTGATTTCTTCACGGTAACCAAATTTATTGCTATGCGTAAATGCAAGTCTTTATTGATTGTATGCAGGCAGTAAAAGTGGTTCAAAGACCAATACCTCTGGATCGTAAACCCACCTGGACGGGTACAGGATTTGTCAACGTACTAGAGGGTGAAACACTGAGATTCAACATTTACAATCTCCCACGATCTATGGAATACAACTTAATGATCCGCTATGAACCACTGGTAATAAACATGCATACAGTATTCAATTTATAACTTATATACATGGTCACAAACAAGCAAAAACATATGTTTGATGCATTTATTGTAGTTGCCAGATGAATGGGAGCAGGTTGTAGTAAAGATAGAGCGACCCAGAGCCAGTTACACAACAGCACACTGCACTTCTACATACAATGATGAACAGTTAATCTCACTGCACCCTGGATCCAGGTAAGGTTGTATTAGCATGTGTGCAGTGTTTAGTTTTGTTTATTGTGTATTTGAATCCTGATCGTGTGTTTGTGTGTTTCAGATATGTAGTTCTGTCTAGTCCAGTGTGTTTGGAGAAGGGTCAGAACTACACAGTGAAAATTAGCTTCCCACAGTACTCATCATACAGCTATCACTCTTCTCCTCACATACTTGTTGATTCAGTAAGGTTATTTAATTTTCACTCGGAAATTGCTGTTATATTTCAGAAATAATTACATATTATACACATTATTGAAACAAACCACTGTTTGTTGCAATAATCATGACTAATGACTTGAACCTTTACTTCTGACTTCTGTAGATAGTGCTTCTACCTGAGGTGCAAGACCTGGAGCTATTTTCTGAGGGACCCCAGCAGCAAGAGGACTGGGAGATGTTCAAGAAATACAGATGTATGGAACGGAGCCAGAGTATTATTAAAATCCCCTTGACGGATATTTGCAGAGACTACATTTTCAGTGTGTCAGCAATACTACACAATGGAGCTCTGGGTGAGACAGTGAGAAGAATAACAAATGTAGCAAAAATTATTAAAACTAAGCAAGAAATAGCCTGAGAAGGCATTGCTTGATAAGGCAGCGATTCTTTTGGACGCAGCCATTATATTGCTATTTAGTTTGGTGATGCTAGTGGTGCAGAAATGTAACTTTAAAAGTACATACTTTATCATCAAAAGCAAGTGCATACTTTTTGTCCTAAGGTTGCCAATCAAGCATATTTTTGCTGCCTGTCTGAATAAAGCCCAATTTTCTCATAATTATTTATCACTGGCAGAGTGTAGGTGTGACCCACATGGTTCTCTGAGCACAGTATGTGACGTTATTGGTGGTCAGTGTCAGTGTCGACCCAATGTTTCGGGCAAGAACTGTGACACCTGTTCCCCAGCCACATACCAGTTTGGACCCTCGGGATGTAGACGTATGTGAACATTACACATATATACACAAGTCAACAACACAACATCAACATATCCATTAGCATAGAATAACATTAATGCTGTATCTTTCCGATCACTTTCTCATCAGCATGTGACTGTAATCCACTGGGCTCTCAGAACCTTTTCTGTCACCCCACCACGGGCCAGTGTTTATGTGTGCAAGGGGCATATGGACGCCAGTGTGGCAACTGTAAGCCCAACCATTGGGGCTTCCCTCAATGCAACCCCTGCTCCTGTAACGGGAACAGCGAACAGTGCCATCCGCTTACGGGCGAGTGTCTGAACTGCAGGGGTCACACCGCAGGCCGAAACTGTGAGAGGTAGGAGAGGATAACATATTGTTTAACAGGTCTGATATATATTATTTTACAGCATAATGCCATTTTGATGGCATGGGATTTTTTTATACTACACTTAACACTTAATTTAACCCTGAGTTGCGGTCCCAAAGATACGGTATACAGTGTTAAAATATTATAGAGTGCAACAGTCGGGTTTCGGAAAGTAAAACTCCATTCATTTTCTCCATAGGGAAATTAATTTTGAATGATAAGTTGTACACCTTTAAAGATAGACCTACAATAAAGTTATGAGGTTGTTAATCCATGGTATTTCAACTTATTTTTAAAATAATCATTTCACTTTGGAATTCCTGATAAATACTACATTACCCATGATGCTGTACAAAAAATTACACCAATCAGAGAGTCGAAAAAACGAAACGTGCCAAAATAGCTCCTAGACTCCACGTTCTCCCATGAAACACTGTGAATTACGTAAATGAGTCGATCTATCTTCGCTCTCAAATACTTAAATGTTTGTATATATGCATATTTCGCTATAAACTTTTGGCCCAAACCCAGAGTACTCCCCCCATCCTTGACTGGGATAGGAACCAGCCGAGAGTGAGGTGTTGGGGTGGTGGAGGGTTGCTGCAAAACTGTCACGGGACAGAGGTGAGGGATGGCTATATATACAGTTATCGTCTCGCACTGAGTGGTTGGATTACCTGAACGTGCTCCTCCCGAACTTTGTAAATAAACTTCATTAAGCACACAGTCTTGTACCTTTGTCTTTTTGTCTGATTTTCCAAAACTTTTTTGCTTCAAATCAAAGTTTGTAGTGTTGTGATCAACCTCGTAGCTGATTGGTTTGGTTCATGCATGGCATATAACTCTGTAACGAAGACATTTTCTATTCCGGAACCACTGAAAAAGGGGGCGGGCACATATGCACTCTATAGTGGGTTGTTTTACAAGAGACAATCAATCATAAACTACCTCAGTGCTTAAATCATTAAATATTCACACACTTTGTGCAAAAACTTTTACGTTTAATCTCCTTGTTGGAGGAAAATGGTGACAAAAAAATCAAACAGTGGTGGAATGATAAAGAGATGCTATTTGTTGTTGTTGTTTCAAAAGAGATATGGCAACATTTTCAAGACTGACAAGCAGTTATTAAAACAATTTGGATGTTCATTGTGTGCTGTTTATTTCAATCGCTGTAGAATTAATCAGAATTCCTAGGCCATGTAGTGCAGCCCGGCCTCTGGGCTCAGTGGGCCCCTTGGTGCTGCTCTGCCTCCGGGCTCAGTGGGCCCCATGGTGCAGCTCTGCCTCTGGGCTCAATGGGCTCCATCGTGCAGCTGCGGTTCTGGGGTTCAGTGAGCTTTCTGAGAAGTCAGTTATTTAAAATGTATCCTGGTGGTGCATTTACAGTGCTATGAAATATTTACAAATGCTGTTGTACTTGATTTAATCTTATAGATAGACATAATTGTTTATATTGAAAGTTTATTGCAATGAAAAAATATTTCCATCATTAAATGTACACAAATCACTCTAAAATGTGGAAATATCCCTCTGGAAAACATTCCAGCACTGACTTGATGTTTAGTGTTTTGTGTGTATGTGCGTTTATATCAGGATGAATAATTTTTTAAATAATTAATTGAGTAATCCTTGTGTTCATTTTATTAATTTTAATAATTAATTTATTAATTATAATTGTTTTTGAAACTTTTAATTAAGTGGCTTTAGCCAGAAACACATCATATTAAGAAACATTTGGTAGTGATTGTTGACTTTAATTACATTTATGCATATGGCTGATATTTTATCCAAAATTACATTGCATTTTTTTAGTTCATGCATTCCTTGGGAATTGAATCTATGACACTGGGGTTGCTCTACTTTTTTTTAATGAAACACTAAACACTTAATAAAAAACACTTGTGTTTCCTGCAACCCTCTGTTCTAGGTGTGAAATTGGTTATCACCGTAACAGATTGCTGGGCTTCAGAGAGCCGTGTCGCCCTTGTATGTGCCCTAACGGACCTGGAAGCGGAATGCAGTTTGCTGAGAGCTGTTACCAAAACCCCCTCTCTCTTCAAATGGTCTGTGTCTGCAACTCAGGCTACAAAGGTAAATGCATTAGTTGGAGAAACGAACAGAAAAGATTTTCTTAAATTTCTCACATAAAACACTTCTCACTCCTACTCCACCTTCTAGGACCTAAGTGTGAGGAATGTGCCTCTGGTTATTATGGTAACCCTCAGGTACCAGGGGGGCGGTGCCAACCATGTCAGTGTAACGGAAATATTAACATGCAGGACCCTGAGTCATGCGACGCCCGCACCGGTGCCTGTCTCAATTGCCTGTTTCACACCGATGGCAATGCGTGCCAGTACTGTAGACGTGGTTATTATGGAGACGCCCGTACACAGAACTGCAGGAGTGAGTATGCAGTGTAAACAAGTGCATTACTGTGTATATAAGTGCATTAGTATGTGGTATATGCTTGTTGTCCTTTCCTTCATGATGCTCTTTCTTCTGCAAAACACAAACGCAGATATTTTTGAAGAATGTTTTTGTCCAAGAACTGTTTTTGTCCATATAATGAAAGTCAATGGGGTCCAAAACAACATTGGACCCCTCTGACTTGAGATAAAAAACTTTTCAAAATTTGTTTGTGTTCCACTGAAGAAATCTTAATTTTCAGCCTTTAAGTAACATAGTGTTACACTTCACATATGCATTTATTTAAAACATTTTTTAGAAATAACCGCAAGGCATTTTTTCTTTTTTTTTTGTATTATTTTGTCTCCAGGTTGTATGTGCCATCTTGTGGGAAGTTCCAGGCACAGCTGTGTTGATGGCCTGTGTGAGTGTGACAGGGATAGTGGGCAGTGCCCATGTCTGCCTGGTGTGGAGGGTCAGCAATGTGACCGCTGTGCCCCCAACACATGGAACATCAACAGTGGCAAAGGATGTCAACCTTGCCAGTGCCACCCAGAACACTCGTACAGTTCCTCCTGCGACCTGGTATAAACGCAAACACCTACATTTATCACAAGTTGACAGAATCAATCATAAGTCAACTGAATCACAAGTTGAATTGTCCACTTGTCTCAGCTGTCAGGTCAGTGTTCCTGTAAGCCTGGTTTTGGAGGCAGGACGTGTGAGGAGTGCAGAGAACTGTTCTGGGGCAATCCTGAGGTCCAATGCCATGGTAAGTTTGAAACTGAAACTGGCCTGAGCTGTGGGTCATGTGAGTGGAGTCGATTACTGCTGCAGTAATATTTGTGTACACTGTGCAGTTCAGTTGAGTAGCACAATTTCAAAGTAAATTTTGGCACAGTGCATACAAATTAATGGATAGAAACACCAAGATGAAATAAATATTCTAAAATACAGACAAATAAAATCCCCAAAAGCTACTTTTAATTTCTATTTTGATTATGTTTCTCAGGAAATGTTTTCTTGAACACATTGAATGGAAACACTGCTTTATTCGCAAATAGTTTTTGTGATATTGCGATGAATTAAATAAAATAAAAATGTATTAGTTAACATGACCTAAATGCCAGTTGACGATTTCAGGTCAGACTTAACCAATTTGTCATGTAACAATGATGAAAAATTGTGCATTAAGATTTTTTGCACATGATTTATAAATCGAGGGAATGAAATAGTAAATCATGTGCACGTTTTAGTAAATCGAGGGAACAAAATAGTAATCGTGCGCACATTTTAGTAAATCGATGCGAGCGTTTTAGTACATCGAGGTAAACAAAATTGTGAAATTTAAGTAAATTGTGTGCACGTTTTAGTAAATCGAGGGAACGAAATGGTAAATCAGGTGCACGTTTTAGTAAATCAAGGGAAGGAAATAGTAAATCGTGCGCACGTTTTAGTAAATCGAGGGTATGAAATAGTAATCGTGTGCACGTTTTAGTAAATCAAGTGAACAAAATCGTAATTGTGCACACATTTTAGTAAATCAAGGGAATGAAATAGTAAATCACGTGCACGTTTTAGTAAATCGAGGGAACTAAATAGTAATCATGCACACGTTTTAGTAAATCGAGGGAACTATATAGTAATCGTGCGCACGTTTTAGTAAATCGAGGGAAGGAAATAGTAAATTGTGCACACATTTTAGTAAATCGACGGAAGGAAATAGTAAATTGTGCACACGTTTTAGTAAATTGAGGAAATTATACAGTAATCGTGCGCACGTTTTAGTAAATTGAGGGAACAAAATAGTAATTGTGCACACGTTTTAGTAAATCGAGGGAATGAAATAGTAATTGTGCGCATGTTTTAGTAAATCGAGGGAATGAAATAGTAATTGTGCACACATTTTAGTAAATCGAGGGAACGAAATAGTAAATCAGCCGCACGTTTTAGTAAATCAAGGGAAGGAAATAGTAAATTGTGCGCACGTTTTAGTAATTCGAGGGTATGAAATAGTAATCGTGCGCACGTTTTAGTAAATCGAGGGAACTATATAATCGTGTGCACGTTTTAGTAAATCGAGGGAATGAAATAGTAATTGTGCACACATTTTAGTAAATCGAGGGAACGAAATAGTAAATCATGCACAATTTAATTTTTTTTCTTGCATGTCATTTGCAGGGCTCCGTAGCGGTTATTTCTGTGTTTGAATGTTTTACTTTTTAGGTTTTGTAGTTATCCTCAATGACAACTCTTTAAATGATTCTAATTTCAAAATAAAATTAAAAATGTAAAAAAATATACAGTATATGCAATATATATATTATTTTAGTTTCTTTGAAAATGACAGTTTTGGTCTCTGGAACAAATTGAATGGAAACACGGATTTATTCTCAAATTGTTTTTGCGATATTGTGATAAACTAAATTTGCATGTCTAAAAAACAGCTATTGTTTCAGAAAATCCTTATGTATTTGTTAAAATGACCTAAAGTGAAGATGCCAGACCAGATTTAACCAATTAATAAATTTAACAAAAAGTGGAGCATGAAGAGTAGAAATAAGAACTAATCTATGACTGATATCTGTGACAGTTGACAGTGTAAATGCGGCCTATAGAGAACCACACACAAATACAAACTAACACACTCTCATAGGGAAATATCACTCTACCAATGATGATTTGCACGATGATTTGCACCTCCACTCAACTAACATTTTTACCTTATTTTTGGAGAATTCCAGAAAGTCTTTATGCTCTGATCTTATTTCAGAGAAGTCTCTGATATTTTTGCCAGCAGTTGATTTTCTGTGAAATTCTCAGTATTTCTTATTCTTCCATCTGCTTTACTCAAATACATGTTAGCATTCAAAGACTTGGATGGAATCCTTCGATACAGGGTTAAAATTTTACCAGACAATGTTTTCCTTATGAGACTGGGCTGCTACAAACAAACACATGCACAGAGCATAAATAAACTCCCAGAATGTTTGGAAACTGGTTGGAAAGTATATGCATAAGTGTTTATTTGTGTGTGTGATTGTTCTTGTTGAACTACAACCAAACAAACACTATCTCTCTGCTTTTTATCTTTCTGGTGCACTAAAGGAAGCACTTATGTAAAACATCATACGCTTCAAGTGAATTTAAATGGTTGGGAATAACTGTATTTACATGCACAATCTTCAAATCAGCCAAATAAATACCTTTGTTCTTTTGGCAGAGAAAGTTCAAAAACAGTTTAGATGAAATCTGAAATATACCTATATTTTTAAATGTTTATGTTTCGAGGTCAAGGTCCAAGAAAAAAATTCCAGTATAGAGATACACAAGCTCTCATCATCCCAAAAAGAAAAAAATAAATTTCCCATAATTCCCATAATGTTCCAAAGGAATCCTCTGCACACAACTGTTACTAAACTAAACACAAGGTCACATTTCATCCCAATAACAAGCAGAAAGAAAATATTAAATTATGTTTGAATGAAGGTAATTTAGGACCATTAAGATTGTATTGTGACATTATTTTCTTGGCAGGTTATCCTCAATGACAAATTAAAGGGTTAGTTCACCCAAAAATGAAAATAATGTCATTTATTACTCACCCTCATGCCGTTCTACACCCTAAGTAAGTAAGACCTTCGTTCATCTTCGGAACACAAATTAAGATATTTTTGTTGAAATCCGATGGCTCAGTGAGGCCTCCATAGCCAGCAATGACATTTCCTCTCTCAAGATCCATTAATGTACTAAAAACATTCTTAAATCAGTTCATGTGAGTACAGTGGTTCAATATTAATATTATAAAGCGACGAGAATATTTTTGGTGCGAAATAACGAAATATATAGTAATGGCCGATTTCAAAACACTGCTTCAGGAAGCTTCTGAGCGTTATGAATCCTTTGTGTCGAATCATGATTCGGATCACGTGTCAAACCGCCAAACTGCTGAAATCACGTGACTTTGGCGCTCCGAACTGCTGATTCGACACGCTGATTTATTATGCTCTGAAGCTTCCTGAAGCAGTGTTTTGAAATCGGCCATCACTATATAAGTCGTTATTTAGTTTTTTTTGGTGCACCAAAAATATTCTCGTCGCTTTATAATATTAATATTGAACCACTGTACTCACATGAACTGATTTAAATATGTTTTTAGTACCTTTATGGATCTTGAGAGAGGAAATGTCATTGCTCCCTCTGCAGGCCTCACGTAGTCATCGGATTTCAACAAAAATATCTCAATTTGCGTACCGAAGATTAACTTTAAAAAAAAAAATATTAAAATATATATTTCTTAAAATGTAAAAAATAGCATGTGTTTTTTATCATTAAAATCAGCTGTTTTTCTTGTTTTTCCACCTATAGTATATCATGCGTGGTAATAAACAGATGTTTTCTCACACATTCCAGCACACACACGCATACAAGAATTCACTGTTCCTTCCAGCACTTGCATCCAAGATTTTAAATTATGTGAAGAATTTTGGCATCATTTCATTTTTTAAATCATTTGTGCATATTTGTGTTCCAGCATGTGACTGTGACCCACGAGGCATTGCCACTCAACAGTGTAATAAGCTGTCTGGTGAGTGTGTCTGCGTAGAGGGCGTGGCCGGGCGAAGGTGTGACTTGTGTGGGCGTGGCTATGTCGGGACCTTTCCTGATTGTGAGGTGTGTCATCAGTGTTTCCATGAATGGGATGTTAATGTAGGAGAGCTGACCAATTACACACAGAGGCTGGAGAATACAGTAAAGAAAATGATAGAGACGGGCGTGGCTTCACCCTATAAAGACATCATATCGAGTCTGGAGGAAGAAACCAGAGAGCTCAGAGAGATACTGGAAGATGACAAGGTTCAACAAACTCTCTCACACACACAGAGGATGCTGCAGCAAGCCAAGTATGTATAACACATCCACACACATATCACTCCGTTGTTTTCCTTTTTATATACTCTCTTCTATCTTTTAAAGTGAATTTATTCACCCTGATGTCATTACAAACATTGTCTTTCTTCTCTGAGTGCAACAGTCTGGTTTCAGAAGTAAAAATCCCATTCATTTTCTCCACAGGGGAATTGATTTTTAACAATAACTTGTACAAAGTTAAAAATCTTTACACTGTAAAACCCGATAAGTTACGGTAACTCAAACAATTTGAGGAAACCAATTGCCCTAAACCATTGAAGTTTTAAAACCAATAAGTATGAGTACTATAAACTCATATACATTAAGTTGCAGTCACTTACATCTTAGTGTTGGTTTAGTCAATCATAAGAGTAAACTCAACTTAAAGATTTTTAAGTTTATTCCACTCATTCAGTTTGAATTCAGGTTACAACTTAAACCATTTAAGGCAGTCGATTTCCTCAAAACATTTAAGTTCATCAAACTCAAAGTAATAAAGTTACATATAAAATAAGCAAAAACTAACATTGGTACAAAGCAATGATGACAGGAGATTTTTGTATTATTGTTTATGTATTTATTTCATTAGCTTTTAGTTAGTTGTAGCTATAAAAGCATAACCTACGCTACACAAATGTAATTTCTTTGAAAACATTATTTAAAAGAGATTAGAAACCATAGAATAAGTTCAAATTTCTTTCAAGTATGTTGTGGCGTAAGCTACAATATTAAATACATTTCTGTAACTTAAATCATTAGAGTTTAAAATAGTATATTATTTATAGTAACTTAATCAGATTGAGTTCTGCTTAATATAATTAGTTTTTGAGTTCACATAACATATATTTCTTAATTTGGATTAACTTTTTAAAATTAACTTATTTCACTGTTAAGTTTTACATGGGAAGAAAGTAGACCACTGTTGCACTTTATATACATCTCTGTTAAAGGAGATGTTTTGTAGAATGTTCACGCTGCTCTTTTCCATATAGTGTATGGAATTTATGGTGACACCATCATAAAAGCCATCGTTGTAGGTCATACGACATGACATTATTAAAAAAATATTGTCAAATACAAATATTTTTAACCAAAAACCTGGATCACCTTAGTGCTTTGACAGTGTTAAAAAATTAAAAATTAAAAACAAAAAAGATTATTAAAGAATATTATTCTAATATTATTTTTATTATAAGTAACAGTAATAACTAAATATATTTTATCAATATGTTGATATTAATTAATATTTTTAATTCATTATTTATTGTTATTTTATTTATTTAATCAATCTTATAATTATCCTGCATGTCTGACATTTAAAAATAGTCCAGTTTTTAAAAATACATCTTGAAATACATTTCTTTTCTAGCTTTATTTCAATGCAAGAATGTATCTTATGTAAACACACCCCAATATTGGGGGCAGGTGAACCCAAATCCATTCAGGAAACCCACCAACTAGTCAATTTTAAAATATATATATATAGTTTTGCACATACTGAAAACTAACACACCATTAATGTTCAATTGATTTGCATTCCAAAAAAAAAAAAAAAGTCCTTGTCCCTGTCACATCTAAAATGGACCAAAATGATATCTGAGTCTGCTTTCAAGACCAGTAACAGTGTGAATGCTAACACTGTTTACTTTCAATTTCTGTCTCCTGATCTCAGTGAGACAGCATCAGTTCTGCGAAAGTCTATGGACCGATCTGAAACAGATCTAAAGAAGGTATCTGCTGACCATCAACAGGCCGTGGAGAACCTGGAAAGTCTGACCAAGGAGGCCCAAAACCTTCAAGAGATCTCCTCTGACAAACAGCAGCAGGTTCTGAACATTAAACATTCAGACCCTAGAGGTGAGATGACACACAAACATACTGGTTTAAATTCAACACACATATGGTGTGTCCGAAGTGTGTGGTGATCATCTCCTGTAGGTGCAGCGGACGGCATCAGCGAGTATTACAGGGAATCTGGCGAGGCGGAGTTTCGTGTCAATCAAGCCGTCTCTGAACCGGGAAGTACGGTCAAAGAGTCTGCCTGGCTGCGGAAAGCTGCAGAAGCCAAACTAGATGCCACAGAGAAAGAATTTAACCTGAAACATCAGCTGCATATACAGAGGCTGGACAACATCGGATCTGAACTGGACTCCACAGACCTTTCACGACTAAGCCGTCAGGTAACTAAAACTACATTTTAAAAACTTTTGAGAAATATTAGTCAAAATCCAAAAATGTGCTCATTATTTTAATGTATGAAAGCTATATCGTCATGGTTTATAATATCAGATGTGTAAATGTGTGCGTAGGTGTGCGGAGGGGTGTCAGGTCTTGATGGCTGCGGTGACTGTGGTGGTCTAGGCTGTGTGAGTGAGGATGGCGTGTCCCAGTGTGGTGGAGAAGGATGTGAGACTATTGTGACCCAATCTCAAGAAGCCTTGAACAAAGCCAAAAACTTAGACCAAGAGGTCCTGCACGCTTTAAAAGAAGTGGACAAGCTAAACAAGATGGTATGTATTCACAACAATAGTAATGACCATAACTTATTATTTTATTAAAATGCATGTATATATACATATTACCATTCAAAAGTTTTGGGTCAGTAAGATTTTTTTGCTTGTTTGTTTCTTTTTTTGCAAGAAATTAGTACTTTTATTCAGCAAGGACACATTAAATTGATCAAAAGTGACCGTTAAGTTTCAGTGACTAATAAGTTTCAAATAAATGCTGTTCTTTTGAACTTTGTATTCATTAAAAAATCCTGAAATAAATGCATCACAGTTTTCACAAAAATATTAAACAGCACAACTGTTTTCAACAATTAAATCAACATATGATTTCTGAAGGATTATATGACACTGAATACTGGAGTAATGATGCTGAAAATTCAGTTTTTTACTATGATAAGTGTGTTTATTGTGTGTTTGTTGTCTGGTAGGTGTCAGATGCTCGAGGACGTGCGGATGAGGCTAAGATTAGTGCTCAGGGAGTGTTACTGAGAGCCAATCAGAGCAAAGCACAAGTGGAACAGACCAATGAGGAGCTCAGAGACCTCATTCAGCAAATACGAGACTTCCTCACAAGTATGAAATGTTACATATAGTAAACACTCACACATTAGTTGTATTCAGAATACAATCTTATATTCAAAACACATGTATATTTAGATCTGCATGAAATGTCCTACCCACCCAGTATGTCTTTTTGTTACAAATAGACCACATAATACAGTATATACCATTGCTTATGGGCTATAGGAACATGGTATATCATATATAAATTGATTATTATGTGATGTCGCAAATACAGTGGAAATCTAAATATTGATGTTAAAAACTTATCTGATTGTCTGTGTAGACGAAACAGATCCAAAGCGTATAGAGGAAATAGCTGATGAGGTGATGAAATTGAGTTTGCCAGTGTCATCTGGAGTGCTAAAGAACCTGACCTCAGAGATCCGAGAACATGTGGCCAGACTGACCAGCGTGGATGATATTCTCACCCAGACGGCAGACAAGGCCCGCACTGCAGAGAAACTCTTGCAACAAGCACAGGCTGCCAAGTGAGTAAACACACACACACACACCTGTGAACTTTTGACATTTCAAAATACACTTTTTTAAAACTCACTAGTTTATTTATGCCCACTAACAATGTCCAACACTGGACATAAGCAGGTTCTCAAGGCTCCATAGATGTCAGTTTAATGTTGTACATCCTTATGTTTATCTTAACTTTTTTTTTTTTAAGCATTTTAATTAAAATTGTGAATATAACTAAATTTAAATAATTGTAAGACTTACTATAGCCCCCTATAAGTTTGAAGAGGCTCGCTAGTGGCCCCGGGTTGAGAACCACTAATATAAATGCATCACTGGAGAACTGACCGTTTGCAAAGACCCACCCCCTTTAGTTACTGTTGCTATGTCCGACAAGCCTTGCCGATCTCTTGCCACACATCATGTTCTCACGCAGTGAAAAATACATCGCGGAGCAAAAAGGACACTGACAACGAGTCGACAGGCAAGAAAAAGCAGGTTACTTATGAAATGAAACAAAGTCTCAAATTTCAAATTTTGTCATTTTTAAAGAAATTTAAACAATAAATACCGTTTTGTGTCTCTTTAATGTGTCGTGACAGATCGCTGTAGCGCCTCAATTCAAGCGGCTCGTGAACCGATCATCTCTTCCTACTAGTTCGTTTATAGCATCAAATGAACATGAATGAACATCATAAGGAATGTTGTTCCAAACGTGGAAAGACGTCAATACACACCATTTTTCAAGTTCAAGTCCATCTGCGTTAAAGGTGCAATATGTAAGATTTTTGCAGTAAAATATCCAAAAACCACTAGGCCAGTGTTATATATTTTGTTCACTTGAGTACTTACAATATCCCAAATGTTTCCAACTATTTGTAAATCGTGAGAAAATTGCAATTTTAACCAAGGCTCCGGACGTTACCCTCGGTTTCCAAAAGACGCTTTAATATATTACATGTTTTAATAGACAAGGGAACAACTGTTTGGTTACATTCATAGACAGAAAACTTATTGTTATATAGCTCAACATGTTTAGTCTTATTGTTTAAATCTAATTTTCTTGATTTTTTTTTTTTTTTTTTTTTGCGAGTACCATGCTTTACCATGCCTCAGAGAAAAACACAATTTTGTCAAGTAGCTAACATAGCATAATCAGATGCAGCTTTGTTTTTAGTAACAGTAATACATAATTTTCTCCATCATACAATAATTAATTGCATGCCATTTATTAACACAAGCCATCCAGCATTTATTTTTATGATATTCTAAAATTGATCTATCTTACTGCAGTGTGCAACAAGTGTCTCACAGCAGCCGCCGAACGCACTGAGTAACATTATAACATCATTTTCAACACACTCAAATGTATCTAATATGATAAACAGAGCTGCGTTACCTCATACTCATGACCGGAAAAGCGGAAGCAGCGCCGGTGACTGTGGCATAATAAAAGTTCCGCTGCTCGTCAGGCGTGTGTTGCGCAATCGCTCCAGCGGCCTCGTTCAGCTCCCACAACACTCGGTCCTGCTCTGCTTCATACTACAGTAACGTTAATAATCATATCCATGAACATGATTTCTTCCTGAGTCCTATCCACCGGCTGTGATGTGAAAACCATATGTCCCAAGATTCCACGCTCAAACTTGGCGTCATCAAGCTACGCCTTTGTTTTGAATAGGCTTCTAGCGACCTCTAACGGACAGAAATGTTACATATTGCACCTTTAATCTGCTAACTCCCCTGACTGCTTTGTTGGACAAAATGGCGGATTTGGCATTATGACTGGTTAGATCGCCTGTCAATCAAACCCCCGGTGAAGGGTCAAGATTGTCTTTGTTTTCTCACAGCATATATCTCATTTTTCATCTCAAGCTTGCGCTTCAATCACAGTGAATATTAAAATCGGTTTATAATGCACTCTTTGTTTAGATTATCATAGTTTTAAAAAATGTTATAATTAGGTCTGGTGCAGGGCAAAAATATTAAATCTGAGCATAAAAGGCATTTGAAAAGTAAAAAGTAAGGTAAAAAAACAAACTTTTAGGTTTAATGTGACCTTCAAAAACAAAGAAAGTTAGAATCTGTCACTTGTAGGCTACTGTAATAAAATCGACCCAAGTAATAAAAAAGGCCCATAGTGGAAGAAATAAACATAATGTCACAGAGACGAACTCCGTGATTCCCTCCTCTGGCCATCAGAGGGAGCCCTCGCCGGAGTACTGACACACACACACACATTTACACGCACTACATTTCCCACAAGCCCTGTACCTTGGCGCTGATTGCCACACCCAGCTGCTGTGCATTACCTGGACTATTTAAGCTGCTCTCCCACTCGCTATCTTTGCGAGGTCTTGTATTGCCACGGTGTACAATTCTGAGCGTTTTCTATTCTGACTGTCTGCCTGTTGTTGAACCTGCTGAACCCCGTTTACGATTCTCTGCTGCCTGCCCTTGGACTATTTGTTGTTAGTTGGACTGTGATTCTTATCTGCCTGCCCCGATTTACTGCCTGTTTAACGACTACGAGTCTGTCTATTCTCTGCCATTCCTGTTTGCCCCTGTTGACCATTGCCTGTCTGACCACGAGTTTGTCAATAAAGCTGCTTATGGATCCCACTCCGAGTGACGAGTCGTTACACATAAAAACCCCTTCCTTTATTACATCACCGTGTGTGTTTTGTGCGTGTATCACAGTGAGAGAGCTACAGCACTGAAACAGACCACTGATGAGGTGAAGGAAAATCTAGAGGATACTGAGCGCACTCAGACTGCTGCCAGCGAAAAGCTGAAAGAGGTCAAGAGTGACATAAACCAAACAAAACAACAAATTACTGCTGTGAGTATATATATATCTTTAAAAATCTTATGTACCCTTTAAACATTATCAGTTTTTTCTAATTTTATTGATTCTTTTTGGTAACACTTTATTTTACAGTGCTGTAGTTACATGTTACTACATGTACTTACTATAGTAATAACAGTTAATTTTGCATAATTACAAGTAACTAAACCTAAACCAAACCCTAACTGTAACTGTATAGTAGTTAATTAATAGTACTCAGTACTTATTTGTAGTTACATTGTAATTACAATGTAACTACAGCACTGTAAAATAAAGTGTAACCTTCTTTTTAATGAAATCTTCCTGTGTCTACAGGTACAATCAAAAACTGAAGCGACTGAGTTCAAACTGAGTAGCAGCACAGGAAGATTTTTGGATCTTGAGAGAGAGGTCGACGAACTCCAACAGAAAACTCAAGAAACGTCCAAAAGTGCAGATCAAACTCAGAAACAAACTGACTATATCACAGAGGAAATTGAGCACACCGCACGGGTAACCAACTGCCTTTTAACTGTTTATTTATTCGAAAAATACATTTGAAGGAAATTTACACATATGATGACTTGAATACTGTACTATTTTTTTTGGATTTTTGTTTTACAAATATGTAAGGTTGATACAATTTTATATATATATAACTTTAAAAAAGATTAAGATGTATATGCTGTAAGGAAAATGTATTACTTTTTACTTGATGGTAACACCACATTCATTAACCACAGGCATTAAACTGTTACTTTTCTTGAATATAGCTATATAAATATAGAGAATATAGCAGGTTTGGTTACTTCTTTTTATTTATTTATTTATTTTTTTTTCTGGGACACTCTTATACATTATTGACTCTTAGACACTTTGAAATAAGCCTGTGTATGTACATTTGTGTATTTTAGGATATTGACTCGATCGTGCTACCCAAGTACCAACTGGCCAGCGGTCTGATGGATCAAAATGCAGCAGGTGTGATTGATGCACGTCAGAAGGCCGAGCAACTACGACAGGAAGCAAAAGATCTATTAACAGATGCCACCAACAAACTACAGAGACTAAGAGGTAACCATGCTCACAGACTCAAATATTAGATTATAGATTTAACTATGATTCCTGACTTTTCTTTCTCTTTATCTCTTCCAGAGCTGGAGCGATCATTTGTGATAAATCAGCACACTCTGGTGGAGAAAGCTCAGGAGCTGGAAGGGCTGGAGAATGACGCCAGAGAAGTACTGCAAGAACTCAGTCAGAAAGTCACCATCTACAGCACCTGCGCTTAACTATCAAGAACTAATAAATAAAAAGCTCAGACTATAATCAGTCGTCAACTATGTAAATGCAATTTTGTATTGTCAAATATAAGTTACTAACTGCACGAATGCAATTCATTTAAGACATTTCATTGAAAAACGATATAAGATTTTACTAAGACCACTCAATATATTTTTGCTTTTTCTGAAGTATGAAAAAATTCTCCCAGTTTATTGTGTCCTAAATATGATATTAGAAATCCTACAGTTAGTTTAGGTGGATAGCCAGGTATGTTTCAGTTTAGTTTGCACCAACCCTGGGTTTTAACCACCATGAAAGTGGCTTGATTTTAGCATTGTTCAACGCCATAGTAACTTACATTCCTCTGGGGCAGGTTATGTTCCTGGTAAGAGATCTCAAACCAAAATTGGACCAATCATCTGTGAGCAAATTGACATGTCTGATGCAGTAAAGTCACTCCCCCTGTTTCTACTGCGAATTAAAGGTCACTACATGGCAAATGATTTTTAAAGACAAAATCGCCTGGCTTTTAGCAATGCTTATTTATAATAATAATTTTGTTTTTTTAGATATTATGTAATTATTATACCCTTAATCCATTACACATGTACAATTTCAGTTTATCAATTATTATTAAGCACTTACTTGAAATTAATATAAATATATAAAAGGTAATATAAATAAGCTTTAGAATCAATAGATAAAGCTATAAAAATGACTACATTAATTCTTTCTATATCTCTGTCAACTATATAAACTAACTTCTCAACTTTTATTTGCACTATAGCAAGATTTTTGTAGTTGTCCTCTTTCAGACAGCTCTTCTTGCTGTTTAAATTCTTAATATTTTTCAGTCTCAATATTTTTCAGAGTCAATATTCTGCAGAAGAGAGAAGTGAATCGCAGTTTCACTGTTCCACAGCATGTGATTGGCTGTTCGTTACTGATCTACAGGATCAAAGCCTGAATTGACAGAGAAAGTTGATGATAAGCATCATGGTACCAACAAAGCCTGATTAGATTGGTTTGGTTTTGTCAATGCAAAACTAATCCTGTAATCAACTACCATCATGGTACAGGCCCCTGGTCTGCAACAATCTTTAGGTAGGTGTAACACGTTAAATTTAAGTCCACATGAATGGCCGGACCCAGGGATTCCCAGCAGAACATTGCCCAGAGCATCACACTCCCTATACTGACTTGTCATCGTCCACTGTGCATTCTGGTGCCATCAATTCCACAAGTAAACAGCACACACATACACGGCAGTCTATGTGGTGTTAAAGAAAACGTGACTCATCAGATCAGGCAACTTTCTTCCACTGCTCCAAGGTCCAGTTTTCACATTTGTAGGCGATTCTGATGGTGAACAGGGGTCATCATAGGTACTCTGAATAGTCTGTGGCTACACAGCCCTAAACGCAGCAGAGTGTGATGCACCGTGTTGACACATTCTTCACATAATGATCATTAAAATTTAGTGTGACTTATGCCACAGTAGACCTTTTGTTGCCCTCAAGCATTGATGAGCCTTGGGCGCCCAACATCCTGTCGCCGGTTTGTGGTCGCCTTGCCGTTTATAGGCCCACTCTGACCCAGAAGCCTTGCCAACAAATTGCCTCAGATCTTTATTCCTGCCAATTTATCCTGCATCCAGGAGATTATGTTTATTATGAGAACTGATTGTTTGCTTACCATTTAATCTACCAAGACCTTAATATGTGGCCTTGTTAGGAGATGATCCGCTTCACCTGACTAGTCAATGATTTGGCTCATCAGATATACATTAGTTATTTTATATAATACAGTAACAATTTAATATTAATGATATTAATACCATTAAATAAATGATAAAAATAAGATGGAGTCAACTGCATAAATTACGTCGTGGTCGTGAAGCAATAGGTTTCATCCATGCGTCGACAAAGTTGATGTTACTGAGAATAACATTGGACATGACAACCAAACCTCATAGGCTAAGTCAAGAAAACGTACAGTATAGTCGATTAGAAACTGTGGTTCAATCTGAGAGTCGGTTCTTTTCAATGAATGCGTCACACAGGAAGCAAAAGAAATAGGCTACATCGGATACTAAACACTTCACTCAAGTACTGAATTGTTTGGGTGTAAAGCTGAGGTCTGACAGTCTTGTTTCGGTCTGTATTCGAATGGAGTGGATTGTCATGCCTCTAAGTTTATTATTTTACTTATATATGGAGTCTGACGAGACGACATGTTAATTGAAGCTTTTTTTCTATAGTTTCATACCGGAGTTCATCATGCTCCGTTTCCTGTATCAACCACAAGAGGGCGACAACCATCTGAAAGTCGCTGAAACACAAGCGTCATCGGTGACCTTTGAAAATAATGAAAGACATTCAAGCCTTGAAGTCTTGAAAAGGATTATCTTTCAGGTAACTAATCTCAAACAACACAGATATGGATGAACAAAAAAGAAAAGAATGGAACAGCTACAGTTTCACAAGAAATAGTTCCACCCAATGAGAGATACATCAGGTGGTTGAATAAAGAAAGAATCATAAAATAAGAGAAAATGAGGCCATTTATTTTAGGTTTTGACATTATTTAAAACCAGACCAGTTTCCTACCAGATGGACACTGAAGCATGTATAAAACAAATAAAATCACTATCCCCATGCTTAAAGATAAAAGGCCTCTAAAACTAATTTTACACCACATCTTAGTTCATGTTCATGGGTAAATTCAGATTTTGTGACTTATACAATCTTCAGTCAAAACCACCACAGGCAGGCACACACACACACACACACACTCATAAGGAACAGTGGTAATAATGATTAAATCAGTTTGCATTGTGGATCATTAAAGCATACATTAAACAAAGCTAATTAAAAATATATAAAAATAGTAATTCTAACTTTCACAAAGAACAGTTCAGAATGTTACATAAACTTGACAGAGACATTTGTTTCCTTCTCTTGTTCTAGTTTCTATAACCCCTAAGGCATTTCTATTAGCAAACAAAAAGAAAGTGTTCGTTTTCTATAGTTTGTGGTCAGTACAGAGCACCGTTGCTCAGACTAAAGATTAATAATAATATAAAATAATAATAATAATAATAAAAAAAACCCACACAGAATCTCAAACTTGGGCGCCGTGTTTAAAGTGCCGGTGAAAAGAACTTCAGGTAATTTCAACAGTACAAATAATGCTAGAAAATGTAGTCTTAGTAAACGAATGAAACTTACAAAGCATGTCAAAAACACGTCTGGCTTGTATTTCACCCTAAATTCGAAAAATAAACAATTTTTTTTGCATAAAGAAAATCGAGCCTTTAAAAGACACTGACATGTTCTGCATTCTAACATTGTTTAGAATTAATCATATCTCCCCAAAGATCTCATTACTGCAATAAAATCTCATTATTAAAATGAAAAAAAAAAAAAAAGTCATATATTAAAATTACTGTAAATTATTGTTTCCAGAATCCCATTCATCACAGACAGTAATAAAAACCTAATGAGAATCAAGAATGAGAATTACTCAAAAGGAAAACACCCATAAAAATGTATCATGACAATGTCACAGTAAAAAAAAAAGGAAAATATGCTCCCTAGTCTTCATTTTCTTTATGCTATATATTATATATATATATATATATATATATATATATATATATATATATATATATATATATATATATATATTTCTTTTTCTTCTTATGATTGATTATGGGATGAAATATGACTCCGATTTGTTTTTTTGAGCACAAACATGCCATAGCCACTTAAAAAAGCACATTAAATTTGTAAAAAGGTGGTGAACCTTTACTTTTAAGACACAGCTGACAAATGGAAACATGTTATTCGAAATAACACAATAAAGTCACAGAGATGGACCCGTTTCTGCTACAGTACATCATGAATACTATCTTGCTCACATAAACACAAACACAAAATAGACGAAAAGTGTATGTTAAAGCCATTGTTTAGAACAGTCACATTGTGAAGGGAAGATCCCTGGAGGAGCGCTTGATCTGACGAGAACGCTGCTGAACATGCATGCAAACGCATGTTTCACGTCCCTCATCTAGGCAGTAGCATTCGTTCTATTGCGCACTGCAAATGCTCCCAGTTGCTCCAGCCATACACCAGTAGACAAACGCATACGAAAGTCCCGAACACATGTAGACGACTTCGCATTAGTGGAGCGGAAAACTTAGCAGCGGTGGAGACGCACACCAAGATCACAGTGACGATGGCCAGCATGATGTTAATGCATTTTCCAAGCAGCACTCTGGCGTCGGTACCTTCCAACTGCAAGACCTGCTGCTGCTGTTGCTGTAACTCCAACTTACTCACTCGCGTCTGACAAACTTCTAAAGCATCCTGCAAAGAGGGAAAGACAGAGATACTGCAATTCCAGTTCTCAAATCTGATTCGAAACAAAATATTTGTAAAGCTTTGAAGCTTCATGAAGCAGTGTTCGGAATTCGCCCATCACTAGATATTTTTGAATAAAGTCACTATTGAACTGTTGTCACATGAACTGTTTTAAATATGTTTTTAGTAGCTTTCTGTGCATTGGAAAAGGGAGTGTTATCGCTGGCGATGCAGGCCTCACTGAGCCATCGGATTTCATCAAAAATATCTTCGTGTTCTGAAGATGAACAAAAGTCTTACGGGTGTGGAACAACATGAGGGTGAGTAATTAATGACAGAATTTTCATTTTTGGGTGACTTCTTGTTTATTCAACTAAAATCAATCATGCTTGTGATCATCAGCATCCTAACCTGGTGTGCTTTCCCAAAAGCATTGTTTGCCAACTATGGTTGTAAGTTCCATCATTATCAACATAGTTCAATGATTCAGTGTTTCCCGAAACCATAGTTCCAATGAAAGTTTGCAAACAAAAGTTGTGTGGTTAGAACTAAAGCTCATGATTTGTGATTAGAAGCAGAGATTTTTGTTTCAAGTCCATCTGACGTTTTCTTTTAAATGAGCCTTTTTTTTTACCAGGCTCCTATGTTCAGGTTCAGTAATTTCACTTTAATGGCAACGAAAAGGTTATTAGTCAGTTATTGAAATGCCTTATTTTTAAAAATCTGACTTTAGTCAATTCATTGGTATTTAACAAATTTGACTTTTGCTGCAAAACCAGCAAGTCCATGTGTGCTTTTTTTTTTTTTCTTCGCCTCCAAGTCCACCTCTTTTGGACAACACGACGTCAGTTTCTATCAGTTTTATAGCAGCAAAAGGATCACTGTTTTGTTTACTTGCTACTCGCGAAATCCTGCCACTGTAACAATGGACAAAATATGATAAAAACTTGCAGCTCAACAATTGAAAGCCGGCTTATGCGCTTTTGGTTCTTCTGTGAACTTAGAGGCTTTTGCGGACAAGTGGCATTTAGCAGTTTCTGCCAACAAACCGGTATTTCTGATATTATACAGGTATTACCCGCAACTCCAGTTTAAAAAAAAAAAGTACAAAGAGATCTTTATCTGTCATAAGTTTGAGAGAAACAGTGCAGACACTGGATGATGATGAAACTTTCTAGGGTTCATGCATCAGCTGCCTGTGTTTGTGCACACTATCAAATGAGGTACACATTCAAAGCCTATGAGTTCAGCTGCTTGCATACAATAAGCACTTGCATCAAAACTGAAGTATTTGGGGTTAAAGTTTAAACTTAGTGTTTTTCAGATTACCAGTCAGATGTAGCCTGACTTGTGTGAAGTCTTAAATCCAGTCAAAATCAGAACATTTTTGTTGTCTACAATACATGTGGAGTAAGATTTTACTGTGAGTCGTGGTTAGGATTAAAGCCTGAATTAACCTCATTGCTTTATCACGTTGCGGCTGGTTTGGACATGGAATAACACTACGCTGATATTCCTTTTGAGTGCTGCACATAAGTTTAGGATGATTAGTCCTCATGTCCATAGTGTTTGAGTGTTGTTGCATGTGTGTGTCTGTATATACCTGTATATCTCGGGCTCGTTCATAAGCCTGATAGGCCATTTTTTCCTCAATGCTTGCTAGTTCCTGTTTGAGGTTTGCGGTCTCGTTCTGATGAAGCTCAGTGAGGTCGTTCAGTTGATCTTCCAACCGCTCGCACCTAATATACAAGAACAACATGAATATTCATTTTGAGATTTGTTAAACATTACATTTAACAGTACTTTTAAGTTAAAGTGCTTGTAAAGAAGAAGTGTGCAAATTTTAGCGGCATCTAGCGGTTGTGAATTGCAATATAGAGAAGCTACGGTGGCCAACATGGGACAAATATGTCGACATCTGAGACAGCAGAGAGTAGCTAGTCAAGCAAACGAACTCTGTAGAGCAGTTTGTCCGTTTAGGGCTACTGTAGTAACATGTCAGCGCAAAATGGTGACTTAAAGGGTTAGTTCACCCAAAAATGACAATTCGGTCATTAATTACTCACCCTCATGTCGTTTCACACCCGTAAGACCGTCGTTCATCTTCAGAACACAAATTAAGATATTTTTGATAAAATCCGATGGCTCAGTGAGGCCTCCATTGCCAGCAAGATAATTAACACTTTCAATGCCCAGAAAGCTACTAAAGACGTATTTAAAACAGTTCATGTGACTACAGTGGTTCAACCTTAATGTTATTAAACGATGAGTTTTGTGCACCAAAAAAAAACAAAATAACGGCTTTATTCAACAATATCTAGTGATGGGTGATTTCAAAACACTGCTTCATGAAGCTTTGAAGCTTTACGAATCTTTTGTTTCGAATCAGTGGTCCAGAGCGTGTATCAAAACTGCCAAAGTCACGTGATTTCAGTAAACAAGGCTTCGTTACATCATAAGTTTCAAAATTTCAATGGTTCACCACTGGGGGGCGTGACTTTGGCAGTTCGATACGCGCTCCGAACCGATTCGAAACAAAAGATTCGTAAAGCTTCGAAGCTTCATGAAGCAGTGTTTTGAAATCGCCCATCACTAGATATTGTTGAATAAAGTCTTATTTTGTTTTTTTGGCGCACAAACAGTATTCTCGTCACTTCATAACATTAAGGTTGAACCACTGTAGTCACATGAGCTGTTTTAAATACGTCTTTAGTAGCTTTCTGGGCAATGGAAGTGTTAATTGTTTATTGTTGTAGTGTTGTTAATTGTTGTTCATTCCGAAGATGAACGAAGGTCTTACGGGTGTGGAAAGACATGAGGGTGAGTAATTAATAACAGAATTTTTATTTTTTGAGTGAACTAACCCTTTAACATGTAAGGGGACCCGTGGTGTATGTACATAGAAATACACCACTGAAAACAGTTATGTATATTATATTGCATTTCTGTCAGTAGATCCTCCTAAAATTTACACATAGCATCTTTAAGTGAGATATGAGAGAAAAGGTAATCTAAAATATAAAAATATGATATATGAGCATACACAACTTAATGTCCAATGTCGACAATTACCGCTAAATTAAATTAGTAATAATACGCTAATATTTGCCAATAACCAATATGGTACAGATACACTGTGTATCCCTATGAATACTATATTCTGTAAAAAACATTTATTAACACATCACAGTTGTGTTGCACACCAACATATTTTTATTAAAAAATATGACTATAAAAGACTATTAACCTGAACCGCTCCTCTTGTAGTGTTTGTGTAATATTCTCAAATTCACATTTAAACTGGGACTTTAGAGTCTCAATGTCTTCTGCCAGTAGATTCTGAGTATCCCTCAACTCCCTGATCTCCTCCCAGGCTTCCACCAGCCGGCTGCTGCTTTCCCCGTGGCCGCCTTCTCTCCCCGACCCGCTGTGCTGTCCAGTCGCACCCGATCCAGCCAAATGACCATTACTCTCAACTGACACCGATGTCCCTGTGGAGCACTCATCATCACTCGGGTATTTGGGTTTAGGGGTTAGTGTGGCGCTGCCGCTCAGAGTTCGGGCTCCCCCTTCCGCCTGCAGCCCACTTCCAGTCTCCATGGAGCTCTTCAGCTGTGCAATGTTGTCCGCGCTACCAAACTTGTTGCGAATGAGGTTTGCTATCTCTCGAGGCTTGCTGAAGAAAAACGGCGGCGACAGCGAAACTCCTGGACCAATAGTTCTGACTTTGTCCATATGTACATGGCGCCCACTTCCTGTGACAACGCTTTCCTTGAGGGTGTCTTTGGGCATTTCATTTTCTTTGGAGTGTGTAGGAGTGTGTTTGGTCCCATTCGAGATGTCACACTCTTTCATCTTGCGTTGATACTGCTCTAGCTTCTTCTGCAGCTGAACAATATTGTGTGCTGTTTTCTGGTTCTTTTTCTCAAACACATGTTTGATGCGGCTGCTTTGCTGCTTGTCGGCGTTGTTAATGAGTTTGAGATACTCTGCCACGTTTTCATCCTGTAAATTTTGCTCAATTCGCAGCTGCTCTTTCACTTTTAGAACTTTCTGCTGCAGGGTGTCCAGACCAGAGCGTGATCGTGGGGTGTCCCGTACCACCAGATCAGAATCCAGGTCTAAACAAGTCTCAGAACCACCTCTGCGCATGACCAGTGGCACGCTAAGGGTGTTCACGTCACCGCCTCTCTCCGCCTGAAAGGAAACAGAGAAAGAATAAAATGAATGAACTTTTAAAAGGATGTAATAAAAGTGTGCTTTTAAAAAGTTCTTGTATTCAGCACTGGTCAAATATTTACAATATATGTGATATTACAAGTGTTGTTTTACTATTTTTTATATACTATAATATTTTAATAGTTTTAGTTATCTTTTTATTGGCACCACTAAGTTTTAAAGTGCCTTGTGTTTTAACTCATATGAAAGAGTTAAAAGTGCAAATAAAAAAGACAAATATCTGCACGTTTCAATTAATTAAAAGGGCGAACATCATTAACTTTCTATTGGAGATGCCATATATCTGAAGGTAGTCAATCAGAAGAAAAAGTTTTTAATAAATATTGTAGCTAGCCAATAGATGACGGGCACAAAGTTGGAGAAAATCCAGAAAAGTCATGAAACCGCCTCGGCAACCATAGAACAAAAGGATACATTGTTTATTAGAACAGGAAATAAGCCAAGAAGTCAAATTTTTTTCAGTCACAGTCACATTACATCACTGGCCAGAGCTGAAAAAGATTCAGGATTTCTCAAAAGAAACAACCATGGATGAAGAAAATGGTTCCTCTTTTTCTTTTTTTTTTCATAGTAGTAAAGATTTAGGTCAACATTTTTTGGCCTGAAATAAACTGTGAACCCAATGAAGTGTAAAGAATCAGATTAAGCCAGAAAATAAAACTCCCGAAATGAGGAAATGAATGAAGCGCTTCATAAGGTCACTTTATGAACCTGTGCAATAGGCTGATAATAATATGCCATCCCTAGAGTCCTAAAGGACATAAAATGCATTCAGGCAAACTAAAGGGGTAGTTCATCCAAAAATGGATATAATTTACAGGTCAATCGATCTCAAGTGGTCCAGTGGAACTGAATTTCTTCACGCACACAGTTCTTAAAGTTTGTTAAAAAAAAATAAAATAAAAAAAAAATAAAAAAAATTGTTGAACAGAAAGATGCTTGGGTTGAATGTGACCTCTGTTTGAGCTGTGCTTCATATCGCTACACTATTGACACCATGGACATGTTCACAAAAATTTGCCAAAATTTTGCTAATGTAACCACACCTTAAACATGGAAATTTAATCAATTTTGATTACTTAAGTGGAAATCAACTTTTGTTCCAAGGACCATCCAAATTAGTTTACGCTTTTATAGACTAGATTTTATAGACTAGACTAGATTACTGTAATGCATTACTAGCTGGTTGTCCTGCTTCCTCAATAAACAAGCTACAATTAGTCCAAAATGCAGCTGCTAAAGTTTTTACCAGGTCAAGAAAATATGATCATATAACACCAATTTTGTCATCTCTACACTGGTTACCTATTAAGTTCCGTATCGATTATAAAGTATTGCTACTGACCTATAAGGCTCTAAATGGTTTAGCTCCTGTGTACTTAACCGATCTTCTATTGCCCTACAATCTTTAAGATCACAAAACTCTGGACTTCTGGTTGTACCTAGGATATCTAAGTCCACTAAAGGAGGGAGAGTGTTTTCACATTTGGCTCCTAAACTCTGGAATAGCCTTCCTGATAATGTTCGAGGCTCAGACTCGCTCACCCAGTTTAAATCTAGATTAAAGACGCATCTCTTTAGCCAAGCATTCACATAATGCATCTCATATCAGATTAATTGCACATGACATCTTTGCTTAATGTTATGAACAGCAGCTAAGCTAATTATTCTCCATTTGCTTTTCTGTTTTATCTCGGGACGCCCGCCCCGAGGTGACTATAGAGTACATCAGCTTCAGTTTGGATCCAGCCTCTTAAGAAGACCTCAGATGACCAACACCTGTGAAGAGACGGCGCCAACTCCTGCGAGGACTTCAGATGATGCAAACTCTGGATCAACATGCACATTCCCAAATTTCTATATATCCTAATTATTGATAATATGTAATTCATTATTTCCAGGAGCTCATTGCTTCTACCTTCAATTAAACTGCTAACAGTGATTGTAAATTAAATTGCCTAAATTATTACATTGTTAGCCAACTGCATGATTATATGTACATTTCTGAAACCACATACATTGGACAGTCACCTCCGATACCAGATTCTCTAAATTGTAATGTTGACATGCATTTTCTGTAAAGCTGCTTTGAAACTATATGTATCATGAAAAGCGCTATACAAATAAATGTCTTTTCAATTCTGAAAATGTTCCCTTTTTCATCCTTTCAACTCAAAAGAAGATTTTACTGTAGCAGAATGTCTTAGGTGCCAAAATTGTTGTCAATTTAAGCTGTCAGATTCCAAAAAGACTAAAAAGGCACTATAAAAGTAGTCCATACCACTCAAGTCTCTTAAAAGGTATTCGATCGCTTTAGAATTTAAATGGTTATTCATTTTCAATTCTGAAAGTGTTCCCTTCTGTATTAGGTCTAAAAATCTCCCTGGCAATTCTAATCAGTTAAAAAAAAAAATAGTGCCTTCAATCACTTAAAGCCTAAATTAGGTTTTTAAGCTAATAAAATAATAAATGATATTAGTAGGTTCATTTTTGGGTGAATTATTCTCAATCAAATTTCTCTTCAAGGCTGTGAAGATTACGTCAGGCCATTCTCCAGCCTTACTAAGAGCTACATTCAGCATCTCAACACGTACAAACACGCTAACAAGAGACAGATGGAGGCTGCAATTTCCTAAGTTATGAGCCATCAGTATGGCTTTAGAAAAGCTTTTTTTCAGAGCAGAATACTTATTATTATCGGCTCTTAGGGGTGAATTATCTGTCTATGCTTATATAAAACTTTATTCAGATGTCTAAAATGTTGGATATTTACATTGAAATCAAATTTGTCGGTTACCATGGCAGCTACCCATCAAGCGGTAACAGGCCGACAGAGATCAAGGACATGGGCTTTTATGACTCGACAGCAGTGAAAGAGAGGGAAGATAAGACAAGCAAATGCAGACCACAGGGAGCAAATACACCATCAACTCAAGCATTACTGGCACAGTTAATGAATCTGAATAGAAATTTTTCCATAAAATACATTCAATGAATCATAAATTGGTTTCAAACAAATGACAACGCTTAATGCTTTTATTTTAACGCACATTTTCACACTCAAACTCATTTTGGCTAAAAGCTCTGTGGTTTAATCTGTGGTGATGACGATGACAAAAAGAATTTTGCAAACTCAATTGTCAGACATCAGCTCACTTAGTTTCATTTCACTATTTCTTAACCATAAAGATTCAGTTTCGGGACAGCTGACTGAAGCGTAACTTGACCAGTTGGCGAAGGAAGAAAAAAAAAAAAAAAAAAAACACAGCATATTGCCGTCATGGAAGCCAGCAAATGAACTGGGTCAGAGATCGCAGATTCTACTCGACCTTAAAAGCCTTGACATCCATTTAAAAAGCTCTATAACCAGAGGCATATTAAAACATAAATAAATCAACTCAATTATAGTGTAAGGCTCGTTGCTTTTCATTGTCAATTGCGCTCGTCCCTGTTGCATGTCCTCAGTCTGACAACCCGTGTGAGCATCGAGTCTGAAAAGGAGGCAGCGGGGGAACAACTCTCTCCATTTTTAATTTGGACTCCAGTACCTATTTCAACCACTAGTTGTCAATATTACATACTGCACCTTTAAAAGGAATAGTTCACCCAAAAATAAAAATTATCCCATGATTTACTCACCCTCAAGCCATCCTAGGTGTATATGGATCTTCTTTCAGACAAACACAATCAGAGATATATTTAAAAATATCCTTAGTCCTCCAAGGTTTATAATGGGATAATGAATTGGGGGGGGGGGCGCATTTTGAAGTCAAAAATAATGCATCCATCCATAAAAAAAAAATAAAAAAAAAAAATAATCAATACGACTCCAGGGGGTTATTAAAGGCCTTGTCAGGTCAAAAGATACTCTTCCGCCGCAAAGTTTTTATATGGATATTTTTCTTACAAAAATGCTATCGTTTCGCTTCAGAAGGCCTTTATTAACCCACTGGAGTTGTATTGATTACATTTTTTAAGGATGGATGCATTATTTTTTTACTTCAAAACGCGGCCCCTCCATTCACAACCATTATAAACCTTGGAGGACTAAGGATATTTTTAAATATATTCACTTATATATGTTCGTCTGAAAGAAGATCATATATACACCAGGATGGCTTGAGGGTGAGTAAATCATGGGATAATTTTCATTTTTGGGTGAACTATCCCTTTAATGCCTGAAATGTGCCCGAAATGTGTTGAAAATGGTTCTCAAAATTCTCCTAATTTATTTCACCTTGGTAGCTACAACTTGCAAGTGCAAGTTAGACTGGGTTGAAAGTGAAAAAAATGAATATTACTTTTCAGAAAAGGGGTTTATATGCATTTATAGCAGTCATGAAGTTAGCTTTTTTTGTAAAGAAAACCTAAAATATAAATACTCAATACTTAAAACTCCAAAGCTAGCACAATTATGAATCTGTTAATATCAAAACGCTAATAGTTGAATATTGCCCAATTAAATGGCCTGTCTAACATATTCCTTTATAAATGATCATGGCTTTTATTGTTGAATTGCGTTTAATGATTAATGCTTGTAAAAGAGCTCCATCATGTTTGTGTATGTGACACTGATACACCTCTGAACCTCTTCTGACTTTGACCAGACTGTATCCGTGTCTTCAGGGCAGAAACAGTCCTCTGGAGAACTAGGTCAGTCAGATCAAACGTGTAACAGGCTGTCTGCTCATATAACCTTCCTTACTTTCTCCTTCCTGTGACATACACACACCTGGCATCTGACTTACATGATCAGTGATCTCTGCATTTATATTTAATAATGATTTAATAATAAAAAGTATTATATACAATTATATTGATTTATTATTATTAAAATATTACATATTATTGAGTATTATTATTGTTAAAATGATACAGTGATAAAGTCAAACGATGCTTGATATTTGTAACTGAAACTAACAGAATCTCTATCTGCTCTAACAAAGTGAACCTGTTAGTTTACAATTTAGAAAGTACAACATGTTTTCTCTGTACAGCTAAAGCCTGACTGAGGTTTACACCACTACAAATTGAACAAAGAATGTGTACACACTGAGATTGTATAATCCAAGCCTGGATTATTATGAGAGAGAGAGAGAGAAAGAGAGGGAGGGAGGTTAAGATAAAAAGATTAGTTACCATGTGGCTCTTGGAAGTGACCTCACAGTGGCCTATCATGTGAAGAGCTCTCAGCCTTCGAGTAGAGAACAATTCTGTACACAGAAGACTTATAAAAACCCTTGTGTGTGTGCGTGTGCGTATGTGAGCAAGAGAGAGACGCTTATTCACATGCTTTATATAATGCTGAGGTCTACAGAAAGAATACTGTTGAAATAAAACCATCTACATGAAATTGAAATCAAAACTTCTAATGGAACTTTCTGTGCCACACACACTCAAACAAGCGACCATGAAAAGCACAATTTATCATTTGCATTCAACTGAGAAGTGTTTGATTGCCAAATGGAGAGAATAAGGAAATGAAAGAAGACAGTAAAAAAAAATAAAAAAAATAAAAAATGCTGAGATGCCAGTTTCTGACAGACACAATGCTTAAACTACATCCCAATGCAGCTGGATAGACACTTTACGTATTACACACACACAGCACAAACAGAGTACGAGAGTAGATCTAAGATCAGTTTTCCGCCCTCATAGGAGAGTCAGTGTTTTCTAAACTCAAATGTTGGCTGGGGCTCTGTCGTAATGAAACACGTTTTTCTATTGGCAATCCCCTAAGATAAATGATAAGACTGGTTTAACTGCCCACACAGGCTGTGTGACTAGTTTGCATACTTTAAAGGGTTTTCTACAGTCTGTTTTTTTTCCAGATGAACAGATTGAATTTAGGCTTTTATTTACATATAATCATTCATCAACTGACACATTAGTTGTGGTAAACAGGAGCTCGAGCAGGTTTGCTTGACACGTGTAAGAACCAATGTTACACAGCACATTTAGGCTTCCACAAGAACCAATGAGGTTTGCTCTCGCTCGTCAAGCAGGTTCAGTTGAATGTTCTGTTTATGTTCATTATCAATGTTTAAATGTCAATAAAAGCCTAAATTAAATCTGTTCATCATATAAAGCAATCGAGTTTCTTTAGAAAATTTGGATTAAACAGCTCAATTCATATGGATTATTTTTACGATCTCTTTATGAACTTTTTGAAGCGTCAAAGTGGTAGTTGCATAGCTGTCAACAGAGGAATAGAAAGCTTTCAGATTTCATCAAAAATATCTTCATCTGTGTTCCGAAGATGAACAAAATTCTTACGGGTTTGGAATGACATGAGTGTGAGTAATTAATGACAGAATTTTTGGGTAAACTAACCCTTTAATAACATGATCACTTAGGATAGCCAAAATCTTATAGGCCAAGCAAACTACAGCAAAACATACTTGCCTATAAATGTAAAAAGTTCTTATATATATATATATATATATATATATATATATATATATATATATATATAAAGTAATCATATAATACAACATAAAGATACAGATGTTTGGAATAGATTTATGCCATTGTTTGAGGCTGAAAAAAAAAAAAACACTTCCTGAAAAACGTATTGCTTTTCTATATAGCGTTAAGCCTCAAATGTCAAATATACATTGGTTTAGTTTCTTCTTTACATAAAAAAGTAAAAATATGCATGCCATGTTATTATAATGTTACTGAATGTTATTAAAACAATTGAAAAACCCTTATAACCTGTAAAAGAAAAAAAAAAGAAAAAAATTTAATATAACACACAGAGTAATGCAAGTGAATTTTTTTTTTTATTCTTTTGTGTGTAATTACGCCTTTGAACGATTACATAATTGTGGCATCCGTAACTGTAATCACGATTACAATTATTCGATTAATTGTACAGCCCTATTGTGACAGTTAAAACAAGTATGTTCTGCATGGCATGAATGTGTTTATTATGAACGTATCGGACATACTACATTGCTCAGGTTGTCACTGTCATGTGACCAACAGCGCAAGTTGTGCCGCTTCACTGCCATTTACAAATCCTCTCACATGGTCTTATGGGATAGTAAAGGGTCTATTGAATGTGAATTCAGTATCTTGCCGGAAGTTAGTAGTAAGTCATCCAGTTTTATTAATTAATAATGAATGAATGAAATTAATTTGGAAATACTACTCTTTTCATATACTGCATTTTGCCTACTATATAGAGAAGTAGGCATAATACAGATGCAGCCTCTGTTTTATTTTGCATCCATTTAGCAAAGATAACAACAGAAAGACATGTTGTATATTTGTCATATGCCATTATTAGTATTATTTTGCATCCGCCAATTTTGGTTGCACTTTTACACAAGTGCGATATGACATAACATACCTAGGGAAAGGGATTGTATTCATATAGTAGCTAGGCGCAAAGTCCATAATATAATTCCCACAAACAAAAATCCTAAAAGAGATGTATTCACTCGCTCTCTTTCTTCTTTTCCAAATCCCCAGAGTAGAAGATTGATTCTCTCTTTAACTTCATTGGGAATGAGGCACACACCAGGCGACTGACGAGAGAGAGAGCTGTGCAGCTGTGTTAGCGCGTGTGTGTTGGCTAAGCTCTAATCCAGTCAAAAGAGCCCTGCTTTAGAGGTAATGTGATAAAACCAACAGCAAACCACACACACAAACAGCTCAAATCCTTTTTCCAAGCAAAGTGCACCAAGCAAAAACCTGGCTTTATATCTGCTTGTATTAAGTACTAGGAAAGTGTGAAATTCACAGTTGAAACGTCTGTCTATAAGGCCAACTGCATTTCTTGGTTTCTTGACTTTGTTCTCAAACTCTGGAATGTGCCACAAGAAACAGTTATGCTTTAATGAGGAAGTCACAAAAAAACAAAGCTTTCTACAAGTTCACTCTAGGGTAACAGGAAGAAACATTACTAACGGAATACATCCCATACAGTTACATTAATATCAATCATTTTCAACTACTCTGAACGAGTCTGAAATTGATTCGCAGATTGACGTTTTATAAACATCAGTCACTAGTCTTTAATTAAAGTAGCCCATTTCAGCATAATGGTTATTCGACCTTCTTCAATACATACTTATTTGTATTTATATGCACACTAAAATAACAGAATAGCATCTTCTGGTGTTTAGAAATCAAAAGTATCTATGCTACTTCCTCTGTATTACTACACCACCGCTGGGATGAGTATCTGAGAACTGAATAGGTGCTGTTGACATGTAACTTTTTAAAAAAGTGTACAAAAGATATATTGGAAGCAAAACTGAATAAAAAAAAATAAAATAAAAAAAATCGTGCCCCCTCGGTTTAAACGCATCTAAAGCAAGTTTTTCTCTTTTATATCAAAACATCAAATAAACTGATTTTATAAAATAAAAAAATAAACCCCTTTAAAACACCACTGACTAGATGTGCCAGAAACTGAAACCCACAAGGTTTCTTCAAACTATACTCATAAACACGCTCATATAAATGAAAGATTATTTTAGCTGCCTTTGACTATACAATTACAGTCTCAGAATAAACTGTAAATACCAAAAACTAAGCTTTCTGTGACACAAGAAATAACTGTGCCTTAAATATGTTTAATCACAAACACATCACGAGCCATCCATTATCACACTGTTGATACTTTTAACACATATATCTGCAAGAAGTCACACATAAATACTCGGGTGTGTCCAGCATGCAGGTCCTGCAGAAACTTGCTCTGTCTGCTTGTCATGTGACTAAGTACACAAAAATTCAAGGGCCAGGGGGCAAAAACATGTAGACTGACTTCCACTACCTTAAACTGTACCCACTCATAAACGGAAACTCTTCATACATGCATAGTTATATTCTGTATAATACCGTTAGTGGGTTAGTGCAGAGCTCAAACCAAGCCTTGGGATCGAGCCTCCTTCGAGGACAGCATGACAGGTTCATTTACTATTAACTATTAAAGGGTTAGTTCACCCATAAATGGAAATTCTGTCATCATTTACTCACCCTCAAGTATGAACCTGTATGAATTTCTTTGTTCTGCTGAACACAAAGAAAGATATTTGGAAGAATGTCAGTAACCAAACAGATCTCACCCCAATTGACTACCAATTTTATTTTTCCTACTATGGTATTAGATGCTGTACACATAGGAAATATCTTCCTATGTGTACAGTAGAACAAAGAAATTCATACAGGTTTGTAACAACTTGAGGGGGAGTAAATGATGACAGAATTTTCATTTTTGGGTGAACTATCCCTTCAAGACTGGATAGGCAGGTGAACTTGTGAAACCTAGCTAGCTATAATTAAACCAAGTGACAGAAAGTCTATGAGGCAAGACATTCAAAAGGAAGAATGTTCACAATGAAGAAACAGTTTAAAACACATGCTAAGTTCTTAGAATTGTATTCATGACGGATTTGTATGGCTTTGAAAAACTTGTATAAAACTTTTAAGAATTTAAAAAGATTTTAAGGGTTTTTTTCCCCTACAAATTTAATGAATTATTTTAATATATACACCATTACATTTTTTGGGGAGTCCCACCACATTCAAAACTTTGCCTTGTCATAAAAGGGCCTGTTTACACCTGGTCACTTCATGCCTTTTCTCTGATCGGATAGCTATCCGATCGTAAAAAAGACAGGGTCTAAATGCCCTCCGAAACGCATTCGAGATTGATATAAATCCGATCACTCAAACCACTTCAGAAGGTGGTCTGGGACGCATTCCAGTCAAAACTGAACAGGTCTAAATGCATCTGGTTGTTGAAACCACATATGTAAATTTAACTCCTCCTAAAAATACTAAAAAATAAATGTGTGAGAGTGCGTTATGGGCTAAATAACATGTTATAGCCAGATATGACAGCGCTACTGCAGCACGCATCGCCGCATATGAGCAGCTGAGTATCTATTCAGCAAGAAAACGCGCAAATCAAACTAAAAGTACGTCGCAGGCGCTCAAAACACAATCATCTTCATTAAAAGTAAAGAGACTAAATGATCTTACCAGTGCTGTTGCCATACTCTCTCCTATTGCGGTCTTTGATTTTGAAATTAACTGATGATCAATAAAATGCAGCTCATATTTGTTGTTTTCGGTGACGTGAACTCCATGAAATCTATAGCACGGGAACTGAAGTTCGGATTTATATCCATTTTGCGAAGACACATTGATGTGGCCAAGTGTAAATGCAATCATTTTCATAAATCAGATCTGATCATAGAAAACGCATAAAGTGACCAAGTGTAAACAGGCCCAGAATGTGAAATTAAATCAATGTAAACATTATTTCACTGGTGGTTACATCACATCCTTGTATGTATTGTGTCACACGGCCACAAAGAGAGTTTAAAGGCTATATCACATATATACAATATTAGCAAGCACTTTAATAACACATCTACACTCATAAATCAATTCACACAAGACATAAGATGCATCCCAATTCACTTACCCATGGACTATTTTATGACTTTGTTTAGTATAAATAGTGCAAGTAGTGTGTTCTCACTAGAGATGTCAATTTACACAAATTCCATCGTCATTTAAATTAATGATCAATTAATCGATTAATCGTTACCCTTAAAGGGATAGTTCACCCAAAAATAAATTCTGTCATCATTTCCTCACCCTCAGGTTGTTCCAAAGCTGTATAAATTTCTTTGTTATGTTGAAAACAAAGGAAGATATTTTGAAGAATGTGGGAAACTGAACAGTTTTGGGGCACCATTGACTTCCATAGAATTTTTTTTTCCTACTATGGAAGTCAATGGTGCCCCAAAGCGGCCTGGTTACAAACTTTCTTCAAAATTTCTTCCTTTGTGTTCAGCAGAACAAAGAAATTCATACAGATTTGGAACAACTTGAGGGTGAGGAAATGATGACAGAATTTTCATTTTTGGGTGAACTATCCCTTTAATACTGCAATATGCGTCTACTGCAGTGGCTTATAGTCAACAGCAAGACAGGGTGTGCAAATGCTGCTCAAAACAACATGTTCCTCACCAAATGAATGAGAAGGGTTTTTAATCTAAATAAAAGGCTAGTAGGATTGTAAAATAAGTTGATGTGATCTATCATTTATTAAATTACTTATTTAATAATCAAATATAACGAGTAATACAACATGTCACCAACGCCGCCTCAGATGCGTGCTTGTCAATGTCCTGTTGGACGCACTCTTCCTTCCTTCACTTTGCTAGCGCGTTATTTAACTCAAAGAAATGCATCCTATATGAGATTATTTAGATATATACAAAATAAACATAACATTACAAATTATATCTGCACAAAATGACGCGAATGTACAAGTGAACTTGAACTAAGTTACGTGCTATTCATAATGTCATGTTGTGGACGCGCTCTTCCTGGAGCAACGCGATGAAATAAATAAAGGGCAACTAAACCCAAATAATTTACAATGTTTTATTACAATATTGTTTTTTTAATAATGTTATGCAATATGACAGTCCCAATCATAGTCATTATTAGTTTGAGCTGCATGCGCTTAAGCTGAAGATGATCACCGGCAAACTTTACTACAGCGTTAATTCTTAACCAAATGCATCATGCATGAGATAAATTAGTTATATAGATAGGCCTACACAAAATAAACACAATATTAAAACTTACATTTGCAAAAAACAAAAGGCTGCGAATGCACACGCAAACTAGTCATGATGAAGGTGTAAATCTATCTGTAAAATGGTCCCAAAAATAACTCCGGCGCACTCATTTTTCCTTGCGTCTGCTTTACATGTTTTGTGGTTGAGCAGCACGCATGTGCATGAACCTGCTTAATCGACGATCAATAAGTTTTATCGATTAATTCTATTATCAACAATTAATCGATGGTCAATTAATCACTAACATCCCAAGTTCACAGTGAAAATTCCACAAAAAAAAAAAAAAAAGTGCACTTTAAATTAACCACTTAAAGGTGCTCTATGTAAGTTTTTGACTGTACTAAAGCATAAAAATGCCATACTATGTTTGCAGATATTTATTAAACATGCTACGTTCACATACTCGTTTCTATGAAAACCATTGCTACAGACAGTTATTTTACTTTGAAATGTGTGTTCATGTCAGAATTTCTGTTTTTGTTTCGATCTGTGCAAGACTACACATTGCCAAGTTACCCAATAGTATTTCGCCACCCCGGGTTGCCAGTTGGCGCAAAGCACATGCAGCGAATTGCAGCCATGGAAGCCAGCAAACAAATTGGGTCAGAGATCGCAGATTCTACCCGACCTAAAAAGCCTCAGGATCCATCTAAAAATCTCGATGAACGGAAGCATATTAAAACACAATATCAACTCATCATAAATTAATAAATCAACTAATTATCTTACAGCGTGTAAGTCTCCTTGCCTTCCAATGTCTTTAGATTGGCATCCCATGTGAGCGTCGAGTCTGAGGAGGAGGGGGCCGGGCAAACAACATTTTGAATTTAGACTGCAGTACCCATTTCAACCACTAGCTGTCATTCTTACATAGAGCGCCTTTAATTGATCAAAAAAAAACAAAGTGTGGAATGTTGGACACTTCATGCACTCAACTGCCTGCTTTAATTACATAGCAGAGGGGGAGGGGCTATCAGACTCTGATGATGAATGAAAAATAACCTTATAAAGTTTATACACTACACGGATGAGTACATAGTGTATAAGTGCGTAATGTATAGTGCGTCAGATATATTTTAGTGGAATGTTTTGCTCTGTATACTTCCATTGTAAGTGCATTACAATGGAAGTATACAGGGCCCACTTTTGTTTATCTTTACAAACTCAGTGATGCATCATAATTGCTTTCTGTGGTAATCAACAACATCACAGACGCTGCAGAAGACTTCAGTTAAATCAAACTCAGAACATTCCTTTAATTTGTTTTCCTCCAGTAAACACATTGGAAGTCTTTTCCAATACAGGGGATGATATAAAATACCAGATCCGCCCTCATCCACAAATCTCCTGTCTTCACATTGAGCATTCTGGGGCACAGCCAGTTCCACAATCTTATTTGTGACACACACGCACACAATAGTACAGCAGTAAGTTATGGCCAGATAGGACAAAGTGTCACTACAGGGACACTAATAACTCTGAGTGAGACTCAGTGAGAGAGTGTTTCAACACTGCAAGCATTTGACATGTGGACACCAATACTGATGTTTTGTGTGTGTGGGGGGGGGGGGGGGGGGGGTGAGGTGGGCAATCAGTCCAATGTCCAGACATTGCATCAGTCCAATATCCAGACATGCTCCACACGCTGGTGAAGGTGTTGAGGGGGGATTCAACAGGTTACCCTGGAAACAACAGAATACCCATGACCATCACAATGTCCTCAGAAGAACAACTGCATTCTCAATTGCTTTTGCACGCTAAGTGGTTATATTTAGTGGACAAAATTGTCCCCAGAAGTTAGGTATGACAACACCTCCCTTTGGTGATATACTCATAGATAAAAACAATTTAAATATACAATTTCAAATATATAGACTTAAATGTATACATTTAAGTAGAATAGCAAATAATGTACTGAATATGTTAGTTTGCTTATGTGCTCAAGAGAATCATCTATTAAAGTCCACATCATATTAGCAAGAAACTATGCTTCAAAACACTTTAAGCTGTAGTTCCAAGCACAGATTTGCGAGTCTTTGTTAAAACAAAGCTTTTGGATTAAATGTCTACTTGCCCTGCCAACATTTTCACTGGTCTAAACACCAAAAACTGGTTCTCATTTAAAATGCAAATTTGTACATTTATTATTTAATTTAAAAATTTTTGTGAATTATGTCACATTTCTTTCTAGTATCCTCACATATTGTGCAAATGTACATATCTGGCAGCTTTATATGAGCATATGCACACACAGCAAGCAACGTGCAAGCAGTTTTATAACACATACACTAATAAAACAATTTTCTTTTGGTGCAATTTTTGCCCCACACACTTCCATTGTAATGGACATTGAATAATAAATATAAATAATTTAAAAATATTTATTTTTCATTATTATATCTTCTAATTTCCACAAAACTTCATCTGTCACCCAGCTAGATCCTTTTATCAAAGTTGGCAAACAATGAAAATGCATGTAAAAGCAATAGAAGTCCATAGTATGTCCTCATTTAGATAGATCAATAAACATTTTTGAGTTTTGCTACTTTGGGACGCCCATTAAAAAGCACAAACAATGTTTAGCCTCACTTGAGCATTACTGGTCACATGAACTCAGTGTATGGTTCCATTTGATCTGTCATTTAATCAATACTTCATCGCTTCATCCAATGGGATGATCCATAAAGACAGCTTCACTAACGCAACATGTTTATGATACGTCAAACCGTACACGTAAAACAATTCAATTACGAAAGGCTAATCGAATGTGTTTTACGTTCGTTCTCCATTAAAGCCAGGCTTAATAACGCACTAGCAAACACATTCAAAACAATCAATTAAGCCTATCAGCAACTCTTCCATTCACTAAATCACACTTCTGCACTAACAGCATGTAAATGTTTCCTCCAAGAGCCTCATTTAAACATGTACTGATGCGGCGCTGCTAATGCGCTCATTTTCTTCACTTAGAAGTACACAAACATACTTGAGGTTTATTATGACAAAACCAACATGTTCTTTTCTAAGCAGGGACTAGTCGCATTAAAAACAAAAAACAACGTGGGCGCAGCTTCAATCTGGCAAGCACATTGTCTTAGCGCCAGGGGTCAGGAGGTCTACACACGCTGGACACAGAAGCGTTTGTTCTGCTTACAACAGCCCGACTCAAGACCTAAGCACATGCCCCAGCATGCCACCATCACCCCAGTTTTAAAACGCATGACAATGTGGTTTAGGCGTGTGCGCAAGAGATACTTGGGATTTTGATTTCCATGAATTGAATGGTGAAGCATCGCCATTTACCTCTTTCCATTATGAGGAAACACCAGTGTAACCGGTCTAACTGGGGTTAAGTATCATTATTATTTTATCCAATGACCTTTGAACACTCTTTGGAGAGAGACAGTTTGTGTACACTCTGTTACAATAATAGTTTTAGGTATTGCTTAAGTATTTTATTACTCAGCATTTTTTTTTTTTTTTTTTTTTTTTAAATACCAGACTTAGTCACAAAAACGCTGTTGGATAAACTGAACAAATAGAATGGCAGAATCCCAACTGACTCTTTTAGGATTTTTTTTGTTTTTTTTATGAGGAATGCTTGCGCAATATGCATTGATCATGCAAATAACTCATATCTCAGACATGTACTGTTTAAAAGTTTGGGGTCAGTAAGATTTTAAGAAGTTTCTTGTGCTCACCAAGGCTGTATTTACTTATGAAAATACAGTAAAATATAATATATTGTTAAATATTATTACAATTTCTGTTTAATATACTGTAAAATGTAATTTATTTATGTGAAGGCAAAGCTTTTTTCAGCATCCATTACTCCAGTCTAAATCCAGCGAATTTGGCGTCAAAAAACATTTATTAACAATGCCGAAAACAGTTGTGCTGCTTAATAATATATCTGCGAACACCGTGATACATTTTTTTCCAGGATTCTTTGATGAATAGAAAGTTCAAAAGAACAGCATTTATGATGTCAGCATGCTGTGAGATGTCAGTCCAAACGTAAATATTATCGTTTGTATCGCCCATGAAAATAAAACTTGAATTAACCCACTATTTTGAAACTATCAAGTCCTAATGTTTTAGCAATAAACAGCAATGAAAGAATTTTCTGAAGTATATGTTGCCATTGTAAGGTTTAAACAGAGACACTATATTGTTGTATAGGCTACACAGCATTAGCCTATACAAGTTTGGCATTTTAGACGCAAGTATTAACAAAAGACCCCTACAACATTTAAACGTGGTTTTACTACAGTTATAAAACCCTAGCAATATGCAAATAAAAACATACCAATACCATGGTAAAGAAAGATAGTAAAACCGCGGTATGCAAAGCAAAACCACCGTTTCAACACCATTGTTACAGCAAAACAATACTGCAGTGCTACTATAGTAAAACTATATGGATATTTCGGGTAAGCACGAGACTGATAAACAAGAAAATCTTAGAGCATGAACCATGAACAGCAGAAATACATCAGATCATATGATATTCACACATATGCAGAGTCTGAGGGTTAGATAACATGCTGCATGGATGGATTAAAAAGACTCAAGCATAACTAACCATGTCGCAGTGTAAGAAAGAGTTCCTCTCGAGTTCAGGTAAAGTTCTCTCGGCGCTGGGCATAGTTCAGTCCACTTCGGTCCGGACAAACTGGACTCTCATGTGCGATTACTGCGGTCTACTTTGCTACATTGTGTCACGGGATGCGGGGCGCCGCCGCGCGCTCTCGGTCCTCTTTGTAATCTGCGCGACACACACATTCACTACTCAGTCACTCAACCCTGGTGCACATTTATCTGGAGAGAGAGAGAGCGAGCGAGAGAGAGAGCGCGAGAGGGCGGACTCGCGCAGTTCGTCATTGCGTCACAGCCTTTTAGGGGAGGTACTACAGGTGGTAAAATGTTTTTGTTTCCATTTACAAAAATATAAATACGTAATTTTAAAGTGCACGTAAAACTACACATGAACTACTTTTAGGTAAGCTCAAATTTTAGGCTTTGGTTTTGGGAAAAGTTGTTATTTTAACTAACCCTATTACATTTCATTTTTGAAATAAAGCTTAAATAAAATATAAATAGAAAAACATAAATTTTAAGAAACTTAAACAAAAATAAAAAAATTGCCTTGGCAACTAACTGAAATAAATACATTTAAAGGGATAGTTCACCCAAAAATGAAAATTCTGTCATCATTTACTTACCCTCAAGTTGGTACAGGTGCCTCATGGTACAGCACTAGCCTCAAGTACCTTATTGCTTTTATAAAATGGTTACCACACAATACAAATATTAAAGCCAAAAATATGCATCTTTCATCAAGCAAACTTTCAATAAAAGGCTTCCTTCCGCCAGAAAAAATAGTCCCTGACCGTGAACAGCAACAGAAGTTACATTATTACGCCATTAGATTACAGCAAAGAATGTCTTTATGAGTGTGTCAGTCAGTAGCAAAGACTTTTACATTGAAAAGACTGAATTGTTGTTCACATGGAACAAGACGTAACTGACAAATGCTTTGACTAGCGCTGTCAGTCACGGGAAAACCCCTTAACTGTTAAAAGGACAGGATAATACTTCGGACATTTAAACAGATTTTTTATTATGAACATAGGACTGACCTGAAGGAAAATGCTAAATCTGAATGCAGGTAATAAACTCGCTCACTCAATCTTTTTTTCACAACACTCTTCTACATAATACAGTAAGCTTCAATGAACAATATCAACTGAGAACATACAGTTTACGTTGCTAAGAGTGGTTGCTAAGGGTGTTGTGTAGTGATACACAGAACTTATGGGTGAAGCGGTCATAGCCGTGTTTTATCATGAATAAAACACAGCTATTGACCAATCAGAATCAAGGACAGGAACTGTTTTATAAAGAAATTTATACAGGTTTTGAACAACCAGAGGAAGAGTAAATGATGACAGAATTTTCATTTTTGGGTGAACTATCCCTTTAAGTATAGAGGTACAAAGTCTAAAACTGAAATAAAAATAAATGAAAGCTAAATAGAAAAATAAAAAAATAGCAAAATGACAAGAGCACATAAAATTTACCTAAACTAAAATTAAAACTGAAAATATAAAAATAAAAGTTGATTTCTAATAAATACTATAGTAGTGTATAAATATAGTAATGCTAAAATAACCCTGGTTCTGTTTTAATGAAACATCATATTAAAGTTTTAAGAGCAATACATTTTATTAAAAAAACATATATTAAACATATATTCAGATATTACTGGAATTTTGATTAATAAACCACATTTATTTTCTCCTGTTGCATCTTATTAATTTATAAGAACACAAAATACAGATCTAATAATAAGGTCCAACAACAGATTTAATATCCAGATTTTCATTTTGTCTACCCCAAACACAGACTATTCCCTCATGCACTAACAAGTACAAGCATCTGAGAAAATTAAATATTAAAACAATATAAGCGTGATCATTAAAAAATTACAGCATCTCTTACTTGAGTAATTATTTACCTGACCTGGACAGAAACTGCAATTCACAACACGTCACCCGATAGTCTCGAACCATAAATAACCATCATATCTTACAGCATTAATGTTTCAGAGGAGAATCCTTTTCAAATGAGTGCTGAATTTTTAAACATCTACTGGTCTGAAAGAGTCACATCAAGCTCATTTAGGGTGTGTCAAGCTTTACAAACCACTGTCTATCTGTCTAGCTTTCAAACACACACACACGCACACAAAGAGAGAGAGAGAGAGTGTGTTGTCTATTAAGGTGAATGGTCAGTTCCACAAGTTCAGAGCTATTGTTTATTGAATATGCCTGTGCCTTTTATCTGTTAACCTGTTGTTTACTACATGGATTAACAAACAAGGAGCTTTAATATCAGTTATGTACCTACATAATTTTAATGTTTAATAGTAATAGTTACGCTTGCTTTAGCAAACAGCACTAATTATGATGAAATAATAAACCTCAGCTACTCCACTGTATGAGACAGTCACTAAGTGAAAGTAATTTGTTTCCCAGGGGTACTGTTACATTTATTCCCCATCTGCCCTGCCGTGCTGCTAAATAATTACATTTTTAGTTGCACAAATCCCTGTAAGCACAGAGGTCTGGTGAGGGTCACAGAGGGGTCAGCAGGGTCAGAAACTGTGTTGTTTGGGGGTGCTAGATCCAAAACTGTTTTAGCATTGCTTTAGGGCATGAATAAACAATACAAATGTTTGATTCATTATTTTATTTATTTATTTGTTTGTTTGTGTGTGTGAGAGTGTAATGGTACAGTTATGACTAAAGTAATATGTGGTTATGAAAAACAAAATAACTTTTCAACAATATCTAGTGATGGGTGATTTTAAAACACTGCTTCGAAGCTTTACGAATCTTTTGTTTCGAATCAGTGGTTCGGAGCGCGTATCAAACTGCCAAAGTTACGTTAACCATTGAAATTTCGAAACACTTATGACATAACGAAGCCTTGTTTACTGAAATCACATGACTTTGGCACTCCGAACCACTGACTCGAAACAAAAGATTCGTAAAGCTTCGAAGCTTCATGAAGCAGTATTTTGAAACCGCCCATCACTAGATATTGTTGAATAAAGTCGTTATTCCGTTTTTTTGACGCACAAAAAGTATTCCCATCACTTCATAACATTAAGGTTGAACCATTGTAGTCACATGAACTGTTTTAAATATGTCTTTAGATTTCTGGCACTGAGAGTGTTAATTGTCTTGCTAGCAATAGGGGCCTCACTGAGCCATCGGATTTCATCAAAAATATCTTAATTTGTGTTCCGAAGATGAACGAAGGTCTTACGGGTGTGGAACGACATGAGGGTGAGTAATTAATGACAGAATTTTCATTTTTGGGTGAACTAACCCTTTAAGATCTTTTTGATGAAGTCTGAAAGGTTTCTGTCTCTCCATAGAGACCCAAGGTCCAGAATGGTAGGAAAAACACATCATTAAAGTACTCCATGTGACTCCAGTGGCTTAAACCCAATTTTATGAAGCAACATGAGTGCTTTGTTTGTGCAAAAAAAAGTTACAAACTGCCAGAATTCAAAATATAAAATGAGTTGCCACAGGAATATTTTGTATATTTGCATACGCTCTATATGACTGTCAGTTTATACTTTCAGGTTGACTTCTGTCATTCCAAAAGTTTAGTATACTATAAGTATATTACACTGAATAAGATATACAGTTTAAACATGTTAGTACATTTGCATTTTGTTTCCTGTCAGCTGTGCATAAGAATCAACAATCAGCTTTAAATAAATTCTTCATTGATTTTGTGATTACTGTCTAAGTAGATTTATGCCGCAATAAAATTCACGTTTTTTTGACACGTATGCCACTGCAGATGCTGAATATGTGCAATGTCCATTTCATTTTTATTTTCTACAACAAATTTACAGCAAAAGACTTTCAGACTGAAAATAGTTACCCACCATGCTGGACTATGACCAGCTCTAGGACATCTAATCTCTTGCAGTTTTCTAAACAAATGGAGAGCATAAAATATTCATCAGAAGAAGGGCCTACTTTAAGGGCTACAGGGCTATTTCACACACTTGAAATAGCCCTGTTGATAACAACAGCTATACACACACACACACACACACACACACAATAGTTTGAGACACCCACACCTGCTTACTCTCCATGCTACTTGTAAGAGCTTGCACATAGTTCATACCAGAGCAAATAGTGTGTCTATCTAGAGTTCTGCTTTCCTGTCTAAAAAATGTACAAATATGTAGACAGATTACCTTAATTTTAGACTTATTGTGAAGACCATTACCATGTGACGTCAATCCAGTGAGCCCCAACCACTGACCCTGAAACACGTTGGTCAATGTGACAGCAATTAGTGAGATTAGAAAGTCCAATGTCACAAAAACCGTGAGCACATAAATGGTCAAGATTTCATCTGCAAAAACAGTTTTTTAAATGTTTTCCTTTTCAGTTTGTCACACATAATGTGCAACCTGTGCCACTGTGTTGTTATTAGAACCTGATTTTTGTTGTTAGTATTAGCTTGTTTTTCTAAGTATTTCTGTGGCTGTTAGATTGTTGATATGTGGTTCTGATAAGTGCTCTGAGTGGTTGTTAGCATGTTGCTGCGTGGCTGCTAGCATTTCCATTTATGCATTTAGCAGAGTTTTATTCAAAGCAACTGCTAAAGTGTTTTGAGTGGCTGTTAGCATGTTGCTGTGTAGCTGCTAGCATGTCCATTTAGCAGACACTTTCATTCAAAGCAACTGCTAAAGTGTTCTGAGTGGTTGTTAGCACGTTGTTAGCATGTATGTTATTGTGGGTCCGTCTCAATCAGATCATCAGGTCATGAATCAGTATATCTTGTACACGGAATGCCCACTGGTTTTCACAGTGCATTGTGGGACTTTTTACAGAGCAAATGTTTCAGTGAATCGGAAGGATTTTGCGATTGAGACAGCCCTGACTACCAAACTAGGGAGCTGATTGAGGTATTCTGAGTACTTGTTAGCATGTTGCTATGTAGTTGCTATAAGGTGTTCTGAGTGGTTATTAGTGCATTCCTAAGTAGTTGCTGCTAGTGTGTTGGTTGGTTACTAGTGATTGCTTATACTGGCCTTTTTTTCTTTTTTTTTTTTTGCCAAGACATCACCATTGAATCATCTTTAAGATGTAACCATTTTTGTTTGTTCCAACACAAAATGCATATGAGAGTTCTGAAGCAGCTGCCTCTCATCCAACCTCTGCAAGAGCTGCATGCATTTTAATATCATGACCTAAATCACCCATACAGACAGATGGAAATGAAGCTGTTTCAGTGACCTACAGACTGTATCTGCCAAACATAATTAAATGAATAAATCATCGCATTTGTCCTCCCATGAACTCACAACTGCTTCTGAGTTTGGGGATGTTTCTGAAATACATTCAATTCACAATGCTTACAGCATCAATTTAAAATACTGGATATAAAACTGTAAAACAGAACAATACTAAAAGAAAAGTTTGCATCAAAACATAAGTTTACAACAAAATACATATAGAAATACAGACACTATTGTGTTAATATAAAGCATATATTTTATATAATTGGGTCAACTACTGGCACTTATGTCCCACAGAGGCTCATTTGTATTAATACTTTCAGATTTCAACATTTTTTTTTAAGTTTCAACTTTTGACATATACGTTACTACATGTACATACTATAGTAACAACAGTAAATTATGCATAATTATAAGTAACTAACCCTAAACCAAACCCTAACTGTAACTCTATAGCAAATACAAGTAGTTGATTATTATTACTCAGTACTTATTTGAGGAAGTACAATGTAACTACGTCACCTTAAAATAAAGTGTAACCCTTTATTCCATGCCTTCATTTTTGATTTTTCCTAAATCATATCCCTAGTGAAAAAATCTATACCAAAATGTATTTAAAATAAATTTATTTCATACTAAGTATAGTACAAATTTATTAACATTTTTACTGACATATCACTGGAGTCTTACTGATATAAATACATTAATTAAACTTTATTTGGAGTACTTCTTTATTGCACAATGCACATTTCTTAATATTAAGCCTAAAATGTGTGTTAATATCACTATTAGTAAGGATAGTATGATCACTGTATTATACAGTACAAATACACGGATTAGTTCACTTTAAAATGAAAATTACCCCAAGCTTTACTCACCCTCAAGCAATCCTACCTGTATATGACTTTCTTCTTTCTGATGAACACAATCAGAGAAATATTAATAAATATCCTGACGCATCCAAGCTTTATAATGGCCGTGAACGGGACCAACGAGTATGAAGCTCAAGAAAGTGCATCCATCCATCATAAACGTACTCCACACGGCTCCGGGGGTTAATAAAGGCCTTCTGAAGCAAATTGATGCGTTTTTGTAAAAAAAAAACAAAATAAATCCATATTTAACAAGTTATCGCTTCAGAAGGTCTTTATTAACCCCCCGTGTGGAGTATGTTTATGATGGATGGATGCACTTTCTTGAGCTTCATACTCGTTGGTCCCATTCACGGCCATTATAGGGCTTGGACCCGTCGAGATATTTATTAATATAACTCCGATTGTGTTCATCAGAAAGAAGAAAGTCATATACACCTAGGATGGCTTGGGGGTGAGTAATTTTTATTTTAAAGTGAACTAATCCTTAAAGTATATCTTTAGTTGGACCTTGTGGATAACTAAAGTGTGTTATGTACAAAATTAGTTGTTTCAATTTAGCAGGCTTTAAGTATATTAACTTAGTATACCAAAAGTACAATGGCAGGGTATTTATATCAAGTACATAAATATGTAAATGTATTTGTAGTTGTCACGGGTGGTTGCAGGCAAACAGACGAAGATGAAGAATAGTGTTCCAATTGGAAGTTTTAATGACAATAAATCCTAATAACAGGTAAACAGGCTGAGCAACACTAATTGTAAGAGTGACCAGACACTGAATGAAAGGCAGGTATAAATTAGGTACTCAAACAAGGTAATTAATGACACACAGCTGATACAAACAAACTCATAATGACAGAAGCTATGACAACCAAGGAGTGGTGGGAAAATAAACAAAGGGAGACAGAAACTAGTAAAGTCCATGATAACTAAACAAACTGAACATAACTGTGACAGTAGTATACTTAGCATGAAATAAATGTATTTTAAATACATTTTGTATATTTATTTTTCACTAGGGATGTTTTAATCATATATTGTATGTCTAAATCATATATTTTTGTGGTGTCATTTCCATCACAACCAACAATAAAATAAATATATCATAAATATTCACTATTGAAATGAAATAAATTAGTGAAAAGTGTGAAATATGTTTCAAAGGAATTTAATTTCTAAAATTCTACAGGCCAAAAGTGCAGATGAAGGAAAACCCAGTTACTTTAATCATACCCCTAAAAGAATACTTTTAGAATAGAAAATGTTAGTCAGAATTAGGTGACTTTACTTCTGTCCCCAACGTAGGATGTATCTAAGTAGATCTTTTGTTTCTGTTACTAAATTACGTGTCCTCACCCACCTCCTGTCACACACACACACACACACACACACACATACACAGATGTCAAAGTGTGACAATAGGTGTCGTAAAGGCCATGACTTCTATTTTTAACAATCAGTGGAAAACGTAATCCATGAGAAAGCCCACAGGCTGTGTTTCTATCCAGCTGAAAGCTTTTCTACTAAAAACGAGCCAAAACAGAGACTGACAGATTGATCTTAGATAGGTTCGGTACTGATCACGCAGAAACCACATGAAATTCAGCATAATACATGAGGTTTTGTAACAAGATAAAATGGAAAAAAAGGAAGAGGTTCAGTTTAACTGCGGTTCCATCTATTTCCATGCCACGCTATGCAAATGGTCCAGAGTCAAGAAATCCAAAAAACACCCCAAAAAGTCTGTCATCGCTTACTCACTCTCATTTCGTTCTAAACATTTTCATTTCAGTATGTATATGCACAAATTAAATGTGAAACCTCAGGAGGGGAAGATTTTCAGTGAATAATGAGGTTAGTTCACCCAAAAATGAAAATTCTGTCATTAATTACTCACCCTCATGTTGTTCCACACCAGTAAGACCTTCGTTCATCTTCAGGACACAAATTAAGATACTTTTGATAAAATCCAATGGCTCAGTGAGGCCTCCATTGACAACAAGATAATTAACACTTTCAAACACCCAGAAAGCTACTAAAAACATATTTAAAATAGTTCATGTGACTACAATGGTTCAACCTTAATGTTATGAAGCGACGAGAATACTTTTTGTGCACCAAAAAAAAACAAAGTAATGACTTTATTCAACAATCTAGTGATGGGAGATTACAAAACACTGCTTCATGAAGCTTCGAAGCTTTACGAATCATTTGTTTCGATTCAGTGGTTCGGAGCGTGTATCAAACTGCCAAAGTCATGTGAACCATTGAAATTTTGAAACACTTACACTTACTGAAATCACAGTTTGAGATCGTTTGATAAGTGCTCCGAACCACTGATTTGAAACAAAAGATTCGTAAAGCTCCGAAGCTTCATGAAGCAGTGTTTTGAAATTGCCCTTCACCAGATATTGTTGAATAAAGTCGTTATTTTGGATTTTTTTGGTTGAACCACTGTAGTCACATGAACTGTTTTAAATATATTTTTAGTACCTTTCTGGGCATTTAAAAGTGTAAATTAACTTGCTGTCAATGCAGGCCTGACTGAGCCATCGGATTTTATCAAAAATATCTTAATTTGTGTTCTGAAGTTGAACGAAATGTCTTACGGGTGTGGAATGACATGAGGGTGAGTAATTAATGACAGAATTTTCATTTTTAGGTGAACTAACCCTTTAAAACTCAGTATGGGCTTTAAATTTATTTGTCCTTTAAAATTAAAGTGAATGGGGACTGGGGACTTTGTCCAGCTCCCAAACAGCCAGAGTGAAATTAAATGGACAAAAGCAGCATGAATGCTATAACAGGTTGAGCTAGCTTGTTAGTTACTCATTTTGAATTATCACTCTCTTACCAGTCATACCACTCTCTTTTTCTCTTCCTCTATCTGCCTTCCTCTATTCAGTCTTCCATTTTATTGTCCTTAGTGCATACGCTAGTGCACTGTTCATTAGTCTCTCTAACACTCCAACTTTGGACTCTTTTATCCTTTCCCTTGTTCTTGTCAGTGAATTAGTGCTGTGAACTGCAAAAAAAAAGACAAAGAGATTGAGACCTGAGAGATAAAAGAAAGAAAAATGACCTTCGTCCTTTCAGTTCACTCAGCCCCCTGCAGGACATGACATCACTACTGCGTAGTTTTGATCATCTAAGGGTGAGATGAAAAGACTTGGTTTACACACACACACACACAGGAATGCATCAGTTGGTCATCCTTTCATCTCAGCCAATAACTGGTATCTCTTTCATGACACACGCCAGAGTTGGGGTCAAAAGCTCATCCCTTATGATCAAGACGCAAAGGAACGGTTTTACTTTCCACCGAAAGTTTCCATCAAATACTCCTTTATTTATTTATAAAGAATAGAGAGCTACAACAAAAAAGAAAATCTCGTCATCATTTACTAACCTTCATGTTGTTCCAAACCTGTATGAATTTCCTTCCCACAGTTACAAAAGATATGAAAAATTATATTTCAGCCACAGAAGCTTTGCATTTGCTGATAATATGAGGTGGGAGGAAAAAAAAAACCCATTTTAGTGCTTTTGCGAGCTAAATTTAAGTTTCTTGAGAGAACATGAAAGTAATAATTTTTCCTTCCATCTCTTTTTTTTTTTTTTTCCATCACCATGTCCCCCTTTAGGAACTCTGTATATTCTTATTATTCGTTTCACGGACAGTGCGCAACATACAGTGGATATAAAAAGTCTATACACCCCTGTGAAAACAGCTTGGTTTTGTGATGTAGAAACTGAAACAAAGATAAATCATATCAGAACCTTTAATATAAAACTACTGCATGCAGTGCCACTGAAAAACAAATGACACATTTCAGAGAAAAAATGATTTTACATAGCTGAGCCATATTTCTGTGATTTCATCTTCCATGTTAACAGTGCTGCCTATTGGTAGATCTATTTTCAGCATTATGTAGTGTGTAGTGTAATACTCACTGTAAACCCTAACACTCAAAATAATTAATTGGTTTGAGTAGGACAAACTTAAATTAAACAAACTAGTTCAGTCAAATTAACTTTTATGGGTATTTAGCACTTTCTTTTGAGTTCACAGAAATGATATATTTTAAGTAAACTGAACTGTTTAATTATTTTGAGTTTTATGAACTCATTTCTTTTCATTTAGACAAACTTAAGTTTAACTGAAACTGGGCTGGGATTTCTATTCCCCAGAATGCTTTGCCCATGGCAGTCGAAAGGGAGAGTAAATGCTAAAATTAAGTGTTATATAATGTTTTTTGTGCAAGATTAATGTTAAGTGGGAGATTTAGTAGCAATTAATGTTTTGTTATGCTAATTTAGAAGAGTTTCTGTTAATGTGGGTTTTTGGAGAGTTTTTACGTTTTGCGCGTGTGGCTTGTTTTGAGAACAGGTATATTAAATGTTTTATATTGCTGTACTCGTTCAGCAAGAGCTATACCATGCTATTGCTAACATGCTAGCAAATTAACAAGTTAGCATTTTCTGAACTGTTATAGCTAGATAAGTTTCCACTAATAAAAATGTTTATGTTGAGATTACGTGATAATTTTAAGTTAAATGTATGAATTAGTTTACCTAAATATTTCATTTAATAACAATTAAAATATATGAGTACAAAATAAAATGCAAGTTCTGCTTGCTTAAACTTTGAATTTCATAACTTAAAAATTCTGATATAGCCGATTACCTCAATTTTTTTTTTTTTAGTTTTGCCTACTTATTCAGGTTTACAGTGCTGTAGTATATAATATATATATATATATATATATATATATATATATATTTTTTTTTTTTTTTTAATGAATGAATTTATGTCTTACACAGAAGAATTAACTAGAGCTCATGCCAGGATGTCTTGAAAGGTTTATTTCGTTAAAAATCTTACTTTGTTAGTTCTGGAACCCTACTGTTGCACTCTATTGTCTTCAAGATCAAGAGCACTGGAATAAAACTGAAGATCTGACATGTCACGCAACCTTTCGCTTAATATCTCTAATACACAAACATAAACAGACATAAATCACACACAGTCTCTAGAGGAGGTTTCACTGGAAGTCTTGCTGTCACATTATTAATGATTCATCTTCCTGACTATCATTTAGAAGTGAATTATTGATGAATATAGTCTGTGTGTGTGAAATGACCAAAGACTTGAGTCTAAATATAGCTCTTCTTTAATTAATGAAATTAACAGGTCAGTGGAATTGCGTTCAGATTTGCTATGTTCCTTAAATATTGACAAACCAGTAGGAATTATAACACTTCTTTAAGCATTTATTGGTTTTTGGTGTCATTTTAGAGACTCTAAACTCTTTAGTGCAGAAAAAAAGAAAAAAAAAAAAAAAAACACAACACAACACAAAAGGAAGTTTCCACCTATGTTACCCAGAAGAATTCCCATAAAAATCACAGCATGAATCTGTCTCCTCCTTTCATATACTGCTATTTCTGTGACGTACTGTCATTTCTCAGTTTGTAAAAACAAGCAAAAATTGTGTTTATAGAAAAGCACTTAGAAAGGAGGACTATGGTGCAATGCATTCCAGAGAGTTTAAAAGCAGAAATGTAAAGCTTGTATTTTTGGTTAAGGAATTATATTAAATACATCCATACAAAAAGTTTTGGAATGACCTGGAATGAGTAAATGATCATACATTTCATTTTTGTGTGAACTATAGCTTTAGCACCATTTTCTAGTATGCTAATGTGTATTGAATGGTTAAAGGGATATCTCACCTTCAATTTGTTCCAAACCTGTATGAATTTATTTCTTCTGTTAAACACAAAAGAAGACAGCGGTGAAGTTGGAGTTAGAAATTTATACAGATTTGGAACAACTTGAGGGTGAGTAAATGACAGAATTTTCATTTTTGGGTGAACTGTCCCTTTAAGTTACTGTGTTTACTACCTTTACATGGTCATGACAATGATTAAATAAATTTTGCACAGTTAAGTTTAACAAGTAATTCTATCACACTATTCTTGTGTTACCATGTACTATGTTTAAGTCTTGTGACTACTGACTCTACTTGCAAAACACTGTATTTTAATGTTTATTTCGAATACAAAACCTGGCCCACAGATTTCCTTTTGAAGCACATTTACTGAAAACACAATTTTAGATTGCTGTTATAAGATAAGGAAAGACTCAATTATTTTCTGTGACATCACAGATACTGTTGATAGAACGTAACCCGAAACATTTATTTAGGTACATTATGTACATAGAGCATAAAACAATGTGCAATATAAACAGATCATAAACAGACTTGACACAGTGTTCCTTGCACTTCCTGTGACTGATTGATTCAGTGCGGAAAACAACTGTATGAAGTACTGTGTACCCTTTGCATCTAAAACCTTAAATCTAAAAAGTTTTTTGTCACACACAGAACACTGATGATAACAGTGTAAAACTTGTCATAGTAATGAATTTGTACTATAAATCTGTATATCCTCCGATATATCTTTCAAATGTGCTCAAAAATAGCTGAGTGTGTAGTGTCCATCAGTTCTCTTTCAACAGGGAGTGGCTGCTGGATTGGAAAAGCTATTTGTTTTGCACCTTTTCCTGTTGATAAGGCCTCAACCCCATCCTACATGCTTTGTCTTCCTCTCCTTACACCCTCCACTGCAGAAAAAATAGAGATGTGCTGTTAACCAATATCTGGGCCAGCGCTAAATTTATCACATTAGGTTCCTCAAAATAAGGACATATGGAATCTCTTATAAGATGATGCAACATTACACTGAGATTCAAAATGCATAGCATATCTATTATGTTCTGTGATACTAAAACTTATTTGCCATTCACTTACATTACTGGAATTATAAGCCATGAACAAGACCAGACCCACCACACATTAAAAATTTAGATTTTTACATTTTTGAAGAGAATATTAGGGGCCACAATGATGCTAGGATGTTCTGGGTGGTTACCAGAGTGTTGCTATGCAGTTGATATTTGGTGTTGCAATGTGGGTGTTCTAGAAAGTTGCTATGGGGTTGCTAGGGTGTTATAGATGGTTGCCAGGGTAATATATGGTTGCCTGGGTATTCCAGGTGCTTTCTTGTGTGTTACTATGAGGGGTTCCCAGGGTGTTGCTAGGGTATTCTGGGTGGTTGCCAGGGTGATATATGGGACTATGCGTTGTTGGGTTAATATATGTTCACCTGGGTGTTCTGGGTGGTTTCTTGGTTTTACTATGCAGTTGTTCAAATCTCATAAGTAGTAGCCAGGGTGTTGTTAGGGTGTTCTGAGTGGATGTCAGGGAATATATGGTTGCCTGTGTGTTCTGGGTGGTTTCTATGGTGTTATTTGAGGTTGCCAGGGTGTTGCTTGGGTGTTCTGAGAGTTTGCTGGGGTAATATACAGCCAAGTGTCTGGTGTTGTTTCCTTGGTGTTTTATGAGTTGTCAGGGTTATACAGTTACCTGGGTTCACCGGGTGGTTTCTGGGTTTTACGATTCAGATGTTAGAGTGTTATGAGTTGTTTCCCGGGGTGGCTAGGGTGTTCTGGCTGGTTTATAGGATGTTACTATGCAGTTGTTTGAGTGTTATGAGTAGTAGCCAAGGTGCTGTTAGGGTGTTCTTGGTGGATGCCAGGGTAATATAAGGTTGCTCAAGTGTTATGGGTGGTTTCTGTGGTATTTCTGGTGGCTGTTAGGGTGTTCTGGGTGGTTTATAGGGTGTTCTGGGTGGTTGCCGGGCTTATATGCAGCCCAAGTGTTCTGGGTGATTTCTAGGGTGCTGATATGCATTGTCAGGGTAATATACGGTTACCTTGGTATTCCAGGTTGTTTCTGGGTTTTATTATGCAAATATAAGAGTCCAAGAGTGGTTCCCAGGGTCTTGCTAGGGTGTTCTGAGGGGTTGACAGGGTAATATGTTGTTGATCGAGTGTTCTGGTTGTTTTCTGGTGTTACTATACGCTTGTTAGAATATTATGAGTGGCTCCCAGGGCGTTGCTAGGGTGTTCTGGGTGGATGCCAGGGTAATATATGGTTATCTGAGTGTTCTGGGTGGTTTCTATGATCTTACTGGTGGCTGGCAGAGTGTTGCTAGGGTGTTCTGGGTGGTTTCCAGGGTAATATGTTGTTGATCGAGCGTTCAGGTTCGTTTCTATGGTGTTTCTAGGAGCTTCTTATAATATTATGAAAGGTTTCCAGGGTGTTGCTAGGGTGTTCTGGGTGGATGCCAGAGTAATATATGTTTATCTGAGTGTTCTGGGTGGTTTCTAGGGTCTTAGAGGTGGTTGGCACAGTGTTGCTAGGGTGTTCTGGGTGGTTGCCAGGATAATATACAGTTGCCCAAGTGTTCCTGGTCGTTTCTAGGGTGCTGCTATGTGTTGTCAGGGCTTCCTGAATGTTTTACTATGCAGTTGTTAGGGTGTTATTGGTGCCTGCCAATTTGTTGCTATGCAGTTTCTGGGGTGTTTCTAGGGTGTTCCACATGGTTGCTAAGGTAATAGTAAGAGATCAGTAATCTGAACACCTCAGCTCAACAAATCGCACAGTATAAACAATAGTAATACTTGAACTTAACCAGTACCTAATTGCAGATACCGCTAATAATGAAAAAAGATGCTGCATGGAAAGGATTAAATATTCACCAACGGCAATGTTATGTGCATATGTAAAGCACGGCACATTGTAACTCAGAGACCTGACGTTTATCTGACATATGAATACACCCTATATACACTACACTAACAGCTGCTTATTCATGGAGGTATGAAAATTTAAACCACTTGGCAGTGTGAAATGACACCATGCTAATGTGCATATCCATTATTCATTACTTCAATCCATTTTGCAGTGAACTTGTGTGTGTGTGTGTGTGTGTGTGTGTGTATGTGAGAGAGAGAGAGAGAGAGAGAGCGTGCACTGGATAACAAAACTACACACTGTAAAGTAGCTGTCTGTTTTTCACAGATGACTTATAAACAACTTTGACCTATTAGTGTGTTAACCATAAGCTGCTGGTGTCATGCATACATTGATGTCCTCTGCTGATAGCACAATTTACTTTGTTTTTCTCTGTTGTGAACATTTGTGGTTCTTAACGATTCTAATAAATACTTTTGGATTTATCTGCACAGATACAGTGCACAGCATAAATGAATACACCCCTTCTGAACAAATACAAAAGATGTATTTTCTTTATGATCACTAATACAATTCATGGAAAGATGGCAAAACTAAAATGTATTAAACATATACATAATAAAAACTGAGAAATATATGTCATTAATAGCCATAAAATAAGTAAATTAGCCAAATTGTTAAAATTAAGGATTGCAGAAATAAGTACACCCTAGATTTAATTCAACAAATGTATAATATTCTAGCACTTAGTATGCCCTCCATAATTTTAAATATACTGCTCTGACCCTTCTTGGCACGGAGTGTACAAGTTCAAGACAAATTGTCACAACTATCCTGTTTAACTCCTGGATGATGAGCTCCTTAAATGCCCTGATCTTTAATGGGGAGTGTTGCTCAACTTGTCTCTACAGAATCCCCCACAGGCATTCAAGAGTGTTAAGATTGAGTGCAATACATGTCCACAGAAGGTTTTTCACCTTGGAAGAATGCATATCCTCATTGTCATGTTGAAAAAATGCCCAACAATGCAGGGAATGAGGAAAGGGTAACATCTTCTGTTTCAAGTTTGTGTATTAAATTACACAGTGGTGTGGGAATTCATGACAGCATTGATAAAGCACAACTCCCTCACACCTTCAGCATTCATACATCCCTATATAAGAGCTTTACTACCACTGAACTTTACTGTGGGAACCAGGCACTTCTCACTGTACTCCTCCTCTAGCAACGCCGTAACATTTTGGATGCCGTAACCCCTTATTTACACTGCACGCGTCTACGGCGCATTACGGCTGCAACGTGGCTACCGGAGCTGATACGCGGCCACTCTAGTCAATGCTCATGTTTACACCAGCCGCACTGCGGTGCGTTTTAGAAGCGGCTCGCTTCGCTAAAGATAGGCGCCTCGCTTATTTTTGACGGACGCCGCATCCAAGAAGCGCAGCCCAAATACAAAATAAAGTCAAAATAATCACCCTGTGCTAACTCCCGCTCATATTTCACATCACTAGGAGGCCAGAAACTGACGACAAGAGATTCGAAGTTGAAAAACTTTAATTTTTTTTTGTTCTTGTTGCCCATAATTGGACTTTTAAGTGTATTAACTTCGTCTGTAGGCTACAGCAAAATAAAGTATGGCACAGCAATAACACAATTAAACCGGACAAAATATAACCATTTAGTCATTAAAAACACGAAAAAATCAAGGAAAAAAACGCCAGACAGGCAAATCTCGTGGTTTCGCGAATCCTGCTGCTTCGCTTCTGAAGTGAGTTGACACCACGCAGAGGACGGAATAAAACCTTGCCGGAGCCGCAATGCGCCGCAGACGCGTGCAGTGTAAACAAGGCTTTAGATCCAAAATGATTGATTTGGTCTCATGTGAACAGAGTATTGATTCCCAGAATCTATATTTTGTAAATATGGGCTTTGGAAATGGCTAACTGACTTTATTGTGCTTTGGCTACAGTAGGTAGTTCCAGTGAGAACAACAACCATGCATGTCATTTCTGCAGGCTGCATCTTACTCTGTGAGATAAACAGTTACTCTTTTCATAGCTTTTGTTGACTCTGAGACACTCGCTTGGTATTTCTCCTGCTCTTTGTCTAGCAAAAAAATCCCTCATCAATAAATGAAAGCTTAAAATGAAGGCCTGATTATTTCAGGGGCCTTGTCATAAGTCCATTGTTTTTGAATTTCTGTGTTACTTTTGCTATATTTTCACACTTAAAACAATGATTTGGTAATCCTCTTGTACCACTGTCCTCTTTTGTGCTAAGAAATAAGTCTCCTGACAGTTCTCTCCCAAGTGCTTCCACTGTTGTCATCATTAAGTCTGAGAATGATTCAGTGGGCTATATAACACTTTTAATTGTCAAGAAATGACTTCTCTTTAAATGTTTTGGTTCAACATACTTACCTGTTGATCAAACATTGCCTTAAACTTAAACCAGAATTTTTTATTTTGTTTTATTTAGTAACTTTCAGGAGGGTGTACTCATTTTTGCTACACAACATTTTATCACCTTGAAAAGAAAATCTTCCTGAATAATTTTGACATGCTTCTTTGGAAATTGATTGAGCAGACTTGCTGGAACATTATATTTCTTAAGAACCCTAACATGTCTTCAAGGTAACTGTGCAATTGCTGACTTTCAGAATTTTTACAGAGGGAGTGTACTCATTTATACTGTGCACTGTACATTAACACTCTGTGTGTGAGAAACTGAAACCCAAAATTGTTGGTGGCAGAGTTTATATTGTCACATTATTCTTGTGAACTTGTTGCTGCACTCCTTACAAAAACGTGCCGTGGTGATACCGAAACCATCACCCTCGATGGTATCGGATGATAATACCATAGTAATTCAGTATAAAGCAAGGTAGCCTACTCAATGATAAACATATTCATGTACCAAGATATTTACACAACACTCCAAGGTACTTCAAACAATACAATAATAGCACAGTACAAAAAATGTTCAGTAGTATCATGGTACTTTTTAGCCCCTATTGGTAGAGAAATGTACTTTCTGAACAGGTTATCCTTTTTTGTTTTGTTACTTTGGAGATGTCATAATAATAAGTTGTTTTATGTGTTTATCAATGACCTCGACTGAAACAATAACGTTTAAATCGACAAATACAGGGAGAAATAAAACGCGGAGATTTGCTCTTACCCCAGTGGACGCCCTATATTACTTAATAGGAAGCAGCTGTTGTAGTTTGTCCACTGGTTTCAGTTTTCAACATGAACAATAAGAAGCCCTATGCTTTGGTTTCAGTTGAACAGTCCCTCAAAAACTTCCTAGTTGAGCAAAATCCAAAAAACATGAAACCAGTGCCCTCTGCTGGTCAACGTCTTACTCACCTACCACCTACCAAACTCACACACTTGATTAGAAAATAATATACGGCGATTATTTATATTCTCGAATGGACTATATATACGTCCATTGCCTTACCCGAGTTCGGCTTCTATAGGAATGAGATCCATCTGAAGGCCATCTCAAGACTGTTGGACGGTTGAGGAGTGTGCTCTGCTCATATATACACACATTCAGTTTTGCATATAACTATATAATATAACTTGAGTATGACATCATACTGTACTACTCCTAGCTGTGATTTACCAGTTTTAAATATTATTTATTTTCTTGTGCATATTCCCAGTTTTAGTGGTCATGATTGTCACTGCAAGTTATTTTAAATGTTGTGTTAGTAGTCTTTCATCAAATTATATATATAAGATTACTATTCAAAAGTTTAGGGTCTTTGTTTGTTTTTTTAATACTTTTATTTAGCATTGACCCATTAAATTGATCAAAAGTGACAGTAATGACATTTATGTTACAAAAGACTTTTTTCTATTTATCAGAAAATCCCAAAATAATGTATCATGGTTTTCACAAAAATATTAAGTAGCACAATCATTTTCAACATTAGTGGAACAGGAACGTCTTGAGCACCAAACCATCATATTAAAACAGTAGCTCCTCACTGCAGAACAAGAAATCCAGGGTCCAGATCCGGGTAGGTTTAGGGATCAGGGGGTGGAGACGGGAAGATTTAAGGACATACGTAAAGTGGGAGGAGTTGGATCTGGATCCAACCTCGCCCCATGGATCTCGTGTTCTGCAGTGCGGGCCACCTCCAATCAATAGGGGTTATGCGCAACCTAACTTCCGCTTTCTATAAAACATATCAGATCGCTTCCGATGTAGGTCTTTTGTATGTGCTTCATGAAAAAATTAGCTGTTTTATTCAAGATAAGCGAGCAAAGATATGCAGATTGATATTTAAAAACTTTTTTTCATTTTTCTTCTTCACACTAACGTTTAGATATTTAATAGAATAAAACACCTATAACAATGTGAACTAGGTATTTTCGCTGATTACCTTAAAAGTCCATAGATATGCCGTCAGTTCATACTGCTGTTAACACTTTCTCTGACAAGCGGATGCAATGAGATCAGTTTTCCGGTTTGGTCATGTGACGTTCGACATATACCGTTCCCAAAAGTTTTATAAACATGAAATCTTAAGTCACACAGAGACAAAGACATTTGTTTTAATTTATTTATGATTATAAAGTTACAATTTACAGAATGTTCCAAACAGCAGAACTGGTGAGAGGTGGTGAGGGAACACAGATAGGAAGAGAGGATTATTTCTCCCCGGCTTTTGGGGGGACCCACTCGTGGATCTTCTTGCGAGTGGTTGAATAGGGCACGTAGCAGTTTAATGAGCCACTGAGGTTGAACTGATGAACCTTGGCCAGGAACTTCTTGGGTTCTGGAGGGTGAGTGGTGGGAGGGTCATCCGTCATGCAGTGCAGCCAACGGTGCCTGAGAACAATATTTAAATAATAAAAACAATAATAATAATAATAATAATATTATATATATTTTCAATTGCTCTGTAAAAATTACCCAATGTTTCGCTCATTCATAATGGCTGCCAATTATCATTTTTCATTCAGTCACTCTTACCACAATGCTCCTTAATTAATACATTTTTTCACAAGAATAATTGTTTAAGGCAAAAGCAGGTTCTTAAAAGGGCTCTATAAACCAATACTTATATAATCTTAAAGTTGAAATGCTGTTGATATTTGAAATCAGCCCAAACAAACCCACCCCTCTCTTCATTGCTCCGCCTCCAAAACTGACCCTCCAATCCTAAACACCCTGTTCTGAGTCGGTCTCGAACCCCGGCCCATCCGCTGCTGGCAGGCGAGGCGAGTGCACTTAGTTCATGCGTTCATAACCTCAAGGCTAGATTACTGTAACGCTCTCCTGGGTGGTTGCCCTGCTCGCTTGATAAACAAACTACAGCTCGTACAAAATGCAGCAGCTAGAGTTCTTACTAGAACTAGGAAGTATGACCATATTAGCACGGTTCTGTCAACACTGCATTGGCTTCCTGTTAAACATTGTATAGATTTTAAAATCTTGCTAATTACTTACAAAACACTAAATGGTTTAGCTCCCCAGTACCTGAGCGAGCTCTTAAAGCATTATAGTCCTTCACGTCTATTGCGATCTCAGAATTCAGGCCAGTTGATAATACCTAGAATATCAAAATCAACCGCAGGCGGTAGATCCTTCTCCTATTTGGCACCTAAACTCTGGAACAATCTTCCTAGCATTGTTCAGGAAGCAGACACACTCTGTCAGTTTAAATCTAGACTAAAAATGTATCTCTTTAACCTGGCATACACATATCACATTATCAATTTATGTTTTCAAATCCGTTAAAGAATTGTTAGGCTGCATAAATTAGGTCAGCCGGAACCGGGAACACTTCCTATTACACCAGATGTTCTCGTTACATCAGAAGAAGAATGGCATCTACGCTAATATTAGTCTCTCTGTTTATTCCGAGGTTTACCGTAGTCAGCCGGATCTGGGCCGTATCTAGGTGGACTTCATACAACAGAATGAATCAATACTGAATTTACTTAAGATGGATAATGACACCATTTTCTTTAAGAGCTGCTGTGCAGCCAAAATTATATACCAGTTATCACTGTAAAGCTGCTTTGACACACTCTGCATTGTTAAAAGCGCTATATAAATAAAGGTGATGTGACTTGACTTGACACTTACAGATGATAAATGAACAACAAGGAAGCACAAAAAATGAATGTACAGTACACAAGAGTAAATACAAATAAGAGTTCATTGTTAGCTACCAACAGCACAGCAGCTCCAGACAATCAAACCCAGAGCTGGAAAGCTTTTCTAATATTAACAATGGTCCTAAGGTGCTTGCCCAGTCATAAACCTTCATTCCAGTGATATTCTTTTGAGCTCTTTTATATCGTCTCTTTCTGTTTTTCTTCAAATCTCCCTCTTGCTCGTTGTCTTCTCGACCGTCATACGCCCCCTAATGCTGATTGGTTACATGTTTGTCATTGGTGTCAGCTCGAATAACTTCCAAACAGTGTTTTTGAAAAATGACCTTTAAATGCAAAAACTGCATATTACAGGGCAAAAAGGAAGAAACTAAAGGTGATGATACGCAGGGAAACTTTTTGAGCAGTGTTGCTTGGGCACTTTCCCATTGAGAATGGGAAACGAATTTCTATCTGGATACTTTAGATTGAAATTTGTTGCCCGTTCTGAATGGAAAAGTGCCCTGGCAACACTGCCCGGCTCAAAAAGTTGCCCCATGTATCATCACTTTGAGTCCATTAAAAGTAACACCATGCCAAATACATTACCATTCAGAAGGGACCATGCTGCCATCAACGTCCCACAAAGTCTTCTTGCCGTTCATCTCTGTGGTGTAAATCACCCAGCGGTGACGGCCTGGAAGTCACAAATTGAAAAATACACTCTCAGAAGACATAAACACTGTGAATTTGTGTACAGACAGCCAAGTATGTAAATTCATACCGAAAAAGTATTTGTTGTCCTCATAGTATTTGTTGCCATATTTGTCAATACCCACCAAGGCTCCTGTCTTGATATCATTCACCCTGAGAAAGACATTTGATTATTAAAAAAATATTACTATAGTAAGTGTAGTTTATTATAATAACTGTAAGTAATTATAATATAAAGTATATATAGTATGCATAATATATAAATATTCCCTGTAAAAAGTAGTGTGGCAGCAGCAGCATACATTTCACTACAGGTCCAACAAAAAACGGTTACAGTCTCGCCTCCTAAATATTAATACTAATAAATAAACGATACAAATAAAATTATGACATCATGGCCCTCTTATTAGTTTTATTTTGTATGACGATCTTAACTTGTTTCTATCTACATGTTGACAAAGGTCTCCTTGTTTAAAGAACTGTTTTACTGTAAATTGATATGCCAAGTAAAACTATTACTCCGGTAAACAGACACTTGTTCAGTGGTTCGCAGTGATATGTGTGACTGTACAGTCACTATCAAAGAGGTCATTGCTTTGGATTCATTGTCTTACAGCTTTACACACTCCATTTCACACCCGTTTACCTCTAAAGCTATAAATCAATTAAATTTGAGAAATTCACCTGAATAGCTGCAGCAGGAAGCCTTTAACACCGCCATGACCGGTGAGTTGACCCACGGCCCGCCGTACTAAATTCGTGTACTCCGCCATAGCTGACGGACTCTAAACGCTGACGGACGGTCACGCAACTTTACAGTTCCCCCCTGCACACGATCACGCGGTTTGGGTTCCGCCAACACTCTCAACTTTGGTTTGAACAGATAATGTTGTTGTCTCTGGGTGACGTACATTAACTTGAAAAAAAAAAAAAAAAAAAGCAGTTTATTAATAAATATTCCAGGTATTTCGCGCGCGCGCACACACACAGTATACACTACCAGTCAAAAGTTTGGACACGGTAAGATTTTTAATGTTTTTAAAAGAAGTTTCGTCTGCTCACCAAGGCTGCATTTATTTAATTAAAAATACAGTAAAAACAGTAATACTGTGAAATATTATTACAATTTAAAATAACCGTTTTCTGTTTGAATATATTTTATAAAGTAATTTATTCCTGTGATCAAAGCTGAATTTTCAGCATCATTACTCCAGTCTTCAGTGTCACATGATCCTTCAGAAATCATTCTAATATGATGATCTGCTGCTCAAGAAACATGTGTACAACTGTACAAAATATTTGTGTACAATATTTTTTTTCCAGGATTCTTTGATAAATAGAAAGTTCAAAAGAACAGCATTTATTTGAAATATCTTTTGTAACATTGTCTTTACTGTCACTTTTGATCGATTTAATGCATACTTGCTGAATAAAAGTATTAATTTCTTTAATTTCTTTTCAAAAAAATAAAAATAAAAAATTCTTACTGACCCCAAACTTTTGAACGGTAGTGTATAATGTTACAAAAGCTTTGCATTTCAGATAAATGCTGTTCTTTTGAACTTTCTTTTCATCAAGGAATCCTGAAAAAAAAGTATACAACTGTTTTCAACATTGATAATAATCATAAATGTTGTTTCTTGAGCAGCAAATCAGCATATTAGAATGATTTCTGAAGGATCATGTGACACTGAAGACTGGAGTAATGATGCTGAAAATTCAGCTTTGCCATCACAGGAATAAATTACTTTATAAAATATATTCAAACATAAAACAGTTATTTTAAATTGTAATAATATTTCACAATATTACCGTTTTTAAAAATCTTAAAAAATTTAAAAAATCTTACCGATTCCAAACTTTTGACTGGTAGTGTATATAATGCAATTGAATTATCCAAAGCTTGATCGAGAATGTTTCTGAAAGGTCTGGTTTACCCTTTGATAAAAATATGACAACACAAACATAAGGTACTGCTTGGAATGAACCTGGAACAACTTAATGGATTCCAACACGTTTGACCAATACATTTCCATGACTTCCATTTCTTTACTAGATTTATTATTATTATTTTATACAGAGATTGCACTCACAGAGTATTATTTTGCCAATAAAATATATTAGAGCATAAACAGAAAAACGTACATGCACTACAGAAATTACCATTACTTTTCCAGGGATGGAGAAAAGATGGAGTTTTCTGTGACCGTGGGAACCCTGTATATCACATCAAATGTGTTCATATAAAAGGAAAAGGCAAACAAATACCAAAATACCAACATTTTTCCCCTTGATTTGACATTTATTATTCCTATATACATGATTCATATACATACAAAGAAAGTCAGTGCTTGGGGGGGGGTCTCTTTGGAACAAGTTCTTAAGAACAGGTTCCTTGTACTTCCTGTGTCTTTATAGACACTTGTCTAAACATAAGTACAGCAATACAGTAAAAGCCCAAATTATCCAACCGCAGCAGTTGCAGTATCCATACTACATAACCCATAGACACAATCACTGTCCAAATGAAAAAGCAAAGTCATAACAAAATGATTCTCATTCAAAACTCATATGATTATATCATAAAGATCGCTGTTTTGGCCCAAAGGGTCTGAGTTAGCAAAGCCAATAGCATTTTAAAGCTGATGGGTGTGGCTATGGGCGAGGCTTCAGTCACTCAGAGTTGCTGATTGGCTGGCTGTTGTAGTCAGTAGACTCCATTTTGAGGATGTAGGGAATGATGCTGTCGATCTGGACGTTGCCGATGAGACCGGCGAAAAAGAGCTCTTCAGTTACCGCAGCGCTCATGAGCCGCAGTGCAGGCAGACGAACTAACAGTTTTGAAAGGCTAGTAGAAAAAGAGAATTTATATATTTTTTATAGTCACATCTAAGACATCGCACATAAAACTGAATTAAAAAAAAATTCTGTATTTCTGAATATTCAAAATTCAGAAGCTACAAGAGTCACTCACCGATATGTGTCCTCTGGATACACTTTGCTCACATAGTCCTGCAGTTCCATGTAGGCTTTCTCCTGAAAGCGCTCAATCTGAAGAGTGCCGTCCACTCCGGAGTGATCTACGACAAACACACATACGATCAATCGACTTAATTCTTCCCTTTTTCATTTCCTTCCTTATTTTTCACATAAACTCCAGTTGTGCTCACCTGGGCTGAAGAGAACCACAGCTTTGAGGTAAGCATATTCATATGCGTCAGGACTCATGCGACTCATACTGTTACAAAATTCCTGCATACGCCAGATATGCTCCATGACTTGCTTCACCCGCTCTGGGGACAGTTTATCTGTTGAACACATGTACGCATCTCATTAGATGTCTGTGCCTCAGTGAATTAGCTCAAATTAGATTTCAGACTGGGGCCCGGGGATCCCCAGAGGGTGCTAGGGGGTCCGTGCAAAATTTGAGAAATGTATGTATGTATATATTTTATGCATAAAATATTGTTTTACATAATTTGACCAAATTTAGAAATATATTATATTCAAAAATAGTAGCATACCTTCATCCAGGCTGGTCTGTAAGTGGCTGATTATGGCCGTGAGGATCGTTTCTACATTCATAATGTGTGAACACTGAGCCAGACCTAAAGCAAACAACTCATTCCAGCAGGCCTTCATCAGCGTGATGCTGTTCTCTGAGCTAAACACCAAAAATACAGAGAATGAAAATCAGATAAAAGTCGCAAATAAAATCATTGCAATTTGAATTAAGTGGAGGAGAACAAATCAGGGTAAAAATGGCCAATTATGTCTGTAATTCTGTTCCACTGCCTAGAGGGCAACATTTTAAGGCATCATATGATCGCTTCTGACATTACGGCTGTATTAAAAGGTAGGTAACTTAGTAATGCTGATTCCTAAGATAATTTTTGCCCAATTCTAATGCAGCATTGCATATATGCCAGAATGCAATGGAGTGAGCTGTATAAAAAAAGGTGGTGGAGAATGCAGGAAGCACTGATGATGCATATACTTATAATTCATTTAGTACTTAAAAATAAAGTACATTTTAAAGTATTATATTTATTTTTTAATGATTAAAAATATATTTTCCCCCCTATTTAAACCTGTATTCAGTGCTATCCACCTGAAACCAGGTGTAAACTGGCAATGTTTGGGGTAATGCATTACAATAACTTAAGTTAAGTAATCAGATTACTTTTTTCAAGTAACTAGTAAAGACTTTAGATAAACATTACATTTGTGATCAGCCTAAAGCTTATTCATTTCACTTTTGGTGTGAAAGGGCCTTTACATTTGCCAAAAATAGAACTTTTTTGTTGTTATTAAAAAACAAACAAGCAAACCCAGCCCAGGTGAGAAAAAGTAACACAAAAGTAATGTAACATTACTTTCCATAAAAAGTAACTAAGTAACGCAATTACAGTAGTCAACATTTGAAGTGGATCAAAAAAGTTCATCACAGTTGTCCTAAGAACTAAGTTGTCCTATAAGTAGAAGGTTTTAGGACAACTTTGATGAAAGGTTTTGATCCACTTCAAATGTTGACTACTGTAGTTACTTTTTTAGGGAGTAACACAATATTGTAATGCGTTACTTTTAAAAGTAACTTTCCCAAACACTGTAAACTAGGACATTAATACACTCACCCAAGTGCCTGGAAGGCTGGAATAGAGCGTGCCCAGTGCATAGAGAGGAAAAGCAGACGGGAAGCTGATTCACAGATGTAATTCAGATTCAGGAAGTCTGGCATGGGCAGCGGCATCATCAGCTACACACAATATTTAATACACACTGTTATTCGACCATCATTTTTAGTGCTATAACTGCAGTGTATGTCAATCAACAGTGACCCCTGACCTTAAAGGGCACGTGCATATCTGAGAGCAGTGGTCCTTCCAGTTCCAGTAGGGCGGTGGACTGTTCATCAACCCTGACAGCCACTATCCCTTCTGCCACCTCTTCCCCACAACTATCCTCAGGCTGAAGCACCTTTGTGAGTGTGTCAAAGGCCCTGGACACAAACAAACACAAATGTGTAAGCACAGCCATGTACCGCATGTCTTCCAGGCTTGATATCAGAAATACACGAGTTGCTTTCCGCACCGTGTGACGTCATTCGGCTCATCCCTCTGCATGTCTGTCATAATGCTGTCATCGTTGCTCGCGGTCTCTATCCCCGATAGGTCGGTACTGCTGTCCATCATCTCACGACTTTTGTTGAGATGACCGAGAGACGTGACCACGTTAGCCAGGGTACCCAGATCTCCCTGACTGGAATCATTCTAAGGTGAACATCAGAAAACTTGAATATACATATTAACATATGAATGTCATACAGTGAATTTCATGAAAACATGCTCAGGTTAGATTTCCAGGGTATCTGAAGAATTTTTAAAGTCAAACTTAAGCCTTTAAGACCTGCACAAATAAAATTAATGCCGTATAAGCGGGGAAGGGCAATGTCTATGGTAACATATTAAATCGTAAAATGACTGTAAAAAACATGATTTAAACATTACTGTTGAAATACAGGCTTTGACAAGAAAAAATTTTACAAACTGAATGAGTTGAATGAATGAATGAAATTATAAATGATTAGGCCTATATTTATTTTTTGATGATTATATTTAAATCCATATATTTTAAGTGTTTTTTGCAGTGGTGTAATAAAACAGCATGGGCTGAATGAAAATGCTAATTCACTCTCTGACAGTAGGTGGCATTTAAGGAACAGCTGAAATATAGCGGTTACCCTGGTAAGAAGCTGCGCTTATTAGAACGGTGAATTTCTCAGAAGGACGGCAAGTTTGCAGGTGATATAAACACCATAAGGTAAACTATTGCAGTTCCTGTTTTTCCTATTCAAATGATAATTAAGTCTTCTCTTATACAATTTAAAAGATTTAAGACTTTTTTTGGCCTTAAATTTGATCTGAAACTGAATTTAAGACTTAAGACTTTTCATGGACCGGCAGGGACCCTGATTTCAACCCAAAATCTGTTATATGACTGTCCTAAAAAAAATTTATTTATGCAAGTTCTTGACAGGAAGATTTACCAAGTAGTTTTTTTTTTTTTTTAATTACAGGGACCAGGAAAATAGATTTAGCTGAGTTTCAAAAGAAACCAAACATAATAACTTTATAAATATTTTTTATTAATAATCATTACAGTTATATATAATACAAATTATAATAATATTATTATTTTATTTTTAATAATAAGTATTACTACCAAAAAAAAAAAAAAAAAAAAATGTTACCTGATCTGGTGAAGAAGGAATTAAAATGGTGTTGTCAAGTTTGGAAAGTGATTGCTGTATGTTCAAGAGCATGTTGGAGTCCAGTAAACTGGTGGACCTGTGATCAGACAGAGTGAGAGCTAGAAACCAAAAAAATAAAAATTCTTTTTGACTGACAAAAACACATTTACATCCATACCTGGTGGTCTCTTTTTCGTTAACAAACGTTGGCATGGCGGCAAGAGGGCTGCAGAGGTTTTTGCGGATGTAGATCTTTTCGATGGAGGGCGCACAGTTTGCTGGCTTCTCTCTCGACACCTCCACCGGTTTCCTCTCACACTGAACAGCTGTTGGCAGAATTTCAGCAGGTGAAAATCATAAGTCTTATCACTTAGAAAAGTAACAGCACACCCCTTCATCAGTCATGACCAGAATGACAAATGGTGCAGGTACGTGTTACGTATCTGATCCGGACTCACAGTCTTGTTTCATGCCGAGTGCCATGCAGCGCTGCAGTCTGCAGTACTGACACCGGTTCCTATGGTGTTTATTGATGATACATTCTCCAGACCCGCGGCACGTGTACACCAGATTCTTCCTGATGCTGCGCTTGAAGAAACCCTTACAGCCCTCACAGCTCACTGCTCCATAATGACGACCTAAACACACACGCACACACACACACACAATGACCAACAGGACAAACGCAACTATTTACAAGTATCTCTCTCCAATAATAGCTTGTAGCCAGATTAAAGTCTACACAAGTAGTCTGTCATGTACCTGAGGCCTTGTCTCCACAAACTACACAATACTCCACTGGAGGCTTCGTAGCGCCCTGTTCTGAGCCCTCCGTCACAAACTGAAAAACAAAACACTCTAGCCTATAAATATGAACATTACCATTGTGTAAATTACAAAATGAAATGCCATTTACAAAAACAAACAAGCAAGTAAGTACAGACTATTACAGTTCAAACCGATATGAGAGGACTAGAGTTATAGTACACCTAAAAAAGTACTGTGGCGGTACAATATTAAATAATTATCAAAGAATGTATATGGTGTTTCTCCATGCTTAAGGCTCAACTTGCCATTGATTTCAATTGAGTTTGACATGTTGCTAAGCTAACAGCGTGACTCTTTAATAAGCTTAAAAGACACACAGCACACACAAGTGTTGGGTAAAACAATCCATTTACACCAAACTGTTTTAATATAGAAATGAAAAATATACATTTTTTATAATCAAAAATTCTCTTGCTTTGTCCACCATATTGGATTTTTTCACGTGACCAAAAACCCAAAGTATAATTTTCTACAGTTTTTACAGTTTTAACACAAATGCATAGATTATGCATGCAGTTTTAAAGTGTACTCCATTTGATAGTATGCACAAACACAGGCAGTCAAGTTGACATATGCTAATTAGTCTAGAAAGTTTAATCTTTTTCTAGTGTCTATAGAAGTTATGCCTGATAAAAATGTACTTTTTTAAACTAGAGTTGTGGGTGTCTCTTAACTGGTCTCCAGTAGTAGTAGTAGGCCTAGTAGTAGTTCTTGTTTCGTTTCTTTTTCAACTGTGAAACAATGCTTCAGGCCAGTGTTGCCACCTTGTGGACCAACAAAAAAGGTCAAAGAAATTCAAGGCGTATACGCACGCCTACTGAATGCTGAAATGTTTACCTGGATCTGTTGTCCTGTCAGCTCAGGTGATGCGAAAAGCAGCTGATTGACAGCTGACCCATCGGCAGAGGTTAAGATCACCTTGGCTGGTGAGTTCTCTTGTTTGATGAAGAGTTTCTCCTGGTTGGGGTAATCCAGGTTAGCTAATATAAACTGCTGCTTGCCGGCTCCAGCCTGATCAATAGCTGTGACTATCTGCACCTTCTGAGCCAACTGCTGCTCCGTCACAATCTAATACAACACATGACAACAAAAAACAAATGAAACCTAATGACGTTTACAGCAATAAGTTCAGTGAAAGCCTGTTTACACAAACATTAATGATTGGCACTCAAATTCTTCCTCTGCCATATAACAGCCATTCATTAAAATTCAAATATTTATTGCACTAAATGTTCACACAAATATTTAGTCCTTGAGTGTCTAAATGTACAATCTAAGTCACCTGTAGGCCTCCATCTGCAGACACCAGCTGAATTCTGGGACTTTCTCCTTCCATGATAACGATTTTTCAAAACTGTGGCTTAGCAACGCCCCATCAGCCACACGCCCACCTGAGAAAAATAACACAACTCTATGTTCCGATGCTTTCTTAAAGGGTTAGTTCACCCAAAATGTTATTTATCACTCACCCTCATGTTGTTCCAAACCCGTAAGACCTTCGTTCATCTTCGGAACGCAAATTGAGATATTTTTGATGAAATCCGAGAGATTTTTTTATCTCCCATAAAAAGCAACGAAATCACCACATTCAAGGTCCAGAGAAGTAGTAAACACATCATTAAAATAGTCAGTGGTTCAACCTTAATGTTATGAAGCGACGAGAATACTTTTTGTGTGCAAAAACTAAACAAAAATAACGACTTTGTTCAACAATTTTTCCTCTTCCCTGCCAGTCTGCTACGCAGACATAGCGAACACAGTGCAGAGCTTCCGTGTTTACGTCCCAACGCCGAACATCTCGGATTTCATCAAAAATATCTTAAATTGTGTTCTTAAGATGAACGAAGGTCTTACGGGTTTGGAATGACATGAGGGTGAGTAATAAATGACAGAAATTTCATTTTTGGGTGAACTAACCCTTTAACTGCAGTTTTCTCACCATTGTCATTTTTGTTTATTTTGTTATTGAGAGAAAAGCATGCAGCACATATTTACATATTTATCTAAATGACGCTCCCAGCACTGGATTAATCATTATTAATTTTTCACAGATTAAATTGGAACCTGAATTTTACATTTTAGGATGGGGGTCCCTCGAACAAGGATGATAATATTTGGGGTTCTGTAGCATCTAAAAGATACTAGGATTTTAATTAAAAAATATCAATAAAAAAAGATCACTCATGTCAGCAGCATAAACTGTCTGGGATGGCTTACTGAAGTTCAATATTTAGGTTGGTGGATCCAAAATGGTCAATATTCATATTCATGCATTTTATTCATATTTCATGCAAAACATTTATGGCTTATGATTTATCAATATTACTTTTGATTTCATGTACTCCTAATCCATATATTAATCCTCATCATATTTTCAAGTATTTAGTCTTTATTGTACTCCTTTATGGTTATTCTTCTTTTATCTTTAAGAATATGTATGCTTGCTATATTCAATTGTTCTTCAAGTGTTCCAATGTGACAGGTTATGTTGACACGTTTGTGGTTAGATATTGGACGCCTGCCAAGTACTGAAGCGATGATGTTTTCAGAATTAGTTGCTCATTTGACCTTAATGTACCTTTGTATGAAAATATGTCTGTTTCCATTTCTGCAGACATGAGATATTGCAAGATCTGCAATATTCTCTTAAAGGTGTCAAAACAACACCTCGTATTTTTCATCTTTGACATTTGACTAGTCACTCTGACCTAGCCGTTACACCAACTATAACATAATGGATAAATCTGTTTGACCTTTTCTTATTAGACCAAAACATAAGTTTGAGTGGGATGTAAGTTTTCCTATGCTTATGATATATAACTGACTGGGTCTTCGATAGTTTAGCTTTTCTTTGCTCTTTTTGCTTCTCGCATCTCTTCTGCATCTTCTACTTCTGGCTGCTTCTGCTTCTCTTCTACTTCTCATTTCATTCTGCAAATGTCTTAATTTTGTTCCTTCTTTCTCTATATTCTTCATCTATTGGATACAATACTCTGGATTTTATTATAAGCTATTATTTACTTGATTAATTTGTTTGTCGCTATAATTTTTACTTAATAAATTAATTATTCCTTATTCAAATATGATCTCTGACATAATCATTGCTGGACTGCCTGGATCTCATTGCCTCAATTTTCGCATCAAGGTTTAGGGGATTGTTTAAATAATGATGCAAAGGATGTCTGCCTCAATTCATATTATGTTTCAACCTATTTAATATCAGTCAAGTGATCCACGACTTTAAAGTTCTTGTCATTCCATCATCCTGATCAATGATATTATGTTATACGCTCTACATATGTTCACGTATTCTGTTCAGTGTTGTAAATCAGTTCAGATTGATAAAGAAATACTGAAATCTCACAGACAGGCATCTGATTAGCAGTAGCTACATTAGCACACTAGCCAGCATCGCGATTTGGTTTTAGTGTTATTCAAAGAATAGATTGACTTAAGAACGAATAAATGCGATCTAGCGTGAATGACAGCTGGGGGTCAGTAACTCCTGTGGAATGTGTGTGTGTTGATCCGGGAAGATAAAGTTAGATCTGTTCCTGTAGGTTAAAGGTCATGATTGAAGGGTTAAAGCTCCTCAGACATACACAGAGGGATCTTCACTGCAGCAGCTCCTCACACGCGGATTACAGGACAAATCTAGTACCTTCAAAATTTTAGATCATCAAATAACCTATAAATAAGTCAGAATAATCGCCTTTGTGTTATTGTTATCGGTATTTGTTGTGTTTATAAGACCGCTGAAGTCAGATTTGCCCACTGATAGCGTTAGCTTGCTAAATAACGTCATAACTGCATCAATTTTGCTATGATGTCCATTAAATACCTAGTTATATGTGTTTATTTTTCTTAAATGTCCAAAAAGCTCGTCCTGTCAGTTTAATCGCAGACATGTAAGGACTGATTTGATTCCCGATATTTCCTGTTAAGTTAGCGGCTAACTTACTACGCTAACGCGTGTTAGCAGGCCGGCTAACAACAGTGCTAACATTATCCCGAATTATTAATCCTGAACAATTACTGCAAGCACAGTGTGGTTTAATAATGTAGAAAGGGTTCATCTTACCCTGAAACCGTGAATAATTATCCAAATACTGTGATGTTTTGATAAATTATCGTAAACTGACGGCTCACTGCAGCTACAGGAGGTCAGAGTTCGCGACCCGTTCAGAGGAGACCGGCACATCTGCGCATGCGCGAATGCACTCGTGAGCTAGGCAGTCAGCGTTGAACATTCATTTTAGTGAAGGTTGAATGATAATTTACGCCGTTAGCCAGTATGACTGACTTAGATTCCATTTTGTATAGTAGTGCTTTAGGAAGCCAAAATGATGAGATGGATATACATTGGCCAATAACAATCCCAGTTTAGCCAATTGTGAATTCTCTTACGTTAGCTGTAACATCTACAGTACCAACAGCTCTGCTAATGAATAATGGACAAATCAATAAAAAAATGAGTCAATTGCAGTTCTTGTTGTATTAGCCCATATTAAATATACATTGGCTATCAATAACTTTGCTTCCTTGTTATTGTATCGTCAATTGAATGGAAGAACCCATATCATGATGTGATATCTATATGATGTGTGTAATGTACTTTTATATTTAGCAAACATAACCCAAATCATTATGAACCAAAGTTTAACCAGAGACCCGTACATGTTATCTCATTACATTACATTATTTATTAAAAAATTATTTGCACTTTACATTTATGTTGGGGCATAGTCTACTCCCTTGAAATCCTCAAGATATTAACAGATTACTTCAGGATGTAAAACCTTCTGGAGATCCTCAGAACTTTGGGATACAACAGTGCCAAGATGACCAGGAATAGCAATTATATTTTTCTTTAAAGTGGAGAATAAAAAAAAAACAAAACAAAACAAAACAAAAAAAACAGTGGTGTATCTGTTTCCCAAAATCAAAACAATCTTACAAAATGTAAACATTCAAAACACAAATGTGATCAATATCGAACATATTAGCACAAAACAAAACAAAAAACTCAATTTCTTGGACCTGTTACCCTTCAAACAGTGAAAGATCAGTGGCTTGCTGTGCTTGGAGCCGATGAAGGATTTAGTGAAAACTGTAGAGAATATAATCAGGTTATACCCATTGTCAAAGTGTCCTGAACAAGGTGCATTAGAGTATTTAATGTGTGTTATATCTTTCCCTGATAAGAGCACTAGTTTTTCACTCTGTATTCACAGCCGGTGTGCTATAATGTCTTATATAGTAGGTTAAAACAGTGCTGAGTTAGCCAGCCTAGCACTGTAATTCATGTAGGCCATTAAACATCCTGAACTATTTTAAATACGCCTGCATTATATTACCATTTACAAAATATGTACACTTCCAGTTCTGTCCAGTATAATGTATAAAACAGTCAGTATGCCTACTTTTTTAAACAAGAGTTTAAGATTATTAAAAACATTTTTGTAACTGTAACAGGCTAACTGAAAAATCAAATAAAGGGCCACTTCAGGAAATATTAGCAGAACAAATATGTATAAATTGTTCGTAACTTCATTCTTACGCAAATTGTGTCGCATATAATGCTCAAATTGTTTGTGCATACATAACACTGTTGCATGCAATCTGTAATTCTTACATGAATGCTCACATTTCACGCGTGAATCTTTCAAAAATCATTATGTAAATAGTTACATGTAACGCATTGTTTTTGAAAACCATTCCGTTCTTAAAAAAAAAATTATATTGTTACATTCAACGTGTGCATCATACGTAAAACCGTTCTTATGTAAATTGTTGCAGGTAATGAAAGAATTGTTTGTAAAAACACGCTTGGGTAAATGGTCACATGTAATGTCTAAAATGTTTGTAAAAAACGTTCTGCAAATGGTCACGTTCAACGCATCAATCATTCGTAAAACGGTTTGTGTAAAAACTGCGCAAGTCAGTTGTAAAAATAATGGTTTGACATACAATTCATACATAAAGTCACTCTGTTTGTGCTTCACGATTAAGGCCCAGTAACTTTTTAAGCCTTCTTTTCCCAGCTTTCACAGTTGAAATCCCATAATGCACCATGCCAGACAGCACCACATGATCGTGCCAAAGGTGCGACCTGGCATCAGACATTCCTCGTGTCATACTTGCTCATGCACATTCAGACTTGACTATGAATCACACTAGTGACCAAATTTTTAAACCATCATCAGGAAACAAGTAATATCTGCAATTAGATTCAAACTGTCCCTATAACATCATAATGGAGCTTTTCAAAATATCTAGCGTTCCAACATTGGCAAGAATTCGAGTCACTGTCTGGTGGTTTTGACCCTGAATGCTCTGTGGGCTGGTTTCATGGTAATGTTAAGCACCAAAATGAGCCGTTACAGAGAGGCAGTGTTTCCTAAAAATGACATTAATAACAAACTTATGGATTAATACCTCACATTTTTGAAGTACAATGGAGGCCAGTTGTTTTACCTTCATTAAGGTGCTTAAGATTAATGCATAAACTACATCTTCCAGCATCCTTTGCTTCAAACTGGGTTTTGATTTATGCATCCTCAGATGCACCACCTGTGTAACACACTGGAGAGACCCAGACCACATTTATTTATTCTATTTAATCCAACCTAGACCAGTCAAAGGATCATGGCCTCTTGAAACGCTTCGATCCATCTGAAAAAGAAGCTCAGATTTAGTTTGAATCAACGATTCTTTGATTAGATTCATAGAACAAGCTCTATAGAGGTGCATGAAGTGTTTTTTGGTGTACCTCTGAGCAGTGGGGATGTCCTCTGCTCTGAAGATGTAGTAGAGTGTGTTTTTATGGTACAGTTTAAACTGCATTTTTTGAGCCGGTCCTGTCTTCTCCTCGCGGAGGAAAAAGCCCAGCAGTGGCTGACTCTCCAATGCTGCAACATCCTGAAAACAATGCAATCATCATCACATGACAGCTTTTATTATGTCATACACATCTGCATATTCTCATGACACTGAATTTAAAAAAAAAAAAAATGCAAAAAGCAGTATAGAGGAAATAATTGAGGTAATTACAGTGTTCTGTATTGCAAAAATGGCTGTTTTCAAAATAACAGTTTTTCCAAGAACAAGCAACTTTTTTTCCAACAAATAGTCCTGTAACTTTACTAAAAAGAAATTAAAATGTCATCTCAAAACTGTATATGCTGACTGTATATATTTTTGGTAAAGGAATAAATGTTTAGTTAAACAATGTCGCTATGTTTATGATGTTGTTTTTTTGTAGAGTAGATAGTTTTGCTGCTAACCATGGGAAGATTATAGTTCTGTGGACACTGTGTACGTAACAAAAATTAAAGGGTTAGTTCACCCAAAAATGAAAACACTGTCATTAATTACTCACCCTCACGTTGTTCCACACCTGTAAGACCTTTGGTCATCTTCAGAACACAAATTAAGATATTTTTGATAAAATCAGATGGCTCAGTCATGCCAGCAATAACATTTCCTTTTTCAATGCCCAGAGAGGTACTAAAAACATATTTAAAACAGTTCATTAAAACTTCAGTGTTTCAACCTTAAAATTATAAAGCAACGAGAATACTTTCTGTGTGACTTTATTCAACAATATCTAGTGATGGGCGATTTCAAAACACTGCTTCATGAAGCTTTACGAATCTTTTGTTTCGAATCAGTGATTCAGAGCGCCAAAATCTCATGATTTCAGTAAACAAGTTTTCGTTACATCATAAGTGTTTCGAAACTTCAATAGTTCACGTGACTTTGTCACTTTGATACGCGCTCACTGATTCGAAACAAAAGATTCATAAAGCTTCGAAGCTTCATGAAGCAGTGTTTTTAAAAATTCCCCATCACTAGACATTGTTGAATAAAGTCACTATTTTGTTTTTTTGGAGCACAAAAAGTATTCTTGTCTCTTTATAATATTTAGGTTGAACCACTGAAGTCACATGAACTGTTTTAAATATGTTTTTAGTACCTTTCTGGGAATTGAAAAAGGAAATGATCTTGCTGGCGATGCAGGCCTCACTGAGCCATCGGATTTTATCAAAAATATCTTAATTTGTGTTCCGAAGATGTACGAAGGTCTTACGCGTGTGGAATGACATGAGGGTGAGTAATTGATGACAGAATTTTCATTTTTGGGTGAACTAACCCTTTAAGGTCCTTTTAGTCTTATGATAAAGTGTGAATTTATATGTACAAATTGGATGCAAAATCTTGATTATTTGTGTACAAGTGCTACATTGTTGTTTTTTGTCACACTGTAAAGGCCTATATTAGGGTCCACCTCAATCACATCAGTCTGTTTATTATAATGTTGTCTGCAGCTCTTTAAAACAGGATTGATTCTGATTGGCCATCAATGCTTTTATCATTCATCAGCTGGAAAAACATAATTGTGAAAAGTGATTTCAATGATATCGTTTTTCATAGTTATAGTTCTGGTTTGGACTCTGCTATTCTTTTACATTTAGAATGATTTTACAACTATATCTTTATCATTATAGTTATCTTTCTTGTTGTGAATGGCATAACTAGACCAACCAGCTGACCGATCTCGTTGCACAGCATCTGAAATGCTGTTTTGGTCATTCTGAAATGCCTGAGCAGTCTGTCGTCAAAAGTGGTTCAGTATTATTTCCTCTAGAACTGTCTTACACGACTGTGTTCCCAAACAGCAGGCAATCTGCCTCTGAAAGCAAGATAACTTTATTATGTTTCGTCTGTGTGCTGTGAGGCGCAAGTAATTTATTATATACAAAAATTATTACATACAGCAGCTTCTCCTACTGCAGCAACTTCCATTTTTCTTAGTGATATTTGTGATCCTGGACCACAAAACCAGTCATAAGTCGCATGGGTATATTTGTAGCAATAGCCAGCAATATACTGTATGGATCAAAATTATCGATTTTTCTTTTATGCCAGAAATCATTAGGATATTAAGTAAAGATCATGTTCCATGAAGATGTTTTATAAATTTCCTACCATAAATATATCAAAAATGTATTTTTGTGAGTGGATATGCAATGCTAAGGACTTAATTTGGACAACTTTAAAGGCGATTTTCTTAATATTTTGATTTTAGATTCCATATATTCAAATAGTTGCATCTCGGACAAATATTGTCATATCGTAGCTTCAATATAGTTATCTGCTTTTTGTTAATAGTTTGTAGTGTAACTATGCTACAGAGATACCACTGAATGATAAAGCTTCCTCAACACTGGCTAAAAGTTATTACATAAATAAAAGCAGCATACTTCACTAGCGGCGTAAGTGTAGAGGACTTTGTTCTTAATGACAAACCACAGCCTCTTCCACGGTTTCTTGTGGCCTTTGGATCTTTGCAGATATCCACTCATGGAGGAGTTCTCAGTGTTGGCAGACACCTGTGAGTGAGATAGTTTAATAATGACATCAGCGTTGTGGTAAAAACCGAAACCTTTACTACAGTGAGATATTAAGTTACATAAATTCTGCACGTCATTGCATTAAAGGGTAATGTACAACTTCAGGTCACCTCTTTGAGGGCAGAAGGGATCTTTTTCTGTTTTCTAGAAAAAGCAAATGTTGAACTCCGCCCACTAGGGGAAACCGTTACATTGGATTGGTCACCTAAGAGACAAAAGCAAAACAGGCATTTATTTGTTTAATACTTAGGGTCAAGTTTAAGCAAACGCCTCTAAAAATAAGCATGTTAAATAAACAACACTACTAGCAGAGAAGTGGAAGTAAGAGAACATGACGGAAGAGAAAAGAAGTTTGGTTGACAGCTGAAATCTCTTACCCTTGTGCTGTAGTTTGATATAGCAGTGGTCGCACACTCGTGCCAGCTGATTCTTCAGGTATTCCAGGTAGTATTTATTGGACGAACATGCCTGACACACGACCTGTTGCCACAACAAACAGATATCAGTCAGACCTATTTGTTCATTCACTAAAAAGAAACAAAGCGTAGAAGTTTTCGTATTTCGAACCTTTCCGCAGGCACGGCAGTGGTGGCGTCTCCAGGTGAGCGTGAACTCACACGTGCAGATCATACACATGGTCGTTCTCAAATCTGGAATCCAGATAGGAGCTTTAGAGCCCAGCGGTAGACCGTCATCAGAGATTCCCTCCAACTACACACACACCAAAAAAAAAAAAAAAAAACACAGACGCATGAGAAAGTTAAATGTCTTTCACACAAGTTTGAGACACACACACACACAAAAAACTTGATAAAATTTGAAATGGATGCATGTGAGCTCCTTCACAAAGTATCTGAAATATTGTACTCTAATGATCAGTTGCTTTTTTATTTGGAAGCTAGGCCGATTTTTTAATAGTATGAATGCCAAACAAGCAATTTATTTACTTGTGAATATTTGATACTTTTATGTAAATGACAAGGTCATATTTTAATTGTTTAAATTAACAATTCAATCAAGTATGAAGCATTTTTTTCAGAATTTGGCATTAGAATTGGTATGAATAGTTCTGCTGCCACCTTTATGAATATTTTATGCTCTGCAAAAAGTGATATTCTTTGTTTTTTCTTTTTTTTTTGGCTCATTTTGCCTGTAAAAGAAAACCTGCCTAATAATTATGCACACCGGAATATAAGATATTTTTAATTTCCAGCCTTCATGAAAAATTATATATCACTCAAATGATTAAATACAAAATTAATAGTAGTTATTAAGATTGATGTGGTTTGGAATTGGTAAAATGTGTCTGGAAAAAAATATGATCAGAAAATCTTCATGCCTAATAATTCTGCACACAGTGTATATATATATATATATATATATATATATATATATATATATATATATATATATATATATATATATATAAAAAAAATGTATTTATTTTTTAATTAGGTGAATTCATACTTAAAACAAGAATCAATGTCTGCAATAAGGTAAAAAATTAAACTTGATTCAAAGTGAAAATTTTATTACATACATAAATGTATGTTTAAAGAATGTTTAAATATACAAGACAAAAATCACTTTTTTGTAGTGTAAACACATCTTACCAATGAAAACCCTGTACATTTGATGAGAAAACACACACACACACACAAACAAAGATACAACTAAAATCAACACGCACAGACACACGTATGTACACTCACCTCTTGGCTTCGACTGGAAAAGAAAGAAATCTTCTTTCTGGTGTAGTCATCTATTGCTGTAGCGATGGCTTCAAGCCATTCGTCTCTTTCTGTGGCTGAACTGCAAATGTCAGTTACAGTTAGTGATTTCAGTTTAATTAAAAATAAGTACCAGGAATCCATTTTATTGCACTAGTGATCAAAGGATGTTTATCATGTATAATTATTAATTCTACTACTGCTATTTTTTTTCATGTAGTGTGTGTTTCTTACTTGGCAGACAGTATGAAGGAGCGTTCCACACTCTCAATGTTTAACTCATTCTGATAGGCCTCCTGACTGGGTTTGCTAACCTATTAAAAACGTGGGACACAAACACGTTACATCTCCTGTCAGTGTTGGTGTGTGTGTGTGTGTAAGAGAGCATTGTGACGGTGAAAATCTGACCTTCATGCCAGCCAGAGAGAGCATGCTGTTGACTTTATACTGGCCAGACTGAACGGGTGTTGTGTACAGCAGAATATCATTAAACTGTTGAGAAAGAAACATAAAATTTACTGGCTGTCCAAAAAAAAAAAAAAAAAGAGTTGCACAATCCACAGTTTCCTGTCATATGCAGTAATTTCCTTTATTGTAAATGACGTATTAATCCACATAGTAATATTAGTGTGTGGTCACTGTTGTGCATTCAAATTAAGTTTTATTACCTCAAATGTGACTCATGCAATCAGATGTCAGTTAGTTAAAAATGGATATTTTAAATAAGTTGAAACTCAACTAAACTAAAAATGAATTAAAATAAATTAAACCAAAATAGTAATGTTTGGGGGGAAAAAACTAATAATTACAAAAGAACACAAAAAAAGACTAAAAATTAAAATGAAAACAGAAAATCTAAAAATAAAACTAATTAGTAATATTAATAAAAAATATAACTGTACATAAATGATACTAAAATAACACTGTCCATTTTATAATAAACATTTTAATAGTATTTAGCCTTAACTTGACCATAGTTTCTCACCAGGAAGAACATTCTAGGCTGCATAATTTTCCTAGAGAGTTTCATTAGAGTGCCCTCCTTTAAAAAAACCTGTGTATGAAACAAGAACAGTACGTTAGTTTAGCAACACAGAGACACTGCTCAGACGCAATGAATCATGGGTACTTGAGCTTCTTACCCTGCCAGGTTGGACGATTTCATGATGACCATTCAGACTGTACTGAACCTGCATCAGCTTCTGAAAGTTATCCTGAATAAATGAGATGCGTGTTAGACATAATTCATATTCATGAGGCGGTAATGCAGGGTGTGGTTGTGTTTTTGTTGCATTACCCCTTGCTTCATGATGTCGTTCGCGTGGTTTGCCACTTCTTTCACCACACTAAGGGCAGCTGGGTAAACCAAACAAACCAATAAAATATTTCAAACATTTTTTTCCTTAACTCATAACATTACTCATAACAAACAAAACAGGCCAAGTATTTAACAGAATAAAGGTTTCATATTGCAGCAAAAATCTCACATAAAGTAAAAAGCTTGATAGATTTTTGAATTTACAGATTATTTATAGTGAACTAGATTTTTTTTTTACTATAAACGTCACAAAAAAATGGAAGTAGCGATCTGTCACAAGATCTTTTCTTGTGACAGACGTTCGAGTGAAAAAGAAAAAAGAAAAATGTCAATAACATGCCTTTAGAAAAAAGGAAATTTTCATTTCATGCAGACTTTAAATACATATTTACATTTTGGAAGCATTTAAACCTTAGTCAGGTTAGACGCCATTTTGAATTTAACACGGATAAAAATAAGGTTGTGAGGGGTAGACATACAGTATTTACAATGGAAAGCACTGTATAGAAGTTGTAGAATTTTCATAACTTGAAACTTTAAAAAAAAAAAAAACTGTTTTATGGAGTTTTTGTCTACAGAAAGTGTTTTCGGAAAGACGTTTCGTCAGCTAAACAAGGTCTATGAAAATTATGGATGCCTTTGTATAGAAACAAGATTCACATTTTTACAGTCGCACGAACTACATTGTTTAGGATAATGAAAAGGGTCTTTAAAAACTGACCAGCACTTACGATTTTGATGAATGAGGTGATAAAACTATGGGGCATGTCTAAGACAATTGTCCTAGCTGTAATTGTTGGTTACTGCGAATTTTACCTGGTCATTTTATTTAATTTATTGACTGGCCCCTGGTCATTTTCTAAAAGTACCACCTTAGCACCGTAATATGACTCCATGCTCTAGTGTGTTATTTCCAGGGAAAACTGTATGCTCTTACTTTGTGTGTCTTTGTAGTCGGATGAATCCTCAGGAAGATTCTTCAAATAATCTGAAAGAGACATGTAAACGATGAATTGGAAGGTTCAAAATTGGACTTGCTGTATTACTTCATTAGCTTAATTTTAAGTAAACCCACATATTAAAGGGGTGAAGAGCTGAAAACCCTTAATTCAAATTCACTTCAATTTAACCAAACTGTCATGCTTCAGTCTGACAAGTTCATAACCTGATGTGTAGTAGCCAAAATGTGCCCGTGATGTATCTGCTGTGTGTGGTTTCCTGTAATGGGCCTGATTTCCTCCTGTTCTGCTGTGGAGTGCAGTGTGTACTCATCTGAGGCCCTGTTTACACCTGGTATTAAGATGTGTTTTGCTTGATCGGATCACAAGAAGACGCAGGGAGACGCATTCCCGTTTACACCTGGTGTTTTAATTTGTCTCTTTTGTCCACTTTCAACCACTTCTGTCCTCATTTCTTCGAGGGGAGGGTCTATGGGCGGGTAAAAGTATGGGCTTTTTCAGATATTTCAAAATATACTCAATTTCCATATGAACGCAACCAGAGACAACAGAAAAACATATGAAGAGCAGCAGCTTTCACTTCTGCTCTGATAGCCGCAAGACCGCACTGAACGCTGTTAGTGAGTGTTAGAAATCAGGAATGGTGTGAGAACATTGTCAGCTAAAGACCCAAGTTTGGTTTGAAGATGAAAAACGTACCAAGCACAAAGTTTAAATCCCGTCTGGCTAGCACGCTTCTCATAATGTTAGTTCAGTAGGCAGAGAGTAGGTGGTCTTTTGTGGCTGTTCGAACGCATTTGACCACACAAGCGTCTACACTATGAAAGCAATCTGGTCAAACGTGTTTTCGACTACAAGTGGTCGAAAGTAGACAAGCTCAAAATGTTTTAGACCCTGCTTACACCTGTATTTAGCATCATCCACTTGTGATCAGATTGACGAAAACGCATCCTAATACCAGGGTGTGTAGGAGTGAGGGTGTGTACCTGTGAGCAGAAGCTGGTATTGAGGTATCCGCTGCACCGGTTTCAGCAGGTAATGCTTCAAAGCAAGACTTGCACAGCGAGGACTCGTCTGAGGATGAAAGAGTGAAATCTTAAATGAGGCATTTCCAAATGTATTTTTAAAAATAATGGCTAGTCCCTACTGTTGATCCAGCTGTTATTAATACTCTTGACACTCCATTTGGTATTGACTAAAGCCATCCGGCCCGGCTTCCCTACAGAGTTTTTTAAGAAATTTCAAGATAAACTGGCCCCGTTACTCTTATCTGTTTATAAAGAGTCTTTGGAGCGTGGCTCTTTGCTGGAAACAATGACTCAAGCTTCCATAATATTGCTGTTAAAGAAGGATAAAGATCCCACTTCTTGCAGTTCTTATAGGACCCTCTCGTTACAGAATGTTGAATATTGGCAAAAGCTTTGGCTATTCGTCTTGAAAAGCTACTCCCATATTTAATATCTGAATAGCAAACCGGTTTTATTAAAGGGAGACAGCTCTTTTTTAATGTTTGTTCTCTCTTAAACATAATTTATTCTAAACACTCTTCCGTTGTCCCAGAGGTGGCTATTGCTCTCGATGCTGAAAAAGCATTTGATTGAGTTGAGTGGCCGTATCTTTTTGCTGTACTTAAAAAAAAGTGGGTTGGGGAATACTTTTATTTCATGGATTCGTCTTCTATATGCTCACCCCCAGGCCAGTGTACACACTTATGACACACATTCAGAATACTTTATACTAGGGCGTGGAACACGGCAGGGCTGCCCGCTCTCCCCTTTGCTATTTGCCCTGGCTATTGAGCCACTGTCAATTGCTTTACGGTCTACTTCTTCATTTAAAGGAATTTTTCACTCGGATATCAAAATTAAATTATCTCTTTATGCTGACGATTTGTTGTTATACATTTGTAACCCGATCACAGCTGCTCCTTCAATTTTATCTATGTTGAACAAATTTGGCTCATTCTCTGGTTATAAAATAAATTTTCAAAAGAGTGAGTGTTACCCTGTAAATGCTTTGGCCCTGTGACTTAAACTAAATGAAACATCAGAATTTTTGAGTAGGTCTGGTTTTAAATATCTTGGGATTAATGTCACTAGATCTCTATCTTCTCTCATTTCCGCCAATTATACCCCTTTGTTGGCTAAAACTAAAGCTGACTTTCAAAGGTGGCACAATCTTCCCTTAACTTTAATTGGAAGAATTAACATAGTGAAGATGAATGTCCTCCCTAAATTTCTCTTCTTATTTCAGAGTATTCCGTTGTTTTTGCCTAACAGTTTTTTTTTTAAGTCTACTGACCAAATTGTTACTCCTTTTCTATGGAATGGTAAAGTGCCCAGAATTCGTAAAGCAGTACTCCAAAATTGCAAACTTAGTGGTTGGCTATCTTTACCTAACTTTAAGTTCTATTTCTGGTCAGCTAATATTCATAAGAGGACATATTGGTTCAATTCATCTAATGCTCCCTGGTGCAGACTGGAGGCAAAATCATGTTTCTCCACTTCTTTACAGGCCCTACTCACTTCCCCCTTTGCCTATTAACTTTACAGATAATTTAGTAGTCATTTCTACCTTTAGGATATGGTCCCAATTTAGGCGTTATTTTAAGTTTATCTCTGCCTCCCCTTCAATGCCATTATTTATGAATCACTCATTTCCCCCATCAATCACGGACTCTGTTTTTCTGATGTGGCATGATAAAGGATTAGGATATTTCAGAGATTTATATAAGGATGGTACCTTCTGCAGTTTTGGTGCATTGTCTACTGAATTTGAACTGCCATCGTCCCACCTCTTTCGCTATTTTCAGGCTAGGCACGGTTCGGCTTCTTTACTTCCAAACTTTCCTTGTTTACTACCTAAATTGGTTTGGGAAGACTTTCTTGTTATTAATTCTTTTCAAAAGTCACTTATTTCCAGGATTTATTGTCAGCTTATAGATTTAGAAGACTGCACCATTATAAAAGCTAAAAGTGCCTGGGAACATGAATTGGGTGAAGAGTTTGCGGACGACCGGTGGACGAACGCTCTTAATAGAATTTACACAAGTTCAATATGTGCTCGGCTTGCTCTCATTACAGTTTAAAATATTACATAGGGTTCATTACTCCAAAGCTCGGCTTTCTGCAATTTACTCTAATGTTGATGACAGTTGTGATAGATGTTACATGTCACCCTGTAATCTGAGTCACATGTTTTTTTTCTGTCCAAAGCTTCTTAATTATTGGAACAACTATTTTGAGACTATGTCCAAAATATTTAAAACCAAGGTTGATGTCTGCCCTAATACTGCAATCTTTGGGGTTCCTAAAGTTTGGACTCGGTTTACATCTAAACAGTTAGATGTACTTGCTTTTCCATCTCTACTGGCTAGTCACTTTCTAAAAAAATAAATAAAAATCATATACTTTTTAACCACAAATGCTATTCATTAAAATTAATTAAAATAAGCGATATGAACATACGATTTTGTGCCACAAGCATTTTACATGACATTAATAATTAATTGCTTAATTGAACTTTTTGAAAATTGAAAATTTACCCTTTAAAACAAACATTATGCAAACAATAAGAATTCATCCTTTGTGCTGTTGCAGATTTCTGTTTTTAATTGTCCGTACGTGTGAAATCATGCAGCAACTACTAAAACAGTGTCTCCCTCTCACACACACACACCTTCCCTTTTATATCATGGTGGGGTATTCTATTGTTTTTATAATAACAAAAAATAGTGTTAGAGAACATGTTTAAAATGAAGTATTTAGATGTTATTCTCCATATTAATCTCTTTTCATCGTGGGATGATTTTTTTTATTTTATATATATATATATATATATACATATATATATATATATATATATATATATATATATATATATATATATATATATATATATATATATATATATATATATATATATATATATATATATAGACATTTGGTCCTATAAAGATGGACGCAAACACACTCCTACCTCAAACTGACGTACAACGCTTGCAAAAGGGGGATTTTTGCGACACTGTTCGTCCAGCAGAGCCACGTTACGGTCAAACTCTCGTATGTAGGTGGAATACATCTTCAAATACGGACCCTTCTGAACAAAGATATCAGCCAACCTCTGATGATCAGACCTGTAGGAGTAAGAGAGATTCCCAGAAACAAAATGTTCAGTCTTCCTTATTTGAACTCTCTCTGCTGCTAGCCACAAAATATACACAGTACACCAACACAAAAATGACATGAAACTCATTTGCAACACATTTAACTTTCATATGGTGTGTGTGTGTTACCAGTGTGCCACTCTCTCCTCCAGCTCTTTCAGCAGGTCTTTATTAAGTTCGTAGAGTTGGGGCAGATAGTACAAGATTTGATTCAACACTTTCTCCTCCACCAATGGCTTCCCGCTCGCACGGGTCGCTTTGGCAACGGCGTCCCGGAAATCCTGACACAGAAATGGAGATGTAAGCTACCGCCAAAATTCCAGGCTACGGTAACAAAACAAAGGCAGCTATACAAGATGAGTAACACATGCTAACATCCGTGAATTCAAACAATGGCTTTATTTACTGGCAATAAAACAGTGCCAATAATAGTCCATTCCAAATTTTTGATATAAATCTTTTATAATTAGCTAAAATTAACAGCACTATAAACTAGCACTCAACGACATATTTTCAAACATAATCAACTGTAAAAACAAACAAACTGAAGCTAATAAACTGACAGCACAGTCCATCTACAGCTTTAACAGGAAGTAGAGAGGACATTTTCTCTCACAAACACATACACACATGTATCTTTAGGACAGCTGTTCAGGGTCATGGCCAAACAAGTGGGTTAAAGGGAGGGTGGGTGTAATTTCTTTCCGAAAACTCTCTCTGTCTGTTGATCTCTTATTCCTTTAGCACAGTCTCTCTGGACAAGCTCTTCCTCTTGTCTTTCCTCTGCCGTCTCTTTCCTGTCACTCTTTTTCTGACATTCGCTCTAATTATTTGCATCATTCTGAATAAGGCAGGGTCAGGATGCACCACAGTCCTCTAACTAGTTAGCTATTGAGGTCGTCAAAGGGAATTCATCTAGGTTTTTTCTTAGCGAGGATGCTTTAAATGGGATAAATTATGAGAGGCAACTGCTTGCCATTGTTATTATTGTTAACAAAAACTAATAAAAATATTTTTTGTTAATTGAAATAATGCTGAAATAAAATAAAATATAAATAGTAGTTGAAAAAATTAAAAAAAGAAAAGAAAAAAAAAAAGACATGTTGCCTTGGCAACTAACTGAATTAAAATAAGTTTTTGTTGAAGCACTAAAATTGCTAAAATTAAAACTTGAAATAAAAAAAATTACTTACACAATAAAAATGACAAAAGCATGCATCACTAAAACTTAAACTAAAATTTAAACAGGAAATTTAAAAAAAAAAAAATCATAAAAAATATTAATAAATATTATTATAGTAAATAATACTAAAATAAAACTGCTGTTTAGTTTGGAAGCTTGTTTCCACAATGGAATGAAAAAAAAAATTAAAAGATAATTGCGACTTTTTATTTCACAATTCTCACTTTTTCCCCTCACAATTTCGAGTTTATATCTCGCAATTCTGACTTTTTTTCTTGCAATTGCAAGTTTGTATCTCACAAATCTGACTTTTTCCTCACAATTTCAAGTTCTTATCTCACAATTCTGACTCTTTTCTCACATTTGCGAGTTTATATCTCGCAATTCTGACTTTTTTCTAGCAACTGCAAGTTTATCTCTCACAGTTCTGACTTTTTCCTCGCAATTTCGAGTTTATATCTCGCAATTCTGACTTTTTTCCTCGCAATTGTAAGTTTGTATTTCACAATTCTGACTTTTTTTCTCGCAATTTCGAATTTATATCTTGAGATTCTGACCTTTTTTTATCGCTTTTGACAGTTTATATCTTGCAATTCTGACTTTTTTCCTTGCAATTGAGTTTATATCTCACAATTCTGACTTATTTCTTACAATTTCGAGGTTATATCTTGCCATTCTGACTTTTTTCCTCATAATTGCAAGTTTATATCTCGCCATTATGACTTATTTCTCGCAATTGCAAGTTTATATTTCACAATTCTGACTTTTTTTCTCGCAATTTCAAATTTATATCTTGAGATTCTGACCTTTTTTTTTTATCGCTTTTGACAGTTTATATCTTGCAATTATGACTTTTTTCCTTGCAATTGAGTTTATATCTCACAATTCTGACTTATTTCTTACAATTTCGAGGTTATATCTTGCCATTCTGACTTTTTTCTCATAATTGCAAGTTTACATCTCGCCATTATGACTTATTTCTCGCAATTGCAAGTATATATTTTTCCATTCTGACTTTTTTTTTTCCCAATTGCGAGTTTATATCTCACAATTCTGAATTTCTACCAATTGCAAGTTTATATCTTGCAATTCTGACTTGCAAATCTGAATTGTGAAATAAAAAGTCACAATTACCTTTTTTATTTTTTATTCTGTGGTGGAAACAAGCTTCCATAGTTTAGAGATGGTTTAGCATATTGCAGCATTCTGTGCTTTAGCACACTTCCTAACAATCTAATTTTAGCACACTGAAGTTTTGCCCCTTTATTCCATTTAAAGCACCATTAATGTAAAAAATTCACTGAGTTCAATATAACATTTCTAATTACTGTTGGACGTGAAGTGCAGTGACCTATGTATTGAACAATGCTCTTATAATGGCCATTACATTGAGATAAACAATCATCAACAGTAATTCTCACATGATTCATGCAAGATTACCAGAAAGGGGTGTGGCGGTACTATCCACAAAGTACTATTTACATGCGCAAACTAGTTTTTTATGAAAAATATGGAAAGTTCTTTAAGAAAAAATATGAGCTTCACATTTCTGCTTTTTAACCTGTTAAACAGCAACAGTTTTAACAGCCTTCAAAATGCCTTGTCCCATAGATGTCCAATGCATCACAGTTCATTCATTTTTTTTTTTTTTTTTTTGGGTGGGATGAGTTGGAATTATTTTTGTTGTATTGAACATTATGCTGTTAACTTGTATTGAACCCAGAACATTTCAACATCAATGGTCAGTTTAGAATATATGTACTCTTGCACTTTCTTAAATACACTTGCATGGAGCACACTCATTTAAATCTTAAAATAAACAGACAAATGTGTCTGTGTGTAAGTTTCCCTCTATGATCCTACTGTAACTGTGAGAATCAAACACTATTCAAGAACACATTCATGTGAAATTAATAAAATACACAAATAAATAACTAGACACACTTCCTGCGTAACGATTCTTGCTCTGATTCAAATCTGGAGCCAATGAAAACAGTGATGACTTACGATGTGAAGTAACTTCAGAACATCCACAAATCTGCAAAGACAAACAATGTATCTAAATATAAGTTCAACTAAATATCCCCCTCTAAATATGACTATTAAATATGAATATGTATTAAAATACTTCTTAATTGAAGGCGTGTCATAATAAAACACTTTCAAATGTCATTGGACGATTGTACTTACACTTTCTCTGAGCTCATTATCTCCATTGCAATGTGAACCACCTTGTTCCTCTTTGCTCTCTCGACCTCCTGAGGACACAAGTTAAAATGTTGTTATAATATTAGACCATTTTTAAATCTATGATATAATTTAAAGTCTCATTAACTTACATAGTCACTACATCCAACCATGATTACCAACAACATACAGCCTCATAGCAAAACAAATGTGAGCGTGAGTGTGTGTGTGTTGTTTTGGCATGGTGAGAGGCTGAAGTCTTTATTTGGATCGGGGACTGTCTAAACTCAAGGACAAAGTTTGACTGAAAGCACCCCCTGTTTGTCAAACGGGGTGTGTATGGGGGTCTCTCTGGATTATCTCCAGACAGAAAGTCTGCTGGACACACCTTCCTAAAGCTGATTTATCCACAAGTGATTGAAGCTCATTCTTTTAAAGCTTTTCTCTTCGAATTGAAATGACAAAATTTTCAGCATATTTAAAGGGCTAGTTTACCCAAAAATGAAAGTTCTGTCATTAATTACTCATGATTTTCCTCATGTCCAAAACTTCCAGAAAAAAACGTTCATTCATCTTTTGATATTTTTAGTAAAACCTGAGAGATTTCTATCCTTCTACTGAAAGTCCATTCCACTAAATGTTCATAAAAACATCGTAAAAAGTAATCCATATGATTGCTGAGGTTGTTTTGTGCGTACCTCTTTATCTTTTGATTGGCTCATGTCTTCCTTACTGGAGTCGGAGCTGTTACCATCTTCCTCATTAGAGCTCAATCCATCCTCTGACAGATCACCAGTCACAGAACATCTGCTGTCAAACAGGAAGTGCACATGTTCAGTCCAAAGTACATACACTCAAACATGTATTCAAAAACACACACACATAAATACATTCAAATTCAAACTAGTATAACATTCAATTTCAAACTAGTCTCCTTTATATTGGCAGGCAGTAATATATGTTAAATATGTGCAGTAATAATAATAATAATAATTGTGACCATGGACCACAAAACCAGTCATAAGAGTCTTTTTTTTTTAAATTGAGATTTATACATCATCTGAAAGCTGAATAAATAAGCTCCATTGATGTATGGTTTGTTAGGATAGCCGGGATACAACCATTTGAAAATCTGGAATCTCAGAGTGCAAAAAAAAAAAAAAAAAAAAATCAAAATATTGAGAAAATCACCTTTAAAGTTGTCCAAATGAAGTCCTTAGCAACGCATATCCACTCACACAAATAAATTTTTTATATATTTACGGTAGGAAATTTACAAAATATGTTCATGGAACATGATCTTTACTTAATATCCTCATGATTTTTGGCATAAAAGAAAAATTATCGATTTTGACCCATATTGTTGGCTATTGCTACAAATATACCTGTTCGACTTACGACTGGTTTTGTGGTCCAGGCTCACAAATAAATAAAAATAAAAAGAAATAAAATAAAATATAAAATAAAATAATTATCTATATGTAATATAATAAATATTTTTAAATATTTAATAATATTATGTGATTTTTGCATATGCCTGCAATAACACAATTTCATTTGTCAAGTTTAAATATGAACAGGGTGCAAATTAGATTTGCTATTTGCAGTTGGATTTTCATTGAATAAGAATTTAAATTTCAGTCTGTTTCTCACACATAGTTATCAAATGCCTTTAAAAGTCTTGAAATACAGTGCACAATAAGGAGGACATTTATGGCACTTTTATGAATTTTTTTTCTTACATTATTTTACCTCAAATGTATCTTTTTGTACTCTACATAAGAAATAGTCTTTTGAAATGACATGAGAGTGAAAAAATAAAAATCAATTTTCATTTTTGGATGAACTGTTCATTTAGCATCCAGCACCAGATAGCACAAGCAAACTCTCATGCATGCTCATGCATTCACACACTTTCTGCCCTCTTTCTGGTTCCCCTCGCTCTCATTCTTTCTCCTGTGGCAGGACAGAGCAGCTCTTGTTTACAGCTTATATAAACTCACTCTGCAAAGAGACACACACACATCCATAGACAAACCCTCAAATACACAACCTCTCTCACACACAGAGATAGGCAGGCAGGAGTTTGGAGTTTCTGTCGTGCCTGGGCAATTACTGTGAATGTTGTTTAAAATTTGAGTTTAACTCTATCTATTAAGGGCACTCAAATTCAGAAGCTGGAATGTGCCGAATCTGAATATCACTGAATTATTAACTTTTACCACAGTGATAGCTCACACAACTCAAACTTATTCTTAATCATCTAAATGAGGATTGATTACAGATTAATTAATGTTTTTCATGTAAAGCTAATTATACTTATTACCAACTAACCCAAACTCTATACCTTGGGTAAATAAATAGCTTTTGAAATCAATTAATTTTTCAATTGAGAATGTCCATGAATGTCTCCAAAAGAAGGTTTTGTATTAGTTTTGATTTTGGTTTTGATTTAGCTCCATTTTGCTCCTAAAATATAGTTAGTAGACACACACACACACACACACACACACACACACACACACAGGTTTCACTCCAAGTGCTTCTGCCTGACTCCCATTAACCAATCAAGTCCACTGATAGTTCAAATCCCACAGTTAAAGAGAAAGTGGCTGTTTTCAGAATGTAATACTAGCATGGTGTCTGGTGTATACTAGGGGTGGGAATCTTTAGTCACCTCACGATCCGATCCGATACCTATTCTGGGAGTCACGATCCGATTCCAAAACAATTCTTGATCTACTTTTTTTTCTTATTAATTAATTAGTTTACCAACTTAAAAACCTTAAAATCCTTACATTTACATATCCTTACATAAGTAATGATAAGTAGGCATATACTTTTTAAAATAATTACAAATTGAAAAAAATTAATTAAAACAAATTGTATGTTAAGAATTTTAAACTAATATAACTTCAAAACATAAGTAGCACACAATAAAGAGGCGCAACTAAACATATAACAAGCAATAAACAAAGAGTGCTTTCAGTATTTAAGATTATCTGAACGTTTTCTTTCTCATGTTTACTGTCGTTTGATTGTTACATCAGCGGGAGATCTAATAAGCTGCATGCACGCACGGATCTCTTTTGAAATATAATAAGTAATGCAGTTTGTCCTGTCCATTTAATCCATTAAGACAAAACTGGCTGTGTTTATATTAATTTTGCGTCAAAGAGACGCAAGTACACCTCTTACACAGAGTCACAGCTGCATGCGCAAGCACTCTTCAAACAAAGCGTCAGCATTTGAAATCGAAAGCAGCCTTCTGTAAAGGAGTTTCATATTTTAAATGTATAAGTCCACTGCATTCCAAATGACATAAATAATGCCTTAGTAGAGCATTTGTAAGGAAAATACAGACGGGCGAGACCGCGCACAGCAACATCAAACAAAGTGCGTGTCTCTCACAGCACCTCCTGTGCAGTGAAGCCTGCGAATGTCGTTGTAATTCGCTTTAACCTTTCAGAACTTTATGAAAGATTATTTTACGGAAGGTTCGAGTGGTGTATGTGTGTGAGGAATTGGAAGCAAGCAGAATCCGGGTGTTTCTAAAGCACACGCAGCGTCATCGTGCATCTGAATAAAAACTCTGAAATTTTGAAATTCTGAGAATCGATCCAAAATCGTTGGAGAGAGAATCGCGATGCATCGATGGATCGATTTTTTTTTTCTCCCACCCCTAGTGTATACTGTGTGGTATACACTGTATTCTACCTAATATTTTTAAAAATCTGAAATGGTATGCAAAACCAGGGAGTAGTAAACTACACACACACACACACACATTGTAAACCCAAATAAGTTGGCAAAAAAAAATTGAGACAATCAGTTGCCTCAAAATTGTTAAGTTAAGAAAGTTTAAATAAGCAGAACTGGCAGATTTTTATTTTATACTACTCATACATTTTAATTGTTCTTATCTTGAAATGTTTGAGTACACTAATTCATACATTTAACTTAGAATTATCATGTAACCCCAATGTAAACATTTTTATTTATGTAAAATTAGCTAGCTATAACAAGCTAATTCAAAAAATGCAAACTTGCTAATTTGTTAACATGTTAACAATAGCATAGCACTTGCTGAATGAGTGCAGCAATATAAAGCATTTAACATGTTTCGTCTCAAAGCAAGCTGCATGCACCACTTGTCACTGGTAACTCTCCAAAAACCCACATTAAACAAAACTCTTCTGAATTAGCTTAACAAAACAGTAATCACTATTAAATCTCCAACTTAACATTAATCTTGCAAAAAAAAAACAAAAAACAAAAAAAACATTATATAACACTTACTCATTAACACTAAGCATTTACTCTCCCTTTCGAGTGCCATGGGCAAAGCATGCTGGGAAATAGAAATCCCAGCCCAGTTTTAGTTAAACTTAAGTTCCTCTAAAGTAAAAGAAATAAGTTCATAAAACTCAAAACAATGAAACAGTTCAGTTTACGTAAAATATATCAGTTCTGTGAACTTGAAAGAAAAATAAAGTTCAAAATACTCATAAAAGTTAATTTGACTGAAATAATTTGTTTAATTTAAGTTTGTCCTACTCAAACCAATTAATTATTTTTAGCATTATGGTTTACAGTGTATATAAATCTGAGTGATAAATCAGAGTGAATGTGGATTTTCACATTTTCTGTATATCACTACATGTCTAATAGAGATCGACCGATATATCGATTTACCGATATTTTCCCTGATATTTAAGCATTTTACCATAATTGGATATCGGTTTTGTAATATCGGATTTACCGATAAACGCCACCATCTTGTGGGTGTTTTGAGAAATGAAATGTAGCTAGTTTATGTCTCTAAGAAATAGAGACAAGCTCACAGAGTCATGCAAGATAATCCGTCAAGTCCTGTGACTGTCCCAATAAAGATGTAACTTTGCATGAATTAAATAATACAGCCATGAATGAGCACATGTTGGAAATAAAAGCGCTGAATTTAATTCTCTCTCTGTTGTCTATGCTCATCATTAGTCTTGTGAAGTCGTCTGCATTTTGCTGTTCACTGTGCTGATGATGCTCGGCCACCGCATGTAACTTTTAACAAGATTCACTTGTTTAAACACCGTAATAATATAAACATTTACTATATAACCATTCATTCGCTAAAAAACATCCAAGTAAACACAACTCTATGGAAATTAATTATTTATTATCTCTAACTATTATTATAGTTCTGTGTAAATGCATAGATAAACAGCGCTTTGTCAGCAGATATTTCATAATCTAGAATGACAAAAACATAATTAATAATTCTGATATAACATACCAGTTGAGAAATGCAATAAAATACGATGTTTTGTTTGTTATAGGCCTATTCCAATATTCCAGAGAATATTATTCAGTTATTTAACATTATCCAGAAAATTATTCTTCACTCTTTAGCCTATTAAACAGCTTATAAATCTACTAAAACTGTAGTTTAAAATGAAGTATTACATTTCTGCAAAGTTGATATGACTCCTGTCTTTAATTTATTTTCTCTATTTGAAAACATTAGACATTCTACATTTATTTTGCTTATTGTTAACAGTGTTGCTGCTGATGCTTTTTATAAATAAAATTATTTTTGTAATATGAAGATTAAAATTAACATGAAAGACTGCTAATTTTCAACAAAAACAGTTTAGTAACTGCACTTTTTTATTTTTTGTACTTTCAGACCCCTCTATTTATTGGTGTATAAATAGGATTTGTTTTGTTTTCTTTGCAAGGAGGGAGTGATTGTTATAAAAAAAAAATGGTTTGTTCAGTTCAGTGGTGTTGTAATTGTGTCAAAAACAGAAGTATAATAGTAAATAAATATCGGTTCTGTATATCGGTTATCGGGCACAAACACAAATTATCGATATCAGTTCAAAAAAAAAAAAAAAAAAAATCAATACTGGTTGACCACTAATGTCATATATATATATATATATGTTTTGTGGCTATATGTATATATACTGTACACACACATACATACGTTAAAGTCCAATCAAATAAGTCGAGAAAAAGATTTGCGTTGTTGTATAGTGGGATACAGTATTAAAGCAGTATTTTCTATTATTTTGTGCACAACAGTTTTTGTACTGAGAGATCAAAGATGATAATGTATTACTACTGTGATCAAGGGCTTTAGCCCACATGACTGTAAAATATTTGTTGGTTACAACTTGCTGACAACTCCAAACATACAACCACAAACTTGATTCAACGTCCTGTGCATCTGGAAAACAACTGCGAATTCAGCAAATGCTGTAAGTTTTCACCGGCACTGAGACCTCATCACTGACAAGCCATGTGTCTACAGTCATCACAGTAAACACACCACAAGTCAAAAGATTGGAATTTATATTTCTAAATTTAGTTTAACTTCTTTAAATTATTTTTGATCTAAAGGCTTAAGCATGCATGCTTGAAATCAGTTTTATAGACAAAAAATAAGCTGTTCTTGCACATGAATTCCAAAAATAAAACCAAACTTTATTACAAAAGCACTTACTGCTGACAAAACTTAGCCTGTGGGCTGTGATGTTTTATAATGAGGTCAGTGAAACAGTCAGCAGTTGGAATATTTGCAATCAGAATAAGATGATTCATGTTTTACTGACTTGACATGATTTTTGCTACTGTGTTGGAAATGTTGTAATGACAAAGCAAAGCTGTGAGCCAGAAGATCTCAACTGAAAATTCTGAGAATGAGAGAAAAGAGTGTGGGAGAAATAGAGAGAGAGAGAGAGAGAGAGAGAGAGAGAGAGAGAGAGAGAGAGAGAGAGAGAGAGAGAGAGAGAGAGAGAGGTTATTTTCCAGTGGCTCAGCTCTCTCCTCTACAGACATTTCCTGCTCTGGCCACTGAAAATAACCCACAGGAAAACAGCCCAACCTGGACTCAAAGAGTGGACTGTAAACCTCTCACACACACACTTCCATGACCACACAGACCAAACCAACATAGTGCACATTAAAATATATATATTTGTTGCTCAGTAGCTTTTAAATGTTGATGCTAACATATCACAACTTTTTTGATCCACTTCAAATGTTGACCACTGTAATTCTATGAGAATAGAAAAGTCTACAACATAACAGCTATAACAATAATGACAGAGGAATGATTTTTTTTCAGTTGATGAACGATAAAAACATTCACAGCCAATCAGAATCCACCAGCTTTAAAGAGCATAAGCATTTAAAGCATCAGATGACCTAACTGCAGTATGTGCTCACAACAAACAAAATGTTCTCATCCGTTGGTGTGGACGCTAATATAGTTAGTGTCCTAGTTATCTTGTTGTGAACAGGCTTTTAATATGTTGTAGGCATTTGATCAGGAAAGGACCCAGAGATGTGAATATGTGCTGTCATTTATAAACATGGCTTAAGCAAAAGCAACCATCAATCCCTCAATAAACCTTTAAAGGGTTAGTTCACCCAAAAATGAAAATATCTAGTGATGGCCGATTTCAAAATCGGAATCTTTTGTTTTTAATCAGTGATTCGGAGCGCCAAAGTCATGTGATTTCAGCAGTTTGACACACGATCTGAACCACTGAATCGAAACAAAAGATTCGAAGCAGTGTTTTGAAATCGGCCATCACTAGATATTGTCGTTATTTTGTTTTTTTGGCACACAAAAAGTATTCTCGTCACTTTATAATATTAAGGTAGAACCACTGTACCGACATGAACTTTTTAAATATGTTTTAGTACCTTTCTGGATCTTGAGAAGTTCGGTGGTATTGCTGGCAATAGAGGCCTCACTGAGCCATCGGATTTCATCAAAAATATCTAAATTTGTGTTCTGAAGATGAACAAAGGTCTTACGGGTGTAGAACGACATGAGGGTGAGTAATAAATGACATTATTTTCACTTTAAGCCATTCCACTGTATCTGCAACTACTGTGTATCTGATACTTTCAGATATTCTACTAACTGATTAGAAATCCTAAATTATAGGACTGATCAATGTAGTCTTGGGGATCGTTCACATAGAGTCTAAAAAAGCTTTTTTCTTTCTTTCATAGATGCGTCTAGAAAATATGAGGTTTGCGAAAACGTCGCTTTCTTCTGAGCATGCTTGTCACATGTCTACATTTAAAATAATGAACTTGAGCACGCAAAAGACACTACATGTGAAAGGCCCCTCAAAGGGTTAGTTCATCCAAAAATGAAAATGATCCCATGATTTACTCACCCTCAGGCCATCCTAGGCGTATATCTTCTTTCAGATGAACACAATCGGAGATATATTTTAAAAATATCCTGGCTCTTTCAAGCTTTATAAATGGTAGTGAATGGGGCTCAAGAATTTGAAGCCAGAAAAAATCCATTCATCCATCATAAAAATAATCCATATGGGTCAATAAAGGCCTTTTGAAGTGAAGCGATGGTTTTTTGTAAAAAAAAAAAGAAAAAAAAAAGCCATATTTAAAACTTTGTTAACTGTATTTATTATTAGATTTCGGTAGACGGCTGTACGCATTGATTTGCGGCAGAAGACTAACCCCTGACCTGATGCATGACGAACACAGAAGCGCCGAGGATAGAGCAAAACAAAACACCGGTCACGAATTCTAAAACAAGACATTTTAAAGAGAAATGTCAGAGGATTTCGATATAAGAGAAGAGGAGCTTGAGTTTGTTGCACAGCCCTATTTGTTTGAACTGCGAGAGGCGTCTAAGCTTACAACATTCTTACATCACACATTGCGTCAGGGGTTATTCTTGAGTCGACTTGCGCAGTATGCGTACGGTTGTCTGTCAAAAGCTAGTTATTTCAGTTTATAAAGTTTTAAATATGGATATTTTTCTTACAAAAAGCCATATGGATTATTTTTATGATGGGTGGATGCATTTTTTGGGCTTCAAAATCGCACCCCCCATTCACTACCATTATAAAGCTTGGAAGAGCTAGGATATTTTTAAATATATCTCAGATTGTGTTCGTCTGAAAGAAGACAGTTGCGTATATGGCTAGGATGGCTTGAGGGTGAGTAAATCATGGGATAATTTTCATTTTTGGGTGAACTAACCCTTTAACCACCCAGTGTAATGGTGTAGTTATAGCAAATAAACCATTCAAACCATCTAAACTCTGACCCCTTGGTCACATCAAAATTGTAGTTCAGGATGGTGAAATAAATTATGACTTGTGTATACATTTATATGCATGCACAGACTGACCTGTTCACCTCACATGGTTCCTGCACTTCATACACTCCTGTGTCCACATCCTGGTTGGAATAGACCCAGGGCAGGTTCATGTACTCTGGAATCTCTTCATATAATGGGACGTTTTCATATTCCACCCCACAGTCAGTCTCACTGTCACCTTGAGCTTCTTCCTCATCACCAGGGGTGACTTGATTAGTGGGTGTGGCTTTATGATCCTCGTATTCCACATCAGTACGAGTGCAATCCAGGGACTGTCCACTGCGAAGCAACTTCGGAAGCAACCGTGCATACACGCGCAGCTCTAGAAGTTTCCGCAAGCTACGTCGTGTTTGATCGGACCGGACCAACGGCTCGGACGATTCGGATCCAGTATCCACTCGCTGAAGATCTGCAGAGGAAAACGACTTTGCCCTCTGTTTGACGAAAACAGATCCCACACCTCCAGCCTGCGGCTGGCTGTTACTGCGAGTCGGCTGGTTTTTACTGAAGAGAGGGATGCTAGGCAGGGCGACTCGCCATGAAGGTTTCTCCTGAGGAGGTGCCGGCAGTTCTCTGAATACGGGAGGACTGGAGTTAGGAAGCGGAGGGGGTGTGTGCGCTAGTGGAGATGTGTTTTGCTTCCGCAACACAACAGAGGCGGGAAGACTGTTTCGTTGGGGCTTTTTAGGCATGACTTTTGGTGACTTTTCCTCCCCATCCAAAGATGGCTTGCTTATAGCTGCAACTTGTGAGCCACAGCTGAGCTTAATCTGTTTAGGAAGACTCCGAGTAATTGGGTATCGAGCAAAATCTCCATACGCTCCATCATCTTCATCATCGCTTTGCACCTCCTCATCTTTACTCCTAACCAAGGAATCTTGAAGATCTGACTGGCAATGCAAAACCAAGTTGTCCACTGATGTTGAGGCCTTGCACAAGGAATCAACCATTTGTGGGAGGGATTTCTGTCGAGGTGGCGGAGCTGGAGGTTGCGACCCCTCCTCCGCAGCTGTGTTCATGGAAGCTAGAGTTACACCATTTGTTGGAACCGAATAATGAGTGGATTCTAGATCAGGAAGCATGTCTTGAGCATGTGCGCTGTGAAAAGAGTCTACTTTGTGCAAAGAATCAGTGTTGGATGAGGAGCCAGTGTCTGCGTTATCCGTGTTGTCTTTAGGGGAACATAAATTTAAAGGTGTGTCAGTGTAGGCCTGACTGGTTGAAGTCTTTTCGGAATTTTCTAGTAATTTGTCTGTCTGAATGTGTTCAGAAGTTTCTGTAAGTGTATCTGCTTGAGTGTCTGAAGGTGCAATTTCCACAACATTCTGCCTAAGAAGTGCCCTCCGGGGGCGTCGTGGATGGGGTACAGGGAGTGGCTTGCTGGGAGGTGCAGGGTAACTAACATTGTCACTGATGCAAGAGCCAAAAATGGAGTTCCTAGTTTGTTTCTCCTGTGGTTCTGATTGTTCCTGTAGGGGTTCTGTAGGACTGTGTCTTATTTGTGTTTGTGTACTTGTCTGGTCCTTTTCTACTGTAGAAGAGTTAGTTTCTTCCTGTGCCTCTGTGGAAGTGCGGAATGAGTCTGTGGGAGCATGCAATTGTTCCCGTTCAGATTGGGAAGCATGTTCCCATGTGTCATTGTAAAACAACTGTTCTTTTAGGCTCTCGCCTTCTTTGAAAACACCTACCTCTGCTGTTCCACATATTTCCTTAGAATCCTCTGATTTGCTGTTACCTAGATGATGACCTTGAGTACAGGGTGGTATAATGTAATGTGACAGGTGTGAGGGTAGTAGAGCAGGACCCCCATTTTTGGAGACAGGGGGATGCTGGGTCTTGCAGGGATCTTGTCTTGGCTGGAGAGGTTTCTGAGGGGCTTTGGGCAGGCATGGTTTGGGAGCGACAGCAGGTTTTCCTCTCTTGTGTGCAGTGGGTGAGGGTGAAGGCAGCAGGATCTCTGGTTTTGGGGCGATGGGGGGAGGCGACGGTTTCTGCGACTGAACCAGCTTGGGTTTGGGGGCGACCGGTGGTTTCTTCATTCCTACATAAACTCACACAGAGAAGGAAGAGGGGGGCACTACATGAATTCCATGAATAGACTTGCATACCACATACACACAGCTGAACACGATGGGTCACAACTGAGGTCGAGATTGAAATGTAGCTTTAAAACAAACATCAGCATATAAATGCACATCAAAACTAGTTTTGATTTATTGGATTCTTTGCTTAAAGGTCCAATACGTGTCATTATCAGGATATCAAGATTTTGTCCTCAGTCTCAATAATGCTGAATTGCATATTCTTGTACAGCATTCTAAACAGTGGCTTCAAAACACTTCTTTACAAATCTAATTTCATGAGCATTATGTTTAGATCATCATAGTAGATTATCATTGAGATTTCAGAGCTTTCCTTTTACAGATTCTCAAGAATCAAAACAGACATGAAAATATAAGAGTTTATGTACCAAGAAATAATTTTTTAATTTGGTCTAACACTTTTAGAGGTATTCACCTATGTTTTGACGTTGATGAGCATTCAAATTACATTCAAGAATGAACTGAGAATAAAGGACAGTTTCAAATTAACTGTCAGCTCTATTTATTGAATTGTAAAAGATGACAGCTATAATGTTGACAAAATAACCAATTTTACATGCATCACACCTAGGTATTAAATGTTTTAGCCATTTTGTTTTTCTGGTGCTAGCTACTAAATCCCAAACTATTACTTCACGGTTTGGATGATTGACTTGACATATTACAGTTGTAACAATATAGGCATGATTAGGGCAACCTAAATAATAAAAAAAACTGTAATTTTCTCCCGAGCCAGTGTAACGAGTTTGAGCTTTATTGAAGGTGAAATTATAGAAGGTGAAGGATGGCTTTGATATTGCGTGATTTATAAATGTTCTCTTATAATATCTTACAGTATCAGACATTGATGTGAACACTTTACAAAGGTGTATTTTTACAATGAACCTTTAACTTCTGTGAGGACATTTCATTTTAAATATTTATATTTATATGTTTCTCTTTAGTTTATATAATATATGAATTATTCAATTACAGACAAAAAAAAGTGGAAATGTTGCTATGCTCAAAATTAATGGAAGTTCTAGGTATATTCAGTTCAATGTCTCAAGTGTATCAGTGCAGTAGCTAAACACCCTAATTTCCTACAAAATGCAGTTACTATAATTATTGTCACTTTGTTACAGCCATAAAAAAAATTTTAAAATACCAGAAAGATCATTAAGATTCTACATGGTTTGAAGTAGATCCTATTTTAATTTGTTAGTTGTACAGTATTAACGAGGAAACTATGGTTACCATATAAAAGTTTTGTACGGAAAAGCGTTATATTATAATGGAATATTTTGATTTCAGTCTTCTTTTATAGATGTCACAATTACAAAAAGAAAATAATTGTCTTGACTAAGCTGAAATCACTTAGCGCTTTCGAATGGGGGAAACTTGGGTTTGTTGATGCTCTCTTGAGGAAATGTGGTCTTCCCATTCCAAGGGAAGCAATCCAAGACTAATCCCGGAGGCGCCCTCCTCCGCTCATTCTTTTCTCTGATCCGGAGCTCGTGCTTTAGTTCGGAGCGTCTTGCGGGCCCGTGCTCGAGCTCCGGATCAGGGAACAGAGCTCGCGAACTGCCTCGCGCTGGAATCCCTGCTTTCGCATCAGCACGCGAGACGGAGTCATCAGGCGGATGTATTGTGGTGGTAGAGAGTTCCTTACAGCAGTGGAAAAAAAAAAATCACGGGACTTTTCTTTATTCTCTTTGGTTATACCCTCCATAACAGTGTCCATATCGATTGAAGAGAACAAAGAAAAAAGTAAACTCGCCCCAAAATTGTTATCTGTGTGTGATAACCAAAGGAACGGGGAAATGAAAATAAAACAAAGTTGAAACAAAAGATTGAAGTCAAATTTCAAAGTATCCCGTGCGGCTTCCATATATATGTCTGGGGGAAAACCTGGATACTGCTGAAAATAGATCCCTTCAGGTTCCAGCTTTTGCGAATAACGTGCGGTGAAAAAGATGCCAAAATAAATCACAACCACAACATCGTTCCTTACCTTCTTCATCCAGGAATATCTTCTTGTGGACAATTCGTCCCGTTAGCACAAGATTAGCGTCTAACAGAGAATAGGAACACTGAAGCTGCGACTTCATTAAAGTTTCACCGGTTGCAACACTTGGAAATATTCTAATGAAACCGTCAAATATTGCAATGTTTTACCACACATGCCCTACATTTCTTTCTTCCCTGCCTGGACTGCTTGTTCAAGAGAAGTAGCTGATGTTTATTCATCCAGGAAACTAACCTGTACTCATGATCCCCAAACGACTCTCTTTACTCCATGAATGAGCTGCATTCAGCACAGTTCTTTCAGATTCAGGTCTTTTCTTCTAACAGGAGCCATTACAAGTCCTAGATGGAAAGACAACTCGGTATCTTCAAAAGATCATCCAAACTCTTTGTATTTCTAATAAGGCGGAATGAGTTCCATGCTTTCCATGGTTTTTTGCCACCGCTTTTGTAAAGCTGGAACGGCGAAGTCCAGTGAAAGAGTTCAATAAAAACTTCCATGATCCGCCGCTAGAGGCGATCTCACTGTTGGAGCGTTGGGAAATCTGAATCATATAGCGAGTCGGTTCATTGAACAGATAGTTTCAATTAATGTTTTCAACAAACCGATTCAGTCATTCATTTCACCAATAAATAAACAGTGGATGTGTCTAAGTATGTCACCTAAATAATGGTTTCTTCAAGATATACAAATACACATTGTTTTGGACTCCCATATTGGCAACATTATAATTTCAGCCTAATGTGCTCCTTACAGACAAAGAAATGCGAATTTCACAATCACAACAACCGAATACGGTTACTGTTTTAGCAACGTGTATATCTTTATTTACAGTAGTTCATTAACATTTCATATTCATTTTTGAGATAAAACGAGTATAAGGTAAAGTTCAGACTAGTGCGATTTAGTTTCATAGATTCATTAAAACGATCCGATTCCAAAGAACAATTCTTTTACGAATCGAACTTCCACTTCTTGAGAGTTATGAACAGAAAGTAGATATACCTAATGCTGTTTGTAGATGTAGTAGGATATATGACATGTTAAAGTTACATAAAAAACCTACAGAAATTAATTATTATTCCTCATTGGGGCATATGAAATTAGTAGGCTTTACATCCATCCGGCTGTATTCACTGAACTCAGATCTTATTATATATATATATATATATATATATATATATATATATATATATATATATGTGTGTGTGTGTGTGTACATATATATATGGGCTACTGTATTTATTGAAATATATAGTTGTGTATATTAAAGTATATTATTGTGTATTTTTATAAACATGATGTAAAGCTAATGTATAACAATACAAACAATTTACAAATAAAATACAAAACCATAAAGAGTATAAATACAATTTAAAAAAGAAAGAAAACTAAATAAATAAATGTCTAAAAAAAAAAAAAAAAAAAGAATTAAAATAAGGCCTTTCGGGAAATGTTAAACCTACATTTTGTTTAATAATATTTTCCTCATACTATAAGTAACAATTAATGTTGTAAAATCAAGGCTAACAGCCCAGTGGATGTCGGCATGTAGCCCTACAAATTTTGCGAACCGTTGTCAAATAGACGAAGAAGAGCTATGAACCATGGGAATTGTAGTTCAAGTCATGGCGTGTCTCTGAGCATTCAGCAGAAGCTACACAGATCTCTCCTGTAATTCATATCCACTACCATCCCAGCATGCGCATCTGATGTACACATATGGCGGAGAGCTATGACTGAGGATTTTGATGAAGAAGTTGTGTTCGAGGTAAGTTTCTGATCCAGACACTTGCGTCTACGCGGGCACACAACCGCTGCTCAAATATCTGTGATAGATGTGCAGTTAGCAGTCTGCACTTAGCACGTAACACTCCTCCCTATGCACCTCTACAATGACTTCTACAATGAGCTGCTTAATAAGCACTTTGGGTTTAATTAAATGTTAACCGCGTTGCAAAGTAGGTCTGCCTCCTTTTTTTCATATACTACAACATGTTAGGAGACATAAATCTTGTATGAACAGGGTCAGAGACTGTTAAACATAGTGAACTGACTACATGGATACCATTTCTGGGCATCATAGGCGCGTCAGGCACTAGGTTGCAATGTTGTCTAGGTAGGCAGGTCTCTAGATTTTGATACTTTATGATGCCCAAAAATGTTATCTAGATTGGCAGTTCTATAGTTTTTAGATATTGGTGTCCAAAATGCTGTCTAGGAAGGCAGCACACTAGTTTTTGTGACTGAAATGCCTCCATAATGCTATTTATGCTTGTAGCTCATTAGGTTTTGGTACTATGATGTTTGAAAATCCTGTGTTTTGAGAGTAGATGTCACAAAAACACAGTTTAGGTCGGTACCTCACTAAGTTTTGTGACACAGCCAGAGTGTAAATGTGGACAGTTTCTGTATGTCTCTCTCTGTGGTCTGTTTTATTTTATTCTCTTTAAATTGAATTAAGAGCATAGTGCATCAAAGGATGTGTGGCTCTGATCCGCCTTTGTGAGTCAAGATTGGGGATGTCAGATCAACATCCTACGGATGCTGAATCACCAGGGAAAACATGCTGTCATATGCATTGATCTAGATTAGACCTTTATTCATTTAATCTGTTTGTGGCAATGGTTCCAATAAATCATAGTAGAGCAAACAGTCATAAGGAATATTTATGGAGTAAGAATGTAACTATTTGTTTTTCCTGGATCAACTACTTGCAATCCCAAACCAAAAAAAAAAAAAAAAAACATGACCAATATGGGTTTTCATCAACCAATATTGATATATAGACCAGGGTAGTCAGTCCGTTATAATGCAAATATAGACATAATTGCAAATGAAATGAACACCTGTTGTACACTATTTTTATTCATTATCCATTGAAGCTATATATATTTATTCATCATATATAGTCATACAGGTTTTGAGGGTGAGTAAATTATGACATAACTGCTATCCCTTTAAGTTCATCCAGTTTTATGTGTGTTTACTTCGGGGTACCCATGAAAACTGGGGGGAAAAAAGTATTTCTAAGGCAGAAAATGTATTGGAAACAACATCTTAATGGGAATTTCAATAGTAAATGTACATTTTGTCTATTTCTGCTGAGCTTTATCATCAAGAAATTTCTGCGTGTATTAAAAAAACAAACGTGAAAGATTATTGGTGCTGTTTTGTGTATTTTGGGCAGTTGTTGGCATATGTTGTGCTGGTCAGATTTGGGTCATGCTTCTAAAATGTTGTATCTGTTGTATATCGTAATGTACTATCCAGACTTCAAAACAAAAACGTTCGGATTCTGTTTGCTCTCATTTGGTGACCTAAAATCAGGTCTTTCGCCTCAGGCCAGTTTAGCTGCTCTCTGACATCAATAAACACCCGCCAACCGATTCCTCTCACTGCAAATGAGCTTTAGAGCAAAAAGATCCAAAGTTCGTGACGAGTGGCAGGCTCCCTCAGTGCAGGATTTGACTGAAATAAGAATATGAGAATTTTAAACCTCTTTAGGAACTTAAATCCAGTGGCAATGGTAAGTAGTGGAAATGAGCCAGTGATTCTGGATCTCTGGTTGGGAATTGGGACCTGCGAAAGTGTTGGATCTGCATCCTTCGTTGAGCGATGTTGCGTTTGAGAAGAACTAAGACTAGAGCGAGGGATGTGCGAGAGGTAAGCGAGGAAAAAGGCAGGAAAGGATTGTTTCTGGTGTTTCTCCTCTGAGAGAGCACAGCCCTTAACTTCCTGAGAAAGATATCTGAATCATGACTCCTCTTTGTTTCTCTCTCCTCCCTTCCTCTCTGTTATTTTCTCTTATTTGTTCATCAAATTATGTTTTTTCCCCCTATGAAATAATGGCTGCTGCTATGGATGACATATACGTGAACTGAATACCAATGCTGAAATGTTATAATGTATGGGGTCAATGATGTGACAAATAAATAAAGAAAAGAAATTAATTTTACATTTTAGAACAGTGTTCTGCAGTAAATTAATTGAAGTCGGCATGAAACAGAAGTTGCAATATTCTTTTCTTCATTATTATGACGTATATCTGAGTGAAACTGCTTCTCGAACAAGAAAAAAAATGTAGGGCGGGATTTGATTCTGTTCATCGGGAACTGATTGGATGGTTATGGTTTGCTATTGCTGTGATGTCATGTGAGTGACAGGTTGCCCCGCCCTCTCGCCAGTAAACATCATCGGAGAAAAGATGTTGTTGCAAGAGTGAGGGGAAGTTGTTTTGATTAAAGATTATAAGGGCACATTAACGTGCATGGATAAATAATTTATAATAAATACTGGCAATATTCCATAAAAAACTATTTGATTTCATATTCAATGATATCTTTTGTCAAAATGTCTTCATAATGAAAAAAAAAATACATTTTTAAAAAGTAATGGAGCAGTTTTGGTTTAAAATATTATTCATACTTGGAAAACTTTTGTGCTATGACCAACATACAGGAAAGAATTTTAATTTTTCTGATAACGTATGTATTTATGTATGTATGTGATGTGACTGTCATGAGATCGCATTGAAGAAAAAGTGTTAAAAATCAAATTATTCTTTATTTTGGCATAATTTATTTAGATTATTATTTCATAAGAATGTGTAGAGATAAACAAGTTTTACCTGTTTTTATTTTATTATTAATTAATTTAGTGTTGTCAAAAATATCAATATTTCGATATGTATTGATACTGAAATTTCTGAAATCTATACCACTGATCTATATAAGTGGTGCTCACATAAAAAGCCATCTCTTAAACAGCTTGCGAGTACCAAATTGACTTTTTTTCATTGCTTATTGTGCCTAAACAGCCAGATATATACAAAAATATATCAAACCTCTCTTGCAGAGTATTTAGGTAAATACAGTAAGTTTTGGAACGTAAATAGTTGAGAGAAAACGCATGTTGTGTAAAAGTATATTGGATCCGTGCATTCGCTCTTAAAGTGACAGCAGCCTAATATTCCTGCTGCTGTCTGTCATGTTAATCAAAGAACAAAAGACAAAGAGAAAATCATTCACTGCTCTTGACTGAAAAACTTTTGTAACTTTAATTGTAAGCATTAATCTGAATTTAATTTTTACAATGAAAGACTAACCAGTGTTATTTTGCATTTGATTACTTCTGTTTCTTACCTAAATACCACTGTTAGACCCAACTAAAAAACTTTAAGCCATGTTTATTTCATTTGTCTCTTTATTCTTTTGTATTTATTTGTGCTTTCGTTTGCAATTAGTTTATTTGTTCTTATTTTATTACTGACTGTTTACTTGTCTTTTTTTTTTTTTTTTTTTTTTTGTAAATCTAGTTCAATGATTCAAATAAAGCCTCCCGGTGCTGTGTATAGGCTATTGCAACAAAATTACCCAAATTATCAAAAATGATGAGATGATAAAAAATTATCAGTATGACGGTATATATGGCAGTTTTCCCCATGGTATCGAAAATGGTACTGAGTATCGATATTTTTCAAGGTGTCGTATCAAAGTTGGAAATTCCAGTATCGTGACAATACTACTAGAAAATATTTTGTTGGGAAAGTCATTTCAGAAAGACATTCTGTTATCATGTGACAAGAAAGCCATAACAGAAAATTATATCACAGACAAGACCCCTGTCGATCATTTCAGCTGTGTCTAGGTCATTAAAAGTTAGTTCAGGCAGTCAAATAGAAAGCCCCAATAAAATCCCCTATTCCTTCATCAAAAACATCTTTTCACCATTAAATGTGTTTTAAAAACTTAGAAAATAATGAGGATGTGGATGTAATGAAAATGTCACTTTTTTTCTTGACGGTTGCACCACTCAAAGCTTTTGTTGAAAAATGTATAAAAGTTTTTCTAAAACCAAAGTAAAGAAGATTCTTCCTTTTCATCATCTTGGACATCCTCATTTGCCATTGACCCATGTTTATTTAGAGTTGCGTCTCTCTCACCCCTCCAGAACTCTCCGCTGTTCCAGTACTTGCAGGATCTAGGACACACAGATTTTGAAGCATGTTCCCCCGTTTCTCAGGAGGAGGAGTCCAGCGCTGGTGGAGAGGAGGCACCGTTTCCTCAGGATATCCTCCCGTCTCACAAAGTGAGTGTCAGCACTTACCTTTCCAATACAACCCTTGTCTGTGTAGTGTTAAATGAAATTGGAAAAATTGACTCTTTTTCTAAACTTGAGCTGTGTTGCTTGAACAAACAGAAGCGGATTAGATGCTAATCTGAATACTGTTTTACAACCAACACAATTTTTGAAACGCACATTGAAAGATCAAATTAGAAACAGACTGATCCAATACTAAATATTCTGTATCCAATAATAAAAGTTCTGTCATTATTTATACACTTCCATTTTGTTCCAAACCCGTATGAACTTGTGTTCCGTGGAACACTAAAGAAGTTGTTTAGCAGAATGTTCACCCTTCTCTTTTCCATCAAATGAAAGTGGATGGGGACTTGGGCTCCAAAGCTCTGAATAGTGCAAACAATATAATTTCATTGTGATTTCAGTTTGCTTCTTTCACAAAGTTATTGTATAGACTTAGAAGGCTACTTTTAAAATGCTTTTATGATGCTTCTATATTTTTTTTTTTTTTCACTGACAGCAGGTTCACATTCAGCTTGAACATTCTGTAAAGCTTTTCCTTTTGTGTTTTACAGAACAACTGAAGTCACACAGGTTTAAAATTAAGTAAATTATGACAGAATTTTCATTTTTAGGTAAATTTTGAATCACCCTGAAGTTTTACAGGCAATTTGAGAAAATTATGCATAATATATATTATATTAATAAAAAATGCAGTTATACATTTTATAATTATGCAATTTCCAAGGCTGAAATATATATATATATATATATATATATATATATATATATATATATATATATATATATATATATATATATATATATATATAAACAGTGTGTTTATATAGTGTGTTTATATAGTGTGTTTATATAGTGTGTATATATACTGTGTATATATACTGTGTGTATATATAGTGTGTGTATATATATACTGTTTATATATATATATAAACAGTGTGTTTATATAGTGTGTATATATACTGTTTATATATATATATATATATATTCCTTTCTTTTTTTTAATTATACAATTTATTTTTCTTTTTTTTTATTTCATTCATAACCCAGACTGCTAATGCTAATGTAATTGCCATCTTTTGGCATAAGAAACATTTATATGTTCCAAAAAATTCTCATTATAAGTCTATAACATTACATTAGTAGACTTGAAATGAGAGACTAGATCATATTACTAAATTTAATACAAAAAGTCAGATTGTTATTGTAGGCAATTGTAGCATTTGAAAAGTGAATGATATTAATTCACTGTGTATCAAAAGAAGATCTTTATATGATATCATTGCATGATTAGTACTTCAGTTTTACTAATTAGTTTTCACCTTTATATGCTACAAATTCTTTTACCTGTCAGGAATAATGTATTTTTTTAAAACATTCTTAAGGCCCGTTCACACCAAAAATGATGACTGTAAAGATAACTATAACGATAGCTACTGCATATTAGCTTTCACACCATCAGATGAATTTGCTCTGTTTATTCTAAGTGTGTGCTGCATATTTGTTGTGTTTCTTTAAATGCTCAAGCTCTTTAAAGCAGGATGGATTCTGATTGGCTGTCAATATTTTTCTTTCACCTGCTGGAAAAAAAATCACTGAAAGTGATTCCAACAATATTGTTTCTCTGTGACATTATCGTCATAGTTGTGGTGTGGACTCTGCTATTCTTTTATATTTAGAATGAACCACACATAGGCAGCAACGTCATTGCACCTTTTGACATCCAGAAAGGTAGTAAAGACATTGTTAAAATAGTCCATGTGACTACAGTTGTTCAACCTTAATGTTATGAAGCGACGAGAATACTTTTTGTGCGCAAAAAACAAACAAAAATAACTATTTATTTAACATTTTGAACTGTTGTCATGCGCAGTTGACAATTATAAATGCAGTGCAGCACTTCCGTGTTCTACGTCAGTACGCTAACTTATTATTGGCTGGCTCCTGTGTCACACGCATGCGTCGTGCTACTCACGTGAACAGCATCAGCCAATACTGAGCCGGTGTTCTGACGTAAACATGGAAGCACTGCACTACGTTCACTACACAACTGCGTATGAAAACAGTCACAAAGTCTCACAAAGTGAGATACACTAACCTTTTCTCAGTTAGAGAAAGAACTTTACTGAGCATGGGCTGAATAAGTGTCATCACTATAAATTATTTTTTGATTGAAAAAAAAAAAGAACTTTTTTGATTGTTACAACTGGATCCTGTTACAACAGCCATCAGTGTGAAACAGTGAAGGCCGGTCTCATGGTCACCTCAGGAAAGGGAAGTGATTAATGACTGAAGAATTGTTCAATCTTGTTTGGGAATGTGCTGAAATTCCACTCAATGTGTGTGAATGAAGCTCATTCCTTTTGGCCGAGTAAAATATTGTTTGTGCGCGTACACAATTTATTTTAGAATTTTCTTGGAAAGTTTTCACAGAGAGCATCGTATTGTAAGTTTACAGAGTTCAGGCTATCCCTGTTTGTGTTCCCAGTCTGCGACGACACACACACACACACATAGTCTCTTTCTATTCTTCAGTTGTCTGACACACACTCAAAGCATCTAGAATGTGAGTCTTACAGCAGTGGAATACTAAAGACATGAAGAAAGAAAAGAAGACAAAACAGGCAAAACCTCCTTGTGTGAGCGTGAATGACCAATATACTTTCCCAAAACTACACACTTGTTCTGAAATTTTAAGATATTAAGTCTGAAGTTCATTTCAGAAATCCATCTTAGTTTCTAATATACAACAGGATGTTTAATATGTAGGCTAAAATGAAAATGAAAAACCCCAGACGTGTGGTTTGTGTGAACATGACCCAGACAACAATCAATAGTCAGTCTGTGGAATGTTACTCAAGAGAAAATGATAAACATACTTATGCTTATAAACATGCTCACTAAGGCTGCATGTATTTGATTTAAAATACAGTAAAAACAGTAATATTGCAAATAAATATTATTACAATTTAAAATAACTGTTTTCCATTTGAATATATTTTAAAATGTATTTTATTCCTGTGATGTAAAGCTTTATTTTCAGCATCATTAGTACTCCGGTCTTCAGTGTCACATGATCCTTCAGAAATAATTGTAATATGCTGATTTGCTGCTCAAGAAACATTTATCAATATTGAAAATGGTTGTGCTGCTTAAAGGGTTAGTTCACCTAAAAATTCTGTCATTAATTACTCACCCTCATGTCATTCCACACCTGTAAGACCTTCGTTCATCTTCAGAACACACATTAAGATATTTTTCATAAAATCCCATGGCTCAGTGAGGCCTCCATTGCCAGCAAGATAATTAACACTTTCAAATGCCCAGAAAGCTACTAAAAACATATTTAAAACAGTTCATGTGACTACAATGGTTCAACCTTAATATTATGAAGCGACGAGGATACTTTTTGTGCGCCAAAAAAACAAAATAATGTCTTTTATTATTCAACAATATCTAGTGATGGACGATTTCAAAACACTGCTTCATGAAGCTTTAAAGCTTTACGAATCTTTTGTTTCAAATCAGTGGTTTGGAACCACTGCCAAAGTCATGTGAACCATTGAAATTTCGAAACGTTTAAAAAATTTTATGACGTAACGAAGCCTCGTTTACTGAAATCACGTGACTTTGGCAGTTTGATACATGCTCCGAACCACTGATTCGAAACAAAAGATTCGTAAAGCTAATTATCTTGCTGTCAATGGAGGCCTCACTGAGAAATCAGATTTTATCAAAAATATCTTAATTTGTGTTCCGAAGATGAACGAAGGTCTTACGGGTGTGGATCGACATGAGGGTGAGTAATTAATGTCAGAATTTTCATTTTTGAACTAACCGTTTAATATTGTTGTGGAAACTGAGAGACATTTTCTTTTCAGGATTCTTTGAGAAATAACAAGTTCAAAAGAACAGCATTTATTTTAAATGGAAACCTTTTGTAACATAAATGTCTTTACTGTCTTAACTGCAGTATATAAATTTATGATTATCATTTAGATTATGTCATAGTGATGAATGGTGATTTGCTATCTGTATTGCTAGTAAGTGGAATGTAGTTTTAGGAGAAGAGTGAGCATTTCATTAAAAATTCATTGTATTTAGCAACTTGACCCGGTCTGAATGACAGTATGAACTATGTTGGTTTTCTTCAGAAATCTAGTGTGCTGTATACATTTATCTGTGTGTTTTTTGCAGAAGGGTGGTGTTTGGAGGCTGGTTGAGGCTCTGCGCAGTCTGAGTCCTCTGCATCGAGACAGCGCCACCCATTGGCAGGAGCAGGAGCTGGTGAGAATCACATAAACATTTGAGGAAGTTGTTTATGTAGTGAAATATAAAGATACTTCATTGTATCACTAGATCTTGAGTCAGAGGTGGTGTGCAGGGTTGTCAGAACTGTGTAACAAAACCAGCCTGTTGACCAATCAAAATAGGCTCACTGACAAATTAAACTACTCCAAAATCTAGCCCAAATAGCAAAACTCCCATACCTAAAATACATAATGTACTCTCACTTTTATCATAAATACAGTTTTCGTAAGTAAAATCATCTTACCATAAAGGGTTCAATCAAAAATGAAAATTCTGTCATTAAGTACTCATGCCGTTCCACACCCGTAAGACCTTCGTTCATCTTGGGAACACAAATTAAGATATTTTTCATAAAATCCATTTGCTCAGTAAGGCCTCTATTGCCAGCAAGACAATTAATACTTTCAATGCCCAAAAAGCTACTAAAGACGTATTTAAAACAGTTCATGTGACTACAATGGTTTAACCTTAATGTAAAGAAGCTACAAGAATACTTTTTGTGCACCAAAAAAAACAAAGTAATGACTTTATTCAACAATATCTAGTGATGGGCAATTTCAAAACACTGCTTCATGAAGCTTCAAAGCTTTACGAATCTTTTGTTTCGAATTGGTGGTTCGGAGCACCAAAATCCCATGATTTCAGTAAACGAGGCTTTGTTACATCATAAGTGTTTCAAAATTTCAGTGGTTCACCACTGGGGGGCGTGACTTTGGCAGTTTGATACGCACTCCGAACCACTGATTCGAAACAAAAGATTCCTTAAGCTTCGAAGCTTCATGAAGCAGTCTGAAATCACCCATCACTAGATATTGTTGAGTAAAGTTATGTTGTTGTTTTTTTTGGTGCACAAAAAATATTCTTGTCGCTTCATAATATTAAAGTTGAACCACTGTAGTCACATGAACTGTTTTAAATATGTCTTTAGTAGCTTTCTGGGCATTTAAAGTGTTAATTATCTTACTGGCAATGCAGGCCTTACTGAGCCATCGGATTTTATCAAAAATATCTTAATTTGTCTTCCGAAGATGAACGAAGGTCTCACGGGCGTGGAACGACATGAGGGTGAGTAATTAATGACAGAATTTTCATTTTTGGGTGAACTAACCCTTTAAGACTGACAGCTGGTGAACAAAATCCTTTGGTGGTAGATGGTGCTGGTAATCCTTTATTTTTGTAAAATATATATTTAAAAATGAACGATTTCATTTCATTTCCATGACCAATGGCATACATGATTGGCTGTGATGCTGTCTTTGTATTGACATTGATGTTTTTGTTTTATTGTAAAAAAATAAAATAAAAAATAATCATGTCTGGCTTGATTACTATATGTATTTTCCCTCTGAAATGGAGAAAAAAAAAAGGTTTGAAAACTATTTATGGTTTACAATCTAAAATAAAAATTTCAAAGTATTTTTTTAATTGATGGAAAATGAAAATAAAATAAAAAGCAACTGGCAGATGTTTGAAATTAAATTTGAAAGTAATATTTAGTAATGCTATCTGTTTTAATTAAAATAAAATGTACACAAACACACATAACAACATTATTTTAAAATAAAATGTAAACATTTATAAATGACATATAAAGAGACATTTAAAATGAATTTCTCAATTCCAGCTGATTTCTGTATAACCATAAAGTGAATTTAAAGTAATTTATTTTATTTTTATTTTTAGTCACCTTTTTTTCAAATGAAGTTTTACATGATTCCAGCTCCACAGGATCTAACTAATGCCACATTAGTTCAAAATCATTTTGAGAAAAGTGAGATTCAGAGACTAAGATCTTATCTTTTTGTTTATTACAGTACAGAATCCCAGTATGGCTGCAAGGCAGTCGGATGATCCGATAATTAGATTGATTTGCAGCCACAGAGAGATTGTGTTCAACTGTGTTTGTTTTCCCGCAGGACGCTGCCTTCCGCCAGTATTCTCTGCGCTGTCTGTTATCTCAGGACGTGCTGTTGCAGGAGGATGTCGAGCTGATCGAGCTTTTGGATCCGAGTGTGCTCTCTCTGGGCTCCACTGATACTGTCTGCCCCAGTGCCAGCGCTGCTGTTCCAGCGCCATGCTACCTCTCGCCACCCTCTATATGGTACATACCCACATCAATACCAACAAAAACTCCTTACCCCTATCAGGCTGATATTTTACCGATGTGTTTCTTTGTTACAGGGATGTGTCCATTTTGGTCGGGCTGCTAGCTGTCCTGCTCGGCCTGCGCTTTTCGTACCCTGACCACGAGCAGGCTCTGTGGCTGTATGCCATCCTGGTGTGTGTTATGTGTGCGTGTCGCGGTCTGTCTCTGTGGCGTAAGGCAGTTCTACAGCGCCACGTCCAGTCTCTAGCCGTCCAGATGGAGGGTTTGGTGAACAACAGCCGAGCGCTGACCAGTCTCTCTCGCAAATCTTTGCGTCTCATGCAGGAGACAGAGGTCATCTCACGAGGATTCACACTGTAAGTGTCACACCACACACACGGACCCTTCCTTTGTAGTCACATGTTATTTTATGTTTGTTCTTGTCTGCTGTGTCTTTAGATTTTGTTTTTTGTGTGAACATCTGAGATTGATTCTTTATGTGTTGTGCATTAGTTTTGCATGTGATCCAGTTTTGCAGTTGTTTAAACCCGAAGTGTGCATTTTCTGTGCTGCTCATGAGTAAATCTTCCTAAAACTTGAGTAAATCTTGAGTAAAACTTCCTGTTGTGGGTCGGGCAATTCCTAAAACAGTTTTCCTAAACACTCCCATCCATGATCGGTCAAACAAACGCATATATTTTAGAAAAACATATTTATAGTTGACTCTATAGTATGGACATTAACCTAAGATAGGAAAAAATTTTAACATCCTGAATATTACACACTTCATTTTTGCATTTCACTTGCTTTTTTTTATTTATTTTTTTTTTTTGATGGCTTAGTTGCTGCATTTTTTTTTAAATGCTTGATCGCATGACTCATTGTCTCATAGTTTTCAATGTTCCTCATTTTTACTTAAAATATGAGCTTGAATCGGCTCTAATTTTCAACCTGTAGAATTAGACTTTTTTTTAAAAATAAGTAAAGCTATATTTTATATATTTATATTTCAGTTTCCAATAATTGCTGGAAATTTTACGCACATTTTCACAAACAAACTTCAATGTTGTCTGTAAACAATAAGGTACAAGAGGCTGTGCTGTATCGTGAATAAGTCACAGCTGAAGGCCGTTGTTAGGCACGACACGAAGCGGAGTGCCTGCAACCCCTTCAGCCGTGACTTATTCACGATACAGCACTAGCCTCGAGTACCTTATTGCTTTTATAACGATTACCACACAATACAATATTAAAGGCAAAAATATGGATGAATGCAACTTTCATGAAGTAAACTTTCACTAAAAGCATTCCTTCTGATGGAAAAAATAGTCCCTGACTGTCAACAGCAACAGAAGTTGCATTATTATGCCATTAGATGGCGGCAAAAACTATTTTTATGAGTGAGTCACTCAGTAACGAAGACTTTTATATTGAAAAGACTGAATTGTTGTGAACACGGAACAAGACACAACTGACAAATGTTTTGACTAGCGCTGTCAGTCACGGGAAAACCCCTTAACTGTAAAAAGGACAAGATAATACATCGGACATTTAAACAGATTTTTCATTATGAACATAGGACTGACCTGAAGGAAAATGCTAAATCTGAATGCAGGAAATAAACTTGCTCACTCGATCTTTTTCTCACAATACTCTTCTACATAATACAGTAAGCTTCAATGAACAATATCAGCTGAGAACATACAGTTTACATTGCTAAGGGTGTTGTGTAGTGATACACAGAACCGTTGGGTGAAGCGGTCATAGCCGTGTTTTATCGTGAATAAAACGCAGCTATTGACCAATCAGAATCAAGGACAGGAACTAACCGTTTTATAAAACACAGTTAGTGGTTGTCAAATTTGTAATAATGCGTTATATATGTTTTATGTGATTTAATTCATGTTTTATGCCTTCATAATTTATATTTTCTACACACTATATCCTGCATGTAAATTACTGGCTTGTGCTCATATCTTCTATATATGAATGAATACCTGTTATGTGTGTTTAAATATAGATTTAATAATGTATGTTTGTATTTAGTTTGCTATGCATGTTGAATGTAATTTGTCTTTCTCTAGATACTGTCTGTGTTATATGTAATAATTCTTACTAATATATGCTACTGTTCAGAAGTTTGAGGTTAGTAAGATAAAAAAATGAACACTTGTATTCATTAAATAAGGGGTTCTCAACTCTGGCCCTCGAGATCCACTTTCATTCAAAGTTTTACTTTAACCCAAATCAAACACACCTGAACAAGCTTATCAAAGTCTTCAGGATTACTAGAAAGCTACAGACAGGTGAGTTTGATTAGGGTTGGAGCAAAACTTGAGCAAAACTTGAGAACCCCTGCATTAAATTGATAAAAAGTGATAAAATATTTTTGTAACAATGTAGTCTTTTAACAGTGTAGTTTTTTAAACTTTCTATTTATCAACACTGAGAAAGTTCACTGAAGACTGGAATAATGGCTGCTTAAAATTCAGCTGTGGCATCCATTTAAATATAAAAAAAAAGTAGTACAATAATATGTTATCATATTTCACAATTTTACTGTCTTACTATATTTTTGATTAAATAGATGCAGCCTTGGTGAGCACTTCTTTCAAAAACTTTCAAAAAAATTATACCGCCCTCAAACTTTGAACAGTAGTGTAGGTGTATTAGTTTGTCATTATTTGTGTCATTTTTGTTACATTGTTAGATAGTTTCAGTCTAGTAGTATTATATGTGTTGTATGTGATGTGTGTCTGCCCTGATGGTTCTCGGACGTCTGCACAGTTGGATCACATTTCACTTGTCAAGTTTACTCGACAGGGTGAGTGGCGCCTGTCCCTTTAACAGGGCGGGACAGCTTCGGAGTCAGCAGCTGATTGGTCTACGGAAGGCGGCCTATCAGAGTCTTCGCTGCGCGTTCCGAGCCTCTCGTCTCGCCACATGCATAATGCTCAAATCATATCCTGATCCAACAGTATCGCAGCGATCAGTTGCTTTTACATTACAATTTGTAAACATTTAATTCACTTGGATTCTTAGTGGTTGAGTCCTTGACTATGTTTTACATTTCCGCTGAACTCAGAGATTGACAATGTCACCAACTACGTGTCCACCGTGCCGATCAGAGAGCTAGGTCTCGGTCTGGGGGTGGAGCATCTTTCTGATGAGCAAGCACAAGAACTGACCAATGAATACAGCCTGCCTGCACTCAAGGTAGAGAAACTCGCATTTGATTAGGGCTGGGCAATATAGATGAACATTTTCTGTGTTTTGACCATATTTATCTTGTAAAGATATTGCTTAAAAATATAAAGATATTGTTCTTGATATTTATCTTTAAACATGTCTTGATTTTTATCTGTAAATATGTCTTAATATTTATGTATTTTCTGTGAAATTTGTCAGGTTTTTTTCAGGAGAGACAAAATTTGGAGCTTGCTTTTTATTTATTTATTAGCAGTATAACAATAACTGCATATATATTTTATTAAACATTTAAAAGCACAGTGATGACAAAAATTGTTGCAATATTTATCTAGTAAAGATAATCAATTTGTCAATTTGTTTTTATACATTTTTTTTTTTTATACATAATTTGGACAAAACAGCAGTTGTTGCCAAGTATATATTAATTACATCACAGCAAACATGTATTTAAAATAATATTTTATATAATTATTAATAAGTAGCATTATTTTTGTTTATATATATATATATATATATATATATATATATATATATATATATATATATATGTAACAAAATAATGCTACTTATTAATATATAGAAATAATAATAGTAATGTGTAAATAATTGTGTGTGTGTATGTATATGTGTGTGTATATATATATATAATAAACAAATATATTGCTACTTATTGATATATAAAATACTCGTATGTGTGTATAGTGTATATATATAATTATATATAATGTTATATATTTATAAGTATAATGCTACTTATTAATATATAAAAAATAATAATAATACTGTGTAAATAATAATGTGTGTGTGTGTATATATATATATATATATATATATATATATATATTTTCCTACTTACTGATATATAAAATAATCATATATATATATATATATATATATATATATATATATATATATATATATATATATATATTTTAACATTATTTTTAAATATTAATAAGTAGCAATATTTTTGTTTTTATTTTTATATTTTTAATAACAATGATTACCTACATATATTTTTCATGAAACATTTAAAAGCACATTAAATAGTATCCATTAAAATATTTTTGGTTCATGACACAAATTAATTGCTTAATTATTATTTGGATTAAATTATTGAAACGGACAGTTTAACAGAACTCACTCAAATTAATCGATTATTGATTTCTGTGAGTCTGTCTATTTCTGTGAGTCTGTTTATTCCATGGCATGTTTAGGAAACCTAATGGTCAAATAAAATGCACATTAAGAACATTACAATATTCGTAATGCTTCTCCAAAATCATTGCGACCTATATTCAATAAATAGGCCCAGCCCTATTGTTGTTATAAATAACACAACACATGATTCTCCTCAGTAATCAGTCATTGATTGGTTTGCAGACATTGTTCCAGTTGTGGGTCGGGCAGAGCTCGGAGTTTTTCCGCCGATTAGCTCTGCTGCTGTCTCCGGGGAGGGAGGAGCTAGACTCCAGGCCCCGCCCCCTCACTTACAGCAGCGTCCCTTTGATTACTGACTCTCTTTATCGCACCCTGACCGGTTGCCTTGGTGATCTTCAGCGCAGCTACGATTTCCATCGTTACTTTGAGACGCAGCACCAGTCGCTGCCCTCAGGAAGAAACGGACGGGCTCAACAGAAGTGTAGAGAGCTCAATTCTCTACACACTTCTGTCCGCAGTTTACAACTTCACCTGAAAACACTCTTAAACGAGTATGTACTTCTTAGTTTAATTTTTTTTTATATTATTGTTTTTTTTTTTATTAGAATTATTTTAAATGTGACACAAAATTGTTGAAATTAATAATTAAAAAAAAATACTTTTTAATATTATAAAATTCATTATTAATATTATGAAATTCAATATAAAATTCACTAAAATATAAGATCATCTGACACAATGACTATGTGGCAATTGATTTACTCCATTTTCATACTGAATACAAAATAAAAACTTTACCTAGGGTGTACATGCCCCTTTTTAACACACTTTCTTATCACATTGCTTTAATTTATCATAGGGTCATAATTCTGGAGGATGATTTGGAAAAGTTAATGGTTGCTAAAGAGACGGAAGAGATGACGTGTGCGGGATATCAGGACCTGAGGGAGCGTTTGCAGCTGCTGCAGCCACACATGCAAGCCAGCACCTGCTGCTGGGACGACACGCTCGCGCAGGTCGACCGCATGCTACGCCGGGTCTCCAGCCCCCCAGGTCAGAGGTCATCCTCTCAACCAATCACAGCTCTCTGCTGTTGCGCTGCACCTTTGGAATTTGAATGAACTACTATTTTGTTAGTTTCATTTTGCAGTTTTTTCTGAACATTTTTGTGAATATTTAATTTCAGTTTAGTTGTAACTTAATTGTGATTCTTGGTTTAAATTTGAGACATTTTAAATGACAAAAAATTAAAAAATTCTTGATTTTGGTACAAAAGGTCCCTCTTACAGTAGTTCATCCAAAAATGAAAATGTCATCATTCTGTACTCACTATCATAATTTTTTTATTATTATTTTTTTAATTCAACGACCAGGCACTGCCAAGCTTCAAATATGACTTCTTTTTTTTTTTTTTTTTTTTTTTATCTTTTAACTTGGATTTTTTTTTTAAAAAAACCTTTTAAAGTCTGAAATGTCAGTAGTGAGAGATAACTAGGTTCTTCAAATATGGGTCAAATTTGACCTGTGTGTTAAAGGGATAGTTCACCCAAAAATGAAAATTCTGTCATTAATTACTCACCCTTATGTTGGCATTCGGACGTTAACACGGAAGCACTGCACTGTGTTTACTACTCAACAACGTAGGAGACTGACAGGGAAGAGAAGAGATTGTTGAATAAAGTCGTTATTGTTGTTTTTGCGCACAAAAAGTATTCTCGTTGCAAAATGTAAGGTTGAACCACTGTATGTGGTTCAACCGTACCGCATGTGGACTATTTTAACAATGTCTTTAGTACTTTTCTGGGCCTTGACAGTGGTAATTAAATTGCTGTCTATGGAGGAGTCGGATACCTCTCAGATTTCATCAAAAATATCTTCATTTGTGGTCTTACGGGTTTGGAATGACATGAAGGTGAGTAATTAATGACAGAAATGTCATTTTTGGGTGAACTAACCCTTTAAAACTACAAATGGAACGCTTTGTCTTTATATAGTTTTAGTTAATTTACTTTAATAGTTTTATAAAAAACTGAAACTTATCGTGTCTTAGATATTCTTAAAAATGTCACAAATCATAAATGGGTCAAAAATGGCCATAAGACAATAGAATGGATATTATATAAGGGATATTGTACAGTCAGCCGGTCATTATCAGTCATGTAGTTATATGGTAAAAAAAAAAAATATGGTGACACTTTAGATTAGGGAACACATATTCACTATTAACTAGGAGTTTTCCCCTCCAGAAACTCCTAATTACTGCTTATTGATAGTAAGTAAGGTAGTTTAGGTATTGGGTAGGGATGTAGAATGTGGCCATACAGAATAAGGCATTAATATGTGCTTTATAAGTACTAATAAACAGCCAAAATGCTAGTAATATGCATGCTAATAAGCAATTAGTTAATATTGAATATTTGTTCCCTAATCTAAAGTGTTATCAAAAATATTTCACTGCAGAAACAATTGACCAGTAAAATCAAAGAATTAACTAATCACAATCAATTACTTCAGAGAGCCTTGTGATATGCCTGTAGCATGACCATATATGTGTATACAAGCTCTCTGAATGACGTCCTCACCGTGTAATAGGTGCGTCAGCCTTTGTGCGGTAACAGCGTGTGCCTTAGGAGTATTTTTAGAGTTCCTTATTCGACTGATTTCCTTTCCTTCAGTTATTTTAAGGATCTTTAGGGAAGTAAGAGGGTAAAAAAGGACAGAGAGAGAGAGGGATGGAGTGGGTGATGTCCTTTACAGAATTAGGCCACAATGCAAAAGTAGATGAAGTCATTGGTCGCATGGCGCCCAGCTTCATTTGATTTCCCTCCTTGGAGCTGGTGCTTTTACTGTAGGAAGGTCAAAGTTCAGCTGTGCAGTTGTTTCATGTATTTTTGCACGTCTACACACGTGTCCCAACAACAGCAACTATTTTTAACAGAATAACTTAATTACTCTGCACAAGATCCAGTAATGCATTTCTGCAGGTAACTATGTTTGCAGCAGATGAAAATAGGATAAGTAAATATGACTTGTAAAATGTTAACAGACATCCATATATGCCAATTTTATCCATATATGCCAAAATTGGACATTTATTTGTTATAGATATGGCAAGGATTTAATCCTTCAGGATGTTTTCAGGTACTTTTTTCCCTAATTTAAACAGCTTGCTGTTTTCTGTAGCAGATTTCAAAAGGGATATTTTTTTCAGTATTTCATAATGTACATTATAATGTTGTGATGTTGAAACTCTCACACTATTTGTTTGTTTTTAGTGTCTTTTAAGTTCTTTTTTTAACAGCTGTGTAGGTTTATAATATAATTTGTTGGTAATTGGGCAGAACATCACAATAATAACATTACCACATCAAGCAACATTCGATTCTCATAGATTTTAGTGCGCCATGAATCTAGAAAATGAATTTGTCCCATGTCATTTTTCTTGTGTAGAAAGGAGACACATTAGCAGGATACTGTGTATTTGTGTGTGTTCCTTAGAGAGTTCAGATCAGCCAGAGGAAACAGCTGCCCCAGATCCTCCTCCTGCCGCCCCCATTACACACATACAGGACAGAGACCCTGTCCCTGAGGAACAGGTACTGTGTGTGTGTCTGTAATTGTGTGTGTGTGTGTTTGTGAGTGTGTGTGTGTGTGTGAGTGTGAGAGTATACATTCAAGCATGAGAAAAGTATTAGCATCTGCATTACTAGAGATGTTTAAGGCAAGCGTTATTATTACTCATACGTTGTCCATGATAGTTTTTTAAAAGTTCTGTTTGAAATTCTTTTTTTTTTTCTTTCGATACAGCTGTCCTGATGTTATGAAGAAAAAGCTCAAATAATTAATTAAATTCTTAAAAAGAAAACCCTAAGTAATTTGGTATCCTCTTTGTTTCAGAAATTATGCGTTTTGGCCGTTAATTTACACAACAACGGCGTTTTAGTGTCCTTGAAAACGCAAACTTTTGAAAACGGGTTTCAAAGTGCACGTTTTTAAAAAACGGTCTCCGTGTAAACAACAAAAATGCGACTCTATGAAAACGATGACATCATGCACATGCGCATTACATGTTCAGTCTATAGTGTTTCATCGCCATCTAATGGCCTGCCAGCAGAATACAGCGTTTTTAGTAATTTTCACGAATTCGTATGAATGGCGATCGTTTTGACAATGGTGTCGTCTGTATGCTGAAAACTCTACGAGTAAAGTGTATGAGGAAAAACTTCTCCGTTTTAACCATATCGTTGTCGTATAAACGTACCCAAAGTCATGTGGTACGACCAATATGCGGAAACATACATAAAATAATTTTATAGAGAGGACCTCTGAAGACCCTCATGACTGTCAAGCTCAAAATATTGTCTTAAAATATTAAATAAAAATTAAATAATAAATTTAAATTTGACCTTTTTATGATTGATTAATTTATGTCAATTGATTAATTCATGTCATTAATTCAATGTCAAGTGGTGCAGCTCCCCAAAAACATAATCTTGACATTCTGAATCACAAAATCTCTTAAATGAAATTCATGATATTTGATTGATTTATAAATTAATTTGTGTCCTAAAAATTATTTTACCTTGAAATATATAATAATATTTAAAACCTTTTCTTTTTAAAAAAATAATAATTAAGTTATTACCAACCTCCATGAATACAAAGACTACATTTGTGGTCAGAATTTGGCACTTGCATTTTAAACTAGAACTTTTTTTTTTTAAAGTCTTTCTTTTCTTTGCTGTGGACACATCTTATTTCTCATTGACCCATGAAAGCCATAAACTTCGGGCATGACAAACAAGCACCACTCATATTTTGTCCAAATCCAGTTCATTTGCTTACTGTTTGTATATATAGTGCTTGTTTTTGTTATAATTTTCATCAACAGAATTTCACAAATGTAAATTGTGGAACAAAGCAAAACAAACTGCTAAGATTTCAGTGTTGTTATTAGCGGACATGCAGCGATATTCATAAACAACGAATTTTGAGGTTAATAGCTTAGTTGGGATTTAAAAAGTTGCTTTTCTTGGCCAGGAACTGGAAGCATATGTCTCGGACTCTGACTCTGAGACGGAGTGGAGAGGAACCGTGGACATGCTGTCGCCATGGGAACAGGAGCGCCAACGACGTGAACGTGAGGAGTCAAGACGCGTTTTACTCGAGCTGAAATCCGTCCTGGGAATCCGAACGTCAGATGGAGAGAGAGACAAACGCAAGCTTCTGCTGTTCAGTGATCAGGGTACTATATACACAAACACACACATACGCACACGCAACAGAATTTAATATTTTACTATATTATAGTATTCGTCTCTCTCATAAGTACCATTGGCTGACTGAAGTCTGATAAATTATTTGTAATACACAGTTACTTTTGAATGGCTATCAAATGAAAGAAATCCAACTAATGGGACATGCTAACCGGCTAAGCAAATCAATTCAGACAGTTCAATAAACCAGCTTAAAAACAAAAAACACATAAAAAATGTTTTTGAGCCATCCCTCAGTAGTGTTTACAAAATTTCTCATTTGTACTGCAGTTTTTTTTGCAGTTATTTTGCTTTTTTTGTATTATCAGTTATTTTAGTATTAGTTTACATTTTAACTATTGTATATACACTAATTGCCAAAAGTTTTGGGACGACTTGCCTTTACGTGCACATGAACTTTAATGACATCCCATTCTTAATCCGTAGGGTTTAATATGAAGTTGGCCCACCCTTTGCAGCTATAACAGCCTCAACTTTTCTGGAAAGGCTTTCCACAAGGTTTAGGAGTGTGTTTATGGGAATTTTTGACCATTCTTCTAGAAGCACATTTGTGAAGTCAGGCAGTGATGTTGGCGAGAAGGCCTGGCTCGAAGTCTCCGCCCTAATTCATCCCAAAGGTGTTCTATCAGGTTGAGGTCAGGACTCTGTGCAGGCCAGTCAGATTCCTCCACACCAAACTCACTCATTCATGTCTTTATGGACCCTGCTTTGTCCACTGGTGCACAGTCATGTTGGAACAGGAAGGGGCCATCCCCAAACTGTTGGGAGCATGAAATTGTCCAAAATGTCTTGGTATGCTGAAGCATTAAGAGTTCCTTTCACTGGAACTAAGGGCCCAAGCCCAACCCCTGAAAAACAACCCCACATTATAATCCCCCTCCACCAAACTTTACACTTGGCACAATGCAGTCAGGCAAGTACCGTTCTCCAGACTCGTCCATCGGATTGCCAGACAGAGAAGCGTGATTTGTCACTCCAGAGAACATGTCTCCACTGCTCTAGAGTCCAGTGGCGGCGTGCTTTACACCACTGCATCTGACGCTTTGCATTGCACTTGGTGATGTAAGGCTTGGATGCAGCTGCTCGGCCATGGAAACCCATTCCATGAAGCTCTCTACACACTGTTCTTGAGCTAATCTGAAGGCCACACAAAGTTTGGAGGTCTGTAGCTATTGACTCTGCAGAAAGTTGACGACTTCTGCACACTGTGCGCCTCAGCATGCACTGACCCCACTCTGTGATATTACGTGGCCTACCACTTTGTGTCTGAGTTGCTGTTGTTCCCAATTGCTTCCACTTTGTTATGATACCACTAACAGCTGACCGTGGAATATTTAGTAGTGAGGAAATTTCACGGTTTTCAATGATTTGAAGGGGTGTCCCAATACTTTTGGAAATATAGTGTATAATATTTTGATATCTTTTATTTCATATTTTCAATTTTTATTTTAGTTTAAAGTGCCCCTATTATGCTATTTTAAAGGTTCATAGTTTTGTTTTGGAGTCTCCTATAAAATAGGTTTATATGAGTCCAAGGTCAAAAAACACAAATTTTCTTCTTGCACTTGAATAGTTTTAAGTCATATTAAAATGCACACAAAGGAATCGATAAGAGGAATCAATTTTAATTTTATAACAAGCATCCGATTCCAGAATTGGAATCAATGTTCGACATTTCTCACATAATCTGAAACAGTTTGATAAAGGATTCAGTCTCTATAAACCTCTCCTTTCCGAGAGCTTATTGTGCTCTGATTGGTCAGATGGCCCTTTCTGTTGTGCCACTTACAGCGCATGTCGGAAACAAAATGTCCATTACCATATCTGAATTTCAGCTCTTCCTCAGTGCTTGATACACAGTGATACGAACAGTAATGATGGGGTCGGTTTTACCATATCAATTCAAGCCTGAGTCCGATAATGAAACACTGTAGCTTCTTCTCGACATGTCAATAACACAAAACAAACTCTCCCAGACCTCGGCTACAACTACAGTGTTGGAGGGCGGGTCAAAGTAGACGTTGTTCACGGGCAAACAAACGAAGACCATAGGCTGGCATTATGCAAATTTGAAAAACCTATGTAAGTTCGTGCAGGAAGTTAGACTGGAATTACTGTTGACTCTTTTCAGTTCAGAATCGTTTTTTTTTTTCTTTTAGGAGACAATAACATTTTTCGTGCACTTTAATCTTTGAAAATTTGCTGACCTTTTACATTCACAAACAGCTCACACTATATGAAAGGTAATATTGTCAAGATATTCAGGGTAGTTAGCTTAGCTTCTCTAAACTACTGTAAAGTTTTAAATTACCATTTTTGTTTGTCTTTCCCAACACTAAATCTTTTTCAATGTATTTTTTTCCTTCTAGCTGCTCTGGCTCCGTTTGCTAAGGACACATCAGAAACAGACACAAACTCTTTAGAGCCGCATATTTCAGTGGAGTCCATGACTACCACAGGCAACCATTTCTCCCAACAAGGAGAGGAGAATGAAAGCGAGCAGCAGACTGAAATTCTGAGTGGGGCGGATGGAGAGAAAGATTCTGTGACTGAATTTTGCTGTGGAGATTCGGATGCAACTGGGGCAGATAAAGACACTGCTGAGGAGACTGCAGAGGAAACGCAGCTCTTCCAATCAGATGGGCTCATAGATGATGGGACACAACCACTCACGCCCCGAGTGCCCACCCTCTCTGTGATTGACAGATTGACAGAACTGCATGGCTCAGAAGCAATCAGTTTCAGCTCCGCCCTGGCTGCCCAGGTAGCAGCGCGTTCGCATACGTTCACACACATGCAGGAAAGCACCTATGGGGACTCAGATGAGGAAGAGGAAGTGACATCACAGCAGATGAGAGAAACTGAGGAGGACTGAAAAAGGAGGATATTTATTCTCATCTTTTTGGTTGTATTTATTGAGCTTGATTTCAGGTCATAGACATCATTGGATGTAACTGGCGTGTGTGCGTCTCTGTTTTAAAGTGTGTGTATTTGTGTGTATGTGTGTGTGTGTGTTTTGGGGGATTTATGTTTCATGTGGCATACCATGTCCACCCTCCTCATGACAGGCCTCAGGTACAGACTGGCACACGCTAGTACTCAAAATAACAGACCAAATCCTAAACACACACTAACACAAACTCACATGTGCAGAAATACATGTCCTTGGCCATGTCTTGTTTTTATTCACTGCAACAGAGGTCCCACACTAAATAATCAAAACAAGTTCTTAAAATGCCTAAAAAGTCAGTTATATTGGGTAAATCTCACAAAGCCCGCCCATCAAGAACATGTCCGAGTCATATTTCACCCCAAAATTAAAAGGAAAAAAACATATTACATTAAGAAAATGAAGTCTATTTTAGATCTTGTGCATTGACATTTTTCATGACAATTATGCACATTAAATCGCATTCTCATTACCGCGATGCAAAATAGATAGTTGTCCTTAGTGTAATGCAGAAAAAATTCCAATATATTTTAAATATATACAATATATTTTTTTAAATCAGCAATGATTGTATAATACAATGTATAAATATTTTCTGAATCGGTAACATCTTTTTTGCAGTATAGTAATGACAATATAAATATATAGAGAGAGAGAGAGTAATGTGTTTGTATTGGAATTTTTCTGTATTGCAGTAGAGAAGCTATTTTTCTTTTTTATTTACACTTGAATTTTTTTTTTTTTTTTAATTCCAGTAATTTTTTTTTTTTTTTTCATATTATGGAAATAAAAAAATTCCCCATTACACTAATAACAGTTTTACTTATTTTGAATTGCGGTAATGAGAATGAAATTTTTGTCACATTAGGGTATTGACGATTTTATTCATTTTGAATTGCAGTAATGAAAATGAGATTTTTTTTTTTTTTTTTTTTTTACATTGCGGTAATGAAATCCCCCCCAGTACACTAATGACAATTTTTTATTTATTTATTTATTTAGAATTCCGGTAATGAGAATGAGATTTGTCACATTAGGGTATTGACGATTTTATTTATTTTGAATTGCAGTAATGAGAATGAGATTTCTTTTGTTTGTCCACATTGTGGTAATAAAATCTTTTCCCCCCCAGTACACTAATGACAATTTTATTTTTATTTAGAATTGCGGTAATGAGAATGAGATTTTTGTCACATTAGGCTATTGACGATTTTATTCATTTTGAATTGCAAGTAATGAGAATGAGATTTTTTTGTTTTTTTGTTCACATTGTGGTAATAAAATCTTTTCTCCCCAGGACACTAATAACAATTTTATTTATTTATTTTGAATTGCGGTAATAAGAATGCAATTTTTTTTTTCTTCCCTTCACATTATTATTTGGGTAAATAATATCAAGTAAATAATGCATAAAATCTTAATGGTACCAAAAATAGGCTTCTTTTTCTCTTTGCAAATTTTCATTTTTATTTTAGCTGAAATATGACCCATGCATGAGATTCACACCATTAATTACAAAAAGTAAAAGGCGAAGTTAGTACTGACGTCCTACTGGATTGCAGCTGGTATGTTGTCCTCGAAAAGACAGTATCTCTCCTGAAGTGAAGCCTCCTTTTTGTATGTTTGTTTTTGTGAGGCCATTCTTTAGGGAAATAAATAGCTGCCCTGATTTCATTTATGCATCAAACTTTGACGTTTTCTGTTTGGGCACAGCTGGCGTTTCACCACTGTCACCATCACAAGGTTATTGCTTCAAAGTAATTTTAAAAGTTTCAAAATATACTTGTTACCAGTTTCAAACTTTTGAACTGCCTGAAATTGACAATGTGATTGGATTTTCTCTTTGTTTACAGTAGATTTTTTTTTTCTTCCAGTTATTCAGTCCAGCATCTTGTTGAACACTTCACATAAAACCACTTATTGCCAGGTCCTTGTTAAAGTAACAAATACTGATTTAAAAATGTTCTCAAATAATGATCAAGGCTGCTTCGTCCTTTAACACAGAACCCAGTTTTAATTTAAACCCTCTTGTAACTCTTAACACTGTGGAAAAGGTACCAAGCTACAGTTTAACTTGCCTTAAACACTTTTCCCTTGTAAAGACTGTTGCACTTTACAATTAAAGTTAAATGTTATAATGAGACTTAGAATGTCAATGACTATGTTATAAGACCAGAGAGCAAAACCTTAGATATAACAACGTTTGTGTGTGAATTGTATGATGTTTTTCTGTCTAACATATTTAATTAATTTTCCCCCATGCATATATGCATGACTTCAAGACTCTCAAACAATCGTCTTGGCCATGGCAGAGACTGTCTGTGTTTGTCTTCACTCAATACCAGTTTTGCCTCTTTTTTTTTTTTTTTTTTCTTTTTTTTTTTTTTTAAAGGTTCAAGTTTTTCCTCACTCCAAAAGTGGCAATCTTGCATTTCATTTGTGAAATAAAGTACATGTACATATATGTGTTTGACTGTCTTTGGTGACTTAACGCAGTTTCATACGAACAAGACTTCTGTACACACTTAAAGTATTGCTGTACAACTAGATAAGAAACGCATGCATTAGATTTATTAGAGGAAAGTTTCTGCCATCTACTGGACAATATAAAAATAGATTAAGATTTGGAGTAAATGTGCATAAATGTTGTGGCAATAATGTTACAATGCAGTTAAAATGGTCCTACGATTTTTTTATATATATAATATTATTGTTTCAGAGTGAAATATGACCCTTCGTGAGATTGAATGGGAATAAATTCTATCACTAATTAAAATGAGTGAAGGTACGAGTCTATACACATTATGATTGCTCAAAACTCTTACGTACACATTATAGCTACTTTAGAATATGAATATGGAATAAATACTTTAGATATTTAAAATAAACCTGAACTTTGTCTAATTATCTCTGAATGGATTTCATTCATTAATATTCCGCTCGCTATGTTACAAACTCTACAGGCTTGGTTCATGAATATTTATCATTATAAGTGCCGTTTGCCCATTGAGTCTATCTGATTGGCTAAGAGGCAGAACGCACTAGGACGTGTTCATGAATATTAATTAGATTACTTTTCTGGAGGCTCTAGGCAGCAGCGTGAGCACGACCTAATTAACATTAATGAGCAAATTCTTCGCCGTAGTAGGATGCTTGTAATTTCGCATTCCGCGTCATGCACTCAGCTGATTCGGCAGCTTTTCTCCGCTCCTCCCACAATGCATCCGTCCCTCTCCACTCGTGTCCGCAGTCATGGAGGCGAACGGGACCGAGCAGCTGCAGCCAGTGAAACCGGTACAGCCAGGCATGGACACGCTGATCCTTAACGGGGACGCTGCGGAACGAGAAGAAGCCGACCCCGCCAAGAAGAAGAAGAAAAAAAAGAAGAAAAGCAAGTCAGCCGTTTCTGGTGAGTGTCTCATTCATAGTAGTAAGTGCAGAAATCCCTCTATAACACTGGCACTGCTGCTTTAAATATCAGCTGTGAACTCTGCTTAATGTCTCAGATTAACTCAAGACGCGGGGCTGATCTGTCTTATTAGAAGTTATGTAAGTGCAAAAGTTAAAAAAAAAAAAAAAGAAAGAAAAAGAAAAAAAAGTGTTTCCAATATTAGGAATTTTAATATGTATTGGAATGTTTTGGGATCCTAAAGAAAAGATTAAAAACATGTTTAATGTATTTTTAAATTCGTGTAAAATAAATAAATAATGTTATATTTAAATATATAATGTTAACATATTTATTTATTATAGAATTTTTATTTTATGTAAAATAAAGTACATGTACATATGTGTTTGACTGTCTTTGGTGACTTAATGCAGTTTCATACTAAGAATAGGCTTCTGTACACACTTAAAGTATACATAAAATATTACTGTATGTATTATTATTATTATTATTATTTTAATATACAAAAGAATATAGATTACATATAGGCTGCTTTGAGGTCCCAAAGGAAAGATTTTTCAAAATTACTTTTGATACATTTTACATTTATGTAAAATAAATATTAATATTTTTGTTTTTATATTTATATGTTATACTTATTTATTTATTTATTATTAAACATTAATTTATTATTTCATGTATTTTTTATTTTAATTTTTCTTATAGATATAGAGGAATATAGGTTACATACAGGTTGTTCTGACATAATAAAAAATAAAAAATAAATACTTTTATATTTATATCAAATAAATGTGAAATGTTTACATTATATTTTATGCTTTTAAATTATTTTTAATTTATTTGTTATATTTTTATTTTTAATGTATTTTTATAGATATAGAAGAATATAGATTACATATAGGCTGCATCTAAAAATTATACTTAATTAATATGCTGAAAAATGCTGTCTATGTTAGCAGTCCACAAAGATTTGAGCTCAAAATGCCCTTGTTACTTTTATACTAATACATCCCAAAATTGATGTCTAGGTAGGTTTTTTAAGCCTAAGATGTCCAGAAAAGTCCAGAAAGTTAGGCATAGCTATCCATAAATAAATACTTCATGTGAGGCAAGTCTGGTTGTCAATTCATGTTTCTTTTAAAGTTAATAGCTTACGTTCGAGAAGTAATCTGATTTGAGAAATATCATTCTTTAAGTTATAGATCATGTAAAAATTCTGCTATGCATACACTTGTATTTTATAATATGAACTTTTCTGTGTACTTGCATCATCATGTCTAATGGGTTGCCCTACCAAGGTTATATGATGCTGCATATTGTTTCTCAGGCTTGTTCTGAGCCAAGTTTGCTTTCATATAGATCCAGTATATGAGATGAATATGTGGACAGTTTCCAGACTGACAGCAGTTACTCACTTCCTTGTCATACACACACACACACACACACACACACTCACACGGACCGCCGCATCTGATGCATCTGGCACACTTAGCACTTACTTTGCTTATGTGCTTGTTCACCTGTGTGTGTGACTTTGCAGTAGGACACGGCGAGCAGGGTGAGGATGGCGAGGTGGAGATGAGGAAACAAACAGAACAGCAGAACCTGGATGAGAAAGATAGAGAAGAGGATGGAGAAGAAGGTATTCCACTTTTAAATGAGCGCTTCTAGTTCTTATACTCATTTTTTACCACATAAATGACCTAACACCACTTGTTTTCCTATAATGCTTTAGTGATCTTATTCACACCAATTATGTATGCAGTTGCATACTGATACACTGCCCAAATATGCATTCAATATCTGGATAACCAGTTACATTTGTCAAAATGTGCAGGAGACAAAGTGCACTGCACAGGGTTTTTATCCCACAATGCAATGTTCCCTTCCATTTCTAGTGTGATGAAAGAACTGGAAGTAATATCAACAAAGATTTTTGACATTGTCAATTTTTGACTTTTTTTTTTTTTGTCAGACTTCCTTGAGTTGAGATGTTATTACACAAAATTGGATTAAAAATACAGTTTAACTGTTTTTTTATTTAAAAAATAATAACTCAAGGTCATGTACTACTGTTTATTGTTTAATATTTTTGTATACAAACTTTTACACAGTAATATTTAAAACATTTTTAGTATATATATATATATATATATATATATATATATATATATATATATATATATATATATATACACACACACACACATTTGTTAAACATTAAACATTTGTTAAAAATTTTGTAATCATATTGCGAAGTTGTGCTTGGGGTCAATTGTTTTGTGATAACGCAATGAAACATGTCAAATTGTGCAGATATACTTTTTTGGCAAGGCTGTAATTTGCCTTTTTTTGCCAAATAATTTTTTCAGATTAATACCTATACATTAATCAAGTTTACTGTTTTGTTTTTTCATTCATATTTAAAATAATTAAAAAAAATTATAGAATATTTTTCTGATATTCTGATCATTTAATCAATTTTGTAAGGTCATAAAAAACAAATATCCCCTCCGGACATATATACACACGCATGCATACAGTATATACTCATCAATACTGTATATATAAAATTAAAAAAAAATAAGCAACATATAATATATACTGAGCAGTATACAGTATGCCCGTAGAATAATGTTGTTTTAATTGCTCGTCACTTATTATTGTGTCAACCCTGTTACCATCACAGACGGTGAGGAGGCTGATAACATCTCTGGGAAAAAGAAGAAAAAGAAGACAAAAAAGAAGAAAGGACGTAAGGGTTTTTTTTTTTTTCATAGATGTTAGATAATGACCACTGAAGAGAAATGAGCAGTAATCCGTTAGGGTCTGTGACCGTGTCAGTGCAGCACCTTTGAATGTGTGCCAATACGGGGACCGCGGTACGAATCAGCGTATGTGTGCTGCTGTTGATGGGGGCAGGGAGTGTGTTTGGCCAATGCAGCGGACTGGCGTAACGCCAGATCACTGTGCCTCTGGGAAAATCCTGCAGTGCAGCCTTTATTTCAGCTGAGGATTTTGAGCGGGTCCCAAGTGCCACGAAATGCTTTGTCGCTATTTAGCAGATATGTATCAGAGACGTAACATAAAACGTTCAAGTCAGCTAAAAAAACAAACAGATGTTATCAGCTAACTTTTCCACAAACTTTCGCTGTAATTTTATAGCTGACGTGTGTCTTATGATGTTCAAAAATGAGAGAAATGTATTCACACTCACTTACAATCCTTTTTCCTTGGTGCTCAAAAGAAGTAAGCAAAATGTTCATGCTGCTCTTTTCCATGCTGACAGCATATAGTGATCAGGGTCTAAAAATGACACACACAAAAAAAAAGTTATTAAAGTAGTTCATATGACTTGTGCACTTGTTATTCAATCAAAAGAGGCCATCTGCATTGTCATGTTAGACTTGGTGCAAGTACATACTGCAAATTTTATAAACAGGGGTTTCAATTGGTATGGTACGGTAATGGCGGCTACCATACCTTGGCTGCCTGGTCAGGTCAATGCAACTAATATATTTTTATTGTGCATTTTTGATAGATTAATTGATTAAAACGGGAGTTTTCACATTAAATGAGTTTGTGCTGAACTTACAGCTTCAGTGATTATAAAGGAAGCGCTCTTTACTTGCTGTCTAATTTCATTTGCAATTTGAAGAAAAGTTTTTGTTTTTCATGAGACTTTGTGACAAAAATAGAACAAAAATAGATTTTTAAATATTAGGCCTCGTCTACACTGGCGTGTATTTTCAGAAACGATCTCCGTCTACACAACAAAAATGCATGTCACGTGACCATTCATGCACACTGGGTATGCACGTTCAAGTGTAAACAGTTTCCTCTTGCACATGTAGGTAGCTGCGTTATTTAAAAAATGAGTTTAACTGCACAATGGCTGCTAAAAATGACAACAAAGCCAGCAAAGATTGCAGTTCAGTCTCCATGTTATTGTTTACATGGTTGTCAAGGATACGCAGAGTGAACGTGGGCAGCCATGCCATCGTTTTCAAAAGTCTCCGTTTTGGTCCGTTGACACTGAAATGCAACCCTGGCATTTTCAAACTAAAACGAGCTCTGCAGCGTTTCCGAAAGTCTCTGTTTCTGAGGGTCGAAAACGCCAGAGTGTAAACGACAGGTGTAACTGTAGCAAAAGTTATGCGTTTTAAAATGAAAACGCATTAGTGTAAACTGGGACTTAGAATAGTGATTGTTGGTCACTATTCTGCTGGCTATAGTGGTAATTTAATAAAAGTTTTTGTTTTTCATCAAGTGTTATCCTACATTACTGTTATTTCTTCATTGCAAAACTTTTAGTTTTACAAAAGAAAACAATCTTTGAAGGATGGACAAAAAATGTTTTTGGTCATCACATTAAAGATAACTTTTAAATTGGATAATATCAAAGTCCCTTTAAGACAAGTCATTTCACTCGGCGGCCATCTTTGAAACTCCTCTCGGGCATTCAAGTGCAGCTCCTATCTCTTTGAATGGGGAAACATCAAATTCTCCAAAGCTGTTAGCCAAGCTTTCGATTAAATTTTATATTTGAAATCACCAATGAAATCTGACAACAACTGTCTAATAAATTGTTTTTCTAAACGCTCGAATCATGACAAAAAACTGTATTTTTCAAGCTAATGCGCGGTTCTAAATGCACGTCTCTTGTGTCTCATTTCTGAGGCGCTCTTCTGACTGTTTCTATAGGAACCGGAGCTTCTAACGGTCGCTGCAGTGACGCGATGACTTTACCAATCGGCGATTGGCTCTTATTTAGAAGGCGGGGCTTATTCTGCCATATTGCGCGTTGCACTTTTTCCCATTCAAAACAATATGAGTGACGTCTGTGTCATACACTTGTAAATATGTCATACACTTGTAAAGTCACAGAGAAAAACTGGCGTCTTACATTAACCGACTGAGGATCACACGCATTTGAAATGGTGCCCAAATGCTATCCAAATGTATAGCTTCACTTTTATTGTATGGATAAGAGCAGCGTGAACATTCTGTGAAATATCTTCTTTTGAGTTCCACAAAAGATTTATTCATAGAGGTTTAGAACAAAATGTGACCTATCCCTTCTTTACTGAAAATGTTGTTCTGACTTTGATATCTACCTTCTCTCCTGTAGCCAAAACTCAAACGGACCCACCATCCATCCCCATTTGTGATCTTTACACCAGTGGTGTGTTTCCTGTGGGTCAGGAGTGTGAATACCCTCTATCACAGGATGGGTAAGGATGTTTTGTCTTTTCTCAATGTGAATACACTCTTTAATGCCTTCAGGTCACCTTGTACTTTCTACGGGCTGCTCTACCTCGTATTACCCTGTGCTCTGTGTAATATTATATCGCTGAGACTACTGACACAGAGGTCACTCATGTTCCCTCGCGCCTAAAGTACTCTCTCCAAAAATAGTTGTGTGTGCGAGGGCCAGCTCATAAACTTAACTTCCTCACATCATCTTACCTCTTACTGAATCTTCGAAGGCGTTTATGGCCTGTAAATGGATAGTCTTGACTTGACTTTGCCAAACTTTATCCATAATAGTCAGAGAAGGTACAACCAATCAGCTGTAAGTTGCAATTGACTGATATAAACAATATTTAATAGCACATCAGCTAAAAGCTGATACTCTTCCCGATCCTTACAGAAAGTCCGTAATGGCCTATCTATCTTTAATAGTGTTTATATGATGGTGGATATTCTCGAGGTAAAAATAAATGTTCTTGCTACATCATCTAAAGTGTTTTTGGACCTCTCAGGTCTAGCGCCGCTTGGAGAATGAGCAACGAGGAGAAGCAAATGATGGATAAAGCCAACGAGGAGATGTGGAATGATTTCCGGCAGGCGGCCGAAGCCCATCGGCAGGTGCGGCAATATGTGAAGAGCTGGATCAAACCTGGAATGCCTATGATTGACATTTGGTGAGGATGTTATGACATTTACATCTGTTAACCTTTTTTAAAGTGTCAAAATAGAAAAATTTAACTCCAACCGGGTTTGAAAATATCAGTTCAAGTGATGTTCTTCATAAAAGAAATGGACATCAAGCTCAAAGTTGTTTTTGGTATTAGCGACACAGCTCATAACGCATCTTTTTTTCATGTTTTCTCTGGTTCAGTGAGCGGTTGGAGGACTGCAGTAGGAAGTTGATCAAAGAAAACGGTTTGAACGCAGGACTGGCGTTTCCTACCGGGTGCTCGCTGAATAACTGTGCTGCTCACTACACACCAAATGCTGGAGACACTACAGTTCTCCAGTACGACGACGTGTGCAAGATTGATTTCGGCACACACATCAACGGTACGGCCATGGACGACACTATATTTAAAACAGTAGTCTGGTATTCATAGTATAGTTATATAATATTCATAGTATATTATATAGTATTCATATACTAATATAATAGTATTATTAATCATAATTAAAAGCCATGTAGTTAAAGTAATATTAAATCATAGAGTACTCAATATAAAAGCTGAATAAAATTATTGATGATTGGCTTTTAATAATAATAATATCATAATAATTATTAATATAAACCAAATATAGTTTTAGCAAAAATAAATTGTAAAATCCTGATATAGTTTTACCATTAATTTTTCTCACTATGAAAATAGCCACAGTGTTACAGTCACATGGACTTTCAGTTTGTTTATTGTCATCGGTCACATGTTCCTTTGTTCTAGTTTCCCGCCACAATCAGTAACCATGGACACTAATCACATTCTTCACAGCTGTTTGTCATTTGAGTTCATTCATCAGTGTATTTAAGTTCCTGTTCGTCTTCAGTGGGTTGTCGGGTATTGGTTGTCTCTACATTGGTGTATGTTCCTGGTTGTTTCTGTATTCTCCTGTGGATTTTCTAGTAAAGACGTACTTATCTCCTATCTCCTCGTCGTGTGTTAGATACACCGGTGGCAGCTGTAACAGAATACCCGACCGAAAGACAGTTATACAGATTGCGGCGTGTTTGTTGTTTTCCGTGTCAGTGTTTTTCGTGTTTCACTGTTTGTTTTCGTCACCATGTACACACCCGCTTTTCTGTTAATATGCCTTGAGCAGAAGGACCGCTCCCTCGAGGCACATTTGGACGATTTTTTGTTTTTGGTGCCAGCTACTACTTTCCCGGACAGCAGCCTCTGCAGCTTCCTGTATGCCGGCCTTAACACCGCCACCAAAGCGCAGCTGTCCGGGGAAGGGCCTCGAGGGAGTTTTCCGGACTACGTGGAGTGGGTGCTGGCGTCATGTGGATCTTCGATGACCGTGGATTTCTGCAACAACGACGCCAGTCCCACTCCCACTCCCACTCCAGTGCCCAGCCAGAACCACCCAGACGGCGAGGATATACGACCTGAGCCCACCGCAGGTAGTACGACGGGGATCGCCGCGATTGAGCCGCCCACGCACACAAGAGCGATCGGGGGTCACATCGCCACGGAGCCCAAGCAGCGTGCGCCTGACCAGGTGTGTGAGCCGGCCGAGCAATCCATTGCCGAGGGAGTGTTGGTGGACTTCGAGGGTTCGGAAATGAGCCCCGCCCACCCCCCCCGCTACTGAGAGTGAGTCTGCTGAATCACTGCTGGACTTAAGGTGTGGAGAGGACATTTTTCTTGCCCCTGTCATGTCTCCTTTCCAGCTGGTCCCGTCCAGCGTGCCTCTCCCACCATACCTTCAACCTACCTGTAACTCCCTACTGCTTTTGGACCTTTGCATGGAACTCCAGCCTGTTTCCCAGTCCACAGCCATCAGTGCCACCCAGTCACCTCCATCTCCCTTCATTCCCTCGGTACCACCTCCTCTCAGTAGCGTGGCACCATCTCGGGCCTGCCGGGATCTGTCTCCTCCTGGGCACGAGGGACCCGAAGCTCCGCCTCCAGCCTCGGAAGGTCTCGAGCCACCTCCGTCCGTCGCCCTGACTCCTGCGCCTGCGCTCCTTCCACCCTCGACCTCGGAGTTGACCATCGGCCTTTCGACCACGCCGGACTCCCTCGGCACGTCGGCTCCACCTGGGTCAGACATCGCATCGCCTCCGCTGCGGACTTGCGGACCGTCCGCTGCTCTCTGGTCCTCCACCCCTTCTACTATGGCTCGCTCCGCCCTACCTCAGGCTCCGTCTCCGCCCTCGGTCGCTCCAACGCGTCTTCAGACCTCTGGATCCCCTCCTCGATCTCTGGAGGTCGTCACTGCGGCTCCGTCGCGGCCGCCTGGATCGTCACCACCTCTCTACCACCTCAGCTCATCGGCTACGCGGTGGGCTCCATCCTCGCCGTCGTTAACTGCGGTCTTCCCCATGGCGGTCATCTTCGACACCCTACCATGGCTCCTCCCTCCATCAACGCCGCCGTGGGGCACTACCCTGGCTGTGGCCTGGCACAACATCCTGCAGTCCCTGTTCAAGGCCATCTCCCAGTTTTCACCACCACCTGCACCACCTGCACCACCCTGGACTCCTGTATTCCGCCTCCTCCCGGTGAGCCGTCCACCTCCTGAACCGCCTCCTACTTCATCTTCGGCTCATCATCATCTTCCCCTCTCTACGGCGCGAGGACGCGCCTTTCCGGGAGGGGGCGTAATGTTACAGTCACATGGACTTTCAGTTTGTTTATTGTCATCGGTCACATGTTCCTTTGTTCTAGTTTCCCGCCACAATCAGTAACCATGGACACTAATCACATTCTTCACAGCTGTTTGTCATTTGAGTTCATTCATCAGTGTATTTAAGTTCCTGTTCGTCTTCAGTGGGTTGTCGGGTATTGGTTGTCTCTACATTGGTGTATGTTCCTGGTTGTTTCTGTATTCTCCTGTGGATTTTCTAGTAAAGACGTACTTATCTCCTATCTCCTCGTCGTGTGTTAGATACACCGGTGGCAGCTGTAACACACAGAAGCTGGCATGGCATTAAAAACAAACAAACAATTATTATTATTAATATGATTATTATTATTATTATTATTATTATTAAACAATCATAATAATTAAAAGCAATGTAAAGCAAGATAAAATAAAATAAGAATTATGATGATTGGCTTTTAGTAATAAACAATTATAATACATTTATTGTTAATAAACAATTATAATAAAAGCAATGTAAAGTACTTAATATAAATAATAATGAAATTATTATGATGATTGGCTTTTAATAATAATAATAATAATTTATTGTTGTTATTATTAAACAATCATAATTAAAAGCCATGTAAAATACTTAATATAAAATAAGAATTAAATTGATCATGATTGGGTTTTAATAATAATAATAATAATAATTGTATTGTATTGTTGTTGTTATTATTAATAATAAATGGTTTATTATTAATAATAAATCATAATAAAAGCCATGTAAAGTACTTAATATAAAATAAGAATTAAATTATGATGATTGCTTTTAATAATAATAATTATTATTTAAAGTCATAGTAATTAAAAGCCATATAGCCATATATTTAAATATAAAATAAGAATTCAATTATTATTATTGACTGATGATGATTATTATTTATACAACAATTAGTTAATTAAAAACTTTAATATAAAATAATACAATATTATATGTTTTAATAAAACAAAAATGCAACTGTACACTAGCAAACCTTGGACATATTTGGCTGAATCTATGTTTCTCATGATCTGAGAAATGCATATTAGGAAAGTTGGGGGAAATTATTATGCATTTGATTTAATGTTTTCACTGGAGAGCAGACTGCAGATGAGCGATGAACTGTGAAATGAAAATGTCTCTGTATTATCTCTGTCATAAGCGTGTTTCATAAAGGATTCATAAAATGGTGGGAACGTGTGTGTGTGTTTTAGGCAGGATCATTGACTGTGCCTTCACCGTCACCTTCAATCCAAAGTATGACCGCTTGCTTGAGGCTGTGAGAGATGCTACCAACACAGGCATCAAGGTGAGCGTGTGCGACTGACATGATAAATTATCATGCGTGTGCAGAAGTAATATGGTCTCTTTCCACAGTGTGCAGGTATAGATGTACGTCTTTGCGATGTGGGAGAATCAATACAGGAAGTGATGGAATCGTACGAGGTTGAAATAGATGGGAAAACGTACCAAGGTGTTGACTGAAATAAATTCTTTCTTACAAATTCTTATTAATAATAATCTTCATCTCCTAAATGCACCTCATTTTGTGTGTATTTCCACAGTCAAACCTATCCGGAATCTGAACGGACACTCAATTGGTCAGTATCGGATACATGCCGGTAAAACGGTGCCTATAGTGAAGGGAGGAGAAGCCACTAGAATGGAGGTGTGTGTGTGTCTGTGTTTATCATTTTAAATGTCTATCATGTTAAATTGAAGGTATCCGTATCACTTTGGCAATGTCCGGAATAACATACTACTTTTACTGTTAATGCAGTATGTATACTGTGCGCAGTATGCATGGAATGCCATTCTCTAATCTTAAAGGTGTCCATTTCATGTTGGCTATGTTTAGAATGGCATTACTACTCTTACTATTTCTGCAGTATATGCTGCTTGGAATACTGTATCCCATAATGCAGTGCACTCGTCTTGACTTTTCACAAATGAACTGGAACAAGGTTTTGGATATTGACATGGTTATAAAAAATGTATGCCTAATGTTTCTTGTCTTGTCACATTCAGTTGAATTACATAAATCACGTAAATAATAGCCTGTATTTTCAATTCAAAATTTTTTTTAATTTGTCTTGATCATATTACCATTGTTTTACCACAAAAACCTGAATGAAAATCGAAAAAAGCAACCATTTTTATTTGTGACATGATGAAAATAATGTAGTATTCTACGGTTTGAAACTTTCAATGTTGCTTACTGGTTCATGTTCCTTTTTTTTTTTTTTTTTTTTTGAATATAGTAGGCAGTACACTGCTTTGTATACAGTATGATTTGTGTATAGTAGTATACAGATAATGTGCAATATACACTTGTACAGTATTCGTATTCAGTTTCAAAAGCCCCAGTGGTTGCTGTTGTATGCTAGCATATATGCTAAGGCTAATTGTATAAAGTTGTGTAATTGTCCTTTCTGAGAACTGCAATTTTTTTTTGCATTCATGATCATGTTTATAGAATAAATATATAAGTATTTTGACTGGCTGTCTATTAATGTTCACTGACGTCCAGGAGGGGGAGGTGTACGCGATTGAGACGTTCGGCAGCACTGGTAAAGGAGTGGTGCACGATGACATGGACTGCTCCCATTACATGAAGAACTTTGATGTCGGACATGTGCCAATCAGGTAAGAGCCAATGTTAATCAGCTAGTCCATGTTGGCAACTTCGGTGCAATTATGGAATAGTTGTGACATCATAATGAGGAACCCATGCTTAAAAAAAAATGTACTAAAAACAGAAATGGTTTTCCTTTGCTTTTTCACATATAGATGACAACGTTGTCAGAACGATCCCCATTTCTAAAACGGAAACTAATAATGGAAAACTTTGCATTTTGGCCATTCATTTTCATGACAACGGCGTTTTAGGGGGCCGGAAAACGCAAACTTTTGAAAACGAGATTCAAATGCAAGTTTTTGAAACCGATACCGTTATTGTCTCAGTGTAAACTACAAAAACATGAATTTGTGAAAACTGTGTAGTTATGCGAATGCGTATTAAGCATTCAGTCTATAGGTGTGTAGTGTTTCTTTACAAAGTGACATCGCCAACTACTGGCCTGGCAGCATAAGGCAGGAACACACCAAGCCGACGCCGACGAACTAGTAGCGACGAAAGCAGACTGTGGGGTTGGCTCATGTCGGCTGCGTCTGGGTCCAAATTTGCCCTGACACACCAAACTGACACTCAACACCCGACGGCCAAGTAGCACGTCCGTTCTGCGCCTGCGTAAGAAGAAATTGTCTTTCCGTACCAGCAGGTGGCAGTAGCTGAACAGCCAATCAGAATGATCAGATGGCCCGACTGACCGACGAGCTCCGACGCCGATTCAACATGTCGAATCGGCCGAAAAAAAGCAGACGAGGACCAACTTCAGCCGACGGTGTGGAACACACTGAGAAAACTTAGTCGGCCGACAAACAAAAACTGCGGCTTGGTGTGTTCAGGGCTTAATACAGCGTTTTTAGTTGTTTTCGCATATCCGTGTGAAAGGGGATCGTTTTGTCAACGTTGTCATCTGTACGTGAAAAACACAGTGGAAAAACTTTTCTGCTTTTAGTACAGCCCAGTCTCATTAGTCAACATTTTTGCAAAACGAAAATACGTAGCACCATGTACGTTTTGTGACAGTTTCAATGTGAAATGTCCACTGAGTGGCGCTAAAAGCGTGTCAGTTTTTTCCGGAACAGATTAACGTAAATATGGTACGTTTTTATTAGGGTTTTTTTAATACGTATCACCGCAGTTCTGATTGAAATGTCCGGTGAGTGGCGCTAATGCTCCATTAAATTTAAAAATAACGTACCCGATAGTGTTAACAAAAGCAAATGTGACATGAAAAGCATTCGTAATCATGCCATTTTAGCTTGTTTTTGATCTCTCATCTTTGAGCTCTTTTATCGTGAGTCATGTTTCACGGGATTCGTACCCAAGCCTTCCGCATCCTACAACTCTGTATCAGCCCCGCTACTGAGCAAACTTATGTAAAAAAAAAGCGAAACATGGGGCTGGTTAAGCAATGCAATGTCCAAAATGTATTTGTTTACAAATCGTGCACTTTGGTAAAAGCATTTTGAGATCATAGCATAATATTGTGCAAGGAGACGTTAAAACAAGTCTTTATTAATTCATAATCTGACCTTGTAATCATAGCTGTGTATGAAAACTATTTAAAGTGCTTGCTGTTTTACTGCCTCTAGTGTTCATTTCTGTTGGAAACTGCAGTGATATGTAGGTATTGGTACACTATATTGCCAAAAGTTTTGGGACCCCTGCCTTTACGTGCACATGAACTTTAATATGGAGTTGGCCCACCCTTTGCCGCTATAACAGCTTCAACTCTTCTGGGAAGGCTTTCTACAAGGTTTAGGAGTGTGTTTATGGGAATTTTTGACCATTCTTCTAGAAGCGCATTTGTGAGGTCAGGCAGTGATGTTGGCTAGAAGGCCTGGCTCGCAGTCTCCGCTCTAATTCATCCCAAAGGTGTTCTAACGAGTTGAGGTCAGGACTCTGTGCAGGCCAGTCAAGTTCCTCCACACCAAACTCGCTCATCCATGTCTTTATGGACTTTGCTTTGTGCACTGGTGCGCAGTCATGTTGGAACAGGAAGGGGCTATCCTCAAACTGTTCTAACAAAGTTGGGAGCATGAAATTGTCCAAAATGTCTTTGTATGCAGAAGCATTAAGAGTTCCTTTCACTGGAACTAAGGAACATAATTACACTTGGCACAATGCAGTCAGGCAAGTAGCGTTCTCCTGGCAACTGCCAAACCCAGACTTGTCCATCAGATTGCCAGACAGAGAAGCGTGATTGGTCACTCCAGAGAACATGTCTCCACTGCTCTAGAGTCCAGTGGCGGCGTGCTTTACACCTCTGCATCCGACGCTTTGCATTGCACTTGGTGATGTAAGGCTTGGATGCAGCTGCTCGGCCATGGAAACCCATTCCATGAAGCTCTCTACACACTGTTCTTGAGCTAATCTGAAGGCCACACAAAGTTTGGAGGTCTGTAGCTATTGACTCTGCAGAAAGTTGGCGACTTCTGCGTACCGTGCGTCTCAGCATGCTCTGACCCCGCTCTGTGATTTTATGTGAGTTGCTGTTGTTCCCAATTGCTTCCACTTCGTTATGATATCAATAACAGTTGACCGTGGAATATTTAGTATTGAGGAAATTTCACGAATGGACTTATTGCACAGGTGGCATCCTATCACAGTACCACGCTTGAATTCACTGAGTTCCTGAGTGTGATCCATTCTTTCACAAATGTTTGTAGAAGCAGTCTGCATGCCTAGGTGCTTGATTTTATACACCTGTGGCCATGGAAGTGATTAGAACACCTGAATTCAATGATTTGGAGGGGTGTCCCAATACTTTTGGCAATATAATGTACATATTTTGCAACTTGCAAAAATGTTCCCACAAGTACGTCTTTTCATGAGACCAGTACATCGTTGTCGTGTAAACATAACCTTAGTCTTCTGGGTTCTGCAGCACTCTATTACTCAAGTATTTTTATGAATAAATTCTGCATTGTGTACAGCATGTTTAGGTCATTTTCATAAAATGGTTTTGTTATATGTGTTTACACAAGTTTACATTTATGCATATGGCCTGATGCAGCTATTTATACAACATAAGTTTTACATAAGGTTTACAAATGATTTATGCTTTATACAAAGCAATTTTCGCAAGAATGTTTTTTGGATTTGAAAACTATTTACACATTGCTGTAATTACACAGAAACACAGTTTACAGTTTTATGAACTATTTACGCATAGAATGCAACAATTATGTAAGATTGGTTCTAAACGATTTGCACAGGAAATCAAAATTATAAAATATTTACAGAAATGCACATTTTATAGAAGCTTGAAACTCATAAAGGAATAGTTGATCTACAAATTAAAGGGTTAGTTCACCCAAAAATTAAAATTCTGTCATTTATTACTCACCCTCATGCCGTTCCACACCCGTAAGATCTTTGTTCATCTTTGGAACACAAATTAAGATATTTTGGTTGAAATCCAATGACTCAGTGAGGCCTCCATAGCCAGCAATGACATTTCCTCTCTCAAGATCCATAAATGTACTAAAAACATATTTAAATCAGTTCATGTGAGTACAGTGGTTCAATATTAATATTATAAAGCGACGAGAATATTTTTGGTGCGCCAAAAAAACAAAATAACGTCTATATATTGATGGGCGATTTCAAAACACTGCTTCAGGAAGCTTCGGAGCATAATGAATCAGCGTGTCGAATCATGATTCGGATCGCATGTCAAACCATGCCAAACTGCTGAAATCATGTGACTTTGGCGCTCCGAACCGCTGATTCATAAATGCTCCGAAGCTTCAGGAAGCAGTGTTTTGAAATCGGCCATCACTATATAGACGTTATTTTGTTTTTTTTGGCGCACCAAAAATATTCTTGTCGCTTTATAATATTAATATTGAACCACTGTACTCACATGAACTGATTTAAATATGTTTTCAGTACATTAATGGATCTTGAGAGAGGAAATGTCATTGCTGGCTATGCAGGCCTCACTGAGCCATCGGATTTCAACAAAAATATCTTAATTTGCGTTCCAAAGATTAACAAAGGTCTCACGGGTATGCAATGGCATGAGGGTGAGTAATAAATTACATTATTTTCATTTTTGGGTGAACTAACCCTTTAAAATTCTGATATTGTTCACTCACCAGATTAATAAATTGAAAGAAACATTTTGTAACCTTTCTTTAATGCACTTCAGGCTGCCCAGGGCAAAGCACTTGCTAAACGTGGTGAACGAGCACTTCGGCACCCTGGCGTTCTGTCGCCGCTGGCTCGACCGTCTGGGTGAAAGCAAGTACCTGATGGCCCTGAAGAACCTGTGTGACCTGGGCATCATCGACCCCTACCCCCCTCTGTGTGACGCCAAGGGCTCGTACACGGCTCAGTTTGAACACACCATCCTGCTCAGACCTACATGCAAGGAAGTCGTGAGCCGTGGAGACGACTACTGAGACGTACATATGCATAAACACTCACACTCCAGTCCCATGCAAAAAAATAAACAAACATATAAGCATTCTTAAAAGAAGAACTTGTTTAAAACCCGAAATGCTATTTTGACCATACAGCATATACTCAGCATTAAGTTAGGCAAACTACTATGCATGTGTAAAAGCCAGTGCCCGAATTAATGTGTTTTCGAAGTGAGCAAGATAAAGACTTTATACTCATTTGTACTCTGTGTAGTGAATGAGAGAATGCAAAGAGTATGGCTGCTTGGCTTTACACATCACAAGGGCTTTTGCAAGAAAAACAAATTCATCAGGAATCAGTCGTAATACGCACAGCTTTTACGGTATTTTTTGGGGTATTTGTATAATATCAAATGACTGTCTCATCTAGTACGTATTACATTTTGAACTCCCTGAATTTTTTTTAAAAAAAAAAGACTAAATAAACTGTTCAATACTTTAAATTGTTTGTAGTTCTTTACAAGCTAAATCTTTCATCATTGCAAAACTATTTATGCATTATTCCTGAAATTAAGTGGTATGTACACTACCAGTCAAAAGTTTGGACACGTTAAGATTTTTAATGTTTTAAAAAGAAGTTTTGTCTGCTCACCAAGGCTGCATTTATTTCATTGAAAATACAATAAAAACTGTAATATTGTGAAATATTATTAAAATTTAAAATAACTGTTTTCTGTTTGAATATATTTTAAAATGTAATTTATTCCTGTGATGGCAAAGCTGACTTTTCAGCATCATTACTCCAGTCTTCAGTGTCACATGATCCTTCAGAAATCATTCTAATATGCTGATCTGCTGCTCAAGAAACACTGATTGTGTACAACTGTACAAAATATTTGTGTACAATATTTCTTTTTTAGGATTCTTTGATGAATAGAAAGTTCAAAAGAACAGCGTTTATTTGAAATATAATCTTTTGTAACATTATAAATGTATTTACTGTCACTTTTGATCGATTTAATGCATCCTTGCTGAAAAAAAAAAAATTAATTTCTTTAATTTCTTTTCATAAAAATAAAAATTCTTACTGATCCCAAACTTTTGAACGGTAGTGTATAATGTTTCAAAATCTTTGTATTTCAGATAAATGCTGTTCTTTTGAACTTTCTATTCATCAAAGAATCCTAAAAAAGAAATATTGTACACAAATATTTTATACAATTGCACACAATAATCATATTAGAATGATTTCTGAAGGATCATGTGACACTGAAGACTGGAGTAATGATGCTGAAAATTCAGCTTTGCCAACACAAGAATAAATTACATTTTAAAATATTTTCAAATAGAACACAGTTATTTTAAATTGTAATAATATTTCACAATATTACTGTTTTTATTGTATTTTTAATTAAATAAATGCAGCCTTGGTGAGCAGACGAAACTTCTTTTTTCATTAAAAATCTTACGGTGTCCAAACTTATGACTGGTAGTGTATGTGGTTTATTAAGAGTACAAACTGAAAATATTTTCAAATAGTAACTGTGACATAATGAGGAAACTCTGCTCAAAATATCAGGTTTTAAATTAGAATTATGTAAATGTTGTTATAACACGACTTCATCCAAACCTTTTTTCTTTTTTTTTCCCCCTGCGAATTTACTGTAAAAAGCAGTCCAAACACTATTATCGCCATTTCTTCTTGCCCGTCGTCTGCCATGTTTGTTTACTGTAAAGTCACGTTTGACCGCAAGAGATTTTGCAGATTTCACAGTCATGAATTTGGATGTTTGTTAATAGAATCTGTCGGGCTATGTTCAGACTGTCAGTCCAAATCCGATTTTTGTGCTTGTCCAATTGAAATCCCATCAGATTTAGCAAGTGTGAATGGCCAAAAGTCACATGAAATGCAATTTCTACATTCATATGTGGTTTGAAATCCTATTCAAATCACATTTCTGGAAATCCGTTTCAGTCTGACTGCTCTGATCGAATTTTGTGTGATTTGTGACTTTCTCACGCCACATAAAACGTAAACGTCTGACATTGTTATAGGAAACATTCTGAAAGTCGCTGCAGAAACAAGGCTGTGTTGTTGCAAAGTGCCGGACGAGCAGAAAATGACAATATAATGGAGACATGTTTTGAAACTGGTGGAGATGAATAAGCCGTGGATACCAGCCTCCTAAGTTACGTTTCTGCCGCAGTGCTCCTGCCTCATACACACTGTCATGTTGTCAAGTCACCTTTATTTATATAGTGCTTTTTACATTATAGATTGTTTCAAAGCAGCCTTTGATAACAGGAAAATAATGTAGCAAAGTTTGTTTTGGCTGTACAGCAGCTCTAGAGGAAAAAAGTGTATTGTCCAGCTTTAGTAAGTTCAGTAGGCTATTGATTCATTTCCATTCATGTTTGTAAGAATGTTTGTAACCAAGCAGATCTCGCCCCCCATTGACTACCATAGAAGGGGAAAAAAATTACTATGCTAGTTAATGGGGGGCGAGATCTGCTTGGTTACAAACATTCTTCCAAATATCTTCCTTTGTGTACAGCAGAACAAAGACATTTTGGAACAACTTGAGGGGGAGTAAATGATGACAGAACTTTAATTTTTGGGTGAATATCCCTTTAAGTGGAACAAGAGGTGAACCAAGTGAAAGAGGACCCAGTTCTCTTTACGTTCACACTGTCCCTGTACCTGAAAGAGGACTCAGCTCCTGGTCCACTTAAGTAGGAATGTGGTCTCAGACCTTTTTGTGTTCATACTGTTGCTTTTTGGATCCAGTTCAGTGTTTGACGGCTGACCTTATGGCCTTCAAAATTTGATCCCATTCACTTACATTGTATGTGCCTAACCAAGGTATTTGTTTGTAAATATTAGCCTATTATTATTATTTCTATTTTGATGTAAATTTGCTTTAAATTTTTCAGGTATGTATACCTAAAAGTAGCCTACATGACAATTCTGTATTACTCTATACGAGATGGTGGTGCAATGTAATGCAATTAGGACCAAAGAAAAAATACAATGAGAAATGTAAAATTCATTTATGTTTCACATAATAATTTAATAAAAGTAAAGCGACATATAAAAATATCCATTGTTCTTTGAACATATTATTTTTCCACATATATGCTTTGAAATGTTTGTGTATTTTAAAATCAAATTATATAATATTGTACAAAATATGCTATTGCAATACAACAATAATAAAAAAGTAGTTTATTTTGAAAAAAAAAGAAAAGAATAATAAATATATTCCAATCTGTATAATGACCATAATCCTTTTTCGTATGGATTTAATTAATGTCCACATCGAAATCTCTTCAGATATAGGGGTGAATTCAGGTTGATTGGGACACTTTTTCCCACTCATCTCAATGGCAAAAAGTGTCCCACTCAACCTGAATTCACCCTATATTCTACCATTTCATTATTAGACAAGATCAGAACAAGCATGTCTTCATCTATGAATGAGCTTTATCACGTCATAGACGTGTGTGACACCAATTTAGAACGGTGCGCGCGAGACAGATGCGTGAATCTGCCCTCTCATTGCTCACTCTGCTGCTCCTAAATTCCGATAGTGTAGCAAGCGCACATTGTGAATATGGGACAGTAGAGAAAAAGAAGTTGTTCTCGCAGCGCAAAAGCTGAGAATGCTTGCGATCTGTTGTACAACTTCGATCAAAGTGCACCTCCAACATCCAGTGGCGGTGAGCCATTTTCAGCCCGTTGGTGTTGGTGAGGGAAACGTGAGGCAGGGGAGAAAGAGGAGGAGGATGGAGTCGCCCTCTCGTCAATTCTCTGACCCGAGAGCCGGCTCAGGTCAGAAAGTAAAAGTGGAGGACCAGGGTACTGTGCCGGTGTTGTGCCGAATTTTGACCCCCTGCCAAATTATTACCCCCCTCATTGAAGTCGCTACCTGATTGCCTAATCCTAACCCCACCCCTAATCCTAACCCCTCCCCCACACCTACTCCTAAACCTACCAATACTAGGGGGTAATAATCTGGCAGTGGGGGTCAAAGTTCAGCACAACACCGGCATGGCAGAGAAGTACTGAAGGTGAATCTCATGATGTGAATGCCAGTGTGGTTTTTGTTTACTGGAGCGCTGCACATCTAAAAGTCTCGTCATTTTCAGCTAAATACCCTTCAAAGGGAATTTAATTAATTAATTACTGGAAAGTTAATGTCCCTTAGGATGATTTTATTATTAACATCTGACATTTTCCAAAACACAGAACCACTTAAGAATCACAATCAGTATGCCATAAATAATATTATAAAACGGATATAGTTCCGGCCCTTGATTCTGATTGGTTGAGCCCATAGACTGTAAAAAAAATATAGACGTAGTGTCCGTGACGTCACCCGTAGATTTCTGAAGAGCATTTTTGAAGCGAAAATGAGACCGCTGCTAAGATGCTAAGCAGCGCGTCACTCCCGGATAACTGAAAATGGGCAAAGAGGCGGGACGTGATAATATTGTGACTTGTTGCTGAAACCACACCCGCCTAGCTCCATGTGATCATCTTAGCAGGCAAAGGAGCTATCTATCTATCTTAGATAATATCTAAATAAAATATTAATAAAGATAAGTTATATCATTAGAAAGTTCTAAAGGTGTACTGTCAATATACGGTGTCTTTTTTACGATATAGATGCTCCAGCATCAGTAATTCATTTGTGTCGGGTGTGCAAAAACATGAAAAATGAAACGGGACTTTATACCTTTATACAGCGATCGCGAGATGAATCTTGTGTGGCATTTGGGTAAAATGTCCATGAGTGTCCATTGAAAAAAAATAAAATAAAAAAAATAGTACTTTTTGTCCACAAAAGGTTAAATCCATGAAATATTGATATATTATCCATTGTTTGCATCACATTTCTTCTGAATGATCTGCTCTCTATCGTCGTTCTTCAAGAAATGATGCAAAATATAATTTTTCAAAATTGTGGAGCAGTTTTAGTTATAATATCCAAGCAGTGCTGTCGGAGTTTAATATTCTCCCGAGATTGTCATTGTAGTAAATCTCACAAACAAAACTTTAAGCCAATGCCAGGATCCAACAACGTGTGTTCTGTTTATCTTCCGCATGCGAGCACATGTACACAGACGCACATCTGTCTCGAGTCTCGACCATTAACGCAGCAAGCCATATTATTTTATAATTGTATAAAATAATCCCGAGAAAAAGCACAAACACGGCAGAGATGCCAAATTCAGTTGCTGGACTTAGCTGAGTTGACCGCTCACAGACAGCAGCGGCAATACCTGTCACTCAAGTGACCACGCCCTTAATTATGCAGAACTTTAAGGCTTAATATAATTTAAACGGATGAGTTATAAAAAAAATTCACCCCCTTCAGAGTTGTCATGAAGGACAAAATTAGCAGTATAGACCAAAACCACAATTTGATCCAGGCTGTTTTCTGCTGTAAACTTGGCCATTTTAACATGTGGGTCAATGAGATTCTGCTCTCTTTTGCAGCCTGTCCCTAGCGGCCAGTCGATGAATTGCAGTTTAAGTCACTTCCGTATTGGCTTCACGAGAAACTTGGGGAGGTTGCCGCTTGGTTGAGCCGCGTTCGAAGCCGTTGTAAAATTCCCGAAAACATACAGCTGACCGCATTACATAAGTATTGCTGGGCCACTGAATGTGTATGTTGCTGCGTCTGTCTTTTTAGCAACCACTCTTAGCGACGTAAACATATGTTTGTTCTCTATTGATTTTGTTCATTGAAGCTTACAGCATTAGTCTATGTAGAAGAGTATTGTGAGAGAGATATCGAGTGACCGAGTGTATTACCTGCATTCAAATTTAGCATTTTCCTTCTAACGGCGTAATAAATTAATAAATAACTTATTTTGCTGTTCACTGTCAGGGACTATTTCTTCCAGTGGAAGGAAGCCTTTTAATGATTTTACTTCATGAAAGTTGCATTGATACATATTTTTTGGCTTTAATATTGTGTGGTAACCGTTTTGGTGAGGGAGGATTTGGCACCGTCTTCGAAGGGATTCACTTGAAGGATGGCCTTAAGGTTTCATTTTTTACTCACAGTATCTAGCTAATTGTTTTGTCTCATTGTATCCATTCCAGTCCATTCTTAAAGGGATAGTTCACACAAAAATGAAAATTCTGTCATCATTTACTCCCCCTCAAGTTGTTCCAAACCTGTATAAATGTCTTTGTTCTGCTGTACACAAAGGAAGATATTTGGAAGATTGCCCACTATTTAGGGTGCTTGATGTGTTACATGACTGTAATGATATGACCTCTGCTGTTACAATTTGTGTTGTTTTGTTGATCAGGTGGCACTGAAATTTGCCTCAAAGACGGATACCACGGAATATATCAGACTTGTAAGTAGGCTGCGATCTCCATGTTTTTATATTATGAAAATAATCATAGACTACAAGTGATTTTTCAATTTCACAGGTTGTGCAGGCCGCCCACATGTGCTGTCGCTGTGGAGTGCTCCACCGGGATATCAAACTAGAGAACCTGCTGGTCAACAAGGACACATTTGAAGTCAAACTTATTGACTTCTAAAAACCTCCTAAAAACTTCTGCCTATGAGACATTCTGGGTTATGTATTATGCCTCAAACCTGTACTTTGGGACTTAAATTCACTTAAACCATATCCCAATATGCATTCTTCTTCTAACCAGTCAAAAAATGTCTTCCCTTAGGCACACAAGTGTACTTCCCTCCTGAGTTTGACAAGAGTGGCAAGTACCATGGGAAACCCGCAACTGTATGGTCGTTGGGAGTGCTCATGTTTGAGTTGTTGTGCGGAGACACTCCAGACAGCAGCAACCTGGACATGATTGGTCTAAACCTGGATTGTCAAAAGGTAAACTGCCATTCAAAGAACAATAAAGAAGGCCAATTTTTATTGTAAATCTTGAAAACAGAACAAAGAAACAAGGCGGGAAAAGTAATATTATTTAGTTTCTGACATTAGAGCTTAGGACAGTCAAATCACACAGTTAGGCCATGTGTCCACCAAAGCGTGATTTTCGCAGATAATTTGTTTCAGACTAAAAATGTCGACACGATGGAGAATGCTTGCTATGTATGTTCGGAGAACTGTAATATTAATTTCTCGACCATTTTGTTCCATTCTCTGCTTGCTAATATCGTTATGCAGCAAGAATGTTGTGATTGGTCAGTGTTGTATTTGTCCCGCCCCTCCTCAACTCTGATTGGACGGCTGGCTAAAAAGTGACAGTGATGAGTGCAGAGTTTTACTCAAAGTTGAACATTCTTCAACTCAAGGCGACAGCGCTTGAGCGTGAAAAAGACACTGAGTGCCTCATTTGCGCTCCTGCCGTTTTAAAAACACGGCACTCCAATTGAAAACAATTGGAAAAGTACGCTAGCCGCTGGAAAAACGCTTTGGTGGACACACAGCCTTAAGATTAGGTTGATCAAAGACAGCAGGTGAATATTTTAGAGTAATAATCAGACTCTCCCATCTTTCTGCACAGAATGCTGACATTTGATTCAGTCTTGCCTGCAGCAGAAGCCGAAGAAGCGGCTTGGTTTGGGGAAAATCATTCTCCATGACTGGTTTAAGGTACTAAGTTCTATTTTTTTTTTTTTTAATAGAGTATGTTTTTTATTGTGACTTGAGAATAAATCTAAAGTCAAATCTCTTCTAAGTGTAGACGATAAACCTGATTTGTGTTTTTTGTGTGTTTCAGGCCACCAAATGAGACATGGCGAAGAGGGGAGAATGTACATTATGTAAATGAAATCTAAATTTCATTTGTACTGCCCCATCAGTTCAAGAGCTTCTCAGTCAGCTTAGCATCTGGCGACCTGACATGAGTGAACTCTCCATCCGTTCATGCCTGAATGATTTGCAAGGCTGGCAACGTTCCTGCCACGGTCAACCAGAGGTTTATATCTCTGCCTTATGACTGACGTGGGCCTCTGGTCTAAACATGAATTGTTAAAAGGTGAGCATACATTCACCATAGCAGAGAAAGACAGTTGTTAATCTAAATCAAAGCAGAACAAAGAAAAAAGGTGGGAAATGTTACACCCAAATCAAGTTATTTTACAAAATTTGGTGGGATAATGCAGGACTTTCACCTTACAGTTTAGATTAGGATGATCATAGACAGCAGGTATAAAGTTTAGAGTATTAATCAGACTCTCTTGTCTTTCTGCACAGAATGCTGCCATTTGATTCAGTCTTGCCTGCAACAGAAGCCAAAGTAGCTGCTTGGTTTGGGGCAAATCATTCTCCTTGACTGGTTTAAGGTACTAAATGTTCTAAACGCGTCTGATTTTTTTGGCTCCCTATTTATGTGCATTTGTTTCTATACAGCAGGTTTGTTTATTTTGCCATGGGAAGAAATCTGGATCTCTGTGGTTCCTTTCATGGCTGTCCTAGAGCACCCTTTCACAGCCACCACTGTGCCAGAGCTCCCTGCCATGGTCGTCTAGGCCCCGATGGTTCCTGTAATGGCCACCCCAGAGGTTGCTGAAAAAAAATGTTCCTGCCACGATGAGCCAGAGCTGGTTACTGAAACCCTCACAGTTCCAGCGTCTCATGTCAACGCTATCCACATCCAAAAACTCACTGTCAAGGCTGTCTGGGACCTACAGTTCCTCACAAAACTGTTCCAAAGGCTATAGAATAACACAAGACGCGTCACTCCTATTATTTTGAATGGGAGAAAGTGCAACGTGCAATACGGCAGAATAAGTCCCGCCTTCTAAATAAGAGCCAATTGCCAATTAGTAAAGTCATCGCGTCACTGCAGCGGCCGTTAGAAGCTCCGGTTCCTATAGAAACAGTCAGACGCGCGCCTCCGAAATAAGGCACGAGAGACGCGCATTAGCTTGATCCAGCCTGAAAAATACTATTTTTTGTCATGATTCGAGTGTTTAGAAACAAAATTTATGAGACAGTTGTTGTCAGATTTCATTGGTGATTTCAAATATGAAATTTAATCGAAAGCTTGGCAAACAGCTTTGGAGAATTTGATGTTTCCCCATTCAAAGAGATGGGAGCTGCACTTGGACACCCGAGAGGCGTTTCAAAGACGGCCTCCGAGTGAAATGACTTGTCTTAAAAGGACTTTGACTGTTCCGGTTATCATTAAAGCTACAAAAGTTCAGTCAAGAGCAGTAAGTGATTTTCTCTTTGAAAAAAGAAAGACATCGTATCAGCGGGTTTATTAGGCTGCTGTCACTTTAAGGCCGGCCACACTTGACGCGGATCCGACACACCTCCAATGTCCTCACAACTCTTTATGGTGATTGAAGACTGTGCTTATGAGGATACTCAACAAAGCGGACATTTTGGCATACTTTTGTGTGTTTTTGCCCGTTCAAGTGCGAAAGTTAATGCGGCCTCGTGCATTTTTTCTCAGTAACTTTAACGAATTAGTTACATTTAATTTGTAATTAAATTACATAATGCCGTTACATGTGACTAGTTACTCCCCAGCAATTTTAAGTGTGTCTTAATTTACACAGTAAATGGGAAAATTACATAATTACATTTACATAGTGTATACATTTACACATTTTACGCATTTGGCATGATGCAGCTATTTACACAAGAATTTAGTTTTTAGGTTTTGCAAACAACATACGCTTGGCTATATGCATATGATTGCTATAATTACATAGACATTTTGTGCATTTAGTCAAATGCAGCAATTTACACAATAGTTTTATGGTTCACGAACTAATTGCGCATTAAATGCGACAATTACACAACAGTTTTATTAATAATTTATGCAGATGGCATATGTAATATTCATTATATGCATCAATTTACGCAAGAATGTTTTGCGAACAAATCATGCATTTTATAGATTTTAATACAATGCAGCAGTTTATAGTTTTTAGGTTTTATTATTTTTTATTAAATGTAACTAAGATTTATAAGCTATTTGCATAAATTTGTCTATGTTTTCAATTGTAAATATCAAGAGACATGCACATTTCATAGACAATTAATATAAATTCATGAAAATTTCAAGACAATCTTTAAAATAGTAAAGAAAACAGTTGGCAAGTTGTTTAGAAAAATGCAAAAATATTATTTTATTGAGGTACTTTTATCTTCTCTGAATTGAGGTAATTTGCATAGTTTGCACTAAAATGGACAAAAATTGAACAACAACACAAGATGTGGAAACTCCGAAAGATATTTGAGAAAGTGTGTGTGTGTGAGTTGCACAAACATACATCCAACAAAGAACGGTCTAACGCCACACACAGACAATGTATACAGCATACATTGTCTTTTGCTGGTGAAAAAATCTTTTTCCTGTAAAATGGAAAAAAAAATATCTACCCAAATACCAGGTATAAAACTACATTCTGAAAAGGAGACAGAAAAATTCCTGAATCGAGTCTTGTTTTAAAAGTCTTTAAACTGATTTGACTTGGCAGGGCACTTTAACCATATGTTTGAAGATATTAAAACACTTGTGATATGAACAGAGAAAACGTCATTTGTTTCTTACACCTTTCATACTGACGCTACGAACATTTTCAGGCTCGGTACACATTCAAAACTCAACTTTGGTTTGTGGACAACAATCAGGGATACACAGAGACATTAATGAGAGCATTAATGCTTCCGACTTGGACCAATTTCGCTCTCCTCGTACACGCACACAAACGAACACTACAATCACTGCAAGAATGCCTCCTACCAAATCTGTCAGTTGTATAACTTTAAGGCATAAGTGTGCGTGACAAAAACATACTCTCCACATTTGCTGTACACTAGAAAAAGGAGACGAGCTAACCGTCTCAAAACGATATCAACAGAATGTACAAAACAAACAGTCTCTGCGGTTGACTGGCTACTCAGCGGGGGTCAGAGGTCACTGGCTTTGCTTTTGTCCTGAGAGTTTCTCTGTGTGTAGAAGAGAATGTAGGCCTGGGCCTTACACACTTCCTCCACGGCACACACACTCAGTTTAGAGTCGTTACAGTGCACCCAAAACCCTGAGAAGAAGAGAATAAAGATGCATTAACGACAAAAATACAAACTTCTACCTGAATGTATTTATAATAACTAAATAGGGGGAAAAAACTGAGTAAATAAGTAAACTCTTTCAGTTTCAATATAATTTGAGAACTATGGATAGCATCTGTACTTACACTAATGCACTTATAATGGAAGTCTATGGAACAAGGCATTCTGGAGGGTTTAAAGCATATATGTACCTCTTGTGTTTTTTTGCTAAAGCAAATAGAGCTGCACAATTCTGGATAAAATGAGAATAACGATTTTTTGGATTCAAATAGAGATCACAATTTCCCCATGATTCTGAATATACAACTATTAATTCAAATTATATATTTATAATTATATATCAAATTATACATATTCAAATTAATTAATGTTTAATTAATTTGAATGATTTAAAAAATGGTTTTGAATGAATTCAATGACTCAAATACTTGGTTCATTACTGGAATCAGTGTTTTTGAGCAATTCTTTTGAATGAATGATTCAATGACAAATTAATTTTTTAACAGTCACCTGTTGCCACCTAGTGGTGTAAGATGTAACTGATACAACCGTTATTTGAAGCACCAAGTTAGTTTCAAAAGGTGGTTTGCTCCATTTTGATCACTTTCATAGACGTCAATGTTCATATCCTAACTTTAAACTTTTATCTCAGTACTTCTGTGATAATTTGAATATTTGTAACAGAAATAACTACTGTGTGGTTCAAAACTGCTTTCTCTGGCTCAGCGCAGAAGCTTGAACACATTTGAATGTTCCAGTATGATTTTGTCAAAGGTTTAAAGGTGCAGTGTGTAAATTTTAGCGGCACCTAGCGGTGGGGTTGCCAATTGCAACCAACAGCGCTCAACCCTCCCTTTCGAAGCACATGGAGAAGCTATGGTGGCCGTCTGGCCGACACAAGACAGATAGGGTAGCCAGTCAAGCAATGAGGTTTCTTCTTACTTCTAACAAAGAATGGTCTCTGCTTCTAATAAATCAGACGACTACTACTACTACTACTACTTTTTGTGCATATTCAATGTAGTGACGATTGCAAGCTGCCTTTAAAAACAAATGATTTAGAAGAACAACAACATAGTGATGAAACGCGCTCTGTAGAGCAGTTTGTCCGTTTAGGGCTACTATAGAAACATACCGGTGCAAAATGGCGACGTGACATGTTAGGGGACACCACTGAAAATATAGTTATGTATATTATTTTGCATTTCTGTCAATATATCCTCTCAAATTTTACACATTGCACCTTTAAAATAAAATAAGATCGTGTGGGTGCTTGAATCGAGACCGCAATCTTTTTATGATTTATCATGCAGCTCTAAAAGCAAATATGTATTTTTTAGCTTTTAATTTCTTTTCTATGCGGATAAACTTCTGGTTATGTGTTAGGTGATATTTACACTAGTTACGTCAAGGCATTTCTTGCACGAGTCACACAAAAGTACTGTGTATACCATTTTACTAATAATATATCTACTGCATGCAAAACCGATTGACAGACTAGACTATTCTGAAGTGGCAGATGAAAAGAAGAATGTTTTACCTCCTTCTGTATTATAACAAAAGGCAGTGTAGTGGCCGGAGCCAAATCCCTTCCCATGGTGCATAACGACAGCAGAGAGTTGATAGAGGAAGTGTTGTGGATGGGGTATGTTACTGGAGTCTTTGCAGCAGTAGGGTTCCATGTTCAGCTCCTGCTCAAACTGAACGTGCACGCCAATCTTCTCCCTGTGGTTTCGCCCAGACCACCTAAACATAAACGTACACATTAACATCTGACTGATGACAGAAACTTCAAAGTCGGGAAAATCCAGGAGATCATGTGCATGTAAATATGTGTGGATACCTGAAGCGTTTGAGGTGCAGTCTGAGAACGTGAGGCAGTTTGTGAACCATCAACTGTTTTTGAGCTTCAGTCAAGACCACTTGCTTTGAACAGAATCGCCGTCGTTTGCCTTAAAGAAACAGCAGAACTTTTTAATGAGTTGGATTGCCGCCTCAAGGGGAGTGTTAAACCTTTGAGGTAAAACTTAAAAGTGTTCTGATTTTCTGATGTTGAAATACTTCTTTTATCCAAGTTGAATGTTTAGACAACTATAAGTTACCCATTAGAAGGTTGATATCTTGAGGAATGTAAACACTGTGATGCTTTCAAAATATTGCTCTCTTTGTTTGGGTGGCTCGACATCAGCTTTAGGCTAGGTTAATTATGTCAGTTTGGGGGCGGGGTTATCTGTTTAAAGGATTAGTTCACTTTCAAATAAAATTTACTCACCCCCATGTCATCCAAGATGTTCATGTCTTTCTTTCTTCAGTCGAAAATAAATTAAGGTTTTTGATGAAAACATTCCAGGATTATTCTCTAGCGAAACGATCTGTCATTTTGGAAAAAAATGTAAATGTATATGCTTTATATAAACAAATGATCGCCTTCCAAGTGCTTCCGCCAAAACCGCACTTTTGTATTCTTCAAAACGCTTACGCTGTATGTCCTATGCCTTCCTTATTCAACTTACAGAATGAACGCAGCGCCAGAACGCAACACAGTTCCGTAAGTAGAATAAGGAAGGTGTATGACATACAGCGTAAGCTTTTTGAAGAATACAAAAGTGCGGTTTTGGCGGAAGCACTTGGAAGGCGATCATTTGTTTATTTAAAGCATATACATTTAATTTTTTTTCAAAAATGACAGATCGTTTCGCTAGATAAGACCCTTTTTCCTTGTCTGGTATTGTTTAAAGCCCTTTGAAGCTGCAATGAAACTATAATTTTGACCTTCAACCATTTGGAGGCCATTGAAGTCCACCATAAGGAGAATAATCCTGGAATGTTTTCATCAAAAACCTTAATTTCTTTTCGACTGAAGAAAGAAAGACATGAACATTTTGGACGACATGGGGGTGAGTAAACTCTCAGGAAAATTTCATTTGAAAGTGAACTATTCCTTTAACTGGCCAATTGGAAGTAAGAGTGTTTGGGGTTGAGTGCCATGGTATCCATTTCAAATTCCAGGCTATTTATTATCCTGTAATGTTTCCCTACAGTCACATTACATGTTAGTATGTTTCCAACTCACTGTTGCAGTGGTCGCAAGCATAGATGGCTCCCTCCAAAGCCTCAGTCTCTGTAAACTTGGCCAGCATCTCTGTCAACCCACATGGAACCTGTGCAGCATCCTTACTGTTGCTGTGGTAACGTTCCGGGAATTCCAAAGAAAGATCCCAGAAGGGCTCTATTGTGTTTGAGCGATGATCGCATGCTAAACACCTCACCTACAAGAAAAGACACAAGGATTTTAGCCAAATTGTTAAATGTGTAAAAATGTTTACAGAAGAAACGGTACATGAAAGTACATGAACACAAATTAAATTAAGCTTGCTTGCGAAGAAGCTTCCGAAATTTGTCAGAATGCAAGCACATGTGGCATTCCCAGTGTTACCTAAGGGACAGTGAGAATGCAACACATGCAGTGTAAACAGTGTTCTTTTTGGTCCTGTCCCAAATGCCGCCTTGTGAGCAACCCTCTAAAACCTAGAAATGTCAAATGGGACACCATACGGCAGGGGTGTACAATCCCACTCCTGGAGGGCCACTGTCCTGCAGAGTTAAGCTCTAACCCCAATAAAACGCCTGAACCAGCTGATAAAGGTCTTCAGGTTTACTAGAAGCTTCCAGACAGTTTGGAGCTGCAAGATGTTGGCCCTCCAGGCGATTGAACACCTTGTGGACTTTGTGAGAACACCATTTTGAACAGGGCCTTTCAGGAGAACTATTGGCATTTGAATGTAACTATCACCCCTTGAGTACTGATTAAGTTTGGTTACTGCCACAGCAACGCAAAAACAGACGTAAAGTAAGTATAGCATGACTGACCGCACCCTTGCGATCCATCGGGCCAAACTTAAGCGCCCTTGCAGCACTTTGACCAAGTCTGTGTACTTGCTTAGAGCTTGTTTCTGGCCTAACGTTTAATGTTAATCAGCTGATGAGATTATCTGAAAACTCATTACCTGACTGAGGAGCTGGCCATGAAAGATGGTGTTGACCACACTGAGCACCTGTTTGATAAGCCGTCTCTGATTGGCTGGAACAGTGGCAGGTGTTAGCGTTCTGGTCCGTTCCAGCTCATGCTGGACTTTATCTAAGAGTTCACAAAGAAATTCCTGTGCATCCTGCTGTGCATAACCTCGGAACGCCGGGATCAGCTGCCACACGGAGTGCAGCATTGCAAATGGGGACACCAGAGCCCACTTGCCTGACCACATAACCTGGAACAGTGTGTGTAACTCATGACAAAGTGAGATGTGTTTGGAGCTGGGCTCCTTGGGTTGTATAAGCTCCATGTTGCGTGAACGGGAGGCCCCTCCGCTGAGCCCCGACCCTTGGTTAGAGCCTTTGGGCTGGGTCACGCGCTGAGCAGAGAGTCCTAACTTGCGGCTGACGGCAGAGGCTAGCAGTTCCAGCGCTTGGTTCAGATCCAGTCTCAAAAAGCACTCCCGGAATACATGCAAGTGACTCAGAACCTGCAATATCGAGTTCATGTAGCAAGTATTGCCAAGATTGCGCAAACCCGTCACTCCTGGAGTTACGGTGGGTCGCCGTTTGATAGGCGAATCGCTTGTTTTAGGAGGTGGGGCCCGGGCCCGTTTGGCCTTGGCTTGTGGACGGGGCCTCGGTTGAGGCGTTCTCTCTCTAGGAGTTCGTGGAGTAGGGGTGGAGACGCGAGCAGGAGTAGACCTACGCCTCACAGATTTGGTGCTTTTGGCTGGCACTGCCGTTGAATCCGCAGAATCTGCCTTTAGGCTCTGCCGACGAATGCGATGGCTCTTCCTCGGAGGTGCGCTTTCCAGCTCCTCTTTGAGCTGCCGTTTGAGTTGCCGCCTTCTTTCCCGCGCCTCCCGCTTCCTCTCCTCCTCTTCCTCCTGCTGCCGCTCCTCCTCCAATCGTTTCCTCCCCCGTTCCGTTTGTGCAAACCACAAGCGGAACACACGACCAATCAGGGCACGACGGCGGTGCCACAGCGCCGTGAACATGCGGTCCTCATCACGCAACTGCAGCTCCTGCGTGCTAGTTGACAGCTGGTCTCCGGTGGCGGAGGACGAGCGCAAGGTGCGCCCACTGCGTGTAGTGACTTCATAGCACTGGCTCTTAATGGCGCTTAGCGTGCTACGCAGCAGCTTTAAGTCACCCGTCGCATTATCGTTCAGCACGTAGTCATCGCACAAGTAGCAGTATACATACAATTCATTCACCTCCAGGGCCAAAGGGTGATGCTGGTCCTACAAACAAATCAAACTTCAAAATGAATACAATATCTAATACAATACAATATAATACAATACACTCTAATAAAATAAGACAAAGTCTGATAAGTTTGACCATTTTTATGGATATTCACGTTAATATCTACACTGTGTTTCAAATTATTATGCAAGTGACATATATCAGGAGAATTTCACTACAATAAACATTCAGATTTTAGTTTTTCAAAGAAAGTGTTTGTTTGTTTTATTTCTCCATATCTTTTTAGATAACTTATCAATCTCAGACAAAACAGTTTGCCAGGTCTACTTAGGTAAATGGAAACCCTACATAGAGGTTGTTCCACATTATTAAGCAAGTCACAAGTCATGCAATATGGGGAGGAAGAAAGATCTTTCTGAAGATGAAAAGCATGAAATAGTGCAATGTTATGTAAAAGGCATGAAAACAACTAAAAAGTGTGAAAAGTGAATGTAAATGATCAAACTATCATAAGATTTGTGAGCGACTTAGAGCACAGCAGAACTTTTAAGGAAAGTTTCTGTCAAAAAAATTAGTTGTATTAAAAGGACAGCTATATATATATATATATATATATATATATATACTACCAGTCAAAAGTTTGGACACGGTAAGATTTTTAATGTTTTTTAAAGACGTTTCGTCTGCTCACCAAGGCTGCATTTATTTAATTAAAAATACAGTAAAAACAGTAATATTGTGAAATATTATTACAACTTAAAATAACTGTTTTCTGTTTGAATATATTTTATAAAGTAATTTATTCCTGTGATCAAAGCTGAATTTTGAGCATCATTACTCCAGTCTTCAGTGTCACATGATCCTTCAGAAATCATTCTAATATGATGATCTGCTGCTCAAGAAACATTTATTGTGTACAACTGTACAAAATATTTGTGTACAATATTTTTTTTTTTCAGGATTTTTTGATGAATAGAAAGTTCAAAAGAATAGCATTTATTTGAAATATAATCTTTTGTAACATTATAAATGTCTTTACTGTCACTTTTAATCGATTTAATGCATCCTTGCTGAATAAAAGTATTAATTTCTTTAATTTATTTTCAAAAAAATTAAAATAAAAATTCTTACTGACCCCAAACTTTTGAACGGTAGTGTATAATGTTACAAAAGCTTTGCATTTCAGATAAATGCTGTTTTTTTGAACTTTCTATTCATCAAGAAATCCTGAAAAAAAAAGTACACAACCGTTTTCAACATTGATAATAATCATAAATGTTTCTTGAGCAGCAAATCATCATATTAGAATGATTTCTGAAGGATCATGTGACACTGAAGACTGGAGTAATGATGCTGAAAATTCAGCTTTGCCATAACAGGAATAAATTACATTTCAGGAATAAATTACTTTATAAAATATATTCAAACATAAAACAGTTATTTTAAATTGTAATATTATTTCACAATATTACTGTTTTTACTGTATTTTTAATTAAACAAATGCAGCCTTGGTGAGCAGACGAAACTTCTTTTAAAAACATTAAAAATCTTACCGTGTCCAAACTTTTGACTGGTAGTGTATATATATTAAAAAAAAAGCCAGTGTTGAGCAGCAAACAGGTATTTGAAGCTCCTGGTGTCTCTGGAGTCTCAAGAACCTCTCCATGCAGGCTGGCAGTTGTGCGTAAAGTTGCATTTCAGCCACCTCTAACCCAAACTCACAAAGAGAAACATTTACAGTGGGTGTAGAAATAAATGAAGACTCATTTTTAAATAGTTTTATTCACTGACGAATATCGTACTACAAATGATGGTCTAAATGGATGGATTTCTGGATGATTGATGAGTGGCCACCACGTTCCAACAAGACTGTGACGTCAGCAGGGAGCTGACGGGTGATGATTTGGGCTGGAATATTGGGAAGTGAGATGGAAGGTCCCTTTAGGGTTTCTGAGGGTGTCGAAATGACTTCTGCAAGATATGTGGAGTTTATAACAGGCCATTTTCAGCTCTGGTATTAAAAGAAGAATAGTGCCTTCTGAAATACAATGCACTATGCACTATCCCATGCTGCAAAAAAACACCACAGCAATAAAACTGTTTGAAAATGTATTTCTACACCCACTGTAAATGTTTCTCTTTGTGAGGTTTGGTTAGTGGTGGCTGAAATGCAATTTTACACATAACTGCCAGCCTGCATGGAGAGGTTCTCAAGACTCCAGAGACACCAGGAGCTTCAAATACCTGCTCCTCAATAGTGGCTTTTTTTTTTTTTTTTTTACAGCTGTCCTCTTAATACAATTAACTTGTTTGACAGAAAATGTAATCCTTTATCTGACCGAGTTCTGCTGTGCTCTAAATCACTCACAAATCTTATGATAGTTCCATAATCTCTATTCAGTTTTCACACAATATTAGTTGTTTTCATGCCTTTTACATAACATTGCACCATTTCATGCTTTTCATCTTCAGAAAGATCTTTCTTTCTCCCCAAACTGCATAAGAACTGTGACTTGCTTGATAATGTGGAACAACATCTTTAAGTAGGGTTTCCATTTACCTAAGTAGGCCTGGCAAACTATTTAACAAATCTGTCTGAGATTGATACTTATCTAAAAAGATTCGGAGAAATAAAACAAACAAACACTTTCTTTGAAAAACTAAAATCTGAATGTTTATTGTACTGAAATCCCACTGATACGTCACTTGGATAATAATTTGGAACACAGTGTAAAGGTAAAGTAGGGCTGGGCCGACGGTTTGACGATATATATCAATACCACGGTATAAGATGTCTATCCTTAGAGATTTTGCTATGGTATGTAAATATATGGCACTCCTGACACTTCAGAGTGATTAAATACATAAATGAGAATATAAAGAGCGGGATGGGCTTGATGTTAAAAAGAGTTTTAAGCACAATATATACTGAAAAGGAGCTCGGTGCAATGCTTGTGCTGACTGGTGCGCACACAGAAAGCTGCATCTCTTAGAAGGCAATAGCGAATTTGGGACGACCTCGATGTTAAAAATTGTTATTAAGCACAATAAGTAGTGAAAAATAAAACTCGCAATAAGCGCAATACATCCTGAAAAGGAACTCTGTGAGGCGCACATGCCGAGTGACACAGCGTAAGCACAGAAAGCCGCGTCTCACAACATGCGATCGCGAATTCAGTTCTCTTTCACGTCTTATTGCGCTTGAATGGTCGAATACACATGCAATTATGTCAAAATGCTCAATGTGTGGAGAATTCATGTATACACAGCCAGTGTCATGTCTCAAGTGAAAGTAAACAGTTGGGTGTAAACCGGATGTGTATCAATATATTGGATCAGCGTGTGACCGCAGCCTAATATATTCCTACCTGCTGCTCTGTGTAATTAATGTTAATCAAACAAAAGAGAAAATAACTTACTGCTCTTTTTTTTTTTAGCTTTAATAAGAATAAATTTATAATTAATTCATACAGTGAAGACTACGCAATATTTTATTTTTACATTTGATTATTAAGTTTCTGTACTATTTCTAACTACATGTTAAATAAACCTATTGTTCCTGAAAAACTTTATTTAAATTCATATTTTTGTTATATTGTACTTGTTCTATTGTTCGTAATTTGCTTCTTTTTTCTTATTTTTAGTCACAGAAATGAGATAAAATAACACAAAACTATAGCGTGACATATCGTTATAGCGAAAAAAAATTGTAATTGCAAGTAATTTGTTGGTTGATCTTGAAATTACAGGGGTGGGTGATATGACCAGATTCTTATTTCAATTAGTCATATCGCCCACCCCTATAATTTCAAGATCAACCATCAAATTACTTGTGACTAGTTGATGCTGCATATTAAGCTGAGACAGAAGCAAGCATTTTAACGTAAAAAAGAGAATGAACACTTTTTTTCGTCTGTAAACTATATTAACTAAAACTATATGATGAGATTGTATGTATTTGTTTATATGGCTTTAAACTATACATCAATTACTTGTATGCAACACATCATCATTTAAACATACCTTAAAGTGCTGAAGCGCATGTTCTTCTATGTAGCGTCCACACGCTACGTGCGAACAGCTGAGACATGCCCACACTGACTCTGTGGTGTTGCAGTCCACACAGTGCCATTTTTGCGGGTTTAGGATCGAGTGGTCCTGCGCGAGTCTTAAGCGACCCACGTGCTTACACCTGTCCATCACAGTCAGTCACTGCCCTCTTCACATCACCATGGTGACGGCAGCCAGCAGTGAAACCAGCTCCTCCCAAGGCATGATGGTTAATCTGCAGTGAAAAAAGATCAGACTAGAATGGACGTGTGTTGTTTTGAAAACATTAATTTGTGTCATTATTTCTATTCATATTTCAGACAGGATCAATACATACTCAACCATATAAAAGTCTGTGGTCAGTAAGATTTTTTTTCTTTTTAAAGTGACAGTAAAGACTTTTACATTGTTACAAAAATTTCTAATAAATGTTGTTCTTTTGAACTTTCTATTCATCAAAGAATCATGAAAGAAAGTACAACAGATTCCACAAGCAAATCAGTGTATTAGAATGATTTCTGAAAGATCATGTGACACTGAAGACTGGAGTAATGATACTGAAAATTCAGCTTTACCATCACAGGAATAAATTACATTTTAACCCTTGTGCGACCTTATGGACATTTTTTTTTTCTTTGATGCAAACGACATACATTTTGACACTGGTGTGTGTTTTTTTTTTTTTGGAATTTTACTATTTCACCCCCATTTCTTTTAAAAAAATCTATTTTGCACTAGGAATGTTCCACTCAGGACCTCTTAAGGACAAAAATATCCTCACTGAAACCCATTAAAACTGCAATTTTTAATCCTAGGGCCTTACAACTATAAAATGATGTGATCTTTGTTAATAGGCTTTTATTTTGTTGACAAGGCTTCAAAATTTTTACTATTTTTTTTACCAGATGGTGCCATTTTCTCAGGTTTGGCCTATAAAGCATATACTCGCTTTATTCTTGTTTTTGGCTTATGCATTTTATAGAGTCATTTGGATAAATTATGCAGCTATAATTATGTGGGTGTGTTGGTATGGATATCAGAGTGTGGTTTGTATGTGTAATAAAAAAAAAATTGCGTGCATGTGTGTGCTTGTAATATTTGAGAGAAAAAAACTACTGCAAATCACAAATCCAACCACTGTGTGTACCAGTGGAGTTTTGCTGGCATCTAATGGGGAAAATTTGGTACTGCACCCAAACAAAATCTTACTGAAAGCTCATTTTTTGAGATATCAACCTCAAATTTGGAACACAACTTGTTTAGATTTATGATTTGTTTAGATTTTCTAGCAGTTTTTAGTTCAACATGTTTCATAAAATATTTTATATAAAATAATGTTCATAAATAATATTCATAAACTTCTTTAAGGGACTTCTTTAAAATGAGATCAAACTTAAGTTTGTGCTCCAAGCTTCAATTTTTTATTGACATGGACATTTTTGTCCACTATGGACCTATGTGTAACTTTTTTTAATTGACGCACAAGGGTTAAAATATTTTTAAAAAGAAAAGTTATTTTAAATTATAATAATATTTTACAATTTTAATTTTATAAAAAAAAAAAAAAGCCATGCTGAGTATAAGGAACTTCTCTAAAAAAAAAAAAAAAAAAAAAAAAAAAATTGTCTATCTACCCCAAACTTTTGAACAGTAGTGTATGCGTCATTGTTTACAATGTCTTCATTTTTTTTTGAATTTTTGTGTGATCCTGTATCAAAGTAACCCTGAGATAGACACATGATAATATATCAAGACAGCAATTTAACAGAACCATCATAAAACTATTGCTCAAGAACACAGTTGATCCGACACAACAGGAGGAGGTATCTATTCCTGTCATGACACACACACAAACAAGAGCGACCACACAGAAATGAACAATCTCTGTATTTCTCCAACACAGTAATACCATGGTAGAGTGAAATTCACCATGACACTGAGTGATTACCATATTAAGGTACTCCAGAGTAGAGTACAATCATGGTATGTCAAAAAAAATCCATGATTTCACTTTGAAACAAACCACGATATTTACACAGTAAAATTCAAAGAATACCATGGTAGTAACATTGTATAAACACTGATGTAGCAAACATGGTACTGAAATATTAGGCTACCATATTCCAGTACCATGGTATTAGCAATTAGCATTGCACACCAAGGCACTTTAAGGAATATCAGGATACTAACATGGTACATAACCAAATAGAATTACAGTAGTATTTTGATATATCAACACTGAATTATCACCATATTCAAATAACATGATATTTACACGTCACTCTAAATACGAGTAACGTTACCACAGTATTTACATGAGATATATGCTACATGTCTAAAAAAAAAACCTGTTATTTCCATGATGCTATGTCCAAAAAAAAAACACAAGACAGGATCTTGATACTTCAAAGAATAACCGTATTTTAACCTATTTCAAGCCTGTAGACATCAGTAAGTAACTCGCTTAAGCATGTAAACAACCCGGCTTAAGCAAATGCACGTCCCTTATTTAGCTTTAGACTGTAAAATAATCTGTCACGACCAAAATAACACACAATTCCTCTGGGCCCCACGTGTGTTTAACAAAACCAAACTACTCACACGAGAAATACATCTAGTTTGTTGACATTGGTCTTATTCAGAAGGTTAAATATGCATATAGCACATTGCTATTGTAAACTGGTTTGTAAAAGTTGTTACTGCATAGTCAGTGCTTGTCTTTATCACTCTGCGAATTCAAGTCTGGGATTGTATTTAAAATAGGATGGACAACCAAATTGATCTCATTTAACTAGTTAAACTATCCATATGACTTTGAAGGTGTTTAGGCGCGCGAATGGTGAATGATGATAGGTGCTAACTAACTCCCTCATCTGCCTAGTTTCAAAGAGCTAACAAGGTTAACAGCTGAGCTCAGAGCAGCTCAGCTACTTTAGTGTCTCTAATGAGCCTGTTATAGAGGAAAGTTAACCAACACACGGGATGCTAGAGTGCTAATGCTAAAATCACACAGCACTGAAGTGAAACTGGGGTGCTGGGCGACTAAAATATACTGATTGTGTTTTATTTCCGGCGCTGGTGTAAACACGATTAGATCGGAGCTGTTTAAAATCGGTGATATTTTACTAACCTGATTTTTCGTCAAGCACTGGTTACTTCTGTGGCACAACAGCGAGCGCCATCTTGTCTACACTTGTCGCGTGGAGTGTCCCTCTGTGACGTCATGCCGGAGAGGACACGCGCGGTGTCCAGACCGCTCAAAACAAAAGAGTCACTCTAACACACGTTGCGTTTAATATCTTTAATAAATCTTCAAATTTTAATAAAAGAGAAACACGTGAATGCTGTGTACCAGTTTAAATAGTGTGTATGTGTTATGACTAATGTTTACGTGTCAGCCGGAGTCACCGCAACACTTTCACATTCTCAAATCTCACTCATCCTCGCGTGGAAACGAAACCAATATGTCATTAAAATTAATAATAGTTCCATGTCATTTGGAATGATTCCAATTCTATACGACAAACACAGTACTTTTTTGTAAAAAAGAAAAGAAAAAAGAATTTCCTTATATTCCCCGTATGTCAATATAATAGAATAAATGATACTTCTCATAATTTTTAGCATGTGAATTATTTATTGACATTTAAATGTAATATTTACATATACATATTAAATATTATTGTATTTTTTTTATTAAAAATAGTTTATATAATAACAATATATATAAAGAAAAATAATAAAATTAAGGGAAAAAAGGACGATAGATAAATATTTTATTTCTGCAGCAAAAACTAGAGTAACGATAAATCTAATGTTAGATCATAGTCATATATCGGATAGGCGCGATCATCTTATTTGTCCACAGTTCCACTAAATTCTAACTGCGTTGTAACTGGGTGTGAGTTCATACGGTAGGGATAGTACAGCACATGGTTCTAGGATCAGATTCGTTCAAGCAAACGCGCAGAATGTCAATTCGGTCTCACATAACTGCAGCTGATCTCAAATCAGAGCTTCGTCGCACCGATGTACGTCACCGAATGAGCGTGTGACGCCATTTCCGATGCCGCAATGGCGGTGGATTTGACTCCGCGGTTCAGAAGACTGAACAGCCAAACCTGTTTCAGAGAGAATAAACAACTGTCAGGTACAAACAAACGCTTAATATGAAGCATTTATGTTTTTGTACAATTTGATTTTATATGTTACCTGTATATTTCCACCAGATTGATAACGAACTAGTTCAAATGAATCAACATTCTTATCAGGCTATTCAGTAGTCTTTACCGTGTTTTCATTATGTTTATTATGTTTCAATTGTGATTGAGTTCATCAGTATCTTGGATTAAATAACAAATTTCAAACCAGCTGATTTCTATGAACCGAATATTTCTATGGTTATGTGTTTGCGTCATAATTATATTGATTCAGCATTATCATACTGTTTATAAACACACAAAGTATAAAAGTGTTTGAAAGGTATAGTGATATATCAGATGATAATACCATCCTTTGTGAAAACAATTGAGCTTAATTGTTTTGAATGTGCAGTTGTACTGTACTTAATATCTTAAAAGTATATTTTAAAAAAAAAAAAAAAAAAAAAAAAAAAAATATATATATATATATATATATATATATATATATATATATATATATATATAATATTTAAAAATAAAAACCTGTCATAAACCTCATGTTCTTTTTTCCACCATTCACACTGTGCTAAATCTTCTTGTTAAACGTTTCCCCAAGCCTTCTATATCTATTTGTGAAAGTTTTGTTAAGTTTTTCACAAATAAGATCACGGTTCAGATGTCTCGTACTGGTTATACTCTGCCTGATGTTCCTTTATACTCCTCTACATGGTCTGTAATTGGAATTAACATGCAATTAAGTGTCCAAAAACCTTACATTCAGTTCACACTTAAGTATATTCTTTTAAAGTATGTTATATTCACTACCAGTCAAAAGTTTGGACACGGTAAGATTTTTAATGTTTTTAAAAGAAGTTTCGTCTGCTCACCAAGGCTGCATTTATTTAATTAAAAATACAGTAAAAACAGTAATATTGTGAAATATTATTACAATTTAAAATAACTGTTTTCTGTTTGAATATATTTTATAAAGTAATTTATTCCTGTGATCAAAGCTGAATTTTGAGCATCATTACTCCAGTCTTCAGTGTCACATGATCCTTCAGAAATCATTCTAATATGATGATCTGCTGCTCAAGAAACATTTATGATTATTATCAATGTTGAAAACAGTTGTGTTATATTTTTAATTAAATGAATGCAGCCTTGGTGAGCAGAAAAACATTAAAAATTTTACCGTGTCCAAACTTTTGACTGGTAGTGTATGTAATAAGCACTCTATTTGTAAGCAAGAGCAAGCATGGTACTACCATGGAACATGCCCAGTAAACGTGTTTACTGGTACTTTTTGTTCATGTTTGAAGACTTCATCATCTTGTCCTGATGTCTTTTAGGTTTCTCTGGGTCCTTCAGGGCCACTCAGCTGTGGCAGAACATCATTGAGGCCCTGCGGACGCAGGTGGAGCTCCGACCCCGCAGACAGCACTTGCGCGTCCATCATGACTGCTTCACTGGCTCTGATGCAGTGGACGTGGTTCTGAGCCACCTCATGCAGAACATCTATTTCTGCTCCAGCGAAGTGTCCCGTCTCAAAGCTTCCAGGCTCTGCCAAGCTTTAATGGAGTCTAGAGTGTTCGAACCCATCGGGATGAAGCTCTTCAGACGAGAAAAAGAAATGACCTTTGAGGATTCCAGCTGCAGCCTGTACCGCTTCCTGGACGGATCGGCCAAAAAGAGATACAGTGGCGATGAGAACCAGACACCAGACAAACAAACTGGAAAGAGGAAGACCACTTCAAGGTAATTACATTTGTATCATTGGTACATCTAAATCCCTGTTTCCACCTGGTATTAAGATGCTTTTTGGTCGATTGGACAAGGGAGGACAAGGGAGACACCTGGTGTTTTAATCCATCTCTTTTGTCCACTTTCAAGCACTTCTGTCCTGATTTCTTAGAGGGGAAGGTCTATGGGCGGGTAAATATGTTTTTTTTTTTTTTTTTTTTTTCTCAGATCTTTCAACCTAATCGACAAAATAAGCTTGTGCAATTTACATATGAATGCACCAAAGACTACGGGAAAACATACGCAGAGCAGTTCTGACAGCCGCAAGACCACGCTGAACACTGTGAGAAACGTTTTTCGTCTTCAATCCAAACTTGGGTCTTCAGCCAGCAAAGTTTAAATCCCGTCTGGCTAGCGCACTTTCCATAATGTTTATTGTGTCAGTAGGGAGAGAGTAGGCAGTCTTTAGTGGCTGTTTGAACACATACGACCACATGAGCATTTCCACTACGAAAGCAATCCGGTCAAATACGTTTTCAACTACCTCTGGAAGCGGTCGAAAGTGGACAAGCTCAAAACGCTGTACACCCCTTTTACACCTGTATTTAGCGTCATCCACTTGTGATCCGATCGACCAAAACTCATCTTAATACCAGGTGGAAACAGGGCCTAAAAGTTTAATTTGCAGAATTTAAGGTTTTATATTGTTTGTTTGTAGGTTTGGGGAAATGCAGACGATCTCCAATCCTTTGGTTCTTGGATCAACAGACCGAAGAGTAGAGAGACTACTGAAGAATATAAACCTGCACCCATCTGTGCCCTCTGATCTACATCGTGCAGCCATTTCCAACAGTTTCCTGTCAAAAAAAGGTGAAACTGCTCATAATTTTGATTTTTAAAGAACATAATTTCTGCCTTTCGTAGCATTTGCATTTAAAGTCTTTTGACCATACAAAATGTGTTGTATTCACTTATCAGACCTGTTAGAAATAAATGTTGTCACTGTGTTAATGTCGTTAATATGTAAATAAGTTGGGGTGGAGCTTTTTTTAAGGGTGTGGCCTTTTCATATTGCCTTTAGTTTACATCACAGGGCAAAACTATGGCTGTTTCTGATTTTTAATTTTAGGATTTTCTAATCTTTTGGGGTCTTGATTTGGTCTCTGTTGAGATATGAATGGGTCTAAAGAGGTTCAAACAAAGAAGAAAATCTTTTGGGGTTCTGATGTAGTTTATTGTGCTCTAATAGAGTCTGATTTGGTCTCTGTTGAGATCTAAATGGGTCTAAAAGGTTTAAGTGGAGTCTAACGTGGTTTCTTGAAGGTGGTTGGATGTGGTGTAATGGGTTCTGACAGGGGTCTAATGTGGTTTATCTGGGCTTTGATGAGACTCCATTGGATCTCACCAGACTCAATGGTTTCTTAAAGGTCTATTGTGGTTTAATCTGGTCTAACGTCTGATGCAGTTTCTAGGGAGTCTGATGAGATTTAATGGGGTCTAAAGTGGCCTGTCTGTCTTATTTTCAAACTTTTAACAATTTAAAACTATTAAACAGTGTAGAATATTAATTATCCGAGACATTTATTATTGCAATGCTCATTGTATTGTTTTACGTATTATTTTTTAATAATAGAATACTGTACAACAGCTTTTTCCCAAACTGAAGTTTGTAAAAGATCTTCAGGGTGTTTTGTGTGTTGATGAAAAGCTTTATAATTCATTAAATCCTAATAATAATACTAATAATAATAATAATTTTAAAATAAAAAAAATCAAAATAGAACACTTGCCAAAAAAAAAAATTGTTACTGTTTTTGTTCCATGTACATGTTGAGTTTTAGAATATTAAACATGTCTATGTGCTAAAACTCAATTTTTAAACATTTTTAACACTAATCAGAAGGATGCATGACCATGCCCTATGTGAACAGCCCTTTCTATTTCTTCTCTTCTTGTGTTTGTCTCAGTGGTGCGGGACGTTTGGAGGCAGCAGACGTTACTTCAGTTGCTACAAGTGGTTGAGATCTCCATGCTGGACTCTATTCTGACCTCGCCTGCCAAACCGGAGCCCCTGCGCTCATCTCTGCGCAACCACGGCGACCTGGTCATCTCCAACACCTGTGTGGATCGTGAAGTCTCAGAGAGTCTCAACCTGCATGAGTCAGTGCACAATACTCAGTGCCGTCACATTCAGATTCATGGTTTTTATTTGGGTTCACCTGTGTGTGTCATTCATCTCTTTGAAGGTTGGACTCTTGGCTGTTGGCAGCAGTGGATTGTCTTGAGCTGTTCCCAGATCAGTTAATCGTGGTTGCCAGTGAGCAGCTCATCCAACAGAATGCAGCATCTGAGGAGGGGAAGCATAAGAGACTGCTGTTCGACACGATCGCTAAGTATTACAACAGCCCAGAGAGACCTCCACTACTGTCAGGCCGTTACACTGACATCCAGACTGGAGTCTTACATCTTTTGGGTAAATGTACAACACAATTGGCTCAATGTCATTTGTGTTAGAGGCTGTTCATTCTTTCTGTGTTAATTAGAATGATCTTTGTGTGTAGATTGTGGGAGAAGTCAGGATGCCTTGAGAGCAGCTCAGCTCTGTCTGCAGCTGTTGGAGTCCACGAGCAGAGACGAGTTACGCAGACTGTTGGGTTTTATGGCAGCCGCTGCAGATAATGAAGCTTTCAAACTGCACAAGCAGGTGATCAAGAGTTCAATCTGTATAAACAATCGCAGGAGATTGATTGATTGCAACCATTCTCTGTATCAGCATAGAAAATACTTAGAAAAATCATCAATGATCAGATAAATGATCAATTTCAAAGATCAATTTCTCCTAAATATATATATGCAGCCTGTGAAGCTCTGGTGAACTCCATGCCGAAGAGGGTTAAGGCAGTCCTGGAAAATAATGGTGGCCACACAAAATATTGACACTTTGCAAATTTACACTGTTATACGAGCTGTACACTCACTACTTTACATTGTAGCAAAGTGTCAATTCTTCAGTGTTGTCACATGAAAAGATATCATAAAATATTAACAAAAATGTGAGGGGTGTACTCACTTCTGTGAGATACAGTATGTGTGTATATATATACATATACATTTTTTTTTATGCTCTTGGAATTCCTACTAAAAAAGTGAATTATTAGAATTTATCCTTTATTTTTTTTAAAGATATAATACATTTTTTCCTCATCACAAAAGTAATTCATTATTAATAAAGGGTTAGTTCACCCAAAAATGAAAATTCCGTCATTAATTACTCACCCTCATGGCGTTCCTAATTATAATAATAATTATACAATTATATTATTATATACTACCATTCAAAAGTTTCTTTTGCTCACCAAGGCTGCATTTATTTGATCAAAAATACAGTAATATTGTGAAATATTATTACAATTTAAAATATCCATTTTCTATTTTAATATGTTTGTAAAATGTAATTTATTGCTGTGATGCAAAGCTGAATTTTCAGCATCATTACTCCAGTCTTCAATGTCACATGATCCTTCAGAAATCATTCAATATGCTGATTTGCTGCTCAAGAAACATTTATTATTATTAATCAATGTTCAAAACAGTTGCGCTGCTTAATATTTTTGTGAAAACTGTGATACATTATTGTTTGATTAATATGAAGTTCTAAAAGAACAACATTTACTTGAAATTGATTTTTTTTGTAACAATATATACCTGTCACTTTTGATCAATTTAATGCATCCTTGCTGAAGAAAAGCATTAATTTCTTTAAAGAAATCTTACTGACTTAAAATCTCACTGTAAATCCATTGTCCATTTTTAACATGTTTGAATTAAGGAAAAAAATGTGTGAATGCGTACTATAAATGCACAGGCACATTTGTGTTGAAACAGACAGAGAACCGTGCTTTGGTTAGCAAGACGTTTGTGAAGGCTGTGATTCAGAGTAAAGAAATGACTCGCGTCCAATGTGAGCAGCTACTGCTGTTCCTCATGGATAATCGCACACAACTCTTTAAGGTATGCCCTTTTTACAAATATATTATCTCTGAAAATTCTGTGCAAATCATTGAATGTTGAAATCATTTTCTTTCATACCTATATATCTAGACACCCTTATCATTGATTGAAGCTGTGAGGAAGACACTACAAACTTTGCAGCAAGGGAAAGATCTAGATAATGTAGCATGTAAGTTCACTCACAGTCTCCTTATAAAACTGATTTATGCATTAATTTGATATACCATCTCCTGTAACTACTTCTTTTGCCTTTGCAGTGTTCACATTCTGCCAGCAGGTGTCGCTGCAGCAGTATGAGGATAACAAAGATAAAGCCACTCTTGACAGTTTAAAGCAGTTAATTCACCATATCGCTCACAGTGACGGCCTGTCCGTCAAACAGAAGAGACGACTGGCCAAACAGTTCCAGAAACATCACCCAGGGATTTTTCTCCAGCACTTCTTCTCTACATTTTAGAAAGTAATGAACACTGGATAAAAATAGTTTGTTAATCCGTGAAGGTTTTTACCAATCCGGGTTATAGAATTATATCAGGTAGAGTTGTTTGTTAAACTTATTTGTATTAGTTAAAGGCATTTAGACACTCTTTCGAGTGGCTTCATCTGTTATAGGACTGTGCGAATGCTCCTACATTCCACTTAATATAGCAATCCAAAGATTAGGGTTACTAACCTTACAGAAATGTGGGTTACACTTTATTTTAAGGTGTCCTTGTTTCAGTGTAATTACACATTTAAGAACTGAGTGATAATAATTTACTACATGTACTTACTCTAGGGTTAGGATTAGGTTTGGTTTATGGTTAGTTGCATGTGATCAGTGTCGGACGTAACGCATTACTGTAATGCATTATTTTTAAAAGTAACTTTCCCCAACACTGCATTTGATTATGAATAATTTATAGTTATTACTAGAGAAACTACAGTGTGTAACAAGGACACTGTAAAATGAAGTGTTACTGGACTGTTTGTAGATGGATTACCTCATTTGAAAATAGACTGATTTATAGAAGCTTTAGCTGTAGAAGTAATAATACTATAAAAAAAACTGCTAATCACTACTGAACACTACATAGATTTAATCAGGTGGTAAGTGAATATACTGTTTTCATGAGCTTAAACATATCTCAATATAGGATTACTTGAATTGTGCGATATGCTCAGGATTTTACAAGATAGTAGAATTAGTATTAGCTGCACTTGAAATTGAGAAATAGATACCTATGCCTTAAAGGTAAAGACTCAAATTATGCTCTTTCTTGGATCACTTATTTACTTACTTTTTTAATTTCAATGACTGTGAGCACAAAGGATTTTAATGAATATTGACCTCGTATATTACTGTACTCTGTATAAGTGTCTACTTCTGATTTTTAAATGGATTTGTATTGAAAAATGTAACATAATAGGTTTGGCTGTGTATAAGGTATAATTATTCAGAAAGACAAAGGGAAGATTTAATTACAGAAGTTATTTTAACTTCTAAAATTATGCATGAATGCACTGGATTAACTGTGGTGTTGCATATCAATGGTATTTATTAAGTAATTGAACAGAAAGTGAATTAAATTGCATTATTGGTACATTGAACTAATTAGGTTGACTAATTTTTGTAATTGTATTAGGTTTTCTTAGATGCACTTTAATTTTCTGATATTTAAAACTCATTAAAATGTCCACAAAAGCTCACATTCTGACTCTTTTTTTGTGTGTGTTTATAAGAATTTTATTATTTTAAAGGGTTAGTTCACCCAAAAATGAAAATAATGTCATTTATTACTCACCCTCTGTCGTTCCACACCCTCCTCTTCGGAATGCAAATTAAGATATTTTTGTTGATATCCGATGGCACAGTGAGGCCTGCTTAGCCAGCAATGATATTTCCTCTCAAGATCCATAAATGTACTAAAAACATATTTAAACAGTTCATGTGAGAACAGTGGTTCAATATTAATATTACAAGTATTTTTTTTTATGCACAAAAAAAAGAAAGAAAAAACGACTTACATAGTGATGGCCAATTTCAAAACACTGCTTCAGGAAGCTTCGGAGCGTTATGAATCTTTTGTGTCGAATCAGCGGTTCGGAGCGCCAAAGTCACGTGATTTCAGCAGTTTTGCGGTTTGACACGCGATCCGAATCATGATTCGACACAAAAGATTCATAGCGCTCCAAAGCTTAAAGCAGTGTTTTGAAATTGGCCATCACTATAGAAGTCGTTATTTAGTTTTTTTGGCGCACCAAAAATATTCTCGTCACTTTATAATATTAATATTGAACCACTGTAGTCACATGAACTGATTTAAATATGTTTTTAGTACATTAATGGATCTTGAGAGAGGAAATGTTATTGCTGGCTATGCAGGCCTCACTGAGCCATCAGATTTCAACAAAAATATCTTAAAATGTGTTCCCGAAGATGAACGTCTTACGGGTGTAGAACGACATGAGGGTGAGTAATAAATGACATTATTTTCATTTTTGGGTGAACTAACCCTTTAAGTAGCAGGTTCAAGCTTCCCGTCTTATGATAATTATAAACAATTGTAACATGATTTAAACATTTCGAAAGAAGTGCCCATCTGGCCCATACTTTGTGATGCAACCACGTGATCAAGTTTCAACAGTATTGGTCTACTAGGTAAGGTGAACACATTGACAATTTACAATTTTAATAATGGATTAAAAGTGAGTCGACATGGATACTATTTTGAAAAAAAAGGACTTTTATCATAGATTATTTTCTAGCTGAAGCGTTCAGTGTTTCCTCCGCCTTCACATCGCGGAATCTCTCAGGTGTTTTGATGAAGTGTCATGGAGGCTGTTAGCCGCCACCACTGCTGACGGTTTTGTTACTGTCTAAATCCTGTGTGTGATTTGAATCACTCATTCTCACTGTCAACTCCTCTAGTGTAAAGGTAAGATTGAAGTCTTCGTGTTTATGAGCTGGATTCTGATCCTGAGACCGTATTCGGCGGTTATTGATCAGTTCTGTGCAGTGACGCTTCACTCCATTAGCATTAGCGTGTTAGCTCAGCTGCTGTCGGGTTTTATTATGTTTACATTGTGAAGATAATAATATATTTGGTTTCTCACATATAATTGATTCCCAAGTAATGCTTTGAGGTTTTGCTTTCTTAAGAAACACAAATATTCACGTTGATAGTTAAACGTCTCTTTCTGTGTCTTCAAAATTGAACTGCCTACTTTGGCAGCATTTTTGGTATATATAATACAAGTTACATTTATGTACGTTCTTGTGATTTGTTTAGCGTCTGAACGCTGAAGTTAGTTGAATTTTGATGGTAAACGTCAGTTTATTCCGTCACTAATGAATGGAGTCTTGTTAACTTATTTCATTGAGTCTCAACCTGTCAGGTTCTCATTCATTAATCATGTTAAATACGCCACACCTTTCTTTATGATAACACTGTGTGGCTTCTTTTTAACAAACACAGAAATGAATAATGGCATTTAATCTGAACTGAAAGGCTGTTGAACTAGCGTATTCTGTTATTGTTATGAAATGACAATGATGACAGTTGTTGTTACTGTTCTTTCAAGCATTTAATAATAATAAAAAGACACAATAATGATAATATTCTGAATAATAAATCGATATAATGACAATATAATTGTAAAATTTTACTAATAAAACCATATTCATAGTAATTTATTCTCTTAAGACGTTTTGTTGTTTACTCACTAACTAATTTATGATTAAATATACTTTTATAGTTTTTGTTAATATTTTGAATTAGATTTTATTTTTCTATTTTCATTTTAGTTAACGTTTTAGCAATTTTGTTTTGTATTTTTGTCTTTTAATATTATTTTTTAAATATATAAATGTTATTACATTTTAGTTATATCAACTTAAACAAAAATGAGAACTGTTGCCATGACATGTTTGTTTCTATTATATCAAGAAATTAAAATTTTACATATTTAGTAGTTGGTTTAGCATCATGGTAAATGGTTTTTAATGTAGGGTTGTAAGTAACAAACTTATAACTAATAATAATAAATGCCAGTTTGTTTTTCTTTATTACGCATAAGTTGGTCAGAAATTTTGACTGAATTTTTGTTTTACTCTTACTCTTTTTGTACTCTTTACTCTATTTGTTTTGTGATATCTGCTCAAAATCCAGCCAGCTACATCACAAGCAGCCATTACAAGAGACTGTGATGTCTGCAGCTGACAGAACAGTGCATTTCTTATATCTATTCTCCTGCAAACTCTTTGAGATGCTGTCAGCATGAATACATCATTTATTTTGAGCCCGCAAAATTCGGACCCTGCTGAAAATTTGCAGTGACAGATTTTCAGATGTATTTAGGTCCATTTTTGTCATTTTATTGCTTTCCACACAGCAGCCTACTAGTCTGTGTAATTAAATTTACCCAGTTTAAAGGGTTAGTTCAGCCAAAAATGAAAATAATGTCATTTATTACTCACCCTCATGTCGTTCGTTTATCTTCGGGACACCAATTAAGATATTGTTGATGAAATCCAATGGCTCAGTGAGGCCTCTATAGACAGCAATGCCATTATGATCTATAAAGGTACTAAAAACACATTTAAAACAGTTCATGTGAGTTAATTGGTTCTATCTTAATATTATAAAGTAACGAGAATACTTTTTGTGAGCCAAAAAAAACCCCAAAATAACGACTTTTCAACAGGATAGTGATGGGCCGATTTCAAAACACTGCTTCTGAGCTTTACGAATTGAATCAGTGATTCGGATCTCCTATCAAATGGCTAAACTGCTGAAATCAGATGACTTTGGTGCTCCGAATCACTGATCTGATTCGTAAAGCTCCGAAGCAGTGTTTTGAAATCGGCCCATCACTATATTGTTGAAAAGTCGTTATTTTGTTTTTTTGGCACACAAAAAGTATTCTCGTCGCTTTATAATATTAAGATAGAACCACTGAACTGTTTTAGTAACTTTATGGATCTTAAGATTTACAATGGCATTGCTGTCTATAGAGGCCTCACTGAGCCATCGGATTTTATCAGAATATCTTAATTTGTGTTCTGAAGATGAACGAAGGTCTTACTGGTGTAGAATGACATGAGGGTGAATAATAAATGACATTATTTTCATTTTCTGGTGAACTAACCCTTTAACGGTAGGCCGTTCCATTGAGTCATTCTCAGATTGAACTTTTAGTGTTCTTTTCCCAGAATAAAGCCTGTTAAGACTTCTGTTTTGTTCCAAATCTGTATGAATTTCTTTCTTATGCAGAAAGAAAAAGAAGATATTCAGCAAAATGTTTTTGTGTTATTTATGCATATGCTAAAAGTCATTTGGGTCCAAAATGTTCATCACTTGCTTTGTACAGATATTTTAGTAATTTGAACAAACCCTGGCCTGAGCACTAACTGTTAAACTAGATAACTCATCCAGTGTTATTTACCCTGAACTCTGAACTCATCACATTCACTGTGTGTGCTATTTGACCAACAGGAAGCATGAAAACGATGATGAAATAACTAATAAGCTACTTCCTGTTGCAGGTGGACAGCCAGTAAAATCATGGAGTCCATGCTCAATAAACTAAAGAGCACCGTCACTAAGGTGACGGCCGACATGACCAGCGCCATCATGGGCAACCCTGTCACGCGGGAGTTTGAGGTGGGCCGACATATCGCCAGCGGGGGTCCAGGAATGAGCTGGAGGATCTACAATGGCACCAAAAAATCCACCAAACAGGTGCGCCAGTTATTTATTATAGTAACTTTAACTCTGTCAAGTCTTGTCATGTATATCACTCATAATATGACATGATCATGCTAGTTGTTGGCAAGTTGTTTACAGTGAAAGAGGAAGTCTTTAGTAAAGTGTTTTTCTTCCAGAGCACAATTTAATGATGCAACTGTCGTGGCTTTACACACTTGTCTCTTGCTTCCTCACATTGCCACAATTGTATGTTTGTTGATAACATACATGTTTTTATGCTTTTAAAACTTAATTGTTTGTTTTTCATTGATGTTTTTAACATTGTTATGGGGAATTCTGTTTGTCACTGTGATAAAATAATTTAGATGGTTTAATGATTTAGATTTTTGTTTGAAATTGTGAATGATTTGCAGTAGTCTTGGAAGCTTCATTTAGAATAGGTTGACATTTACATTTACATTTACATTTATTCATTTGGCAGACGCTTTTATCCAAAGCGACTTACAAGTGAGGAATACAGTAAGCGAGTCATCATGACGAGGCAAATAGGGACAAGAAGTGCTCACAATACAAGTTTTAGGCAGTGCTCAGAGTATCATAAGCTACAATAGAGAGAGATTAAAGGAAGTGAAGGAAGCAAAGAAAGGTAGGATAGAAAGGTATAGATTTTTTTTTTTTTTTTTTTTTTTTTTTTTTAAGATGAGGATAAGTGCTCACGAAAGAGATGAGTTTTCAGCTGTCTTTTGAATATTGCCAGGGATTCTGCATTGCGGATGAAGGCAGGAAGATCATTCCACCAGCGAGGGACAGTGAACGAGAATGTCCTGGAGAGTGATTTCGTGCCTCTCTGTGATGGTACCACGAGCCTTCGCTCCTTTAGTGAGCGTAGGCTTCTGGTCGGAGTGTAGACTCGTAAGAGTGAGTGGAAGTAGGAGGGTGCTGAGCCTGTGGTAGATCTGTAAGCGAGCGTCAACGCCTTGAATTTGATGCGAGCAACAAGTGGCAGCCAGTGCAGAGAGATGAAGAGAGGCGTGACGTGGGCTCTTTTGGGCTCGTTAAAGACGAGACGTGCTGCAGCGTTCTGAATCATTTGAAGAGGCTTGATTGTGCATGATGGCAGTCCAGCCAGAAGAGCATTGCAGTAATCAAGCCTAGAAATGACCAGGGCCTGGACAAGGAGTTGTGTTGCATGTTCTGTTAGAAAGGGCCTGATTTTCCTGATGTTGTATAGTGCAAATCTGCATGACCGAGCTGTCTTTGCAATGTGGTCTTTGAAGGTCAGTTGGTCATCAAGGATTACTCCAAGATTTCTGGCCGAATTTGATGGGGTAATTGAGGATGTACCTAGCTGGATGCTGAAATCATGATTTAGAGTCGAATTGGCAGGGAAGACGAGAAGCTCAGTCTTAGCCAGGTTGAGCTGCAGATGATGTTCTTTCATCCATGCCGAGATGTCCGCCAGACAGCTTGAGATTCGTGTAGGTACTGTGGGATCATCTGGTTGGAATGAAAGGAAGAGTTGTGTGTCATCAGCATAGCAATGGTAGGAGAAACCATGTGCCTGTATGATGGGACCAAGTGATGTAGTGTAAATGGAGAAGAGGAGGGGTCCAAGAACTGAACCCTGAGGAACCCCCGTGGTCAGTTGATGAGCTTCGAATACCTCCCCTCTCCAGGCAACCCTGAAAGACCTTCCTGTGAGATAGGATTCAAACCATTGAAGCGGAGTACCTGTGATGCCCAGTGATGAGAGGGTGGACAGGAGGATCTGATGATTCACCGTGTCAAAGGCAGCAGATAGATCGAGCAGAATGAGAACTGATGATTTGGAATCAGCCTTTGCAATCCGCAAGGATTCAGTGACCGCAAGTAGTGCAGTCTCGGTTGAGTGGCCACTCTTGAAACCAGATTGATTGGCATCCAATTGATTGCTCTGTGAGAGGAAAGATGACACCTGGTTGAAAACAACTCGTTCAAGTGTTTTTGCTATGAACGGTAGGAGAGAAACAGGTCTGTAGCTGTCTACAAGTGACGTGTTTAATGTGGGTTTTTTAAGCAGTGGGGTTACCCGAGCCTGCTTGAATGTGGTAGGGAAAGTGCCAGTGTGGAGAGATGTGTTGATAATGTGTGTAAGTGCTGGTGCAATTGTAGGAGTGATGGCTTGTAGAAGGTGTGAGGGGATGGGATCAAGAGGGCAGGTGGTGGGATGGCTGGAGAGAAGGAGTTTGGATACTTCTGTCTCTGTGAGGGGAGAGAATGAAGAGAGGTGTGTGGCTGTGTATGTGGATGGTCTGAGTTCCTGTGTGTGTGGAGCGGAGAACTGACTGCTGATTGTAGTGGTTTTGGTGGTGAAAAAATTAGCAAATTTATCAGCAGTCAGGGAGGAGGTGGGTGGTGGTGGAGGGGGACAGAGGAGAGAGTTGAATGTTTTGAAAAGTGAGCGTGTGTTTGAAGCGTTGTTGATTTTGTTGTGGAAATAGGAAGATTTAGCAGCATGAATTTCAGCCGAAAAGGATGAGAGCAGGGATTGATAGCTACCTAGGTCAGATTGGTCTTTTGATTTGTGCCATTTCCTCTCTGCAACCCTGAGTTTGGTCCGGTGTTCACGAAGAACATCAGATAACCAGGGATTAGAGGGAGTGGCACGTGCAGGCCTGGATGACAGAGGACAAATGCTATCTAGAGATGAAGTTAAGGTGGAACATAGAGTGTCAGTTGCTGTATTCACATCCAGAGATGAGAATTGTGTGGGTGAGGGAAGGGAGGATGATACAGCAGAGGAAAGATGAGAAGAAGAAAGAGAGCGCAGGTTTCGTCTAAAGGTAACTGGTAGAGGGGTTGGTGGTGAACAAATAGGGAGTTGTAGACTAAAAGTGATGAAGAAATGATCGGAAATGTGCAGAGGTTTTACCAAAATGTTGTCAGTGATGCAGTTGCGTGTGTAAATGAGGTCAAGTTGGTTGCCAGATTTGTGTGTACTTGTGGTGATAAGCCGATTGAGATCAAAACATTCATTCATGACATTCATAAATAAATGGGTAACACTTTACAATGAGGTTCTTTAGTTAACATTAGTTAGTTAGCATGAACTAATAATGAACTGCATGTATACAGCATTTATTAATCTTTGTTAATGTTAATTTCAACACTAACACATTAAAATCTTGTTAACATTAGTTAATGCACTGTGAACTAACAATGAACAACTGTATTTTCATTAATGAAGATTAGTAAATGCAGTAACAGATGTATTGCTTATGGTTAGTTCATGTTAGTTAATACATTAATGTTTAACTGATGAACCTTATTGTAAAGTGTTACCAATAAATGTAATTATTGTTAGTTAAATATTAATTTTATTATTTGTTGAATGTGCAGATGTTCAGATATTGTTACAAAATAAATATACATTTAAATATTTTAATAATTTTTGAGTGTACAGACATTTTTTATTAAATAATTTGTTAAATGTACAAATATTTTAAATATTATGGACTAAATTTGCTTTCTGTTTCCCACAGGAAGTGGCAGTTTTTGTGTTCGATAAGAAGATCATTGATCGCTATCAGAAGTTTGAGAAGGATCAGATTATTGACTCACTGAAGAAAGGAGTTCAACAGCTGACCCGGTTACGACATCCGCGCCTCCTCACGGTTCAGCATCCGCTGGAGGAGTCCAGGTGACCACAATGTGAACATTAGCACATGCTACGACATAGGCTGCATCTCAAAATCTGCCTATATAGACAACAGTCTGGGCAGCTTAGACAAATATGCTTATGATGCCATTTAGGTCAGCTTATTATGTTTTGAACAAAACCACAGTGGCCCTGTCCCAAATGGCACATTTCATGTGCACTTTCGGTCTTGTGGACTTACAATGGCCGCTGCGTGCGCGTGTCCGTTAAGTTCACAAGACCGTAGGGTGTCCCATTCGTCATTTAAGCTTAAAGAAGGGTGCTCGTGAGCGCCCCCTTTGCGGCTGCTATGCGCCCTCAATGTGCACTTCTGCTGAGCCCGCAAGACTGTGAGCTTTGCAGAGGACTTTACCCGGCAGTCAAAGCGGCATGACGTCGGACTCAGAGGTAGACCGTGAGGGTTTAGGGTGCCATTTGGGACAGGGCCAGTGTTATCACTACTGCAATGAAAATGGACTTCATTTTTTATCCATATCAAATTATTTTTGCCTTGATTTATGACCTGAAGCTATAGGAGCACAGAATCTACTCTTGATAAAAGACTTCAGAGCTTTTTCTTTATTTTAAGATTCGTCTCCTGTGCTTCTACAATCAATATGTGTCTGTGTGGATGCTTGAGTTCAAAAGCAGCAGTTCATCTTGTGGAAAATCTCTCCTGAATAATACATGGATCTCTTAGATGAAAGACTCAAGCTGTAGTCCTGCTGTCTACACAGGCGAATAACTTCTAACACCCTATGAAAAGCAGTTTGTCTGTCCACACTAGATGCGACAAGGCTATTTAGCAGTTCAGAAGAGTGTGTGGATGAGCTCTTTCTGCAAGAACACTGCTGTCTCACACTCACAACTAAAAGGATAAGTACGTAATCCAATGAATAAAATAAAACTAATTTTAGCATTATTCAAAATAGTGACTGATACAATCCCTCTCATGGAAAACACTTGTTTCAGGGTTGTGGCTGGGTAGGGACTAAAAACATGTCACGTCAAAAGCAAATAATGATTGATACTATCTACATTGCTTGGGATGCATAGAGATACCACACACGTTTGCGCTACTCCTGACAACAGGATAAATGGATTTGGAATGTTAACTGCCGCAAGCTGTTGTGACGTGACAATAGCCGAGCTTGGTGTAGACAAGGTGTAACGGCCCATTCACACCAAGGACGATAACTATAATGCTAAACATTTCGTTTTAAAAATTATTCTAAATTTAAAAGAATAGCAGAGTCCACACCACACCACAGCTATAACTATAGATATTGTTGGAATCACATTCTGAATGATTTTTTCCAGCTGATCAACGATAAAAGCATTGACAGCAATTCATCCTGCTTTAAAGAGCTGTAAAGTAACAGACGACAAAACTGCAGCACATTGGTGTGGACTCTAATATAGTTGTCCTTCCTAATTCAATGAGAATAGCAAAGTCCACAACTATAACAATAGTGACACAGAGAAACGATATCAGTGGATAGTTTTCTTGAGTTTTTTTTCCCGCCTGATGAACGTTAAAAATATTGACAGCCAATCAGAATCCACTTCACTTTAAAGAGATCGTAGACAACATAACTACAGCACGTTATCGTTCGTTGGTATGATTGCTATCATTGGTATAGTTATTGTTCTTGATGTTAACAGGATTAACTGTCATGGAACCTCAAAAGTGACTGATTTGAAACGCTTTAATTGGTCACGCATCAACATCTCACACACCAAGCACACAGGACTTTTGCGTGGTTCCTTTAATGAATTTGGTGATATAGCAAGAAAGTGTGTGCAAATAAAGTGGAACCTGTGGGTAACACTTTATTCTGTCTTTTTTTTAAAATCAAAATATCCTTCACCTCCATGCTCCCTCTACCAGCTTGCATGAAGATTTTCACTGTGTGTTTTGGGATTGGTTTATCTACAAAGTATCCATGTGATGCTACTTTAGATTTCTGTCAAAATGAGGTATCTTATTAGTAGCGTTTATTATCATGTCTCTGATGCCTAAAAATCTTGCCTGGGTGGGCAGCTCACTAATTTTTGGAACGGACCATCAGTCTTTCTACATTTCAATTTTAGCTTTTTCACAAATAGAAGAAGAAAGCGGCTTTATGTGCCTCAGATGTGGCTCAGAAATGTCTTCAAGGCTACTGACATAACCAGTTCCTACTTGCTTTTATCTGTCTGTCATTGCTGTTCTCACTGGATGTCTTTGTCTCTTTATTTCTAGAGACTGTCTGGCGTTCTGCACAGAGCCCGTGTTCGCCAGTCTAGCGAACGTGCTCGGCCAGTGGGACAACCTCCCTAGTCCTGTTCCCACAGACATCAAAGAATACAAACTCTATGATGTAGAGACAAAATACGGCTTAATGCAGGTGAGACGGTTTCTTATACACATAAAAAAGGTAGATACAATTGCAAAAATCGTAACCGTGTACTCCCAGCTTTATTTATATTTCAGCCCAAAATGAAAAGGAAAAAATGAAAAACTATAGATTATACATTTTTGCTAAATATTTTCAGAAATTCAAAATTATAAGATTCACCCTTTTGATTGGCTGTTTACTTTCATTGTTGCAACTGCTTTTTTTGCTTGTCAAGAGACAAGGTTTATGATTTATTTACAAATATTTTGTGGTAATCAGCAATGTCATTAGAGAGAAACTTATATTGAACCAGATTTATTCAAATATACGAAATTTTACTGTAATAATGAAAATAATTAATTTTATTTTAAATAATAAAATAAGACTTGTTTTTAATAAAATATACAAATTATATTAAATATTAAAAATATATCATATAAAATTAAATGTTGTTTAATTAATAATAATTTTACAAAATAATAATTTCAAATCTTTTATTTTTAAAGTAATAATACTTTTTAAAATAAAATCAGCAAGAATTAGCCTAAATGCAGTGCAAAAAAGTACTACCATGCTTTTTGTGTTAGATTTGTAGCTAATGAGATATCGCTGTCTTTGTCTCTCTCTGTTTTCTCTCTCTCAGGTCTCAGAGGGTTTGTCGTTCCTCCACAGTGGGGTTAAGATGGTTCATGGTAACTTGTGTACTGAGAACATCATCTTGAATAAGAGCGGAGCCTGGAAGATCATGGGCTTTGACTTCAGTATATCCTCTAGTAACTCATCTGATGCTGAGGTTAGGAACTGGAATTACTGTCTATAAAGTCCCAGAGAAGTCTGCTATCTCTTGTTGTCGATGTCCTGTTGTCCTGACTTTTATCCTAGTGGAAACTTTGTAAGTTACTGTGTGTTTCTGCCTTTAGCCCAAGTATGTGTGTAAAGAGTGGGACCCCAATCTACCGCCTCTCTGCCTCCCGAACCCAGAATATGTCGCTCCTGAGTACATCCTGTCCGTCAGCTGTGACGTGTCCTCTGACATGTACTCACTGGGCGTGTTGATCCATGCGGTGTTTAATGAAGGCAAGCCCGTCTTTCAGGTCAACAAGCAGGACATATTCAAGAGCTTCAGCCGACAACTGGACCAGGTGAGGAGCCGATACCTTCCGCACACCTTTGGAATTAACTTCATGTTTTAAAGCATGTTACCTTCCCATTTTGTCCTAAAACATCATAGACATATCTGATGAGCGCGTGAACACAAAGGCCAATCAGAGGTGTTTACGAATCTGCTCAACAGTGCTCAAAGCGTCATATTTCAGTACTGACTTGGTATCGCGGTCGGTACTTTTGACAACACTAGTATAGTATATTATTATTAATAATGTTTAAAAATTGAACATATAAGAATTAATTATCAACATTAAATTAATAATTACTAATGAATTCAGTAAACAAAAACAACTATATATATATATATATATATATATATATATATATATATATATATATATATATATATATATATATATAGTTAAACTTTAAATGATTAAAGGGGTCCTAGTATGTTCATTTATATTATGCTCGGTTAATTTTTTTTTTTTTTTTTAAATGGGATTTACTAGAATACATTTGCATCATTTAATGTTAAAAACAAAAAATAATTCAGTAGTTTACGTTGTTGCAGCAACTGTTTTCTCCCTGAATGCTTTGTTTTAGTTTAGGTTTCTTTTAAAATCCGCCTTCCAAAAAGAGCAGTCTGCTCTGATTGGTCAGCCGGCCACAGTCTTTTGTTATTGGTCTACCGCTCAGAGTGTGCGTTGAAAATGTAATGCCCCTTACCATAACTAGTGAGTATCAGCTCCGGAGGGATCCTTTGCCACTCTAAACACTATAACTACGCTAACTCAGGAGAGGCTCTGTAAACACTAACTACACTAACTATGGCATCAGTTTTGCTGTATCAGAGTCCAGTAATGACAGAAAGAAGATCAAGCTGATCAACCCTAATCGCCTTCGCAAGCATGACATGTGCAGGACTTTTCACAGTGGTAATACTTTATTTTATACCTCTAATACATTTTAAATATAATGTTATAACTTTGTCATTCATAACATCTGACCTGTATCGAACTGCATGTTTCGTAAAGCAGTCGTTGAAGAAATGGTGAGCACATAACAAAAGGATGTGGTTGTATACTGCTGAGGAATAATGTTAAAAATATATTTTGACCACTGTTTCCTAAGTCCACCCGCCTTAGGAAGGACGAAAAATGGGTTTTAGATTCGGGTGGGGAAAAACAGCGTCTCTTGGACATGGCAACAACACATTACTAACGCAACTCAACCAGGTCTTGCCCCCTTTTAATATGTGAGTATGCCTTGGGTGGGAATTATTTAAATGAGTGATATTGTGACTTGTATGTTCCTGGAAGAAAACTCAAGAGTACAAACAATGCGTTTCAAAGAGTTCAGAAAAAGTGCTTACTGATATAAAGAATAACTCCCTTTGGAGTGGACTTTGTGCTTTGTAACTTTGCAGACATTTCCATGCTCAAACAGCAAAATTGCACACTACAGAAAGTTGAAAATGTAACAAAAATAATAGGACCCCTTTAAAACCCACAACAGAATAGTTACAACATTCAGCTCTACAATAACAATAGTGTTATTGTGATACTTCGGTTTTTATTGTACCCTAATTATATAACTGTGGCAATCCTAAAACATGTGAATCTCATTTTGTTCCTCTTTCTCATATGTAGCTGAGCCATCTGAGTCCAGGAGTGTTGAGTCAGATCCCAGAGGAGGTACGGGAACATGTGAAGATGTTGCTCAGCGTCACCTCCAACGTGCGTCCGGATGCAGATCAGATGACAAAGGTCAGAGTTTTTCCTCCTTGCTGGTTTTCTTCAACTTTCGATTATTATTTTTTTTTGTATCTCAATACCATACAAGAATTAACATACATGACTGAGAGTGACGTTTCAGTGTATGTGTTCAGATTCCCTTTTTCGATGATGTCGGAGCGATGACTCTTCAGTACTTCGACTCGCTTTTCCAGCGGGACAACTTGCAAAAGTCTCAGTTTTACAAAGGCCTCCCAAAAGTTCTGCCCAAGTTGCCCAAGGTAAGAACAAGCATTTGCACAAAGACTTTCAGCTAGAAAATAGCCACATAAAATGCAGGGTCCTTTGAAATCTATTTTATATTTTCCCAAATCTCACGTTTTCCATTTTAATTTTCCTGCATTCTGTTTTAGTAGTTTAATTAAATTTGAATAAACAAAAAGTATGTCTGATTAATTGACTTAATTAATTGTGGTTTATATTCACAAACTCTAGTCCACATCGTGATTTGATTAATTGTACAGCCCAGATTTATTCTTCCAAAACTAGCCAAAATCTGTGACATTCCGCGCTATACAGTAAATTTCATTTTTATGAATTTATTCCACGATTCTGTCCGCATTTTCCACATCACGGAAAACTGCAGTGGAATTCGCAGTTCATTTAATGGTGCAGTAATGGATTTGATTAGACTGTGAAAAGTAGACCTTTATTTTGATTTATTTTATACATGTAATATAGATAGATGGATAGATATTTCTTCCCCACTCATATGTACATCTAGAAATATTGACACGTTGTAGGAGTGCAGTGTTCAGTGTTTTTATGTGTACCTAACTGGCTTTTTCTGTCTTCAGAGAGTGGTGATATACAGAATCCTCCCGGCGCTCGCGTCTGAATTTGTGAATCCTGACATGGTTCCATTCGTCCTTCCAAATGTGCTGCTCATCGCTGAGGAATGCACTAAGGAGGAATACGTCCGCCTTGTTCTCCCAGACCTCACCCCGGTTTTTAAACAGCAGGAACCTGTACAGGTACACACACATACATTACTGATGCAAATCTGATTAGAATTTTTCCCCACAGACTCGGTTAACCTCTCTGGCCCTGTCCTAAATGGCACACTTGGTGTGTGCTCTTGCAGTCCTGTGGACTTGCAATGGCTACTACGTGTCTGTGTAAACCATTAGGTTCACGTTTGTAATTACTTTCTCTCTTTCATGCTGTCAGGCCAGCAACATGGTGAGTGAGGTTTGGACATTTGTCTTTGTGGTAGTTTATTTCATCATAATATTTGTATTATGACAAGTTCATATTTTTATTTATGGTACTTTGTCTGCACTTGTTTGTTTCCACAGTTTCCACTAATCTTTTAATGTGGTTTTCATATGTTTTTTTTTTTTTTTTTTTTAATTTTGTTTTGTTTAGCATTCAATTCAATTCATATTTATTTGTATAGTGCTCTTCACAATACATATTGTTTCAAAGCAGCTTTACCGAAAATGAATGGTTCTACATTACTATTTAGAGTAATTTGATATCAGAGGTGACTGTGTCCAAATAATGTCCATACATTATTTAGTAACTTCTTTTACTTTACTTCTTTTTTTTTCGTTTAGATTTTTGTTTTGTTTAACTTTTTGTTTTGTTTTTATGCTTAGCTTTTCTCTCTTTTTTTTTTTTAGTAGGCTATTTGTTTTATTTTGTTTAGCTTTGTTTTTTTTCTCCAGTGTTACAATTGCATGGGATGGCTTTTAGGAACCATATTATTTCTTTCATATATCCAGATTCTGCTGATATTTCTACAAAAGATGGACCTGCTTTTGACCAAAACTCCTCCTGAAGACATCAAGAACAGTGTTCTGCCTATGGTGTACAGAGCAGTGGAGGCCCCCTCTGTTCAAATACAGGTAACCACACCATAAACTTGTTTGGATGAGAAAAAAAAAATGTTTTTTTTAATATATAATTGATAATTATTAGTACCAGTCTATTGAAGTTTCGTTGGCCAGATAATGTATTGTGATGCATCAGTGTAGGTTTTGAATTTAGGTATTTGAAAATATAACATGTGTTTTTGTTTTTTTCCTAAACAGGAACTTTGTCTGAATATCATTCCCACATTTGCCAATCTGATTGAGTACCCATCTATGAAAAACGCACTTATCCCTCGTATCAAGTCTGCCTGTTTACAGACATCCTCACTAGCGGTTTGTGTTCTTATGACTCTAGTAACAAGTGAATTTACTATGTCAACGAAAGATTTCGGAGAGTAGCTATGAGGTTTGTTTCTCTAAAAGGAGTTTAGTTTCCTCTGGTTGTCCTCTTTCAGGTGAGGGTGAACTCTTTGGTGTGCCTAGGCAAGATTCTGGAATACCTGGATAAATGGTTCGTCATTGATGAAATTTTACCATTCCTGCAACAAATTCCATCCAGGGAACCAGCAGTGCTCATGGGCATTCTGGGTAATTCAATTATCTTTTACTTTCTTCAATTTTTTTTGTGCCTGAGGCTTTCAAGCTTCAAAAGAACATTAAAAGCATCATTATATAGTAGTCGTTACAGCTCCTGTGCATTTTTTTTCTTGTCGAATTATTCCTTATTTGAAATTGAATTTGTAACATATAAAAACTTATGTGCTATTTTTTTTTTTTTTTTTTTTTTTTTTTTTCCTTCAGGCATCTACAAGTGCACTTTCACCCATAAGAAACTGGGCATCCCAAAAGAGCACCTGGCTGGAAAGAGTTTACCTCATCTGGTGTCACTTAGTATTGATAACAACCTGAACCTTAACCAGGTTGACAACACACACTCACTCTTAAACAGATACTTAGATGTTTTCTTGTTCAGCCACCAAATATAAACTCAATTCAGTGATCATTTGTACAGATTGTGTGTACACACACACAAAAATATACTTTTGTTTAAAAAATGTTTTTTGTCTCTGGTGTGTTTCAGTTTAACTCTTTCATGGCTGTGATCAAGGAAATGTTGAGTCGCATGGAGGCGGAGCATAAGACCAAATTAGAGCAGCTGCACATCATGCAGGAGCAGCAAAGGTGTCATTTCAATTAAATCTCGATTCATTCTGTTCATTCCTTCTTGAACGGCTGTTTGATTAATAAAAGGATTCTGATTTTGATGTTGCAAGAAGGTTATTCTGCAGCTTTTCCTGGTCAGGAACTGCCCACTTAAACAGGCAGAGGCCATGTGATAGATGTATAAAATAAATATAGTAATTTGAATATGACATGAGTGCAACGTTATCCAAACAAACAGTTGACTTATGAGTAATGAGTATTATGTCTTTTCCAGGAGTTTAAACATTACAAACCAGATGATCCAATCAGAGGAGACTAAAAACACACCCAGCCCAGCAACAAAAGTCAGAGATGTAAGTAAATACACCTGTTGCATGTCCAGCAACCAACTCGCAGCTTTTAATTGTGGCCACACTTTGAAATTAACCGCAATTTGGTGTTTCTCTTTGCTTTCTGATAGATTGATGAGATCTTTGGTGGCAGTTCAGGAAGTGCAGGTGTGAATGGTAACCAGAATGGTTCCTCATCAACTGTTTCACAACCTTCACGAGTAAGTTACCATTTATAATATTTTGGGAATGCACTGGTTTTGCTTAACTGTGTGTTTTTCTTAGGGGGTTTAAATGGTTATTGGCATTAGACCTGGTTGATGTACTAACTGTTGTTTGTGGTATGTTCAGGTATCTCTCACCCTGGAAGAAAAGCAACGTTTAGCTAAAGAACAGGAACAGGCTGCTAAACTAAGAAGTCAGCAGCCATTGGCTCCACAGAGTGTCAAACCAGCCACAGCAACACCTCAGGTAACATATACACTGAAGAGGGTCACTATGGGAAACCTGTTGTCACTTTCACACATGGAATCTGTTTTTGCAGTAAAATTGCCAGATTATCTTCTACAGTAAAAGGAACCATATCTGATATTCACAATAGCTGCCATTTACCATAGTTCATAGATGCAAACTCCTCACCTTTCTGAGATCAAAATAGGCCACCTATGAGATTTGCATAGATCCAATGAGAAATTGTTTTTTATAGGAGGGTAGGGGGGTACTTGTGAACTTTAAATAAATAACTGGTTGTTTCAGAAAGTACTGTAGAGTGCTTCCTTTACTCTTTACTTTAAAAACTATGTCTATAAAGTGTAATATTTTATGTATGTGAGGTCTGAGATGTGGGAATGGTGAAGAGAGAGAGGGCAAATAGTTTGCAGTTCAGCTCAGTATTGTCGTCTAATCAGCCAATATTGTCTTAAATAGCCTGCATAGCACTGTATCTTTTGTAACATGAGATTTTAACCAAATGTATTCAGTCTTGATTTTGGTAAAATGTTTTTTTTTTTTTTTTTCGTGGAAAAATTAGTTTTGGACATATGAGGTAATAAAAAATGAATAAAAAATCTTTTAAAGTAGGCTAAAATGAGCATGTAAAGCAAATATCCTTAAAAGAAAATCTGTGCCGAGCATGCCCCTACCAGACGCAATGTTCTCACCTTTTTTCTGTTTTACCCGTTTGCATCCCTGCATAGTTGTCATTGTCAAGAGCTTTATTTATATAGCACTCTGTACAATACAGTTCGGTTCAAAGCAGCTTTACAGTGATAAAGAGGAAAACAATAGAACAAGCATACAAATCAAATAAACAGTGCTTTTCAGGTTTTACAGGTAGGTCTAACAGTAGTTTTCAGGTTCAGAAATTGAATAAAGTAATCAAATGTAAAATAACACTGCATGTTCTTCACTGTATAAATTAAATATGGATTAATCCTTATCAAAGATACAAAAATGATTCAGACAAGAACAGTGAATGATTTTTTTCTTTTTTTTCTTTGCCCTTTGTCATTTGATTAACATTAAAAACAGACAACAGCTGGTATATTAAGCTGCTGTCCCTTTAAGACACAGCTTTCTGGGATGTGTTGCACACACACAGCGCTCGAGTACCGAATCGAATTCTCTTTCAAGTCTTGTGCTTGAATGTTTAAATGGGCAAGGCTTAAAAGCACATGCACATGATAAAATTTCATGACGATGCAGCACTTGCCCGACATATCCATCAACTCTCTTGCTGCACGCCTACCCCAGCCCTTTGGCCAGTCCTTATTGTCTAGCCCTGGCCAGTCTCTGTACACTGAAACTACTTGTATATTTGATTGTTTTCCAATAAAGTTTAACCCCTGGTTTCACAGACAATGCTTAAGCTAGTCATAGACTAAAATGCATGTTTGAGCTGTTTTAACTGAAAGCAACTTGTACAGACATATTTTAAAATACGTCAGTGCCATTGTTTTTTCTCAATATACACACCAGTGATATTTTTTCTAAGGCATGTTTATAAAAGCTACTTAAATACCCTAATTGAACTAAGGCCATATCCTGGCTTAGTATAAGCCCTGTCTGTATTGTTTTTTTGTAATCAGTGTCTCTAAATATTGTACCTTAATATTTGATTTGATTTATGTAATTCTCCTTTCTTCTTTGTAAGAATAGTACATAACCTTTTCTCTTCTGATTTTCAAATATTGTTTTGTTCAAATCAAAGTTCATGATGTGTTTTAACTTGGTGTTAGCCTAGTTGTTGGTTGCTTTTTTTTTTTTTTATTGTTATTGTTAAATCCTAATGAAGAAAATGAAAAGTACTTCAGGAAGCAAGGCCACTGAAACATCAGTCAGAAAAGAGAACAATTTTTTCTTCAAAATTATCATCATTCCCTCAGCTGAAACACCATCACAGCAGTGTTAACAAGTTCATGTAATTTAAGGCCTAGGTCAGTGGTTCCCAGTCCTGGTCCTGGAATACACCCAGCACTGCACAGTTTAGATGTCTCCTTAATCAAACAATCACCTGATTCAACTCATCAGCTCGTTGGTAAAGACTCCAAGACCTCAGATGGGTGTTTCAGATAAGAGCGACCTCATAAATGTGCAGTGTTGGGTTATTATAGGATCAAGGTTGGAAACCACTTGCCTAGTAATATAACACAAAGTATAATGTTATAAATGTAAATTAAAAATGACAACTAGATTTACAATGTTAACTGTTGAAATGTGTCATCAGTCTGTGAAAAGAGTCCATTTTGATTTGGGATGTACGTGCTATAACTGAAGAATATTTTTATTGTTCAGGCAAAAGATCTGACCAGCAGTCTTATGAACAACATGACATCCCTGAACAACCTCTCTTTAACCTCTGGGACCAGGACGATGCCCATGCAGGGTGGCACAATTTCCTCTACCTTCCCAGCAGCACCTACCATGGGTGGAATGGGCACCATGGGCGTCAGCAATGGCTTCAATTCACCCATGGGGTTCCAGACGGGAAGTATGGGGATGGGCATGAGACCCGCCACTCCTGGCCTCTATGGAGGGATGGCCACCACAACCAGCGCTCCAAATTTCAGTGCCCTCACCCAAAACCAGAACCAAAACCAATCCGGCAAAGCCCCAGACATGTCCGCCCTAGACTCCCTCTTCACTTCTAGTAAACCCAAAGTCAGCCTGAACCAAATGGCCCCTAAACCGGCCCAAGGAACCACCGCACCTGCTCCGTGGCTCAGTCAGTTTGGTACAGGCCAACCTTCCCAGACTGCACCCATACAGGCTACTCCGATGGCCATGACCGGAGTTCAAGGTGGTTTTGGAATGCAAGCAAACCCATTCTTCAACCCTCAGAACTTCTCGCAACCTGTGGCCTCTTCCACAATGAACACTGGGATGATGAAGCAAAGTGCGTCAGTCAACAATGATTTTAAGGACCTCTTCGGATAAAACGTATGCCTTTCATTCATGTTCGCACTTATGTGGGAATCGAAAGCGAAACAACATCAGCAGCAAAGACGTTGGAGGGTTGGACATGGTATCCTTGAAAGAAGATTTTCTGGTTTTTGTCTTCTTTTTTTGGCTCTTTAGCACCTTATGTGGACAGTCAACTTGTCACCTTGTGTGAATCAAAAGCAGACAGCACCAAACAAACTGTCATGTTTCTACTTAATCTTGAGCTCTTCTACCGAGAACTCCTTCGGGTGGTGTATGCCTTGCGTTTGTTGTATTGTTTGGCTTAAAGCGCACCCCAGAAGAAAGATTCACATACAAAAGGGTTCACAAATTGGGCATAACAAACTCAAGCATTTTTGGTTTCATTTCCTTTTTGCTCGAGCCTCACATTTACTGCTCGCCTGAATGAGTCGACTTCCTCTACCAGAACAAACATCATCAATGGCCTCAGGAATTGCTGATGTTGTTTCGCAAAAGGAAGTCTCTAAGTTGTGTTCTCCCTTGTCTGAGATACAACGATCATACAATAAGTAAAGAAAAAAGTACAGTGCATAGTTGGTTCCTGGATGAGTCTTTTTATAATGTGTTATTTGTGTATATACTGTATCTGGTGATTTATTGTTTGAGTTTTATACTGATACATGATCCACTGAGGTGAAATTTATTAAAGGAAGTACACTGTCTTCATACTGTAGGTGCACTAAATGTAACGGAGCTTAAAAGAAAAACCTGTAGGGTTTGAGATATTGTTGGGATATTGTCAGTACTTTTAAAGTGAGTTTGTGCTTCACTGTAATGGCTTCTGTAAGACAGAATCCATGAGCCTCATTCATGAAACACTAGTAGAATGAATTTCTGTAAATCTTCTTGGGCAAATTTACAGGAAAACAATATTACTGTTTAAAAAAAAATAAATTAAATGGAAAGGACTTTTTCACCATATTAAACTCAGTACATTACCTACAATTTACAATTCTTTATATTTACTTTGTGTGTGTGTGTGTGTATGTATGTATGTGTGTATATATATATATATATATATATATATATATATATATATATATATATATATATATATATATATATATATATATATATATATATATAATATAATATAATTTCCATTTTATTTTTTGGTAATGAGAGATTTTGCAAGTGCATTTATTACACATTTTTTCACATTGCAGTAATGAAAATAATACTTTTTGCATTATGGTAATGAGATTTTATGAAATATTAGGAAATGAGATTTTTTTTTTTTGTTTGTTTTATGGTAATGAGTGAGAGGTTTTTTTTATTTTTTTTTATTGCATTGCATACTGAGAATTGGTGGAAAATGTGCTCCATTGTCAGAAAATGTTTCCGTGATTAGAAATAGGCTTCTTTATTCAAAAAGTATTATTCGTGCATTTTGGGATAAAATATGCATTCCTATAGTTATTGGGAAAATCACTGATATGTATGGTAAATTGTAGCATTAAATTGATTTACTACTTGTATACTACTAAACTTGTATACTACCAAGTTGTGACAGAAATGCGTGTTTCATGAATGAAGCCCGGTGCGTTTGTTTCCCTTTTCAGTTCTCTGCTGTTACTTCCTGCCCTGTATTAAATCATCTGTGTAAAATTGTGTTTCTTGGGGATGTTACATTTGGCTACATTTTTGTTTGTCTGTTATCATTATATGGGCAGTTTCCTGTTGAATTCCATATCATGTTATTCCATATCCTGACCAAACCGACCACAGCAACACAGCAAATCACCAAAATGTGTATTATTTCTGGAAAAAACATGGTGTACAGTATATAGAGGTGATTTTTTTTTTTTTTTTTTTTTTTTTAAATACTGTTGAATCACTTTACTGAGGAGAATCTTAAATATCCAGACAGGTTTTATTTAAAGGGAATGTTTTTCCTGATCTTATGAATGAGAGGCCTTATGTTGAGAGTTGTGCAATAGCAGGTCTGTGATGGAGATCGTGAAAATAACTTTCTGTATGAGTGTTTCACTACATGCAGTTTTCAAATAGTTTAAATTAATGTAGATAAAACATCTGGATTGTTTTAATTTAAAAATGTGAACTGGATTGTTGGAAAGATGGTGATTTTTGGAATCAAATAAATTGATTATTTAAAGGGTACCTTTTCACTTCCCACGTAATTTATTTGTATTTTATTTTTTTGAGTACTTTTATTGAAGCATAATAGTGTACAAATTGGTGTCCTTAAAAAAAAATGAGCAGAAATAGAAATTATTTTTATGAAAAAAAAAAAAAAATCTGTAACAAATCAACAGTTGGTCTAGCTAGTCTATACTCAGTCAGTGGTAAGTGAAATTCAACAACAGACCGACATTGCAAATATTTATTAGTGGATCTCATGAAATCTGTCAAGATAAGTTTAATCCCAAAGCCATATTTTTATTAGAAAATTAAGCATATTTTGTGGAAAATTTACATTGTTTCCATGACAATTAAGCACATTTCAGCAAATGTGATAAAAGTTGTGCTTATAACCCATAGACATTTTTTTTTTTTTTTTTTTTTTTTGCTGATGAAAAAAAAAAAACAATCTGGAAGGGAGTGCTTTGTCATGACAAAATAATGCATTGCATGAAAAGTGACCTGGACAAATGTATGGACATTTCGTTTATGAAGAGAATTAACAAATATTGTTAAATTGTTGAATAAACAGAAATATAAGAATATATAAAAATAACGTTTTGTAAAGATAATAGTGAATGTAAATTTGTATAGTCAATGATAGTTTCCAAAATATTCAGTAATCATAATCAACATTTAAGTAATGGAAAAGTCAATGGAAATGAATTGGCTAGTAGGTGTCAGAACCATGTTATTAGGACTCCCATAAAAATAAGTGGCATTTAAAAAAAAAAAAGTGTCAGCATGAATGTTGAAAGCAATCATAAGATACTTGCACATGCAATCTTCGAATCACAGTAAAGGCATTGAAAAGACAAAACTATAAAGAATAAAAAAACATATTTGGTCAAGAACATAATCACTGAGAACAGTTTTTTATGGCAGTTAATAAAACAATATAGGCACATGGGTTAGCATGGCCAAACTGCAAAATTCGATATTTCATATTACATATTCCTGGGAAGCTTGCAGACATTGCATAAGCCGGCGTCCTGAGTTCACATATAGCTACAAGTAAATAAAGTAAACGTAAGAATAGGTGTGAGTGAGGTCTTATTGCTGAAGGCGGCGAACAGGTCTCCTGGTGTTAGTGGATTGGTTGGTCTGGGTCATGTCTGAAACAAAACACAATTTATTTGATTTACCGATATTTGTAGTAAACGCGCATTTCTGTTAGTTTGTGTATGAACCCACCTGAGAAGTCCAGTTCATAGGTGAACCTGCCCGCCCTGAAACTCATTGTCCCAGTGGAGTCCTGCAGGTACTCGGCTTCAATATCTTGACTTGACACGCTGCAATGTCCCCGAGAACCGCCCTACACAACCACAAAGTCCAAGTTTATGACAGAACAGAAGGTGTGACTGTCTTTGTATTGTTGTGCAAGATCACAGGTCAAATTGTTTCAAAGAGTAAGCAGCACGATAGCCACATTAAAGTGAAGTTTATTTTTCTGAATATGTAACCCTAATACAGTTAGAATGAACAAAACCTATAAATTCTAGCAAGACACCACATAACAATCACACATATAATCACTTAAGAATGCACTTGTAGCAACTTCAGCAACCATCACTTCATAAAATGTAAAAAAAAAAGGTAAAGATTTATTTACTTTACTATAATCCTTCCATTTGCCATCCATGTCTTTGAACTGCCAGCGAGCTTGTGACAATGCACTGTGATAGAACAAAAGTATTTATTCTAATGCACTCATACATCAGTGATAAATCCATTTATTTCATTTTTTATATAAACGGTCCATTTTATGACAGCATTTTGAGACTTTCTTAACAATGGAGCTTACATTGATCAGGCATAACATTATGACCACCTTCCTAATATTGTGTTGGTCCCACTTTTGCTGCCAAAACAGCCCTGACCCATCGAGGCATGGGCTCCACTAGACGCCTGAAGGTGTGCTGTGGTATCTGGCACCAAGACGATCCTTTACGTCTTGTAAGTTGCGAGGTGGGGTCTCCATGAATCGGACTTGTTTATTCAGCACATCCCAAAGATGCTCAATTGGACTGAGATCTGGGGAATTTGGAGGCCAAGTCAACACCTCAAACTCGTTGTTGTGCTCCTCAAACCATTCCTGAACCGTTTTTGCTTTGTGCCAGGGAGCATTATCCTGCTGAAAGAGGCCACAGCCACCAGGGAATACTGTTTCCATGAAAGGGTGTACATGGTCTGCAACCATGCTTAGGTAGATGGTACGTGTCAAAGTAACATCCACATAGATGGCAAGACCCAAGGTTTCCCAGCAGAACACTGCCCAAAGCATCACACTGCCTCCACCGGCTTGCCTTCTTCCCATAGTGCATCCTGGTGCCATGTGTTCCCCAGGTAAGCGACACACACGCACCCGGCCATTTATGTGATGTAAAAGAAAACATGATTCATCAGACCAGGCCACCATCTTCCACTGCTCAGTGGTCCAGTTCTAATACTTACTTACCCACTGTTGGCACTTTCGGTGGTGGACAGGGGTCAGCATGGGCACCCTGACTGGTCTGCGGCTATGCAGCCCCATACGCAACAAACTGTGTATTCTGACACCTTTCTATCAGAACCAGCATTAACTTCTTGAGCAATTTGAGCTACAGTAGCTCGTCTGTTGGATCAGACCACACGCCTTTGCTCCCCACGTGCATCAGTGAGCCTTGGCCACCCATGACCCTGTCGCCAGTTCACCACTGTTCCTTCCTTGGACCACTTTTGATAGATACTGACCACTGCAGACCGGAAACACCCCACAAGAGCTGCAGTTTTAGAGATGCTCCGACCCAGTCGTCTAGCCATCACAATTTGGCCCTTGTCAAACTCGCTCAAATCCTTACGCTTGCCCATTTTTCCTGCTTCTAACACATCAACTTTGAGGACAAAATGTTCACTTGCTGCCTCAGATATCTCACCCACTAACAGGTGCCGTGATGAAGAGATAATCAGTATTACTCACTTCACCTGACAGTGGTCATAATGTTATGCCTGATTGGTGTATTTTAATGGTGTTTATATCTCACAACTGCAAGTTATCTCACAATTCTGACTTTTTTCCTCACAACTTCGAGTTTGTATCTCACAATTCTTTTTTTCTCGCAATTGTAAGTTTACATCTCGCAATTATGCCTTTTTTCCCCCAAATTTTTTAACACCTGGCCATAAGCGCAGGCATATTTTGGAGAAAACTTGTTTATAACTCGCAACTGTTAGGAAAAAAAGGTTGAATTGTGAGATATAAACTCGCAATTGTGAGATAAAAAGTCACAATCTCCTTTTTTTCAGAAATAAACTTCCTTAGAAATGTCTTCTTTTATTAATGGATTCATACCTGTTTGTTTGTTGGATTCCATTGGCGATTCTCCGGACAGCTCTTTTTGTACCATATTTATTGTTCACTTGATACATTCCTAAAGACATGAAGATAATGATGATAAAGATGAGTAATCAATATGTTTGCTTTCCTTTTCAAACACGGTTAAAGGTTTGACATCAAACACATTTCTCTTCTTAGCAGACATTCTCTAGAAGACGTTTTATAACAAAAGGCCTCTTTTTATTTTATTTTATAATGTCTTAATGTATCTTACCACCAAAGTAAAGAGTGTAAGAGAATCGTCTGACTGTGAATGAAACTTGGCACTGAGGGTTGAGCTTATACAACCTCTCGATTTCTGCACTATCCAATGAACATCCCTGTAGAGACACACAAAAACGCCAATGAACATTTAGATTAAACAAGTCACTTTCGCCTTCAACATTTCAGTGGATTTGGAAGTAATAACAGCGTTTAGAACTCACTGGTTTCTGGTACTCGGTCCAAATACCCTCATCACCCATAAACTCCCAGATGTACTGAGAAGAAGAATTTGTTGGGTTTGCAGAGGGAGTTGCCAAAACTGGCGAACTGCATGTGATAAAAGGAAATAAAAGCGTTTGTCTAAATATACACTTTTAAAGATATTGGGAATTCACAACTAGAACTAATTAATACCTGTTTTGATGCGTTGTTGTACTGTTGTTGTCCGTTACTATTGCATTGAATTTTGGTCGCCGTCTTACTTTCCTCGACATGTATGTGGATAGATTAATTTGAGTCATGGCTACAAAATTAAAAAAAAAAAAAAAAATTGGCTTTAAATTTCAAGTGTATCCATTTTTTGAGAAAGACACTATTGTTTCACAGCCATGAAGGTAATCATTCTCATTTGTCCTATTACCATTGAAGTCCACATTGTAAGTCATGCTTCCTGCAGTAAACTGGACTGAGCCTCTTGGGTTGCTGTTGTACTGCTGCTCTATAAAATCACTTCCAATTGAGGATGCTCTACCACCAAATCCCTGCATAAATTAGAGAGGAAACAAAAATAAAGTCTGATCAACAGACCTTGTGTGCCACATTATATCTAGCAGGGATGCTAACTTTTGAGTTCAGATTGGTGTGAGAATGGGGAGAATGATTTGATTAATGAGTTTGCAATTCAGTTTCAATGTTGATTCAATATCTGTTCATTTGGATATACATAGATATAGTACATTTTCATTTTTTCAAGGAAAAAAATCTAATGTTGCAAACTAAACAGAGAACCAGTCAGCTGGTACATTATTATTATTAAAGGTTAATTAATAACTGATTTGTATACAATTGCATAAGGCTGTTGTTATAATAATAACGTTATGATAATACATTTAATGGTATGAGAGTAAAAAATGAATGAATATGTAATATAGTGCTTTTTTGCTACTTGCTCCTCTCTAGAGTATATTTTTCACGCTAACTATACAGTTTATGGACAAAATGGCTTTTCTGAGGTAAATGTAACGTTACCTGACACATTGTTTACAAGCTGTTTTATATGGTTGAAACACTGACATGAGACATTTCAGTAAGTTGAACTGGTTCTTTCAGCATACCCTCTGATGTTCATTCATGTTTATGTTGTACTGTAACTAATAGTAAAGAGGTAGACGATCGGTTCATGTGCGCTACCATTTCGGTTGAACTGAGGCACTACGGCATACTGTCACGCCACATTAAGAGCGCCAAAATGGTATTTATTGTTTTTTTACTGTGTGAGAATATGGACGTGTGGCATGAGAGTGTAAGAACAGTGTCAATTGCGTGACTCTGGCGGTGAATGCGTGAGAGTTGGCAGCCCTGTATCGTATGCTAGTTAAGTTGGCATAACTCCAAATTAATATATTTCTAGGACTTACCTGAGATCCATATTCACACCAGCGATGGTTATCTTTGTAGTACCAGCCTACTTCCTGTTTCTGGTTAGGGGAGAGCAGCGTATTGCGCCGTATACTAAGGTTATGAAGAGGTCCATCGACTGTCATTTCATCAAAGTCAATATGGACGGCCCTACAAACATAATCAGTGAATGTAAAGTCTTATTAAAATGATTTTGATAAAATGATCTCTGTAATGAATTTGTTGAAGACCAACTCACCCCATGTTGAGGTAGATGCTGATCCCATTAGCCCCTGGCTGACAGTAATGGGCCTCAATGACAAAATCATTAGCGATAGAAACCCACTGCTGTCCATTAAACAGCTGCCACTCAAAGTGGTTACCTGAGGGTTTGAATGAATGAATGAATGAATGAATGAATGCACTGAAAAAAATGAACAATCACACAAAATATGGGAATGTTCATTTCTCATTAAGTTATCCTAATAAAGAAATTATATTTTGTCATATATCCTTATTTTCTGCAAAACAGAAACCAACATAAAAATGATAAATATATAAGCCAAGAGACTTACCTGTAGCCATGTTGTTAGATAATGCTGTTGTGTCTTCTTGAATAATGATAGCCTAAAGATTTGAATTTAACCATTTAAACTTTATATTTTTTGTTATATAAATACAACTGTCAACATGTCAACACAATGTGCGGAAAAATACTGGATTTGACTGAATCCATCTACAATCACATGATTCAAAAAGGTAAATTAGAAGAATTGTGTCACCTACCTAAAGCATAACAGTTGACGTCATCTTTAAGGTAATAACTTCATAGCTCCTTTTCCTTAAATTGATTTTCACACTTCTAAACAAATAGACAGAGACAGGCTATTCAGTAGAACATTTTATAAAACGGGTTTGATTAAAGTAGACCTACACTAAGTAAGATTTTAATACAGATAATGTGTTTTAAGTAGGCCTATTCGTCGTAAACCACACAGTTCCATCTCAAAAGCTAAATTTTATATTTTTTAAAAATGCTGGAAATACCTTTAAAGGGATAGTTCGTCCAAAAATGAAAATGTTCCCATTTACTCACCCTCAAGCCATCCTAGGTGTATATGACTATATCTTCTTTCAGACGAACACAATCAGAGATATATATAAAAATATTCTTAGTCCTCCAAGGTTTATAATGGTTGTGAATGGGGGGCCGCGTTTTGAAGTAAAAAATAATGCATCCATCCATAAAAAAAGTAATCAATACAACTCCAGTGGGTTACAACTCCATACGGTCGTCTGCCGGAAGCTAGTTATTTGAGTTTATAAAATTTAAAATATGGATATTTTTCTTAAAAAAAAAACAAAAAAAAAAAACACATCGCTTCACCCCCTGAAGTCGTATGGATTACTTTTTTCTTTTTTTTTTTTTTATGGATGGATGCATTATTTTTTTACTCCAAACCATGGAGGACTAAGGATATTTTTTTTAAATATATCTCTGATTGTGTTCGTCTGAAAGAAGACCTAGGATGGCTTGAGTGTGAGTAAATCATGGGATAATTTTGATTTTTGAGTTGACCATAACCACTGTGACTTGTTTAAATGGCCAAGACAAGATTTGAGCTCAAGATAATGAAACCAAGTGCTTCATAGAAAGATAATGAAATGCTGATATATCGACATATATTCACCTTTCTTAATTATCAGGTTTTTACCTATTCAAAATCGCTGGTTTAATTTTAAGATCCCCTGCTAGACGCCGCACAAAACGGCGTAAAACCTAAGGATTTTTTAATAATACGTCACTTATGCACTTTAATCCAAATATATAAACAGAGCGAGTTCAAAAGTACAGTAAAACGAAACAAATGGTACCCGTTTTGTTGAATGACCCAAAAGTTACAACAATTTAATAAGATCTGCGAACTAAGCTGTTATTGGACGCTCTCGGAGATGTTGTTTAATAAGGTCATGAAATTATTAGTGTAAAATACTTAAAGGGTTAGTCTACTCACCAAATATAGTTCCTAGAAATTGTAATACATCGCATATTAAAAATCTAAAAACGTATTTGTCAAAACGTACAGTCGAATGTTTGTTAGAATTTAAAGTGCTCCACAGCCGAATCCCCCTGACCCAGTTTCGGTTTCTTTTCAGTCTCGTGCGAACAAACGAGGAGTTTTGTGGGTTGTGACTGGCTGTATTTAAATATCTTTTAGTGCTTAAAACGACTTTGAAAAGATGTGCCTGTGCTATACATGTATGTATTGCTCTTATTGGGTGTTTCTTTAACCTTGACGCACTTTTATATCTCGTATAGTGCTATAAAGTAAGATAAACAACAAGTGAAGTAATGTAAACAACAAGTGACGTAAACCATTTAATATTCATTGTGAGAAAATATTTATAAATTCTATATTATATGAATAATAACTAAATAATGAGATGTTTAAAATGTGTATATTTATATATAGGCTATATATATATATATATATATATATATGCCTATTTTTTAATGTGGGTCATTTATAATTGAGCTCTAATTTCAGTTTATACAAAGTATGAAAATTGTATTTATGATACATACATTTTTTTCCTTCAATTAGCCAAGACAAAGGTTCTGCCATTTTCTTTTCTATTTTATTTTTTAATCAAGTAGCACTTATAAAACCATCCACATACTTCCACAAACTTGCATAGCATGTTGTTCCATGTAAACAGTTCAGTTTGTAATCAACAAACCCAGTAAAAAAAGCTTCACTCAAATGATTGTCTTAATGTAGTAATTTCATGTAACGGTAATTCATTTTTATCATGTAAAAACATTATCTCAGTATTCACAGAGGTTTATTGTGCATCCCTGAATCCACTTTGTTTAATCATTTGAGTGTCTGTGAGTGTTAATGCTAAAAAAACTAAGTGCACATGGAAAATGAAACTCTCCAGCTGGAAAATGTTTCACAAGCAGTGTGTAAACATTAGTTGTCAGGCAGTTGCACAGGTAAAAATATACATGCCTGTTGTTATGGCACATTGGCTAGTAAGAATAATAACATGATAACATTTCAAAATATATAATTCTTCAAATTAAACAGAAGCAAAATATGTATGCTCCAGGTTGCATGAGACAAATAATTGTTTTTAAGTTGATGTGGCAAGCAGCATTTCAAATAATTCATATTATCATGAAATTTATCCAAATAACTGAATTAACAATTCAAATTTCTATTTCCTACAGGCAGTTTACCAAACAAAACAGTAATTCCTGTTAAAACATCCTAACTCATAATCACAAACATTCATATCAGTTATAATCACTAAATAACTGGTTACTTCTACCCCAGATTTGACTCTTATTTGCTGTTTGGATCTTGCGTATCAGGCCAATATCTGTTGCAAGACCTTGAGCCACCTTATTACTTTTCCACACGCCTGATCTTGCGTTCGGCCTTATTCCTCTGGTTAACTTGACTCATCTCTGAATGGAAAAAAAGACAAAGCATATTTTATCATACTCAAAAATCATTATTTTCATTAAGCATTTTAAAGTGATTCAAAATTAAGTCATATTAATAAACACAAAGATCGTTTGGTGGCTTATATTATAGAAAAAAATATTTAAATGTTTCACATTCTAAATGCTTTTTCTGACATACTTGCAAAATCCAGAGTGTAACTGTGATCATTCACAGTGAAATTCATGGTCTTTTGGCTCTGCTGGTAACACCTCTCAATGTCAGCACTTGAGACTGAACAACCACCCTATTGAAATACAATATCAAGATCAGCAATAGCAATTTGAATCTCTTTGTGCTCATAAATAGTATAGACAAAGTCATTAATTAAGGGATAATGTACATTCAGCCTGTCATTTTCGCAAACTAACCCCCTTCAGGAAGATCAGGACTGGTATTGCATCACTCCTGAAGGGTTTTATATTGCAATGATTACTAGTTGAATGCACTTTCCCTCTTATTATACTATTTCTCTCTTATTATACTATTACACTATTATTTTTCTTCCTGAATGGGAGTCTATGCCAGCCCTATGAACGGAATATGAGAAAATGATGAAATTTGGCACAATTGTAGAGATGGTAATGAATAGTGATGGGACCAATTTTGCAGTCTCTAGGACCAACTCTATAGCGCCACCACCAGTTCAAAAATCACTTTTCTAAAGGTTATAGCTCTTGAACCCTTTGTTCTAGAAAAATTTAAATTCAGTTCACACGATTCCTCTCCTCATTGACTCCTTATTTTTGGACTTCTCTGCACAGAAATGACTAAACAGTTTTTCTTTTTATTCAGCTTTGTTTAAAAGTTATGATGTTGCGAACTTAACGAGGTCGACCCAAAATTGGTTCAGAGGCTATATCTCGGCCAAACTTTGAGCAATCGAAACGAAAATTTGGATACTTAATCGGAACAATGATCTGAGGGTCCATGCCACGTGGGAACATCACCACCTACAGGTCATGAGATCTGAAAAATGACTATTTTTGCGAATAACTTTTGAAAAGTTTCGCAGATCCATGTGAATGGGGATGGTTTTGACAACGTTGTCGTCTGTATTCAAAAAACGCAAAGTAAAATCTTTTCTGTTTTTAGTTCATCATTGTGTAAACGTACCCTAAATGAAAATGAGAAATGTTGCCTGGGCAACTAGCAAAAATACAATAATTGTGTTTTTTTTATATTTTAAGTTAAAGTTTATTTTAGGTAATGAAAAGTTCTGTATGGTTTTATTTTTAGTTAACTACAATGACCCTGCTTGGTCTAGGAAAAAACATCTTAAACCAGCTTAGACTAGTACTAAAACCCTCTAAAGCTGTTTTTACTACAGAAAAAGAGTGTTTACTCTTTGAAAAGAGAGACACCAGAGGTCATCATATAAGAGACACAAAAGTAGCACAAAAGTTGCTACGAACAATGGTCAAATATACTGTACAATGTTCATTATACAAAATATTACCAGAATCAAATACTTTAGAAAATTGTGTGTTATAATTAATCAATAAATATAATATTAATGAACTAAAAAGCATTGTGCATTTGTAAATATTGAAAGAAAGAAGTTTTACCGTGTTGTTGAAGGTATACCACTGTTTACTCCCTTTAAACTGCCATACTGGAGTTCTATTTGTTGGAGGACTCAATAAGTTTTTCAGATGGGATGTTATTCCTTCTAATCTGTTTTATGAACACATTACACTGTTAGCATCATAAGTTATGTGTATTACTTTTACACAATAATGCAAATCAATTTAAACACAACCAATTTTACTTCTGCAATGTGATACTTCTGAATGAAACAGAATATTCAATGAAAAAACACAGAGCAAGACCTGAATGTATTTATCTGCAGTAGACTGAATAGTGAAAAGTGTGCATTATATACCTGAATATCACAATGGTAGCACTTTTTTTTTTTTTTTCAAATCTTGATATCATAAATTAGTTTGTAATGTGATAAGGCAAAGAGGTAAACATGAATCTGTTAAGTATTTACCCTCCACTTTTTGATTGTTCATATTTAGGGCGCCGTCTAACCCGCCTCTTATGGCCTGTAGATAAATTTGTCTGACACATTCCTGGAAACACAAACACATGAATGTGATCTTTCCTGTTTGTAGAAAGGAATGGAAAAGAAACAGATGTGTGTGTGGATATGAATCAAACCTTTAAAGCTAATCTCATACTGGGCAGAGTCAATGGTGAACTTTACTAAACCACGTCGGTTGCTTTGATACTCCGTCTCCAGTTTTGAACTCTCAATTGGACTTTTTTTGCCCTATATACACACAAATATAATCAATAATGATCAGACTCATTCAGGCATAATATCACTTTAATATCCTTCCTTATAATCTTAAACATCGAGATACAGGTTTACACCTGACCTGTAATAAAAACAGTCCTCCTCAAGTTTCTTTTTTGTCACTTTATGACCCTGGACCTTTTTCATCTGTTTTGTTATATGAAAGTAGCATCAAACCTTGGAAACTTATTCACCATTTTATATAATGACTTTTATAACAAACCCAGACTTTTAATGTTAAAATATTCTAGTTTTTTATAAAATATCCATCATAAAATCCATCATATTCCAGATCCATCATAAAAATATGAATAATCACTTTTTAAAACTATGATAGTATAAATATAGTATATTCAACTAGGGAATTGTTAGTGGACAAATTAAGTTAAAACTAGTGAGACAGTCCACAGGTCACATCCATTAGTGTAAAACTCACCTTCCCTCCATACTGGTACCAGCAGTGGTTACCTCTGTAATACCACAACCACTCTGTATCCTTTGAGTTCATACGTCGCACTTTAATATTCTTTTTCTGAAGAACTCTCATTTTAGTGAAATCAATTGAAATCACCCTGTAATGTGAATGAGAAGGAGTTAACATGTCAGTTAATTGCAGTATCAGATTACAAGCACATAGTACCAGGATGTGGTCAAAACGGCAAATTTGAGGAAAAAGTCAAATGGATACAGTTGTGATATGGTGTGTTACAGCATACAGGAACGAAATATGAAAAAATATTGACAGAATTTTCTCAGAATCTTTTAATCTGGTACATGCTTAGATATTTTTTTGCACATACCCAGCACGGGTGTTATAGATCTTGATTCCTTTGGAGGTAGGGAGTGAATACTGGGCTTCTAGAATGTGATCATTGGAAATGTTTTTCCAGCCCTTTCCAAAATTCAACTGCCATCTGTAGGGCCCGTCACATTCCTCGTCAGTGTCTATATGTGATTAAAAAATAATCAAATTATTAAACAATTAAACATACATTAATATAAACACAAGCGAGTAAAATATAAGTAATTGTACTTAATTATTGTATGCTTAAATATACAACAGACCTCAAATGTATATCAGTTATGTTCATTCCAGTGTTGTTACTGTTAACTACAACTAGTACTATTTAATTTTTTTATTGTTATAATTGAAATAAACAAAATAATAAATAGAATATATTAAATTAAAAACTAAAAAAAAAGCTTAAATAAAAATTAGAAATAAAATAAGTTTAAGCTAAAGAAGTACCATTTCTAAAACTAAAACTGAAATACAATAAAATAAAATAAATATAAATGAATTTAATAATAATAAAAAATAATAATAAAACAACAAAAGTAGATAGCAAAATTATGCTAAAATTTAAACTAAAACTGGAACTAACTGAAAATCGTATCTTATCTGGGGGCATATTACAGAAAGATCCTTTAGAATCCTCTCTAAACTGTTTGGCAACCATCTCACCATTTCAGTTAGAACCTCCTTTAGGACAAAAGCTATTACAGAATGACATTTCTTAAGTGCATTATCTTATCTTAACTACAGATAGGAAAAGGGTATTACAGAAGCATCCTAACTCGACAATAATCCTAAAAACTTTAGGACAACCCCACTGGTGTCTTAACTTCAAAATTATTTGAATGCCAACTGTAAAAATCGCATAACAATAGCTGTCTGAGAATGGCGTTACATTTATTAATGATACAAAATGAAGAACAGCGATGTTTGATGGTGGAAAGACTTTTTAAACACCCAAACGATGTGCTCCACTTTGATGACAAAACACTGATAAATAGTTACAGACTCAGAGGAAGTATAGTGATAGGCTTTGCCATTTCTATCAAACGTATCAAAGCGTATCTTCTCTTTCTGCAGCACTTAATTAAAAGCACACCAGTTTTGTTTCTCCATTTTAATCTCTAGCGTTTACTTCAGCTGCTTGCACATCATTGGTTGCTTGGCAACAGACCCGAGAGTTGATTAACTTGATGGAGCGGTTTAAGATTTATTTATTTTAAGATAATAAAGGCCTTCTGAAGTGAAGCGATGCATTTGTGTAAAAAAAAAAAAAAAAAATATATATATATATATATATATATATATCCATATTTAACAAGTTATGAAATAAAATATCTAGCTTCCACCAAACTGCCTTCTGTATTCTACTCACGAAGAAAGTGTAAAACTCTCGCAGTTCAAAACGCTTACGCTACATCCTATGCCTTCGCTATTGAACTTACGCCAGTTTACACTTTCTTTGTAACTTGAATACGGAAGGCGGTCTGGTGGAAGCTAGATATTTTACTTCATCACTAGTTAAATATGGATTTTTTTTTTTTTCACAAACGAATCACTTCGCTTCAGATTAACCCCCTGGAGCCGTGTGGAATATGTTTATGATGGATGGAGACACTTTCTTCAGCTCATACTAGCTGATCCTCGCTCACTGCCATTATAAACCTTGGATGTGTCAGAATATTTATTAATATTTCTCAGATTGTGTTCATCAGAAAGAAGAAAGTCATATACACCTAGGATGGCTTGAGGGTGAGTAAAGCTTGGGGTAATTTTCATTTGAAAGTGAACTAATCCTTTAAGATTTGCTTCTGTAATACAAATTTGTGGAAAATCCTATATTAACTTGCCAAATCTTAACTTAAGACTTAAGATGTTAAGAGTTTCTGTAATAAGCCCTCTGGTCCTCAAATCTTATTAGACAAGAGTAGTTCCAAGAGTTCTGAAACCACCTGGACAGATGGCCATGTCTATCACATCAATATTATATTATATTATATTATATTATATAACCCATAATTGGAAAAAAAAAATGGTTTGTGATTAGTCTATATCAATACTTAAAGGTGCAATATGTAAGATTTTTGCAGTAAAATATCCAAAAACCACTAGGCCAGTGTTATATATTTTGTAGCAGCGCCGGCGACTAAATAAAAATTATATAATAAAAGTTCCGCTGCTCGTGAAGCGTGTGTTGCGCAATCGCTCCAGCGGCCTTGTTCAGCTCCCACACACTCGGTCCTGCTCTGCTTTATACTACAGTAACATTAATAATCGCATCAATGAACATGATTTCTTCCTGAGTCCCATCCCGATTATTTCCACTGGCTGTGAGGGGAAGACCACATGTCCCAAGATTCCACGCTCAAACTTGCCGTCATCAAGCTATGCCTTTGTTTTGAATAGGCCTCTAGCGACCTCTAGCGGACAGAAATCTCACATATTGCACCTTTAAGAGTTGACTATCAGCTGCTGCTGAATTTGACATTTTAAATGTCAGGTAACAGGTTTCAGGATAACATTGAGTGTGTCAACATTTGCTTTTAAATACTTATATGCATTTAAATACATGTGGAAATGCTTTTAATTCCATTTAAGAGTGTTTTGTTGAGATTTAATTGAGTATTGATGATACAGTACTGATATTTTTATTGATAAGTAAAATTTCTCAGTATACTTTTCCACCCCCATACACACATACCTGCAGATGAGTCTCTACTAGCTTGTCTACTTTGTCCAGCTGATGAACTCTGAAGGTTGTGGTTGAGACGGCACCCAGCACCATACTTGCATGAACCCTTCAGGAAGTAACTGCATATGTGCTGATTTCTACACTTGTCCCCAAAACGGCAGTTACCATGATTGTAATGCATACAGACGTTACGCTTGAACACAAAGCATCATAATTGATTAAGATTTATTCATTTATTAAGCTGCAGCTGCATTCACACTCAATAATGTGATTCTTTCAAATCGTTTATTTTTACACCAGGGCTTTTGTTTCTGCTTTCCTTTGAAATATCTTAAGAGATGTACCTTGTCAGATGTTTGTGCAGCTGCTTCAGTGTCAGAGGCAGAATCGGTGGCTGCCTCAGAGTCTGTGTCACTGTCACTGAACTCTGAGCAGCTCTCACTAGATTGATTGCTGCCTTCATCTATGAGGAAAGAAGTGCTCTTTATTGATATGAGAACAATTTGAATCAATAATTCTAAATGAGTTTAGAGAGTTTGACAATAATGATGAAAATTTATGCAACAGAGATATTACCAGGTCACTGGACTGGGGAGTCCGGGGCTAGTTGTCACACAGGGAAGGGCTATATACATTTTTTTTTTTTTTTTTTTTATTCATAATATAAAGTTCAAAAGAACATAATTTACAGTTGTGCTCAAAAGTTTGCATACCCTGGAAGAAATTATGAAATTTTGGCAGTGATTTTAAAAATCTGACTGATCATGCAAAAAACCTACAGGTAACCTCAGAACCTCAGGACCTCAGGAGAAATACAGGCTGCTCTGGAAAAAGACGGTGCAGTTGTTTCATGGAGCTCAAGACGACGATACTTCCATACTTCCAAAATCCATATTTTACCCAAACATGGGTTGAAACAACCAACATGTCATATAAGTGTGCATAAACAGCAGTAGTAAGTTGCAACAAACCGCTTAAGTTAAGAAACCCCTTACATTATACCATCAAAAGGTGGTGAAATTTGATTGATCAACTTTAAAGGAGTTTATTGCAAGTGGCCGCTGCTTCCCATTGTGACAACATGCCTCGTTATGTCTTTAAGGTAAGAGACTTTGACTTTCCAAAATAAACATAGGCTACTGGAAATATTCACTGGAGTAAAACCTGTTACAAGTAGTCTCTACTAGTTTTAGAAAAATAATATTTCAAAAAGAGAATGACGCATTAACCAAGAGAGAGTGTTAACCGAAACCCCAGAGAAGCTAAAATCATCACAGTACTTGAGATTAAAATACTGATGAAAAGTCGTCGAAGTATTGACAGCTTGTTTGATGCAATTTTGTTTATTTGATGTTGGAATATATATGAAACTCACCCGAATCCTCTTGATAGTTCGAAGCCATATTCATAAATGAAACGCCCTCTAGGCCTACCTATTCTTTCAGTTTCATTTTCTCGTAAATATATGTTCGAGTGTACTAAGCAAGCAGACGATATATCTACGTTGTTTTGAAATTAATGAATTATTTCATAAGGGTTTTACGTCAAGTCCACAATAATTTGATAAAAAGTAAAAAAAAAAAAAAAAAAAGAGTCCTTATTATACAGCAATACAGTTAATTTATCTACTTCAAAAAGTCATTATTAAGATCTGGCGCCACCTGAAGGGCAGAAACCGCACACAGCACTCAATACTAACCCTTTGGCAGTGGTTCTAAATTTAAAGGGTTAGTTCACCCAAAAATGAAAATAATGTCATTTATTACCCACCCTCATGCCACTCCACACCCGTAAGACCTTCGTTCATCTTCGGAACGCAAATTAAGATATTTTGTTGAATGGCTCAGTGAGGCCTGCATAGCCAGCAATGACATTTCCTCTCTCAACATCCATTAATGTACTAAAACATATTTAAATCAGTTCATTTGAGTACAGTGGTTCAATATTAATATTATAAAGCGATGAGAATATTTTTGGTGCTCCAAAAAAACCAAAACTTTTATAGTGATGGGCGATTTCAAAACACTGCTTCATGAAGCTTCGGAGCGTTGTGAATCTTTTGTGTCGAATCAGCGGTTCGGAGCAGGGTAATTAAAAGCACACCTGTTTTGTTTCTCCATTTTAATCTCTAGCGTTTACTTCAGCTGCTTGCACATCATTAGTTGCTTGGTAACAGACCTGAGAGTTGATTAACTTGATGGAGCGGTTTAAGATTTCCTAACTACAGATAAGATTAGATTTTGTAAGATAGGATAAGAATCCTAAATCAAGTTAAAGGACTAGTTCACTTTCAAATGAAATTAGCCCAAACTTTACTCACCCTCAAGCCAACTTTCTTCTTTCTGATGAACACAATCGGAGAAATATTAATAAATATCCGCATCCGAGCTTTATAATGGCAGTGAAAGGAACCAACGAATATGAGTTGAATAAAGTGTCTCCATCCACATCCATTCATCATAAACATACTCCACACGGCTCTGGGGTGTTAATAAAGGCCTTCTGAAGTGAAGTGATGCGTTTGTGTAAAAAAAAAAAAAAATCCATATTTAACAAGTTATGAAATAAAATATCTAGCTTCCGCCATACTGCCTTCTGTATTCTACTCACGAAGAAAGTGTAAAACTCTCGCAGTTCAAAAAGCTTACGCTACGTCCTATGCCTTCCCTATTCAACTTACGCCAGTTTACACTTTCTTTGTAACTTGAATACGGAAGGCGGTCTGGTGGAAGCTAGATATTTTACTTCATCACTTGTTAAATATGGATTTTTTTTTTTTTTTTTTCACAAACAAATCACTTCGCTTCAGAAGGCCTTTATTAACCCCCTGGAGCCGTGTGGAATATGTTCATGATGGATGGAGACACTTTCTTCAGCTCATACTCGCTGATCCTCGCTCACTGCCATTATAAACCTTGGATGTGTCAGAATATTTATTAATATTTCTCAGATTGTGTTCATCAGAAAGAAGAAAGTCATATACACCTAGGATGGCTTGAGGGTGAGTAAAGCTTGGGGTAATTTTCATTTTTCAATTTTCCTTTAAGATTTGCTTCTGTAATACAAATTTGTGGAAAATCCTATATTAACTTGCCAGATCTTAACTTAAGACTTAAGATGTTAAGAGTTTCTGTAATAAGCCCTCTGGTCCTCAAATCTTATTAGACAAGAGTAGTTCCAAGAGTTCTGAAACCACCTGGACAGATGGCCATGTCTATCACATCAATATTATATTATATTATATTATATAACCCATAATTGAAAAAAATGGTTTGTGATTAGTCTATATCAATACTTAAAGGTGCAATATGTAAGATTTTTGCAGTAAAACATCCAAAAACCACTAGGCCAGTGTTATATATTTTGTAGCAGCGTCGGCGACTAAATAAAAGTTATATAATAAAAGTTCCGCTGCTCGTGAAGCGTGTGTTGCGCAATCGCTCCAGCGGCCTCGATCAGCTCCCACACACTCGGTCCTGCTCTGCTTCATACTACAGTAACGTTAATAATTGCGTCAATGAACATGATTTCTTCCTGAGTCCCATCCCGATTATTTCCACTGGCTGTGAGGGGAAGACCACATGTCCCAAGATTCCACGCTCAAACTTGCCGTCATCAAGCTACGCCTTTGTTTTGAATAGGCCTCTAGCGACCTCTAGCGGACAGAAATCTTACATATTGCACCTTTAAGAGTTGACTATCAGCTGCTGCTGAATTTGACATTTTAAATGTCAGGATAACATTGAGTGTGTCAACATTTGCTTTTAAATACTTATATGCATTTAAATACATGTGGAAATGCTTTTAATTCCATTTAAGAGTGTTTTGTTGAGATTTAATTGAGTATTGATGATACAGCACTGATATTTTAATTGATAAGTAAAATTTCTCAGTATACTTTTTTACCCCCATACACACATACCTGCAGATGAGTCTCTACTAGCTTGTCTACTTTGTCCAGCTGATGAACTCTGAAGGTTGTGGTTGAGACGGCACCCAGCACCATACTTGCATGAACCCTTCAGGAAGTAACTGCAAATATGCTCATTTCTACACTTGTCCCCAAAATGGCAGTTACCACGACTGTAATGCATACAGACGTTATGCTTGAATACAAAGCATCATAATTGATTAAGATTTATTCATTTATTAAGCTGCAGCTGCATTCACACTCAATAATGTGATTCTTTCAAATCGTTTATTTTTACACCACAAGGGCTTTTGTTTCTGCTTTTCTTTGAAATATCTTAAGAGATGTACCTTGTCAGATGTTTGTGCAGCTGCTTCAGTGTCAGAGGCAGAATCGGTGGCTGCCTCAGAGTCTGTGTCACTGTCACTGAACTCTGAGCAGCTCTCACTAGATTGATTGCTGCCTTCATCTATGAGGAAAGAAGTGCTCTTTATTGATACGAGAACAATTTGAATCAATAATTCTAAATGAGTTTAGAAAGTTTGACAATAATGATAAAAATTTATGCAATAGAGATTTTACCAGGTCACTGGACTGGGGAGTCCGGGGCTAGTTGTCACACAGGGAAGGGCTATATACATTTTTTTTTATTTTTTTTTTATTCATAATATAAAGTTCAAAAGAACTTAATTTACAGTTGTGCTCAAAAGTTTGCATACCCTGGAAGAAATTATGAAATTTTGGCAGTGATTTTAAAAATCTGACTGATCATGCAAAAAACCTACAGGTAACCTCAGGACCTCAGGACTTAATTATTAAACAATTAAACATACATTAATATAAACACAAGCATGTAAAATATAAGTAATTGTACTTAATTATTGTATGCTTAAATATACAACAGACCTCAAATGTATATCAGTTTTGTTCATTCCAGTGTTGTTACTGTTAACTACAACTAGTACTATTTAATTTTCTTATTGTTATGATTAATTGAAATAAACAAAATAATAAATAGAATATATTAATTTAAAAACAAAAAAAAAAAGCTTAAATAAAAATTAGAAATAAAATAAGTTTAAGCTAAAGAAGTACCATTTCTAAAACTAAAACTGAAATACAATACAATAAAATAAAATAAAAATAAATGAATTTAATAATAATAAAAAATAATAATAAAACAACAAAAGCAGATAGCAAAATTATGCCAAAATTTAAACTAAAACTGGAACTAACTGAAAATCTTATCTTATCTTATCTGGGGGCATATTACAGAAAGATCCTTTAGAATCCTCTCTAAACAGTTTGGCAACCATCTCACCATTTCAGTTTTTTTTTTTTTTTTTTTTTTTTTTTAGCGCTTTTTACAATACAGATTGTGTCAAAGCAGCTTAACATTGATAACTGGTATATAATTTAGGCTGCACAGCAGCTCTTAAAGAATAGTGTCAATGTCGGCAGATCAAAGCACTGTTGAATATCAAATGTCAAGTGTCCCCAACTAAGCAAGCCAAAGGCGACAGCGGCAAGGAACCCAAACTCCAACAGGTGACATCAGATGGCAAACAGGTGGCAAATAGACTTCTGTGTTAAAATGGAGAAAAAAACCTTGGGAGAAACCAGGCTTAGTCGGGGGGCCAGTTCTCCTCTGGCGAACAGTGCTTTGTTACGATTCAGGTTGCTATCTTATGTCTGATAGGATCGCAACATTCAAAGTATTTATTCCAGTTCAGTCCAGTTGAGGATCGAGTTGAGTTAGAACCTCCTTTAGGACAAAAGCTATTACAGAATGACATTTCTTAAGTGCATTATCTTATCTTAACTACGGATAGGAAAAGGGTATTACAGAAGCATCCTAACTCGACAATAATCCTAAAAACTTTAGGACAACCCCACTGGTGTCCTAACTTCAAAATTATTTGAATGCCAACTGTAAAAATCGCATAACAATAGCTGTCTGAGAATGGCGTTACATTTATTAATGATACAAAATGAAGAACAGCGATGTTTGATGGTGGAAAGACTTTTTAAACACCCAAACGATGTGCTCCACTTTGATGACAAAACACTGATAAATAGTTACAGACTCAGAGGAAGTATAGTGATAGGCTTTGCCATTTCTATCAAGCATATCAAAGCGTATCTTCTCTTTCTGCAGCACTTAATTAAAAGCACACCAGTTTTGTTTCTCCATTTTAATCTCTAGCGTTTACTTCAGCTGCTTGCACATCATTGGTTGCTTGGTAATGGACCTGATAGTTGATTAACTTGATGGAGCGGTTTAAGATTTCTAAACTACAGATAAGATTAGATTTTGTAAGATAGGATAAGAATCCTAAATCAAGTTAAAGGACTAGTTCACTTTCAAATGAAATTAGCCCAAGCTTTACTCACCCTCAAGCCAACCAAGGTGTATATGACTTTCTTCTTTCTGATGAACACAATCGGAGAAATATTAATAAATATCCGCATCCGAGCTTTATAATGGCAGTGAAAGGAACCAACAAATATGAGTTGAATAAAGTGTCTCCATCCACATCCATTCATCATGAACATACTCCACACGGCTCTGGGGGGTTAATAAAGGCCTTCTGAAGTGAAGTGATGCGTTTGTGTAAAAAAAAAAAAAAAATCCATATTTAACAAGTTATGAAAAAAAATATCTAGCTTCCGCCATACTGCCTTCTGTATTCTACTCACAAAGAAAGTGTAAAACTCTCGCAGTTCAAAACGCTTACGCTACATCCTATGCCTTCGCTACTGAACTTACGCCAGTTTACACTTTCTTTGTAACTTGAATACGGAAGGCGGTCTGGTGGAAGCTAGATATTTTACTTCATCACTTGTTAAATATGGATTTTTTTTTTTTTTTTTTTCACAAACGAATCACTTCGCTTCAGAAGGCCTTTATTAACCCCCTGGAGCCGTGTGGAATATGTTTATGATGGATGGAGACACTTTCTTCAGCTCATACTTGCTGATCCTCGCTCACTGCCATTATAAACCTTGGATGTGTCAGAATATTTATTAATATTTCTCAGATTGTGTTCATCAGAAAGAAGAAAGTCATATACACCTAGGATGGCTTGAGGGTGAGTAAAGCTTGGGGTAATTTTCATTTGAAAGTGAACTAATCCTTTAAGATTTGCTTCTGTAATACAAATTTGTGGAAAATCCTATATTAACTTGCCAGATCTTAACTTAAGACTTAAGATGTTAAGAGTTTCTGTAATAAGCCCTCTGGTCCTCAAATCTTATTAGACAAGAGTAGTTCCAAGAGTTCTGAAACCACCTGGACAGATGGCCATGTCTATCACATCAATATTATATTATATTATATTATATAACCCATAATTGGAAAAAATGGTTTGTGATTAGTCTATATCAATACTTAAAGGTGCAATATGTAAGATTTTTGCAGTAAAATATCCAAAAACCACTAGGCCAGTGTTATATATTTTGTAGCAGCGCCGGCGACTAAATAAAAGTTATATAATAAAAGTTCCGCTGCTCGTGAAGCGTGTGTTGCGCAATCGCTCCAGCGGCCTCGATCAGCTCCCACACACTCGGTCCTGCTCTGCTTCATACTACAGTAACGTTAATAATTGCGTCAATGAACATGATTTCTTCCTGAGTCCCATCCCGATTATTTCCACTGGCTGTGAGGGGAAGACCACATGTCCCAAGATTCCACGCTCAAACTTGCCGTCATCAAGCTACGCCTTTGTTTTGAATAGGCCTCTAGCGACCTCTAGCGGACAGAAATCTTACATATTGCACCTTTAAGAGTTGACTATCAGCTGCTGCTGAATTTGACATTTTAAATGTCAGGATAACATTGAGTGTGTCAACATTTGCTTTTAAATACTTATATGCATTTAAATACATGTGGAAATGCTTTTAATTCCATTTAAGAGTGTTTTGTTGAGATTTAATTGAGTATTGATGATACAGCACTGATATTTTAATTGATAAGTAAAACTTCTCAGTATACTTTTTTACCCCCATACACACATACCTGCAGATGAGTCTCTACTAGCTTGTCTACTTTGTCCAGCTGATGAACTCTGAAGGTTGTGGTTGAGACGGCACCCAGCACCATACTTGCATGAACCCTTCAGGAAGTAACTGCAAATGTGCTCATTTCTACACTTGTCCCCAAAATGGCAGTTACCACGACTGTAATGCATACAGACGTTATGCTTGAATACAAAGCATCATAATTGATTAAGATTTATTCATTTATTAAGCTGCAGCTGCATTCACACTCAATAATGTGATTCTTTCAAATCGTTTATTTTTACACCACAAGGGCTTTTGTTTCTGCTTTTCTTTGAAATATCTTAAGAGATGTACCTTGTCAGATGTTTGTGCAGCTGCTTCAGTGTCAGAGGCAGAATCGGTGGCTGCCTCAGAGTCTGTGTCACTGTCACTGAACTCTGAGCAGCTCTCACTAGATTGATTGCTGCCTTCATCTATGAGGAAAGAAGTGCTCTTTATTGATACGAGAACAATTTGAATCAATAATTCTAAATGAGTTTAGAAAGTTTGACAATAATGATAAAAATTTATGCAATAGAGATTTTACCAGGTCACTGGACTGGGGAGTCCGGGGCTAGTTGTCACACAGGGAAGGGCTATATACATTTTTTTTTATTTTTTTTTTTATTCATAATATAAAGTTCAAAAGAACTTAATTTACAGTTGTGCTCAAAAGTTTGCATACCCTGGAAGAAATTATGAAATTTTGGCAGTGATTTTAAAAATCTGACTGATCATGCAAAAAACCTACAGGTAACCTCAGGACCTCAGGACTTAATTATTAAACAATTAAACATACATTAATATAAACACAAGCATGTAAAATATAAGTAATTGTACTTAATTATTGTATGCTTAAATATACAACAGACCTCAAATGTATATCAGTTTTGTTCATTCCAGTGTTGTTACTGTTAACTACAACTAGTACTATTTAATTTTCTTATTGTTATGATTAATTGAAATAAACAAAATAATAAATAGAATATATTAATTTAAAAACAAAAAAAAAAGCTTAAATAAAAATTAGAAATAAAATAAGTTTAAGCTAAAGAAGTACCATTTCTAAAACTAAAACTGAAATACAATACAATAAAATAAAATAAAAATAAATGAATTTAATAATAATAAAAAATAATAATAAAACAACAAAAGCAGATAGCAAAATTATGCCAAAATTTAAACTAAAACTGGAACTAACTGAAAATCTTATCTTATCTTATCTGGGGGCATATTACAGAAAGATCCTTTAGAATCCTCTCTAAACTGTTTGGCAACCATCTCACCATTTCAGTTTTTTTTTTTTTTTTTTTTTTTTTTTAGCGCTTTTTACAATACAGATTGTGTCAAAGCAGCTTAACATTGATAACTGGTATATAATTTAGGCTGCACAGCAGCTCTTAAAGAATAGTGTCAATGTCGGCAGATCAAAGCACTGTTGAATATCAAATGTCAAGTGTCCCCAACTAAGCAAGCCAAAGGCGACAGCGGCAAGGAACCCAAACTCCAACAGGTGACATCAGATGGCAAACAGGTGGCAAATAGACTTCTGTGTTAAAATGGAGAAAAAAACCTTGGGAGAAACCAGGCTTAGTCGGGGGGCCAGTTCTCCTCTGGCGAACAGTGCTTTGTTACGATTCAGGTTGCTATCTTATGTCTGATAGGATCGCAACATTCAAAGTATTTATTCCAGTTCAGTCCAGTTGAGGATCGAGTTGAGTTAGAACCTCCTTTAGGACAAAAGCTATTACAGAATGACATTTCTTAAGTGCATTATCTTATCTTAACTACAGATAGGAAAAGGGTATTACAGAAGCATCCTAACTCGACAATAATCCTAAAAACTTTAGGACAACCCCACTGGTGTCCTAACTTCAAAATTATTTGAATGCCAACTGTAAAAATCGCAGAACAATAGCTGTCTGAGAATGGCGTTACATTTATTAATGATACAAAATGAAGAACAGCGATGTTTGATGGTGGAAAGACTTTTTAAACACCCAAACGATGTGCTCCACTTTGATGACAAAACACTGATAAATAGTTACAGACTCAGAGGAAGTATAGTGATAGGCTTTGCCATTTCTATCAAGCATATCAAAGCGTATCTTCTCTTTCTGCAGCACTTAATTAAAAGCACACCAGTTTTGTTTCTCCATTTTAATCTCTAGCGTTTACTTCAGCTGCTTGCACATCATTGGTTGCTTGGTAACGGACCTGATAGTTGATTAACTTGATGGAGCGGTTTAAGATTTCTAAACTACAGATAAGATTAGATTTTGTAAGATAGGATAAGAATCCTAAATCAAGTTAAAGGACTAGTTCACTTTCAAATGAAATTAGCCCAAGCTTTACTCACCCTCAAGCCAACCAAGGTGTATATGACTTTCTTCTTTCTGATGAACACAATCGGAGAAATATTAATAAATATCCGCATCCGAGCTTTATAATGGCAGTGAAAGGAACCAACAAATATGAGTTGAATAAAGTGTCTCCATCCACATCCATTCATCATAAACATACTCCACACGGCTCTGGGGGGTTAATAAAGGCCTTCTGAAGTGAAGTGATGCGTTTGTGTAAAAAAAAAAAAAAAATCCATATTTAACAAGTTATGAAAAAAAATATCTAGCTTCCGCCATACTGCCTTCTGTATTCTACTCACAAAGAAAGTGTAAAACTCTCGCAGTTCAAAACGCTTACGCTACATCCTATGCCTTCGCTACTGAACTTACGCCAGTTTACACTTTCTTTGTAACTTGAATACGGAAGGCGGTCTGGTGGAAGCTAGATATTTTACTTCATCACTTGTTAAATATGGATTTTTTTTTTTTTTTTTTTTCACAAACAAATCACTTCGCTTCAGAAGGCCTTTATTAACCCCCTGGAGCCGTGTGGAATATGTTTATGATGGATGGAGACACTTTCTTCAGCTCATACTTGCTGATCCTCGCTCACTGCCATTATAAACCTTGGATGTGTCAGAATATTTATTAATATTTCTCAGATTGTGTTCATCAGAAAGAAGAAAGTCATATACACCTAGGATGGCTTGAGGGTGAGTAAAGCTTGGGGTAATTTTCATTTTTCAATTTTCCTTTAAGATTTGCTTCTGTAATACAAATTTGTGGAAAATCCTATATTAACTTGCCAGATCTTAACTTAAGACTTAAGATGTTAAGAGTTTCTGTAATAAGCCCTCTGGTCCTCAAATCTTATTAGACAAGAGTAGTTCCAAGAGTTCTGAAACCACCTGGACAGATGGCCATGTCTATCACATCAATATTATATTATATTATATTATATAACCCATAATTGGAAAAAATGGTTTGTGATTAGTCTATATCAATACTTAAAGGTGCAATATGTAAGATTTTTGCAGTAAAATATCCAAAAACCACTAGGCCAGTGTTATATATTTTGTAGCAGCGCCGGTGACTAAATAAAAGTTATATAATAAAAGTTCCGCTGCTCGTGAAGCGTGTGTTGCGCAATCGCTCCAGCGGCCTCGATCAGCTCCCACACACTCGGTCCTGCTCTGCTTCATACTACAGTAACGTTAATAATCGCATCAATGAACATGATTTCTTCCTGAGTCCCATCCCGATTATTTCCACTGGCTGTGAGGGGAAGACCACATGTCCCAAGATTCCACGCTCAAACTTGCCGTCATCAAGCTACGCCTTTGTTTTGAATAGGCCTCTAGCGACCTCTAGCGGACAGAAATCTTACATATTGCACCTTTAAGAGTTGACTATCAGCTGCTGCTGAATTTGACATTTTAAATGTCAGGTAACAGGTTTCAGGATAACATTGAGTGTGTCAACATTTGCTTTTAAATACTTGTGGAAATGCTTTTAATTCCATTTAAGAGTGTTTTGTTGAGATTTAATTGAGTATTGATGATACAGTACTGATATTTTAATTGATAAGTAAAATTTCTCAGTATACTTTTCCACCCCCATACACACATACCTGCAGATGAGTCTCTGCTAGCTTGTCTACTTTGTCCAGCTGATGAACTCTGAAGGTTGTGGTTGAGACGGCACCCAGCACCATACTTGCATGAACCCTTCAGGAAGTATCTGCAAATGTGCTCATTTCTACACTTGTCCCCAAAATGGCAGTTACCACGACTGTAATGCATACAGACGTTATGCTTGAATACAAAGCATCATAATTGATTAAGATTTATTCATTTATTAAGCTGCAGCTGCATTCACACTCAATAATGTGATTCTTTCAAATCGTTTATTTTTACACCACAAGGGCTTTTGTTTCTGCTTTCCTTTGAAATATCTTAAGAGATGTACCTTGTCAGATGTTTGTGCAGCTGCTTCAGTGTCGGAGGCAGAATCGGTGGCTGCCTCAGAGTCTGTGTCACTGTCACTGAACTCTGAGCAGCTCTCACTAGATTGATTGCTGCCTTCATCTATGAGGAAAGAAGTGCTCTTTATTGATACGAGAACAATTTGAATCAATAATACTAAATGAGTTTAGAAAGTTTGACAATAATGATAAAAATGTATGCAATAGAGATTTTACCAGGTCACTGGACTGGGGAGTCCGGGGCTAGTTGTCACACAGGGAAGGGCTATATACATTTTTTTTTTTTTTTTTCATAATATAAAGTTCAAAAGAACATAATTTACAGTTGTGCTCAAAAGTTTGCATACCCTGGAAGAAATTATGAAATTTTGGCAGTGATTTTAAAAATCTGACTGATCATGCAAAAAACCTACAGGTAACCTCAGGACCTCAGGAGAAATACAGGCTGCTCTGGAAAAAGACGGTGCAGTTGTTTCATGGAGCTCAAGACAACGATACTTCCATACTTCCAAAATCCATAGTTTACCCAAACATGGGTTGAAACAACCAACTATAGTTCATATCGTCTATTATGTCATATAAATGTGCATAAACAACAGTAGTAAGTAGGTGAGAGACTTTGACTTTCCAAAATAAACAAAGGCTACTGGAAATATTCACTGGAGTAAAACCTGTTACAAGTAGTCTCTACTAGTTTTAGAAAAATAATATTTCAAAAAGAGAATGACGCATTAACCTAGAGAGAGTGTTAACCGAAACCCCAGAGAAGCTAAAATCATCACAGTACTTGAGATTAAAATACTGATGAAAAGTCGTTGAAGTATTGACAGCTTGTTTGATGCAATTTTGTTTATTTGATGTTGGAATATATATGAAACTCACCCGAATCCTCTTGATAGTTAGAAGCCATATTCATAAATGAAACGCCCTATAGGCCTACCTATTCTTTCAGTTTCATTTTCTCGTAAATATATGTTCGAGTGTACTAAGCAAGCAGGCGATATATCTATGTTGTTTTGAAATTAATACATTATTTCATAAGGGTTTCACGTAAAGTCCACAATAATTTGATAAAAAGAAGTAAAAAAAAAAAAAAAAAAAAAAGAGTCCTTATTATACAGCAATACAGTTAATTTATCTACTTCAAAAAGTCATTATTAAGATCTGGCGCCACCTGAAGGCCAGAAACCGCACCCAGCACTCAATACTAACCCTTTGGCAGTGGTTCTAAATTTAAAGGGTTAGTTCACCCAAAAATGAAAATAATGTCATTTATTACTCACCCTCATGCCACTCCACACCCGTAAGACCTTCGTTCATCTTCGGAACGCAAATTAAGATATTTTGTTGAATGGCTCAGTGAGGCCTGCATAGCCAGCAATGACATTTCCTCTCTCAACATCCATTAATGTACTAAAAACATATTTAAATCAGTTCATGTGAGTACAGTGGTTCAATATTAATATTATAAAGCGATGAGAATATTTTTGGTGCTCCAAAAAAAACAAAACTTTTATAGTGATGGGCGATTTCAAAACACTGCTTCATGAAGCTTCGGAGCGTTATGAATCTTTTGTGTCGAATCAGCGGTTCGGAGCAGGGTTGCCAGGTTTTCACAACAAAACTCGCCCAATTACTCCTCAAAACTAGCCCAATCACATTTCAGGGGGGTCTCACGGTAAAAATCGCGGCAACAGTGTAAAAATAGGCCAATTCCACTGGAAAACCGCGGACTTGGCAACACTGGTTCGGAGCGCCAAAGTCACATGATTTCAGCAGTTTGGCGGTTTGACACGCGATCCGAATCATGATTCGACACAAAAGATTCATAACGCTCCGAAGCTTCATGAAGCAGTGTTTTGAAATCGCCCATCACTATATAAGTCATTATTTTGTTTTTTTTTGGCGCACCAGAAATATATTCTCGTTGCTTTATAATATTAATATGGAACCACTGTACTCACATGAACTGATTTAAATATGTTTTTAGTACATTTATGGATCTTGAGAGAGGAAATGTCATTGCTGGCTATGCAGGCCTCACTGAGCCATCGGATTTCAACAAAAATATCTTAATTTGTGTTCCAAAGATAAACGAAGGCCTTAAGGGGGTAGAACGACATGAGGGTGAGTAATAAATTACATTATTTTCATTTTTGGGTTAACTAACCCTTTAACTCTCTTTTCTGAAACTAGAAAAACAGTTCTATGGTCACATTAACAAATGTGTGTTTGAAATGAATGGGAATGTCCATTTAAAAAAATGTTTTAAAACATGAATAACATTTCTGTAAAGCAAAATACAAATACTGAAAGAATAAAAGAAATACATACAGGTGCTGGTCATATAATTAGAATATCATCAAAAAGTTGATTTATTTCACTAATTCCATTCAAAAAGTGAAACTTGTATATTATATTCATTCATTACACACAGACTGATATATTTCAAATGTTTATTTATTTTAATTTTGATGATTATAACTGACAACTAAGGAAAATCCCAAATTCAGTATCTCAGAAAATTAGAATATTACTTAAGACCAATACAAAGAAAGGATTTTTAGAAATCTTGGCCAGCTGAAAAGTATGAACATGAAAAGTATGAGCATGTACAGCACTCAATACTTAGTTGGGGCTCCTTTTGCCTGAATTACTGCAGCAATGCGGCGTGGCATGGAGTCGATCAGTCTGTGGCACTGCTCAGGCATTATAAGAGCCCATGTTGCTCTGATAGTGGCCTTCAGCTCTTCTGCATTGTTGGGTCTGGCATATCGCATCTTCCTCTTTACAATACCCCATAGATTTTCTATGGGGTTAAGGTCAGGCGAGTTTGCTGGCCAATTAAGAACAGGGATACCATGGTCCTTAAACCAGGTACTAGTTGCTTTAGCACTGTGTGCAGGTGCCAAGTCCTGTTGGAAAATGAAATCTGCATCTCCCAAGTTGGTCAGCAGCAGGAAGCATGAAGTGCTCTAAAACTTCCTGGTATACGGCTGCGTTGACCTTGGACCTCAGAAAACACAGTGGACCAACACCAGCAGATGACACGGCACCCCAAACCATCACTGACTGTGGAAACTTTACACTGGACCTCAAGCAACGTGGATTGTGTGCCTCTCCTCTCTTCCTCCAGACTCTGGGACCCTGATTTCCAAAGGAAATGCAAAATTTACTTTCATCAGAGAACATAACTTTGGACCACTCAGCAGCAGTCCAGTCCTTTTTGTCTTTAGCCCAGGCGAGACGCTTCTGATGCTGCCTGTTGTTCAAGAGTGGCTTGACACAAGGAATGCGACAGCTGAAACCCATGTCTTGCATACGTCTGTGCATAGTGGTTCTTGAAGCACTGACTCCAGCTGCAGTCCACTCTTTGTGAATCTCCCCCACATTTTTGAATGGGTTTTGTTTCACAATCCTCTCCAGGGTGCGGTTATCCCTATTGCTTGTACACTTTTTTCTACCACATCTTTTCCTTCCCTTTGCCTCTCTATTAATGTGCTTGGACACAGAGCTCTGTGAACAGCCAGCCTCTTTTGCAATGACCTTTTGTGTCTTGCCCTCCTTGTGCAAGGTGTCAGTGGTCATCTTTTGGACAACTGTCAAGTCAGCAGTCTTCCCCATGATTGTGTAGCCTACAGAACTACACTGAGAGACCATTTAAAGGCCTTTGCAGTTGTTTTGAGCTAATTAGCTGATTAGAGTGTGGCACCAGTTGTCTTCAATATTGAACCTTTTCACAATATTCTAATTTTCTGAGATACTGAATTTGGGATTTTCCTTAGTTGTCAGTTATAATCATCAAAATTAAAATAAATAAACATTTGAAATATATCAGTCTGTGTGTAATGAATGAATATAATATACAAGTTTCACTTTTTGAATGGAATTAGTGAAATAAATCAACTTTTTGATGATATTCTAATTATATGACCAGCACCTGTATACAATGGTTCAATGACAGTTTAATTGATATACTCACAGAGGGGCTTCTATAATCAAAAATCCATGAGAGGTATGTATTATATTACATTAGTTTGCACACTGTTCAAGATTACAAGATCAGTGACTGCATTTTTATATTGTGTTGCATATGTCTTATGCAGAATATACTAATGAGTATGACAACTCCCAAAAAAGGCATGCATTTTTTATAAATAATATTGTATGAATATAAATTTATAAATATATCAGATGTGAATGAATTCACTACAAATTTAGAATTTTGTAGAGCATAATTTCAGTGGTTCTGTGACACGCAGTTTTGTTTGGAAAACTATGTTAATCAACAGAGCAAAATTAGACAAAGTGACTGGGAATACTGTGTATGAAAAAGTTTATTTAATAATAAATTATCATTAATAATTAATACGACTCTCGTGGTGGTTATAAAATATGTAACCACAAAACTGTCGATGTAATTCTTCAACTGACCACTAGATGACAGCAGTTGTAACAGTAAAACTAAAACTCCGTATCAAATGACAAGCGTACATTCAAACCATGTTGCTTTTCTCACTTTTTATTGGAAGATGTTTTGAACAGAACTTGGGTGTATCGTGTAAAGGAGGCAAGGACTTTTCTGATAGGAACAGCTAGAACACAGTATGTTTTGCACTTTGTTGACACACTTTAGCATTTAGAACGAAAGTTTTCATGTCTGTTGGCTTTGAAGTCATATGAAGTAAATCTAATCTAATGTCTGGGTCCTGAAGCAAAACCAGTTTAGATCATCTTATTTTATGTTCTGTCTCAGGACATGCTGTCAGTTTATAAAAGCACTGACCTGTTATTATGAAGGTAAATTAAAAGCACTATTGAGCTATTTACTTCAGTAATACAATCTTTAAGTGCTTTTCGGTGTATGGAAAAGTGTAGGATGAGATGATGATAGCAAGGACCTGCCATTAAATTTCACTTAAAATGTCTAATTTCACATGATGGCATGAAAAAGTTTTTGCCCCCTTCATGATATTCCCAATTTTTTGGCTATTTGAAAAAACTAAATGGTCACACTTTTAAACAAACCAAACACATTACTGAACATGATTACAGACACAATGTAATATTTTAATATTTAATTAGTTATATCACTGCTTTGAAAAAGAAGTCTCCTAATATATATATATATATATATATATATATATATATATATATATATATATGTATATATATAAAAAAGCAAGGCTCACTTCAAATTATAGGTGTTCAGTTGTTGTTGCTAAGTGTTATGCAAACAGATATGTATGATGAAGAGTGAAAGTGTGGATGTTTAGAGCTGTACAGCAATGATTTACAAAGCCTAAGTAACTTTCTTGGCTTCAATCTGCACATATACAATATTCTGAAATCTGATGCTAGGCCTTCATTTTCTCTTCCTCATGATTTCAGTGTGATACACAGATAATGCGAATAATCATTTTCCTTAGTATATCTTTAGTAATCTTTGACTTGTTTTTCCTTTAAAAATATTACCAAATTTGAATCGGTTACAGTTGAACTCCATACTCTTAAGCAGGATGTGGTTTTGCAAAACACTGTGTCAGACAGCAATGCTGAAAAAAAGTGCAATGCTCACACAGTAACAAAAGCTTTTACATTTGATCCAGCATGGCTTTTTGAGTCACAAAAAACACATTAGATTAATGTCTGATTTATTAATGAATCGGTTGTTTAAATTTTATCTTTTTGATTAAAGGGTTAGTTCACCCAAAAATGAAATTTCTGTCATTTATTACTCACCCTCATGTCGTTCCACACCTGTAAGACCTTTGTTCATCTTCGGAACACCAATTAAGATTTTTTTGATGAAATCCGAGAGTTTTTTTAAAATTTTTTATCTCCTATAGAAAGAAACATAATTACCGTCATTCAAGGTCCAGAAAAGAAGTAAAAACATTGTTCAAATTGTCCAGGTGGCTACAGTGGTTCAACTTTAATGTTATGAAGCATCGAGAATACTTTTTGTGTGGAAAAACAAAATAAAAATAACTACTTTATTCAACGAAATCTTCTCTCCCCTGTCTTTCTGAAACGTTGTTGACGTCCAGCGCTTCCAGGTTTTACGTTAGAATGCCGACTCAGTGCTTTCTATGGGAGATAAAAATTTGTGTTCTGAGGTCTTACAAGTGTGGAACGACATCAGGGTGAGTAATTAATGACAGAAATTTCATTTTTGGGTGAACTAACCCTTTAAACCAGTCTAAATGATTCATTCAGAAAATGGATTCATTTTGTTTTTGAGTTCAGTTCACTGACAGTCCAAAAACTGTGAGGATGCCTCCTATTGAAGAGACACTTGTGGTGATGCATCCTCTTTGATGGGTTCACCCTGCCGTCTAAGGCCCTGTTATATGCATTTGGTCAACCACAAACCTTTGAACAGTCGGGTAATTTCAGACTTAAAGGGGTCATAAATTGAGAAATCAAATTGAGAAATCCCTTGAGCTTTTGATATATAAGAGGTCATCGTACTATAAGAATATCCTAGAAGATTATCAAAACTGAAAACTTCCTTGTTAAGGCAGGAACACACCAAGCTGACGCCAACAAACTAGTGGCGACGAAAGCAGACTGTGGGGTTGGATCACATCTGCAGCGTCTGGGTCCAAAGTTGCCCTGACACACCAAACCAACGCTCGACACCCGACAGCCAAGTAGCACGTCTGTTGAAATGCCTTTCTGTACCAGCAGGTGGCAGTAGCTAAACACACAGTCAGAATGATCAGATGGCCCGATTTGACTGACGAGCTCTGACGAATCGGCTGGAAAAAAGCAGACGAGGACCAACTTCAGCCGACGATGCGGAACACACTGAGAAAACTTATTCGACTGACGAATAAAAATGATGGCCGACCGTCGGCTTGGTGTGTTCCTGCCTTTAGTCCAGTAAAAGCTTTTATTGACATGAGGCCCATTAAACGACTGATAGGTGAACCCCCGCCTTCGCAGAAGAAATCAACACCTATTGATCATTGCAACGTTAGCCTCGCCCACTGGCGTGTTAGTGAAATGAGGAGGAGAGAAGAGCAATACAGGACTAAAAATAACCAAAGGATCCTAATGGTGGGAATATGGTTATTTATTCACAACAATGTGAATGTCCCAGTTGATTCGCGATTTCACTGGTAAATCAATCGCATTTCCGCGCTTCTCTTGCTTCTCTTAGTAGGATGAAAATAATTGATTAAATTATATAAAGAAAGCGTTCAAAGAGCGCTCCTTTTGCAGTCGCTGGAGCTGTCAATCAAACAGCGTGCGCTGGAGCTGTCAATCAAACTGCACAAGTTTATCAGTGACTGAGTTCTGGATACGCTCCAAAACTCCCGTTTTATTCAATGAATCTCACGAGATCACTGCTTTCATGCGTTCAACAATATGTCTGTGATTGGCTACAATCAGGGTTGGGCAAAAATGCATCAAAATGTATTTTAAAATAAAATACCAAATACCTTAATTTTAAGTGTATCAAAATAAACTACAAAACTGTATTCATAGCAACTAGTTTCTAACTAATTAATAATTTGATTGTTAATCATAAATATAGGGGACTGCTGATCGGTATAATAGTTTTCAAGAACATTATGTAAATTAGTAAACTATTTAGCCTATAGGCTACTAAAACGAACACCAAAACTTAACATCTGTTCTGAACTCAACAAGTCTGGGCGAACTACTGAGTAGGCACCAATCAGAGGCCATCATGTAGACTTCTTACAAAGTATTTTAAAACTACAAAAATACAAAACACTAAAGTATTTTGATACAAAATACAAAGCCATTTTCATCAACCCTATCAAATACAAATTACAAAATACTATTTTGTATTTGAAATACATGTATCATAAATACTGCCCATCCCTGGCTACAATGTTCATCACTGCAACCTTTCATGCCACGATCTAAATATAATGCCATAGATCTAAATGTAACGCAGCACTTTTCACAATTAGTTAACCTTGAGAGCTGTAATAGTAAAAATGTGCTAAATGTTTTCAAGAGAGTAAATGGAAAGATGTTAGCCAATCACAGCAGTAGACTTTAATACTGAAGTCTCACAGCAGACACGCCCCTTAAAACAGCGCATTCAAATAAGAGGGCTAAAATCAGAGTAGGAAAAATGCCTTTTATTTCTAAATTATGATGATTTTTGATGTAAAAAGTATACTAACATTATAAGTCCACCACAGGAAACATTATAAAACAATAAAACAACACAGTTCATGACCCCTTTAAATTTCAGTTCTGATTTTTTTTCCTCATACAAAGTTGTCATTATGACTTGTGCAAGTCATAGGATAACTTTGTATTTTTTTTGTAATAGTTTGTGCAAAAAAAAAAAACTTTTCTCAACAATTCCTTTCTGTAGTGCATATTATATATTGAGTTTTGAGACTAATGAATGACATAAATCAGAGAAATAATTCATAGAATGGATAATGTTTCTGCCTTTAAGAGTTCAGTGACCATATAATCTTTAAGTGGTAAAGGGCTAAATGTATTTGGCTCCAGGATAAGGCTTTACTTGTCCTTTATTTTTACCCCCACATGGGACTACTTAATAGATGAAAATAGTTTTATGGCAGGATTTCCTAAAGAAGTATAGATGGAAATGTGGAGGTGGAAGGATGTCTCTAGCGTGAAGTATTGATTGACAAAGAAAACAGTTAAATTTAAATTAAATAATATTTCTCAAAAACTTATTTTAAAGACCTTTTGAACAATAATATAATATAATATAATATAATACTTATGTAATTTAATTTATTAATAATTTTATCGTAATTTAAATTGTTTAAAAATGCTTATATAATTTATTAGTCATATAGAAATAAAGTTATAATAAAATAAAACTAACTGAACATGTCTAAATGTATCTGGTTGTTGAAACCACATATGTAAATTTTACTCCTCCCAAAAATGCTAAAAAACAAAAAAAAACAAACACGTGTGAGAGTGTGTTACAGGCTAAACAAAATTGTGTGTTATAGGCTTTTTATGTTTATTTATTTTTTTATTTTATTTTTTTTTACAAGACAAATATAAGACATTGTAATACATATCAGAGCATATAAAACAAAGAGTAACAACAATCACTAAAATACAAAATGAAAATAAAAAGAACTACAACAATAATAATAATTAAAAATAGAAAAATAATGGGATAAAAAGTGCTACATATTATTAGGGCAGTTACATGAATTTGAAAAGCTTTAAAATTTGTATTGTTTTTATAAGATTTTTGTTTTGTGATCTCATGTTTGAGAGAGTTTCAAAATATATTGTGAGATCGGTGTTATAAAAGGTAATATATGAGGGTTTCTTTTGAGTTATTTTTGTCTTATGACTATAAAACGTTGCCAAAATAATTAAAAGATTAATAACATCATTTTGTTTTTGAGAAAAATAGGGGTTTTGAAAACAAAGTAAAATGTCATGGGGTTCTAAATTAAGAGTTCTGTTTAATTTTTTTGTCATGTCTATATTGAAGTCAGTCCAAAAATGTATGGAAGCCCGTTTCCGCCACTAAATAAAAAATAAAAACAGTAATTGCGACTTTTTATCTCAGAATTCGGACTTTTTTTCTCACAATTGCGAGTTAAAAAATCGCAATTACTGTTTTTATTTTTTTATTTAGTGGCGTAAACGGGCTTCCGTAAAAAAGAGATAGAAAAAGGGCAATAAAGAAATAAATGTTCAATATCTTCAAATGATGTGTTGCAAAAAGTACATTTATCACAGACAGTATGGATATATCTACTAATGGCTGTATTTACAGGATAACATATAGGCTAAACAACTGTCATTGCCAGATATGACTGTGCAACTGCAACATGCATCGCCACAGATGATGTTGCAAATGCTCTACACACAATCATCTTCATTAAAAGTAGTGAGACTAAATGCTCTTAACAGTGCTGTTGCAGTGCTCTCTCCTATTGCGCTCTTTGATTTTGAAATTAGCTGATGATCAATAAAATGCAGCTCATTGTTGCTTCTGGTGACATGAACTTCATTAAATCTGTATATTGCGTGTGAATTGAAGATCGGATTTATATCCATTTCGCGGAGACACATTTATATTGGAATCGTTTTGATAAATCAGATAGCTATCTGATAAGTAAAAATGCATGAAGTGACCAAGTGTAAACAACATATTGTGTTTTTGATTCTGTTTTCCCTGTTCCTTTTTGGTTGTGTTCCCTGTCAGTGTGAGTTGACCTAGTTTTCCTGGTGTGTGACAGTTTGTTCCCTTAGTTACTGATTATCGCCACCTGTGTAATTGAGTTCTCTTGTTACTTTCTGTGTATTTATACCCCTGGTTCTGTTCAGTTCTCTGTTGGTTCTTGTTAACGTATGGTGTCATTTTTGTTCCTGAGATTACTCTAGGGTTTATTCTGAGTTTGTAAAGTTTAATAAAGCCTGTTATTGTTAGCTCCTTCATCTTTGTCATGCGCTGCTTCCACACAATACGTGACAAAAATATTTTTAAAAATGAAGAATTTTATATGAATAACACCCACAAACCTCTCTAAACATCTTTAAAAAATCAATAGCCGAGGGCACAGGCTGCTTCCTACTCTCTAGCAGTATACTATATAGTATTACACACTGTCAGCTCTTTTGTATTACAGATGGCAGTGTACCTAAATCTGTTCTTTTCTTTCTGGCACAGCAGTGTACTAAAACGCCCAACTACAACCTCTGCAATATGAAAAAATAAAGTAATAAATTAAAAAAATAAATAAATAAAGCAACTGAATACATTTGAAAGTGTTTGAGAAGGGTGGATGTTTCTGCATGCTGTAACACAAGTATTTGCAATTATGCGGGCTGTTTGTCTGTAAAGGGCCGTGATTGTGCATAAATGCATTCCGGTGTTGTAGGAAATCTTGCTGTGTGAATATGTCAGTGAGAGTCTAACCGGATCTGTCTAATGAGGTCTATAAATATTCTAAAGCCAACCTGCCTCAATCTCCCCTACTACCCCTGTGAACCTCACTCTCTCACACGATTTTTCCATCTCTGAGCACACAGACAGGACTAAACAGTGTGATCTTTTGATCTTCCAAACACAAACACACACAGAATATCACTAACTGGGTCTTTATTCAATTAGAAGCACTTTTGGCCCTGTATATTTGAAAATAAATTAATAAGCCCCAAGAAGCCGTGGTTTACAGTGAATTTATAACAGCTAAGGGGTGTTGTTAGGCACGACGCGGAGTGGAGTTCACAGAATTCACTGTAAACCACGGCTTCACGGGGCTTATTGCTTTTATAAAACGGTTACCACACAATACAAATATTAAAGCCAAAAAATATGTATCAATACAACTTTCATGAAGTAAAATCATTAAAAGCCTTTGGTCCGCTGGAAAAAATAGTCCCTGGCCATGAACAGCAACAGAAGTTACATTTATTGCGCCATTAGATGGCGGTATGGAGTCACTCAGTCGCAAAGACTTTTATATTGAAAGTTGTTGTGAACACGGAACAAGACGCAAAAGACAAATGCTTTGACTAGCGCTGTCAAAAGGACAAGATCGCAGCGGACATTCAAACTGATTTTTTATTATGAACATAGGACTGACCTGAAAGAAAATGCTAAATCTGAATGCAGGTAATACACTCGGTCACTCGATATCTCTCTCACAATACTCTTCTACATAATGCAGTAGCTTTAATGAACAAAATCAATAGAAAACAAACATATGTTTACATTGCTAAGAGTGGTTGCTAAGACACTTGTACTAAGATACTTGTAATGCGGTCAGCTGTATGTTTTCGGGAATTTTACAACGGCTTCGAACGTGGCTCAACCAATCAGAATCAAGGGCCGGAATTATAATTAATATCCGTTTTATAATTAACATTTTGTTAATTGACCCTTCGGAAAGACCCGCCCCCCTTAGTTACTGTTGCTTTGTCCGACAAGCCATGGCGCTGTCACGCCACGCAGAGTGAAAAATACATCGCGGAGCAAAGAGGACACTGACAACACGTCGACAGTCAAGACAGAGCAGGTTACTTATGATATTAAACAAAGTCCCAGCTTTCAAACTGTAATTTTTTAAGAAATTTGAACAACAAAAAAACATTTTGTGGCTCTTTAATATGTCGTGACAGATCGCTGAGCTATTGCTCAAGCGACTCGTGAACCGATAATTTCTTTTTACTGGTTAATAGCATCAAATAAACATGAATGAATATGAGAAGGAATGTTGTTTCAAATGCAGAAAAAGACAGTACACACCATTTTTCAAGTTCAAGTCCACCGAGGTTAATTTTCTAACTCCTGACTGCTTTGTCGGACAAAATGGTGGATTCTGCTTTATGATTGGTTAGATCGCTTGTCAATCAAACTCCCAGCGAAGGGTGAATTAAAAAAAAAAAGCTGAAAGAGTAGAAATGTTGCCTTGACAATTAAATGAAATAAAATAAGTTTGAGTTGAACTGTTGAAATTACTAAAACGGAAATAAAATAAAAATAAATGAAAGCTAAATAGAAATGTTTAAAAAACCCAAAACAAACAAAAAAATACAAAAGCATATAACAAAATGAAAACTGAAAATATAAAAATGAAGTGTAATTCAAAATATATAGTATATTAATAACACTAAAATAGCACTGAATATCTATCTCAGTTCAGTCATGAGATTCTTTTAAACAACAGTGTAAAAATGCTTAGTGAGTCAGAATAAATTCAAACAGGGTTCTTGCTCTTTCTCAGTGGCAACCATTGATTCTGTAGAAGGGGACACAGATTGAATCAGTTGATTTACTTCTCCCTGCAGCATTTGCTGATGCTTTTAAGTGGATTGATTCTTGTGAGCGTTGGCCTTGGAAGGTCAGACTCAATCCACTTGTGCACTCACTGTTTTCTCTCCAGTACAAAGCCATTCCTTTGGCAGGTATTGGCTCCGGTCCACCACTGCTCAACATTCATTGGCTAAGAGCTTGTTGAGCAGGGAGTGTGATTGGTTACCTGCCAACTAAAGGCATGGACAGCCAGAAAAAGAGAGTGAGTGAACGACAGAGAGAATGAGAGAAAATTAACATGTTCGGGGCTTATAAAATGACAGTGCAGCTTAGTGACAGAGAGAGAGAGAGAAAGGTGAAATCAATAAAAGAGACAATGAGGTAACTGACTGCATCTGTTTACCATCAAACTGACTGAGGAGGCGCACAAACCTCTTGTGTGTAATCAAACATTATTCTTTAGCACTGACAGGACTCTTATGACACAGCACAGTACTTTTAAATGTATTATTTAAACTTCAACTGTGGTTTACATTAAATGTTAATTAGCCATTTCATTTGTAATCTAGGTTTTAGATTGTGTATATTTTGTGTATAAGTTTATTTTAATATAATATTGCTTTCTTCTACCAGAATGGTTTTGTGGGGTTTAAGCTGTTCTGGGTGGTTTTAGAGCATTGCCAATGATTTTTTCCCCATTTTTTATCATCTGCCAAGTGAAAATCATTTGAAAATAGCTAGCACACCTCTCCCCAACAAGTTTGCGAGGTATTCATTGCAAGTATTCATAATTTGAGATATCATTTATGTACAAAGGGTTAGTGACAAGATGAGTAAGCAATGACAGAGATTCCTGACTTAGTAAACACCACTGATTACAACTAAATACCACTAATTATGATGTGAATCCTGGTGTAAAATGTCTGGCAAGACAATAAACTTTAAAATCATACTTATCAACCTAAATTATATGGATGGTGTGCTTTTAGTAATGATAGGTACAACAAAAACTGTCTGTGCCACCAATGCCATAGAATGTATCAAATGTGTTTGGGTGTACTTCACTTCTACATGTAATGTAATGTAATGTAATGTAATATAATATATGTAAGGAATAATTGACGACGGGCCATTGAATTATTAATAAATTGTGCATTATTTTCTAATAATTCAACGGAGTCAATTATTCCACTTATACTACGGTTACCACACCTCAAGACATTATTCAGATGTTGTATTTTAAGACATTTTCAGGTTTTTGTTCTTAAAACTCTCTTGTGTGTAGTTTCTTACGCATCTCATCCCACGCCTCTGTTGCTAATTCCAAAACGTAATTTTAGAGCTAATAATGGAGGCTTGAGCATTTAGCTTCCATCACCCAGTTTTTATGCGCATTTTGAAGTAGTGCATCAGAAATGAGTGATGGAAACACCCAATTTTGAAAAAAAAATCCCATAAAGGGTTAGTTCACCCAAAAATGAAAATTCTGTCATTAATTACTCACCCTCATGTTGTTCTACACCCATAAGACCTTCGTTCATCTTCGGAACACAAATTAAGATATTGTTGATGAAATCCGATGGCTCAGTGAGGCCTCTATTGAGAGCAAAGCCATTGAAACTCTCAAGGTCCGTAAACTTACTAAAAACATATTTGAAACAGTTCATGTGAGTTCAGTGGTTCTATCTTAATATTATAAAGCGACAAGAATACTTTTTGTGCGTCAAAAAAAACAAAATAACGACTTTTCAACAATATCTATATGGGCCGATTTCAAAACACTGCTTTCACAAACGCTCGGTAACAGTGTTTTATTTACTGTTGGTTACTAGGTTACAGTGTTGTGCAAGTTATTTCAAAACTGTAATACATTATAGATTACTTGTTACTGTTATTTAAAAGTAATTGTTTACCTTACAATATTACTGTCTCAGAATTGTAATGCATTTCTGTCATGAGTTAGGTTTGTTTTTCTCTTTCTCTCTCTCTCTCCCTGCTTCGTCCCTGCACTTGGTCCACCTGTTCGCAATCGCGATCAGTGTGCCTGCTGATTGCTATTGCACCTGTTTCTCTTTGTTGTCCTCTCCTGTGCTATTTAATGTCCCCCTGTTTCTGGCTTCGTTTCCTGTTTATTGTAGGAAGCGTTATGCTCACGAGCTTATTTCTGTTTTCTACATTTCTTGAGAATTATCAGTTAAAGTCTAGCCAGTCTTGTTGAGTGTGTCTTACCAGTTTTCCTGTCCAGTGACCAGCTGCCTGCCTGTTCCTGTTGGGACTCGTTCCGAGGTGCTGTGTGTCTCAGCTAGGGGTGTCCGCTCGCTTCAACCTGTCTGCTGTGGGTTCGGGTTCGCTGTCTGCGACAAGAGACGTTTCTTCCTGAGTTTTCAAGCCTTTTTCCTCTGTTCTCCAGTTCTGCGTCCAGCATCCTCTATCTGCCCTCGGATGGCAGACTGCCTGAGTTATTTATAGAACCGAATAAACCTTGTTTCCTGTACCTTGCGTTTGAGTCCTCTGTCCGTTCCCTGACAGTTACATTACTCCTGTATTACTTTTGAGTTACTTTCACCAAAATAACTAAGTAGAACCCCAACAGAAGTAGAACTTGACATTCTAAAGTGACAGAATGTACTGCAGAGCATTTTACATCCAGTAGAGGGCGATATGATGTATGGTAGAGGTAAAGTGATTATCTGGCAATATCTGGGTCTATTCATATTAGACACAACAGGACTATATGTAAACTCTAATGCCATGACAAGATGCACATTTGTTCTTTTTTTTTTATTGTTGCCATTATTTTATTCTCTTTGAATTCAAGAGTTCTTTGGGTTTCAGACAAAGGTTGCATTTGACTATTAGCCTACGTTCTTCTTGTCCTTATCTCTGACAAACTCAAAGTAATGTGCATACCTCCATCTCGCGAATATAGTCTTCTGCCATCTTTGCCCATTAGCCGCTTTTCCACTGGTCAGCGCGAGCCGGCACTACTGCATTACAGCAAAAAGTAATCCGTTACTGTAATGCATTACTTTTGTAACGCGTTACTCCCAACACTGCTAGGTTACCAATACCATGCCACCGTCATCCGCTTGAACAAGCTGATGGAAATGAACCTAATTCATATTCGTTTTTCTTTCTTTTTTTGCGAACTTTGAACAGATTAGCTTTCACGTTTGGATGGAAACCCAGCTATTGATAGCAGATAATGTAGTTATTATATATATGTAGAGAGAGAGAGATTATGTCTGTGCATCTCTCAACAGTGTTCGGCAGCAACGTCTCTACTAATAGCGAAACTGTAAGTTTATCTGCTTCAAAAAAACATGTTTACAGCTGGTACAAATTGTAGTTTTGGTCTATACTGCTAATTTTGCCCTTCATGACAACTCTGAGGGGGGTGATTTTTTTTATAACTCATATTTTAGATAGTATCTAAGATATATAGCTCCTTAGCCTGCTAACATGATCATGTCGAGCTAGGCTGGCGTAGTTTCAGCAACCAGGCACGTCAGTTCCAACCACATCCCGCCTCTGCCGTGCGGTGACGCGCTCCTCAGATGGCAGTGGCCTCATTTTTGCCTCAGAAATGTTCTTCAGAAATCTACGGGTGACAATGTCCATATTTTTTTTACAGTCTATGCTCGCTACCTTGCTTTCTGTACATAATAAAACCTCTCTGGTTACTCAATGTAACCCAAGTTCCCTGTGAGGAGAGAACAAGAAATTAATGACTCTATGGGCAAACTCACTTCCTCCTAGAACACTTAAGTCCTATTGAATCATGTGCATTGCGCCGGTCAATGACATTTAAATGCACAAAGGTCATTAAAAGGTGCTCTAGCTATATAAGCCGCCGCTTGCGTCACTGCATTAAAATCTTTTGTCTGAGATGAGTGTGTACGGATGAGTGTGTATGAGCTGCTTCATGTACAGTCGATCACTGTCCTGAAGTGGAGAACTGTGTGAACTTATGAGTGTATGCTTTGTGCACGGTAGTTCGCTGCCCTGAGGTGGGGAACTGTTTATTTCATGTGAAGGTGTTAAGGGCAGAAGAGGAAAGTTCCACTGATATTGAGAAGTTTCGTTTGTTTAATTTATAGACAAAGACATTGAACAACAAACTTTTTCGCTCGCAACAGGTGAGGAAATTGAAAACAAATATGAACAGGACCGTGAGAAAGGCGGGCGAACTTCTGCACTGGCTCTTTATCTATGCAGCATAGTGCTTTCCTTCTCTGGCTGGGGCAGTCAGGAACACGGTGGAGGTGGTGGTACGGCCACACTCGAAGGGAACGGCCCCTGATGCTTTGGGTACTTGTACAGAAGCCTGCCATTGCACAGGGCACCCCAACCCATGCTTGATGCATCCTTAGTCACAGCTTTCCTCTTGGTAACTTGTCCCATCATCTTGCTGCTCCGTCACGGCTGGCGCAGAACACAAGCTTTCAACCAGAGTTGAAGAGGCGCATACCGCTGATGCGGCTGCCATTAACCTTAGTGTCTTTTTAAAGCACTTCAGGGGTGGCGATCTCCCATGGCTTGAACATGGTGAGAGAACTGATTACTTGACTCCATCTCTATTCCTAAAAATGAGATAGTTGTAGTTGGGTAGTTGGGTTGTAACCTGCTCTTCTGCACGATTACATAAACAGAAATTTCATGACGGGCTTGTCATGAAATTCTCCTTGATGGCTTCGAGGGCAGCGTGGATTTCCAGCCTCTAGATGAAGGACAGAGGTGTGCCACTACCACCTCTTCAATGGGGGGGAAGCTTAGCATACCCCAGTGCTCTGCTCTGTCAACACTGGAAAGGAGCCAGAGGTTGTGGAGGATGTGCCATGACCATGAGATCTCTTCGTAAATACAGACTCAAATAGACAGATATCATGAAGAAGAAAGATTCTTATGCAATGACGTTTAATGGCGGCTCATGTAGAGGGAGCGCCCGCCCTTTTTTCGCGCACTTGAATCCCATTCAATAGGGCTTTAGTATTCTAAGAGAAAGGGAACATAATTTTGTGGCAAAAAAAAAAAAAAAGGAAATAATTTGTCTTTTTTATCCTTTTGTTTACTGTATTTATTTGCTTGGTCAGTGTCCTTGTGGGGGTTTTTTGTTTGTTTGTTTGTGTTTTTTTGCCGTAAAGCCCTTTGAAAATAACTGAAATCATTTGGCAAAGTGATATGGACACGTAATGTGGTCAAGACATGCCTGGAACTGCTTTAGCTATGCATTTCCCTGAAAATAATTGCACACCTTAGAACGTTCGTCACCCAATCAGATTCAAGCATTCAACAGCCCCGTAATATAATATAATATAATATAATATAATAATTCTTAATTTGTACTCTTTATTATAGTACAGTTATTTAGGATCAAGAACTTGCTGTTCAAAGCCATTTGGCCTTGCCAGCTGTCAGGAATGACTTAATGACCTGACTGCAGTTAAAGACTCCAGTGAAGGAAAACTAGCCCATGCAGCCAGAGTTGATTAGTAGTGCATAAAAGAATTTGCACCTACAAAAGCACTTCCAGTTGCGAGAGACAGAGAGTGAGAAAGAGTTTCTTTGTAGTCCTTCTCAATCAGAACAAATGGTTATAATGGGCCGTTTCTAAATGACCTCTGTGATTGGGACACTCCTCTGGAGAGTTCACCGTGCCAAATGGAAGAAGTCGTCAGTGGAAGACATAATGCTACCCATTATAACCATTTGTGTTGTATGTGAATTGGGAGCATCCAATTGATCTCAGTTAACGACCAGATGAATCAGGTTGTCGGTTCAATGTAGTGCAGTAAAGTGCTTTAATTAACTATATGCTCAGAGTGTTCTTTAGAACTTCCGCAATAATATAAGCCAGCTGGAAAACTTCAGGTGAAATGTTAATTGCTGGTGTGTTGAGCGTCAGTAGTGTAATACTTAGTTTATTATCAGAATATAGTAACAAATAGTCAGGCGTTATACATAAAACGACATAAAAAGTTTCACACATTCGTGTGGGGAAAAAAGCATCAAAAATGAAATATTTATTGTGCACTTTAGTTAGATTCATTAAATAAAAATGTGAGTTTTCACAAGTGTGCTGAAATCATTGATCTTGCGCTGGAAAAAAATGCATTTGTGTCTTCAATTACAGACACGCCACTTCTTAAACGGTCCCAATAGCTTTGTCTTTATTGCGATCAATAAAAGTGGTTCATTGGCAAATTAAGTAAATGTGATAACTGCATTAAAATATGAATACAACATTAAAAAGTCTACTAACAGTAGCTAACAGTTCACTGGAAATGCCCAAGCTGGCTTAACGACAACCAGGAAGTAACCGTGCATATGGGAATATTTTTTGGTCCTTTCTACCATTTATCTGTTGGATAAATAAAACATTACTAATTCAATAAACTCCTGCAAGATTCTTGTGTCATGTAAAAATATAATGTTGACAGCAACAACCTATATTTAATATTTACCTTATGACAAACAAAATAATCCAGAATAACCTAGCAACCACCTATAAACACCCTACCAATCACCCAGAATGCCATAGCAACCACTGAGTATCACTGTATAAATTAATCAGGGATAGGATGGGTCCAGATCCATGATATATTGCACCAAAAACAGTACTAATTTAGTTGTGCATGGCTATTTTCCACCCTCTCTTAGTCCCAGTAGAATTTAACAGGCTGTTTTTGCTGTACATTTAAAAGACCCCAAGCACTGCACATTTTGTATATCTCCCTTATCTGGCACACCCAATTCCAAGGCGTTTCTCAGTACCAAGCTTGCAGAGTTTGGACTTGCAAGTTCGACTCAGAAGAATTAACTCCAGAGGACAGAAGGATGTGAGTCTGGTCATTCTACAAATGGAACAGCAGTGTATTGATGACTTTGCTAATCTCATCATGGTTATATGTGCCTACTTCAGTTATCTTATATCTTATAGCTTATCTTATAGCTTAACAATAATAGCCATTATAAAAGTATAAGTATACAGTGCTCAGTGTAAATGAGTACACCCCCTTTGAAAAGTAACATTTTAAACAATATCTCAATGAACACAAAAACAATTTCCAAAATGTTGACAAGACTAAGTTTAATATAACATATGTTTAAATTATAAGATGAAAGTAAGGTTAATAATTTAACTTAGATTACACATTTTTCAGTTTTACTCAAATTAGGGTGATGCAAAAATGAGTACACCCCACAATAAGAATTCCCCATAGGTGTTCGATTGAGTTCAGATCAGGAGCCACTGAATCAAGTTCACCCTGTTCTTCTTCAGAAATCCAACAGTGGCCTTAGATGTGTGTTTAGGATCATTGCCATGTTGGAAAAGTGCACGACGACCAAGGGCACGGAGTGATGGTAGCATCTTCTCTTTCAGTATACATCAGTACATCTGTGAATTCATGATGCCATCAATGAAATGCAGCTCCCCGACACCAGCAGCACTCATGCAGCCCCACATAAGGACAGTGCCACCACCATGTTTCACTGTAGGCACCATGCATTTTTCTTTGTATTCCTCACCTTTGTGACAGCATAGTTTTGAATCCATCATTTCCAAAAACATTTATCTTGGTCTCATCACTCCAGAGTATAGAGTCCCAGTAGTCTTCATCTTTGTCAGCATGGGCCCTGGCAAACTCTAGGCGGGCTTTTTTGTGTCTGGGCTTTAGGAGAGGCTTCTTTCGTGGACGGCACCCATACATACCATTCTTCTGCAGTGTACGCTATATAGTGTCACGGGAAATAGTCACCCCAGTTTGGCTTTCTACTTCTTTAGATAACTGCAGTGAACTTGCATGCCAATTTTCTTCAACCCTTCTCATCAGAAGACGCTCCTGTCGAGGTGTTAACTTCTGTGGACGACCTGGACGTCTCTGTGAGATGGTTGCAGTTCCATCTTTTTTAAATTTTTGTACCACTTTTGCTTTTATTCTGACTGATAAGTAAAGCTTTGCTGATCTTCTTGTAACTCAGGTCTTGTGACATTTCTCTTCCGTGTGGTGCCATTGCTGACAGCATGAAATGAGAAGGGGTTTTAACACCCTTTTATAGTCAACTGTCTGCTGTGTAATGAATAATTAGACTCACCTGTGGTTGAATTCTTGTTAAATTAAACATTTGTAGTCTAAAATTTAGCTTTGCTCCAGAGACTTTCAGTGGGGTGTACTAATTTTTGCATCACCCTAATTTGAGTAAAACTGAAAATTTTGTTCTCTAAGTTATATTATTAACCTTGCTTTAATGTTATAAGTTAAACAGATGTTATATAAAACTTAGTCTTGTCAACATTTTGGAAATTGTTTTTGTATTCATTGAGATATTGTTTAAAATGTTACTTTTCAAAGGGGGTGTACTCATTTACGCTGAGCACTGTATGTATAAAGTATTATAAGCTTACACAATAGGAAATAAAGACAAGCAAACAATTCAGTAAAAAGTACAAAGGTAGTGCTCTTAAGTTCTGAAACTTAACTTGGCCCTCAGCCAAAACAATTTATTTATGAGACCAAAGTTTGCCTGTTAGATATACTCAAAGTGAATTATATCTCACTGCAGAGACATCAAAGCCAGCAGCAAATGTCAGTAGGACTTGATAAAGGAAGTGTGTGCTCTGTGATCACCTGGATCTCACGTCGCTGAAACTGCCAGAGCAGATGTTCAAATAAGCGCTATCTTTATAAATAGATCAAATATTTGAAGTTTGAACTGCTACATTCTGATGTAATTAAGAGGTCCAAGGTCAGATGATTAAATTGATTTTATTTCTTAATAAAATATAATCAAAAAACAAATGATAGACATTTATTTTTTAATGATAAAAATGTAAATTTAATAAATGACAAATATCATAACAGAATAATATAAACAGTTATCAATCAACTTCCAATATCTCTGAAATATTGAAGTGTTATCAAAGAAAAATGTTAGTAAAAATCTTAATGAAACTTTAGTAAAATCTTAACCCAATCTGAACATAATGTTAATCAAAAATCTTAGTATAAATCTATAAGTCTGAGTGAAATGATCTTGCATACGAAGAATAAATAAGTTTGACGAGATCTCGTTGATATAAAAATGCAAAGAACAGAAATTAAGTCAAGACTGAGATGTCAGATTGTGACTAAACATACAGGAGAAAAATGGACCATCTCTAAAGCTAGACATCAGCAGGTTCCTCTTTTGGCCATAACCAACATAGCCTTTTAAAAATATCTGTACTTTAACACCCTTGTATATGCCAACGGAAACTTTCAGACAGTGTGCACATGCGGGTGCAGCAGACTTAGAAAAACACACAGTGGTCAACAGTGTAGCCCTAAAAGGCTCTTCATGAGAGAAACTGGACATTTGCCATAAAATAATTGTGTTTTGTCATAAAATCATAAAACAATAAATGATTACAATATAACTTGATTAGATTATTGATTATGGGCAAGAAAAACATCTTCATTTTCAATCTTCACTCAAAAATATATCATTTCAATAAAAATATAATTAAGATGTTAAAACATAAACATTAATCTTCTCTTCGCCAACATCAATTCTTACCTGAAAAACCCTTAAATCTACATTTTGTGACACAACAACAGTAGAATTTTGAAAATTATTTGGGTTTTCTTCTCTACCATTGCCGCTCTCTGGTTTGTGCATAATGCATTCTGGGTTATATGGCCGTATCAAGTCACCTCTCAATGCATCCTCAATATAAGGGGCGGAGCAAGAACACATCTGGGGATTTGAACTGAACATATGTTCAAGACCGGTCTTGCAGTCTGTAGCTAATGAGTTGAATCAAGTGTGTTAGATGAGGGAGACATAAAAAATGTGCAGTGCTGGGGTACTCCAGGGTAGAATTGAGAGCCTTTGGTCGAATGTATGATGCCAATTTTTTCTCTGTAAACATTTACAAAGTTGTCAAAGAAGTATATGATGCCTACTGTTTTGAATCGGTTCAGACTCAAGTCCCTTGTCCCTAGTTTATCCGTATTATCTAGATCTAGAATTTCATTAGGACTCCCATTTTAGCATCCTTTTACGTCTAGTGCCCTGACAATGACTGAATTGAAACTGTCCACCCTTGGGCTGCCAGATAATTGCTAGATTACTTAGAGAGGATGATGTGGCCTAGTAGTTAAAGATCTGAGCTGCTAAACCCACACTACTCCTGTGGAAGAAAATGTATGATGTCACAAGGTGTGACCCTAAAAAGGACAGAATGCTCAAGCATACCTAGTTTTTCTTGTCATAGTCGCGATGTTGCCCACTACAGTTCAGTACAGGAATCATAACCGCGTCTTCTTGCCGCAGATCTTTGTTTGTGTGTGTAACAGGAATTCCTGGTGCTGTTTTGGCTCCTTTACACATTGTCTAAGCTCTTTGTGAGTTCTCAGCTTGTATAAAATAATCATCATATGTACGCACATACAACAAGTGCATTTAGCCTAGCACACAGCATTGTTTTGGATGCTCATTAAGTTCCGTCACAAAATAAACATCATAAAAGCCATTTTATATCTTTAGGTTTGGTGTTAAAAATAACAGTGTGAACTCTAATTGAACCGGACTTAATGTATCATTTTCTTTTTTTGGTCCAGACCAAAAGAACCAAGAGAACCAAACTACAAGTGTGATCACCCTAGTGTTGATGCAGATGGATGGAACAAGTACTAGACAGCTGTCTTAATATTATATTAGAAAAATAATATTGAATCAAATCATGCTAATGTTTTATAAGGGTTCTCTCTGCTGTGATGAAAAGCATTTTTGTCTTCAGAAATTGTCTGAAGCAGGATTACTGCTCCTGGAGGGATACTGGTTACTGCTGTGCTGTAGGTTAGATCCTGTATGACTCAGAGACATAAGGATAATATTAGATTGGGATTGGGCCTCAGGTGTCTGTATGGGGCAAACAATAAGTCATTTCAATTACAACGGGTAACAAGTCAGGTGGAGGTGACACCTCCAATATTATCTTCGTTCGAAGATCTTCATTCATCTTTGGAAAACAAATTAAGATATTTTTGATGAAATCCTAGAGGTCCATCTATGAGTTGGATACATCTATGAGTCGTCCATAGACAGCAATATAATCACCACTTTCAAGGTCCAGAAAGGTACTAAAGACATCGTTAAAATAGTCGACGTGACTGCAGTGGTTCAACCTTAATTTTATGAAGCAACGAGCATACTTTTTGTGCGCAAAAACAAAACAAATATAATCTTCTCTTCTCTTTCATTTTCATACGTTGTTTATGTCCAGCACTTCCAGGTTCTATGTCAGAACGCTGACTCATTATTGGCCGGCTCCTGCGTCAGCATCACAAACATACGTCGTGCTGCTCACGTGTGCAGCTTTGCCCAATACTGAGTCGGCATTCGGACGTACACATGGAAGCTTTCACTGTGCTTACTGCATCAACTGCGTAAGGATAATGACAGGAAAGAGAAGAGATTGTTGAATAAAGTCGTTATTTTTATTTAGTTTTTGCACACAAAAAGTATTCTCGTCACTTCATAAAATTATGGTTGTACCACTGTAGTCACGTTGACTGTTTTAACAATGTCTTTAGTACCTTTCTGGACCTTGAAAGTGTTGATTATATTGCTGTCTATGGATAAGTCATATACCTCTCGGATTTCATCAAAAATATTTTAATTTGTGTTCCGAAGATGAACGAAGGTCTTACGGATGTGGAATGACATGAGGGTGAGTAATTAATGACAGAAATTTCACATTTGGGTGAACTAACCCTTTAATGTACTGTTCTACATTTGTATTGCTTTGGATAATGATCTCTCCTGGATAATGCTCCACAAAATCCCTAGGCATGCATCTTTAGGAACCACCCCTAGTTGTTCCTAAATTATCGTTTGTTAAAGGGTCTTGAAACCCTAAACTAAATTTTCTGAGATTTTAACAGAGCTATGTGTGTTGAACATCACTGAATACAAGTTATAGCATCTGTTTGATTTAATTGTAGGGGGAAAGTGGTTAATTTTGAGATTTGTTCAGCTATTTTCGTCTTTTGGGTACGATACTTCGATGATGCGTCGGTGTCGAGTTTTCTTATCCTATGAGAAGACACTGTCTCATTCAGGACACCGCGTGGTTCGTTCAAATGACAGACATGTCAAACTGTTAGATCGCGCAGTATAGATGAGAGGCGTTCATGGGTCGCAGATGTTTTTTTCAAGTTCGGGTGTGTTGCATGTGTAAAGCATTAACTCAATTAATTATAACAAAAGGGGTAATTAATTTACAGTGAATAAGAACCGAATCAACTGTAAATGAATCAGAATTAATATTGAACACTTCATCAATTATTCGTCCAGCGAATAATTGAGGTTAAAGCATTTTACCAATTCTGGATAAAATATTATCCCGTGGCCAACGGTAACAATATTTTATTATGATTACTGATGTAAGCGAGGTAGCTGAATCTTTAAGTTTAAGGGCAACAATTTAGCAAACACAGCACAAGACACTTAATAAGTGGAAAATCAAACAAGACTTTATTGAACTACTTCTATGATTACAAGAAACTAAGGCTAAACATACACACACACACACACACATTCATACACATTCGCGGAGTTGATAGAGTGAGTTATGAAGAAAGTCCAACTTCAATCCTAAGTAAAATCGCAACCTGAGGAAATTCACAAAAGCAGAGCTTTGGCTTGATTCTTTCTGTTTAAAGGATTTTCACCAGTTTCCAGCAAGAGAGAGAGAATTTTGCTTGTACCTGCCTTCGATTTGACAGCTGAGGTAATCGGGTTGTCCCGTGGCTCGTATCAAGCTGGAAGGGGAGTCCCGACTTGGATTGGCTGTCTTTGAAGTGACGTCTCTCTGAGGAAGCCCTGCGTTGGGTTGCGCGGGAGCTTTGGAAGGAGGTTGCCGGCTGGTGACACGCTGAAAGCTCTTCTGAGAGTCTGTTGCTTGAAAGGCTCTCGGCTTTGGAGAATTTGGTCACGAAGTTCAACGAGTGTTTCAGAGTTCTGGATGTGACGGCTGTTGGTTGGAAAACCAGCGATGGCTGTTTGATGTAAAAACGAGCCCCTGGTCAAACAAGCAAGCAAGCAAGCAGCAGCAGCGCGCGCTGAACTGTCTTGACCGTGTAGTTTTAAGGAGAAAATTTGGTCCCGTCCTACGCCGCAATTCTCCAATGAGATGCTGTTACGGAGCTTAGACACGCCCCGTACTGTTTCTTCTTTGTTCATTGATGGCATCATGTGACGCTCGTGGAATATTTTCCTGTTTTGATTAGTAACTTTATAAAGTTTCCTAATATCTCTCTGATACCGAATTTCAATGTTTCATGCACACAGTGTCAATATAAATAACATGAACTTTAATTCGAACTCCATCATGACACGTCTCTTGCACACATATTACTAACCTGACCTAATAAAACAATAATCACAATAATGCATAGATTAAGATATCATAAGTTCTAATAAGCATATCACGCACATATAAGGCATCATTATTCTGAATATAATTAACCCTTTTACATGATCTCTCAATGATTGTCATTTTGAGATTGGAGATTGAGTCTGTAAGAATAGAAAAGTTTAAAATCGGGTCAGATGCGATCACTCAGTACACAGGAAGTATTTGTATTGAACCCGTTGTGCTTTAGGTCCGTTAATTAATGTTTCCTGTAGGTTTGCGCTGTATGGGGATTCCTGTTTCCATTTTGGTGATACAAAAGGTCTTGTTGTCCTGATCACATTAAATTTTATCGATCCTCTCACAAGACTCCACGTGATAGGCGCTGATTAATTTATTTCTGATGGACAGGAAAGGCTTAGAACAGATGTCCTCTGTTCTTGAGTCACGTTATCACTTCTCTTAACGCTGATTGAGTTGGGAAACAAATGAACAACTGTTGCATAGTTCGTTGTGTGTTTGTTGCCTGAGGGTTTAAGAGTTAAGTCAGGGAGGACAATTCCTTGTTCATTGTTCACAATTAGTGTTCGGTTGAAGTTGTTTGGTAATGTCTGTTCGGCAAGGCCCTACACATGGCTTTCCCCGCAATGCTGCCAGGGCTAGACTGCCCGCAGGCAGTTGGTTGGCCATCAAATACCGACACATCGAAACTGTTTGTGTGTAGCAAGCATTTTTCTGGAGAGAGCTACGAGAACTGGAAAAGGTGGACTTCGGCCTTATTCATCCTCTGACAGGCGCTTGAAACAGTGAGATTGCATACAATAAGCTAGAGATGCATTAATGGATCAAAAACAAGTGTTTGTTTTTGCTTTGTAAGAGTTTATGAATCACATAAGTTTGACTCAAACAGTGAGATCACATACAGTAAGTGAGAGATGCATCAATGGATCAAAAACGAGTGTTTGTTTTTGCTTTGTAAGTGTTTCTGCGTCATACAAGTTCTCTTCAATATCTGTGTCTCCGACACAAACGCGATTCATCCACACTGTAAGTGTAACTGGTCTCAGGCAGGTGTGCTGGGGCAAGCTGGAATTAAACTTTGCATGACGTTGGCCATCCTTTTTTAATCCAACTGAAAATTGTTCCCTCTAGAAATAGGGGTGTCCAGTCCTGCTCCTGGAGGGCTTCCTTCCAGTTTAGCTCTAGCCCTATATGATAACGATAAAAAACGATAGTTTGCAATGTGTTATTTAGCTAACTTTTTATACATGCAAATAAAACTAGCGAATAATACAAATTTACAAAACAATTTGATGTTTTATACAACTTAGTGTAACATTTAACAGTTAGAAAACTGAGTGCATGTGACGTCACATTAAAGCGGGGCAATTCACTTCCTTCTCAGTTTCATCAGATGCCTTTATGTCTGTTGCCGTTTTGTCCGAGTCCGTTTCATCTGATGCCTTTTTATTTGAGCCTGTTTTGTCTGATGCCTACTTGTACGAGACCTGACACCTGACATCGTTTTTCCTGAGACCTGAAGCCTTTCAGTTTGAGGCGCAATGCCGTTTTGTTCAGTGACTGAAGCCTTTAAGTCTGAGGCATGACGACTTTTTGTTGTATGACTGAGGTGTGACGATGTCCTAATATGTACACCGTAAGGGGGAGTGGCTTTATTGCATCAGATACATGTCACTTTACTCACAGATGATTGGTCCAGTTTGGGTTTACGATCTCTAACCCAGAATAAAACCTGCTCTAGAGCAGTTTAGCCGTGTAGCGCAAGTTACCATAGCAATGAACCCCGCTAAAAACCAATCCACCTTCATAAGCCCGAAAAACGTACTAGGTTACGAACGTAACCTCGGTTCCCTGAGATACGGAATGAGTACTGCGTATGGGGAAAAACTCCTTTTTTTTCCTCGATACTGAAGCCTTTTTCAATAACGCAGTGTAACTGCACGGCCATTGGTTCAAACTGGAAAACTTTTTGAACCAATGACAGCGCGGCGTAGCTGCGCGAGCCTATGGCGATGCAGCGTGCCAAAGCCCGCCAAAATGGGCGGGGCGACTGGCTATATAAGCGAGCATTTCGCCATAGGATTTCAGGTCATTCGACTGAAGCGACGACACTGAAGCCGCAGCCTCGTGGCACGGCATAGAACGCAGAACTCGTTCTGTGTCTCAGGGAACCGAGGTTACGTTCATAACCGAGTACGTTCCCTTTCAATACTTCACTCGTACTGCGTATGGGGAACGAATTCAACCGCGCCGTGCCACGGAAGGGAATGACTGGACTTATCTTGGACACCGGAGGGGTCCAGGGGACAAGTGAGGAGGCCGAAGCTGTCGAACCCTTTATGTTACACTTGCTTAGGAGGGAGCTAGCTCCCTAAGAGTAGCATGATGATGGAGCTCGACAGAGGCTGTCGCATCACACCAAGAGGACCCAAGCATGCAAGGTCGGAATGTCCAGGTTATAAAATCTGACAAAAGTGGATGGCGAGGACCAGCCGGCCGCCTCACAGATGTCTTTGATGGAGACACCACTAGACCAGGCCCACGAGGAGGCCATCCCTCTAGTAACACAGAGCGATAGCGTCGACTATCCAACGCGAGAGTCGTTGAGTCCGGAAACCCTTTGGTGCGGCCGCCAAAACAGACAAAAAGCTGGTCAGATTGCCGAAACAGCTGTGACCGCTCAATGTAGGTCCTCAATGCCCTTACTGGGTAGAGTAATTCCAACTCTCGCTCATCCGACGAGGGAGGTAGTGCTGAGAGGGAAACTTCGTAAAAGTGCGAGGAGCTAAGGACAGCCCGAAGGGAAGGACTGTATATTGGGAAGCCATGACCTCGAATGCGAATCTCAAGAATCGTCTGTGATGGGGGGCTATCTGGATGTGAAAGTAAGCGTCTTTTAAGATCCAGCGAGAAGAACCAGTCCTCGAGGCAAATCTGCGTGAGGATCTGTTTCAACGTTAACATCTTGAACTTCTGTCTCAGGGAGAGGTTCAGGAGTCTGAGATCTAAGATGGGTCTGAAACCGCCATCTTTCTTGGGGACAAGGAAATAACGGCTGTAGAACCCCGATTCGCTCTCTGAGGGGGGAACTATTTCTATGGCTCCCTTCCCTAGCAGAGTCATCACTTCGGCGCGGAGGACATGAGCGTCTTCCGGATTTACCAAAGTGGGAATCACCCCGCTGAAGCACGGGGGTCTTCGGGCGAACTGCAGTGAGTAGCCTTGATTTATTATCCCCAACACCCCCTTTGACACCCCGGGGATGGCCTGCCAGGCCTCAGCCCGCATGACAAGGGGTTGAATGGGTCGGATGATAGACCGCTGTGTAGGGGCCTGTGCACTGACGAGTGTGGAAGAGGAAAATTGCTCTCTTTTTGAAAATGTAAATTTTTTATCGTGTTCGCCATAACAACAGCATTTTACATGGGTGCAACAGCAGTGGGCCTAAGGCGCAGAACAAACACTTCGTCCCCAACACCCGGAACTGAACGGGGTGGCGGGGGAACTAGACGTGAGAGCTTTTGTGGTGGTCCGGCCGCAGCGGGACTTTGCCCCTTCCTCTTTCTTCCCGAGTGATCAGGAAGACTTTGGAGGTGTCGGGTCCAGCACAATCCTTGGTTGGGGGCCCTGGCATCTCGGGAAGGTAGAGCGCTTAGCGGGACGAGCTCGCTGGTGCTGCTTCTTAGGGGGCGTTGCCTGGGAAGTAGAAGGGGCAGGCTTGCTCTGATGCTGAGTCGGCGCAGTCTTGGGGCGACTCGAGGCAGAGGCTGAGCTGGAGCACTTGGGCAGGAAGTGTCGCATGGCCTGGGATGACTTCTGTGCTGCATTGAAGTGCTCAGTAAAACCCTCTACGGCTGGCCCGAAGAGACCACCTGGAGAGACTGGGGCATCGAGAAAGGCCACTTTGTCGATCTCCTTTATTTCCGTCAAATTGAGCCAGAGGTGGCGCTCCAACACGACCAGGTTAGCCATGGATTTTCCAATGGCCTGGGCTGTGGCTTTCGTGGCGCGCAGGGCCAAATCCGTGGCCCTGCGGAGGTCGCGAAAGGCAGGTGTGTCAATACCAGACTCGTCCAGGGGGAGCTTTGCCTGGAACACCTGAAGAATGGCCATGGTGTGTAGCGCCGAGGCAGCTTGGCCTGCAGACGAATAGGCTCTGCCAGACAAGGCGGAGGTCGTCCTGCAGGGCTTAGTAGGAAGGGCTCTTTTATTCTTCCACCCCACAGCCGCAGGGGGGCAGAGGTGAGCGGCCATGGCCTCGTCCAGAGAGCCATCAACTGAATTGAGAGCTGTGGAAGTGGTAGTGCGTAAGCGGGCGGAGTAGGGGGCGCGCCACGACCTGGTCAGCATGAACTTCAGGGAAGAATGGCGCAGAGCGCTGGCGGGGGGCCTGGCGGCGTCCTGGCAGGAACCACTCGTCCAGTCTGCTGCGCGTTGGCTCTGCAGGCGGAGCCCACTCGAGATCGAGTTCTGCGACAGCTTTGGAGAGAACGCGGAATAACTCGGCGTCCATACCAGCTCTGGCGTCGATGGGCTCAAGCGACGGCAGGTGGGCGGGGTCTTCAGAATCGCTGGCCCATTCCTCCGTTTCAGATGCCGCCAGTGACATGGAGTCATCAAGCGGCTCATCCTCCGAACCGCAGAAAGAGACGAGGTCGCTCGCTTCAGCCGAGGGACGCTGCTCAGGGCGGGAGAACAAGACGGGGGGCGGCTCTCGTGGGAGAGGGTGAGGCACGCGGGGGCTGAGCCGGCGTGAGCTCACACAACTCCGGGCGCTGAGCCCCTCTGCCCCACTGTTTCTTCCTCGCAGGCTCGTGGGAGGAAGAAGACGGGAGGGCGCGAGGGGCAGGACCGTTTTCATTGAAGAAAGCGATCCACGAGTGCAGAGAGGCGAGAAGCCCCGGTGTGCGCCGCCTCAGCGTGGGACTTGCCCAGGCAAAAGACGCACTCACCGTGCCCGTCATCATCATGCAGAGGGGCTCTGCATGTGCCACAGCTGTGGTGCGGCATTTGTAGCAACGCCGCCGCCGTGAAAACGGCATTTGTGGGGCTCTTTTAGAGAGGCGAGAACCGCTGGAGAAAGCTCTTTTAAAGAAAAAGACATAGGCTTAGACAGAACCTAAACACAATGAAAGCTAAGACAAAACAAAGCATAGGTAAGCTAGTTTTAGTCCTATTTTAGCATCTTGTTAGCAACACATATGCATCAGTAGGCTATTGGCATTTGACACATGAGTGTGTACAATTTATGTTGTGAAATAAAATGAATTAAAAAAAAAAAAAAACTGACCAGTTTACTCATAAATCAAAAACAGTCACTCTAAAAACCAATAGGCAAATTAAATCCACAGCTTGAAAATACTAATTCTTTTTTTTTTTTTTTATTTAAATAATACAAATCAGACAGCTCTGTTTTCATTATTGATTTTGAATTTTATCGGTTAGTCATTTTATCCCTCAGAAATAGAAATGATGATATGGATAACATTGTTGTGAATCAAACATTTGCTATAGTTGTTGCAATTACGTGCTGTGTTCTTGTGAGTGTGTGCCAATGTTAGTGGTGAATTAATATTTGGAATCCCCAGGGCTAAGAGGGGCGTTACTGCGGATAATTCAGCTTGGCCTTGTTTTAAACATGGATATTTAAGTAATATCCTGTTTCACCTGGAAATATATTGTTTTACAGAAGAAAAATATATTGTGAACATGGTTAAATGTTGACTTTTGTGCAAACCTTCTTTAATTACAAAGTTGGTTCAATGCCATTTTAGCATTAGTGGAAATGTCATTGATTTTGCACCGCAGGGTTTTAGATTCATGTGTGTCATTCATTAGTGGTTTATATCCAGGCAAAACACCAAATTATGTAAGACAGTTTTTCTTGTAAAATGGTAATTGAATAGTTAACCATAATGTGGCCAAAGTTTTTAACTGCCAACCCAAAGCAAGCAATTGTGCTTTCACTCAAATTAAATGATATTTCCATGCTGATGTAGGGCCTTTTTGTAAATCAAGAAGAAATCAAGTCAAAGTAAATTTAAGAACTTTGCACACATTTTTATTTTTAATGAAAGTAACAAAATGTACGGTGGCCCTGAACCGCATAGTGGAGAAAAAAAAAGAAAACTTATCTTTTCTGGCTATTGCTGCGCCACTGAAGACCTTGAATTACTTGAATAACTTAGTTCACACAAAAATTAAATTTCTATCATTAAGTACTCACCCTCATGTCGTTCCAGACCTGTAAGACCTTCATTCATCTTCAAAACATTCACATTCATTATGTCATTCCAAACTTATATGTCTTTCTTTCTTCAGCAGAACACAAAAGAAGACATTTTGAAGAATGTTGGTGACCAAACAGTTTTGGTTACCATTGACTGGAAAAAAGTACAGAGACATATCTCAAAATATGTTCTCTTCTGTTCCACAGATGAAAGAAAGTCTTACAGGTTCAAAATAAAATGAGGGTAAGTAAATGATTTCAGAATTTGGGTGAACTGTCCCTTTAAGTAAGTTGAGAAGCTAGCTGTACAGCTTGCCCTATAGAGTTTGTGGTCGTCTTTGACATATTTTTCTCTCTAGGTGAAAGATCTGGACTGCAGGCAGGCCAATTCAGCACCCAAACTCTTTTACGATGAAGCCATGCTGTTGTAATAGCTGCAGTATGTGGTTTTGCATTGTCCTGTTGAAATACACAAGGCCTTCACTGAAATAGATATATGTTGCTCTAAAACCTTTATATACCTTTCAGCATTCATACTGCCTTCTAAAACATGCAAGCTGCTCATACCGTATGCACTTATGCACCCCCATACCATCAGAGATGCTGGCTTTTGAACTGAATGCTGATAACATGCTGGAAGGTCTCCCTCCTCTTTAGCCCGGAGGATACGGTGACCGTGATTTCCAAAAATAATGTCAAATTTGGACTCATCTGACTATAGAACACTTTTCCACTTTGAAACAGTCCATTTTAAATGAGCTTTGGCCCACAGGACACGACGGCGCTTCTAGACCATGTTCACATATGGCTTCCTTTTTGCATGATAGAGCTTTAGTTGGCATCTGCAGATGGCACGGCGGATTGTGTTTACCGACAGTGGTTTCTGGAACTATTCTGGAAGTAAAATTTCTCAGTTTAAACATTTGTTATGTTATCTATGTTCTATTGTGAATAAAATATTGGCTCACATGATTTGAAAGTCTTTTAGTTTTCATTTTATTCAAATTATTTTATTTTCACCATCAGTGTGTTTGAAATCAGTGAATGGGAGCAATTGTCAACTGGATTGAACTGGAATAAATACTTTGAATGTTGTGATCCTATCGGACATATGATAGCAACCCGAATTGTAACAAAGCACTGTTTGCCAGAGGAGAACTGGCCCCCTGACTAAGCCAGGTTTTTTTTTTTTTTTTTTTCTCCATTTTAACACAGAAGTCTATTTGCCACCTGATGTCACCTGTTGGAGTTTGGGTTCCTTGCCACTGTCACCTTTGGCTTGCTTAGTTGGGGACACTTGACATTTGACTTGACATTTGATATTCAACAGTGCTTTGATCTGCCGGCATTGACACTATTCTTTAAGAGCTGCTGTGCAGCCAAAATTATATACCAGTTATCAATGTAAAGCTGCTTTGACACAATCTGCATTGTAAAAAGTGCTATATAAATAAAGGTTAAAAAAAAAAAAATGTTTTGGGAAATGGGAAAAATGGGTGCAAATTGACTCTGTACAGCCATTGTAATGTAGACTTTTTTAAAGCACTTATAGACTGAGGACATTAAGATGTTTCTGCTTTTCTGTGCCAGAGTAGCTCCGTAATAGCTTGAGAGAGCTCATTAGGAGAACACAGACTAAATTGTGGTTTTAAAAATGGCCCTCTGGGATAATGTCTGCTAGATAGTCCACAAACACACAAAAGAATTTTGGAAGGACTATAGCGGGGAGAAACTACACTGAAGCAGTTGTGCGACAAAGCTACTATACTCATTTCTTTTTCTTAAAGCAGATTGTTAAAGCAGATTATTTCATTCTGGTGTAATTTAAGAAGGACATTGGGATGGAAGGAGAGATGTCTGTTAAAGGACCCTGATTTAACTTTGGATTCTTAAAATAACTCAGAAAGACATAGGAGCTTACAGTATGTAGGTTATATAAGTTCTGACAGAACTGCAATCTTTGTGTTGTGACCTTTTGGCATCTACCATGATACAGGTTGTGCAGAACACACAGCTGATGTGGGCATGTTCAGCATACAGGTCTGTTTTGTCTACTGAGGAAAATGTCAGATGTAAATAGTCTTTGGAGAAGCAAAAATATTCAGTTCTGCTTTATTAAGTCCATTCAGAGACCATAACAGAAAGTTTCTGTGAATAACTGTAATAGATCTAACGGTACATTTAATGTTATTTTACAGTAAAATACCGTTAAATTTACAGTTTTTGGAAGTGAAAAATAACAAGTCATTGTATAATTTACAGTGAAAAACCCACAATTCCCTGCGTGCCACCTGACATTTGATGTATTTTCGTTGAAATAACTGTTTCTTCTTCGTTTTTCTTAGTTTTTTCTAATCAGTTATGTACATTAGGGTTTTATATCACATCTAATGTTGTTACATTAATGTTTATTGCATTTTATTATATCTTGACAAAGAACTCTCTGAAAAAAAGAATTGTTGCTCTACATAAAGATGGCGTAGGCTATAAGAAGATTGCCAAGACCTTGAAACTGAGCTGCAGCATGGTGGCCAAGACCATACAGCGGTTTAACAGGACAGGTTCCACTCAGAACAGGCCTCGCCATGGTCGACCAAAGAAGTTGAGTGCACATGCTCAGCGTCATATCCAGAGGTTGCGTTTGGGAAATAGACGTATGAGTGCTGCCAGCATTGCTGCAGAGGTTGAAGGAGTGGGGGGTCAGCCTGTCAGTGCTCAGACCATACGCTGCACACTGCATCAAATTGGCTGTTGTCCCAGAAGGAAGCCTCTTCTAAAGATGATGCACAAGAAAACAGTTTGCTGAAGACAAGCAGACTAAGGACATGGATTACTGGAACCATGTCCTGTGGTCTGATGAGACCAAGATAAACTTATTTGGTTCAGATGGCGGCAACCAGGTGAGGAGTGCAAAGACAAGTGTGTCTTGCCTAAAGTCAACCATGGTGGTGGGAGTGTCATGGTCTGGGGCTGCATGAGTGCTGCCGGCACTGGGGAGCTACAGTTCATTGAGGGAACCATGAATGAGCAGAGCATGATCCCCTCCCTTCGGAGACTGGGCCACAGAACAGTATTCCAATGTGATAACAACCCCAAACACACCTCCAAGACGACCACTGCCTTGATAAAGAAGCTGAGGGTAAAGGTGATGGATTGGACAAGCATGTCTACAGACCTAAATCCTATTGAGCATCTGTGGGGCATCCTCAAACGGAAGGTGGAGGAGCGCAAGGTCTCTAACATCCACAAGGTCCGTGATGTCATGGAGGAGTGGAAGAGGACTCCAGTGGCAACCTGTGAAGCTCTGGTGAACTCCATGCCCAAGAGGGTTAAGGCAGTGCTGGAAAATAATGGTGGCCACACAAAATATTGACACTTTGGGCCCAATTTAGACATTTTCACTTAGGGGTGTACTCACTTTTGTGGCCAGCAGTTTAGACAGAGGTTTAGTGTGTTGAGTTATTTTGAGGGGACAGCAAATTTACAGTTATACAAGCTGTACACTCACTACTTTACATTGTAGCAAAGTGTCATTTCTTCAGTGCTGTCACATGAACAGATATAATAAAATATTTACAGAAATGTGAGGGGTGTACTCACTTCTGTGAGAATACTGTACATGTGTATATATACACTACCAGTCAAAAGTTTGGACACGGTAAGATTTTTAATGTTTTTAAAAGAAGTTTTGTCTGCTTACCAAGGCTGCATTTATTTAATTAAAAATACAGTAAAAACAGTAATATTGTGAAATATTATTGCAATTTAAAATAACTGTTTTCTGTTTGAATATATTTTTTTAAAGTAATTTATTCCTGTGATGACAAAGCTGAATTTTCAGCATCATTACTCCAGTCTTCAGTGTCACATGATCCTTCAGAAATCATTCTAATATGATGATTTGCTGCTCAAGAAACATTTATGATTATTATCAATGTTGAAAACGGTTGTGTACTTTTTTTTTCAGGATTCCTTGATGAAAAGAAAGTTCAAAAGAACAGCATTTATCTGAAATACAAAGCTTTTGTAACATTATACACTACCGTTCAAAAGTTTAGGGTCAGTAAGAATTTTTATTTTAATTTTTTTGAAAATAAATAAAAAAAATTAATACTTTTATTCAGCAAGTATGCATTAAATCGATCAAAAGTGACAGTAAAGACATTTATAATGTTACAAAAGATTATATTTCAAATAAATGCTGTTCTTTTGAACTTTCTATTCATCAAAGAATCCTGAACAATCCTGAATTTTGTACAATTGTACACAATAAATGTTTCTTGAGCAGCAGATCAGCATATTAGAATGATTTCTGAAGGATCATGTGACTGAAGAATGGAGTAATGATGCTGAAAATTCAGCTTTGATCACAGGAATAAATTACTTTATAAAATATATTCAAACAGAAAACAGTTATTTTAAATTGTAATAATATTTCACAATATTACTGTTTTTACTGTATTTTTAATTAAATAAATGCAGCCTTGCTGAGCAGATGAAACTTCTTTTAAAAACATTAAAAACCTTACCGTGTCCAAACTTTTGACTGGTAGTGTTATATATATAATGTGTGTGTGTGTGTGCAAACCAAGCTACCTAATAATATTGCTCGTCTGCAAATGGAAAGACACTTTAGAACGGTTATGTGGGTGTTTAAAATCACCTCTACTAATTTGCATTGCTATCTTTTTACAACCCCCATTTGGCGTATTTAAAAAGTCATATTGTAAATGTTCACCTCACTGCAGACTCAGTGTAGCAGCAGAACCTCCAACCTGAACACCCACGCCAGTACCAAACACATTATTATTCCAGAAGATAAAGCCACAGTTACAGACATGGAACATTAGAAACCATTATGCATATGCTGAATGGTAAAACATTTTGTTTCATTAAATAGTTACTTGTGCACTAAAAATAAAGGAGAATTTTCTGGGCTCAATAGTGTTGGGAAAAAAGTAGCCCAAACTACAAACTAATTATCAAAACACAGAATCTTTAAAAACAAGAGGCGATTTTTCTTTTTCTGGCAGCAAAACTCTATATATATTAATTGCATCTAATATAAAAGTTTGTAGGTGAATAGGTGTGTGTGTATATGTGTGTGTATATATATATATATATACATATATATATATATATATATAAATATATATATATACACTGAACAAAATTATAAATGCAACACTTTTGTTTTTGCCCCAATTTTTCATGAGCTGAACTCAAAGATCTAAGACTTTTTCTATGTACACAAAAGGCCTATTTCTCTCAAATATTGTTCACAAATCTGTCTAAATCTGTGTTAGTGAGCACTTCTCCTTTGCCGAGATAATCCATCCAGCTCACAGGTGTGGCATATCAAGATGCTGATTAGACAGCATGATTATTGCACAGGTGTGTCTTAGGCTGGCCACAATAAAAGGCCACTCTAAAACATGCAGTTTTATCACACAGCACAATGCCACAGATGTCGCAAGTTTTGAGGGAGCGTGCAATTGGCATGCAATTGGCATCCCGGACAGCTGCTGCAACAATCGGTTTGCATAACCAAAGAATTTCTGCACAAACTGTCAGAAACCATCTCGGGGAAGCTCATCTGCATGCTCGTCATCCTCATCGAGGTCTCGACCTGACTGCAGTTCGTCGTCGTAACTGACTTGAGTGGGCAAATGCTCACATTCGATGGCATCTGGCACTTTGGAGAGGTCTTCTCTGCATGGATGAATCCCGGTTTTCACTGTACAGGGCAGATGGCAGACAGCGTGTATGGCGTCGTGTGGGTGAGCGGTTTGCTGATGTCAACGTTGTGGATGGAGTGGCCCATGGTGGCAGGGGGGTTATAGTATGGGCAGGCATATGTTATGCACGGCCCCATGCTGCAAGGATCTGTACACAACTCCTGGAAGCTGAAAACATCCCAATTCTTGCATGGCCAGCATATTCACCGGACATGTCACCCATTGAGCATGTTTGAGATGCTCTGGATTGGCATATACGACAGCGTGTTCCAGTTCCTGCCAATATCCAGCAACTTCGCACAGCCATTGAAGAGGAGTGGACCAACATTCCACAGGCCACAATCAACAACCTGATCAACTCTATGCGAAGGAGATGTGTTGCACTGCGTGAGGCAAATGGTGGTCACACCAGATACTGACTGGTTTTCGGACCCCCCCAGTACAGTAAAACTGCACATTTTAGAGTGGCCTTTTATTGTGGACAGACTAAGGCACACCTGTGCAATAATCATGCTGTCTAATCAGCATCTTGATATGCCACACCTGTAATGTGGATGGATTATCTCGGCAAAGGAGAAGTGCTCACTTACACAGATTTAGACAGATTTGTGAACAATATTTGAGAGACATAGGCCTTTTGTGTACATAGAAAAGGTCTTAGATCTTTGAGTTCAGCTCATGAAAAATGGGGGCAAAAACAAAAGTGTTACGTTTATAATTTTGTTCAGTGTGTACACACACACACACACACACACATATATATATATATATACAGGTGCTGGTCATATAATTAGAATATCATCAAAAAGTTGATTTATTTCACGAATTCCATTCAAAAAGTGAAACTTGTATATTATATTCATTCATTACACACAGACTGATATATTTCAAATGTTTATTTCTTTTAATTTTGATGATTATAACTGACAACTAAGGAAAATCCCAAATTCAGTATCTCAGAAAATTTGAATATTACTTAAGACCAATACAAAGAAAGGATTTTTAGAAATCTTGGCCAACTGAAAAGTATAAACATGAAAAGTATGAGCATGTACAGCATTCAATACTTAGTTGGGGCTCCTTTTGCCTGAATTACTGCAGCAATGCGGCGTGGCATGGAGTCGATCAGTCTGTGACACTGCTCAGGTGTTATAAGAGCCCAGGTTGCTCTGATAGTGGCCTTCAGCTCTTCTGCATTGTTGGGTCTGGCATATCGCTTCCTCTTCACAATACCCCATAGATTTTCTATGGGGTTAAGGTCAGGCGAGTTTGCTGGCCAATTAAGAACAGGGATACCATGGTCCTTAAACCAGGTACTGGTAGCTTTGGCACTGTGTGCAGGTGCCAAGTCCTGTTGGAAAATGAAATCTGCATCTCCATAAAGTTGGTCAGCAGCAGGAAGCATGAAGTGCTCTTAAACTTCCTGGTATACGGCTGTGTTGACCTTGGACCTCAGAAAACACAGTGGACCAACACCAGCAGATGACATGGCACCCCAAAACTGACTGTGGAAACTTTACACTGGACCTCAAGCAATGTGGATTGTGTGCCTCTCCTCTCTTCCTCCAGACTCTGGGACCCTGATTTCCAAAGGAAATGCAAAATTTACTTTCATCAGAGAACATAACTTTGGACCACTCAGCAGCAGTCCAGTCCTTTTTGTCTTTAGCCCAGGCGAGACGCTTCTGACGCTGTCTGTTGTTCAAGAGTGGCTTGACACAAGGAATGCGACAGCTGAAACCCATGTCTTGCATACGTTTGTGCGTAGTGGTTCTTGAAGCACTGACTCCAGCTGCAGTCCACTCTTTGTGAATCTCCCCCACATTTTTGAATGGGTTTTGTTTCACAATCCTCTCCAGGGTGCGGTTATCCCTATTGCTTGTACACTTTTTTCTACCACATCTTTTCCTTCCTTTCGCCTCTCTATTAATGTGCTTGGATACAGAGCTCTGTGAACAGCCAACCTCTTTTGCAATGACCTTTTGTGTCTTGCCCTCCTTGTGCAAGGTGTCAATGGTCGTCTTTTGGACAACTGTGAAGTCAGCAGTCTTCCCCATGATTGTGTAGCCTACAGAACTAGACTGAGAGACCATTTAAAGGCCTTTGCAGGTGTTTTGAGTTAATTAGCTGATTAGAGTGTGGCACCAGGTGTCTTCAATATTGAACAATATTCTAATTTTCTGAGATACTGAATTTAGTTGTCCTTAGTTGTCAATTATAATCATCAAAATTAAAAGAAATAAACATTTGAAATATATCAGTCTGTGTGTAATGAATGAATATAATATACAAGTTTCACTTTTTGAATGGAATTAGTGAAATAAATCAACTTTCTGATGACATTCTAATTATATGACCAGCACCTGTATGTATATATATATATATATATATATATATATATATATATATATATATGTATTATAAACTACCAGTCAGAAGTTTGGACACAGTAAGATTTTTAATGTTTTAAAAAGAAGTTTCGTCTGCTCACCAAGGCTGCATTTATTTAATTAAAAATACAGTAAATACAGTAATATTGTGAAATATTATTACAATTTAAAATAACAGTGTTCTATTTGAAAATATTTTAAAATGTAATTTATTCTTGTGTTGGCAAAGCTGAATTTTCAGCATCATTACTCCAGTCTGGTAGTGTGTATGTATGTATGTATGTATGTACACACACACATATATATTATATTATATATATATATATATATATATATATATATATATATATATATATATATATATATATATAATCCCTCTTCATTCTGTCTCAGTAGCCTGTCCATCAAATAATGCCTTTGTTCCATTTGGCATCTCCAAGTAGAAAGCTGGGCCCTGGCATTAAAAATTTATTGGGCAGGAAATGGGTGTTTTCTTTTCTTTTTTGTCTGTCCAATGTAAAATTGAGTGCCTCATCTGAGATTATTTAGACAGGCTATTATTCATATATTTGTAAAGCACATGTACTGACAGCCAATCCAATATTTTAAAATATATGTCAACACAAATCTAAATGAATTCAAATACAATTCACACATACTGCAGAAGATGAGTTGACAGAACGTCTTTATTGTTTGAAAGCAGCGTTTGCTTACTTTTAACACAATTTTTTTTTCAATATCGGCATAACCCATGTGGCACGTAAACAACGTTTAGCCCAGTTCCTGTTAGTAGATTGTTACATGCTCAAGTACAAAATCCATCACCCAACTGCTTGAGCTAAGAGGATTGACATGATAGGACACATTTACAGCATAGTGGAGTAAAACGTACTTAAGTACCAAAGATCCAAGCTCCCATGAGTTCCATAAATGAATTTAACAGGGAATAGAACAGTCGAGGTAAGCTAAGTTTTAGCAGGGCACACACCCTCATATGGCTCAAAGGGCAAAACTTAAAATACATAGTAGTTTCTCAGTCAAAATCAGTTTCAAATACCAATTAAATATCACAGTCATGCATGCCTACTTACAAACTACAACCTCACTCATTCACAATACTGAACAGCACAAAAAGGTGGAAAAAAATGAAGATAATCATCAGCTCCAGCATTTAACACTTTCCTCTGCTTATGTATGCTATAAAGATGTTTTTCTGCCAATTAAGCAATGTTAAAAAAATTACAGTAATGTACGTTGGTCCTTCTACAACCGCATGCTAAGATAATTTGAAACTTCCTTCCAGGAATTTAATTTCACTCTACATAAATGATAAGTCTTTCTGCATGCTACACATCAGCCTTGATTGAAAATTCCTAAAAAGCCCATTTTGTGAGGTTAAGTTTGAGTTTGAGGGTGTATAAATTAAAATAATCCTTAGACTCAAAACTCGTCCTTGATAAAATTATGTCCTTAGCCTTTTTTAACACTGATAAAGGCACTCATTGGCTTAAAGTGTGAAAATATGGTAATGGTAATTTTTCAATACTCAAGATACTCAAATGAGGGCACACATTTCCTTTGCTATCAGGGCAAACTGGTCAAGAACACTCCAAGGTCACAGTTCACCCCAAAATGTAAAGAAAAAAGGCATTTATTATGACTATTAACACTTCTGGAATTAAGCATTGAAGTATTTATGCAGCATTCATTTGTATGTCCCCCCTCCCAAACACATTAAGATAAAAAGAATATAGGAAAAAATGTTTTTTTTTTTTTCTTTTCTTTTCATTGGGGTCAAACATGAGCTGGTTGTTTCTGTCAACCATTAAATAACCTCCAGTAGGTCTTGCCACTGGAGTGTGGCATAAATGTGATACATTAATGCACAAAACAGTCTACGCAAGTATGTGTACACAACCACTTGTAGCTAAAAATGTCAATGCATTTCATAATCAGTTCCAAACACATTTTATCAGTGTTGCAACAGAAGTCACCATAGCGCAAGTTATATAATTCTACATTCAGAAAACTGACTGTAGAATTAGATAATGGAACAGTTTGAGTTAAACTGTCGACATGTTTATAGCTAGCTATCTGAATACCAACACACCTGCTTTAGATGGCAGAAACATTTAAAGGCAACTCCACTTTCCCCTTAAAGAGAGAAAAATGTAAATTCTGTCATCCTTTACGTACCCTCATGTCATTCCAAACCCATAAGACAAGCCTGAGAGATTTCGGTCCCTTTATTGAAAGTTCAAAACTTGGACTACCAAAGTAAACCAACAAGGTTTGTTCTTGGCTGTCAAGAAAGTACCACTGAGCTTACGTTTATCATATTTGCTCTGTTTGAAGCATCAATGTTTGGTTAAATGGACTTTCAGTGAAGGAAATATCCCAGGTTTCTCTCAGAAATCAAGAAATCTCGTCTGAGTTTCAAAGATAAACAAAAGTAATCGTAATTGACGAAAGAATTTTAATTTTTGGGCAAATAATCCCTTTAAGTACTGAGGTTTCTGGCTTAAGTCAACATTATAGTGCATCTTTCCTACCACTCATACCTATTAAAACTATCTGTTTTTATAGTGATGCTATATTAAAACTAAGCTGGAGTGCATGTGGTTTAGCTAGCACCTACAAGATTAATCTAAGATTTTAAGATTCTAATTTCCTGTGTGCATTTTAACACGCACGCACACACACACACACGCACGCACGCACGCACGCACGCGCACACACACACACACACACACACACACACACACACACACCTAATAAGAAGTCAAGGAAACCAGTTACTTGGGCAGACCACAAAATGGCTGCCACTACATTCAGAGAACCCAAGATTCTTGTGGAAATGGTAACGAAACTGGTGATTGAGTATTTACACGTTCCAGACCAGGTGTCCAGCACCTTAGCAGGCAAAAAAAATGTTTATCGTATGATTGGTGCCCCATTCCACCACTGTGTACCATCAAATGACTGATTCTCAAATACATACAAAATAACACAAATGATAATTAAAGATGCTGCCACAGGAATAACCTAGAACACTATCACACTGCTTTCATTGGCACACAAACCATTCACTCCATCTTCTATGGAATTTGGTCCACGACATCTTCCAGAGTCTATCATCCGTTTTTGTGGAAGTTTTCAAACTGGACATGGTCACTCAACCCAAGACTTCCCAATCCAAACGTGACAAAACACAGCGTCATGTACAAAATCTGTCTCTTGACAGATCTAGACTGACAAGATGTTTCTTAGTAGAGGCCCCGTTTCGTTGAATGTTAATAATAAATAAAACTAGAAACATACTTACAATAATACATGAACTGCATTTACATTCAATGCCTTTTTCCCTTTTACAGGCTAAACCTGTTTGTACACTGATTTTTTTATGTTCAAACACTGCAAGAACGATTTTCACATTATTCCTTTTTCTGCTTCCTCAAAACTCCCCAAAAAAAAAAAAAAAAAAAAATCAGTATTCAAGACAAAATGAATAAAAATATGCCAAATGATCAAAGCATTGCTCTCCTTTTCCGATTTCCCATTTAAAAGTTCTTAAGACATTGATTGAAGCAGCCTCTTCCCCAATCTATTTTTACATGAAGTGAACAAATAGCTCCTAGGTTCAAGGGTCCAACTGCTGGTAGATACAGTTTATATAGGTCACATGACACCTGAGCCCCCCATCACCCCCGGTACTTCTACAGAAAGTCACAACAAGCTTCCAGTGAGTGCATACATGAGGATGGGTACACATGCAAGTCTTTTTCAACAGTCCCTTGGCAACAAAAGGGTAGGGTCTTTGTAGCAGTTGAGGGTCAAGCATATAGACACCAAAGAGAGGCCCAGCTTTGGGGGTAGGGCATCACTTCACAACCCACAGTATTATCATGCTAATCACAGGATTGCCGTCCTGTTCCTGTGGGGATAAACGGAGTTGCCCCTGGCAACACTTCCACTTATTTTTCCCTCTTCAACTCCTGCCCCTTTTTTGCACAATAGCCAACCCGCATGCGCAGCGTGCCGCTCTTGTGCAAGTGCCAGAGTTGCAGAAACTCCTCAGGCATGGCGTGAAATCTCGAGGATGGGAGAATGTTGTCATAATAGTGGTGGCTGACCGGTCGCTCATCCAGCCCCACCGAAAATGGCCAAAAACCATAAGTGGTCACCTCTTCACACAAGCCAAGGGCAAGGCTCACCAGGAACAACCCCGTGGATAGCCGTTTGCCATGGACGCCGTGGTTCTTCCAGAATCGACCGACATTTTTAAGGAAGTCTGGGTTAGCAAAGAGGACAGTCTGGTTGGAGGCGGAGTCTGCAAGGGCATGGTATGCCCGCAGGGAAGGGTCAGTGCCGGGCTTCATAGAGAATGCTGGTATGTAGATGTAGCTGGAACCATATGCCTTCATGCTGTCTACGAAGGATTTGCGGGACCAAAGGAGGTTCTGAAAGCTGATGGGAAAAAGAGGAATGATAAGTTAAGTCAAAATATCCATAGGATGTTGGATAACAAGATAAAATTATCCTAAATAATTAATAATAAAATAAAATTAATAAATAATAATTTCACTACTTTGGTTCGTGTGGATGCCATTTTTAATTTTTTAATGTCCCTGCCAGTGTTTCATGTTTGAAAACTATCCTTTCTGAAAGAGAAGTTTCATTTAAAGACTTTTTTTTTACTACTGTGGCCACAATGGATATTATGAATTCTGTGATGTCATACAGAAAAAAAAAAAAAAAAATGTTGACCCCTTGATATAATCTAACGGCTCATTTTCAAAGCATGGTACGCTTCAGTTCAGTACAGTACAGTACGATTCAGGGCAGCAAACCCTGATCCGGCTTGCGTTTCCACTGCCAACAGTACCCCTTACTTGATAGGAGTGGTGTATGCCGGAGAGTAGCGATCGACGTCTTTAGCTCTTTATTTATACTGTAGCTTGTTAGACATCCTGTCATTTCCTTGGCATTAAGTGAATAATAAAGGTGTAATAAATAAAGTGCCTGAGCTTGAGCTTGTTTGTGAATGTCCAATATACTTTATGAATAATACGAAAATTGCATAATCAAATGTAAAATAACTGCATATAACACTGCATGGTCTTACTGTAAACATTAAATACAGATCAATCCTTATTAAAGCTACTTAAATTATTCAGTCAAGATCAGTAATTGATTTTCCTTTGTCATTTGTTGTTTGATTATTATTAATGACAGACTGCAGCAGGTTTATTAGGCTGCTGTCACAAACTTTAAGAGCTAATGCACGGATCCAATATACTGTTACACACACTTTTTTCCTCAACTGTGTACGTTTATTTAAGACATAACCCACTGTGTGTACATGAATACTCTCAAAAAAGGCATTTTGACATTTTTGTGTGTATGTGTTTAGGCAGTATCTGCTTATTTGCTTATCCGCGTTCGGCTCCGACTCGGAGCGCACACACAGTGTCTCTTTTAATAACACTGTTAATAATACTGTTTAATATCAAAGATGTCTCGCAGTTTAGCAACAGTAGACCAGATTTTACAGCACTCACTTATTTGGCTGATTTAGATGTTTGGGCTTTTAAGGAGGAACTAAAGCACACTGCTGTGAAGGAAAGGAAGGTGCGCTGGACGGAATGTGGCAATGGCACAATAATTGTTTTACCTCGATTATCTTGTTTTCATAATCGTTGGAAGCCAAAATCGAAAATCAATTACGATTAATCGCACAGCCCTAATTTCAACAAGCATATTAATAAAAATAAATAAATAATAAAATTGAAAATTTATGACCAATGCACTTGAGACTAGAGATCTCCTGCCAGCTAATGCAAGAAGTAAAAGGGATAATCCACTAAGAAAGGTCAATATCCATCCCTCAAGACGTAATCAGCTGTCTGGAGAACTGTCCTTTTCGGAAAATTCTGTCATGGTTTCCATGCTGTTTGCCGCATGCTGCTAACTCGAAGGATTATGAACTCAGACAACAGAATGAAATTGAACAAGACATGGAAAAGTTAGAAAGGAAAAGACAAAAATAAAGCACCAAGTCAAAACAACAACGCAATTTATCCGACGTTTGACTTTAAAGATGAATAAATGGATTTCTTTGTGCCCATTAGTGATGTCAAAAGTATCAATACAATGTTTTTTTTTTTTTTTTTAAGTTTATTAACTTTAACAAATTACAAAATAACAACAAACACAAATTGCCTGACACACAACAAAGGGGATAAACAAAAAGAAATGTACATAAGATGACAGCAACAGAGCTTTGTTCTACAAATCGCAGTGTGTTATTGGACCAGCAAAATCAAAGAGAATACACATGATATCTAGATGCTTCTGGAATGTTATGTCATACCATACCACACCGGAGAACATCACTGATAGAGGCATTGATGCTATCAAGATATGGTGTCCATATGTGGTTAAAAGTGTGTTGTGGAGCGATAATGCATGTTAAAGAGTTCCAGGGGAATAGTACCTCGAATAATTGAATGCCAGCCTTAATGGAGGAAGGCTTACCGCTGATCCATGATGTCAGTAGATTCTTTCTGGCAGCAAACATTAACAAGCTAAAAAGCCTTCTTTTATATTTATTAGAAATGAGCTTACAGGGAAAATATATAAAACAATATATTTTTTAATTGAACCACAACTTTGGACCAGTAAGCCTGGATCACATTACAGTCCCATATACAATGAGTATAATCTCCTATATTAGCCTTGCATTTAGGGCAGAGCGGTGAAATCAATACAATGTTAATAATAAAATAAAATCATAACAACAAAAGCTAACAATTTCAATTAAACAATTCATTTCAATCATTTTGATTAAATTCAGTAGTGCTGTCACCAAAGTAAAGCCAGCTGCGACAAAGGCTATGTTCACACTGCAGGTAAATGTGGCCCAAAATCTGTTTTTCCCATGACAGTGTGAACAGTACAAACCACATGGAATCTGATCTTTTCAATTTCGATTTGTGCCACTTCCATATGTGGTACTAAATCCGATATAGGTCAGATGTTTTGTAATGCAACTGCAGTGTGAAGAGTCATATCGGAATTCATGCGATTTTTACTTCACTCGAGATCAACATTCATCACGATTCTGCACTCATGTCTGCTCTTCATGTCTGTCACATCGTCTTTATTTTTCATATTGCCAGCGCATAATTCCCCTGGCTTCCACTGCAGATCACACTATAAATAAACATGTAATTGCTTACTTTAATGCCCTCCATGTTTACGTCCATATGACAGCGTGATGCGTGTGTTGCCAAGTCCGCAATTTTCCAACAGAATTGGGTTACTTTTTCACAGTTGCTGCGGGTTGTTTTGCAACTCCGTGGGTTAAAGCGACCGCACTAACGTGTTATTTAACCCCCGGAACACGATTTTTAACGGGATTCCCCACAGAACGCAATAGGGCTAGTTTTAAGCCTCGCAGTGTGAACGTAGCCAAAAAGATTGGTGTGCACCTATTACAAAAACTACGGTAATCTCCAGGAAGAGCAGAAAGGTGGCGCTTTGGAATCTAAATCAGTGTTCCCATTTACTATTGTTAATGGTATCCAGTATTGAATTGTTGGTATTGTGATTAAATAAAGTATGGTCAGTGAATTCATCATATCAACCCCAAAAAAGACATAAATAAATAAAGCGAGGAGATGACATACCTCTTTTCAATAATGCTGGGATTTGCGCTCACCAGGTGTGTTCTGGTACCAACATCAGCGGTGTACTCTTTGGACAAAGGAGGAAGATTACATCTAGAGGTAAAGAAGATGGAGAGAGATTGAAGAAAAAGTGTTGCTGGCAATGATGTTATTCAGTCTGTGTCATTAGCAAGTCTTAAATTTCTTATTTAAATGCATTAATAAAAGTCCCTGGTCTTGCTGTATGTCACTTGTCAATGTATATTATTTGTTTGATTCTTACATTCCTGCTGTTACATTCCTGCTGTTGTGTTCCACAAAAGAAAATATGGGTCTGGAAGGACATGAGCATCTAAATAATGAAAGAATTTACATTTTTTGGATACATTTAATTTCAAAATAACTAAATAATCAGCCAGACCTTGCTTTCATAATGTCTGTTTTATCACAGGTTAGTGTCCAATCCTGCACCTGGAGGGCCACCTTCCAGCAGAATTTGGCTCTAGTCCTAGGCCACATCCACATGAAGCCAGAGCTTTCCCTATCCAATCTTTTTTTTGCCTCATCCTAAAAAAAAAAAAAATCCATAAACATAATGTCGGACGTGTTTATGGAACACTGTCGGAAATATCTGCATACATACGAAACCACTGAAACCGACTCAAAACAATGTAGTATACATGCCAGACCAGTATGTGGCGCTGTATTCTGCCACAGAGATACACTAAAGACGGAAAAGACGACTTGGAGAATGCAAGTCGAGTTGTCAAGACGTGGGGTGATGACATCATCGTTTCACTAAATATACAGATTGGCTGTGCACACGAAAACGCAAGGGTGTCGTTTTCAGATTTATCCACTCTGAGACCTGTTTTAAAAAAAAAAAAAAAAAAAAAAAAATTGGCGGTTTCAGGCGGTTATTGGAGTTTCGTCCAGACTAAACACGTCTCCGTGTAGACAGGCTCCTAATTAATCACACCTGAACCAGCTAATCAAGGTCTTCAGAATCTAGACACTGCAAGAAAAGTAGCCCTCCAGGAGCAGTATTGGACACTCCTGGGTTAGCGCTTAGCGACACCTTCTAGCCCCTGGCTCACTGATACTCTTTGTGACTATTGGATCAAGCCAAAGACTATGGATATAGAAAGACGGTTCACTCCTATTAGTTATGAATGGGAGAAACTGCAACGCGCAATATGGCGAAATACATCCCGCCTTCTAAGTAAAAGTCAATCGCTGATTGATAAAGTCACTGTAGCTGCCGTTAGAGGCTCCGGTTCCCATAGAAACCTGAGACTCGCGCATAGGACTCCACATGCGCACTGGCTCGTCAAGCCTGAAAAGCTTTTTTTAATGCTATTTTAGCATAAGAAACAACATTTATGGGACAGTTCATGTCAGATTTTGATGCTGATTTCAAATATGTAATTTAAGTGGGAGGTTCGCCAAGCACTTTTTGAGATTTCAGGATTGCCCCATTCAAACAGACAGAACTTAGTCTTGGATGCCCAAAATAGCTGCCCAGAGGCGTTGCAAACATGACCACCAAGTGAACAGACTTTCCTTGAAAGGGACTTTGATCAAGCTCAGAGCTGCTGAGAAAAAAAAACAAAAAAAAAAACCGCCCAAATCAAAAGAAACAGATGACCCAAGCAAATATCAATCTTTCTTGTGCCCTTCCTCTGTGTTTCTTCCAGCAATGATCAGTGACCACTTTTCTATGCCACACACCCACAACCAACCACTGCCTACATGCACTCCTCTATTCTTTTCTTTCCCTCTTCTTCCATCCCTTAGACTCCTGCATTTTTCTCTCACAGAACAAGCAATTTGATAACCAATCTGGCTTCAAAAGCAGACATTTCACAAGACCACCTGCTGGCTTTCGATAAATCTCTACGGCTTGCAAGAGCAAACTCCAGATTCATCTGTCCGCATTGCTTTGCTGAGTTGTATACTGTAAATCTTCCTGTCCAGCCACTCTGACCTATAAGCATCACAGGTATGGCAGTTCAGTGGTTTCAGTCTTACCTCACAGGCAGATCCTTCAAGGTTTTCTGGAAAGGAGGGGTGCCTCAAGGTTCAGTGCTTGACCCTCTCCTTTTCTTGATATACACAACCTCACTAAGCCTGATCAAAAAGGCACATAGCTTTTCTTGTGGAAATGACATGTCTGTTGTTCCAACCCGACAACCCCATGTTCAGCTTCCATCTCTGCTCAGCCTGGATATAGAAAATTCACCTCCAGCTCAACTTTGCAATCCCAGCCAACCCGTTAGTCCACCACCACGTCACCATTCAATTGGATTCGCCAACACTAGGACAGCAAGGAACATGGTGGTAGGTGGCATATGATGACCAGTTTACTTTCCACATTTACAAAATGCCTGATCATGCAGGGTTAATGCTTTAAAACATTTTAAGTCTGGACTACTGCAATGCTCTATTGGCCAGCCTCTCAAAGAGCACAAACAAGCCTCTGCAAATGATCCAGAACATGGCAGTGCATCTAATCTTGATCTCAAACCACTGTCTAACTGTAGCTGCCTAAAGCAAATTCAAGGATTTGATTCTGGCCTTGAGGACTACCACTGGACTGCAATCCTACAAGTGTATGTTCCCACCTGCAATTTGAATGAGTGGCGCAAAACAGTCCTTCACATCAAAGCACTTTCACTCCTCTTAGATGGAACAAACTGCCTACGTTCACCCAATTTGCTGAGACCATCACTACTTTCAAGAATCAGTTAAGAAGTCATATCTTTTCTGTAACCACATCCATAAACAGACACCATTTTAAAAGAGTTCTACCTCTCTGCATTTCACCTTTGCTCTAGCTTGTGTACTAATAATACATGTACATGCAAATACAAATTTATATTAATAAATGTAAATTTACATTAAAACTTGATATTCTGTACTGCAAATATTGATGGATAAATATAATAAATAGAAATGTAAATCTAATTCTGTTAGATTTTTTTTTATATGATTTGACACAGTCAGTCCAAAACAAGCAAAAATTACCATCTTCTCACCTCATGATAAAGTCAGCTTGGTCAATTTCGTTTCCACAGCCACTGTGTTTCAGGACCCCTCCATTGCCCACAACCGAACACTTCTTTAGAGGAAGCTGCAATGGTGTATCCTAGCAACACAAAAACAGTGGGAGTTACACAAGTGGGTCGAAGAATAAAGAGTCGCACACAAATTACATTTCCATTGATTTCTTTTGATGAATACATATTCAAATCAAGGATACTTCAATATTCATATGCTTCAAAGAGTGGTGAACCTCTGAGTAAAACCGAATCGATGAAAAGACCCTTTGTAAGATCCCCTGGTGATTCATTTGCACCACAGGCTAGCATTTTCATCTCACACATACATAATTATACACTCCCTTTATCAGACATTTTTCTTCTAAATGAGTTGTAGGATTTTTCTTGGTTAGAATCTACAAAACAAAACTAGATTCCTACATTTTCTGAAGAAAATTGGTTGTGCTTGCCAAGTTTTAAAGTGTTGTGGGTAGTTGGCGAGGTGTTGACTGCTAAGGTGCCCTGAATGGTTATCTGTGTATTGCTAGAGTTTTTTGGGTAGTTTCCAGGGTATTGCTAGGATAAATAAACTAAAATCAATTATTATTATGAATAAATCAAGTACAAAGCTGGACACTTCAGTATATATACGGCAGGAACACACCAAGCCGATGGTCGGCCGTCGGGCAGTTTTTGTTCGTCGGCCGACTAAGTTTTCTCAGCGTGTTCCACACCGTCGGCTGAAGTTGGTCCTCGTCGGCTTTTTCCCAGCCGATTCGACATGTTCAAATTGCCGTCGGAGCTCTTTGGTCCATCGGGCCATCTGATCGTTCTGATTGGCTGTTCAGCTACTGCCACCTGCTGGTACGGAAAGGCATTTCATCTTACGCAGGCGCAGAACGGACGTGCTACTTGGCCAGTCAGTTTGGTGTGTCAGGGTAACTTTGGACCCAGACGCTGCCGACGTGAGCCAACCCCACAGTCTGCTTTCATCGCCACTAGTTCGTCGGCATCGGCTTGGTGTGTTCCTGCCTTAATATACATGACATTACCATGTGGATTTACAAGTGTAATTCATCACATGGACTTGCTCAAGTCAAAATACCATATGACATATCCATGTGATGAATTACACTTGTAAATCCACAAACAATCAATAAACCAACCAGCCAACAGCATTCACTTTGAAACCAGTAAGTGAAAATTCATGCAGAAATCCCTCAAAAAAATTAAGCTATTGTAAGATCATTTTAGTGCTCTCGTATCTGGCATGAATAATACACAATGCTCTGATAAACATATTACATATTTTGTTTTTTTCTGCAGATGGATAAATTTAAATTACTGTAAGTCTGCTGTATGTTGACACTGTTGTCCTTCAGAAACCTAATACCAGGATTGACAGTAAGCATCCTTTAAGACTACGTGTGTAAACATAAATCTTTTTAATGCCTTTTCTGGACACAAAAGATGCATTTAGAACTAACTCTACTATAAATGTATTAAAAGAAGAAAAAAAAATACACTGTGTCCATATGGTGTCAGTGAGATCCCACTGAATAAACTTATAAATCACAGTGTAACTAGATTAGAATGATGTGTGGGTGTTTGTGAGTGGGTGTAGGATATTGTGTTGCGCATTTGTGTGTCCATCAGTAATGAGCGTGGGCTCGGAGACTGTGTAGGAGGAAGTGCCCAGTACAGGACAATCAGGACCCCTGCGGGTGTCTTTCCCATGCCTGTTTATTTTTAGAAGACAGAGAGCTGCGCTGATTCTCATGGAGAAAAAAAATCTGGACCAACTGCTACTCTTTCAAACACATTCATTACTACATTTTATAGCAAAAACTTAATTCAGGTTACTGTTAGAAGCTATGTGAGACTTTAATCTCAAACATCATGAGTTTTTTAAGAAATCAATTTTCACTTGGCGGACTACTAAATGGACAACAAAAAGTCTGATTTGCACTTAAATGGAGGATATCTAGAATAGAGAGCACAGACGTGGGTTAGCACAGAACTTCTTAGCAACCACCCAAAACACCAGAGCAACAATCTAAAGTTAAAACTGTAAGGTAGTGACATGACTGAAATAGCTATATTTTAGACCATTAAACATTTTATGACCGGTTGTTTTAAGATTTTGTTTAGACAGATTTAAATTTTAGCTACAGAATAAAATATGAAATGGTTCGAAATTATTTTTAGTAATGACATTTTCTTCAACTCTCAAATTCAGGTTTCACACTTTAACTAGAAATGATGCCGTAATATTAAGGAGGAAACCAACAATTATTTGCTTTCTAATGATTCAACCTAAGGGTTGAGCATATCATTTCAAAACCATCTGCATTAACATGAAGTTGGTCCTTCAGCTTCAATTCTTTTTTACAGTTTCAATTCTTCTGTCATGCATTAAAGACTGTAGCAGGCATAAAATAGAAGTGATGGAAAGTAAGAGTGGGCAGAATGATGGTTTATAATGAATGACAGTAGAAATGCATGAAAGCAAACATGGATTAAGGTGAAAATACTGAGATATGCATCAAAGAATTCCACAAAAGGAAGAATTATGTGTTTAATATTAGTTTATTGTTTTGAGTTTTATATTACAAAATGTAAAGCTGATGCAAGACTTATTAGTTATTCATTATGATCTTATCTTTTAAGGTCCATTTACACAACACCGTTTTCAACTAAAAAGTGGGAATGCATTTTGGCCATTCACTTACACAGCTTTTTGGTGGCCTGAAAATGCTAATTTTTGAAAACGTCTTTCGAAGTGCAAGTTTGTGAAAACAATACCATTATTATCTCTGTATAAACTACAAAAACACGAATTTGTAAAAATGGTGACGTCATGTGCATGCATATTATGTGTATAGGCGCATAATGTTTCTATACAAAGTGACATCGCCAACTACTGGCCTGGCAGCATAATACAGTGTTTTTCCTTTGTTTTCGTGGATCCGTGTAAACTTTTTGACAACATTGTTGTCTGTACGTGAAACACACAAAGGAAAAACTTTTCCGTTTTTAGTACATCGTTGTTGTGTAAAGGCTCATTCACACAGAACACGTTTTTGCTTTGAACGCGGGCAGTAGAATGGTGAAAAAACGCAAGTTCTTGAGATTTGAACTGATTTTAATTTGAGCGGCGTGTTTTTAGAACGTTGTGTCATGCACGAGACACTGCAAAAGATGCAAGACGTCCATCTAGCGCGTTTACATAGAAAAACAATGGAAAAGAAGCGCTTTGGAATGGAAAAACACGTTCTGTGTGAACGGCCCCTTAGTTTGCACCCATCAAGTTCCAAGAAAAAATTTGTAAGTGTTAAATACTAGTCTATTTTCATTTCATTGAAATCCCCCTTTCACTGGAATTCCAGCAAAAAAATAACAATATTTTGAGAAATAAAATAAATGAGTGAATGAGGCATCTCTTCAGTCCTCATTTAACAGAATTGTAGAATTTCATGTTTTAAAGTAGTGCCATTTTACACCTCAAAAATTGAGTAGGAAACACCATTTGAAAACACTGTGTGGTTAAACTCTTACCATGAATCAAGGAAAATGTTAACAGATACTTTCCCTCCAAATCACCATCTGTTTCCAAGGTTTATATAAATATATTTTCATGAAATTTAATGGAGACAGATTAGTTTTATTGGAATCAGATAAATAATTACATTTCACAAGAATCCTGGAATTCCCCAGCCACTCATTTTCAAGCTGTGAAAACATTGACTTCTATGAAAGATGGTACCTGAACAAAGAAAGGGTAGGTTTCATTGTTGACCGTGTGATAATGGTAGATCTCCCCATCATACCACAAGACTTTGCCTATTGGCGAGTTCTCCTTAGTAACAGCAAACATCCTCTTTGGATCACAGCATTCTGTCAGCAGCTTCCTGCCAAACAAGAAAAAAAAAAAAAAATGTGATTGTGAAAATGTCCTTTCTAATTGACGGAGAACAAGCACACATTGTTGAAGTCTTTTATTTAGCAGAAATTTTCCTGTGCAATTACACAAACTAATTTTATGACAAAAATTAAAGCAGGCATAAATGGAAAGCATGTAAGCAAAAGAATATTCAAATAAAACATCTCGGCGTCCACTGTCCAAACAGGTTCCTTCAAGTAATGTTTCATAACACACTCTCTCTCTCCCCATCTCTCGCTCTCGCCCTCTCTCACTCTATATATATGCATTCTATATATATATATATATATGCCACATACAGGCCTCAATTTGAATGGGTGGGGGGAGTGAGGGATGGAATCCCCCTTGTTAAAAAAAAATTAGAAAAAAACATCCCCTTTGTAAAACCATCATCCCCCTTGCCATCCCCATTATATTAACAGTGCTTTGTGTATTCCGTAAAACGTATCTAAATAAAATTCAATTTATTTTGTGATGTTAAAAATGGCCAAGAGAACGGTTCAAGCGCATCTTTTGACATTCTTTAAAAAGAAGAGAACGGGAGGCATGATATTTCTTTGATTCAAGGATATTACCCTAACATAACATTAGAAAGAATAACTAACATAGCTTAAGTGCATTGATTCAGTAAGAGATCACTGTCAAAGTTGCTTTGAATTATTGAAAGTGAATGCAATCATCGAAGTGAAAATGCACACATGCATATGTTGGCTAAATGTATGTGTTTATTAATTTATGCATTTAATAAAAGCTTTGTTCCTAAGACATTTATTTAAATCTGCACAGAAACCATTCAAGTCACAAGCTACATAACACAGCTCGACATAAGCACACAAGCCACATGCCGCTAATAGCTCGAAATCGGCATTTGAGTTTCTGGCGGTTTCTATCTAGTTATCTGGAACAGAAAAAGGATGTGTGCGGTATGTGTGACTGTGAGAAACTAAGAGACAACTCCATCCATTGTTAGAGCTTTGGAGCATGAAAAAGTGTGGGGCTCAAAATAATTATTAGATCATATACACTTCAGTGCCCTCTGAAGGCATCATTTTAGGTAGTCTGGCACGAATTGATGTGTGTGTGTGTGTGTGAGAGAGAGAGAGAGAAATAAATAAGAGATAATAAGAGTCTGATAAATAATTTATAGGATATATATATATATATATATATATATATATATATATATATATATATATATATATATATATATTATATATATTTATTAGGGCTGCACGATTTATTGTGATTAAACCGCATGCGATTTGGCAAAGGCTGCGATTATTTTATGCGCAGCTCATCAGAGCTCTATGACTCTGTGATCAGTAGTAAATGCTTCTCTATCTGAAAGCCAGAGGGCGCTCTTGCGCAGAAACTCCAAATATTCCCTGCTGCAGAAGAAGATAACACGCGTCATATCCAAGCGGCAACCTCACCCAGTTTCTCTTGAAGCCAATACGGAAGTGACTTAAACTGCAATTCATCGACTGCCCGCTAGGAACAGGTTCCAGAAGAGAGCAGAATCTCATTGAACCCCATGTTAAAATGCACAACTTTACAGAAGAAAGAAACATGTTTACAGGCTGGTACAAATTGTGGCTTTGGTCTATATAGCTAATTTTGCCCTTCATGACAACTCTGAGGGGGAAGAATTTTTTTATAACTCATCCGATTAAATTTTATTAAGCCTTAAAGTTCTGCATAATTAAGGGCGTGGCCACTTGAGCTGTTTGTGAGCCATCTCAGCTAATTCCAGCCGCTGAATTTGGCATCTCTGCCATGTTTGTGCTTTTTTTTTTTTTTTTTTTTTTAGGGATTATTTCATACAGTTATCAAATAATATAGCTTGCTGTGCAGTTTATGGTTGAGACAGATGTGCATCTGTGTACATGTGCACACATGCAGAAGATAAACAGAACACACGTTGTTGGATCGTCTTGGCATTGGCTAAAAGTTTTGTTTGTCAGATTTACTACAATGACAATGGCTGGAGAATATGCCTCTCAAGAAACCACTGCTTAGATATTATAACTAAAACTGCTGCACTACTTTGAAAAATTATACTTTGGATGCGGGCTCATTTGTTTGTGAGTCTTATACGATCGTATACAGTTTTACAACATCAACGCTGCTCAAATTGCATAATTTCTTCAAAAATGATGATGGAGAGCAGATCATTCAGAAGAAATGTGATGTGACAATATATCAATATTTCATGGATTTAACACATTTGTGGACTAAAAAAAGTGCTGTTGTTTGTTTTTCAATGGACGCTCGTAGACATTTTACCCAAGTGCAACAGACTGGATTCATCTCGCGATCGCCATTTCATTACAGAGGTATGAAGTCCCGTTTTGAGTTTGCGTGTTGTCATTTGCACACCCGACACATATTACAATAGGCCTATTACTGTTGCATCTATATCGTAAAAAAAAAAAAAAAAAACGTAGATTGACAGTAAACCTTTAGAACCTTCAAATGATATAGCTTATCTTTATAAATATTTTAGATAGTGTCTAAGATGGATAGATAGCTCCTTAGCCTGCTAACATGATCACGTCGCGCTAGGCGGGCGTGGTTTCAGCGACCAGGCACCTCAGTTCCATCCACGTCCCGCCTCTTTGCCCATTTCCAGTTATCCGGGAGTGACGCGCTGCCAAGATGGCCACGGACGCTTTTTGGCTTCAAAAATGCTCTTCAGAAATCTAGGGGACACATCACGGACACTATGTCCGTGTTTTTTTTACGGTTTATGGTCATGTCGCTGTTGCTGAATAAACAGAAGATTGAAACACTTTGATTGATTAAACATATAATAAACACACGACTGCCTTATTCTGTGTAAGAAGCCACATCATCTCACAGAAGGAAGCTCAGTAAAAACATGTTATTAAGCGTTGTCTTTTGTTGGACAAGATGTTAATAAATGCTTCTCACGTCTGGAAAGATGTTTGCCGCGTGTTGCTTTTTCAAATGTACATTATAAGCGAACTGAAACTCGCAGTGCTTTCAGAAGAATTTGCATTTGGAGCCATACTTCAATGACAAGTCGCACATAAAAAAATATATAAATAAATAATAATCGCAGCCTTTGTGATTTCTTAATCGCGTTTAAGCAATAACCGTGTTTAAGTTCAATGTTATTTTTCATATTGTGCGATAAATTGTACACACTTTTGATTCTAATGGTGTTTCTATTTATTTATTGTAAATAACAATAAATAAATAAATTGAATAAAATAATCGAACTAGGAAGCACAACAAATACAATTTTCATATAAAAACTTTACATTTAAAAATGTTACAGTTAAAATCTAAACATTTTAACGTGTTTCGCAATTCGCATTCTGTTATTTTTTTATTTTGTGCATTATGATCATAAGAATTTTGAGGGAAATGTGGTTAATTGTTATGAAAATAAATGCCACACTGCAAAACAACCCTACTGTTCAAGGCTTCGCTTTCTTTGTAAAATATAATTTTATACACCAAACATGAGATTCACCGAACAAAATCAAACTCTTTATGACGTCACAATGGCCAGCCTTTCTGGGAGTTCAGAGCGGGGACAGATAGCGTTCCAAACGAATCTTCCCCTCTGCGCACGCGCGTTCTCCTAATCGGTTTTTTATTTTGTGATGTCTGCACTCTGCAATACTCATATCAGCATAAGAGCCAGATTACATAGACGAGATATCGATAGCAACCAACCTTCTGACTACTGAGACTAAAATGTCATTTAAAATTACATCACAGAACTAATTTATCTTGCATACGTGGCCTTGCACATAATCTCCCAATGACTGAGTAAATGCATGTGAATGGAAATACCTGTACAGTTCTACTCCCGTTTGGTTTCTGCTCCATGTTTGTCCCTGCCGCAGAACCTCATCCACCATTTCCTTGTCACTGGGTATCCTGTACACAGGAAAGATATAGAGCCACAACAACGCCAGAACACCCAGGGTGGCCCATATATACTTGCTCCTGTGACATCTCAAAGACACCATTCCGCCGGTCTTATCAGACAAATGCCTAGTTCAAAAACACGTGCTCACGACCGACAAGTTTATTTTGGTGCCGCTGCCATTAGGAGCAAAAAGCCGCTTGAATACCGTTATCCTGCTATTTCCATAACGCGGCGTTAAAGAGGCCAACAGTGGTGCATCAGTGTCAGATTTTCATGCGTGCATGCATCAAATTCCCCCTCATTCCCTGCTGGTTTGCTGATGGATGAGCTCACAATCACAGGCAGGATGTGGTGGATGCGGTCGAATTTCCTTCACTGGTTCCGTCTGGCCAAACAGTAGGAATCTCACGGCGTTTTATACGGGATCCAGATATCTTCTCCCCCCATCACTTCTAATGCAACCCGTCTTGAACTCTACAACAAATCTGATCCCTGCATTATCCGGCTTCATATCGCCTTTATCACCGCATCACGGCCCTTTTCTTTGTCCCGCCATACAAATTAATTTTTTAAGGCCTTCCCTCCCAATCTGGCCGTCTGGGAGATAATCTTCCGAATAAATGACAGACAAAAGCTCAGTTTGCTGCGAGTGCTTTAGCACGCATCATTGCCCTCATTATTTGTTTTCGTGCTGCCCCCTTCTGGTTAATCTAGTAACATGACAACGGATGCGTAGCCTAAATGGAATAGCCTACTAGCGAAATGGTTCTTCTGGTGCAAACACGTTTTCCGTTAAGTTTAATATGCTGATTTGCTGCTCAAGAAACATTTAATGTTATTATTAATGTTAAAAACAGTTGTGTGCAGTTTTTTTTTCAGGATTCTTTGCTGAATAGAACGTTCAAAAGTACTACATTTCACAATGTGTGGGTCACTTTAAGTGTTTTTATTTGAAGAGAAAGAACACAACATAAACAAACAAACATCCCCTTCCATTTTCAATTTCCTTTAAACAATCAAACCCCTACAGGGAAAAGGTGATGGAAAAAATATAGCTGGGAGAATGTCTGAATGCTTTTCTCTTGCAAAAGTTTTGCGTTCCCCCAAGAAATTTTGTGTTCATTCGCAAAGAAGTTTTCTCAAAGGTTTCTTAGGGAACACAGTACATTTGCAAGAGAATGCAAAAGCATTAAAATTCAGTTCTCCTCCCATTCTGTAGCCCATGTGAACCACAAAAAAATAAATACATTTTAAAAAAATTCAATAAGGGATGCAATTGTTAGAAATTATGTTTGAGTTTTTGTTTATATATTATAAGATCACTGAGTTTACAGTAGAACAGTTAGCGTTGGGTTCCCATGCAGGCAGGCCCTTCCACCTTTCATTGGTCAGCTAAACCAATGAAACCCAAAACCAGCGCAGCATTGGTTAAGCCATTGTTTCTGTGTTGGTTTCTTTGTTGGTACACATGATTTAATATAAACGGTTTATTTAGTAGTTCAGTTGTTGCATATTAAGCTGGTAGAAAGTACACTAAAAATCCTACCCATTTCAAACTTTTGAACATTAATGTTTTTGAAACGTATGCTCACTAAGCTTGCAATTATTTGATCAAAACTACAGTTAAAACAGTAATATTGTGAAATATTATTATTCGAATTTCATATTTGCATGCATTGCAGGGATTCCCCAACTTTCAGCTAAACCTCTTTGACCTAACAATACATTTACTTGAAGTAAACCCCCTGAGATTTTAAGTTAGTAAGTTCAATAATAAATAAAATTAAATCAATAATAATAAAATTATGTTCACGGTTCTCTGATGTTGTTTAGTGGTCACATGACATGCAGGTAAACTAATAATATTATATATATATATATGAACCCCTGCAGTTCCATCACGAACCCCAGCCTGGGAAACCCTGACGTAATGTAATATTTAATGTACTTCTTGTTGTTGATAACAAAGAATGGAAAATATTTTCTTTCTCTTTGTATTTTTACATGATTTTTATATATTTTTTATATTCTATTTTATTTGTATATTAATATGGTACAAGATAATCCTATTCAAAGCAATGCGATAAACGAGTTAGGTCAAGAGTAATTTAAAAGTATTAAAAAAGTAGTCAGTTATATTGTGTAAAGTAATGGATTATGTTACTAACTACCAGTGTTGGGGGGTAACACATTACAAGTAACTTGAGTTACATAATCAGATTACTTTTTCAAGTAACTAGTGAAGTAATGCATTACTTTTTCAATTTACACCAAGATAACTAAGTTACTTTTTCAAATATTTTTTTTTTTTACATTTATTGACTGACAGCTCTCCTGTTGGGAGAAATAAAGTGCAGAGGTGTTGTGTGTGCTGTGTGAACATGATGGTTATTGTAGTTCTAGACTAAATGGGAACATGTTTTTACTCATCTCACTTGCATGAAAACATTCAGTACTGCTCAAAATGAATAAAAACAGTGAAATGCAAATATGTAATAATTAACTAGGCTATATTAAATTACATAAATACACATTATGTATTTAATCTCACTTCATTAAGCAATGTCTATGCTGCTGACCTTCAAAGATCTAATTCAACCATACTAATCAGCAAAAATGACTTTAGATTAAATTTAGAAATAAGAGTGTTGAACTTCCTTTTCCTATATCATATTCTTTAATCCAGAATGGCAGCACATCTGAAAGGTTTGTTTAAACTGCGCCCTCTACTGTACAGCCGTAAATATGCATTTCCTTCAGCCTGAGGTTTTAGTCATTTAACCAAAGAGTATAGTACGGAACCCAAGAGGCGACACTCTGACACTCTGCAACAGTCACTAGGTGGCGCTCCGGTAGCGCGGCCGCCATTATGGGGTGAAAATACTAACTGGACCATAGAATCCTTCACATCTTACGCACGAATTTCACTGCCAAATCAGAAGCGCAAAAGAACATTTTTCAAATGAAATCATCAGTAAATTTTATGGCACCTACAGTAAATGTTGTATTGTCTTATATATGTTTTATTTTACCAGTTGTGGAATCCAACCATTCATCCATCTGAGGTAACGTAGTTAGCCTACTTTATTGAGTATTTCCATTTTATGCAACTTTACACATTTATTAATAGTAAATTAATAATTAATACATTTAAGATCATCATATTTGCAGCGAACAATATATTTCAGACTTGGTGGACTAATAATAATAATAGTATCACTCCACTAGGTCTGAATTGAAATATTGTACGTTTTAATGGATCACGCTACAAACATAATGATCTTATAATACATCAGAGGTGGGAGTAAGTCACACATGTGCAAGTCACAAGTAAGTCTCAAGTCTTAACCTTCAAGTCTCAAGCAAGTCCAAGTCAATTTTTGTGAGAATCAAGCAAGTCAAGTCACTGCTTTATATCAAGCAGTTCAAGTCATGTCGTAGCTTGGGTCAAACAAGTCACTGGCAAGTCATACAAATGTTTGATGATTTAACTGAATTTATATTAAAATAAGTTAAAACTACAGTAGTTATGGGCTATGGGAGTTTTATTTGCAAAAAAAAAAAAAAAAAAAAAAAAAAATTGCAGTATGCATTTCTACTCAAAAGGTGTCCACATACAGCTGAACTGTCAATACAATAAAAATCTAAAAATAAAAAAATAAATAAATGAATGTGTGTGCGTGTGTATGAGAGAAAAGTGTATTGTTTGCATGTGCATGGTTGTGTTTGCATTTTTTTTTTTTAAATTTCCTCTTATTTGTGTGTGTGTGAGAGAGAGAGGTGATTTGATTGAGTGTGATTCATTAATATTTGTGAGTGAATGTGTGTGCGCGTGTAAGAGTGAAAAGTGTATTGTTTGTTTGCAAGTTTGATTTTTTTATTTCCACTCAAAGTCTAACACTGAAGACCAATTATTAGACACTGTACACATGCTAAATGCTATTGCAAAAAAGCTGACATTTCCTTATAAACAGTGAATAAGCATTTACAATGCATTGCACTTGCAAAAAATGAAATGTGATCATTTTCTCTGTTACCTTTGTTCTTCAATGACAGACAGCATTGGTTGCTGTCACTTTAAGATCTGCCGCACATGACACGGATCTCACGCGCGTCCCACTTTCTCACAACTATTTACTGTCGTTTAAGACTTTATTTAACTTATTCAAGGCTGCTCTAATGAGGATACTCGACAAAACGGACATTTTTGGCATTATGTGTTATCATTCGTTCAAGGGTATAACTCCTCATCCACCGCAGCCGGCTTTCCTGAGAACTCACTGCAGCGGGCCTCAGACTCCTGACACGACCAGTCACCTACAGCAGTGGGAAACCAAAGGAAATCAGGTCACGAACATCACCAGAGGGTCGAAGACCTGCTCCACAGAAGGACACAGGGGACCTTGAACGGCCCGCGTGTTGAAAATGCGCATGCTCGTCACATAGGCCTGTTCCACATGGCGGCCTGGGCCTCTCCTCCCGTGGCTCGGCGGCGGTGTGAGGTGAGGGTGGGGAGGTGGCCGACGCGTAGTTCAAGATGGTGGAAATCCTGGCTCTAAGTGTCCTGACTGACATTTCCTCACAGAAAGGACAGTCAGGCCTGTCCAGTGCTGCTTCAGCATGAGCTCTGCCTAAGCAGAACATGCACGTGTCGTGCGCGTCAGGGAGCTCACGCGCTACACTCCTTAATCGGCATCTTCTTTGCCGGATCACAGCAGGAACGGTTTGAGGGCGTCATTCTCTAAGCGTCTTCAACGGCAAGAAGACATAGATGTCTCGATGCTTCTTTGCTTGTTCGTGAAGGAGAAGATTCTGATGCAATGATGGTGAGCTCCAAGCTATATAGTGGAGGGCCTAGCTTGTGAGCTCGCACGTCATTGGCCGGTTTATTTAACCGGCACAATGCAATCAGGCTTCAGTATTTGTGAAAGGAAGGGGATAACCCCATAGCGTGGTAACGCAATGTCGAGAGACCGACTCGAAAGGGAACACTGCATAGTTGTGATAAATGACAAGCGCTGCTGAGTGTGTCCGTCTCTGGCTCAGCGCCAGCCAAAGCTCAAAACCACAGTTTGAATCTGGCAGTTATGTGACATCACTGAACGTTATAAATCCCATATGTGGGACCGTACTCTCAGGGGCACAGAAATAAAAATCCTATATGTGGGGACGTACAGCTCAAAAGGTCAATAGAGATGGGCACAAAAATGACCAAATTTCCTCCTGTTTGTCACGCCCCACTTGTCATGTCTCTATTTCCCCAACAGTGAGGCACGCCCCACACTTTGAGAAACGCTGGTATAGAGAGAACACAAAGTAACACCAGTTTAGCGTAGTCTATATCTGTGTGGTGGCGCAACAGGTAAGCTGAGTGCTCTTGTGTGACAGCGTGACAGGGTTCGATTCCATCCCGTACTTGTTCCTGTATTCAATATAGATATACATCTGTTCTCACTGATGTTCACTGGATAAGAAAGTTGCTGGTATACTGGGGCTGTCTGTAAAAGGCTAAAGCTGTGACTTAATTTATAAAGGTAGCTTTATTGTAATACAAGTTTTTATTTGAAGCACATAATGATGCCATTAGCACACTACAGGTTAACTTGGAATGCCATTGCAATGTGTTTTAAAATCACTAAATGTTTGTTATCAGTATAATATTAATGTATGTTCAACACTCTTACAATGTAATTGAATTGCAATTCTAATGTCAACAAAATACATTTGAAGTTCATGCTGAGTGAATTCTGCATTTCAAACCTTAAACACAAGAGTATATTTAAAGTGTACTTAAGTATGCTTGGAATAGTTCCACTTTAGCACAAACAAGTATATTTAATACAACATTAGTTGAACTTCAGCACTGCTTTTGAACAACTAAAATGCATTTAGTACAAAATTAGTTGTTCCAATTTAGCAGACTTTAAGTATACCAATTTATAGCGTGCCACAAATACATTTAGTTATACTAAAGCACATACAAATAAATTGTAACTGACATTACCAGAAGAATCCTTTCAGCGTGGCAGATATTCTCAAGCGTCTGGAGCAGACTTATGGAACAAGTAAGTATCATTTATGATATGATATGATATTTTTATTTTTTTTTTTTTTCTTTTTGAACACTGTAAGCATATCTTAATGAAGAAAATGAAGGGCAATAATGTTAGCGTAGCTGCCATTTTTTTCTGTCATTGCAGGGCTACGTGTTATAAGTGTGTTGCTGCTGTTTGTTAAGCACACTGATCTGAGAAATGTGATTTTATTCCTACATTCATGTGAATAAACTAGCAGTAGCTTTATCTACGATAATGTTAAGGTTGATAGACGGATGTGAAGTTAACTAGATGTTGGATATCAAGTTAACTAATAAAATCAACAAACCTGTAGTAAACCTTTACAAATTTAATTTGCAGGCTGAACTGGATGCTTACTGAAGAGGGAGCCTCAACACTTAAGGTAACTTCAATTGAGTTGAAATGCCAGTTGTGTGACATCTCCTCAAACAGACAGATTTGACTTGCTTTTCTACATCCATTGTTGGTTATACACTTGTGTGTTTTTGATTTTCTCGGTGTGTACAAAGTTTACACCATATCACTGAAAACAGCACGCTTCAACAAGATTTCAGAGACTCTGCGTGACATTTTAAATGTTTGATCTTCAGGTGAGTTGAAATTGTCAACACTAACTTCCTCCATCACTGTCGTCATTGTATATAAATAAAGTTGGCTTGCTTGTTTAACATGTTAATTTTTGCTTGGTTTTGAAGGGTGTGCATGATGTCAACATGAAACGCACTGTAGCCCTCCATGCTCCCCAGTGTACCTGTGTGAGGAGGACCCACAATTCTTCAAGACTTGAAATGTAAGTATTCAATGCATTAACAGAATTGCTAGTAACGGTGAATTCAACTGTCTACCTTTAGTCTACTAAGTGAAACTTACAGTTGGACCCTCTATGCTTATTTCAGGAGGCATTGGGAGAGCCAGACATGATTGACACTTCTGTTAACATTCCTGTTTGACCACCTGTCATTGTGTTCAACGAAAGCACAAGTCCTTCAAGCACTGCAGTTGTGATAGAATTGTTGTGATAGTTTTGGCATGTTCAGAAGCACTTGTTTATACAGTCACAGGGTTGTAAAAATAAAAGACTAATTTATAAATTGTCAATTGTACAGCTGAAGGTTTATTTATTTATTTACAGTCTGTATATAAGTAAATACAAGTGTATTTTTTCAAAATGTGGTAAATATTTTATTTACAGTACTGTAATTTGTATAACAACTGCTGTTATTTGATGTAATATAGTTTTGTAATTGTTTTGTAAATAAAATGTCTTCATGCCAACCAGATCAATTGAGTTCTTTACAAATGGACATTAATTGGACAAATGGACATGCTTTAATAATGTGATATTGTATAGAAGTGTATATTCTTTGATTTAACTCACTGGTCTCAAAGTCACTTCCTGGAAGGCTGCACAGTTCTGCACAGTTTTGCTCCAACCCTAAGCAAACACACCTGATCCCGCTGATCAAGATCTTAGGATTACTAGAAAAGCAAGTGTGAGTTGGAGCTGGTTGGAACTAAACTCTGCAGGGCTGTGGCCCTCCAGGAACTGAGTTTGAGACCACTGATGAACTTTTGGTGTGAAAGGGCTGAAAAACATTTGCCAAAAATAGAACTTTTTTGTTGTTAAATTGGTCCTTGGGGGTCAGTATGACCCCAATCGACTTTTCCTTAGTTAATAAACATGGTTCCCTTCATCTCAGTGAAATAAAATTTTGTGACTATTCCTATATTATCTATCTGTACACACACAAAAAAGTGGGCTTGATTTGGCTGTTCTAAAGGTATGTAAACATTTTTTTTACTAATGTGGTCTTTGGGGTCAATATGACCCCAATTGAAAATGAATGGGAAATGTGAAAAAATAAGAATTTTTGTTTTAATTTGTCAAATAAAATCAATAAATCCGGCATAAATCCGAAAATTTTCATACCACAATGAAGGCCTGAGACTAGAGCACAAAAGCAATGTGGAATGAACATGATCACACAAACACACACACATACACACACGGGTGTGACTGCAATATAAAGCATTTTATAGAAAGTGGCAAAAAAAAAAAAAAAAAAAAAACAATAATTCCCCTCATAAATCTGAAAATTTTCACACATAAATGAAGGCCTGGTACTAGAGCACAAAAGCAATGTGGAATGAACATGATCACTCACATGCACACACACACACACACACAAACAGGTGTGCCTGCAATAGAGAACATTTTTATAGAAATTGGCAAAATCAATATTCATGCAAAAATCTAAACATTTTCACACACAAAATTCTAAATTTTTACAAAAATACTGATTTAATGTATTTTATAATGTTTAAATATATATATTTACAAAACATCCAGAAAAATGAATGGATCTCTATGGGCCTCTGCTAGCCAGATATGGTAATTGTCCCTTTTTTTCTAAAACTGTAATTCCTACAAGCTTTTTTTCTAACCAACAGATGGCAGAATTCTGCTTCTAACACCTAGCTCAATATCCTCAAACAACTTTTATTTAATTTTGATCTTTAGTGTTTTATTTTTATAAAAAATGTAATATTTCATATGCATGCTAAAGGTGTAGTTGAGGAATTTTGCAGTAAATATAGATGAGAGGTACACGAAAAAAATGATATATAATTTGTATTATTAAAAATGTATATTTTATGTACAATTGCTCCATAAATGTTTGGGGTCATATTGACCCCAAAACCATTTGTAAACAGGAAATGAGGGACATTTGAGGGTTGAAAAACATGCAAGCCCAGCCCAGGAGAGAAAAAGTAATGCAAAAGTAATGTAATGCATTACTTTTCATAAAAAGTAACAAACGCAATTAGTTACTTTTTTTAGGAGTAACGCAATATTGTAATGCATTACTTTTAAAAGTAAATTTCCTCAGCACCGCTAACTACAATTTTTGTCATGTATTTGGAATCAGCAACTAAAATTTGTAATTAGTAATCTACCCAGCATAGCTCTAAAACTAGCGCAATTTTATGTGCATTTTCAGTAGATTAGCCAATATACTGTATGCATATTCAAGATACACAAGAAGATACACAAGTTTTACATTTCTTTTATTTTAAAAACATAAATTAACATGCTATATAAATAAAGGTGACTTGACTTTATATTTCAAATATGGCACATCAGGATGTATTACTCCAGGATTGATGTATCTTGATGTGACATATTTGAAATATAGCCTGAAAGCTAAATAAATAAGAAGTGTTTATTTACATATGTTTTGCGAATAGCTCACTTTGTTGGCAGAGTCTATTTACAATAACTCCACCCAACATTATCTGATTGAATCAGGCAAAAGTATAAAAGAAATGGTGAAGAAAGGCAAGGCAGGTGGCGTTAACTTGTGACGTGACTGACCCAAGTTTGAATCCTCCTTTTTCTGAAATCATTCTTTTCCCGTTTCCCTGCATATCAGCTCGATGTGTTTATTTTAAATAAAAGTTAAGAAAAATATTTGAAAAGTGGAAATAAAGTGCCTATAATATCATTGCTGTGGCGCGAAATGCAGCTGGTGTCACAGACACGCCAGGTTCCACCCAATCACAACGCACTCAATCCCCTGAATACTGATCACCGACACCTGCACCTCATCAGCTCACTCATTATGCCACTTTAAAAGACACTCACACACCCTCACTTGTTGTCCGGTCTCGTTTGAGTCAAGTGCTACACATGCTTCGCTCAAGGACTCCTTACCTGCTTACTTACCTGCCTCCAGTGTCTCGTCGAACCCTAGTGTGTGAAATCCCCGTGTGTGAGTGTCTCCATTCTCCAGCGTCTCCATTCTCCAGCGACTCCATTCTCCAGCGACTCCATTCTCCAGCTAACATCTGTAACTATAACAAAGACAATATCATCATCTACTCATTTATATCTGAATCTCAACCATCATTCACTCACCTGTGTCACTATTACCTCTGCTGGTTGTGTAAATAAACCATCTACTTCTACTTCCTGTCTCCGTGGTCTGTGTACCGTAACAGAAGACCGGACCTAGACAGTGAACACACCAGCATGAGTCACCCGGATCCATTTCAAGAGCTCGTCGAAATTCTTCGACGAGCACTCACCTCTCCACCGCCGCCATCATCACCAGCCATCACGTCCGTCAACACACCACCCTCTCCTTCACCGCCCGTGCACGCCAGTCCCATGACCAAACCGGCGCCCTACTCTGGTTCGGCGGAGGATTGCAGCGGTTTCCTCCTGCAATGTTCGCTGACCCTGGAGATGCAACCGCACCTGTTCCCCACCGACACCGCCAAGGTAGCTTTCATCATCTCTCAGCTGCAAGGAAAAGCGCTTCAGTGGGCTGATTCATTATGGTCTCAAGATAACCCAATCGTCAAATCTTACACTGGTTTCGTGGCCCACTTCCGGGAAGTGTTCGGCAGGCCCTCTACTGATTCTTCAGCTGGTGAGAAATTATACAAATTAAAACAAGGATCTATGACCATTAATGAATATGCTTTACGATTCAGAACTCTGGCAGCTTCGAGTGGATGGAATGAACAAGCGCTCATCACTACCTACCGTCAAGGTTTGGATCCTCGCGTGCGTTTGCATCTCGCTGCATACGAGGATACCATCGGCCTGGAACGTTTTATTCAACTCTCCATTCGTTTCGCCACTCGTATGCAGTCGTGTCTCGAAGAACACCAGGGTCAGCCATTCTACAACATCTCACCCTGTTCCAACTCCAAGCTGTTTTTCTGAGCTTCCTGTGTCATCATCTCCTCGTCCTGAACTTCTCTCTGTCTGTGCCACTACCATCGAGAGCCAAGTTGAACAACGCTCGGTGGATATACCTGAATGTTACGCCCCCTTCAGTGATGTCTTCTGCCCTCAGCTAGCTTCCAAGCTGCCTCCACACCGGCCATGGGACTGTGCCATCGATCTGCTTCCGGGTGAGCCAGTGCCTAGGGGACGCATTTACCCCCTTTCCATCCCGGAGGAGAAGGCCATGGAGGATTACATCAAGGAAGCTCTCGCCCAAGGTTACATCAGGCCGTCTACTTCCCCTGCTGCTTCCAGCTTCTTCTTTGTGGCAAAAAAGGACGGAGGCTTGCGGCCATGCATCGACTACAGAGCCCTCAACAATATCACAGTCAAGTTCTGGTACCCCCTTCCTCTCGTCCCATCTGCCCTCGAACATCTCCGTGGTGCCACTATCTTCACCAAGCTGGACCTCCGCAGCGCGTATAACCTCATCCGGATACGCGAGGGGGACGAATGGAAGACCGCCTTCATAACACCTACCGGCCACTATGAATACCTGGTGATGCCGTATGGCCTGGTCAACGCCCCCTCCGTATTCCAGGACTTCATCCACGAGGTGCTCCGGGAGTTTCTCCACAAGTTCGTTCTGGTATACATCGATGATATCCTGATATACTCCCGGAGCTTGGCCGAACATCGCCACCACGTTTCGGAGGTCCTCAACCGTCTAAGACAATACCATCTCTTCCTCAAGGCTGAAAAATGCTCTTTTCATCAACCATCAGTTCACTTTCTGGGTTACATCATCGACAGTAGTGGCATCCGGATGGACGAGAGGAAGGTGGAAGCTATTCAATCCTGGCCACAACCCTCCACCATCAAAGAATTGCAACGCTTCCTAGGTTTCGCCAACTTCTACCGTCGATTTATCCAAAATTACAGTTCCATCGCCCATCCACTCACCAGCCTACTCAAGTGCAAGCCCAAGTCTCTGTCCTGGACCCCTGAAGCCACTGACGCCTTCCAAGCCCTCAAGGAAGCCTTCACCACCGCTCCACTCCTCGTCCATCCCAATCCCGACCTGCCCTTCGTGGTGGAGGTGGACGCATCCACCACCGGAGTTGGAGCGGTGCTCTCACAGCAGCAGGGGACACCAAGTAGACTCCATCCATGTGCCTTCTTCTCCCGCAAGCTCAACCCGGCGGAAAGAAATTATGACATCGGCAACCTTGAACTCTTGGCTGTCAAGCTCGCCCTCGAAGAATGGAGGCATTGGTTGGAGGGGTCTAAACACCCATTCCTGGTCCTCACCGACCATAAAAACCTGGAGTATCTCCCGTGTCTGGAAAGGCTTCTTCAAGCTCCTAGGTGTGACCATCAGTTTAACATCTGGATATCACCCACAATTGAACGGGCAGACGGAACGGAAGATCCAGGAGATCGGCCGCTTCCTCCGTACCTTCTGTCACGGCCACCAGGACTCCTGGAGCCAGTATTTGGGTTGGGCCGAGTACGCACAGAATTCCCTGCGCCAACCAACCACCGGTCTCACACCGTTTCAGTGCGTGCTCGGTTACCAACCCCCACTGTTCCCTTGGTCTGGGGAACCCTCCGACGTTCCTGCTGTGGATTACTGGTTCCGGGAGAGCGAGAGGGTCTGGGACTCAGCTCATCACCAACTGCAGCGAGCCCTGCGCAGACGCAGGATGACGGCAGACCTTCACCGCTCCAACGCCCCCTCTTACCAGCCCGGACAGAAGGTCTGGCTGTCCACCCGTGACATCCGCCTGCGTCTGCCCTGCCGTAAGCTGAGCCCCAGGTTCATTGGCCCATTCACCATCTCCAAGCAGATCAACCCTGTCACTTACCAACTTCAGTTACCTTCACAATACAGAATACATCCCACCTTTCACGTATCCCTACTCAAACCTCACCACCCTTCTGTTCCTCTCTCCACAGAACCTGGCGTGGCAGCAGCCGAACCCCCCCTTCCTCTCCTAGTGGACGATGGAGCAGCATACGAGGTGCGAGAGATCCTGGACTCCCGGCGCCGTGGTGGTCGACTGGAATATCTAGTAGACTGGGAAGGTTATGGTCCCGAAGAGCGTTCTTGGATTCCCCGTGACGACATCCTCGATCCCAGTCTTCTTCACACTTTCCACAATGACCACCCTGACAGACCGGCTCCCCGTGGACGAGGACGACCACCACGACGTCGGGGTCCGCGGCCCTCAGGAGCGGGCCGTGGAGGGGGGGGGTACTGTCACAGACACGCCAGGTTCCACCCAATCACAACGCACTCAATCCCCTGAATACTGATCACCGACACCTGCACCTCATCAGCTCACTCATTATGCAACTTTAAAAGACACTCACACACCCTCACTTGTTGTCCGGTCTCGTTTGAGTCAAGTGCTACACATGCTTCGCTCAAGGACTCCTTACCTGCTTACTTACCTGCCTCCAGTGTCTCGTCGAACCCTAGTGTGTGAAATCCCCGTGTGTGAGTGTCTCCATTCTCCAGCGTCTCCATTCTCCAGCGACTCCATTCTCCAGCGACTCCATTCTCCAGCTAACATCTGTAACTATAACAAAGACAATATCATCATCTACTCATTTATATCTGAATCTCAACCATCATTCACTCACCTGTGTCACTATTACCTCTGCTGGTTGTGTAAATAAACCATCTACTTCTACTTCCTGTCTCCGTGGTCTGTGTACCGTAACAGCTGGAGGGCAGGAAGTGATTTTTCTATATAGGAATCGCTATAAATTCCTATGTTTTGCATTGTTTATGGTTGCTCAAATTAATCAAACCGAGAAACCACAAGGAGCTTTTAACATTTATGTAATCGTTTTTTTAACTTTGGTATCCCAGAATGACTTGACTTTATATTTCAAATATGGCACATCAGGACATATTACTCCAGGATTGATGTATCTTGATGTGACATATTTGAAATATAGGCTGAAAGCTAAATAAATAAGAAGTGTTTATTTACATATATTTTGCGAATAGCTCACTTTGTTGGTAGAGTCTATTTACAATAACTCCACCCAACATTATCTGATTGAATCAGGCAAAAGTATAAAAGAAATGGTGAAGAAAGGCAAGGCAGGTGGTGTTAACTTGTGACGTGACTGACCCAAGTTTGAATCCTCCTTTTTCTGAAATCATTCTTTTCCTGTTTCCCTGCATATCAGCTCGATGTGTTTATTTTAAATAAAAGTTAAGAAAAATATTTGAAAAGTGCCTATAACATCATTGCTGTGGCGCGAAATGCAGCTGGAGGGCAGGAAGTGATTTTTCTATATAGGAATCGCTATAAATTCCTATGTTTTGCATTGTTTATGGTTGCTCAAATCAATCAAACCGAGAAACCACAAGGAGCTTTTATCATTTTTTTTTTTTATGTAATCGTTTTTTTTACTTTAAAAGTTGTCGCCTTTAATGTTTTGCGTCTGCTGATACTGAAATTAGTATGGATACCTGCTTACCCTATTTTTTTGACTTGGTTAAATATTCACATTGTTCATGGTATCATTTGCAGGGAAGAGAAGCTATTTTATCCAATTGCATGATCATTTGGTGTTTTCACCTTTCACCTTTCACCAAGTTTAGTAGAATTCCGTTCACAATGTTGATATGGTTACTGTGAAAACAGTGTCACACGCTGCTGCTCAGCCATCATATTTCTTTGTTAGAAGGGTGTAAATGTAACTGTAGTTTTAATGTTGTCGTTGTAAATATTCACTTTCCCATATGGCCACAGAGGAGGATTGGAGGGGTCACATTCAGCAGACAGACACTGACACACTGTATTTTTGTATTTATTTCAACAAATGACAACCAAAATCAAACCCATAGAAGCTTGTGAACAGTTTTGAAGTGGCTGAGTGCAAGTTATGCTCATTCACAAGTCACAAGGCATACTCGCAAATGTAATTTTAATTATTAAACCAAACAAAATACAAAACTTTCAAAAACACTCAGCTATGTGATTATTTTATTAAATAATAGGCAGTGGGTTTAATTATTAGATTTGCTATACGGTGTCTTCCCGTCACCTCCTCGACCTACTTCCCTTGCTTGTTTTTACACGTAGAAAAGGCGGAAAATGTATTATACGGTCCAACATTTTTTACAATCACGATTGAAATACTGCCCTAAACTGACTAGCAGTAAGGCAGCATGATAATAACAAACCAGACTAGAACTGAACACGGCGTGACGGCAGGCAAGTCTTTCATTTCAGTAGAAAAATCACTCCTCTTCATAACATAAGGATCACTTCCATAATATATTGTGATTTTCTGTTTATACCTTTCTAAACTAGCACAGTACAGAGTAGACTTTTCTCCGTCTCGTCCATATCTGAATTTCACGCATCATTGCAAACAAGCTATTAATGTGTTTAACAGTAGCGTTGGGGTATAGAGCTGTTAAGAAACTAATGAAAATATAAATTGAAACTGAATAAAATGTCTTTGAAAATAAATCGCAGGCAAAATGTTTGACTTCCTTTTTAATACACTGTATGATTTGCTAACTGTTTTCTCCTTTTTCTTTCACTGCTCTGTACTTATGCGTTTCCAAAGTTTTCATTTACGCTTCTGAAGTTTTCGTTTAGAATCTCAGAGTTTTCGTTCACCATTCTGGCACAAATCTCTCGCGGGGGCTGGGCTAGCAGTGGTGTGTTCTCATTGGCTACTGAGTTTTTGATTGACAGCTTCTTGACATGGAAGTGAAGACGTCACATCAGTGTTGTGTTGTGAAGTTTCAAAGACATTATATTCTGTTTCAATTTATATTTTCATTCATTTCTTGAAAAGTTACGTTCTATATATTTTGGCACAAATCTAATCCCATATTCTTGTCTGTACTTTTGTCTTGTGGACTTGTGAAACGTCATCAGTCGCTGCCCAAGTACTGTTCCAATTCAAAGTTCACATCTAGCCAAGTAGGCTACAGTTCAAATCCCAAAATGTGTTCTTGATCCGCCCCTTTTATCAAGGATGCATCGAGACTTGTGCTTGGATATGCACCTTAATTGTAATGCCAAGTTTACACTACAGGATTTTAAGCCCGATTTGCAAGTTAACTAGCTTGCTAACAACTTGGGCTGTGATCATGGGCAAATCAGCGGGTGATCGGCGCTCGCCAATCTTTATGTATGAACTATTCAACGACGCATCAAAGAGGCTCACTGACGCATATCTAGCATGCTAAATATCTGGAGCTGTCGGCCGACTCGATATTCAGTGGTGTCACGTGTCGCGATGAGACAGCCAATTAAATATACACTGATGTCTATGGAAGCAGCAATAACAATCCATTTAAATATAATTTGCCGAAGTTTATTCATATCTGATACACATTGTGTAAGTAACTATAAAGCTCACTCTATTCTTCTCCCAGTTCACCGGCCACATGTATTTCGGTACAAATGGATGAATTCACGTGCTGTAGCCTATAAATCCACTGACAATTTGCCATTAGTTGCTTCCCGGCTCCACCAATAAAATAGAAGAAGAGTTGACTTGTGCGAACTTGAGACAGCCAGGTATCCCAGAATGCATCTCGCACTAACCAGCCAGCGTCAGTAGTAAAGTACACACTAAACACTATGCACTTATACACTATGTACTTATGCACTATGTACTCATCCATGTAGTGTATGAATTTTATACGTTTATTTTGTCATTAAACATCGGAGTCTGATCCCCCCTCTCCGTCCGCAAGGTAATTAAAGCTGCGACAGTTGAGAGCATGAAGTGTCCAACATTCCACACTTCGTTTTTTCTGTTAATTTAGTGCATCATCCAGGTATTTAAAGTGCACTTTTTCTTTTGGGAATTTTCTGTGTGAACGCACTACTCGCACTATTTGTACTTAAAAACGTCATAGAATAGTGCATAAGTACGCAAATTGGGACGCACCTATAGGCTACTTAAGTTATTATTTATTGAAATGTAGTTTTAAGAGTTTTTCTTGCAAGAATGTACAAGTTTAAAGCTCAAATTTTTAGTTTATTGATAAAGATGGCACCTATTTGAAAATTTGATCTGACGTTTTCAGAGCTGTGAGATCCAGGCGATCACCGGGCACTCAGCGCTCATGTACCCTGCCGAGAACAGCCTTACCTCGGCAAGTCCTTTTGACGTTTGCCGCTGGCTCAGATGTCTCTGTAGTGGTTAAACATGAGATGTAATTTCTAACGGGCGAACTTTGGTCTCATGAATCTATAATTTGTTTCCTGGCAAATCGTTTTGGCTGAGGGCAAAATGAAGTTTTCATAACTTTTTTATGCTATAGCTGTTACAACACAGAAGGGTCGGAGACAGAATATAACAGGTAAGGTGTTTATTGACAGCAAGCAGAGGGTGAACGTGAACACAGGTGAGTAAAACTGAAGTTGATAAGTTGAATGATGAATAAAGTGGAACTGATACTGTCCTTGTATGTTGCAGAGTGGAGATCCGAGTGGAGATGGTGGAGATCAGACGATGGATGATGACAACACACACACACACGGAGAACACAGGAGGTAATTCGGGAACGCTGGAGACAGGTAAGTAATATACTGGGAGTCCTTGAGGTAAGCATTAGAAAGAGTCCTTTACGTAAACGAGACCGGACGAGGAGTGAGTGTGTGTGTGTGTGTCTTTTATGGTGCTGGTGATGAACGTGCTGATGAGGTACAGGTGTGTGCGATCAGTACTCTGGTGAGGGAGTGCGACGTGATTGGAGGGTGCTTGGGCCTGGCGTGTCTGTGACAGTACCCCCCCCCTCCACGGCCCGCTCCAGAGGGCCGAGGACCCCGACGTCGTGGTGGTTGTCCTCTTCCATGAGGGGCAGGTCTGTTGGGATGAAGGAAGCGGATCTCTTGAATCTTCCTTTCCGTCTGCCCGTTCGACTGCGGATGGTACCCTGATGACAGGCTGATGGTCACACCTAGGAGTGAGAAAAAGGCCTTCCAAACACGAGAGATAAATTGAGGTCCACGGTCTGACACAATGTCCTCTGGGATGCCGAAGTAACGGAAGATATGGTTAAACATGAGTTCGGCTGTTTCCATGCCAGTTGGTAGTCCTCTCAGAGGTATTAGACGGCAGGATTTGGAGAATCGATCTACCACTACAAGGATACAGGTACAGTCTCTAGAGGCAGGCAGGTCAGTGATGAAATCCACCCCTAGGTGTGACCATGGTCGGTTGGGAACGGGCAGAGGAAGGAGTTTGCCGGATGGTAGGTGACGTGGACTCTTAGAGATGGCGCATTCCTTGCATCCCTGCATGTACCTTCTGACATCCGTTGCCATGTTGGGCCACCAGAAGCGTTCTTTCAGCAACGAGAGGGTTTCATTGACCCCCGGGTGGCCAGTGCCTAGTGAAGAGTGTGCAGAGTGGATGAGTGGAGTGCGCCGTGTCCTGGTGATGTATTGCAAGCCTTGGGGGCAACCCGGCGGAGTGTTGGCAGAGGCATTGGAGGAGGGTATGGTCTCTGCTGACCAGGAGATAGGACTTAGAATGAGTTTTTCTGGGAGTATGGTTTCGGGTTCTTCAGAGCATTCTTCTGGAGCGTGGAGTCGAGACAAGGCATCTGCCTTGGTGTTTTTAGGTCCTGGTCTGTAGGAAATTGTGAAGTTGAAGCGAGTGAAGAATAAAGACCAACTGGAGATTCTTGTGGTCAGTGAGCACCAAAAAGGGATGTTTTGCTCCCTCCAACCAATGCCTCCATTCCTCGAGTGCCAGCTTGATGGCTAGGAGTTCTCGGTTGCCGATGTCATAATTCCTCTCCGCCGGGTTGAGCTTGCGGGAGAAGAAGGCACATGGATGGAGGCTGCTGGGATTCCCCTGCTGCTGTGAGAGAACCGCTCCTACTCCTGTGGTCGAGGCGTCAACCTCTACGACAAAGGGCTTGTCTGGGTCAGGATGGACCAGGAGAGGAGCGGTTGTGAAGGCTTCGCGGAGGGTGTCGAAGGCCTTCATGGTAGCTGGAGTCCAGGACAGAGACTTGGGCTTGTGTCGGAGTAGGTTAGTGAGAGGGTTGGCTATGGAGCTGTAATCCCGGATGAATCGACGGTAGAAGTTTGCGAAGCCGAGGAAGCGCTGGAGTTCCTTTATGGTGGTGGGTGTTGGCCAGTTCTGGATGGCTTCCACCTTCCTCTCGTCCATCCGGATGCCACTGCTATCGATGGTGTAGCCAAGGAACTGCACTGAGGGCTGGTGGAATGAGCACTTCTCGGCTTTTAGGTAGAGTTGGAATTCCCTCAGGCATTTCAGGACCTCCGCAACGTGGTGGCGATGTTCGGCCAGGCTCTGGGAGTAGATCAGGATGTCGTCGATGTAGACCAGAACAAACTTGTGGAGAAACTCCCGGAGCACCTCGTGTATGAAATCCTGGAATACGGAGGGGGCGTTGACCAGGCCATACGGCATAACGAGGTACTCGTAGTGTCCAGTAGGTGTTACGAAGGCGGTCTTCCACTCGCCCCCCTCACGTATCCGGATGAGGTTATACGCGCTGCGGAGGTCCAACTTGGTGAAAACAGTGGCACCACGGAGATGTTCCAGGGCCGCTGGGACGAGAGGAAGGGGATATCTGAACTTCACTGTAATGTTATTAAGTGCTCGGTAGTCAATACAAGGCCGCAAGCCTCCGTCCTTTTTTGCCACGAAGAAGAAGCTAGAAGCAGCAGGGGAAGTAGATGGACGGATATAGCCTTGAGCCAGAGCCTCCTCGATGTAGTCCTCCATGGCCTTCTCCTCCGGAATGGAAAGGGGGTAGATCCTTCCCCTTGGCACTGACTCACCCGGAAGCAGATCTATGGCGCAGTCCCATGGCCGGTGTGGAGGCAGCTTGGAGGCTCTTTTAGGGCAGAATACGTCGCTGAAGGGGGCGTAACACGGCGGTATCTCCACGGAGCGTTTCTCAACTGGACTCTCAATGGAGGTTGTGAAGACGGAGAGGGTTTCTGGACGTGGAGAGAGGAGCTGGAAGCTCGGGAAAACAGTCCATGAAACAGGTGTCGCCCCACTTCAGGACTTCGCCGGTACTCCAGGAGATGACTGGGTTATGCTGCTCCAACCACGGACGCCCTAGGATCACGTCAGCGGTGGAGTCCTCCAGAACCAGCAGATGGATCTTTTCGACGTGAAGAATGCCAGTTTGTAGTTGTATAGGACAGGTGATTCGACGAACATGTTTCTTGCAGAGAGGTTTTCCGGTTATCGAGTGGATCTGGTAAGTTGTAGGCGTGGGCGAGGTCTTGATATTGAGCTGACGGCAGAGGGCGCCAGCGATGAAGTTGCCGGCTGATCCAGAATCGAGGAGTGCGGTAACTTGAATGGAAACATTAGCAGCAGTAAGTGTCACAACAATGGTGAGTGGTTTTATCTTGCGAATTGATGGGAGGATGGCACTCACCATGGGACGAGGTGGACGTGTTGGACATGTGGAGAGAACGTGTCCCGGGGATGCACAATACAGACATAGATTCTGGGTCAGCCTCCTCTGCCGTTCAGTGGGTGTGAGTCGAGAGGTTTCCAGTTGCATGGGTTCGTGGGCTGGTTCTGGAGGGCTGACGGATTCTGGTCGGCAGAGGGAGATGTCGTGCTGTGGCTGGCCCTGGTAGTCGTCGAGACATGACTGCATACGAGTGGCGAAGCGTATGGAGAGTTGAATGAAGCGTTCGAGCACGATGGTGTAACCATGTAACCATGGTTCCCTGAGAACAAGAAACGAGACACTGCGTCCTAGAACGCTTATAGGGAACGCCTCCGCTTTCAAATCATGCCAATCATATTGGCTGGCAACAGCCTATGACGTTACTACTAGTGCGACCCGAACGCACATAATGGGCGCCTAGAGAACAAGTCGACTACTTATCGACTGAAGGGACTGTTTAGCAGGCTGCCCTGAGGCATGGCAGGGAGACACATTGTCTCGTTCCCTGTTCTCAGGGAACCATGGTTACATGCGTAATCTGAGATGTTCCCTTTCGAAAGGGAACTCGCACTGCGTCCTAGAATGCTAATGGGGAACAAATTACCCACACCTCCATTCTGAGGGTAGTGCATGCCAAGGAATGGCTGAGAAAAACCAGATGGACAATTTCAACAGAATTTTCAAAATTACTCCTCCTACGGGTCTAATAGGCTGTCAGTGACAGCATTCCCTAGGGCCAACACCCAAGCTATAAGCCTCAAAGAGGCCCACAGAAATATTCAGAGGCCTACCAAGGCCGCTTAAGGGTTTGGAACCAACAACTTCAAACAGAAGGGGTCCCTTTAAGGGAATGTGGCCAGGAAGCCAAAAGGAGCCCCGGCCAGTCACTTCTCAGGGGAGCATAGTCTACCCCTAATGCCACCAAGGAGGCCGACCTGGTCCTACCTTGGTAACCTAGTCTGGCCAGCAACCTGTCTGTTACCTAAACAGAGACTCTAAAGCACTTGCCTCCAGAGGAGGCGTCCAGAAAGAGGGACTGCAAACTGGCAGTAACCAACTCAGTCCGGATCGTAGAGACGGGCATCCTGGGGAGCAGGACTCAGCAAAGCACTTAAAACCCTTGCAATCTGTATAAAACTATATAAAAACCTCACAAAGAGAGGTGGCACATAGTAAGGGTATCACGATAACCTTCCCTAATCATGGGAGCTCCAGGGCCCCAGTTAGATGCCCCAATGTATAAGTATATATATAAACATATATATATATATATATATATATATATATATATATATATATATATATATATATATATATACACACACATGTATATCGTAATCTAACACATAATAAAGAATAACCACCCCCTTATTCCTTTCTACAGGGAGCTGAGGTCACTGAATTTTAAATGGCTCTCACGAAAGGAGAGATAACCTAAAGCTCAACCTGAGACCTTAAAGAGCAGAGGCCTAAATGTAGAAGTGGCCTGCCATACTCTGCAGTCTGAAAGGATGCGCTGACTAACAAGCTCTGTGACGGACACAGAAGTGTTCCAAATTATGGAAAAAAAATACATCATCAGTCCAGCCTCAGGCCTGATGTAAAGCGCCTGAGATGAATAAATGCCCCTTTTAATCCTTTCTATAGGGAGCTGAGATCGCTAAAATTATAACCGTTCTCACGAAAGTGAGGCGACCTACAAAACTCAACCTGTGACTACAAAGAGCGGAGGACTTAATGTAAATGAGGCCTGCCATACTCATGCAGACTGAAAGGATGCACTCACTATTAAGCCCGATGTGGAACAACAGAAATGTTCCTACTAATGGAACAAACTCAACATCGACCCAGCTTCTAGTGCCGAGCGTAATCTGCCGTCGCATATGTCCTGCCATAAACGAGCAGGACCAGAGCTTTCACATTCTGCATAAATACATGCTGATGTAAACAGATTCTTCCACGCCCTGTCAATCTCAAAACGAAGATCAAAAGGGAAAGGAAAGCTCATATACGCAGGTGCAGATAAACAACACACGACAGGGGTTGCCATGGGAAACACACACAGCATGAGCAAACAGTTTCCTCAAAAACTGAACGTGCGCACTCCTCGCCCAAACAAACAACACACAAGTAATGTGTGTGATTAAGTCTCAAAAATTTGAACCAATCCACACATCACTCGAACATAAAAGAGCACAGACTGCTGATATTGAGGATGACAAAGCATCCTCAAACAACACAACGCTCTCGTCAGCCGCTGAAGCATACAAAACACGTACAAACACTTCAGTCGAACTTCTTCTGTGCGCCTCTGAGAAAATCACTTTGTTACTTTCGTCCCGGTTCTCCCTACCATTGTAGCCTACTAAAACTCTGATTTTGTACGTTTGACTTATAGCCTACCTTTTATGCTTTTATAATGGCTATTATTGATCATTGAAACTGACATTTAACAAAAAGAGACAGGGTTGTGTTTTATGTTATATTTCATTTTATTACAGTGAAGATAATCAGAGTATGCACATATTGTCTGAAACATATTAACACTCTGGAGTCGAGAAATGCGCTGGCGCGTTTTGCAGGATTTTTTTCACATTGCAGCAAAACAGTCTTAAAATACTCTGTCATTTTTTGTCATACAGACAGAAGTAATATATCAATTACTTTCTATCACTATAGAATGTCTTCTTTTATTTGTGTACACTCAGAGTAAAAAGAAAATGTTGTGCTTTTTGCAAAATAAAGAAAACTAACATGATGCGTGATCTGTCGTCTCCCTCTAAACAAAGTCCAATCTGATAGTTCTCAGAAAATGAACTGTAACTTAATGAATACTAATCACAAAAAATGAGACATATGTCTAAAAAAATGTTGAAATGTCAGGTTTTAAATTGTGTAAGTCAAATCGAAAACAAAAATTCTCTGTTTATGTAATCTGTATGAAATAGAGACATGTCAGACGTCCATGAGTCAGCTCATTATCCACTAATTCGGCCATGCCCACGGAGCAAGCGCTATTCAGACGCAAATTCTGAGGCAATGCATGTATACATCGTCACAATCGTGTATTTATTATCTTCAAAAGTGTCTATCTGTACGGAGCCCTGGACATGACATGCAGAAAAAAAATAGTAGGCTAAATCGTGCGCATGATTTACTAATTCGTTCCCTCGATTTACTAAATCGTGCGCTCGATTTACTATTTCATTCCCTCGATTTACTAAAATGTGTGCACGACTTTCTATTTTGTTCCCTCGATTTATAAATCATGCACATTGACATACGAATTATTAAATTGTGCGCACGAATGAGTAAATCGAGGGAACGAATTAGTAAATCGTACGCACAATTTAATTTTTTTTCTTGCATGTCATGTGCAGGGCTCCATATATCTGCATGTTATAGCCATGGTTATAGCGATCTCTGGAAGCCTCTGTTAGTTCCTGGAATGTCACATGGTATGCCTGTTCTTCATTAGAGTCATTTGTGGAGTAAATGTGCATAGAGCGCCCTCCGGCTGCAAGTATGAATTGAAAACACAGTACATCAGAGTATCCAGCGCTCATAGTGACAATAAATATTGAATAAATATTATTCCTCTGTATAGAACATTGACATAAACATATGAGAATCCATCAATATTTCTCCAAATGTGCATGCTTTTAAGCTAAAAGCCTAAATGAAATGCCATAGAGGTAACATGAATATTCAGACGCTTTGCATCACAGAAATACACTACCAGTCAAAAGTTTGGAAACGGTAAGATTTTTAATGTTTTTTAAAGAAGTTTCGTCTGCTCACCAAGACTGCATTTATTTAATTAAAAATACAGTAAAAACAGTAATATTGTGAAATATTATTACAATTTAAAATAACTGTTTTCTTTTTGAATATATTTTATAAAGTAATTTATTCCTGTTATCAAAGCTGAATTTTCAGCATCATTACTCCAGTCTTCAGTGTTACATGATCCTTCAGAAATCATTGTAATATGCTGATTTGCTGCTCACAGGACCCCCGAACCCCCCTAGCAAACTACATTTTGTGACCTTGGTAATTATGAAACCCTGTGTATGGCCCTGGTTCGATTCTATCTAATGAAATCTGAGGTAAACGTGTATCTATTTCTTCATATGTGTGCACTTTTGGACTAAAAGTTTGTATGTGTATGCACTGTGATCAAAAATAAATGGGAGCAAACGCGATTGAATGTAGAGGTTTGGGGCAGGGGGGTTTCTTCTGAAGTCCACGATCATCTCCATTGTTTTGAGCGTGTTCAGCTCCAGGTTATTATGACTGCATCAGACAGACAGCTCTCTGAGCAAGAGGCGGCCTGACAACGCTCAAATTTAAGCAAATAAAAGCCGAGCTTCATGAGCGGAGGTCTCAGCATAACGACTCTTATCGAGAGGAGGCCTAACAACGTTCCACACTCAGAACATTTTGCAAAGAGGCTCACAGAGAGCCTACAACTCACAGCTGCTATCATGGTGGAGCTCAAGAGAGTGGAGGCCTAAATAAAGATAACTCTCTCAGCAAGAGGAGGCCTGACAACGCTCAAATTTAACCAAGGTGAGGAACAGAGAGCCTGACAACTTAGCAAATAAAAGGAGCGGAGGCCTCAGCATAACGACTCTCTTATCGAGAGGAGGCTTAACAACCCTGTTATTCTGGTGGAGCTCTAGAGAGCGGAGGCCCTAATAAAGACAACTTTGTCAAAAGAGAGGTGTAAGATCAGATGATGTAAGAGATAATGCATCGTCAGCCACAGATGAATGAGAAATATGACCCTGGACCACAAAACCAGTCATAAGTCGCACGGGTATATTTCTAGCAGTAGTCAACAATACATTGTATGGGTCAAAATTAGCGATTTTTCTTTTATGCCAAAAATCATTTGGATATTAAGTAAAGATCATGTTCCATAAAGATATTTTTGTAAATTTCTTACCGTAAATATATAAAAATGTATTTTTGTGAGTGGATATGCATTGCTAAGGACTTCATTTGGACAATTTTTTTTGCACCCTCAGATTCCAGATTTTCGGCCAAATATTGACCTATCCTAACAAACCATACATCAACACTGTAAACCCTAATGCTCAAAATACTTAATTGGTTTGAGTAGGACAAACTTAAATTGAACAAATTAGGTCAGTTAAATTAAATGTTATGAGTATTTAGAACTATCTTTTTCTTTTGAGTTCACAGAACTGATTTATTTTAAGTAAACTGAACTGTTTCATTGTTTCGAGTTGTGTGAACTTATTTCTTTTAATTTAGACTAACTTAAATTTAACTGAAACTGGACTGGGATTTCTATTTCCCAGCATGCTTTGCCCATTGCACTCGAAAGGTAGAGTAAATGCTAAAATTAAGTGTTATATAATGTTTTTTGCACAAGATTAATGGTAAGGGAGATTTAGTAGTGATTAATGATTTGTTATGCTAATATAGAAGAGTTTCTGTTAATGTGGGTTTTTGGAGATTTACCATCATGGTGACAAGTAGCACATGCGGCTTGGTATGAGAGCAGGTAAGTTTTGTGTTTTAAGTTGCTGTACTTATTCAGTAAGTGCTATACCATGCTATTGTTAACATGTTGGCAAATTAGCAAGTTGGAATGTTCTGTATTTTCTTAGGGTTTACAGTGAAGTAAATAACTCATTTGATTTGCAAGAACTCAAAATAAAAAAGTTAATTAACTAAATATTTTATGTTAATTGCTATCAAAATGTATGAGTTGGCTAACTTAGTACTTCAAGTTACGAGCAATTACCATTCAATTAACAGAGCAATTAACAGAGTACTACAAACTCAAAACTTGAAAGTTCTGCTTACTTAAAATTGGGAACATCATAACTCCAAAAAATTGATGTAACTGATTACCTCATATTTTTTAGTTAACCCAACTTATTCGGGTTTACAGTGAATGGAAAGCTTATTTATTCAGCTTTCAGATAGTGTATAAATCTCAATTTAAAAAAATTTATCCTTATGATTGGTTTTGTGGTCCAGGGTCACAAATAATCATACCTCTCTCAAATTCATCCTTGAGCTCCACCTGCGAGTCCCATGGCTTCAGTCTCCTACTCGCCTCAGCTACAGCAGGTCCTGAACAGCGGGGCACATAAGGCTGGCTCTAAAAAAAGGGCCAGACGAGAGCAAAGTTTCCTTATGGGAAAGCACTCACAATGCACACAAACAGCCCCCTCAAGGACTGAGAGTGCATTTTCCTCACCCATGCAAAATAACGCACATATCATGTGTGTCATCTGTTGTCAGTGCTTTCCATTCTGAGATAGTTGAGCTAGAAAAATAAAGATGGCATCCGAAAGTTGCGTTTGCTAGTCAGTTTGTGTGTTAATGCACGTTTTTGACCAACATTTTCTACTTTTGATGTCATTTCTAGTGAGAAATTACTACTGTAGTAATTAAATATTTTTTAAGTTCTCAAACAAACAAACAAACAAAAAAACAAAAACAAGTGATCAAGCAAACAAACAGACAAAAAATAGTGACAGAAATGCAGTTATAATGAAATGTAAATATGCATCTGTGTTTTCTTAGGCTTAAAAGTAATAACTTATGGGATGGATTTCACACCTATATGTTTTTACATTATATACTGTCATTATAAACATTTCATACATCATATGATTTTTTTATGTTTCTTTTAAACTCATTTCTGTCCACGTGAAATCCAAATATTTTAATGAGTGAACCTCGTCAGGTAAACATACCTTTGTAATTAATACATCACAGTACAATGGAATCACTTTTGTCTCGGCAAGAAGGAAAATAGATAAATTAAAATAAATGAATGCACTGTTAATTCAAATGAATCAAATGAAATAAATGATTTAAAATACACTATTTGAAAAAAAAAATCATTATAATTGATAAATACTAATAGGTATTGGATATTGCTTTTATACAACAGTTCTATGAAAAAGTAATATACCTGGATTCATTTAGAATATTTCATTTTGCATAGAAGATTTTTTAAATGACCATATTCAAAACTGCTTGAATAGCCATAAATCCTTCAAATCTTTGTGTGAAATGTGTTGAAAGGCAGTGATGCATTGAGCCATCAGTGGCCGCTGAGACGGATACTATAATAACTGTGGTGAGCAAGTTCTCCATAACTGCTGGGCTCATGTTTCAGAATAAATAGCTAATGCACCTGCTCTGGAACAATTGCTGCATGTCAGCAAGGTCATTTGTCTGCTTCCTCCCATTGTTTTCTACTGCCATTACAAACTCGTGTGTTTGAAATGTCAAAATAAAGCTTACCAAGAAAAGTGTCATAAATCATTGTTTCTACTAACGGTTTCTTGCATTGACCATGAAGTACAGTCATCTGTTTGTTGGTAGAGTATATGAAATCCATGCTTATTATAAACACAGGCATCTGACCTCTAAGTTGATCACTTCCTGCACAGGTAACTTTAGAATTGTGCGGAACGGGCATGTAGAGTGTCCCTGGGGCTGATAATTTAGCAGGTGAAAACAGGCAAAAGTTCAATTTTTCTTTAATTGTGAATACAGTTTTTTCACTGCTTTTTGAGACAAGGACAAAATATGTGCCATTGTTTTAACTGACATTAGTCTTGGATTTAGTGAAACATCAACAATTCACTACACGTAAAAACCATTATACCAATTTAAATACCAAACACCAATTATTACAATACTCATGCAGCACCACCAACTCAGTATGTCATAATATATCAATAGTCCACTTTAGACTTGCTTTTATAAAACGGTTACCATACAATACAAATATTAAAGCCAGAAATATGTATCAATGCAACTTTTATGAAGTAAACTTTTTCGAAAAGCCTTCCTTCCACCGGAAATAATAGTCCCTGACCGTGAACAGCAAAAGAAGTAACATTTTCATGGCATTAGATGATGGCAAAGACTGTCTTTATGAGTGTGTCAGTCAGTAGTGAAGACTTTTATATTGAAAAGACTGAATTGTTTTGAAAACGGAACAAGACGCAACAGACAAGTGCTTTGACTAGCGCTATTAGTCACGTGAAAACCCCTAAATGTTAAAAGAACAAGATGATACATCAGACATTTAAACAGATTTTTTATTATGAACATAGGACTGACCTGAAGGAAAATGCTAAATCTGAATGCAGATAATAAACTTGCTTACTCTATCTTTTTCTCACAACACTCTTCTACATAATACAGTAGGCTTCAATGAACAATATGAATTGACCCTTCGCAAAGACCCGCCCCCCTTAGTTGCTGTTGCTTTGTCCGACAAGCCATGGTGCTGTCACGTACACAGAGTGAAAAATAAATCGCGGAGTAAAGAGGACACAGACAACACGTTGACAGACAAGTCAGAGCAGGTTACTTATGATATTAAACATAGTCCCAGCTTTCAAACTGTGTAATTTTTTAAGAAATTCGAACAACCGTTTTGTGGCTCTTTAATGTGTCGTGACAGATTGCTGTAGCGCCTCAGCTCAAACGGCTCGTGAACCGATCATCTCTTCCTACTAGTTAATTTATAGCATCAGTTAAACATGAATGAACATGAGAAGGAATGTTGTTTCAATCGTGGAAAGACGTCAGTACACACCATTTTTCAAGTTCAAGTCTACCGAGGTTAAACTTCTAACTCCTGAATGCTTTGTCGGACAAAATAGCGGATTCGGCGTTATGATTGGATAGATCGCTTGTCAAAACTCCCGGCGAAGGGTCAATTGAGAACATACAGTTTACGTTGCTAAGAGTGGTTGCAAAGGGTGTTGTGTAGTGATACACAGAACTGTTGTGAATAAAATCGTGAATAAAACACTGCTATTGACCAATCAGAATCAAAGACAGTAACTAACTGTTTTAGAAGAAAGTACCTTTTTGAAATTTGTACTCAAGAATCAGTGATTTGACCCTAATTATATTAAACATGTGCCAAAATGATCATACCATGACTGATCTGATCATGACTGTTATTTATTCTCAATAACCTTGCTCCACTCAAAACCAGGACTGTCTCATTTACTCTCTCTACACCTTGGTTCACTCCCACTCTTAGACAATTAATAACAAAAGGACGACAACTCGAAAGACGGGAAAACTGTTTCAGACCCCAACAACCTTATGTTGCATGTAATGTTGACATGCATTCTCTGTAAAGCTGATTTCAAACGATATGTATCGTGAAAAGCACTATACAAATAAATGTGAATTGAATTAAACTGAATTGAACCTTAATAATTTAATAAAATAGTTGCTGCTCAACTCCAAACCCATCTCTCCTATAATAATTTATATGAACAATTCCACTCTGGTTTCACCTTCATAGCACATAAACAGCACTCCTTAAAATCACTAATGACCTCCTCCTAGCTGCTGACTCTGGTTCACTATCCATTCTCTTCCTGCTTGATTTGAGTGCGGCCTTTGACACATTTTCACACACTATCCTCCTATTGGTATCACTAACACGCATCTTAACTGGTTCCATTCATATCTCTCAGGCCGCATGCAGTTCATTCAGTTAAAATTAGGGATGCACCAATACCATTTTTTAAGGACCGAGTACGAGAACCGATACTTTTTTCTAGTACTTGCCTGTCAATGGCGTCATACCCGTGTTACCCTCGGTTTCCGTTTCGGTTTTATTTTGTAAAAACCATGGAAACACCAAAGATGCTATAATATATTACGTGTTTTAATAGGCAAGGAAACAACTGTTTGCGTACATTTATAGTCAGAAAACTAATTATTGTTATGTAGCTCAACACGTTTAGTCTTGTTGTTTAAATCTAATTTTCTTGATTTTTTGTGAGTATCATGCTTTACCATGCCTCAGCTTTATTTTTAGTAACAGTAATACAGCATTTTCTCCATTATACAATATGTTTTAAAATGAATTGCATGCCATTTATCAACACAAGCCATCCAGCATTTAATATGATATGCTAAAATCGATCTATCTTACTGCAGTGTGTCTCAAACAAGTGTCTGTGGCAGCCGCAGAGCGAACGCACCGAGTAACATTATAACATCATTTTCAACACACTCAAATGTATCTAATATGATAAACAGAGCTGCGTTACCTCATACTCATGACCGGAAAAGCAGAAGCGGCGCCAGCGACTGTGGCATAATAAAAGTTACGCTGCTCGTGAGGCGTGTGTTGCGCAATTGCTCCAGCGGCCTCATTCAGCTCCCACAAAACTTGGTCCTGCTCTGCTTCATACTGCAGTAACGTTAATAATCGCATCAATGAACATGATTTCTTCCTGAGTCCTACCCTGATTGTTTCCACCGTCCATTGAGATGAAGACTACATGTCCCAAGATTCCGCGCTCAAACTTGCCGTCATCAAGCTACGCCTTTGTGTTGACTAGGCCTCTAGCGACCTCTAGCGGACAAAAATTTTACATATTGCACCTTTAAGCCATAACCGACTGTATTTACATGAGATACTCCACACGATGGACATTTTGACAACTGTGTCCATTTGACCATCCAGGCGCAAGCTGAACTGATTGCGTGCTGTCTGAGAGAACTGGGATTGTGCGCAAGAAAGAGAGAGAGAGAGCGCTTCTTGTCTGTGTCATTCAGCGCGATTCCGCCTATCCCGGGTTCACTAATCGATAACGAATTGTGATTGAAAGCATGCAGTTCGCAATGTGTGGGTTGTCATCATTAATTTTTAAGTATTTCCACACCCCTGAGGCTGAGATTGTTTCTGCTGCTGCCCTCAGTGTCTCTGTGCACGGAAAATTTTGTCAGTTACGTCACATGAGGTATCGTTCTTTGGTATCGGGGGTAAGAGTATACCAGTATAAGTACATGAGCTTGGTATCGGGCTAGATACCGATACTAGTATCGGTATCGGTGCATCCCTAGTTAAAATCATTCACCTCCCATCCAGTCCCTGTCATCACAGATGTGGCTAGGGCTCTGTCCTACATCAGATTCACTTCCATTGCTACACAGATGACGCCCAGCTCTATCTTTCAACCAAACCCAACTCATCTTCATGGGTGTCATCTTCGATAGCGCCTCACTCCATTGCCATTCTTGTTGAGCCCTCGGTCAAGATGGCCGCCGCCATGCCTGAGCCCTCAGCCAAAATGGCCGCCATGCTTAAGTCCTCTCCAGAGAGTACGGAGGACCTATGACTGATAGACTTTTGGTCAGAACCTAATTCAGCCCCTGACCAGAGTCCAGACTCTGCTCCAGTCCCCGAGTCAGCTCCAGAGCCCAGAGAGGGCCCAGAGAAGGCTCCAGTCTCTGTCCCGAGCCCAGAGGGGGCTCCTGTCTCCGTCCTGAGCCCAGAGGGGGCTCCTGTCTTCGTCCCAAGCCCAGAGGGGGTTCCAGTTCCCGTCCCGAGCCCAGAGAGGGCTCCAGTCTCCGTCCCGAGCCCAGAGGGGGCTCCAGTCTCCGTCCTGAGCCCAGAGGGGGCTTCAGTTCCTGTCCAGAGTCCAGCCCAAAAGCCCGTTCCAGAGATCCCTGGCATGAACCCGATAGGCCCTCCCAAGGAAATTTTGGGGGAGGGGTGCAGTACGTCCTCTGCAGTAGTGGCCAAGCTTAGCCCCTGGGTGAAGGCCATGGAGGCAGTACCGCCTTGGCCCCCTGAACAGCCGGCGCCGCCTTGGGCCCCTGAGCGGCCCAATCTGCCCTGGAGGCTTCCCGTCCCGATAAGCCACGTCCTTGCCAGCCTCTAGAGAGCCCACCTTCCCACCCCTGTGGATGTTTTACATCTTTTGCAGGTATGGATATCCAGTACAGTGTAGATGACTGAAGACAGACGACAAAGGGAGGAAGCCACAGGAAGATGCAGGTGAGTAACAGGTAGGTTGTCCATGTGAGTCTGACGAGACCATACACAGAGTGTAGGGAGTGAGTGTCTTTTAAAGGTGTCTGGTGATGACGTGCAGGTTCAGGTGATCAGAACTCAGGGGAAAGTGAACGAGTGGGCGGAGCGTGGAGATCTGGTGACGATGGTGCTTGCTGTGACTCTGTGACAGTACCACCTCCTCCACGGGCGGCTCCTGACGACCGGATGGGACGACGACGACAGGGTCTACCTCTACCCCGAAGAGCAGGACGGTCCGGGTGTTCAGAGTGGAACTGAGTGAGGAGAGAGGGATCGAGGATGTCGTGATGATTAACCCAGGAGGGTTCCTCTGGGTCATAGTCCTCCCAGTCAACAAGGTACTCCAACCGGGGACCCCGTCATCAGGAGTCGAGGATTGCCCTCACCCGGTAGATGGCTTCCTCTTCAGCGATGTCGGGAGGAGGAGGTACCGCATCGTCACCAGAATCTTTTGATAGAGAAGGCATAGGGTCAGTGTGAGGTTTCAATAGGGATACGTAAAATGAAGGTGAGATACGATACTGTGCTGGGAGGTTGAGCCGGTAGGTGACTTCGTTGAGCTGCCTCTGTATGGTGAATGGACCTATGTCCATTCTGGGCATAAGTTCTGGGCATACTCAGCCCAGGGGAGGAATTGGCTCCAGCTGTCCTGGTTCCAGTGGCAGTAGACTCTCAGGTATCTCCTGAGTTCCTGGATCTTCCGCTCAGTCTGGCCGTTGGTCTGTGGATGGTAACTGGAAGACACACTCTGGAGATAAACTGTGGACCCCGGTCAGAGACAATATCTTCTGGGATGCCGAAATGAGGGAAGACATTATGGAACAATGCTTCGGCGGCTTCAAACGCTGTGGGAAGACCCTTGAGGGGTATGAGCTTACAGGCTTTAGAGAATCTGTCCACAACCACCAGTACACAGGTGAAGCCGTTTGAGGAAGGTAGGTCGGTCATGAAATCTATTCCCACATGTGTTCATGGTCTTCGGGGTATAGGCAGTGGTACTAGTTTACCTTCAGGGAGTCTCCTAGGAGTGTCGGCAATGACGCAGACTGAACACCCCTTGATGTAGTGGGAGATATCCTGAGACATGGAGGGCCACCAGTAGTGTTGCTGCAGGAGCGAGAGGGTACGTGCACTGCCTGGGTGTCCAGAGCCCGGAGATGTGTGAGCTAAGTCCATGAAGGGCTGACGATGGACTGGAGCCACGTAGAGAAGCCCCTCAGGAACTCCCGGTGAAGCTGGTTCGAGGCGGTTAGCTTCGGAGATACGTTGGTTGATGGACCACTGAATGGGGCTGACGATCATGGCTGGAGGGAGGATAGGTTCTGGATCAGATTTCTCTGGTTCTGGTTGGTACAGTCGGGAGAGAGCGTCGGCTTTGCAATTCTTGTTACCAGGACGATAGTAGACCATGAAGTTAAATCTTGTGAAGAAGAGGGGCCAACAGGCTTGACGAGGGTTCAACCGTTTGGCATCACGGAGATATTTCAGGTTCCGATGGTCAGTGATGACTTCAAAAGGATGTTGTTTCGCTCCCTCTAGCCAGTGTCTCCATTCCTCCAAAGCTAACTTGATGGCGAGAAGCTCTCTGTTACCGATCTCATAATTTTGCTCCGCCGGGGATAGCTTCTTGGAGAAGAAGGCACATGGTTACCGATGATGCGTCGACTTCGACGGTGAACGGGAGAGCAGGGTTCGGATGAACCAGGATCGGAGTGGTGAGGAAGGCTTCTTGGAGCTGATGGAATGCTTCCTGGGCAGATGGGGTCCAGGACAGAGGCCGGCCTTTGAGGATCGAGGTGAGGGGTCCACTGAGGAGACTGTAGTTGTGGATGAAGCGACGGTTGAAATTTGCAAACCCCAGAAATCGTTGTAGCTCCTTGACAGTGGTAGGTGTGGGCTAGTTGCGGATGGATTCCACCTTCCTCTGGTCCATCTGTATGCCGTGTTGATCGATGATGTAGCCTAGGAAGTGGACAGAGGTGGTGTGGAACTCGCATTTCTCCAGCTTCAGGTAGAGATGGTGTTGGCGGAGCTTTTGTAGGACCTGGGAGATGTGTTGGCGATGTTCGGCCTGGTTCCGGGAGTAGATGAGGATGTCATCAATGTAGACCACCATGAATCGGTTAAGGAACTCCCAGAAAACCTCATTCATATAATTCTGGAACACGGAGGGAGAGTTGGACAGGCCATACGGCATGACCCGGTACTCATAGTGGCGAGAAGGTGTTATGAAGGCTGTTTTCCACTCATCCCCCCGGCGTATCTGAATCAGGTTGTACGCGCTCTGCAGGTCCAGCTTGGAGAAGATGCAAGCTCCACGTAGCTGCTCCAGGGCCACGGGGACCAGAGGAAGGGGATAACTGAATTTGACGGTTTGAGAGTTCAGATGGCGGTAACCTTGGGTAGGGTAGCCCCAGGCAGCAGGTTGATGGCGCAGTCCCATGGCCGATGAGGTGGTAATTGCGTTGCCAACCGTTTGCTGAACACATCCTGGAACACCCAGTATTCAGGAGGAATTTCCACTTTGAGATCTGTTTCAGGACTTTCAACGGAGGTGGAGAAAACAGGAAGGACGTTGGAATAGGAAGAAGAATGTTGTAGCTTCGAAGAAGACTTTCTAGGAGGAGATATACACTTGTGAAGACATTTGTCACTGCATTTGAGGATCTCACCAGTGTTCCATTGAATGCTGGGTTGGTGTTGGTTTAACCAGGGGCGTCCCAGGATGATGTCCGCGGTGGAATCTTCCAGCACCATGAACGTGATTTCCTCCGAGTGCAGACAGCCAATGCAGAGCGTCAGTGTGGGGGAGAAATGGCGAACGTGACCACGACCCAGCAGTTTTCCTTGAATGGTGTGGATGCGGAGATCCTGTTGACACCTCTTGCGACGCACATTTAACTTCTGGAGAATCTGGTTGCTGATTAAGTTCCCCGCAGAACCAGAGTCGATGAGGGCTTGCGCTGAAACACAGACATGAGAATTAAGGATGTGTACAGGTGTTTTAATAAGAGGTGCCATACAAGAGGGGCAGTTGGATAGTACTCACCGCTGGGCGTGGTGGTCGCACAGGGCAGGTTGCGATCATATGGTCCTCTCCCCCACAGTATAGGCAGAAATGCAGTTGTAATCTTCTCTGACGCTCCGCACGGCTCAGGCGATTAGAATCTACCTGCATGGGTTCAGGTGCTGGAAGGGTGACAGATGGTGTGGCGGGCAGAGGATTGGCAGCGGGTGAGTTGAGCATGCAGGCTGAGAAGCATTGGGCAACGCGGATTGCCTTTTGGATCAGGTTCTCCAAGCCCATAGTATCATCGTACACGACCATGAGTTGTTTGACATTGTTATTCAAACCCTGGCAAAGGCGCTTATTAAAGCAGTTTCATTCCATCCGCTAGCGGCTGCTAGGGTGTGGAAACGGAGGGCATACATACTCACAGATTCATCATTTTGGCGTAGGTTGAACAGCTGATCGTGTACAGATAGTTCTGCAGTGCTCTGTCCGAAGACTTCCTTGAAATGGGCGAAGAAGGAGTTAATGGATGCGGTAACTGGAGCGTTGGATTCCCAGAGAGGTTGTGCCCATTGAAGAGCTCTTCCGGCGAGCAGTGAAATGACAAAAGCGACCCGGGCTCGCTCGGAACAGAACAGTTGAGATTGCGCTTCTAGGTAGAGAGAGCACTGAAGAAGAAATCCGCTGCAATCCTCCGCCGCGCCGGTGAATGTCGCTGGTTGGGCCATGGGACTGACAGAGGCAGCTGGAGAAGAAGCAGCGGGTGCTGGGTGCTGGAGAGCATGGTGAATGGCATGGAGAACATCAGCCAGGACTGTGGGTAAAGTGCTTGTGGTGGGTTGGGGGAGTGAGGATTGTACTGCGTTGACCAAGGTGGCGAATGGGTTTGCAGCACGATCCCCGCCTGTGTCCGAGGTGCTCTGCATGAGGTCTGGTCTTCTGTCAGGACACAGATGGAGGCAGATGGGTAAGTGAACACAGAGTTTTATTGAAACAGAGGCACGAACACAGGAACAGTGGATTGCAGATATGTAGATGAACAAGCACTTTGAAACAGTCACTTAGCTGATGAATAACAGAGTCTCTTTTGCAGGTATGGATATCCAGTACAGTGTAGATGACTGAAGACAAACAACGAAGGGAGGAAGCCACAGGAAGATGCAGGTGAGTAATAGGTAGGTCATCCATGTGAGTCTGACAAGACCAGACACAGATTGTAGGGAGTGAGTGTCTTTTAAAGGTGTCTGGTGATGACGTGCAGGTGCAGGTGATCAGAACTCAGAGGAAAGTGAACGAGTGGGCGGAGCCTGGAGATCTGGTGACGATAGTGCTTGCTGTGACTCTGTGACAACCGTTACATATTCATTATAATTTGTAATATTCTTCAATATATGCATGTTTGAATAAATCACGATTTAAATGTTTATATTTTAAAGTAGAAATATGATTATGTAATTCTAAACTTTGTTTAATAAAAAAACATCATTGAGTGTAATTTAAGTGTTTGTATATAAATAAGTTAATTTTAACCTTCAATATTATAGTAATGTAGTACCAACTGACTCCCATGTGTAGAACAGCCATGTACTGTATCTGATATACTTCATCCAAAACAATCGATATTGAATCGACTCGAATTGCAAGCATGTGAATAGAAATCGAATCAAATCGTGAAAGTTGTGTCAATACCCAGCCCTACTAGTCACCTCTCGTTTAGATTACTGCAATTCCCTTCTGTTTGGCCTCCCGCATAAAACCCTCCATAAACTACAACTGGTCCAAAACTCAGCCGCCCATATTATCACTTGCACCCCCTCTATCAATCACATCACACCCATTTTACAACAGCTCCATTGGCTCCCCATCACTTACCGTATCAACTTTAAAATACTTCTCCTCACTTTTAAAGCCATTCATAAACTCGCCCCTTCATATCTTTCTGACCTCCTCCATACCCACTCGCACTTTCAGATCCTCTTCCTCCATCCATTTCACTGTTCCCCCTTTGAGGGGAGGGCCCAACAGGCTTGACGAGGGTTCAACCGTTTGGCATCACGGAGATACTCCAGGTTCCGATGGTCAGTGATGACTTCAAAAGGATGTTTCGCTCCCTCCAGCCAGTGTCTTGGCTGGCCAGTCTTCTCTAACTTTGTTACTATGGGGAGCAGAGCTTTCAGCTGCTCTGCTCGCTCTGGCACTCACTTCCACCTGACTCCACCTGAGAGTAATATCGACTCTCTCCCACATTTTAAATTCAAACTCAAAACCCATCTGTTTAGAATAGCTTACTCCCTCTAATCACATCTGCATTGTCTTTTTTAAATTATATAGTATCTCATTGTCTTTATTGTTTTTACTTAATTATTGTGATTGTCTTGTTAATGATGTATGGTGACTCAAGAAAGGCGCCTATAAATAAAATGCATAATAATAATAATAATAATTTAAGAAATCAAATTATTTTGAGTACTGCCATCAAAAAGTGCCATAGCAACAAATGCCAAAATTATATACCCTGTACTGGTTTTGCTACAGGTCCCAGACTTTACATTTTGTGGTGACCCAACACAGTATCAAAACTGTACTATTATTTTACAAAAGGAAGATATTACCATAAACTACATAGGAAATAACAATTTCACCCACAAAAGACAGTGAATAAGACAATGGGCATTTAAACACATAAAAACATAAACAGTAGTGTGTTACCAAAAACACTGGGCTACATATTGATTTACTATTACCAAATGACAGATGGATTTGCATCACTAAGTTTGATTGAACACACTGTATTTTAATAGCAGCAATTTTATATGGGAAGGCAACAAATTATATGGAAAATTGACAACATTAAGAGTCTGGGTGTCATCTTCAATTTCACCTCCCACTTTAATATTGTTACTCGGTCTGCTTACTACCACCTTCGAAACATCAACCATCTACGTCCCTTCCTCACGCCTCACTCCACTGCCAAATTTAAATTAATATTAATATAGTGTTACAGTTTATTAATTGCATTTAGCATGGTCTTTCCTTGTTGTCCACGACCCAAGAGAACAGACCTGCGATACATTTTTGGGTCGTGACCCATCAGGAGGGTATATCAGCATGTGGATGATAAAATTGATGGAGTTTGGTGTGTTTGTTTATGTGTGTGTTAATGAACTCAACTCTAGTCCAAAGAAAAGTCATTGTGTATTCTTACATATTGCTGTATTATCACAGCTTTACGGTTTGTGATATTTCATTTCTAGAGCACTGCCAAGGCATTCCTGGTGACAGACACTATATCTGCCAGCCAGTGGCAGCTGGGCTATAAAATCCCTTTGTCTCAACACCCTGTTGTTCTGCCTCTTGTCCATGACCATCGACCATCGACCAGACAGAAACCAGGTACAGCATCCATGCTTACTTTAAAGAATTGAATATGTCTTAAAAATATTTTCAGTTTATTTATTTCCTTATGGTGTAAGTTACATTTGAAATCTCTGGTTGAATTTCTTTTTTAGTTGTTCAGCAAAACGTCACAATGGGCGAGTAAGTACAATTATTTTTTTTTAAAGGTTATTTATTATTTATGATACACATTAGCATGATAAAATAAAGAATTTCATTAAGTGATAGTGTGTGATATTGGAATGTGTAAGTATGTGATATTGGTGCTAGTTGTCACTTTTTTTTTTCTTTTCATTTTAGTAAATGTTTAAGAGTGGCTATCAAACTTTTATTCTAATATTGACCAGAAAAAGATACACATCGATACTTTGTGACAACAAGCCTAGCAAATTTTACACAAAATTATTATTTAAAAAAAAAAAAGAAATAAAGTCATAATCAGCTTAATTTGTCAGGACACATGTGGGGTGCTTGAGATTCCACAGCAAAGTCATTCTAAGTTTAGTATGTGACTGCAGATGACATATTGAAAATGGAAGTGAACAAGCCACTTAAAATGCATTATTTTGTGATCAATAAATGCTTCGAATTACTTCAAACAGTTTGATTACTCAAAATGCTTTAATAAATGCCTTACTGATGATTGTTTCCCTTTTTTGTTTCTTAACAAATGATACAGTCAGGTAAGCATTTGATTTCCATACTGTTTTCCATTTTTACATAAAAGTACTAGATATTGTTTTTAGCATTTTCATAAATATCAAATTAATATGCTTGCTTTCAACTTTAAACGATGTTGCCTTAATTTATATTGTCATTTGGCAGATACGAAGAATCGGAAATCCAAAAGTGGACATCAAAGTATGTCTTGATCACGTAATAAATGATGCCATGCCAATCAATATTTTACCAATAACTAATTTGCCTTACCTTTTTTAACAGCCCAAGTCAAAGATTTCAGCATCACGGAAACTTTCTCTAAAGGTTAAATTTATTTTCATAACTTATTTCCTACTTTGTTGTGAAATTGTTATTAAAGCTCCTCTTCCATCTTCAATCAGATAATGCTTCTTAACAGAGCAATGGAGGATTTGGAGAAAGAGAAACAGGACAGGGATGAAGAGAAAAATCGCTACCTCAAAGACAAACACCCTCCTTTGCAGCTTTCTGGACTCTCTCTGGGGGATTTACAGGTGATTCATTCAGTCAGCTGAAGTCAGTTGAAGACAAAACATGCTGTTCAACTTCAATATTTCTCAAATCTTACACCAGTTGTATTTACTAATGTTGTATATTCAACTTCAGAATCTGTGTAAGCAACTCCATGCAAAAATCGATGTAGTAGATGAGGAGAGGTACGACTATGAGGACAAGGTCATCAAACACAACAAAGATGTAAGTCTAAACCAACAGATAAGATACATTCAGTATAGACTATACCAGGGGTGGGCAACATCCAGCCAACATTTCATGGTGAGGCCAATGTAGGCACAATATTTGTTTGTGGTATGGGCCCCACATGGGTTTGTCCATGGGTTCCATGCCATCCCTCTCTGAAATAGTCCATATGAATCTCATATAGAAGCTAACTGGGGCAAATTCAGATAGGACTAACATGGAATCCGTGGACATACCCATTTGAGGCCATTAACTCAAGCCCATATCGTGCCTACATTGGCCCCACCATGAGATGTTGCCTGGACAAGGTCTGCTGTACTGCATAGTTGAACTCCAACCCAGATCAAACAAACCAGAACCAGCGTATCAAGGTCTTGAGGATTACTAGAATCAGGGGACCTAATGCTGGGTACAGACTAAAAGATTTTTGAAAACTTATAAGATTTTCAAAGTGTGAGAGATCACAAACAAGAGGACAAAAAATCCTAGATTTAACCGTGGTGTGCCATGATGTGACAAACACAGCACAAACAGATTTTCAGCCCGAGTCCCGACTGTGAACACGGGAAATCTCTCGAGACATCAGAATAAACATGACGGACAACAGGCAGGAAGAAATTGCATTGACAGTGTTTGGAATGATTTTGGTATGTTTTACAAGACACTTTGTGTAAATACTCATGCTGTTGCCACAAATCGTCAAGCTGATCCTCCATCTCTGCTGTCCAAATCCATTTAACTTTGTGTTGCACCATGACTGTGTTTGTTATGCTTCTGTCTTCTGTCAGCTCGCTTTCTGATTGGATATTGTTTCGTTTCACGTCATAATCTCCATAACGTGCATGTGTTTGTCCTCGGGGTTCCCCCATACCTCAGGATTTCTGATCAACATGTTGAATATTTACGATTCGCGATCGGGGCGCCTCCAACGTTCTTCCGAGCAGATTCAGCCACTCTTAACACACCTCACACCACAGGAAAATCTGATAAGATAATCTGTAGAACCATCAAGATAATTGGGACATACCTAGGATTGTCGGAAGGTGAGAAATCGGTCCAAAATCAGCCAGATTATCTTGTAGTGTGTACCCAGCATAATGAATATAGTGGACCCTGAGGCCAGAGTTACCTACCCCAGACTATTCTCTATAGACCAGAGGTCTCCAAGGAGGTTCAGAGACCTGCATAATTTATCTCTAATTAAAAAAAACGTGAACACCTGACACAGGTAATCAAAGTCTAATCAAAAAGCAATAAACTTCCAGTCTTGTGTAGCCAGGCTTCCAGGCTACTAGGAACTTTCAGGCAGGTGTATTAGAAGGTTGGAGCTAAACTTTGCAGAATGTCAACCCCTTCAGAAGCAGGATTAGCTACCCCTGAATCTAGACCAGGGTTAGGCAACTTCAGTCCTGGAGGGCCACTGTCCTGAAGAGTTTAGCTCCAACCCTAATCAAGCACACCTGAATCAGATATATATATAGATTTTTTTTTTTTTTAAATCAGGGTTGGAACTAAACTCTGCAGGACAGTGGCCTTCCAGGACCAAAGTTGTCCATCCCTGGTCTAGAAGCTTTATTAGGATTCTTGGATATTCATTAGAGCAGGGGTCTCCAACCCTGCTCCAGGAGAGCTACCATCCAGCAGAGTTCAGCTCCAACCCAAGTCAAACACACCTGACAGTGAAGGTCATGAAACACTTTGGATCTGAAGACTCAGCGTAAGACTACTGATTGCCAATGCCATTCAATCTATGTGGAGCAAAAAAACAAAAACAAACAGGAGAGAACCCAAGTCCTGACAATGGGTTGCATGTACCAACCAACAAACAGCCATTGAGATGAATTAGGTATTATATTATGCTAGGTATTAGATATTACTCTAGGTATCATGCACCTCCTTGGTAATGAAAATTTTCTTTTCCCTTTATTTTAGATCAATGAGCTTAAGTTGAAAGTTCAGGATCTAGGGGGGAAGTTTAAGAAACCTGCCCTGAGGAAAGTGCGTGTGTCTGCCGATGAGATGATGAGGGCTTTGCTGGGCTCCAAACACAAAGGCTCCATGGACCTCCGTGCAAATCTGAAGTCGGTCAAGAAGGAGGATATAAAGCAAGAAAAGGTCACAATAGATGCTTAAATTCATCTTCACATTATAGAAATGAATTAAATGCCATGAATTTAACAATTTTAAATTTTACCTCTACAATCCAATGTTTCTTTCTGTCAAATAGGTCTTGACTAGTGAAGTAGGTGACTGGCGTAAGAATGTGGAAGCCATGTCTGGCATGGAGGGAAGAAAGAAGATGTTTGACGCTGCTGGGGGAGGCCAGTGAGCACCTTCATGAAACCAAACTGACCTTCTGGATGGCCTTGGTCTTGACAGAGAAGATATAAAATGGATAGGACAAAACTGAAATGGCTTTGTCTCTGGCTTTGTTGACCTTTCTGAGCTGCTTTCTTTTTAGCAAATTCATAGTAACTGCTAATCTTTTAAAGATATTAATTGACCCAAAATGTACATTCTGCGACTATTTACTCACCTTTATGTTGATCCAAACCTGAATTATGGTCTTATTTCTATATAAGACAAAAGGATAATTTAGAAGAATGCTAATGTGGCTCTTTTTCCATTCAATGACAGGGGCGAGCTTTTCCTTTAAAATATGATTGACATCCCTTCCCCCAAGAGTTGATATAGACATAAAATATGCTATTGTAGTTTTAGGTGTTTTTGAGACCTGTATAGTCTGTATCCTATATACTATAGTCTGTCATCATTTCGTTCATTATGTATGCATGCATGATGAATATAAATGTGTTGAATTAAAAAAAAGCCCAAAAAGTCAGATAGTATAAGTTATACTGGGATATAAGTATTTTTTTGTGTGCTACATTGAAGTCTTAAGTTGGCATTAAAAGTTGCAGAATTAAGCAGAAATTGACTTTTTTCTGTTCTTTCATTAATATAACTAATTTTGCTGAAGAGCCAGGAATGACGACATCCCATGGCTTCACTACACAACACCCTTAGCAACCACTCTTAGCAATGTAAACTGTATGTTTTCAATTGATATTATTCATTGAAGCTTACTGTATTTTGTAGAAGAGTGTTGTGAGAAAGAGATCGAGTGAGCGAGTTTATTACCTGCATTCAGATTTAGCATTTTTCTTCAGGTCAGTCCTATGCTCAGAATAAAAAATCTGTTTAAATGTCTGATGTATTATCTTGTCCTTTTAACAGTTAAGGGGTTTTCCCATGACTGACAGTGCTAGTCAAAGCATTTGTCAGTTGCGTCTTGTTCCATGTTCACAACAATTCAGTCTTTTCAATGTAAAAGTCTTTGCTACTGACTGACACACTCATAAAGACAGCCTTTGCCGCCATCTAATGGCGTAATAATGTAACTTCTGTTGTTGTTCTGTCACAGACACGCCAGGCTCTTCACTCACCCAATCACGACGCACTCCCTCACCAGAGTTCTAACCACGCACACCTGACACTCATCAGCACCGTCATCACCAGCACTATAAAACCCACAGCATCACATTCAGTCACTGTCCGGTCTCGTTACGCATACCTACATTGATGCTTACCTTCTCGGACTCCACGATCACCTACTTACCAGTCTCCAGTGTGTTTCTCGTCTCCTTGTGTTCTCCAGTCTCCAGTGTGTGTCCTCGGGAATCTCCTAGCTCCAAGATCCATTCGTCATCCATGCCATCTGCAAACAAACCAAGTATCAGTCATCTTGTCAACGTATACCATTAACCTTGTCTGGCTCTACTCACCTGTGCACTGCTCTGGTTGTCTCAATAAACTCACAAACTTTACCTGTGTCTCCGACCTCCTCTGTATGTAACAGAAGACCGGACCCACACTGCTGAGCAACCACCATGAGCACTCGGGATCCCATTCAAGATCTTGTGGATGCACTTCGTCGCACTCTCACCAGTTCTCCCACGCCAGCACCACCAGCGAACATCCCCGCTCCCATTGCAGCCACTTCTTCGCCATCCGTGATCGCCAGTCCCATGGCCAAACCGGCGCCCTTCTCTGGCTCGGCGGAGGATTGCAACATTCTGCAATGTTCGCTGGCTTTGGAGATGCAACCGCTCTTATATCCAGATGATAAAATGAAAGTCGCTTTCATCATCCAACAATTAGACGGTAAAGCACTCCGATGGGCAGAACCACTCTGGAATCAGAACAGTCCCGTTGTTCAATCACTCTCAAATTTCGTCAACCATTTCAAGGAAGTTTTCGGTAAACCCGCATGGGACTCGTCCATAGGTGAGAGACTCTGTAATTTAAAACAAGGTTCTCAGTCTGTTTCTGATTATGCATTACAGTTCAGAACCCTAGCGGCAGCGAGTGGTTGGAACGAGCAAGCCCTTATCTCCAGATATCGTCAAGGTTTGGATCCCCGTGTGCGGTTGCATCTCGCTGCATACGAGGATACCATCGGGCTCGAGAAATTTATCCAACTGTCTATACGTTTCTCCACTCGTATGCAGCTGTGCATAGAAGAGCACCAAAGCCAGCAGCTTTTTCCATCCTTCCTCCGCCAGCCCGAATCCATCAGCTCCCCAGAACCAGCCAACAACGACATGCAAATAGACAAATCTCGTCTTTCTTATGCTGAGCGACAGAGGAGGCTGGCCCAGGGTCTATGTCTCTATTGTGGTCATCCCGGGCATTTCAAAGCTGAATGCCCCATCCGTCCGGTGCGCACCATGGTGAGTGTCATTCTGCCCTCTCTAAACCATCATAATCCTCTCACCATTGTAGCCAACCTTACTGCGGCTGCCATTTGTCTTCCAGTTAATGCATTCATCGACTCTGGGTCAGCTGGAAACTTCATCTCCGGAGCCCTCTGTCGCCAGCTCAACCTCCAAACCATCAGTTCGCTGAAAGTCTACCAGATCCACTCAATGACAGGTCACCCACTTCGTCAACTTCGCCACATAGTGGGACCCTTGAAGCTTCAAATCGGTGTCCTTCATCAGGAAGAGATCCTTTTGCTGGTTCTGGAGAATTCTACATCTGATGTGATTCTGGGGCGCCCATGGTTAGAGCAGCACGACCCCATCATCTCCTGGCGGACAGGAGACGTCCTGAAGTGGGGTAATAAATGTTTTCCTAGTTGTTTTCCTGAAATTCCTGTTCCAAGACCAGTTCCAAGTCCTGATTCATCTGCTACTCCAAGTCTCCCGAACTCTGAAGATATCCAGGTCTGTGTCACATCCATAGAAAGTCCAGTAGAAAAGCGTTCCACAGACATCCCAGAGTGCTACTCCCACTTCGGTGACGTTTTCTGTCCAAAGAAGGCCTCCAAGCTGCCTCCCCATCGACCATGGGACTGTGCCATAGATCTCATTCCCGGTGAGCCAGTGCCCAGAGGAAAAATCTATTCCCTGTCCATCCCGGAGGAGAAGGCCATGGAGGATTACATCACTGAGGCGTTATCACAAGGCTACATCCGCCCGTCTACTTCCCCTGCTGCTTCAAGCTTCTTCTTTGTTGCCAAGAAGGACGGAGGCTTGCGGCCTTGCATCCGATTACAGAGCACTCAACAAGATTACCATCAAATTCAGATACCCCCTCCCTCTCGTCCCATCTGCACTGGAACACCTCCGCGGCGCCACTGTATTCACCAAGTTGGACCTCCGCAGCGCATACAACCTCATCCGAATACGTGAGGGGGACAAATGGAAAACAGCTTTTTTGACCCCTACTGGACACTACGAGTATTGTGTCATGCCGTATGGACTCATCAACGCCCCCTCCGTATTTCAGGATTTCATGCATGAGGTGCTCCGGGAGTTCCTGCACAAATTCGTAATCGTCTACATCGATGATATACTTATTTACTCCCGGAGCCTGGCCGAACATCGCCAGCACGTTGCGGAGGTCCTCCAACGCATGAGGGACTTCAGCCTCTTCCTAAAAGGTGAGAAGTGCACTTTCCATCAGCCCTCAGTGCAGTTTTTGGGATATATCATCGACCACAGTGGCGTCCGCATGGACGAGAGGAAGGTTTTAGCAATAAAAGACTGGCCACTTCCCACCACTGTAAAAGAACTCCAGAGATTCCTTGGTTTTGCTCATTTCTATTGAAGATTCATCAAGAACTACAGCTCCATCTCTTCACCACTTACCCATTTACTCTGTCACAAGCCCAAGTCTCTGTCCTGGAATCCGGCAGCAAAGCAAGCTTTCGAAGACCTCAAGACCGCCTTCACGACCGCTCCCCTCCTCGTTCATCCTGATCCTGAGCTCCCTTTCGTGGTCGAGGTCGACGCATCCACCACTGGAGTGGGAGCGGTCTTGTCGCAGCAGCAGGGGAAACCAAGTAGACTCCACCCATGTGCCTTCTTCTCCCGCAAACTCAACCTGGCGGAGGTGAACTATGACATCGGCAACCGAGAGCTCCTTGTCATCAAGCTCGCCCTGGAGGAGTGGAGGCATTGGCTCGAAGGAGCCCGACACCCCTTTTTGGTATTGACTGATCATAAAAATCTGGAATATCTGCGCGATGCAAAAAGACTGAACCCACGTCAAGCAAGATGGGCATTGTTCTTTACTCGATTTCACTTCACCATTTCCTATCGTCCTGGTTCCAAAAACGTCAAGGCTGACGCCCTGTCACGCATTCACAGCCCTGAAGACAATTCCGAAGAACCCGAGCCTATCCTCCCAGAAAACCTCATTGTCAGCCCCATAACCTGGTCAAAGGAGACACTGCCCGAGTCCAATGCCTCCACCAACACCCCGCCGGGTTGCCCCCAAGGTTTGCTCTACATCCCACGGACACGACGCATTCCCATCATTCACTCCTCTCACTCGTCGCTGGGCACTGGCCACCCAGGGGTCAATGAAACCCTCTCGTTGTTAAAACAACGCTTCTGGTGGCCCAACATGGCGGCAGATGTCAGGAGGTACATTAAGGGGTGCAGGGAATGTGCCATATCCAAGAGCCCTCGTCATCTTCCCTCTGGGAAACTACAACCTCTGCCCGTTCCAACCCACCCATGGTCACATCTAGGAGTTGATTTCATCACTGACCTCCCAGACTCCAATGGATACACTTGTGTAATGGTTGTGGTAGACCGGTTTTCCAAGTCTTGTCGACTGATTCCTCTCCCTGGACTTCCAACGGCTATGGCTACTGCAGAACTCATCTTCAATCACGTTTTCAGATACTTCGGATTACCTGAAGATATAGTGTCTGACAGAGGCCCACAGTTTACCTCCCATGTGTGGAAATCCTTTTTCAAGCTCCTAGATGTGACCATAAGTCTCTCCTCCGGATACCATCCCCAGACGAATGGGCAGACGGAGCGGAAGATTCAGGACATTGGCCGTTTCCTGCATACCTTCTGTCATGGCCACCAGGACTCCTGGAGCCAGTTTTTGGGCTGGGCCGAGTACGCCCAAAACTCCCTCCGTCAACCCACCACTGGTCTCACCCCTTTCCAGTGCGTACTCGGCTATCAGCCCCCACTGTTCCCCTGGGATGGGGAACCTTCAGACGTCCCGGCAGTGGATTACTGGTTCCGGGAGAGCGGGAGGGTCTGGGACTCAGCTCATCTTCAACTACAACGGGCCTTAAGGAGACGCAGACTAACAGCTGATCTTCGCCGTTCTCAAGCACCTGTCTATCAACCTGGAGACAAAGTCTGGCTTTCCACTCGAGACATTCGGATGCGTCTACCCTGCAGGAAGCTGAGTCCCAGATACATTGGCCCCTACACCATCATCCGCCAAATCAACCCAGTCACCTATCAGTTACAGCTTCCACCTGAATTCAAGATTCACCCCACTTTCCATGTTTCCTTGTTAAAACCTCACCACCCTTCTGTTCTTCCCTCCACAGAGCCTGGCGACGCCGAGGAACCCCCCCTTCCAATCATCGCGGAGGATGGAGCAGCCTACCTTGTGAAGGACATCCTGGACTCCCGGTGCCGTGGTGGCCATCTGGAATACCTTGTCGACTGGGAAGGGTACGGCCCCGAAGAAAGGTCATGGGTTCCCAGAGTTGACATTCTCGATCCTAGTCTTCTTGAAAATTTCCACTCCAGACATCCCAACAGACCAGCTCCACGAGGCAGAGGCCGACCACCGGGGGGGGGGGGGGGTAATGTCACAGACACGCCAGGCTCTTCACTCACCCAATCACGACACACTCCCTCACCAGAGTTCTAACCACGCACACCTGACACTCATCAGCACCGTCATCACCAGCACTATAAAACCCACAGCATCACATTCAGTCACTGTCCGGTCTCGTTACGCATACCTACATTGATGCTTACCTTCTCGGACTCCACGATCACCTACTTACCAGTCTCCAGTGTGTTCCTCGTCTCCTTGTGTTCTCCAGTCTCCAGTGTGTGTCCTCGGGAATCTCCTAGCTCCAAGATCCATTCGTCATCCATGCCATCTGCAAACAAACCAAGTATCAGTCATCTTGTCAACGTATACCATTAACCTTGTCTGGCTCTACTCACCTGTGCACTGCTCTGGTTGTCTCAATAAACTCACAAACTTTACCTGTGTCTCCAACCTCCTCAGTATGTAACATGTTCACAGTCAGGGACTATTTTTTCCGGTGGAAGGAAGGCTTTTAGTAAGAGTTTACTTCATGAAAGTTGCATTATTACAAATTTTTGGCTTTAATATTTGTATTGTGTGGTAACCATTTTATAAAAGCAATAAGGTAATCCAGGCTAGTGCTGTATCGTGAATAAGTCACGGCTGAAGGCGTCGTGCCTAACAACTCCCTTTAGCTGTGACTTATTCACGATACAGCACAGCCTCTCGTACCTTATTGCTTATATATATATATATATATATATATATATATATATATATATATATATATATATATATTATTCAATGTTTTTTTTTAAGGAAGAGAACAAAAAAACATGTAATTGTTAGGTTCTACATTTTTAATAGCATTAAAATGCAAACACAATAGAACAATATGTAATGTAACTAATATTTAAACAGTAAAACATCTTTTTTGTTTTTCTTTACTTACAAATGATTATTTGTTTTGTTCAGTCAGTTACAATATGATGATATGATTCATCATTATCCATTCTTACTTTCTTCCCTAAATATATTTCCTGGTGAATATGATAAGACCAGCTAAGCTAGCAGGTTAGGCGATGGACCATCTTCTATGGTGACAGCAATAAATAAAGAGGTTAAGCTGGCCATTGTTTCAGTACTGCACAGTTCACACTGTATTTTTAGTCCTGTTGTACCCTGTATCTAATCTGACTCAACCTTGAAGAGATGAACATTAAAAAGTGCACGTGTCATTGTGAACCTAAAGCATGCAGGACAAAAGAGCTTTCCCATTGTCACCTACATGGGTCTTTCACACGACAGCAACACAGACGTGGTTGTCTGCTTAAACAGTGCTAAAAACAAACAATGACAAAATCTTTACTGATGTAGACTTCAATGTAGTCTCCATTTGCTGACATTAATCCACATTCTTGCAAATACCAACTGAAAAGATACTTTTTTCAGAATGAGGGGATAAAATTGTATTGTCACTCAATCCTTTATTTTTATCATAGTAATAGTTTTCACATAATTATATTTTTTTGTAACTTCAGTCAATATTTCATGTCCATATATTTATTTCTGTCAAGTAGCCTTGTGATAAGCAGGATAATGTACAGTCAGACAGTCATATTTGCATTTGTTCCACTTTATTCCTACCTAGTTTAAAAGTTGACAACACATAAGATTCTGTATAAAGTTTGTAAGTTTGATGCACATAAGATTGTATCAAACAGTGGTGAAAGATACACATTTCCAAGTATTTTCGCTGACAAACCGGAACAGTTTGGAAAGTTTTTGCATCAGACTTCACAGTAATCCTGTCAGACAAGTGACACAGAGGTAAATGGTACAAGTGACAGCTGGTTTATTAGCAATGATGATGATAACACAGGCGAGAGGACAGTCCAGGTAAGCGGGCGGGGAGTGGGAATGTCTTGAGTGGCTTAGCTGAATCTGATCGTGTCTTTGTGTTTCCCAGGGGATCCAGAGGGAGCTGTGGAGCGTGGAGTCGGTGGGGAACAGCAGTGAGGGAGAACTGGAAGGTATCACTGGAACAACAGGTAAGTAATTAACAGGTAAGTGGGTCAGGCGAAACAACATGGTATAGTTGAGACCAGACAATGAGTAAACAGGAGGAGTGCAGATAAATAGTCCTGACTGATGATTGCTGACAGGTGAATGTACTCAGGTGATTGGGATCTGGTGACGGTAGTGGGTGGTGGCAGTGGTGACTCCCTGACAAAACAAGTTTTTTTTTTTTTTTTTTGCTGTCATTATTTTCCTGTTGATCACTGTAAAGCTGCTTTTAAAGAATCCGTATTGTATAAAGAGCTATATAAATAAAGGTGACTTGACTTAAACTGCATCCTCTGCTTTTCTTTACAGGTGTGGTTTGTCCATGTTTGCATGTTACTCACATTCTCACTGAGATGTGAACACATAATGCAGCGTGTCTTTTGTAAAACACTTGGAAATAAAATACTTGTTATTAATTGATTGACTAATGCTAGTGCTAAAGTAACTAAATTGTGTTTGGATACTAAAAGTCTTTGGTAGAAAGTTGAGAGGGTAGTGACTAAAGTTGGCATCATCTAAAGTGGTTCACACTATATTTTTAGACTATTTGTTCATTGCAACTAATCTCACTTAACCTTGAAGAACATTTGACACTGTGAACTCAAAGGCAGAAGAGACAAAGCATGGCTATAATAGACTGTGGGCCTTCGTACATTAAGTATGCATACCCCTCAACAATTTGGGGCCAGTAAAAAGTGACATTAACGACATTTATCATTTTACAATGATTTCTGAAGAATCATGTGACACTGAAGACTGAAAATGCAGCTTTGCCATTACAGGAATAAATTACATTTTGAAAAATATTAAAAAAGGATGCAGTTATTTTGCTGTAATAATATTTTGTTTTTATTGTAATTTTAATCAAAGACTTCCTTAAAAGACTAGGCCAGTAGCTAAACATACAACAAAACCACTTTTGAGTGTACAGCCCAAGCTGAATAAAAAAAGATGATTTATCTGCTAACAAAGGCAAAGGATTAGCCTTCATTGAGTATATGTAGGAGTATTTTTCCAGAGTATGAATAGGACTTTTATTTGACTTTGTGTGTGATAAAGATTAAGAATTTGTTGTACTGAGTTAGAGCCGGTTTACACAGCACGCATTTTTGTTGTAGAAAACATGATACACGGGTCAGTGGAACAATAACAATAACAACAACAACAACAAAAAGAGACAAGATTTCAGTTGAAGATTGATTTTAACTTGAGTGCCATATTTGTAGAATAATTTGTCATGCATGAGAAGTCAACAGTTAAAGATGTCCATCAGTACGTGTTTACATTGAAAAACAATGGAAAAGCAGCTCAGCGGAATGGAAAAATGTGTTCTGTGTGAACTGCCCCTTACAATATTTCAGTGTCATTAAACTGTATTCATGTCATCATATGCTAAACAATTGATCAAATACAAAATAGCCTACTTAAAGTCCGTGTAAAGTCAATTCTGAGAATTGCTTCTAAACACTTTATAAATGTCACAAATGTATTGCTGAAACACATTACAAAGACTGTGAACTATGTTGTTCTGAATTGTGGAGTTAGAGCGTTAAACAGTTTTTCACCAGTTCTGTGTTCAGGATATTTTGGGCGGGGCTAAAACGTTGGCTCGATGATGCGCTGGAGCTACCTAACACTATAATAACTACAGCATATTAGCATCAGTGGCTCACCCGCTAAACTGACCGTTCGCAAAGACCGCCCCCTTTAGTTACTGTTGCTACGTCCGACAAGCCATGCCGATCACTCGCCACACATCATGTTCTCACGCAGTGAAAAATACATTGCAGAGCAAAGAAGACACTGACAACGCGTTGACAGATAAGACAGAGCAGGTTACTTTTCAAAGTCTCAAATTTCAAATTTTGTCACTTTTAAAAAATTCAAACAATCAATACCGTTTTGTGGCTCTTTAATGTGTCGTGACAGATCGCTGTAGAGCTTCAGTTCAAGCGGCTCGTGAACAGATCATCTCTTTCTACTAGTTAATTTATAGCATCAAATAAACATGAATAAACATCATAAGGAATATTGTTTCAATCGTGGAAAGATGTCAGTACACACCATTTTTTAAGTTCAAGTCCACCTACGTTAATCTGCTAACTCCAGATTTGGCGTTATGCAAATGCATATTACCTGGTTGCGATAATATACAAAACAGCTCGGTCCCCTTATTTAAACTTCCTAAAAACGATGATATGAAGAAGAGGTGGATTCATTTTGTAAAGAGCCATTTTGATGGAGAGCTGACAATCACCACCAACACCCACCTCTGAAGTGATAATTTTACACTGGATGGTTTTACAAACTTTCATTAGAGACAACTGGGATTCACTGATAATTCGCTGTTATTGGTGAATGGGGCTGAACCAACTAACTCCCGCCCTGGCCTTTATCCTCCTGTCTCGTGGCGGGGACATCTGGTGCCACAGTCGGCAGTACTTCCCTACCAATGAGTGCAAGATACTTTGTGTGCTTATGTTACAATTAGTAGGAAGTCCACAGTAACTAAATTTTGCAACCCTCTAACATGATTCATTTGTTTATATGGATCAGTATGTTCGACCCTTTAAACAAGTTAGTTGAGAGAGATCTTCCTCGCAAGTGGTTGTGATTTCAGTGCTGACAGCCGACACGCCCCAGTGTTTGAGAACAGAGAATACTACTTATGTTTCCAAGAATTTGATAACTTATTAAATTTACCTAGGTGGTTATTTAATCATTAAAATTTGGCTGGGTGGTTTATACATTTATCTTTGGTGTGACAAACTCAAAACACATATTTTAATATAGCTTTACATGGACATTAAAATTACAGATGCAAATCTCACACCACAGGACAGGACAAACAAACACAAACCAACATATTTATTCAAAAATGTACAAAAAAATGGTATTATGTACTAAATTAATACATTTACATTGTATAAATATAAAACATTCAACCTTGTTCAAAGTTCAACCAGTTCACCAGCTTTGTTTTCATTGGCATGGGGTTTTTTTTAAATTACCATGTTTGTGCTCAGGCTGGATTGTTGGCTACCCACATTCCACGTTTGGAGTGAAAATGGTGGAAAAAATTTTTCAGGTGAAGTCGATCCACCTCTAACCCATTGCCCAAGATTCTAAAAGAGAAAAATAACAGGTTTAAAGAGATATTTTAAGAAAACAGTAAAAAATATAAAGGTGCACTTTTTGTTGCTGTCACACCTAATAGCATGGATGGATGTTTATTGCCTGTTTAGTTATATCATAACATCCATCCATCATCACAGTGAAGCTGTTTTGTTAGTTTTTGCTGTGTTTCTTGTCATCTGTTTTTCAGTACACACATCAGTCTTACAATCCATTAAAATATGATATTCAATGACTTTTTGCATGTTATTGGCATCTGTTGTGTATTTAGTACGTGTATTGTTTATTGTTATACTGCTTTGTAAAATGTGTTGAGACACGTTCAGTGAGAGGAATGCACCAGAAGTTATCAAAGAGGTGGTGGAAATGTTAGATAAGTTGTTAGATAAATGTTAGAGTGAATTCCTCACTCAAACTGAATTCCTCACACATCAAACTTTCAGACTGATTATTCATCTCATGTTGTTGTACATCATTGTAATGGCATATCTCATAAGTACTATAATTTCTTTAACTGAAAAACTCTTTCAATTAGTGAAAAATTACTGAGGGCACAGATGTAAACAACAAAACACTATGATTTTTTTTTGATAATGCCAAAGACAATAGGCTTTCATTACCTGTCTAATAGCTCCCAGTCTTCACCCCCCCATTTATCTTTGAATTCTCTGGTGTTCATGCCACCAATACGGTCCATGTCTGACTTGTAGATTCCTATCAAGCCATAACCAGCTAGCTCCCAAAAACCTATGGAAGAGCAAAGATATTTGAGCTTACTCAACTAATGCCATCAAAGAAAACAAATAAACAAACTGAAAAACAAATAAAGAGTACATTAGCATTATTGGCATGAACTAGATTTGCAATTCCTGAAGGAAGTACCAGTGCCTGCAAAGCAGGAAAAGTATAGTGTTAATGTTTTAGGTAATACTTGGTTTGGCATAAGAGCCATTTTAAACTTCACTGTTGTCATGACACACTGTCTTGTGAAGGCAAGTAAAGTTTGACAAAAACAAAGTCTATGATATTGTAGTCCCTAAATCTATGAGTTTTTTCCATCTGTTTTATCATCAACCTGGCAAACTGTAAGTCTGATCACTTTAAAAAATAATGAGGTTTGACAAAATTTGTTGAACCCTGGAAACTCTAATTAAAATTAAAAGAGACCAGTACCATTAGGGGTTCTTGGGGAAGCACCACAATCTAGCCTCATCACAACTGGAGCATAGACCATTTTCCCCTCAATACAGTGTTTTCGTATACTGTTTATAATATTCACAGGATAGTAGAGGTGCAGGTCGCACAGGAACAAAATACTGTGCTCATCCTGAGGAGGAAGGACCAAAATGAAAACATTTCATTCATTCATTCATTCATTTAAAAAAGTAGCTTCACAGGAGGAAGAAATCAGAAACATGAAGAACTTTATCATTAAAATGAGGTTACTTACTTCAACAAGATCTATTCCAGCTTGAAGGCCACCTGTTCTTTGAAAATTACCCTCCATCTTCTTAAACTTGTAACTGTATATACGCAATATGAAGGGTGACACCATTAGCCACTGATATTGTGCACTGACAAACACACTCATGTACAATACATTTAAAACAAAGTGTTTTACCTTGGTAATTTTGCCTTTTTAAGTCTTTTCTCAATATCTATGTCATAGCTGCTGTAGTCTACAATTATTACATTAAAGTTTTTGTCCCCAGTTGCTCTGTACACTTTTTCCATTTCCCTGATAAATTGTATGATCCATCTGGCCTGATCTTTCACTGTTTAGAGACAAATAAAGATACATTCAGAATTTGAAGACATGCATGGATAATATCTGATAATTCAAATCAAAGTATTGTTGCATTCAGTTTAGATATGGTGCATTCACATTGTATTGTTGGCATAATTTTAGAATTTTGGTAATACTTTATTTCGATAGTCCGCTTTAGACATTCTACTAACTATAAGTAACTTTGCAACTGCATGTCAACTAGCAATCATTAGAGTATTAGTAGACTGTCTTCTTAATATCTGCAAACACTTAATTTCAATGGGCCCCCAACAGACATTCTATAAGCAACTTTGTGACTACATGTCAACTTATTCTACTAATCTAAACCCTAACATCTAACCCTAACCTAACAGTCTACTATTAGTCCACTAATAGTCTAATGAGAGTAAGTTGACATGTAGTTGCAAAGTTATGGTTAGTATGGTTGCATATAACTTATGGTTAGTAGAATGTCTAAAAGTAAACCATCAAAATAAAGTGTAATCAGAATTTTTGACCAGAAAAAACTTTCACTTTGTCATTCTTGTAAATACAAGGTAATTACACAGTAATTAAAGGCTAATTACAAGACTTTTGATCATTAAGGCATCATACAAAAATAATCAGAATGGCAGAATGTTTTCTTTTTGGTCAAAAATGTTCAAAAATGCTGCATATCCACTGAGATGGTGATACATAGAGGATGTACATAGAGTTCATGAAAGTGTTGTTCCATCATGTGAACTTTTAGTGCATTACACTTCTGCTGACGAATGAGAATTTCAGAGAGGTGTACTTATTTTACTGCTAGATATAGCTTAATCTTGATGAATCTTGATTACTATAACCATGTATTTGGCTTTTAAGTGGATCCATTTTGGTGTGTTGAGCATTTGGAGTCTAAAGACATGAATAGCTCCTAGTCGAATATCAAATTTGTCATTTTGTAATTATTGTCCAACAAGACTTGAATGCAGTACAGTTAAAAGACAGATATTGATAAATCTTATTAGTTTCACCTGCCACAATTACATGAACAGTAGCAGATGGGTTCCAGTTGAATGCTTTTGGACTGCAGAGAAACACTTCATTTGATGAATCAAGTGCATAAACATAACGTGAAACAAGAACTTTCTGACTCTGTGGGCCCACAAGTTCCAGTTCCACCAGATAACGACTGCCCACGCCCTTGTCTTCACGCCTTACAACATTCACCACATGCAACAAGGAGTAGCCACTGTGGATATGAAAAAAAAAAAAAAAAAAAAAAAAAAACATACATTTTTAAAAATCATTTATAAAACACAAATATTGTAATACCAAAGGTATGTGGGCACACCACACCTGCTTGTGTATTAAAAAAAAAGGCTCTCATTCTATTAAAAATATTTTATCCACTTGTTAGTAACGGGTGCAGCTGAAAAGGCGAAACGTGCTAATTAGGAAGGGGTGTACATACTTTTGCCTATGTAGCATAGGGTAAACTCACTTAAGTTATGCTTAAGTTGTCTAGAACATATAACTATACAAAAATAATTTAAAAAAGTGACACAACTTGCCTCACATTTTGGGGGTTAGATGTATCTTGTCAAGTTAAGGCCTTGAGAAAAATGACTTGATATTCAAAACATCAACATAAATGAATGTTGTAAATGTATAAGAAATTCATAAGCCAGTAAATAAAAGGTTTAATATTTTGAATATGCAATGAAACAATCTTCATTTTTTTTAATCATCTAAACAAAGAAAATTTAAATTCTTGATAGAAAATTGAAATCCCCCCATTTTTTTTTTTAGAATTTTCTTGAGTGAGAAAGGTTGACAGAGTCAAACCCTGGACAAACTTACCGTGTCTCTTCTCTTGAATGCAATGCTTTCAAAAAGGCTCTAACGATGGACATGGCATGACTTTGAGACATCGCAATGTTTCCAGCTGTTTTGCAGGAATCTGCCACAACAGCAGTTTGCTGTAAAGCAGCATTGAGGGGTTTCACGTCATAGACACTCTGCCAAAAAGGACCTTCACCTAGATTTTGTAAAATGTTTTAGAGTATTGAATTCAATAATTATTGCATTTGCACTATATTTAGTATATAACTGGAGCCTACAATTGTAAAAAATAATGGTTTTTCAAGTGTTCTTTGAATCACTCTAGGTCCAGAAAAAGAACTGTCAAGTTCAGAAACAACTTCATAATAAGAACCATTTTACTGCTGTACTGTAGTCTAGCATTAATTATATGGAAATCAAATGTCTCATATGTCAGATGCTTTGTGAAGATAAAACGGTTTACATGTATTTCCTCTTTTTCTACATTTTGTGCAATTGTATTCTAGGATACAGCCTGTGGGCAGAAAAATTCTTCCTGCTGTCAGCATGTATAGAACAAACACAACATGTGATTGACTAGTAAGTTATTTAGATTCTAAAAATGTTTTTAAGGTTATATCATAGGTTCTTCTCATTACCATATATATATATATATATATATATATATATATATATATATATATATATATATATAGAGAGAGAGAGAGAGAGAGAGAGAGCTTCGATTTTATTTTTATTATTTAGGAATTGATTGTATGATGAAAAATAGATTTTATAAATTTTATATTTCATTTTATATTTCATACATTTTTATAAAGATGCTAAACGGTAGCCTAAAACAATGGCTAAATAGCAATTTAGCTATTAACATTAACCAATCGTCTACGTGGCCTAGGTGACATCAACCAAAAAGTAAATTTCATGAGAATCCTTCACAGTAAGACAGGGATTTTATTTTTCCTATTACTTCAAGGTGTAAAACTCATTCTGGAACCTTTATAGGATTAATATCAGGATAAGAGTTTTACCTGTATCAATCTTTTTTACATCAGGGTCTTCAACCTCGATCAGGTAAGCAGCAAGTCCTTTACTAAAAAAGTGAAGCATGTACAATTCATGCACAAGTACCATACAGTTAGTTATAAACAAGAAATGCAGGTGAAACTTGTCAACTAATGTGAAGACTACAGAACAAGACAATATCAAGGTGTATTCTGATTAAAGCAATACTGTATGCTTCATACTTTTCCTGAAATGATGGATCTTGTTTGTAAAAGCACATCTCATCACTGTGATCATTAGTTTGTCTTGTGAAGTCATTTGGGTACACTGAAGAAAGCCTAATCTACAAGAAAAGAAACAGGGCCAAAGATATTCATTAGCAAGATCTGTCTCTTTAGTGTGGCAAATTTTCACAATGTATACAATTTATCAATTTAATTACAATATTTAGCAGAAAAAAAAGTCTAATTTGGTCTTTCGGTAACACTTTACAGTTCAATTATTTTGTTTCTTATTAATCTAGGTCAAAGTTTAAAAATAATTTTCTTTATTAAATCATGTTATCATGTTTATACTTGTATAGTTATCCAATTCTTGTATTGTCATGGGCAGGCTTTGTGTAATCCAAATAGAATATATTTAATAAACAAAGAGAGCTCGGACACAGTCAATAATCCACAGAAATTTAACACGAGACAATGAACAGAAGGAACAGTGGGCTTAAATACACAGGGCAAGATGATTAACCAGACAAAGAACAGGTGGATAACAAATTAACATCCATGGAAACTAACAATGATGGGAACACAGAAACAGAACAAAACCAAGCGGTAACACTTTATTTTAGGGTCTTTTAACTAGTTGCTTATTAGCATGCATATTACTAGAATATTGGCTGTTTATTAGTACTTATTAGTAACTGACTAACCAAGTTCAAACTGAGGAGGGAGGCTGTTTATAAAAGCTGTTCATTGGGACTGAAATTTGTTCCCCACAATGTAGGGAATACCTGGACCACACACAAACACACACACACAAAATTTACTTACAGTAGCTATCTCAATGGGGACATTCCATAGACTTCTATAGTCTTTAAAAAAAACTAGTTATAAATACAATAATCTAACTCTACCAGAGTTTTACCAACTTTTTATACCATTTTTACAAATGAGGACGTCCAATTTATATGTGGTTCTTCATTTTTTTTTTTAATACATACATTGAATTCAGACTGTAAATCTTATAAAATATTATTTCTTTTGCCAAGTAGTAATCACTAACATTAGCTCTAATGTTAGCATGTTAAGGTTAGCAAATGTTAGCAGAGATTAAAAAATGTTAACTCACCAAATATACACCTTGATATCGTCCAATCTGTTCATTGAGTATGTAACTTGGTTTGTAATCGCATTCGGGAAACAAGCCTTTCAGGGAGGATTCATCTAGCATTTTGTCTGGTTAACAGAAAGACAACAATTAAAATGTCATTCAGGCAGTTGTAATCATCAAATTTCCATGTAAATTGGAGATTATGCTGACATTTATAGATGTGATCCCGTGGGTCTTCTCTGATCTCGTCTCCTACTGGATGGGGTGACAATGGAATCTGATCAAACAGTCTATCGTAACTTGCTTTTGTTTGAGGTATGTGCTCAATATCTCCCATTTGTAGAGTAGATTCATCTGACAAAGAAATGAGTGAATACGTTATCATCATTGTCAATAGAAAATATATTAATATGGCCAGGGAGAGTACACAGACAAAAAACGGTTCTTGTAAAGCCTGAATATCCTTTCTGTTGCCAAAGTACACATAACAGTTATATTTATTATTGACAGATGCCTTCATAACATCACATTAACAAAATTTTGCAAAACTTTGACCATTTCTATCATCAGGCTCATAATTTTGTCATTTTGAGGCAAACATACCTTCATATAATGATAAAAACTCAGAGGTTATCACAGAAAATATGCCATCATCATGGTTTAAACTCCACTGCAGAAGAAAAACAGAATCTGTGATCAACAAAATGTAAGTTCATTGTACAAGCTAAACTTTTTGTAACACACACACACATACGGTACATACCGCTATTTCCAGATGATCAGCTCCGGCATCCTGTTTTAAAAGGACTTCAAAAAAATACTTCATGTCTTTCACTAACCTAGGGAACAGCAAACAGCATCAGTTGGGTTCTACAGTCTTTTTTTGAGTATGTTTTTGAAATAAATAATCCAAGTGTAAATATTCCATACAAGACAGGTTTGGATATCTGGGATGCAAATTTCCAGTACTCGCCTGGAGCAGTCCATTCATGTCCTGTCTGATTTGTGAAAAGAAACATGGCACAATCATAATCTAAGAGATTAAATTTTTCCTTTATCAAACCACTGAAGAAGATTTAGGCAATCAAGTCACATTTTATGTCTCTATATAATTGCATATTAATTTTAAAACCAAGTTGCATCTGCAAACATATTATGCAATAGCCTTTATGATATATAGCATATTTGAGTATGTTTATTTTTAGAAATAAGAGCATCATTAACAGAAATGGCGCATGGATTTATATACGGTACAACCAGTTATTAAAATATTATATTATATTATATTAAAATATAAATATAAATTAATAGGTATAGTTCACCCAAAACTAAAAATTCTGTCATCATTTACTCACCCTCATGTTATTTTAAACCTTTATGACTTTTTTTCTTTGGAGCACAAAAGAAGATATTTTCAAAAAAAAAAAACTTTTGTCCAAAAAATGTAAGCCAAAGAACATCAAACCTGCTTGCCAACATTCTTCAAAATATCTTCTTTTGTGTTCTGCAGAAGAAAAAAACTAATGGAGGTATTCGAAAATAAAACATGTTTTATGTTTTCAGACGTTGGACAAGCACCATTTGCAAACACCTATGTCTGAACATGCCTACTTTCAAACTATATAGCAGCCAAGAAACTATGTAAAATGAGTAGCATTTCTGAATTCATATTATTCATAAAACAGTACTTCTGGCGAAAAATACCAGTATGACCAGCTTCTTATGACAAAGCCAAGTAGAAGTAATACTTCCAGATTTTATTCATACTATAGTTTCACTATATTTTGATGGTCCCCTTAAGACTTTCAGTTGATTATAAGTAACTCTGCACTTATATGTCAATTAACACTCATTAGAATATTAGTTGAGTATAGACTGTTAGTTTAGGGGTTGGGTTCATGTTAGTAGAATAAGCTGACAAGTACTTGCAAAGTTACTTTTAGGCCCGGTTTCACAGACCGGGATTAGACTAAGCCAGGATTAGGCCTTAGTTCAATTAGGGCATTTAAGTAGCTTTTACAAACGTGGAAATGTTGATTGGCGTGGTCAGGTGACGTAACATCAGCACGTCACTGAGACCATAAATAAAAATGCACAACACCAGCTACTTTGTCTTCAGGAAGCTGTTCCTTTGTGTGTGTGGAAATTCTTGTGTGTCTGTGGGGAGCAGACATCCTATCTAGCAAGGGCTGAGGCCAGGGAATTGGAGACTCCACCTGGAGGTGGTGGAGTTGATTTGGTAGAGGAACAGCAGAGCGGAAGTGAACTTGTTCACCTCAGCAGACTTGACCCACTATTCACTCTGGTTCACCCTCACATCTCCAGCTCCAATTGTGCTGGATGCCATGGTACAGACGTGGCCAAGAGGCTGCATCTGTACGCCTTTTTCCCTGATCTCTCTGCTCCATGTTGTCCTAGTGAAGCTTTGTCTCCGGGAAGGCTTTCCTTTGGATATTTCTGACCAGGAGGGACCTTCTGTCCCAGGCACAGGGGTCGATTCTCCACCCCCGGCCAGAGATTTGAGAACTGTGGGTCTGGCCCCTGAAAGGTGTCACCTTATCGATTCTGGTCTCTCAACTGAGGTTGTTGAGACCAACCTAAATGCTAGCACTCCCTTCTGCACTCAGCACTACATTGACCCAGTTCACTACTTAGTGCTGGTGTTCTTGCAGGATTATCTTCTGGCAGGACTATCACATGCTACTTTTAAAGTTTACTTGGCCATCATTCTGCTTGCTAAGTTCACTTTTGATAGAGCCTTTTTGGGCGGTATCCCCCTTTGTCTCATTTTATGTGTGAGACCTATCTGCACACTGCAATTTCCTTCCCAGGATCATTTCATAGTCCTGGAAGGCTTATCAGACGCTCTGTTTGATTTCCACAAGCATTCATGGATGTTTATTGTTGAACTGGACTGACACCAGACTTTGACTCCCTTGAGTTAATCCGTTCCTTAGACCAAAGGGTTTGTGCTTGTGCACACTTCACAACCTTTTGGCATTTTTTTCAGTATGGTGACGAGAGTATTAACGTTCCCATAGCATCAACGTCATGACACAACATTGAGTTCCACTTGAAAGGGAATTCACTGTGTCGCGAATATGTCTTCTTTCGGGCAATTAAAATATGGTTATGTGCATTTCAGAAGTATATTTATGGTCTTGGTGTGTGACTCTACATCATGATTAACGTTTTCCACATGTTGGCTTAGATTGGAATGACATCAGGGTGAGTAAAGACAGAATCTTCTTCCACCATTGTGATAAACTGCATAATTTTATATTCACTTCCATAGTAATTCTCAACCACTTGAATCTTTAACAAACACACCCACATTTACACCAGATATTACCTCACCAACATGGGCGAGAAGTTGAAGATTTTCTGGACTTTCATCTAAACTGAGCCAGAACTCTGAGTTATCATCAGAGGCAACAGCAAAAATGTATTCTTCTATAAACAGAACAATATCATTGCATTTGTTAATTGCCTCTATATGTGTTTAATTACATTCAATAAACAATAAAACAACAACAACAAAAAAACTTTTCTTTTCATGCTGGACCTACCAGTTTCTGCAGGATGAAGGTAGCCAAAGATTCTCAGACCATAATTGCTCCATTGAGGGGACACAGCAAGTCTGCTCACCGTAGTACGCACCTTTATAAAACACAATGATATTATATTATACATTGAGACTATCGTTGTTTATAGTATACAACTAAATGTGTAGAACTTACATTGGGAAATAACGGATAGAGCAGGTTATTCCTAAGTTGATCAAGGGATCCGCCACAACAGTCTTCAAAAATGTGCATGTTCACTCGACCCTGATGGGAAGATAAAAAACAAAGGATCAAAATGGTTCTCAATCTTTTTGACTCAATGACACCCATAGTCCAAAACAATGTATTTCTGCTGTAATTATTACAAAGATGCTTATTTTCCAAATTTATATTTAACACAAAATGTTGACATATTAACATAAAAAATATTGGGGGTGGGGGAAGAAAAAAAAATGAAAAATTGGGTTTACATCTCGATTGTTTTTAGCATTTCAATGAAGCTATATTATTTTAATATATTAACAATAATATTTTATATATTAACAATAATAAATTAATCTTATTTTAATTTTGGGAGATCTTTTTCTTGAAGAAAAGTTGTATGGTAGGATGCTTAAACACTTCCTCAGGAGTCTCTTAGTAGATCTGTTTAATATGTATATATAAGGTTATTAGAAATGTTTTGGTTTTGAATTATTTAGTGCTTTATGAATCGGTTGAGTAAATTATTGAAAGTCTCAATTCCCCAAATGTGGCACAAAAATAACATCATAAATAGTTGTCGCCACCTAGTACTGTCAGGAAATACCAGGTTTGAAGAGAGCAATATGGTGAAAATAACAGGTTTTATTTGCAGAGCTGGAGATACTGGACAGGCAGGTGAGTAAACTTAATAAATCAGAATGGATAAAGTCTTTTACTTTGTTACTGGTTATTTTCCTATTATCACTGAAGCTGCTTTGAAACAATCTGTATTGTAAAATGTGCTATGTAAATGAAGATGACTGGTGGTGTTGGATCTTGTGGATTTGTGACAGATGACGGTGGAGTGCACACACTTAGAATCGCCAAAGGAGGAGAGGAAGACAGATCGCTAGAAGACTCAATGAGCAGGTAAGAAATCGTAGTAGAATTACTAGAGACAAGCATTCAGGTAAGTGAGAAGTGGAGTGAGAAGTGTGTGGTCTTATAGTGCTCTTGATGAGTGCACTGATTGAAGACTGGTGCAGGTGTTCAGTACTCAAGTGATAGTAATCGTTGTGAGGGAGTGACGATGGAGCCTGGTGTATCCGTGACAGTGTACAAGGAGCGGTGCTTGGGTAAACGTCTTCTTGAGCTAATTCATGAAGTCCCAAGAGATTGACATTCTTCCTTGTTTCAAATGATACAATAGCTCACCGACTAAAGAATCACTAGATGGTTAACCAAACACTTCCAAGAAATGGACCACGAAACTGTCCAGAGATTGTGTAACAGGACTGGCTTGCTGCCAAATTGTCTCTGCCCACTGGAGCACTGGAGCAAAAAGAAATTACAAAGGATATCTTGGTTCGTTGGTAAGAAAAAACGGTTCACTGAACACTAAAGCAGAAAATTCATTGCAGTCCTCCGTCAACCCAGGGAGCTGGGTTGGTCATGGGACTGGCAGCATACTTGGCAGGAGAAGAAGTGTTGGGTGTGGTGACAGAAGTGGTAGTGTTGAGAACACGGCGAAGAGAATCTGCAAGCTCTTTGAAAGGGAAGCTTTTGAACTCATGCTGCAATCATGAAATACCAGTTTTCAGCAATATGGTGAGAATAACAGGTTTTATTTGCAGCATTGCAGATTCTGGACATGCAGGTAAGTAAACTTTATCAACAGATAAAAATGAGAACAGAATGGATAACCAGAGTCTTTTACTTCGTTACAGGTGGTGTTAGACCTTGTGGATTAATGACAGGTTACAGTGGGGAGCACACACTTCCATAAAAGATCCAAGAAGGTAAGGAAGAGGGATTGCTGGAGAAATGAGACTCAAGGAGCAGGTAGGAAATTTTCTGAGAATCACTAGAGGTAAGCGTTCAGGTAAGTAGTCTATAGTCATAGACCAGACAACGATGAAGAGAGAAGCATGTGCTCCTATAGTGCTCTTGATGAGTGTGCTTATTGAAGACAGGTGCAGGTGCTCAGTACTCAGGCGATATTGTGAGGGAGTGATAGTGGAGCCTGGTGTATCAATGACAATTACCTATTAGTGGGTCAGTGAACCAATTTAAATGAATCTTTTTATCGAACTGGTTTAAAAGAATCGAGTCACTGAGGCTACATCCACACAAAGCCAGAGCTTTCCCTATCCGATCTTTTTTTTTTTCCTCGTCTCAGGAAATATCTGCGTACAGACGACTCAAAATGATGTAGTATACATGCCAGATCAGTATGTGGTGCTGTATTTTCTGCCACAGGGATACACTAAAAATGGATTTGGAGCATGCGCATACAACTTGCGCGCTGTATACAAACCTTAGTAAAGCTTAGAAATAACGCTTTATTTTGGCTCAGTAGCTTCTGCAGTACAAACACAAGGATCTAGAGTCCGCTATTGTTGTTGTTGTTGCTGTTTTGTGCTGTGTCTGACTAGGGTTGACACGTGAGGTGATGACATCATCGTTTCACAAAATATACGGATAGGCTGTACACACGAAAACACAAGGGCATCATTTTCAGATTTATCCATTTATCCGGTTTCAAAAATATTGGTTTCACCTTCTGAAAACGCTGGATCCGTCTGGACGAAACGCCTATACAATACAAAAGTTTTGCGTCTACAGCTAAACTCGTCTCCATGTGGACGGGCCCTGAGATGTCTCAATCCCCCCACCAATCACAAGCACACATGATTTTGCTGCAGACTTGAATTGTTAATTTTCTGCAATATGAGACCTTTCTGAAACTATCTAATCTTTAATCTGTGTATACAGTTGTTCCTTTAATTTACCTTTTATTGACTTGCTTATTTACTTTATTTACAATGTACAATTACAAAGTGAGCACTTTTTACACCCCATACCCAATAATAACTGATAGCTTTGTACAAAATGATATTGAGGATTTTATACAAATAATAGTTTTGGATTAAAAGAAAGTATGTCACCATCTTATGGTGCTTACTTTGTCAAGAAAACATTTTTCAAAATTTAACAGATTATATGAAAAATAATTCAGAAACCATCAGAAACCATCACAATTCACTTAATAAAAGTAATCTTATACACACCGGAAGTGTTTTGATTGGCTGTTGGTCATCAGCAATCTTTTTTAGGAAAGTCACAGGAAAAAGAAAATATTTATTTTAAATCAGAGAAATGGGACAAAAATTGTCTTGACTCTGGTTCAGGTATTGTACATAAAATTGTACATGACAAACCTACAAGTCAAAAATCTTACCTCAGTCTCCTGTGCCTTGGTGATATCTTCTTTTATTTTTGTTATTACAGGTCCTTGAGAAAGCAAAAATATACAAAGCAAAAGTATGTAAATGCATCAAAATTTGAATAGTTCACATACTGGATTCACAGAGTCAAGACTGACCCCTTTCATGATTTTCAAATGTATGAAATAGCAACTAAATTTGCAAATGTTTCCATTTATTTTCTTTAATAATATATTGGATGGTGATTTATCATCCAGTACATGCTAAAGCCATCTTTAACAAATATAAAACTAAAGTCATCTATAAACCACTACAGTTTGAAGGTGAAATGTCCCCTGGGTGGCGCCATAACAAGTTTTATTTTCTTCAATACAGAAGATGCTGTAATAATGCTAAATAATGATAAAAAGATCAATACTTCTAAAATATTTTTTATTTTATTATGAATTATAATTTATATATTAAAGATATGGTAACACTTTACAATAAGATTTATTTGTTAACATTAGTTAATGTATTGAGCAATACATTTGTTACTGTACTTGTTAATCTTTGTTAACTTTAGTTAATAAAATACTGCTGTTCATTGTTTATGTTAGTTCACAGTGCATTAACTAATGTTAACAAATACAATTCTTGATTTTAATAATGTATTAGTAAATGCTGAAATTAACATTAACAAAGATTAATAAATGCTGTAGAAGTACAGTTTATTAAACATTACACCTTAGTCTTATACAGTTAATTAATGTATGTATTTTATGAATGGCTGTTTGAACAAGTCAATTATATTCCTCTTAGTTTCTTGCTTTCAAACTGTTTATAAATTATCTGGCATCCTGATATAGATCTTAGGACATAAACTCCATTACATAAATAAATCATTGACTTAGAGTATGAGAAAATTAACATTTAAGAAAGACTAAAACCATAAGAAAAAAAAAAAAAAAATTAAATAAACTAATCCAGCTTAAAAAATTAAAATAGACTCACCAGCAAGCGTTTTTTTTTCTCTTGCGTACACATGATTTGCTCCAAAGGATATAAAAACATAAAATACAATGCATATAATGAGTAGATAAAATGAATACCACATCACTTTGCGCTTGTTAATAGCTCTTACAACAAACATTTCGCTAAACACAGAGCCTGGTATGATACACAGGGTGTATTATAATATTTTCTAGACATGAAAACCGGCTAAACAAGATAGGAGGAACTTTGTGTGACAAGGATTAGTTAAATACTCTGTTGGCTCTAATTCACAATCTCTTTATAAGTTTTGTGTTTGATATATATTTACCTGCATTAATTTTATCACATAGACAAAAGGGGTGGGAAAATGTGTATAAAAAAAAAAAAAAAACACATATAAAATGTCCTACCTGAATGACTTGACAATCACATGATATCCTTCGAGAATCCCATTTCTTGTTCCCTTTTTCAAAAGCTTGTCATTGTATGAACAGAAATTAGATGCTAGTAAACTAAAAAAAAAGTAGTAACTACATTGCATGTACATAGTAACTATAAGAAAGTCATTTAAACAGACATTTTCTTCTTCTTTTTTCCCCACTGTGAGACTATGGCAGCCCTATGAACCATACAATTCTATTGTATTCTATCTATGAACCATACATTCTATAGTAGCCTATGTTACATCATTATTATTATTTTATCACTCCGTGAGTACACACAATGGATTATGTTGTTTTTGGGCTCAATTTAATCATAAGAATCTGCTTTAAATGGTGATGTGATGATCTATGATCTGTGCAATTTTCATTAAGTTATGGGCAAAAACGGCACGTGAAATCTACATATTTGTTTTCAATTTGTAAACTCAATTTGTGCAGACCAGGGGTTTATAAAATGTTGCGCAGAAACCGTCTTAAAATTGATCTTACGATCATTTCTGAGATGTGCGTACGTGTGAGCCATAGAATGAACGTACACACAGAAAATGCCTCTCTTTTCAGATGTGAAATTTATAAATCGCAAATGATCTTGAACTTGCGCGCAGCTGAATGGTTTCCGTTCTCCGCGTTGTAAACAAAACCTAATTAATGTCATTTACATATAAAAGATCACCATCGTCCAAATCCTTAGCGAGCTGCAAGAATAGCTTAGATTTCCAAAAACCTGCAGTAATCTGACCAGGAAAAGAGTGAACGTCTGCTCAGACCCTGACGTGGCACTAAGCACTTTAACACGTCAAAGACCGTTTTTATAAATATGCGCGCTGCCGTGGATTTAAGCATAAGCACACTCTAAGATCAAATTTCTGTGTATGCACGCTTTATAAACGAGGGTTTCATAATTACAGTGGTCACAAAATTTAGTTTCCTAGGGGGGTTGGGGTATGCTCCCCCAAGAAAATTTTGATTTCCCTGGTGTAAATATGTGTATTTTAAGACATTTGAGGGCCAAAAAATTAATAATAGCTTTAAAACCATGTTGCAATGAATTATCCACAAACAATTTTACAGTAGTTAACATTAGTTAATATTTGTTAACATTAGTTAATAAAAATGCAACTGTTCATTGTATTTCGTATTTCAATTGTACAATTGTAATGTTTCCAAACTTTTGATAGGTACTGTTTGTTCTGCCTTATTCTGTGATCTTTTTTTTTTTTTTTACATTGTAGAAAATTCATAAGGACTTAAAGCACAAGTGTTTGTAGCACATAAACCAATCATAAAATTGTCATAAAATATAGGAAAAAATATTAGATATTGTTTATTGTTCAGCAGTGTATTTGATTTCTTATTAAAAGCGATTGATTTCAAATTAAAAGCAAGAGATTAGATAAAAAAAAAAAAATAAAATCGATCAATTATTCAATGGTCAGATAAAAACTGGTATTACACCCAACATTTCTGTCCCCCTCTTTTGAAATGATGGCTACGCCCCTGGACGCGCTTATAGAGATACAGGAAGTATGGCAGCTGCTTTGTTTATGTGCCACCAAGTAACCCCGTAAACAAAGCAGCTGCCATACTTTTTGCATTTTCAGTCAGCGTGTTTAACATTGTTGCCATGCTTCTCATCCTCGTTGTGCTTGTTTCAGGGTACGCAATCGCATACGCATTCTTTATTAATCTTATGCCTGATGAACGGCTTCGTTAATGTTTCTTATCTCATCACATTGACGAATTTCCTTTTGCCTGTTTCAACTAAAAATAGCGAATTAAACAAAAGTTTATTTATAGTTTGCATCCCTAAATATTTATGTTGGTCGTTTAACGTTTCTATTGTAAAACAGCTGAGAAATATTAAATGTTGAATTTATCTCACAATTTATGACCGTTTAAACCGGTGACCCAGATGTCCACAAAATATCCTCATTCCTCAGGTGAATGCCACTCTGCCCACAAAGGTTGACGCCCAACTACTCCGACGGAGGGTAGGCGGAGGGTGAACCACCGATCTATTGTTAAATGTAACTTCCCCCAGAAGATTTTCCATACAACAAATAGAGTTGTGCAGGTTGTGCACACCAGAACCCAGGTTTTATAATGAGGTTTTTCAATTTAAAATAAAATAAAGCCTGTGGTAAACAACTTGGCAATATTTTATTATATGATGTTTTGTTCTACTATTTAAATGTAAATTGCACACACCCATACCAAAAAAATTTGAATTTTTAAGCAGTTTTTAATAAGTAATTGTATTAGACAGTTAGGGGTGTGAGTGTGTGCAACCCCATTGTGTGCACACACTCATAAAAAGTTTTTTGTGTGCATAAGAAAGTCTCGAAGGAACCAGCGGCAAATTACTCTGATGTCATAACTGCATCACTCTATTCATTGTGTACATTGTAAGTTCAGAAAACAGATAAAGAAAAAAGTCTAATATTTGTTGCTGCGTTTATTCATTTTACTGTTGTGCAATTAATTTTACATATGCTCTCTGTACTTTTAGTTAACATCAATAAAACTCATTATTCATTATTTTTGTGTAGTAAGTGTTCACTATAATTCCTAAATGCATTGCTCAATTGCAAGCATGTTCACCGGGTCATATTTTAAGTTGCATTGTCTGTAAAATGTGGCATTTTGAATATAGGGGAGGGTCATATTATAAATGTATATAAAATGAAAATGTTTACATATATGTGAAATATACTAAAAAGGAGCATTAATTGAATATTTGAATATATTTTCAAAATAGATTTACATATAGCACTAATATGTTAACAAATATTAGAAATTAATATAAGCACATATATTGCAAATTAATGCATTTATATATGGATATCTAAACTTTACATATAAAGGAAATAAATATATGCAAATATTTCCAATAAAAATATATTTACACGTTTAATATATGTGAAAAATATTAAAAAAGTAGCCAAAATTGAATATTTAAATACACTTTTAATTATATTTGAAAATATATATACATTTAAGAATATATTTTCTCCTATTTAGATTTAAGACATTTGAATGTATTAAAAAATCCTGACTGAGGTTGTCATAATTCATGCATGAAAGGCTTAATATATTATCACAGTTAAGTAAACTGCTTGTCTAGAGCTTTTTTTTTTGTAAACAACAGCCTGGCAAATCTGCATTTGGAATCTTATGACATTCACATCCACTTATGACATTTTGCATAATTCAAATGGGTCCGATAGGTATGGTTGTCTGCGCCAACTCACGCATATTCTGCTCTGTTCTGTCTCGCACCGGACTGAAGCACAATCTTTGGCTTTTCGCCTGACACTGATATGAAACCAGACTTTCCTGTCCCAATGGAAATTATATTTACACTTATGTAAATGTAATTCCACCAAGTAGAACAACATCGTTTGTTGATCCTGGAGCAACATTCCTGTCCAAAAACAATCATTAACCTCAAACCCATGGTCATTAACTGTAAACTTACACCTCAAATGTAGGTTGATTAGAGTATTGTTTCAGGAACATGTATAGTGCACTATATAGGGAACAGAAAGTGAAAAATACCTTTGTGGTACAGTAATACCTTTTGAAGCATGATCTTCTAAACACTTTATACACGCAAAATATATAGTAGTCAATATTTGAGGTGGATCAAAAAAGTTAATAAAAGTTGTCCTAAGATATTTTAGAGCTGAAAATTGAATAGGAATGGGAAGATGAATTTACTGAATTCCCATTCAAAATACTAAGGGATTTTTACCTTGCTTGTTGTGACCTAGTTTACTGTTTAAAGGCCTACAAAGCCTGTATAATTTCCCTTTGTGACCAATTCAGTCATATAGTATAACACTGTCCCCGTTTTTGCCATAAAAGGTGATCAAGTTCTTTGAAATGTATCTTGTTTCCTAGCCAATAATGGTGGAAATGTCTAAAGACTTTAGGGTGTGTCTATACTGAAATTGAAAATTGGGAAATCAGTTGCTTATAATTATTTAATATAACAAACTATTCTCTTAACTCTGATAGTACTGGTTCATACATGTGCAGGACCTGCATGGTTTTTAAACTAAACAACTATTTTGAGTCCCTCAGCTCTCCAAAAGTCTAATATCACAGTGTGGTTTGCTTTTAAATAAAGAACACATTTGCACATTTGACTATGAGCGAGCTAATTTCCATTTTATGATACAGATAATCAAGCAGTATAGTGCTATTGTCATGCTCAGTACCATTTTCAGTTTGATTGCAATTCAGTTTGTTTTTAACTGTCACATGTTTCTTTGTTCTGTTTCCCGCCACTCGACTGTATCCCTGGTTACCATCGCTATTAGTTCATATGTGCCAGGTGCGTGTTAGTCATTATCCTCATTATGTCCACTACTTAAGTTGTATCTTCAAGTTCAATCTCTGTCCGATCTACGTTACGTTATAACCAAGCACAGTGTTAGTTCCGTCAGGCCACGTAGTTAGTGCAAATTAAGATCATGAAGCACTGAGGCTTTCCCCTCATTCTTCCAAAGATTCAAAGCTTTGAGAGTGTCGAAAACAGAGCAATCTGGGGCCTGATGTATAAATGTTGTGTACGCACAAGAAAAGGCACTGAAATGTGCATGCTCAATTTTGCGTACGCACTCTTTTACTGGAGTGAGCGAAGTAATGAAGAAAACAGAATGATTTTAAACTCTGTTTTCCATTTGAACATTTCAATTTCCACATTTAGATTAAAAATGTGCCACTCTCCTTAATGGCATGCTGTGTTTTAATGTTTTAAGAAAGGATTGCTTTGTGCATGATAAAGCTTTAAACTGTGTTCTAAATATTGTATTTGAAGGATAGATTTGGAAGGAAACGGTAAGATATGCACGTTTTATTTTTAAAATGTTTTACACAGTGAAAAGTTTGACACAGTGAAAAGGATTTATGCACAGGTTCTGGAGTACTCATGGTTTTATAAATCTGAAAACTTTTGTGCGTACAGAAAATTTGTCTTTTATGCATAAACACACTTTTAGGATAAAATCTACGGAAAGTTTTATACATGAGGCCCCTGGTGTTTAGTAAAAAAACAAAACAAAACAGGCCAAAACCCTGTGACAGAAGCTTCGTCAGACGAAGCAGCCACCACACATTCCATAGATAGTTTCATGTTACGTGCTCAAATAAAAGCGAAATAGTGCATGTGTGTGTTGTGTGTTGAATTTCTCTCTGTGATAAATTAATTTACCCATTAAACTGTGGCATTTAATGCCAGTATGAATATCAGCATGATATAATAGAAGAATAATGTACACTTATGAATTGCATATGGCAAATATTTTATTTTCCTGAAATAATTTGTATTCTTCATATTACTTGTGTTTAAAAAATGTAATTGAATAAATCTGAATGAAAACCTACTCGTAAAGTAAGATCTAGGTGTTCGAACATTCCGACACGCAAAGTGAATCGCGCACGTGATTGGACAGAACATGACAGACAGAAAGTTCTACGTTACCAACACAAGCCTTGAATCGGGGGTTCATCTGGCACGTCCATTTATGATCGGCACAAACTCCGAAGCCTCAGTTCACATCACAACACTAGCTCAAACTGCTCACAACCCTCCCTTCCTCCCCACTATAAGCATCAGCATATTATTGTGCACCTTCTGGCTGACATCTTCTTTTTGTTTCAGTTTACCAAGGCTTTCAAGTCCGAGCCGGTGTTGTGCCGAATTCCTACCCCCGCCAAATTGTTACCCCCCCTAGTATTGGTAGGTTTAGGATTAGGTGTGGAGGAGGGGTTAGGATTAGGGGTGGGGTTAGGATTAGGCAATCAGGTAGCGACTTCAACGAGGGGGGTAATAATTTGGCAGGGAGTCAAAATTCGGCACAACACCGGCATGGACCTCACTGCTAAGAGACACTCATCCTCATAGCCAAGCTACAGTATAGATGTCCCACTGCCTTGTTTACACATTACCACTGTTTCGCTTTTAAAGACATTACTAAGTGTCTTAATCTTCTGTATATTTCCCAAGCTGATGATTCCATGGGGGATTAATGCTAAAGCTCTTGTAGGTTCAATTAATTTCAGAGCAAGAATCCCCATAAGGAACCATACCGCCAAAGATAACTTGTGTTTCAATAAACTCAAAGTAACTTGCCAAAGTAGTCCTGTCTGAATTATGTTTACACTGCCTGTCTGCCTGTTTCTATTATTGTAATTAAACTTGGAGTATTTAGATCTATTCGTCTGTCATTATCTTCCTGCCTGAACACAAGTGTTACAGCTATATAGTACAGTAGTCAACATTTGAAGCGGATCAAAACCTTTCATCAAAGTTGTACATTCTAAACAACTCAACTCATGAACTGAAAAACAGTTAATTCAATTCTGAAATTCCGAATTTTTAAGAAAAAGTTCAGTTAACAGATAAAAAAAAAGTCACTGTTTACTTTTTAATTTGTTTCTAAAGACTGGTCGGAAATCATGATAATAATTCTCAATTTTATTTTTATTATTTTTTACAGTATAAAGCTGTCTTTATATGTATTTACTGGGGGGCTTGTGTTTTGATAAGAAATACAAGACTACTTATATAAGTATATAAACCACTACTGTAGATGCTAGTTAGATTTACTGGGCCCATGTAGGGGCCAATTAACCTTATTACAGTTTACTACATATATATTCAAAATTTGAGAAGCAAGGTAAATCTGCTTATTCCTGTCACAGACACGCCAGGTTCCAACACCCTCCAATCACAGTGCACTCCATCTCCGGAATACTGATCACACACACCTGCACCTCATCAGCACATCAATCAGCACCAGCATAAAAGACACTCACACTCACTCAGTCACTGTCCGGTCTCGATGCATCTAGACGGACCTACATGCTTACCTCAAGGACTCCTAGCGATCTAGTTACCCGTCTCCAGCGTCTCCAAGTCTCCTCTTGTGTTCCCAGTCTGTGTGTGTGTCTCCAGTCTCCAGTGCTTCCCATCTCCACCGTCTTCCAGGATCTTCTCACCTACCAACACAAAGGACAGTATCACCTCATCTTGATCTCACCATTCACCCAGCAATTCACCATATACTCACCTGCACGTCTGTTTGCTCTGCTGTGTCTCAATAAACATCCATTTCTGTTATCTCCTGTCTCCGACTCTTCTGTACTGTAACAGAAGACCGGACCAAGACCGTGAGACACCAGCATGAGCCACCCGGATCCCTTTCAGGAGCTCGTAGACGCATTGCGCCGAGCACTCACCGCCAATCCTTCATCACCACCACCTGCGATCACTTCCATCAACACAACACCCATTCCTTCACCACCTGTGCACGCCAGTCCCATGGCCAAACCGGCACCCTTCTCTGGTTAGGCGGAGGATTGCAGTGGATTTCTCCTGCAATGTTCGCTGGTCCTGGAGATGCAACCGCACTATTATCCCACCGACACTTCCAAGGTAGCGTTCATAATTTCACAGTTACAAGGCAAAGCACTGCAATGGGCCGACTCCATCTGGTCTCAGAATAATCCTATCACTCAATCATACTCCGGTTTCGTAGCCCACTTCAGGGAAGTCTTCGGGAAGCCAGCATCTGACTCTTCTATTGGTGAGAAACTTTATAATTTAAAACAAGGCTCCATGTCGGTTAACGATTATGCTTTGCAATTCAGAACGCTTGCTGCTTCAAGTGGTTGGAACGAACAGGCCCTGATAACTACCTATCGTCAGGGATTGGACCCTCGAGTGCGGTTGCATCTCGCTGCATACGAGGACTCCATCGGGCTCGAACGCTTTACCCAACTCTCCATACGCTTTGCCACTCGTATGCAGTCGTGTCTCGAAGAACACCAGGACCAGCCACTATTCAACATCGCTCCCCGCTGACCAGAGTCCGTCAGCCCTCCAGAACCAGCCCACGAGCCCATGCTGTTGGAGAGCACCAGACTCTCGTCCTCTGAACAACAAAGATGGCTGACCCAGAATCTGACCCTGTTGTAAACCTTACTGCTGTTGATGTTTCAATTCCAGTTGTTGCACTCCTCGATTCTGGGTCAGCAGGCAACTTTATCTCCAGTGCCCTCTGCCGTCAGCTCAAGCTCAAGACCTCGGCAACGCCGTCCACCTACCAGATCCACTCAGTAACGGGAAAACCCCTCTGTAGAAAACACGTACACCGAAGTACCGGTCCCATCCAACTGCAAGTGGGAGTCCTCCATGTGGAGCAACTACATCTGCTGGTTCTGGAGGAATCCACCGCTGATGTGATATTAGGGCGCCCCTGGTTGGAGCAGCACAACCCAGTCATCTCCTGGAAGACCGGCGAGATCCTGAAGTGGGGCGAAACCTGTTTCCCAAGCTGTTTTTCTGAGCTTCCTGTGTCATCATCTCCTCGTCCTGAACTTCTCTCTGTCTGTGCCACTACCATCGAGAGCCAAGTTGAACAACGCTCGGTGGATATACCTGAATGTTACGCCCCCTTCAGTGATGTCTTCTGCCCTCAGCTAGCTTCCAAGCTGCCTCTTCACCGGCCATGGGACTGCGCCATCGGTCTGCTTCCGGGTGAGTCAGTGCCCAGGGGAAGGATCTACCCCCTGTTGATCCCGGAGGAGAAGGCCATGGAGGATTACATCAAGGAGGCCCTGGCTCAAGGTTACATCCGCCCGTCTACTTCCCCTGCTGCTTCGAGCTTCTTCTTTGTGGCAAAAAAGGAGGCTTGCTTCTTTGAGGCTTCCGGCCCTACATAGACTACCGAGCACTCAACAACATCATAGTAAAATTCCGTTACCCTCTTCCTCTCGTCCCAGCTGCCCTGGAACATCTCCGTCTTCACCAAGTTGGACCTCCACAGAGCGTACAACCTCATCCGGATACGTGAGGGGGACGAGTGGAAGACCGCCTTCGTGACACCTACTGGACACTACGAGTATCTCGTTATGCTGTATGACTTGGTCAACGCCCCCTCCGTATTCCAGGACTTCATTCACGAGGTGCTCCGGGAATTCCTCCACAAGTTAATCTTGGTTGAACATCGCCACCACGTTGCAGAGGTCCTGAAACGCCTGAGGGAGTTCCATCTCTTCCTGAAAGCCGAAAAATGCTCCTTCCATCAGCCCTCAGTGCAGTTCCTTGGCTATTACATCGACAGCAGTGGCATCCGGATGGACGAGAGGAAGGTGGATGCCATCAGGAACTGGCCCACTCCCACTACAATCAAAGAACTCCAACGTTTCCTCGGCTTCGCCAACTTCTACCGATGTTTCATCCAAGATTACAGCTCCATCACCAGTCCACTCACCAACCTCCTCCGCAATAAGCCCAAGTCTCTGTCCTGGACACCTGCAGCCACCAACGCATTCAACGCCCTTAAAGAAGCCTTCTCCACCGCTCCTCTCCTCGTCCACCCTGATCCCAACCTGTCCTTTGTGGTGGAAGTGGACGCTTCCACCACAGGAGTTGGAGCGGTGTTGTCCCAGCAGCAGGGGACCCCAAGGTAGACTCCATCCATGTGCCTTCTTCTCCCGCAAGCTCAACCCGGTGGAGGTCAATTACGACATCGGCAACAGAGAACTCCTCGCTGTCAAGTTGGCCCTGGAAGAGTGGAGGCATTGGTTGGAGGGAGCCAAACATCCCTTCCTTGTGCTCACAGACCACAAGAATCTTGAGTATCTACGATCAGCCAAGAGGTTAAACCATAGACAAGCACGCTGGACTTTGTTCTTTACACGCTTTAACTTTACAATCTCCTACCGCCCAGGGGCCAAGAACATCAAGGCTGATGCTCTGTCTCGTCTGCACGCCCCTGAGGAAAGGTCCGAAGAACCTGAACCCATCCTTCCGGAAAGTCTCATCGTCAGCCCCATCTCCTGGTCTGAGGAAACCGTGCCCTCCTCCAATGCCTCCGCCAACACTCTGACGGGTTGCCCTCCAGGCTTGCTTTACACCACCAGAGCACGGTGCACTCCACTCATCCACACTGCCCACACGTCACTTGACACTGGCCACCTGGGGGTCAATGAAACCCTCTCGTTGCTGAAGGAACGCTTCTGGAGGCCGAATATGGCATCCAACGTCAGAAGGTACGTGCAGGGATGTAAGGAATGCACCATCTCGAAGAGCCCTCACCACCTTCCATCCGGCAAGCTCCTTTCTCTGCCCATTCCAAGTCGACCCTGGTCACACCTAGGAGTAGACTTCATTACTGACCTTCCTGCCTCCAACAACTGCACCTGCATCCTTGTAATAGTTGACAGATTCTCCAAGTCCTGCCGTTTAATTCCCCTAAGGGGACTGCCCACAGCCATGGAGACAGCTGAACTCTTGTTTAACCACGTGTTCAGATATTACAGAATCCCCGAAGACATCGTCTCTGACAGAGGACCCCAATTCATCTCCCGGGTATGGAAAGCATTCTTCTCACTCCTAGGTGTGACCGTCAGCCTCACGTCTGGATACCATCCTCAGTCGAACGGGCAGACGGAAAGGAAGATCCAAGAGATTGGTCGCTTCCTCTGTACCTTCTGTCATGGCCACCAGGACTCTTGGAACCAGTACCTGGGTTGGGCCGAGTACGCACAGAACTCCCTGCGCCAACCATCCACCGGACTCACCCCCTTCCAGTGCGTGCTTGGCTACCAACCCCCACTGTTCCCCTGGTCAGGGGAACCCTCCGACGTCCCATCTGTCGACTACTGGTTCTGAGAGAGCGAGAGGGTCTGGGACTCAGCACACCACCAACTCCAACGGGCCCTGCGCAGACGCAGGATGACAGCAGACCTTTGCCGCTCTGACGCCCCTGCCTACCAACCTGGACAGAAGGTCTGGCTGTCAACCAGGGACATCCGACTGCGTCTGCCCTGCCATAAGTCAAGTCAAGTCAAGTCACCTTTATTTATATAGCGCTTTTTACAATGCAGATTGTGTCAAAGCAGCTTTACATTGATAACTGGTATATAATTTTGGCTGCACAGCAGCTCTTAAAGAATAGTGTCAATGTCGGCAGATCAAAGCACTGTTGAATATCAAATGTCAAGTGTCCCCAACTAAGCAAGCCAAAGGCGACAGCGGCAAGGAACCCAAACTCCAACAGGTGACATCAGATGGCAAACAGGTGGCAAATAGACTTCTGTGTTAAAATGGAGAAAAAAAAAAAACCTTGGGAGAAACCAGGCTTAGTCGGGGGGCCAGTTCTCCTCTGGCGAACAGTGCTTTGTTACGATTCAGGTTGCTATCATATGTCTGATAGGATCGCAACATTCAAAGTATTTATTCCAGTTCAGTCCAGTTGAGGATCGTATTCATCACACCGGTATGGACGGTTTGTTGAGGAGCTGTGGCACTGGCTGTCGTGTCGATGAGGCCTTCACAATGGATGATCTAGTTGGCTCAATCTCTGCTGATACTTCAGGGCTGCGGTGTGGTCGTGTCAAGGCGCCGGTCCTCGGTCTCACCTGGATACGGCCCGGATCTGGTTGACTACGGTAAACCTCAGGATAAACAGAAAGACTAATATTAGCGTAGATGCCATTCTTCTTCTGATGTAACGAGTACATCTGGTGTTATAGGAAGTGTTCCCGGTTCCGGCTGACCTAATTTATGCAGCCTAATAATCCTTTAACGGATTTGAAAATATAAATTGATAATGTGTTATGTGTATGCCAGGTTAAAGAGATGCATTTTTAGTCTAGATTTAAACTGACAGAGTGTGTCTGCTTCCCGAACAATGCTAGGAAGATTGTTCCAGAGTTTAGGTACCAGATAGGAGAAGGATCTACCGCCTGCGGTTGATTTTGATATTCTAGGTATTATCAGCTGGCCTGAATTCTGAGATCGCAATAGACGTGAAGGACTATAATGCTTTAAGAGCTCGCTCAGGTACTGAGGAGCTAAACCATTTAGTGCTTTGTAAGTAATTAGCAAGATTTTAAAATCTATACGATGTTTAACAGGAAGCCAATGCAGTGTTGACAGAACTGGGCTAATATGGTCATACTTCCTAGTTCTAGTAAGAACTCTAGCTGCTGCATTTTGTACGAGCTGTAGTTTATTTATCAGGCGAGCGGAACAACCACCCAGTTGAGCATTACAGTAATCTAGCCTTGAGGTCATGAACGCATGAACTAACTGTTCTGCATTTTTCATTGAGAGCATATGTCGTAGTTTAGATATATTTTTAAGATGGAAGAATGCGGTTTTACAGATGCTAGTAACATGGCCTTCAAATGAAAGATTGGTATCAAAGAGCACACCCAGGTTCCTAACTGACGACGAAGACTTAACAGAGCAGCCATCAAGTGTTAGACAGTATTCTAGGTTATTACGTGAAGAAGTTTTTGGTCCAAAAATTAGAATCTCTGTTTTTTCTGAATTTAGAAGTAGGAAATTACTGGTCATCCAATTTTTTATATCAGCTATGCATTCTGTTAATTTTGTGAATTGGTAAGTTTCGTCAGGGCGCGAAGAAATATAGAGCTGAGTATCATCAGCGTAACAGTGAAAACTAACGCCATGCTTCCTAATGATATCTCCCAAGGGTAGCATGTACAGAGTGAAAAGCAACGGTCCTAGTACTGAGCCTTGCGGTACTCCATATTGAACCTGTGATCGATATGACCTCTCTTCGTTTACTACTACAAACTGATAACGGTCAGATAAGTATGATTTGAACCATGACAATGCAGTTCCACTAATGCCAACATAATTTTCGAGTCTATTTAAAAGAATGTTGTGATCGATAGTGTCAAATGCAGCACTAAGATCCAGTAACACTAATAGAGAGATACAACCACGATCTGATGATAAGAGCAAATCATTAGTAACTCTAATGAGAGCAGTCTCAGTACTATGGTATGCTCTAAAACCTGACTGGAAATCCTCACAGATACTATTTCTGTCTAAAAAGGAACATAGTTGTGATGATACTTTTCTAGTATTTTTGACAGAAAAGTGAGATTTGAGATCGGCCTGTAATTGACTAATTCTCTAGGATCAAGTTGTGGTTTTTTAATAAGAGGTTTAATAATAGCCAGCTTAAAACTTTTTGGTACGTATCCTAGTGATAAAGATGAATTGATGATATTAAGAAGAGGATCTATGATCTCTGGAAGCATCTCTTTCAATAGTTTAGTCGGTATAGGGTCTAACATACATGTTGTTGATTTTGATGATTTAATAAGTTTAGACAATTCTTCCTTTCCTAAAGCAGTAAATGAATTTAATTTTTCCTCAGGGACACTACAATGCACTGTCTGACGCGATACTGTAGTAGACGGTTGCATGGTTATAATTTTTTCTCTAATATTATCAATCTTACAAGTAAAGAAGTTCATAAAGTCATTACTGCTGTGCTCTTTGGAAACATCAGAAGTTGAAGCTTTATTTCTTGTTAATTTAGCCACTGTATCAAATAAATACCTAGGGTTGTGCTTATTTTCTTCTAAAAGTTTTGAAAAATAGGCCGATCTAGCAGTTTTTAAGGCCTTTCTGTACTCAATCATTCTCTCTCTCCACGAAATGCGAAAAACTTCTAGTTTTGTTTTCTTCCAGCTGTGCTCCATTTTTCTGGCTGCTACCTTTAGGGCCCGAGTGTGCTCATCGTACCAAGGTGTTGGATTAATTTCCTTAATCTTTTTTAAACGCAAAGGAGCAACTGAGTCTAATGTGCTGGAAAAGACAGAGGCAATAGTTTCTGTTTCAACATCGAGGTCTTCTAAGCTATCTGGTATGCTAAGGCGATGAAACTGATCAGGAAGATTATTTAGAAAGCGATCTTTAGTGGTAGAAGTGATGGTTCTACCATATTTATGGCAGGGAGGCAGTTTAGCTGCCTTGACTAAATGTAGTATACACGAGACTAAATAATGATCTGAGATGTCGTCACTCTGCTGCAGAATTTCAACGGCATCAATATCGATTCCATGTGACAATATTAGATCTAAAGTATGATTACGACAATGAGTGGGTCCTGACACGTGTTGTCTAACACCAATAGAGTTTAGAATGTCTGTAAATGCCAATCCCAGTGAGTCTTTTTTATTATCTACATGGATATTAAAATCACCAACAACAAGGACTTTATCTGCAGTTAGTACTAACTCTGAAAGAAAATCAGCAAATTCTTTGATAAAGTCTGTATGGTGCCCTGGTGGTCTGTATACAGTAGCCAGCACAAATGTCAACTTACATAATGTTATGTAAAGCACCATCACTTCGAAGGAATTATATTTGGAAGACTTTTGACTAATACTGTAAATATTACTATAAATTACAGCAGCACCTCCCCCTTTGCCTTTCTGACGAGGATTGTGTCGATAATCATAACCTTGCGGGCTAGACTCATTTAAAGTAATGTAATCATCTGGTTTTAGCCAAGTTTCTGTCAAACACAGCACATCTAGATTATTGTCTGTGATAATATAATTTACAATAAGTGCTTTTGAAGAAAGGGATCTAATATTTAACAACCCAAGCTTTATCATTTGTTTATCATTTTTATCTCTATTTTTTATTTGTTGAACATCAATTAAATTTTTACCATTAAATGGGTTTGGAAGTTTTTTGTTTTTACTAATTCGGGGTACAGACACAGTCTCTATGTGATAATATATAGGTGTAAGAGTTTCTATGTGTTGGGAATTATCTGACTTCTGTAACGTGAGGCAGCTAGCAGACGGTCGGTTTAGCCAGTCTGTCTGCTTCCTGACCTGGACCCCAGTTTGTCATGTTTTAGTTCTAAGACTATGTGCCATATTACTAGAGAGAAGAGCAGCACCATCCCGGGAGGGATGAATACCATCTCTTTTCAACAGGTCAGGTCTGCCCCAAAAACTTTTCCAATTGTCTATGAAACCTATATTATTCTGCGGACACCACTTAGACAGCCAGCCATTGAGTGATGATAATCTGCTAACTATCTCATCACTCCGATGAACAGGAAGAGGGCCAGAGCAAATTACTTCTTCTGACATTGTACTTGCGAGTTCACACACCTCTTTAATGTTAATTTTAGTGATCTCCGACTGCCGAAGTCGAACATCATTAGTGCCGACGTGAATAACAATTTTAGTGTATTTACGATTAGCATTAGCCAGCACTTTTAAATTTGCTTTGATGTCAGGTGCTCTGGCTCCCGGCAAACATGTGACTATGGTGGCTGGTGTCTCTATTTTCACGTTCCGTGTAATAGAATCGCCAATAACTAGGGCACTTTCAACAGGATTCTCAGTGGGTGCGTCACTGAGTGGGGAGAACCTGTTTGATGTTCTAATTGGAACGGAAGAGTGGTGTTTTCCGCGGCTGCCCTGCTGCGCGAGCTCTACAGCCGGAACCAAACAATGTACAGAGTTCACTAAGCTAGTCACATCCAAAACAGTATCTGAAGCCCTTGCATTCTTACTATCCTCGATTAAAGTTTGGATGCGTATCTCTAATTCTGAGATTCTCTCTGTCAGCCTGACTATTTCCCTACATTTATGACATGTAAATCCCTCATCGCTGACAGAGAGAGCTATACTGAACATGTGGCATATGGAACACGACACGATACAGGGAAAGGATGACATGACTCACCGTGTTTGTAGACTGATCCGAGTAAGCTGAGTCCCAGGTTCATTGGCCCATTTACCATCACAAAGCAGATCAACCCTGTCACCTACCAGCTCCAACTACCTCCTCAGTACCGCATTCACCCCACATTCCATGTGTCACTCTTCAAGCCTTACCACCCTTCTGTTCCTCTTCCCACAGAGCCTGGCGTGGCAGCAGCCGAACCCCCCCTTCCACTCATCCTGGATGACGGTGCAGCCTACGAGGTGCGTGAAATCTTGGACTCCCGGTGCCATGGTGGTCTGCTGGAGTATCTCATGGACTGGGAGGGCTACGGCCCCGAAGAGCACTCTTGGGTCCCCAGAGATGACATACTTGACCACAACCTGCTTCAGACCTTCCACGCCACCCATCCCGACAGACCTGCCCCACGTGGAAGAGGACGGCCACCACGACGTCGGGGTCCTCGGCCCTCAGGAGCGGGCCTTGGAGGGGGGGCTTACTGTCACAGACACGCCAGGTTCCAACACCCTCCAATCACAGCGCACTCCATCTCCGGAATACTGATCACACACACCTGCACCTCATCAGCACGTCAGCACCAGCATAAAAGACACTCACACTCACCAGTCACTGTCCGGTCTCATTCGCATCTAGACATACCTACATGCTTACCTCAAGGACTCCTAGCGATCTACTTACCCATCTCCAGCGTCTCCAAGTCTCCTCTCATGTTCCCAGTCTGTGTGTGTGTCTCCAGTCTCCAGCGCTTCCCATCTCCACCATCTTCCAGGATCTTCTCACCTACCAACACAAAGGACAGTATCACCTCATCTTCATCTCACCATTCACCCAGCAATCCACCATATACTCACCTGCACGTCTGTTTGCTCTACTGTGTCTCAATAAACATCCATTTCTGTTATCTTCTGTCTCTGACCCTTCTGTACTGTAACAATTCCATGCACAGCATCCTTTTTTATTGTCATTGAATTGTTGTTTATAATCAGATAAATTCATTTTTATGCAGTTGTTTGAATAGCTAATTCAAATTCTAAAGACAAGAAACACTTTTTTGTGTTTTTGTCTTGAGCAGAGAGAGATATTGCCAGCTCAACACTTCTCATCATTCCTATCTAATCATTGTTTTCTTTTTCCTCCAATCACACTGTTAAACAAAAGGATGTTGCCATATGCCAAGCTATCTCCATGGAAACAAGAGAGATGGTTTGGGAAAGCCTGCTTCAGAGCATCCTTTTCATTTTTGTGATCTGGACCCTCGTTACAAATGAGCCTGACTCATAAATTTCATCTGAGGTCTATGAAGGAAGAAAGAGGGGCCTGACAGTAGCATCTCTTTGTGTGGCCTCAGTTCATTTCACCCTTGGAGTCACCAGCATGTAATGAAAAATGAGAGGTTTACACAGCAGGATGACAGCCACATCATCATTCTTTTGTGTGTGCCTGGGTTTGGGCATGTAGAGAGACTGTCATTCAATAAAGACTGTCATTGAATGACAATGAGAAACCGGGATCTCAGAATAATATAAGAGTATAACAGAGCGATGTCAACTTCTTTTCTTTATATGAAGGTCACATTAACAAATAACCCCCTAATGCATATTATGTATTGTTTTTATCATTTTATTCTTCTCCCAGACAATATAGTGATCTGTGACGTGACGGGTCCAAAGGCCTTAATAATAATAAAAAACAAAGATATGACATCCAAAGTATGTAAGGTAGTACAACTAGATCTCTTCTATTGAAACCAAAAGGTTTTAATTATATTTTGCTACATATAAAGGTATTTTAAAGATTTTGAAGTGTCAAAAGGTCATTCAGTTTAACCATCCAAAGGCTAATACAGCCATTTTATTTGTGATTAGAAAACGAATTTCAAATATATATATGGGTCATTGACAAATAAGATTTTTAAAAGTGTAAAAAAAAAAAAAACATAACGGAGATATAATTAATTTTGAAGTTTTATAAAGAGAGAGAGAAAGAGCCATTAAAGGATTAGTTCACTTCTAAATAAAAATTTCCTGATTATTTACTCACCCCCATGTCATCCAAGATGTTCATGTCTTTCTTTCTTAATTCGGAAAGAAATATATATATATATATTTTATATCAGATGATTTTGAAAAGAAAATTAGATGAAGTTTTTCACCCTACCATGGTATTTCCGCCTAGGTCATGTGTGACCTTTCAACGTAATTCGTGGTGCATTGCAGAGCAGTGCAAGACGAGCATTTGTGGGTAAAGGCCCAGTGAATTGCTATGGAACGTGCAGCATTATTCAATGTGTTGACGTAATTTCAACTGAAACAGGAAGACAGGGCAGGACATATCGAACAGCTCTGCCCCTTTTTTAAAAATAGCGAATAGTTTATACCACAGCTTGGCCAGAGCCGTTAAACTCAGTAAAACCTCTATTTCCTTCTAATCGCTAACCATTTATCCTCCTAATCTCCTCTATATCACTTTAAAATACAGCATTCTGTGCAGAATTTAAATGGGTCCGATACCTTTCGTGGTCTGAGCCGACTCATGGTTCGCGGATATGATCCGCTCTGTATTCTCATGTCCCTGGGCCAGAGCAGAATGTGCTCACGCTGCGGCGGTTGAACAGACTTCAGTCGTGTCAATGGAAAGCATATTTACGTGTCTGAATCGTTCCCTATCCTCTATTTAGTGCACTATGTGCCATTCACCATGTAGAAACTAGTAAATGTTTGAACAAAACGATTTCATCCGCAGCTTCAGTGTCTGTTTATAGTGTAAGAGGGGGCGGAACTTCAGATTCTAGAGAGGATTTGATTGGACAGAAGATTTGATGAGAAGCTGAAGTGCGATGTGATGTCAAGAAAATCCATAATCCATTTTAGTGGAAGTGAGAGACTATAAGTTTTGAATGCTTATATCTCCTAAATGCTAATTTTGTCATTGTTTTGGAACACCAGCTTATTCATAACCTTAAAGGTGATGATACACGTGGCAACTTTTTGAGCAATGTTGCCGGGCAATGTTGCCGTCAACGGGCAACCTGGTGAGACACAGGGCAACTAATTAGGGCAACGGACAGTTGGCAGCAACCAATCAGAGAGGAGCAAATCTATTGCCATGGAGACGGACAATGCAAAGATGGACGCTGAAACATTTGCAGCTGTCACTGTTATTTTGGCTTCAACAATTATTTTACTTAAGTAAGTATAACATATAGCACAAAACTATATATACTCTGGTAGAAATATAATTTGCCATAATTATTACATAAATTTTTAATGTTATTTTAAGGTAGAGTAGAATTAAATGAAATCAGCATTTTGTTCGCGTACCCCTTGTGACACCTTACGTAAAGTTAAGTTACTCAGTTTGAAAACCACTGTTACAAGTGAATTACAGAGACACAAGTAAGGTAACTATGTAGCAAAATTACCTCAAGTTAACTAAATCCCATAGAAAGTCTATGGAGCGGTGATTAGCTAACGGCATTACGTTAACTAAAAACATGTCTAAATTACAGCCTGGACACATTAAATTAGACATCTGTTGATATTTTAAGCATTAAATGAGGTAAATTCCCTGTTTTGGGTTGACATATGACAACTTACCAGCATAAAATGAAATAAGTAGACACTCCTTTTCCTCACTCCACTGCCGCCATCTTGTTTGAAATTTTCTGAAATCTCCAACCTGGTCACGTGATCAGCTGCTAGCATTCTGATTGGAGGATCTCAAAAATTGCCCACAACCGATCTAAAGTATCCAGATAGAAACTTATTACCCATTCTTAAAAAATGACTGATCATTTCGCTAGAAGTAGTAAATATTCTAGAGCATGTGTCAAAAAATGATTGATTGTGACCTTTGACCTATACCCCTCCCCCATGGGACCACCCAAATATTCCCCCATCCCCCCATGGTCGACCAATGTATGAACCCCATGACCTTGGGGTTATGGAATTTAAATGGTGGTTGACCTTTGACATGGGTTATGAAAATGTCCATTGATTCTCAGCATTTTTGAAATACCTATGGTATTGACCTGTGGGTCATTTGTGGGTGGAACAAATTGATGATGGACAATTTTTGAACTTTGACACCATATTTGAAGTCCTGAGGGTTATTTATGAAGTTTCTGGGGTCACATGTGTGGTGTGACAGCATCTGCCTTCCTGCTCATCTCTAATCTTCCTATACAAATGAGAAGCAACAAGTTTCTAGAAACAGTCGGATCAAAATAACAAAAGAATAAACATGATATATTTTATGAAATAGAATACACACACACACACACACACACACACACGTACACATACATTTCAAAAACTGAAAAACATTCACATCTCCAAAATATTATAACACACTGAATAATGACATGAATTTTGCATGGGTGTTAAACACCCTACAAGTAGTCATTTATTTCAACAGTGTTATTTACCAAACAACATTTTTCAATCGAGTGAATCTACACATCCAAGGTCTTTCAGAAACTTCAGGATCAGTGGGTCTCTTGAGAATATTTAACTGGGCTTAAAAACCAAAGATTAGCCCAAAGCCCCTACCCGGCATGTCCACATCAGACTCTGTGCTTTAAAATATCTTTGCTGTTAAATATATTTAAAAAAAAACTCACATGTAAACTCTAAGACTTGATTTTCCTGCTAAGACAAAACTGAGATCAAGTGCCCTGCAATAAATCTCAAAGAAATAGCATAGGACAACGCCTTGCCCTCACAACATCTACAGGATGTAACTTGTGTATCTATTGTTTTTTCCCCTTTCATGTTTGGTATCATTTTAAAAGTCTCGATTGGTAAAATGGTCTCAATTTCACAGCAGTCACTGGTATTATGAGGAAGATTGAAAACTAAGTAGAATTCTGTCCTCCTTTTGTCTCTTCAAGATATCTGATAACCCACCCCTCTCCCCCCAAAACAGGTGCTGGTGTAGTAAATATCTACAAATCCTTTGTTCTGGTTTGTGTATATAAGGTAAAGTGCAAAGCAGTCATGTGGGATCTTCTGTAGCCAGAAACCCCCACGCAGTGATGTCTTAAAAACACTAATCTACCACTGTGTGTATGTGCATTTCTTACTCTTTGAGTAATTGATGTTATGTATTTATTTTTTCTGAATTGGCTTCTAATTGTCCAACTATGTAATTGGCATGATACATTTTTACTTGACAAATAAATATTATTCTTGATTTATTCTGCATTATTCTTAATTCATTATTTCTAGTACATTAAAGCGAAGGTATAACCGCAAATCTGTGTTCAGGATTGATCATACGGAAGGTTTGATAGATGGAGCATAGGGCACATCAATTAAGTCCATTTCGATTTCTGACTATCGCTGCCTTAAATAACTTGCAGTTTTCGTAAATATATAAAAACTATGCTTGTTGTTACGAGTAAGCAGAGCGCGACCGACTTTAAAGGTATTTACCCTGCATCCAATGTTAAAGGCCAGAACTGACGAGTTTGTGTCCGAGAAAAGCACTCAATCGGCCGAAATGAATTTTCTAAAGCGATACCGGGACCGCAGTGAACGAATAATTGAAGATATAAGGTAATCAGAATAATCAAATATCTAAATTAATGCATAACCAATGATTAATTTCTTATTGGAAACACAACCTAAGAGTAATAATCATTTGAAATTGGAGTCAGATTAAACGAGTGAAATTAAGTGAACTTCGCAGGGGCGCTGAAAAGACATACACACGTTAAACCTTCGCCCTGGCCATTGGATTCCGTTTTTGGGCCGATGGAGGGTTTCCTACAAAACTTAAATTTTTGTAAGGTGACGCATGTTACGGACAGAGGAGATCGGAGACAACGGAATACAAGTAGGTGATGTTTATTGGACATACAGCAGAAATAAACAGTGATGCAGGTGAGTGAATTGCAGATACAGTCCTTGAGTGGTGAGAATGGGGATTGTGGAAATAGCAGATGGGAGAACTGGATAGAGGAATGATAATGACCAGAAGACTCACACACAGAGGAAGACACAGGAGGAACAGGGGAAACACGCTGGAGTGGAGACAGTAAGTATAATCCAAGAACAGCAGGTAAACATTAAGGGTCCTTTGTATTAACGAGAACGGACAGTGAACTGAGGTGAGTGTGAGCCTTAAGTAGTGCTGTGGTGATGAGGAGATGACTTGCAGGTGTGGGTGGTGGCAGAGTGGTGGAGTGAGTGCAGGTGTGGGCCAGGGAGGATCATGGGAAATGGAGTCCGGGAATGACGGGAACTGCAACAGTACCTCCCCCTCCTGGAAGGCGCCGTCCATGCGCCATAGATGGAACAACCGGGGAGGGGGGGTGGGCGCCCTGGAGACCTACTGGCAGGTGGAGGTGCAGACTGGTAAGGAGGTCTCCAGGGCGGTTCCAGGGACTCTAGGTGCCATGGCGGGTCGGGAGCCTCGGGGCGCCACAGCGGGTCAGGTGCCTTGGGGAGCCACGGTGGGTCGGGTGCCTCGGAGAGCCACAGTGGGTTGGTCTCCGTGGTCTTGGCCACTCCGACCACCCCCCCCAAAATTTCTTTGGGAGGATCAGCAACTTCTTTGGGCTGGAGTGGATTCTAAAGCCGGATAGGGCTCATGGAGTGGAGTCTGGAGCGTGCTCGGCGACAGGAGCGGAGTCTGGAGATGACTTGGGCACTGGAGCGGAGTCTGGAGATGACTCGGGCACTGGAGCGGAGTCTGAAGACGACTCGGGCACTGGAGCGGAGTCTGTGACTGGAGAAACTGGTTCTGACCAGAAGTCTATAAGCCACTGGTCCTCTTCTGGTGAGGGCTCCTGCGTGGCGGTGGCCATCATGAGCGAGGCCTCAGGCGTGGCAGCGGCCATCTTACTACGAGGCTCTGAAGAGACGGCGGCCATCTTGCGATGTGGCTCAGGCGTGGCAGCGGCCATCTTGCACCGAGGCTTTGAAGTGGCGGCGGCCACTTTGCGATGCGGCTCAGGTGTGGCGGCGGCCATCTTGCAGCGAGGCTCCGACGCGGTGGCAGCCATTTTACCCCGAGGCTCTGAGGTGGCGGTGGCCATCTTGAGAGTATGAGTGTATTCGGGCAGACAGGAATGGACAGAGTCGTTGGAGGGGTATGTGGAGGGAACAGGCTTGAGGTGAGTTGGTGAGGCCTTGTGTGTTTTCGATGGGGCTGGATGAGGAGGATACTTAACTTCAACTTCAAAATTTGAGCCATTTAAATAGAGAATCAGATTAATAGACTCGACTAGAGAGAAATAAGACATAGGTTCACTATAACGAATAGTATCCCTATCCAGCCCCATCCAAAAACACACACGGAGAGAGGCGTCATCCAAACTCACCTGATTACAGAGCTCAAGATATTCCTCCAAATACCTCTCCAGCGGATGACCATTCTGCCGGAGACTCCACAGACGGTCCTCCGCCGAGATGTTGTTCTTGGGGCCAGCTGGAGAAACTGGGATGAGGAAGAGACCCATGATACTGTTGTAGTCCTTACGGTGTTGGTCCGTTCTTCTGTTACGGACAGAGGAGATCGGAGACAACGGAATACAAGTAGGTGATGTTTATTGGACATACAGCAGAAACAAACCGTGATGCAGGTGAGTGAATTGCAGATACAGTCCTTGAGTGGTGAGAATGGTGTTAAAGAATATGTGTAAATATTATATTATACAGTTTTGTTATGCAGTCTATGCAGTGCTGTTGTAATGCATGATTATTTGAGAACTATAACATTGCATACCCTTTAAACAATCTTTATACAGGTATTATACGTACACAATTTACTATGTGTGTATGACATAAAAAAACACATTGAGCTATAATGTAAACATAATACAGAAATCCTCTCTTCTGATCTATTGCAAAAGATCTGTGTTAAATTTGTAAATGCCATTTTTCCACTTGCAGATGACATTTTACAATTTTTGTTAGTTTGTTTAAGTACAGTTTTAGATAAAGACTGCTCTCTGAATATGTGGTCAAACATGCAGCTACTCACAGGAATTAATGAAAACATGATACTCCTACTACATGAGAGATGTAGTACTGATGCTCTTTTTGATGTTCTAAAGCTGATGTCATCTTTCTGGTCTGTCTGTGGTCACAAGACACATAATGCATCAACATGAAAAAAAAAGCGAGTCTTGCCGTTTTTCTGATACATTTTGTTACAGACTATTACACTTAGTTACGGCATGTTACAGTCATGAAAAAATATTTCAATTGTACTCTAAACAGGACATGAATAAAAAGTAAATTTGACAAGTAGTTATTTTAAATGAAAGGTTAGTTGATACAGGCCATTTTATTTTGTCCGCTCCATCTTTTAGGTGGCTGCCTTTTAGGTTTTTATCCAGGAAACATGTACAACTACGTCAATGTGTTGTCACGTTTGTCTCAATAATTTATTCTTCTTTTAGGAAGCCATTATGGTAAGTGGTTTTTATCCCTGATTTGCATGCAATCAAAATTGTTTAACGTCTTTTAAAATTTTAAATATTTGCCCCGCTTAAATATTAGTTTTATTCATTTACAAAGGTGTCAGGTAGAGGAAATGACACTCAAGGAGTTGGCACTCAAGATGTCCTCTGTGTTGAAATGAATAAAACATTTCAGCATCATTTAGACAACCTCAGTAACTGTATTCATAAATACATTTAAATAGCTGTAACCATACAAATATCGGCTATGAATAACTAAAACAAAACCTAACAACATACACAAATGATTCTAACTCTTTCACGACCCAGACTGACCCCAGGTAAGTATACCTCAAATACCTAACTCACAATAGTTAGATATCTTGACTATCCGCATGTTTAGGGACGCGACCGTTCTTGTCCTCATAAATTTTATGTTTCTTTGATTTTATTCACAGTTTTTTGAAACACAGTGTTTTACCACGGCTTCATTTTTTAACATCTCCATTCTTCTTTCGTCTGTAATTGTAATTTTGAGCGTATATGTTTTCCTTTATCATTTTACCCGTTTCATTTTGTCCAAAAAACAATGTTTCCTATACATTTAGGTGTAATGTGACGTTGAAATAGCACTCTCACTGTTCTCGGCATCTCTTTGTTTGTAGCATTTGGTTAATTGAATAAAATGATGGTTTAACCATACTCTTGAGTCATTTTACATACTATATTATGTTTTACGCTATAGAATACGGTGCAAAGATCTTTGAAACATTGTAGCTTGTAAAACATTTAAATGACTTCAAACACTATATAGACGTTTTACCCTCCAGGGGTTAGAGGTTTTTACCGCCCAATGATTAGAGGTTAAGCAGTGGGTATTTTACGACTATTGAAGGCATCGCATTCTCTCTAGTTAAAACCTACAGGACCTACCTACTGAATAAGCTTTAGGAAACAGTCTGCAAAGCTTCAATGGCTACTCCACAAGTTCCTGAAACTTCTGTTGAAAGTTATGTTAAAACGGAAGAAAATCTTCCTTACGCACGGCAGAAAAAACACAGGATTCGTTTGACCAAGTTTCTTCATGAAGATGAAAATTTTGTGAAACAGGAATTTCTGATGACCGATGTTTATGTGGGCGGCTTTGTTTTTAATAAAGCATCACGCACAGTCAAACTCTACGCTATGGAATTTTTTGAAGAAGAATTTACATCACAGACACCTTGTGTGCATTTGCCCGCCAAGGACTGGTCATTTTTCTACAATCGTATCTGAATGGGATCACTGGTAAACGCTTTTACATGAACGAGTGGGAAGGAGTTGCCCCAAACGTACGGTACAAGGTGATAAAGCCTGGTGATAACGTAACCATATCAACCTGTTGGAACAAGTCGCTTCATGACCAAAACCTCATTTAGTTGATGAAACCCTGTGAGGAATCCGAAATGGACTTTTGGTCTCAAAGCAGTGATAGTTCTGAGTCTGAGTGGAACCGCGACTGGCCAGTTCCAGAGGACAACCCCTTCGAATGCTGCAAGTCTACAAACAGTCTATATTTTGAGTGGAGCGACGTACCTGCATTACATACCGTCTTTTTAACAATAGACAAGTTGTTTATTTCGAGCTGAATTCATTTGAAGTATTGCTAAATGTTTAATCAGTCATGGTGATGTGCCTTAATATGTATTAAATGGTAACGTGATATAGCAAAACCTGAATTGTACAATGAAATTGTAATGTATTGTGCCCTTGCTTCTGTTTTGTGTTACTTGCTATATGTATAATTGTTTTTGTTTAATAAACTGATTGGATCCAATTTCCCTCGCCTCTAAGAATCTGTATATTTTTGAAAAACATTAAAATAAGACCTCATTGATGTGAAGTGTTATATACAATATGTGCTTTGCATTTAAAATTTTACTTGAAACAATTTAATACGACGGTGTCAGTAAAAGTCTTTAATTTAGTATTACTTTAGTATTACTATTAAAGTTTTTTAATATCTTAATCTTAACTCTTTAGTAAAATTCAAATGTCTGCACAAAAAGAAATTCCATCCTATTTCTACATGTTATGCCCCTTTATTATGATCTTTTTTCTCATAATGTTTAATCAAAATGTAAAATAAAATAATAAACTGGCAACTTCTCTACTTCACTTGTTTATGACTTCCTGATGGCTACCACCTGCGGGCGGGTGAGGGCAGACCCCAATCGGCTGTCCAGATAAAAACTGTGCTCAGCATAGCTTATCGCAAGCATCCTGGGTTATGGAAGAAAATTAGTTTTAATAAACAAGTTAATATTAAGTGAGTGACGTCACCATATTGCCTGTTTTTGCTCTATTTCACCACTGAAAAACAAAGCAACAGAACTGTAATTGCGTCTCTGAGCAAATCACAGCGGTGTTTCCTTACTGAATGAATCAGCTTTTTGAATGAATCAGTTGAATCAATGATTTCATGACTACGATAGATAATGATAGTCAAATGCTTTGTTCCTGAATGAATCAGCCGTTTGAATGTGAGCATCAGCCGGTTGAATCTCAGTGACTCAATCATTAACGGTGACTTGCTGCCACCTAGTGGCGGTTTTATATATTTTCATGTTTTAAATCATTTCAAATATCAGTATTCAACGTTTTATGTATTAAACATCAAAACATTATTTGTATTTTGTTTTATTTGCATTTGTAACTGCAGGTTATTCTTTTGCCACCTCTGAGCTGTATTAAATCCTCTGTGTAAATTATCTAAATGCCACTTCAGATGCAGCTTGTTTCCCCTATTGCAAAGATGAATTTTATTGAGACTTGATTGGTGACAGTCCTATTGTCTTATTATTATAATTTAATTTAATTACATTTACGAAATTGACATAAATGATGATGCATGTATAATTAGGTTTAAATAATGGATTTATAAAGGTATAAATGTATTGAAAAATAATTGTTACTGCTGTGAACTGACCATCATGCAGAATATGAAGAATATTAATAACTGACCTAAGTCATCTGTCCACAACAGTCCCAAACCTGCTAAGGTACAAGCACAGTACACACTCAGCAAAATATCATCTAATTATTGTTACTGATAAAATCTCAGATTGATACAACTTTTTTTGTCAGTATCGCACACCCCTAGTAACAGCAGTGTGTTTGTACCTGTACTTCATGTCATGTCCACCACATATTCAACTGATGATGATAATGTATGTAATGACGTGCACATTGAAAACATTTACGTTTAATCTTTTTTTTGTTTTAAGCTGTATATATATGTATTGTTTCAGATTTCTGAGGCAGATGATGAATGAAGTTACAGAGATAACCAGTAACCTGACTTTACCATTCCTACTGTAATTCTTTCAAAACAGTAATGTTGTAATCCATCCACTTTGACAGTTGTTTCAACAAGAGGTTAAAAGTCATGCATCGTTACTATTCATTTGAACCCTGCTATGCATTATTAAAAGTTCTTGTTTTATGTCATAATTAAAAGATTCAAAGACATTTGCTACAGTTGATGAATATGTTTTATTACCTGTTACCCGTACCTGTTACATATGAAGATCATGAACTGACAATCTCAAGTATGAAGGAGCACAACATTCAGTACAGTGAAGTATATGTCTCTTCCATAGCTGTGAGATTGTCTGACTAACAGTTTGAAGCTGGGCTACAAGTTCTTCAGTCACAGGTCATTCTACTGAAACGTCTCGGTTACAAAGGTAACCCTTGTTCCCTGAACGAGGGAACGGAGACGTACGTCGGACAGATCGACGAATAGGAATCTCGCTAGAGAGGCCAATCTACTTCGAGTGTAACTACAACGAGCCAATGCACACTGGCATGCAATCATATGCATCAGCTGCTCGCCTCGCAGTGCGGGTATATAATGAGCAGCAGGTGCGTTGCATCTTCAGGTTTTCGCTGAGGAGCCGAACCAGATAGGCGGCAGCATCAGCGGGGTACAGGGACTGTGGCGTCGGGACGTACGTCTCCGTTCCCTCCTTCAGGGAATGAGGGTTACCTTTGTAACCAAGACGTTCCCATTCAGTCGGTCACGTTCTACGTATGTTCCCTACCAAAGCGCCACAGGAGCTGCCCCCTTCCAGCGCTCTGTTGTAAGCCACCTGAACCCCCTTGTCAAAGGACGGTGGGACAGGGCTAACACAGAGTGTGTTGATCACTGCTGTTCCCCAAAACCCACTCAGTGAGACTATTGGACAACGCTGGGAAAAGCGTACCCTTCCGCTGAGACAGGAACGCTGCGGAACCCACATCTTTTCCCGAAGGAGTTATGTGGAGAAGTACAAATGGACTAACCCCGTAGGGCTGTACTACATATGGAGAACTGGGGTGACTCCAACTCGATGAGAGGTGGGTTCTCCCAGAGGGAAAGACACGGGCTTCGTTTAGGAGCAACCGTGGAACTAGACATATGGGATCCCTGTAGGGTCACACATATGGTACCCAGCCTAAACCCGGTTCTCAAGGATGCAACGGAGTATAGGCCTGGCGCCAGACGCTCCGCCACGTCGGCTGCCGAAGGGAGAATAGAGGACTCAACAGGGTCTGCCTTGTAGGGACTCTCTGGAGAAGAAGCGCGTGTAGCGGAGCAAGCCGACACTAAGCCGGGGCTTCTCCATGCCACTGACCTGAGGTGAGAACACGGGAGGAGACCGGCTCGACACGAAGGCTATAGAATCTAGCAAACGTGTTAGGTGTCGCCCAGCCCGCAGCTCTTCAAATGTCTGTCAGCGAGGCGCCACGAGCCAGCGCCCAGGAGGATGCAACATCTCTCGTAGAGTGAGCATGCAACCTGAGCGGGCAGGGCACGCCTTGAGCTTGGTAAGCCAAGGCGATGGCGTCCACTATCCAGTGGGCCATCCTCTGCTTGAAGACATCCTTTCCCTTCTGCTGGCCTCCGTAACAGACAAAGAGCTGGTCTGAGGTCCTGAAGCTTTGAGTTCTGTCTATGTACAGTCGCAAGGTGCGAACTGGACAGAGCAAAGCCAGGGCTGGGTCTGCCTCTTCCGAGGGCAGCGCCTGCAGGCTCACTGAAGGGAGTGGTAGGAACCTTGGGCACATAGCCAGGCCGGGGTCTCAGTACCACGTGGCCGTCACCCGGCCCAAACTCTAGGCATGATTCGTAGACCGAAAATGACTGCAGGTCCCCTACCCTCTTGATGGAGGCCAATGCAACCAGCAGCAAAGTCTTCATAGACAGAATCTTTAAGTCTGCTGATTGCAAGGGCTCAAAGGGAGCAATCTGAAGTGCTCTCAGCACCAGAGCAAGGTCCCAAGAGGGTATGGAGGGAGGACGAGGAGGATTCAACCGTCTCGCCCCCCTAAGGAACCTCACGACCAGGTCGTGCTGACCAACAGACTTGCCATCTATGTGGTCGTGGTATGCGGAGATAGCAGCATTATGGACTTTGAGGGTGGAGGGGGGGGACAGCCTACGCTCCAACCCTTGCTGCAAGAAGGAAAGCACGACTCCGGAGGCATCTGTGAATACCACAACATGCCGGGACACTTGCACTAGGGGCACTCCTGCCCGAAGAAACAAGGGGTCCGACCACGGGCTGAAGGCTTGGCGGCACTCCTGAGTGATTGCCACCCGGAACGTGCCGCGTTGCCACGCCCATCTCGGGACTCGGCCGTGAAGCCAGTGTTGAAGCGGCCTCATATGAAGCAGACCGAGCTGGGTTACTGCCGCTGCGGCCGCCATATGCCCCGTTGAATGTATTCAGGCAGTTCAACACCGACTGAGCACGTTCCATCTGTTCGACCAAATCCAACTCCATACCGAGAAAAGAGATCCTCTGCACAGGGGAGAGTTTGCTCTTTTCCCAGTTGACCTGAAGACCCAACTGGCTGAGGTATCTGAGCACCAGATCCCTGTGTTCGCACAACTGATCCTGGGACTCTGCTAGAATGAGCCAGTCGTCGAGATAGTTGAGGATGCGAACACCCTGTTCTCTCATGGGAACAAGGGCTCCCTCCACGACTTTCGTGAAGACGCGGGGAGACAGGGCCAGCCCGAAGGGTAGGACTCTGTACTGATATGCTCGACCTTCGAACGCAAAACGCAGGAATGGCCTGTGTCGCAGAAGAATCGAGACATGAAGGTACGCATCCTTCAGGTCGATCACTGCAAACCAATCCTGGGGACGGATGCACTCGAAAATGCGCTTCTGCGTGAGCATCTTGAATGGTAGCTTGTGAAGGCTCCGATTCAAGACTCGCAGGTCCAGGATAGGCCGTAACCCACCGCTTTTCTTGGGTACAATGAAGTAGGGACTGTAGAACCCTGACCTCATATCGGCTGGAGGGACCGGCTCTATCGCGTCCTTCACCAGTAAGACCGCGATCTCCGCACGCAAGACAGGGGCATCGACATCTTTCACTACAGTGAAGTGGATGCCCCTGAACTTGGGGGGACGCCGGGTGAACTGAATCGCATAGCCGAGCCTGATGGTCCAAATGAGCCAGCGAGACGGACTGGGGAGCGCTAACCAGGCTCTCAGAGACTGTACAAGCGGGACCAAAGGGACCGCAGGCGTACCTGCAGTGGGGCAGCATGGTGGAACACAGGGACACAGCCCGGGGTGCTCTCTTTGCGAGGCGGCCCGAGGCGGCGTCACAGTGTGGTGTGCAACACTTACCTGGTTCCACGGATGGACAGAGGGAGCAGTCGAGGCTTTGGTTGCCCGCTGCTCGCTGCTGTCCGCTGGCGACAGAAGAGGGGGATGAGAGTGGTGAGGTTTTTTTCCTCCCTCTGGTCTCCGAGCCCTCTTTGGACCCGGAGATGAAGGAAACTGCTCTTTTATTGAGAATTTGGGTACCGCTGGCCCAGAAACAAAAGGAAACAAAAGATTCTCCACCCGGCCCTCTTCCGGGGGAAGGAGTGGTGCGGTCACCATCTCCTGAAGAACAGTCCCATCCATCTCCGGGTCGCCTGTCCTAGGGCCTCTTGGACTTGGCCTTGCCACCCTTCTTGGGGGCGGGCTGACCGCGACCGGCTCCACGGCGCCGCTTCGATGAAGACTGCTGCTGGGGCGCGGGAGCGGGGGCGGCCGCGGGGGGGCGGCTGCGGGGGGGCACCCACGGTGACGGGCAGCCTGAGGTGCTGCAGGCGGTGGAGGTGCAGCACAAAGCGCAAGGTCTGTCGCGGCACGAAGTTCCTGGAGAACTTGTGGATCATCAGGCCCGGGAAGGGAGAGATGGCTCCCCCTGCCAGGTGGAGTTAGGGCACAGTTGCATAGCAATGGCCTGTTCCACAGGGGGTATGCGCGTATAACCCTTAGCCGCCCCGCCATCAAGGGTGGTGAGGGAGGAGGACCCACCGACACGGTTTCGGGCAGTAAAAGGTGCTGTCCATGTGCCAGTGAGCTCTTCATGCACCTCCGGGAAGAAAGGAACTGGGGTGGGGGGCTGAGAACCAGCCCTGGCCACCCCGAGAAAGCAATCATCCAACTTCGAGGGCTCGGGACACGGTGGAGGATTCCACACTGTTGGCGGCCCGGGAAAGCATAGCCATCATTTCCGGGTTCGAATCGGGCACAGTTGTCACCCCCGAAGGAGGCAGCTGCGCCGAGTCATCATCCCCTGAAGTATTAGGCTCACCCTCCGATGCAGCGATCGACATTCTATCATCCTGGGGAGCTCCGAAGGATACGGATGGTACACACCTCTGGGGTGGTCCACCGCGTTCCCCCGGCAGCTCTACTGGCTGCGGAGTGCAGGAGGGATGAGGGTTCCTAGGGGGTTGGTTCCCCGAAGGAAGCGCGCTCACCGTAATCCTCAGATCACCAGCACCGCTGCCCGAAGCAACCCTCTGAGGAGGATTGGAACGAGGCAGCGGCACCGCCTGCACAAACAAAGACTCATCTCATCACACACTCCGTAGACACCATGAAGGTTCCGGTCCGAAGCGAAAAGCTGAAGATGCAACGCACCTGCTACTCATTATATACCCGCGCTGCGAGGCGAGCAGCTGATGCATATGATTGCATGCCAATGTGCATTGGCTCGTTGTAGTTACACTCGAAGTAGATTGGCCTCTCTAGCGAGATTCCTATTCGTCGGTCTGTCCGACGTATGTCAAATGTGACCGACTGAATGGGAACCACAGTTCCACTGCATGGCTGATCAGAGAGACTCTTCTTTAAAGTAGATAAATGTTATGGCCAAATGATAAATATAAGTGCAATACAACAGGTCAAAAGTTAACGTATAGATGTGTTCAATCCAGTCATCTCTGTCATGACATATCAGATTTTGGTCTGATATCGAAAGCAGTCAGCACCCAGTACAAGAGGTGATGGTGAAATAATTAAAAAGAGTTTACAGAGTAATCTTAGTTGCATAATGTTAATTGCATCTCTAATCAGTATGCCTTCATAATTAATGTTAATACATAAAAAGAAAAAAATGTTAACAAATAAAACCTTGTAAAGTGTTACCAATTATTGCTTCACAACATTGTCCTGTGACATTAAAAACCTTGAGATGACAATACAGCACAGAACATAAGTAAATGAATATTGGATATATTAAGACATTAATACATAAAGTATAAAAAACATAAAGAAACAAAATGAATTAAGATATGTGTGACTGATATCCTGATGTCAAGTCAACTGTTTAATCCTGAAAAATGCAGAGAGACAATCAGTGTGTAATAATTGTAATAACACTGTATACAAATGTCAAAAACAAATATGGTCATCACTAAACAATGAGTGCACATAAAATTTGGTCTATTCACTATTTAAACAATACGAAAGCTGATCTCGCTAAGCAAGAGCTAGGGTGGACACTGGCCACATTCAGATGATTGTTTTGCATCCAAGGGGCTCTGTACCCACAGCTAAAATACAACAAAACAAGCATAATTTCCTCATCATTTTGGACAAAATGGGATATCTGATTACCACAGCAGTTGCTTATATCTGTTAATAATTAATAAACTATAGCTTCAACTGATCTCTAACTTTGTTTACTTCAGTAAACACATGAAATGAACCGATCAAACTGCACATACCTCTGCATGATTTGAACTGGGCGACAGCTGATGATGTAACACCCAGGTAGGCACGCCCTCACGTGATAATGATTGGTCGATTGATAAGCTTTAATCCGATTGGCTAAAGAGTACGAATGACCCGGGTGGGAGGTGTCTGGTGCCAGGATTCTCTCAGAAATACACACACAAATCCAAGTTGATTCACACGTGAATCTGAGGATAAACTCGTAAGTTTCAAACATTCAAAACTTTTGTGCACAGTTGTATATCTATGAATTGTGTTTTACATTTGTGAAATGTTTTTTATGAATATCTAATTTTATTTTGCGCACGTGAAATACTTTTTGTGAAAGTATATATTTTTTTTGCGCATGTGAATTGTTTTTTGTGCGCGTGAATTAGGTTTTACGCATGTGAAATTGGCTACGCATGTGTGCATCGTGTTTTTTGCATGAATTATTAATGAGACATTTTTCGCTCCATACTGGGTTTCCTAACCAAGGGATCTATCTCTACAATACGACATGTGCATCAGTGTGCACTGCAGTGCTACTACAACATCTCATTGATCAAAAGTCGAAGGAACATTGTCTGGTTGTTACATGGACCGCCAAAATCAACTTTCCTGATTGTCTGAGCCTGACACTTCTTCGACTCACACTTTGTGGACAAAGGATCAGATCTAAGGACTCGCTCACAGGAGATTCAAGAAAGCTTATTTCAAAGACAAAGTTTATACCGTGCACAAAGTTGAGTTCTAAGGGTTATGGCTACACAAAAGCTCATGGAGAGCAACTGCCATTTGAGTTCTGACAATGCCGTACAAAAGCCGCTGGTGTGCGAGTGCACCACGGGCAATGAGTGTCGTCTAAAAGCCACATTAGACTGTATGTTTAAAGATTATTTCAGAGGACAGATGGTTGACCTGATGTACAGGATCATCGAATACACATGCAATCAGGATGATGATGATGATGAGGATGATTGTACGGAGGAAACCAAGCGTGAAACAAATCTCAAAAAGGAAATGGATGTTGTAAGAGGCCTGACAAAGAGGCCTGATTCCCCTCGGTGAGAACCCCTTGGTTTTGAGCCTCCACTGCAGTGGTCTCATGTTCAGCAGGCCAAAAGGTATCACGTTGGACGCTGCTGCCATGAGACCTAACAGCCTCTGAAACTGTTAGACAGTGAGTGACTGGCCTAGCTTTATGTCTGAGACGGTCGAAAGAATCAATGCTATGCGAGCAGGAGACAGACGAGCACGTATGACAATCGAATCCCACACCACGCCTAGATAAGTGGTCCTCTGAGCTGGAGAAAGCACACTTTTCTTTGCGTTCCATCTCAACCCCAACCTTTTCATGTGCGCGAGAACAACATCTCGATGTTGAACCGCCATCTGCTCTGATTGAGCCAGAATCAGCCAATCGTCTATGTAGTTCAGTATGTGGATGCCCTGCATACGCAAGGGCGTCAGAGCCGCGTCTACACATTTGGTGAAGGTGCGGGGTGACAGTGCTAGGCCGAAGGGAAGAACCCGATATTGGAATGCTTCGCCCCCGAGAGCAAACCTTAGGAACTTTCTGTGTTGCGAGAGGATTGATACATGGAAGTATGCGTCTTTTAGATCTATTGTGACAAACCAGTCCTCGGATCTGATTTGTGACACGATGTGTCTTACTGTCAGCATCTTGAACTTGAGCTTTGCTATCCCCCGTCTTTCTTTGGCACAATGAAATAGCGGCTGTAAAATCCTGACTCCCTGCTGGGAGGAGGAACCCTTTCTATAGCTTCCTTTCACAGAATAGTCTCTACCTCTTGTGTCATCACCAGAGCCTGCTCGGGGCCCACCACTGTGGAATCGGGGTGGGCGTGTTCTGAACTGAATTGCATACCCCTTTTCTACTATGTGCAGGACCCACTGAGATATATTTGACAGACCTTTCCACTCTGTCAGAAAATCTACTAAGGGTACCAGCCTCTCAAGGCTGGCCTCTGGTGAAATATAGGCAGCCAGCACAGTGCCCTGAAGTGGAACTCCGGCAGGAAACAACTGGCTTGGCTGCACTACAGGGCGCGCGCCACCCTCGGGTGACAATAGGGCTGGGCCCATCTCTAACCCCTCTGCTACATCCATTTGCGAACCCCAGGACATGAGGCGCCGCCCTGCCTTGGCAGAAGCGGGACCCGAGCCCTGAGGAACGCGAACTGAGCCACTCTCCTCGAAGAGGGCTTGGCGGGAACGCAGCGTTCTCAGAGGTAGCTGCTCGCAATGCACATAGGCAGCTCCCTCGAGAGCTGCCTGGGCATGCTGCACTCCCAAACAAGAAATGCACATTTCATGTGTATCCCCACCCGTAATGAAACGAGGGCAGGGATGAACACACTTCCTGAACGATTGCTCACTTGCCATAGTAATGTTTTTATAATATCAGACAGACAACAGTAAATAAGACAGACAAGATCACACGTAGCGCTTGCTGAAGCTGAATGAGTGTGTTTATAGTTAGGCTTTATAGTTCCTGGTCAGTGACGTCACCCGCCTATGACGTTCCGTCTCCGTATTGGACAGATTTCATACGCGCTTCACGGCTTTCCCACAGCGATCAACGCAGCGCGAGTTCCCTTGAAAGGGAACTAAAAGGCAACCACCTAAAAGATGGACCGGACAAAATAAAATGGCCTGTATCAATTAAACTTTCACTTAAAATAACTACTTATCAAGTTTACTTTTTATTCAAGTCCTGTTTAGAGTACAATTGAAAAAATTTTTTTTATGACTGTAACATGCTGTAACTAAGTGTAATAGTCTGTAACAGAATGTACCAGAAAAACGGCAAGACTCGCTTTTTTTTTTCATGTTTATGCATTGTGTCTTGACCACAGACAGATCAGAAAGACGATATCAGCTTTAGAACATCAGTACTACATCTCTCATGTAGTAGGAGTATCATGTTTTCATTAATTCCTGTGAGTAGCTGCATGTTTGACCACATATTCAGAGAGCAGTCTTTATCTAAAACTGTACTTAAACAAACTAACAAAAATTGTAAAGTGTCATCTGCAAGTGGAAAAATGGCATTTACAAATTAAACAAAAATCTTTTGCAATAGATCAAAAGAGAGGATTTCTGTATTATGTTTACATTATAGCTCAATGTATTTTTTTGTCGTACACACATAGTAAATTGTGTACGTATAATACCTGTATAAAGATTATATAAAGGGTATGTGATGTTATAGTTCTCAAATAATCATGCATTACAACAGCACTGCATAGACTCTAACAAAACTGTATAATATAATATTTACACGTATTCTTTAACACCACGTGGGAATGTTGAAAGAAAATTGTTAAACAGAATTGGTTTTGTCAAAAGAAAAGTTCAGTCATACAACTAAAAAGATGCTAAAATGAATGGTCCATGTTCATCACACATGTGATGATTTGCACAAACTTACACTGACAGCAACCAGAGAGGAGTATCGGCTAAAATCATATACAGACAACAAATAAAATGCTAACATTGAACTTGATAGTCTTGATAATGCGACTAAGACTAGTGAAGGGGGGTAAAAATGCCAAAAGAGTGGATTTCTGTATGCAATATGACACTTTTCCTACATGATGTCACTGCTTTCTTAGTTACTAGGCCTCTTGAATTTAGATGCAAGAATTTATTGTGCTCACATAATTCCTACAAAAAATCATATTTAAGCTGTATCTACGATTTACTAGAGTAAATCATATAGATCCATGAGGCATGCGTCACCTTACAAAAATGTAAGTTTTTTAAGATACCTTAAAAAAAAATCTAATTAAATATTTCTAGTTTATTTTAAAACATGCATATTTCTTAAAAACTTAACACTAACCCTTCTGCTTGAATCTTTGAGAAATAAGATCTAAGATGACTATGTACAGATTTTTGAACAGACGTTGTTTAATAAAAATTATACTTTAGGTTAAATTTAAGCAAAATCATGTCTTCCATTGGCATCAGGTGTTATCCTGATACTGTAGACTTCTAAGAAGAATATTTGATTTTTCTTAAATCTTTAAAGATTTAATTTTAAACTCTTGAGATTGTGCTTTGAAATAAATTTAGTACAAAAACATTCACTCTGGAATGGAGTTAGCTGTCTCTACACAGTAACAGAGGCTCATCTGGTCTGACTCCACCCTCCCATCTCTCATTCACACTGGAGTTTATTCCTGGGAGGATCTGAGGGTGTTTAATGAATGATTTTAATTTATTAATGCTTTTTTTTTTTTTTTTTTTTACTTATTTATTGCAAAAGGGACTACTTCGGCTCTCTGAAAATGTAAGTTTTTTTTTTTTTTAATATATATATTTTTATTTATAAATTAATTTAGCTAAAACTAAACTATATTTAAATTGTTAAAAAAATTGGCAACATATTTGATATTATTTATATTTAGAATCTTTTCAAATAGAGATAAGTTCCTTTTATAGAACTAACCTGAGGCATCACAGGGTCTGAATGAAATAATTGTTTCTCTCAGAAAATGCTTGGTGATTTTCATAATGAATTATTGAAAATGTTACAAAATATGAGAGATGGCTTGTGAGCCCCATACATTTTTTACACATACACTGATAAATAAAATGTCAAAGATTTGATTTATTAAGACTTTAAAAAGATTTCATTTGAACAATTGTTTAATTTTGAAAGATGTAATTTAAACTTTTACATTTATGCTTTGAAAATAAAAGTTAGCACAAACAAAATAATGTTTCATCCACTCCCGCTGACCATTGCTCTCCTCCTCTGTGACTATCATGCATTGTTTCATTTAACTAAAACCATAATAATTGGCTTCAGTAAATTTAGTAACTGTTTGTTATTATTAACAGTGTTATACTTTTATTTATTACCATCTTCCTTAAAAGAACAGAATGTTTTTCACTTTTGAAAGAGAGCGAGAGAGAGAGAGAGAGAGAGAGAGAGAGAGAGATTTTAGATTTCAACTTTATTGCATTCTGCTATTCATGTTAACATTTCATATTCATATTCAAAAGTAAGGAGTGCTTTACCTACTCTCTGAAAAATGTGAGCTGTTTTATAAATTACATTTTATAAATTATTTTATAATCAATCCTGGAATGTTTTCCTTATTTCTTCGACTGAAGTAATAAAGCCATGAACATCTGGATGACATAGAGGTGAGTAAATTATCAGGAAATTTTCATTCAAATAGCTGAAGCCCTATGCAGGGGCAGTCGTGGCCTAATGGTTAGAGAGTCAGACTGGTAACCCGAAAGTTGTTCTCAATACCGGCAAAAAAATGTAGCTATTGAAAATGCATCACAGCAAATGGCTGCCCACTGCTCCGGGTGTGTGCATCCATAGTTTGCAGTGTGTGTGTTCACTCACTGCTCCTAAAGTTTGTGCACTAACTTGGATGGGTTAAATGCAGAGGACTTGGCCTTTACGTCACGTCTAATACAACAGCTCAGTGTTATTCTCTCAGAACCAAAGGTGAAAGTGTTGCAATTCACTGAAAAAAGAGCTCAAGATCAAAAAATGACATATATCCCTCTTGTTATCTCAAAGAGGAGGGTTAGGCAAGATGGTTGTTCTTCTATAACTACGGTTCAGAAGCTTCTGTGATGTTACGGCGAGGACGAGGTTGTGTCTGAGTTTGCTTTGAAGTGAAGCAGCATAAGAGGTTGTAGGGGAATGCTGGTGTGTGGGTTGGGGTTCTCATTAAAACGGATAGATTCACAGGAAGCTACTGAGCCTTAATTATAGGATTGGGGGAGTCATGTCATTTGGGTGCTTAGTACTTCCCTTGCATCTCCAGGCAGCCGCCACACTTCGAATACAAATGCATTTGTGTGTTATCACCCACGTACCAGGCTTTCTTAGGACTCTGTGTTGCTAATCAAACCAGTAATACACAGAATCTATGATGGAATGCTGGGAAAAGAGATTTGATTGGTATAACGACAGTGATCTCATTTGTAGATATTTCAAAAGTACAGACAACACAATCTCAAGGCATCTGTTTTATGTTTTTTTGAGTTCGTGGCTAATTCACATGAATTCGAACTGAATCTCATCTGTTTATGGCCGACTGATGGTTAGGCATATATACTTTAAAAAAAAATACATTTCATTCAAATCACACCATGAACTTCCATGAACACCATGAAATCGCTACCTAAATAGACACTAAAATGTATAAGCAGCATAAATTTGCGTTTAAGGGTAGTAAATGTAAGGGTTAAAGTTTACATTTTAGGGTTACGGCGTGTTTACATATTCATAAAAGTGTATACAATACGTAAATAATATTGAAGTCTTTGTAATACATTTACAGTATGTAATACAGTATGTTTTTTTCACCGCTAGGGGTCGCTAAACTCTTCAAAACAATAACAAAGGCGTAGATTGATGACGCAGTGAATGAGCGTGGAATCATGGAACTTGTCGTCATTCAGATGGATCTAATAATGTTTATGGCAAAATAATGTTTATGGATGTTACGAAGCAGTGCATCAATTCTTCCGGTTATGTATATTTTCAATGTGTTGTTAACACATAGTTGAATAAACGCCTCTTAAAATAAGCATCTGCGGGAAAATTTCAAAATCCAGACATTTTCAGAGACTGTGTACAGAATTTATCTGAGAAAGTTGTGGCTCGTGAACATACGTGATTATTTCACCACACAGTGTCAGTGCTTGTCTTAACTAGTAAACGCAACGCTGCAGTGTGTGTGAGACCTGATGAATGAGATCAGAATGAACATATTTATTCATTTGAATTAAATGTTTTAGTCATTATTCTACGTCATTTTTTCATTGACAATCATTTTACTGTATGCAATTCACATTTGTCAAAACATTCTTAATATTCAAAGCAGTCGCACTGTCAACGCATTTCTGATTAAGATTACTTAACACATCATTACATTTCTTTAAGGCAGTTAAGGCGCATTCATTCATCTTTTTTAATACTGCTCTTAAGAAAATTAACCATGGTTTTACTACAAGTAAATTAACCATGGTTTTACTACTTACTCTGGTGTTTCAGTGCTTACAAATCTTAACGCCTCTGGTTGGCCAATGCATTCATAAGCTCAACAGAGTCATGTGTAATTGGTTGATTATAGTGCACAATGCTGTAAAATCCATAAAAAAGTATGATGTAACATGAGCAGATATAAATGTAATGCCACAATCGACACTTTTCATTTCATTTCATTTTCATTTTCAATTTATTACTAGATTTAGTTTAAATGTGGAAGTGCATTTTTGGTCCAAGTCCCCATTAATGTTTGACCCATGGTCAGGGTAAAGTCTAAGCCTTCCCTAGCCTTACACACATTACATTCTGCCTATGAAAACATTGGGCAAAATCATCATCAAGAATAAATTCACATTAATAAGTGCCTTTTGAATTTACCTCTTACTGTAGAACTGGAGAAAGCAGATCTTGACCTGTTTTTTGGGGTTTTCTTCTTTTTTGATTTTTTTTGCTGTATCTTTCATCCTCCAATGAAGATGAAGGGGGGGAGGAAGACGATGAAGAGGATGAAGAGTTTAGCTCATCACTCTCACTACTAGTGTCTTTCTTCTTCTATTTTTTCTTTTCCTTGCCTAAAAGAAAGATTTTCCATTAAATTCATTTGTCTAAGAGGTGGCAGTCACCTTTAATGTTGGCATTGCTTTCGTAGTGTAGATGCTCATGTGGTCGAACAGTTCGAACAGCTACAAAAAACTGTCTACTCTCCGCTTACTGACCTAACACGTAAACATTATGGACGCTAGCCACCATTCCTGATTTCTAACACACACTTACAGTGTTCGGCGTGGTCTTACGGCTGTCAGAAACGAAAGCTACTGCTCTCCGTGTTTTCCGTCATCTCTGAGAGCGTTCATATGTAAATTGTGAGCTTATTTTGTTTATTAGAACAAAAGATCTGAAAAAACACATACATTTCCTGCCCTACCGTCTCCTCAAAGAAATCAGGACAGAAGTGGTTAAAAGTGGACAAAAGAGGTGGATTAAAATAGTCAAGTCAAGTCACCTTTATTTATATAGCGCTTTTTACAATGCAGATTGTGTCAAAGCAGCTTTACATTGATAACTGGTATATAATTTTGGCTGCACAGCAGCTCTTAAAGAATAGTGTCAATGTCGGCAGATCAAAGCACTGTTGAATAATATGTCAAGTGTCCCCAACTAAGCAAGCCAAAGGCGACAGCAGCAAGGAACCCAAACTCCAACAGGTGACATCAGATGGCAAACAGGTGGCAAATAGACTTCTGTGTTAAAATGGAGAAAAAAACCTTGGGAGAAACCAGGCTTAGTCGGGGGGCCAGTTCTCCTCTGGTGAACAGTGCTTTGTTACGATTCAGGTTGCTATCTTATGTCCGATAGGATCGCAACATTCAAAGTATTTATTCCAGTTCAGTCCAGTTGAGGATCGTATTCATCACACCGGTATGGACGGTTTGTTGAGGAGCTGTGCCACTGGCTGTCGTGTCGATGAGGCCTTCACAATGGATGATCTAGTTGACTAGATCTCTGCTGATACTTCAGGGCTGCGTTGTGGTCGTGTCAAGGCGCCGGTCCTCGGTCTCACCTGGATACGGCCTGGATCTGGTTGACTAGGGTAAACCTCGAAATAAACAGAAAGACTAATATTAGCGTAGATGCCATTCTTCTTCTGATGTAACGAGTACATCTGGTGTTATAGGAAGTGTTCCCGGTTCCGGCTGACCTAATTTATGCAGCCTAATAATCCTTAAATATAAATATAAATTGATAATATGTTATGTGTATGCCAGGTTAAAGAGATGCGTTTTTAGTCTAGATTTAAACTGATGGAGTGTGTCTGCTTCCCGAACAATGCTAGGAAGATTGTTCCAGAGTTAAGGTGCCAGATAGGAGAAGGATCTACTGCCTGCGGTTGATTTTGATATTCTAGGTATTATCAGCTGGCCTGAATTCTGAGATCGCAATAGACGTGAAGGACTATAATGCTTTAAGAGCTCGCTCAGGTACTGGGGAGCTAAACCATTTAGTGCTTTGTAAGTAATTAGCAAGATTTTAAAATCTATACGATGTTTAACAGGAAGCCAATGCAGTGTTGACAGAACTGGGCTAATATGGTCATACTTCCTAGTTCTAGTAAGAACTCTAGCTGCTGCATTTTGTACGAGCTGTAGTTTATTTATCAGGCGAGCGGAACAACCACCCAGTAGAGCATTACAGTAATCTAGCCTAACTAACTGTTCTGCATTTTTCATTGAGAGCATATGTCGTAGTTTAGATATATTTTTAAGATGGAAGAATGCGGTTTTACAGATGCTAGTAACATGGCCTTCAAATGAAAGATTGGTATCAAAGAGCACACCCAGGTTCCTAACTGACGACGAAGACGTAACAGAGCAGCCATCAAGTGTTAGACAGTATTCTACGTTATTACGTGAAGAAGTTTCTGTTTTTTCTGAATTTAGAAGTAGGAAATTACTGGTCATCCAATTTTTTATAAGTTTCTTCAGGGCGCGAAGAAATATAGAGCTGAGTATCATCAGCGTAACAGTGAAAACTAACGCCATGCTTCCTAATGATAACTCCCAAGGGTAGCATGTACAGAGTGAAAAGCAACGGTCCTAGTACTGAGCCTTGCGGTACTCCATATTGAACTTGTGATCGATATGACCTCTCTTCGTTTACTACTACAAACTGATAACGGTCAGATAAGTATGATTTGAACCATGACAATGCAGTTCCACTAATGCCAACAAAATTTTCGAGTCTATTTAAAAGAATGTTGTGATCGATAGTGTCAAATGCAGCACTAAGATCCAGTAACACTAATAGAGAGATACAACCACGATCTGATGATAAGAGCAAATCATTTATAACTCTAATGAGAGCAGTCTCAGTACTATGGTACGGTCTAAAACCTGACTGGAAATCCTCACAGATACTATTTCTGTCTAAAAAGAAACATAGTTGTGATGATACTGCCTTTTCTAGTATTTTTGACAGAAAAGTAAGATTTGAGATCGGCCTGTAATTGACTAATTCTCTAGGATCAAGTTGTGTATCCTAATAAGAGGTTTAATAATAGCCAGCTTAAAATTTTTCGGTACGTATCTTAGTGATAAAGATGAATTGACGATATTAAGAAGAGGATCTATGACCTCTGGAAGCATCTCTTTCAATAGCTTAGTCGGTATAGGGTCTAACATACATGTTGTTGATTTTGATGATTTAATAAGTTTAGACAATTCTTCCTTTCCTAAAGCAGTAAATGAATTTAATTTTTCCTCAGGGACACTACAATGCACTGTCAGATGCGATACTGTAGTAGACGGTTGCATGGTTATAATTTTTTCTCTAATATTATCAATCTTACAAGTAAAGAAGTTCATAAAGTCATTACTGCTGTGCTCTTTGGAAACATCAGAAGTTGAAGCTTTATTTCTTGTTAATTTAGCCACTGTATCAAATAAATTCCTAGGGTTGTGCTTATTTTCTTCTAAAAGTTTTGAAAAATAGGCAGATCTAGTATTTTTTAAGGCCTTTCTGTACTCAATCATTCTCTCTCTCCACGAAATGCGAAAAACTTCTAGTTTTGTTTTCTTCCAGCTGCGCTCCATTTTTCTGGCTTCTACCTTTAGGGCCTGAGTGTGCTCATTGTACCATAGCGTTTGATTAATCTCCTTAATCTTTTTTAAACACAAAGGAACAACTGAGTCTAATGTGGCAATAGTTTCTGTTTCAACATCGAGGTCTTCTAAGCTATCTGGTATGCTAAGGCGATGAAACTGATCAGGAAGATTAATTATAAAGCAATCTTTAGTGGTAGAAGTGATGGTTCTACCATATTTATGGCAGGGAGGCAGTTTAGCTGCCTTGACTAAATGTAGTATACACAAGACTAGATAATGATCTGAGATGTCATCACTGCAGAATTTCAACGGCATCAATACCGATTCCATGTGACAATATTAGATCTAAAGTATGATTACGACAATGAGTGGGTCCTGACACGTGTTGTCTAACACCAATAGAGTTTAGAATGTCTGTAAATGCCAATCCCAATGAGTCTTTTTTATTATCTACATGGATATTAAAATCACCAACAACAAGGACTTTATATGCAGCTAGTACTAACTCTGAAAGAAAATCAGCAAATTCTTTGATAAAGTCTGTATGGTGCCCTGGTGGCCTGTATACAGTAGCCAGCACAAATGTCAACTTACATAATGTTACATAAAGCACCATCACTTCAAAGGAATTATATTTGGAAGACTTTTGACTAATACTGTAAATATTACTATAAATTACAGCAACACCTCCCCCTTTGCCTTTCTGATGAGGATTGTGTCGATAATCATAACCTTGCGGGCTAGACTCATTTAAAGTAATGTAATCATCTGGTTTTAGCCAAGTTTCTGTCAAACACAGCACATCTAGATTATTGTCTGTGATAATATCATTTACAATAAGTGCTTTTGAAGAAAGGGATCTAATATTTAACAACCCAAGCTTTATCATTTGTTTATCATTTTTATCTCTATTTTTTATTTGTTGAACATCAATTAAATTTTTACCATTAAATGGGTTTGGAAGTTTTTTGTTTTTACTAATTCGGGGTACAGACACAGTCTCTATGTGATAGTATCTAGGTGTAAGAGTTTCTATGTGTTGGGAATTATCTGACTTCTGCAACGTGAGACAGCTAGCAAACGGTCGGTTTAGCCAGTCTGTCTGCTTCCTGACCTGGACCCCAGTTTGTCATGTTTTAGTTCTAAGACTATGTGCCATATTACTAGAGAGAAGAGCAGCACCATCCCAGGAGGGATGAATACCATCTCTTTTCAACAGGTCAGGTCTGCCCCAAAAACTTTTCCAATTGTCTATGAAACCTATCTTATTCTGCAGACACCACTTAGACAGCCAGCCATTGAGTGATGATAATCTGCTAACTATCTCATCACTCCGACGAACAGGAAGAGGGCCAGAGCAAATTATTTCTTCTAACATTGTACGAATTCACACACCACTTTAATGTTAATTTTAGTGATCTCTGACTGCCGAAGTTGAACATCATTAGTGCCGACGTGAATAATAATTTTAGTGTATTTACGATTAGCATTAGCCAGCACTTTTAAATTTGCTTTGATGTCTGGCTCCCGGCAAACATGTGACTATGGTTGCTGGTGTCTCTATTTTCACGTTCTGTGTAATAGAATCGCAGATAACTAGGGCACTTTCAACAGGATTCTCAGTGGGTGCGTCACTGAGAGGGGAGAACCTGTTTGGTGTTCTTATTGGAACAGAAGAGTAGTGTTTTCCATGGCTAGGCTAATTTGTTCAAATTCATCCATGACCATTATTTTTATTAGGCATAATCCACATAATGTGCCTATTTTAGAAAATTTGAATACAGTTGTTTATGGCATTTTGTCTGCCTTGGTGCACTATCACTCACACACACACACACACACACACACACACACACACTTTCACACACTTTTTCTGTCTCTGGCCAGAGTTTCACCTCTTTTTTTTCTGTTTTGTTTTGTCACTGCCTCTGCAAACAGTGAACGGAATGGGGAATGTATTTTGTTAAGGGTGGAATACCACCAAGTCGAATCGAATAAAACTCTTTCGATGATGTCAGAAATTATGAAACGTAGGCACTGTGGCATTCCCCGTGCAACAGTGTCTACGTTTTTTTTTTTTTTTTTTGGAAGGATTTATTCAGACAACGTCAGTCGCAATAGAATTGATTTTAACACCGCGGTAACAAACACCAATTTTAAAGAAATATTCTTTTAAGCCTAGGCATGCCACAGTTAAGACAACTAATTTCCTAAATATATTTTATCATTCATCTGTATAACACAAAAAGTATCCTTTTTGCTGTTGCTAATGAGCTGTCCTGAAAAAAAAAAAAAAAAAAAAAAAAAACCTGGAGATCTCATAATTTTGGATCCATGGCCAACCATAATCATAATCTCTGTTAATGATAGAATTTGTGATATAATGATTTTACAGTTTTGGAATTTTTCCTTATAATAAAAAATAAATATTGTGACGGAACGGCTGCCTCTCCCTTTTATCAGCGCCACCCCGTCCTTTAAATCGCCGCCCTTCGCCAGGTTCCTGGCTGGAGTGGGTGTGAGAGAGAGGAGGGGCGCTAAAACAACCAGGACTGGCGGCGTGTGATGAGGCACACCTGAAGATAATCAAGCCTCATCACTGCCGCTGTTAAATGCTGAGCGCTCCTCTCCTCGAGAGACCGGTCTCTTCCCCCTGTGCATGCACGCTGGTGTTCTCGTGGGTCCAGGAAGGGAGCTCGGAGGGACTCCCGCACCGCCATAGATGTGAGTCACCGGACCCGTGGTCCGGAATGGAGAAGCATGCGTAACGCCGCCGACAGGTTAGGACGCCGGGCCGCTATTCCCCTCAGTCGTCATGGCTTAAAGAGGACGAGCCGCTGCGCCGAAGCCGCCGCCCCTCGCGACTTGGACCGAAGAGAGAGAAGCGCGTGCGGCCGCCGGACCCCGGCCCTTACCTGGACCCATCCTATCTGCTCACTACCCTTCTCTCACATTTCCCTGGCACGACGAGGACACCAGGTCCCCTGTTTATTTGGACACTTTATTTTATGTTTTTGAGGTTTTCTGTTTATTTCTGTTAAATAAAAGCCTCTCTGAGGCCTGAAACCACACCCACTGTGTCTGTCGTTTGCTCCTCCCGCCACAATATTTATTAACCAAGATGGAGTGACTAATATCATAGCTTTACCATCGATTTTCTATTTAAGAGAACTCTGTAACATAAATGTCTGTCCTGAGAGCAGAGTCTAAACTCTCTTCATTGCACAGCATTACTCCTAGTTTGTGAATACAATGTTCTCCATGTCTAGACCCAGTTTTAACTGAACATGAGTCAAGCAAACACTTAACTTCCATTTCATAAAGGGTTGGACTGGTGCTTATTGAAAGAAAAGTGCAGTAGGTTAACAAAATAAAGAACTGCTATGAGACTAGTGAATTACCAATTTGTAAGTTGTGATGACAAGTCCAATTTTGAGGCATTCTCTGTAGTGATCACTGCATATGCAGTACATGCGCACACACACGAGGGAAGAGATGCAAGTCCCCCACTTGTATCATCAGTCAGTTGAGCATGTTTGGCGGTTTTAGTGTCTCTCTTCATCCAGTGTGTTGGGTCTCTCAGTCTGCGATGTGGAGCATGAGGTTGACTCTGGATGCAGTTCCCTTTCATGGAACTACCGCTGCGTCGAAACGCGGTGGGAACGCCTCTGTTAGTTGCGTCGTGAAGCACATGTGTAAACTGTCCAATAACGTGACGGAACGTCATAGGCGGGTGACGTCACAGACCAGGAAACTATAAAGCATACCCAGAACAAAGAACGCTAGTTTCTGTGTCTTCAGCAAGCGCTCTGTGCATCTGTCTCATGTCTTATTTATTGTTGTCTGTCCCTGCTATATCCAGATATATATATATATATATAAATTATGGCGAGCAAACAATTCAAACCATGTGCTTCTCCCTGCCTTCGCTACATCACAAGTGGGGACACACACAAGCTTTGCAATGTTTGTTTGGGAGTGGAGCATGCCCAGGCGGCCCTCGAGGGGGTTGCCTGTGAGCATTGCGATAAGTTCAACCTCCGAACTCTCCGCTCCCGCCGGGCGCTCTTCGAGGAGGGCGGCAGAGCAGCGGCTCAGATCATGGGGCTCGCAAATGGATCTGGAGGGGTTGGAGACGGGCGCCGCCCTTTCTCTGCCCTCACCTGCCAGGTCCAGTGCCTTTTCCCAGGCGGAAGCACGCTCCGCGGTTTCTTCCTCCCGGGTTGAGGCACCGGTACTTCAGATGTCTAGCTCCGAGGAGGTAGACATTCTGAGTATCGATCCTGAGGACTCGCCACCTCAGTCACCTGCTTATGAGGAGCTTATGGAGGTTGTTACTCGCGCTGTTGCCAAATTAAACATCTCCGAGAAGCAAGAGGAAAGATCTAAAAGCCTCTTAGATGAAAGATTTTTACCATCTAGATCTCAACCTCCACGTCGGGGTCTGCCATTTTTTCCCGACCTCCACACCGAGGTGTCGAGGTCGCGGAATAAGCCTGCTTCGTATCGTGTTTACAGTCCTGTTACATCTAATTATTCTAACATCCTGGGGCTGAAACATTATGGCTATGCGGCGATGCCCAAGGTTGAAGAGACGCTTGCGAGCTATCTCTCTCCTGAGGCTGCATCGTCGCTTAAGACCCCGACACTGCCCACCAAGCCACTAAAGACAACTTCAGCACTGGTGGGCAAGGCATACTCGGCTTCAGGTCAAGCCGCGGCATGCTTGCACACCATGGCCATCATGCAAGCTTACCATGCTGATCTATTGAAAGAGATTGATGAGGGCGGGGAGTTTTCTGCAGACGCACTTCGTGAACTGCGTTGTGCCACAGATTTGTCTCTCAGGGCCACCAAGGAGACGGCCAAGTCAGTCGGCCGCTCTATGGCAGCCCTGGTGGCCACTGAGAGGCATTTATGGCTAAATCTTAGTGGTATCAAGGAAAAAGATAACAGCTTCCTTTTGAATGCCCCGCTTTCGCCTTCTGGCCTGTTCGGCGACGCTGTCACCACTGTCGTCGACAGGTTTCAGGAGGCAAAGAAGCAAGCGGCGGCGTTCCAGAAAATTCTCCCCCGCCGCTCTCATGTCTCTGAGGCTGCTGGGCGGGAGCAGCCTCAGCCGAGTACCAGCTCCTCGCACAGAGCACAACAGAAGATCAGCGTCGCCACTCGGGCTCCCCCTCAGAAGCAGGGTGGGTGGGGGTCCGGGTGGCGGTCGCAGCCGAAGGCTCCTGAGAAGAAGGCAGATCTGAGGACTGTCATCATCTCTAGGAAGTCTTCGGCGAAGAAGTCCTGACGCCAGTGGTGCCAGGCTTCTGAGGGTGGTCCCCTCTGGGGAGAAGCGGAGTTCACCTCGTCCTACGGTGCCCGCTTCTCTTCAGCGCCCTCAGGAGGCCGTTCTGCCAACCCTGCCACCTCGTGTGCTTCAGGGCGCAGACGCCTCCAGCGACCCTCCGAGGAGGATCGTGGAGCGTTCAGTTCAGTTGCTTCCTGCCGGTTCGCTGTTTCAGGACACTGGGCTGTTCGCGCAGTCAACACCAGAGGCCAGTCTCGAGCGACTGGTTCCCTTAGTAGAATTTCTGGCAGAATGGAAACGTCTGCCCAATATATCTCAATGGGTGCTGCGTATGATAGAAGTGGGTTACAGAATTCAGTTCAGGCTGAGGCCGCCCAGCTTCATCGGGGTGCTATCTACGGTAGTCAACCCAGAGCAGTCTCTGGTTATGGAACAAGAAGTTCTGACTCTCCTAAAAAAAGGGGCTATAGAACGGGTGTCCCCGCCCGACAGGCAGTCAGGGTTTTACAGCCGTTACTTCATTGTTCCAAAGAAGGATGGAGGGCTGCGTCCCATCTTGGACCTGCGTGTTCTAAATCGCACTGTGCAGAAGTTAAAGTTCAAGATGCTCACACTCAAACAGATTGTTTCGCAAATCCAGTCCGAGTATTGGTTTGTGACAATCGATCTGAAGGACGCTTACTTCCATGTGTCTATCCATCCTCAACACAGGAAGTTCCTGAGGTTTGCTTTCAGGGGCGAAGCTTACCAGTATCAGGTTCTTCCGTTTGGCCTAGGTTTATCTCCCCGCACCTTCACAAAGTGTGTGGATGCTGCACTGGCTCCCCTGAGACTCCAGGGCATTCGCATACTAAATTACATCGACGACTGGTTGATTTTCTCAGAGCATGGTGGTTCAACATCGAGATGTTGTTCTCGCTCACATGAGAAGGTTGGGGTTCAGGCTCAACGTCAAGAAGAGTGTGCTCGTTCCAGCTCAGATGACCACTTTTCTAGGTGTAGTTTGGGACTCGAGGCTCATGCGGGCTCAGCTTTCTCCTGCCCGTATTGCTTCAGTTCTCTCAGCTGTGAATGCGGTAAAACTAGGCCAGTCACTCACTGTGAAACAGTTTCAGAGACTGTTAGGTCTTATGGCAGCAGCATCCAACGTGATTCCTTTTGGCCTATTGTACATGAGACCTTTACAGTGGTGGCTCAGGACCAAGGGGTTCTCCCCGAGGGGAAATCCTCTTCGCATGATCAAGGTCACGCGGCGATGCCTTCATGCCTTGGTCATGTGGAGAAAGCCTTGGTTCCTGTCCCAAGGGCCCGTGTTGGGAGTTCCTTGTCATCGCGTAATGCTAACGACGGATGCTTCTCTCACGGGCTGGGGAGCGATCATGAGTGGTCGCTCAGCTCGAGGTCTTTGGGAGGACCATCTTCTTTCCTGGCACATAAATCGGCTGGAAATGATGGCGGTGTTTCGAGCTCTCAAGCACTTCCTCCCAGACCTGAGGGGCCATCATGTGTTGGTCCGTACGGACAACACGTCGGTGGTCTCTTATATCAACCATCAGGGGGGTCTGAGGTCACGTCCTTTATGCAAGCTGGCCCATCGGATCCTCCTGTGGGCCCAGGGGAAGCTGCTCTCTCTGAGGGCAGCTTACATTCCTGGGTCCCAGAATCAGGGAGCAGACATCCTGTCGAGACAGGGGCCGAGGCCCGGGGAGTGGAGACTTCACCCCGAGGTGGTGGAGCTCCTTTGGCAGAACTTCGGTCGTGCAGAAATAGATCTGTTTGTATCTCAGGAGACAACTCACTGTCAACTATGGTTCTCCCTCACCCATCCAGCTCCTCTGGGGCTGGATGCCATGGTACAGACGTGGCCGAGGCGGCGTCTGTACGCGTTTCCCCCGGTTGCTCTGCTCCCAGGAGTTCTGGAGAGGGTTCGCCGGGATGGCGTTCGGCTTCTACTCGTAGCCCCATTCTGGCTGACCAGAATTTGGTTCTCGGACCTTGTGTCCCTTCTAGACGGTCCCCCTATGGAGATTCCAGTCAGGCAAGACCTTCTGTCTCAGGCAGGGGGCGCAATTCTTCACCCTCACCCGGAGTTGTGGAAGCTGTGGGCGTGGCCCCTGAGGGGGCTCACCTCATAGATTCAGGTCTCTCCACCGAGGTGGTTGAGACCATTCTCCAGTCCAGAGCTCCTTCTACCCGGAGATTGTATGCTATTAAGTGGAGACTTTTTTCTTCTTGGTGTGAAGAAAGGAGTTTTGACCCGACTCTTTGCTCTGTGGGTCCTATTCTTGAGTTTTTGCAAGATCGCTTCTCCTCTGGTTTATCTCCCTCGACTTTGAAAGTCTACGTTGCGGCTATTTCTGCCTATCATTCACCCATTGAGGGTACTTCTGTGGGGAGAAATCCTCTTGTTACACGTTTTCTCTGCGGTACTCTGAGGCTTAGACCTGCTCAGCATATTAGGACACCGGCTTGGGATTTGGCCATTGTATTAGAGGGTCTGACCCTGGCTCCCTTCGAACCTCTGGAACAGGTTCATGAGAAGTTTCTCACTCTTAAGACTATTTTTCTGCTAGCCATTTCGTCTCTCAAGAGAATTGGAGACCTACAGGCTCTCTCAGTCGCTCCATCATGTCTGGAGTTTGCTCCGGACATGGTCAAAGCCTTTTTCCATCCCAAACCCGGTTATGTTCCCAAGGTCCCCACTAACGTTGCAGGGCCTATTATGCTGCAGGCCTTTTGTCCTCCTCCTTTCTCTAACCCAGATCAGGAAAAGCTTAATCTGCTCTGCCCTGTTCGGGCTTTAGACGCTTATGTCCACAGAGCTGCCCTGTGGCGTAAGACGGACCAACTGTTTGTTTGCTATGGGTCACCCAGTAGAGGGCGTCCCGCGTCTAAGCAAAGAATGAGCAAGTGGGTGGTTGAGGCCATTTCACTTGCCTATAGTTCCTCAGGACAGCCCTCCCCTTTGGCTGTTCGGGCTCATTCCACCAGGAGTATGGCCGCTTCTAAAGCTTTGGTTTCTGGAGTCTCCCTGCAGGATATTTGTAACGCAGCAGGGTGGTCTTCTCACACCTTTGTTAGGTTTTATAACCTAGATCTCGGCTCCACTCCGGGGTCTTCTGTTCTCTCGCCTTGATACATTCAGGCATTCGTTCGTATGGCGTAGCGGGTATTGCGTTCCCACCGCGTTTCGACGCAGCGGTAGTTCCCATGAAAGGGAACGTTCTCGGGTTACGTCTGTAACCCTGGTTCCCTGAATAGGGAACGAACGCTGCGTCGCCCTGCCATACTCCTAGCATGCCTGAGAGCACTTACTTCATCCATTCAGAAGCTAGCGTTCTTTGTTCTGGGTATGCTTTATAGTTTCCTGGTCTGTGACGTCACCCGCCTATGACGTTCCGTCACGTTATTGGACAGTTTACACATGTGCTTCACGACGCAACTAACAGAGGCGTTCCCACCGCGTTTCGACGCAGCATTCGTTCCCTATTCAGGGAACCAGGGTTACAGACGTAACCCGAGAACGTTGTCTTTCTCTCTCTGCATCTCATGGCAGGTTGTTTCCATTGTTGTTTCTGCATTAACTCAGTCTTTTCATTGTCAGCCCTCAGAAGTGTCAGCTTCCTCTTTCAGGGGTGAGCTGAAGGCCCATCAACCAGTGCCTGTGTTTCTCTGCAGCCTGGGTCTTTAAGTCTCTTTCCCCCACTGGCATGCACAGTCCATTCGCTCTTGTTTGTGTTGGGACAGCCTCTTCTGGAAATTGAACACTCAGAGAATGCCATAAATCAAACTGACCCCACATAAATTGTCATCACAATTGTATATGAGCAATCTGCTCTGCTTTCCCTTAATTTTAGGAGTCTCATCCAATTGACAACAGCAGTTCTGTATTTTATTTTAATAAAGCAAGTTCTTCTTTGCAGAAAATAGAGCAAGCAATTTCTTCTTTGTGGAAAAAGCAAGCAAGTTCTTCTTTGCAAAATGCAGGGAAGAGCAAACTAAACTATTCTTAATTATCTGAATTTGTAAGCCTTTTTACAATCCAATCCAATCTCCGTTATGAGATGGACATCCACATTCAAAAATAATTGCTGATGTACTGCTCTGCTTCGACACCCATTCTGACCAGATCGATTTATGTAGGAAGTTTAAAAAGTTATTTAGCGTTTTAGTGCCTTGCAAGGACTTCACTATACAATAGAATAGGTCATGACCAAGTATAACTTCATCCATCAGATAAAACACTCAAAGAAATTCAAAAATATGTGGCTAAACTCAGTGTTAATTTTTTTTTCATACAATAAATCCTACAAATTTGCACAATTTAAATTTCTGCTTTCTGGATTTAGACAAATTTCTAATTTCTCCTGGTTTTAATCTTAAATATTAATATATTATTGACCTCTGGATCTCAATTTAAAATTGATAAAGCAAGGCCAGTTTCCTGTTATCGTGATTGCTGAGCCCTCAACAGAAGTGTCCACCAAAATAACGGATTGACCAAGGGACTCTTAATGTCTAAACTTACCCGCAAACCAGGATTGACAAGATAGATCATCAATGTCTAATTCAAGTCACCTCCGCACCACAGAGAGCTCTCTTAACTTTTATGCACTTCTGCCGATTAACCCAGAAGTCACCAGAATAGATTAATGATTCAATACTCCGAAGTCCCTAAGAGACTTAACAGAATACTCAAGAATATTAATTATCTGATATTCATGACATCGGCAGCGGCCCTGGACTCGTGGTTCTTTCTTTGTCTGCAGCCAAATTGAAAGACCCACATCCACAGGCAGACTCACTTCAAGGCTCAAGCAACTCGAAAACAGGAAACCAAAAACAGAGGATATTACTCACCTCTATTTTAAACCTTGCAGTGCATCACCAGAAGTGACGGGTCGTGAAGAACCGGGCGGAAACACCAAAACTGATGCAAAAACTTGAGAAAATGAGATCCAGGCAGTCCAGCAATGATTATGTCAGAGATCAAATTTGAATAAGGAATAACAAATGTATTAATTAAATATTATAGAGACAAACAAATTAATTAATTAATAGTTAATAATAAAAATCTAGAGTTTTGTATCTAATAGATGAAGATGAAGATCAGAATATAGAGAAAGAAGGAACAAAATTAAAACATTTGCAGAATGAAATGAGAGGTAGAAGAGAAGAAGCAGAAGCAGAAGAGATGCGAGAAGCAAAAAGAGCAAAGAAAAGCTAAACTATCAAAGACCCAGTCCGTTTTATACCATAAGCATAGGAAAACTTACATCCCAAACTTATGTTTTGGTCTAATTCACCTTATTTTCCGCGACAACAAGGGTGGCGCCATTGCGTTCGTTTTGTCATCTTACTTCTGGCTGAGGGACCTAAACTAGTAGTCGCTAGCGGTAATCCTATAGCTGTAACGGTATATGCTCAGTTAGATTAAGAAGAGAGAACAATTGCATCAACGATGTTACGAATACAGTATGAAGCGGTCGGAGTGTCGTGGTGCACTTTAGAATTTACACCCACCACCTTAAGACGAGGAGCACCTGAGGCAATGGCTAAGGCGCTAAACTTGAAGTGCCCACCCAAGCGCCCAATGTGTGTTCGTACCAGTTCATGGTCGGGAAGCTGACTGACGAACACCCTTACCCGAGAAATGGCTCGGCTACGATGTTCCGGTAAAGAAGTCACGCCAGGTGCTGAACAGGTTGTCAGATTCAGCTGAGCTAACTTAGCTAGCCATATGCATGTTAGCCTAACGTTAGATTTGTGAAGTCCGTTCTATGAATACATTTGAGATCAGTAATGAGCAGTTCACAAAATACAACGAATCTTGCATTATTACCATTGCCACCTATTTATTTCCTATTTAAGATAGTACAATGGTACATATTTACGATAGTATTTATGGTACATTATAGTCTAACAATAGCTTACATTATTCCTGTAAGTTAGAGATTGCAGATGATAGCAGGCCAGCTAGCTACATCTCTCATATTGATATTGAAGTATTAACACTAGAGTTAGAGATTGTGTATATACTGTCTCGTTTTTAATGCATCTCTCTCTCACACTGTTCTGTTAAAGTATGGGTGCAATCATATATTAATTCTCATGATGTATTATTACTAATGTAAAAATATGTTTATGGTTATATTATTTCCACAGATGCATCGATGAGCGTCAGTGATGCAGTGGACAACTGTGAGGATGATCACAGGCCCTGAACTGTGATGCAGAAACACAATAGGAGGATCCATCTGTCTCTGACCATAACTACACTTCAAAATCACATCTCAATCTGAAGCCACCTACATCTGATATGAGAACACAATGCGTTGAGCTGGCACCATTGTACACAACTCTGCTGAGAAACAATGACCATTCATTCAGTTGCCGAGAACCTTACTACTACATACACCAACAGCTTCCAGCTACACACTTTAGATCATCTCCTAATGACTCTGATGGAGCTGCATCTTAATTTATTGCAGGGTGATCTTGCTGAAAGATTTGGTGTTTCAAAACCTGGTGTTGTGATAAATTCAAAACTGCAAATTCAGGATTTCTGGAATACCTTCGTCCAGGCGATGAAGTAATTGCAGACAGAGGCTTCACCATTACCGATCTCTACCGAAAGGAAAGTGAAACTTGTCATTCCAGCATTCACCAAGAGAGGCATGCAACTCTCCGAAGAAGACACCACCAACACTAGGCGCATCGCCAATGTACACGTATGTCTGTGCTGTGGTAATGCTTTAACTAATCAGTGTAAATAGTGTTTGTAGTTATTTTTATAAACCTTTACAAATGTGACCAGATGTTACCTATCAATTATTTTTTATAAACTTTTACAATATGACCAGATGTTATCTATCTGTAAATTGTTATTTCTATAAACCTTTGCAATATGATCAGTTTTTTTTTTTTAATCTTTACAATGTGCCAGATGTTAGCTGTCAGTATTTTTTAATAAACCATATAATGTGAGCTCTTAAAACTTAAAAGAATTAAGTCTTCTGATTTAAATGGACTCATGTCAAGTCATGTCAAGTCTTGGTTTATTGCATATGAAAATTAAATGGTGAAATATTACCTCTACATGATACAGTAAAAGGTGTCTCTAGCTTCCTGATGACAACAAACACTCTTACAACTGATTTTATCACAACTTATATTAAATTATACATTTTCTTAAATACAAATCACAAAGTTATCTCTTGTTTAACAAAACTGATTTAACCGGATGTGCCGCGTCAGTTTAGTGGAAGTCAGATGACAAAATGCGGAAGAGCGAAGTATTAAAATTGGGCGTGGTGGAATAAGGTGAATAAGAAAAAGTCAAACAGACTTATCCATTATGTCATAGTTGGTGTAACGGCTAGGTCAGATTGACTGGTCAAATCTGGACACAGCAATGCATCATGTAGCCTAAGATTGTTACGTTTGTAGCGTGATCCATTAAAACGTACAATATATATATTTCAATTCAAACCTAGTGATACTATTATTATTACTCCACTAGGTCTGAAATATATTGTTCGCTGCAAACGTGATGATCTTAAATTTATTAATTATTAATTTACTATTAATAAATGTGTAAAGTTGCATAAAATGAAATACTCAATAAAGTAGGCTAACTACGTTACCTCAGATGGATGAATGGTTGGATTCCACATCTGGTAAAATAAAACATATATAAGACAATACAACATTTACTGTAGGAGCCATACAATTTACTGGGGACTTAATTTAAAAAACAGTTGTATTGTGCTTCTGATTTGGCAGTGAAATTCGCCGATTTTGGGTGCGTAAGATGTGGAGGATTCTATGGTCCAATTTTTTTTTTACCCCATAATGGTGGCCGCGCTACCGGAGCGACATCTAGTGGCTTTTACTCAAAAAGTATCAGAGTGTCGCCTCTTGGGTTCTATATTCTGATAATAGGGAGATGAGAAGGTCTGTATCTCTTACCATTGAAGAAAGTGTAACGGCTAACTTGACCACGTGCTGCACCTCTCAGCCTATCGTGTAATGGCAGTGACATCAGTCGTAACATTCCCTAGTCTGCCTTCTCTTAAAAAAATACATTTTTATCAAGCTAAAATCTACATATAGTTCCCAACGAAAGTATTGTTTAGTGTAAAACATGCTGAAGATTAGCAAACAGGCTGTCGATTAATTAAATGATTAGTTATTTCATTTCCCCACAAAAGCTGTTTAATCAGCATAGTGAAGCCTCTCATCCATTGACATCCATTCAAAAAACAGCCTCTGGTTTCCTTCCCTGCATACCGCAAGAGGTGGAGCGTTAGCCATTACACTTTTTTGGCTAAAGGTTGCAGGCCTGCCTTCCAGTGGCTTTGCCTGGGACATGTTCAAGCTTTTGCTACGGTTCCCGGGTTTAGCGACATGTTTCTTAGAAATGGTGTGCAACCGGTTTCTCTTTTTTGGTGGGTGTGTCAAAAATGTCAGCCCAATCAGCAACAACAGGTATATAAACCATGAGGTATTAAAGAGACAGCTCACACAATGGGTATGAATGTAACATAAAAGTACTATACATATTTATATATTTTGCTATTGTATTTTGGAATGACACTTTTATAAATTTTTCTATTCTCCTCTGATTATATAATGGTAAATATTACAATATCATAGCACAACAATAGTGATCATCAATAATGATAAGCTTAATACTCACAATAAAAATAATAAGGTCAAAGATCATAACAGTCTCGGTGTCACAGACACGCCAGGTTCCAGCACCATCCAATCCCAGTGCACGCAATCCCCGGAATACTAATCACATGCACCTGTACCTCATCAGCTCACTCATCTACTGCACCATATAAGACACTCACACTCCTTCACTCATTGTCCGGTCTCGTTCGCATCTAGACGTACCTACATGCTTACCTCAAGGACTCCAAACGATCTACTTACCTGTCTCCTAAGTCTCCAAGTCTCCTCGTGTGTTCCCAGTCAGTGTGTGAGTGTCTCTGTTCTCTATTCTCCAGCGTCTCCATCGTCTGCCACCCACCTGCAACTACACAAAGGACAGTATCACCTTCTTACATCTACTATTCAACCACTGAACTTCACATACTCACCTGCACTACCGTCATCTCTGCTGTGTGTCTCTAATAAACGATCATTCTTGTACTTCCTGTCTCCGTGCCATCTGTAGTGTAACACTCGGAGGTAAGAAGTGGATTATCCTTCATGTTTGTCTTTTCATCCAGAAATGCGAGGCAAATGTTGGATCACAATAATTAGGAACCACAGTTTCCACAAATCCCTTCACTCGATTGGGATGTTCTCTTTTATTCTGGATGGCAAGGGCAGTGACTGTAACATTGAGCGTATTTTGCAGTATTAAACACGTATTTATACCGATTTCATCAGTCTCCGAAAATTCTTAAAAAAAAAAAAAAAAACACAAAGAATGGTCTTCTCAACTGCCATAGTTGCAACTCTTGCGTCATCAGAACAGGGTGTTCAAGGCACCACCATTTCCGTTTAAAAAACGTTTTGCAACGTTTTGTCAGGGCTAAACGCAGCCCAGGGATAACGCAGATATTACGTCACTGACAGGCGACAAGTGACAAGTGAGGGATGGGCACTATTTAAAATTGTGAATTTCTCTGAAATTACAAATTCTTGGAAACATTTAGGACAATGTAAGTACACAACGGAACGAAATATATAACACTGTGCAAGTGGTTTTTGGATATTTTAATATAAAAATCTTACATATTGTGCCTTTAATTCAAATATACTTGTATCAAATTAAATTTATAATTATATATATATATATATATATATATATATAATAAACACTTTTATATAATAAACACTTTTGGGATTTCAAGTACAGTTACTACAATTCAGTGCACTTTTTTCACAAGTATTCAAAGTATAGCAGCAAGAAGGATCAGAAAAGCAAACAAACTGTATACATGAAACAGCTTCTTTTAAAATGTTACAAAACAATGCTCCATGATCATGACAAGCATATCATATTTCCTGTTTCTTGTCAAATTCAAAGCAAACCAGACTGGTTTGTGTTGGGAGTGGGATTAACTACAAATGTATCATCTTGCACAGCAAACAAAACAGTAAAACATATCTTTGGAGTGGAGATTTGTGATTATATGTCATGCATAAAATGGATATGGTAACATAGATGGGTGTGGCTTTAGTAATTGTTGAAAAAAGGGAGGGTATCAGTTGTGAAAGAAGTTTTGTTACAATATGAGCTGCCTAAAATGGCACATATGATTTGTGATGTAAATATACATCTGACATCCAAGATTTTGTTTTGCACTTGTTTTCTCATAATGCACTGCGATAAGCTCTGTGAAAAATAATCAAGGTGAGAATGATTTGATGGAAATTGCTGATTATACTGTAAATATAATTTGTTTGTTAAGCACTGAAAAATATCCATAAAAATAATTTAAAATAATACAAATCTGAAAATTCATTTAAAGAACTGTTAATATTGTAACATTGTGAAATATTGCTGTACACTGTGTATTGTAAGATGTCAATTATTCCTATGATGGCAATGCTGAATTTTCAGCAGCCGTTTCTCCAGTTTTTAGTGTCACATGTTCCTTCACAAATCATTCTAATATGCTGATTTGGTGCTTAAGAAACCTTTTGAAAACAGCTGTGTTGCTTAACTTTTTTTTTCTTCAGGATTCTTTGATTAATAGAAAGTAAAAAAAAAAAAACATTTCTTTGAATTATTTGTAACATTATAGATGTCTTTACTGTCGCTTTTGAACAATTTAATGCATCTTTGCTGAACAAAAATGTTCATTTTTAGCAGGTGACTGCTGACCACATTGTAAACAAACTGCTTGACTGAAGTGAGATGCAATGACTTTGATTTTGGCTAATTTGTATTCATTATTTGCATACGTTGTAAAAATAAACGAAGGATCACGAGGCTCTTCTAAGCTCTTCTGGAGATCTGAGATCAGAGACAGCCTTCAATCAATATTTCCAAATGTCTTTGTTGCTCATAGGACTTTTTACAGATGTCTATGAACTCAGGACCACAATGGGGCAGCATTTACTCATCTACCTTACTTTGTTGGCTATAGTCTTTGAGCTTGTAGAATCTGAGCTTGTCATGCAAATGGATATTAATGACGTAAATTGATGTGTGCAAGGACAGGGAAAAAGCTTTTATCATTCATTCATCATAACATTATAATGTGTGTGTGTGAGTGTGCATATGTGTGTCTGCACTTATATACACTTGTTTAAGATTTTGAGGTAACTATTATTCTATCTACCAGTAAGATGAAAAGATATTTGAGATATCATTTGAGATTTTCATTTCATGCTTATTTTTAATAAAATACCTAAATTAAAGCAGGCCAGAGAAGGTATTTTGCTACTTGTGTTAAGCTGAAAAACTTGGAATGTGTAAATAAAATCAATATGAAAAATATTAAACAAAGTAAGGCTGAGACAATACATTGTTTCTCCATTTGCGATACTATGATTCTGGATTGATTCTGATATTTTCTCTCTCGAATCAATTCTGAGCTTAGTTTTAACAGCAGATAGTGCTCTAGGCTAGATTTAACCACACTCTCAAATGCTCACGAAGATGAATACTCTGGACAGAGATCATGCGTTCGGCTGATTCATGTACGTGGTTAAATATACTTGGACCTCAGCTCAGAATGCTTTTATGACGCGAGATTAATGTAAACACAGCCCACTGCGAACACCCTTGTAATTCGCTTCAACCTTTTCGAACTTTATGAATGATTATTTTAGGTTTAAGTGGTGTGTGTAAAGGAAGTGGACGCATGCAGAGTACGGGTGTTTCTAAAGCACGTATAGTGCCATCTGCTGTTAAAAACTAAGCTCAGAATCGATTCAAGAGAGAATCACGATTCATCAGAAAATATCAGTATTGCTCCAGATTCTTTGTGTCGCGAATCGAGAATCGATGTATTGTCCCAGCCCTAAAAATAAAGCTGCACTTTCTCCCATTCGTAGTTATATGAGTGTTCTGTCTTTGTATATATAAAGTCTTTGGCTGGAGACCTCCATGGATGAGCCGGTGAAGGAAAAGACCATGGTGGAACCAGCAGAGTGGATGAGCCGGGAGCTCAGTGATCCCCTCTGGGTGAGGAGAAGGATTTGCACTGCTACTATACCCATTTTAAAGGTTTGTTCATCTGTCACGGTTTGGTGCAGGCAAGGAGAGATGGGGCAAGGATCTATGCAAGAGATGTATTTATTTAATTGAGAAAAAACACTCTAGAATTAGGAAACACAGGAAACCGAAGGAGCACAGACAACCAAACTATATGTAAACAAGATTGGGCAAATAACAACTGAAACTGAGGGCTAGATATACACAGACTAAGGGGCCGTTTACATGACACCGTTTTCAACTAAATACGGCCGTTCATTTACACGACAACAGCGTTTTGGTGGCCTTAAAATGCAAACTTTTGAAAACGGGTTTCAAAGTGCAAGTTTTTGAAAACGGTCTCCGTGTAAACAACAAAAACGCCAATCTGTGAAAACTATGACGTCATGCACATGCGCATTAGATGTTCAGTATATAGTGTTTCATTGCCATCTAATGGCCTGCCAGCAGAATACAGCGTTTTTAGTAATTTTCACGTATTCGTATGAATGGGGATCGTTTTGACAATGGTGTCGTCTGTACGCTGAAAACTCAAAGGAAAAACTTCTCCGTTTTAACCTTATTGTTGTCCTGTAAACATACCCTAAATGAGGAACTAAACAAGACACAGGTGAACATAATCAGCTGCTACAGGAACAAATCATGACATATGCTGCGTTCACGCCGTGTCATCATAACTGTAATTTACGAGATGACAACCCGTGATGTTCTGAACCCGTAACATTCTGAAAATTCTAAGCTTACAAGTTGCAATTACGAGTTCTATGAGGACTTGAATGCTTTTTACAAGTTGGAATCTCATTATTACAGTAATTCCGACATGTCGTGAAACTTATATTCAGAAATCAAAGCAAAGGAAACAGGAACTAAACACAGGAAATGAGAAAACAGGAATAATGGAACTGAATGTCAAAATAAGTGTCTCTGGAACATAACACAGGGAATAAGTGACAAAAAAAAAACACAAACACACTGCAGCTAAATATAATTATCAGTCCTCTTTTCCAACCTTCCTTTGCTTGCAACCATACTCTACAACTGCAACCATTACCAAAAATTTAAGTAGTGACAATTTACCTTAATTCTGTGTGCATAAAATAGGATAAAAATTCAACTGAGCAACTGAGATGTTAGCCATGTTCTATACACTCATTTATCAAACGATTGTACGCCAGAAAACGGCGTACACTCGTTTCCACGCAAAATTTGGCATTTATCAATATGAGCGTGAGCAGTGACTATGATCAAATGATCAAAAAGTGATATCACAAACTAAAAAGCACCAAACATGCTAGAAAGTTGTAAGACGTGCAAAAAAAAAAAAAAAAAAAAAAAGAATTCCTCCAGAAAATGCATCTTATTTACTCACCACTTGAGCCCGGTTTAACCAGGTGCTCTAAATTAGCACTGCGCTAAGTCATTAGTATTCTTTTCAGTAGTTTACTCTTGGCTCACAGTGTTTTCTTTAAGCAACATTAGTGACTGAAGCCAAAGTGTATTTTAAATGGTCATTGCCTGAGAGTAGACATAACCTAATCACAACTCAATTTAGATGGAATTTGTCATGTCCAGTTAGATGCCCTATTCTCCAGTGGCACTGCAAAAAGCATTTTTGGCCCAATATGTTAAAAAATGATAGCCTTTTGGCTGGACAACTCTGTAATTTCTCTTTATGAGTCTGCAGCGATGATCACATAGAGAAACAGGCCTGGCTAGTTTCAAGTTTCAAGGTCGGTGAGCATCTATGATTTAACTCTCTTGGATGTCAGTCAGTGTTTACCATTATTTCCAGAGATCTGACATGGAAAACAAAAACAAGTGTTCTATTAAAAGAGGGTATTTCAAGGTATTCGTAGTATTTGCACAGTTCCATAGGACGCATAAAAGAGTATGAGGCACATTCAATGAATAGGGTACCAAACAGGGCCAGAAAAGAGGTTCTTAACCTTCAGAAAATACTGATTATCCACTTCAGGAGATCAATCTAAATATTATGAGCTGTTTTAGTGTCCTTGTGGTCTGCAATTTTTGCAATCCTGTTACCAAAATTTGGGACATTAAATTAACATCAATATCAAATAGACCATTAAAATAAGTCAGATTAGGTAACGGTTGAAAATATAGCCTAAATCTAGCTAGTACTTAGTAAAGGCTACAGTATATAGCTAGTTCGGGACCAAATGTTTGTTTGCATCTACTAACTTCTATTTCTTAAAGTTCTCTCTATTTCTCTTTCTTTCTCTCTCTCTCTCTCTCTCTCTCAGTTGTGCCTCATTATTTAGACCATCATGACATATGTTATATTGAATTGTATTTGTTGACAAAATAACTCTATGAATACTCTGTAAATAATGAATTTTCTTGCTAAGTATTTTATGTTTTATGGGAATTTACAGTATTAAACAGGTTACTAAGCTACGTCATTACTTCAGGTTGAATGATTCTGATTGGTAAATAAATAAATAAACTTAAGAAAGAAAAGTCACATACTGATACACATAAGCATATCTCCACTGATTATCCAGATGACACAAGGATCCTGGCTTAGGCACGAAGTGACCCACCAAGGTCATGTATCAGCATTGCTAGGCTCCAGTTTGTCTAAAAAATGGTCATTTCATCTTGCCTGGATGTCATAGTTACCTGTAACTATGGATACTGACACACACACACAAGCACACACACACAAACGCAGCTTCTTCTTCAAGGTCTGATTTAGAGCTCTAGCTCTAACTAAGAAACTTTCCTAAAACATATGATACCATGTTCTTCTCACAGTAACATGGTATCATATTTGATAGATGTAGCTGCCCGCTATCTATCAAATTATAATATTAAAATGAATAATTTCTGTCAGTAGTCATAGCAACTATTTTGAATTGTAATACAGCCAGTTAGCTAACTTCTACTGTAACTCTTCTTATGCTGATAATATGACAAGAAAGAGACTGTAATATGCAGTAGATGTCTAATACAAGAGATATCAAGTGAACTTAATGGCAACGGTGAAATATCTAGTACTCATTATAAAAATAATCAACCACTAATGGTGCAACTGGCCAATCAGAATTATGTATTGAGAGCCATGTAATATAAGGACATATGTTATAGTAATAATGCGTGCAATGTCATTCACACTGATAATAACATGATTCATAATGCTGGACCTCATAATCAAACAGCAGCTGGTAGAGTCAGTGACTCACATCTAAGCTCTGGAAAAAAAACAGAAATGTGGCGGACAGCCTGATTCATATATTTAAACTGTTAACAAGGAGAGGGAAGATAATCATAGTGTTGGGTCCGAGTCCACTTTGTCGAGTCTGAGTCGAGTCCAAGTAAAAATTAGAAAAAAACAATACATTAATTTTTTTTTTCAGGTTTTCATTTTAAAAGTTACCCTTATAAAAAAAAGAAGTGTGCTTAATTGCATTGAATACTTACTTGTACTTCAAACCTTAAAATTATATTTAAAAGAAACTACTTGCAAATAATATATTAATGAAGTAAAATGCCACTTGAAGGGATTTTTTCACCCAAAAATGAAAATTCTGTCACTAGGCCTATTTACTCACCCTCAAGTTGTTCCACACCTATGAATTTCTATCTTCTGCTGAACACAAAAGAAGATATTTTAAAAAAATGTCAGTAACCGAACAGTTGATGGGCCCCATTGACTTACATATTCTCTCACACATGAGGGTGTGAAAATGATGACAGAATTTTAATTTTTGGGTGAACTACACTTTCAAGACTTTGTTTCTTAATAGTTACACTTAAGTACACTTTAAAAAATGCACATTGTATTAATGTCAAATTAAAAGTTTTACTTTAAAGGGGTGGTTGATTATGATTTCACTTTTTTAACTTCAGTTAGTGTGTAATGTTGCTAGCATAAACAACATCTGCAAACGTACGACGCTCAAAGTTCAAAGCAAAGGGAGATATTTTCTTTTAAAGAAAACGCTTTTTAAGGACAACAACAAGCAGCTGGTAGGGACTACAACAAGCTTCCTGCCAGGTTAGTGACATCACTAACCCTGAAATTAACATAAACCCTGCCCCCGAGAACACGCAACAAAGGGGGTGAGGCCATGTTATTGCAATACAGTATGCAACACAAATGCAATAGCATGTCATAAAAGCAAGATGACAACATGAGTTATAACCGTAATTAAACTAAACTATACCTGTTCTGTCTTCATGCAGCATATATTCTCTGGCTCTGTAGGATCTTACAACAGTTCCCACACTAGCGATTTATAGATTATCATGACAGAATATGCTAATCAATGACTTTAAGATAGTTAACTCCACATCAGCTACATAAATTCATCAACTAACCATTCTGAACTGTCCTTTTGCATTCTACATGTTGTCACTTCTTGAGTCTCTCCATCAGTGTCCGACTCTGATTTGAACATAAAAGGCTGAACAGTTTCTGACATTTTCTGTGAGTCTGCATGAGGTAATCAGAGCTGCTAACAGGAGCTCTTGAAACTCCGCCCTCTTCTTGAAAGCAGCAGCTCATTTGCATTTAAAGGGAAACACACAAAAACAGAGCGTTTTTCCTCACCCTCAAAAAGTGACAAATTTAACATGCTATGAAATATGATCTGTGGGGTATTTTGAGCTAAAACTTCACATACACACTCTGGAGACATTAGAGACTTATTTTGCATCTTGTAAAGTACAATTTAAATAATTGTGTTTTAATAATCTTTTGCTGTGCATTAAAAATATGACATTTATTTCGATGTGTTGGGAAACATAAGCCTACTAAATCACATGAAAAGTACTTGATTAGCTATCATTTTAACTGTAGTGTGTTATTTGATATTACATTTAAAGGTAATACATTTTAAATGTACTGAATTGCAACTTCATTACAAATATGTAATTATAAATACATTTAAATACATGGCATACAAGTTTCGATAGAATTACTTTAAAGTATATTTTAGTGTACCAATGCTATTCTTTGACCATCAAAAAGTACTCTTAAAGGGTTAGTTCACACAAAAATGGGTTATTAATTACTAACCCTCATGTTGTTCCACACCCATAAGACCTTCGTTCATCTTCAGAACACAAATTAAGATATTTTTGATAAAATCTGATGGCTCAGTGAGGCCTGAATTGCCAGCAAGATAATTAACACTTTCAAATGGCCAGAAAGTTACTATAGACATATTTAAAACAATTCATGTGACTACAGTTGTTCAACCTTAATGTTATGAAGCGACAAGAATATTTTTTGTGTGCCATAACAACCAAAATAATGACTTTTTTCAACAATATCTAGTGATGGGCAATTTCAAAACACTGCTTCATGACGCTTTAAGAATCTTTTGTTTCGAATTAGTGGTTAGGAGCGTGTATCAAACTGCCAACTGCCATGTAACGAAGCCTCATTTACTGAAATCACGTGACTTTGGCAGTTGATACATGCTCTGAATCACTGATTCAAAACAAAAGATTCGTAAAGCTTCATGAAGCAGTGTTTTGAAATCACCCATCACTAGATATTGTTGAATAAAGTCGTTATTTTGTTTTTTTGGCGCACAAAAAGTATTCTCGTCACTTCATAACATTAAGGTTGAACCACTGTAGTCACATGAACTGTTTTAAATACGCCTTTAGTAGCTTTCTGGGCATTTGAAAATGTTAATTATCTTACTGTCAATGCAGGCCTCACTGAGTCATCAAATTTTTATAAAAAATATCTTAATTTGTGTTCTGAAGATGAAAGAAGGTCTTACGGGTGTGGAACGACATGATGGTGAGTAACAAATGACAGAATTTTGATTTTTGGGTGAACTAACCCTTTAAGCTAATTGCATTTAATATAAATTTAAATATATTTTCAGTAAATTGAAAATAATATGCAAGGGTCCGAAATTATTACATTCAGTTCGCACGTAAGTATATTCTTTTAAAGTATAATATTCTGTAAAAACTAGTTTTTTAAAAAGCATGTTACTTTTTTCACATGAGTAAATTAAGGTAAATATAATGGGGGCATAAAAATGCACTACATAAGAGGCACGGCTCAGGTATAAAACTTTTAAGGTGGAAAAACTTTCTTTAAATTAATGTCACTATTGGCAAATGTGTACTGCATGCAAACACGCATCTCTGTGATTGGTCACAGCGTTGACCTCATCATCCTCCGCAGCTCCTCCCCCAGTCTCTCCTGCTTCAGGACCATCACTCGCATCCTTAGAGCGTCAGCACGCCACAGCACATTCTCTGCATCCAGAAGACTCCAGCTCCATCCTGACACAGCAGAAGCTTGAAGCTTTGAGATTACAGTAATGGAGAGCTTGCTGGATAACCCAATGAAAGCCGTGCTTTATCTCAAAGAACTGACCACTATTGTACAAAACCAGCAGAGTCTGATTCAAACCCAGCGGCAGCGGATCGACGAGCTGGAGAGGAAGGTTGAGGATCTGATCGGCGAGAATCGTCAGCTGAGAGATCCGCATCAATACCACCACCATCATCCGCACCACCATCACCACCCACCCCCGCGGACCAGCAGCCCTCAGCCGGCCGCTCACCCGCACCAGCATTCGGCGACTCTCGGTCAAGCCCAGCCGCAGCAGCATCCGTCCAAACAGCCGCAGCATCCTCCGGCAGCTCCCATCCATCACCCGCAGCATTTGCAGCTGGTTCCAACCTCCCCACCGACTCTCAAAGCAACCCAGTCCAGCCCGGAGTCCGCGGAGGACGAAAAGAGAAGCCCGTCCTGCAAGTCTTTGGTTCCGCAGACACCTTCGACACTGTGCCGGTCCGTTGGACTCGCCAGGAAACCGGAGTGAGTAAAAATCACACAGTACATCACACACTCTATTACCCTGTGATTATGCGGCATTTGTAAGCTTTCAGTGTCTACGCCAAAAAGGGAATAAAACGATATCCCTTTTAAAAGTAGCCTATGTGTATATAGGCTATAAAGATTAACAATGGCTTATTTATTATTAATAATAATAACAACACAGTCTAATTATAATATAACTATAACCACAGTTTCATATATACACGCTAGAAAATGATGATAGGGCCTAATAAATAAAAATAATTTCATGTAATTTTTATCCTTTTTTTTTTTTCATCAAATGCAGCTCAAAGTGTTTCAGATATTAGAAAATAAAAAGTATAAACATTAAGAATTAAAAAGTGTTTTAATAAAAAAAAAACTAATTACAAACAATCATAGTGTTATATGCAATAGGCTACTACAGTATTAAGAATAACATCTTCAATAGCCTACCTTTATAAAGCATTATATACAGACTTCATGTATTGAAAAAAAGGTCAATTGTCAGTTTAAGGAGACATTTTTTTTACCTGATCTGTCTTTTTGTTGAACATGCTAATTCAATAAGCAAAATATATAGATATTACTGTATTAAGCATTAGCATCAGCTATAGGCCTACCTGACAAAACATTTGAGTGTGGAAATGTTAGCAAAATGTACAAAATAGGAATAGGAATCCATCGGAACATTCTTTCAATCACTATTATGATGAATTTATAGGAATTTAACATAAAGCCAGGCAAAAAAATAATATGACGATTATGATCACAAACATGTTGTAGAACATCAAATTAAATTTTAATCTTAAATTATTTCATCTTAATATTTAAAACTTACATCAAAAACATACCTGTGATTTCCTGTAGCAGGGCAACTTTCTAATACTAGTAGGGTTTTAAAGATTACTCCTAAATTCTTACAGGATTTATATAGGTGAAATAACACTAACAATGTGTCATTATAAACCCTTCTACAAAATAATCACATTTTAAGTACACTGTGATCATTATTATTCAGTATTTATGTGCAATTACACAGTCAGAGGGACACTTTAATGTACCCTAGAACAAAGACCTTGTAATCTTTCATTTGATTTGATTGCTTTATAAGCTTCTGCAGAATGATTAATATTAATGATACACAGATAATCAACTGGACGTGAGTGTACTCTATAGATTTACTGGATCTTTTAACACACTGACTGGCTGTTGTCAACCCAGCTCACAGAAAACCAACTCATGCTGATTGCCTTTGCAAATCCTCTTTAATATCAAAGGCTTATTTTTGGGCTCTTTCTACGAAATCTGCTGAACAAATAATATCCAGCTTTATCCTGCTGTGGTGTTGTGGTGTAACTGGACTGATGACACTTAAAATCTGAAAGTGAGACAGTAAAATAATTGTCTTTAGGTATTAATGTGCAACCTGATTAAGATAAAATCTAGGACAAAAGTAAATACTGTAGAAAGTTATTAAACCAAATCAGTTGAGTAATAAATGATATTAAAGTGAGTTCAGTATAAGCTGACAGCACTTGTTGCTGCATAATGTTAATTACCACAAAATCATGGAAACAAATTCTTAATTCGTGGCTACGATATAAATTTTTTTCCCCACACAGGCTCATTGGAAAAACTTACCTGTGTCAACAATTTTTCAAAACACAAAAAATACGCACCAATATGTACATATCACTGAAGTTTCTAACAGAAATGAACACTAGAGGTTGTAAAACATCAAGCACTTTTAATTGTTTTCATACACAATTATGATTACAGATTATGGATTATTATAAAACGGTTAGTTCCTATCCTTGATTTTGATTAGTCAATAGTTATGCTTTATTCACGATAAAACACGGCTATGACCGCTTCACCCAACGATTCTGTGTATCACTACACAACACCCTTAGCAACCACTCTTAGCAACGTAAACTGTATGTTCTCAATTGATATTGTTCATTGAAGCTAAGTGTATTATGTAGAAGAGTATTGTGAGAAAAAGATAGAGTGAGCGAGTTTATTACCTGCATTCAGATTTAGCATTTTCCTTCAGGTCAGTCCTATGTTCATAATAAAAAATCGGTTTAAATGTCTGATGTATTATCTTGTCCTTTTAACATTTAAGGGGTTTTCACGTGACTAACAGCGCTAGTCAAAGCATTTGTCAGTTGCGTCTTGTTCCATGTTCACAACAATTCAGTCTTTTCAATGTAAAAGTCTTCGCTACTGACTGACACACTCATAAAGACAGCCTTTGCCGCCATCTAATGGCGTAATAATGTAACTTCTGTAGTTGTTCACGGTCAGGGACTATTTTTTTCCGGCGGAAGGAAGGCTTTTAGAAAAAGTTTACTTCATGAAAGTTGCTTTGATACATATTTCTGACTTTAATATTTGTATTGTGTGGTAACCGTTTTATAAAAGCAATAAGGTACTCGAGGCTAGTGCTGTATCGTGAATAAGTCACGGCTGAAGGGCGTTGTTAGGCACGACGCAAAGCCCAGCCTTTCGTACTATATTGCTTACATAAAGACTTGTTTTCACACAGCTCCTTGAACAATAATGTTATGACCTCAAAACTCTTTTTATCATAGTGCATGATTTGTAAACTAATATATTTTGGAGTTTGCATCACTTACCCAGCTCCAGATGTTCAGTTTTATTGTCACAACAAGCTTGCTCGGTAGCTCAGCTGGTACATAATTGTACTTGCGATGCGAAGAGCTTGGGTACGAATCCTGTGAATGACCAGTCACGGCAAAAGAGCTCAAAGACAAGAGTTCAAAAACAAGCTAAAATGCCATGCATGGTTACGATTGCGTTTTTATGTCACATTTGCTTTTGTTAACTATCGGGTAGGTTTAGGGTTTAGTGTAGGTGTACGTTATTAAACGTGATGGAGGATTAAGCTTTTAGCACCACTCACCAGACATTCCGATTCAGAACTGCGGAGATGCGTACAAATGGCAACATAATAAAACGTTGCCATATTCACGCTTATCTGTTCCGGAAAAACTAAACACGCTTTTAGCGCCACTCACTAGACATTTCACTTTGAAACTTTCGTGAAACATGCACGACGCAAAAATGTTGTTGCAAAAATGTTTTGACACAGATACGTTTTTATAATGAGCCTTCGTAGTATGAAACATAAGAGCTTTTATAAAATTCACATTTTTGCTTTCTTCCCTCAAAAAAATTGTCCCTTTTACTTCTATTCAAAATAGGCTCATTGGACTTATCTTTTGTTTGCAAAAATACAAAGAATCTCTAGATGGTGCAGGCTGATAGGTCTTTAACTCAATTTGGGCACAACAGCTGATTTGCTCTGGCTGTATCAGTAACCAATGAGCTTGGTCAGCATATGCTCTAGCAGTTGCAGCGAGATTTCAGAAACCCTCCAACTTCCCCAGCTCCACCTGTGTAGATCTGCTAAGGGTAGTTTATGTACACTATATTGTACAGCAGCAGCATGTATTACTTGCTCACAGAAGTGTGTCATGTATGTATTGGCAGTAGCAATTTCCGTACTTGCTCTGCAGCTGCAGTAGCAGCAGCGTAGCAGATCTATTTCACCAAGACCAAACATACAGTATCAACACTGTCATATCCATTACCATGCCAAACAATCCGAGAGTTGTCATGACAGAACTCCAAAAACGCACATAAATAAAACTCACCCCAGTTTCCAGCTGAAATGACCACTAGTGGCAATTAAACACCAACAACTTTTATTTCTTTTTTTACACAAATTATGTTTACATGATGAATACAAACTTAAAGTGACAATAAAAGAGTTTAAAGGCTTAAATGCCATGGTTGCTTCAGCAAATGCTTTTTTATCTTCACATTTGCTTATTGGTTAAGTTTAGTGTAGGGGGTATATTATTTTCAAACACAATAGAGCATTAACATTTTAGCACTGCTCACGGGCATTTTATTTTCAATCTGCTGCGATACGACCTGTGTAATAAAACCTTGACAGATTCATGTTCATCTGTTTCAGATGAAATTGAACTCACTTTTAGCGACACTCACTGGACATTCTACATTGAAAGTGTCGCAAAATAGGCAGGGTTTGTCAATGAGCTTGGGTTGTCCATCACCGTTAACATGGTTGTTGTTGTTTTTTAAGGAATATTGCCCTAAGATGATTTGCATTTGTGTCATGTCTTTTGGAATATATCGCTTATTTGTGACTTCTGATGCAGTCTATGGTGATAAACACAGTTTTGCTCTTTCAGCAGCAGGAAGAATGCAACACATACTTGCATTGCATTATGATTTGTGGTCTGACTGACACATTTGAGTTTATTTGAGTTAGGCTCTATCTCTGATTTGAGGCTTTATCTCCTTAAAAACCATCCACTTAAGAAGGATATGGAATACATTTGCATATACCAGATGACACAGCGAGTCACCACAGCTGGGATCTGAAAGGGCACAGGTCAGATGAACCTGCGTGCTGTGGAATTAATGTGCAGGGTAAGATTAATGGCAGTCATAAATCACACTCAAAGGTTAAAATGGAAGGATCAAATAAATAATTCACCAGAATGTTGGTTAGAATGTTGGTTTCCAGGGAATTGACTTTTCCACAACCTGTTTATATATACAGTACATCTTAATCTTACAGTTTCACTAATGGAAAGTTTGGTAGTGTGATACGTGCTCCGAACCACTGATTCGAAGCTTCAAAGCTTCATGAAGCAGTGTTTTAAGATCGCCCATCACTAGATATTGTTGAATAAAGTCGTTATTTTGTTTTTTTTGGCGCACGAAAAGTATTCTCGTCGCATCATAACTTTAAGGTTGAACCACTGTAGTCACATGAACTGTTTTAAATACGTCTTTAGTAGCTTTCTTTAGTAGCTTTAGTAGCTTGTCTTGCTGGCAATGCAGGCCTCACTGATTTTATCAAAAATATCTTAATTTGTGTTCCGGAGATAAACAAAGGTCTTACGGGTGTGGAACGACATGAGGGTGATTAATTAATGACAGAATTTTCATTTTTGGGTGAACTAACCCTTTAAGTGAAGATTAAGATGTGTACCCTCACATGTATTTTCCTTTTCTTTATCATAACACTCTTATGCCTCATTTAACCATATACTTTTAATGAAAAAATCTGCAAAGTCTTCAAGAATCTTGCTTGTCAAGATTTACTTGCATTTTGGCATCCAACGTCAACATGAAATCAGTTTTAATGAGATGGCCAAACTAGTCCTCAATTTCTACCATCATTTTTGGCATCACCAGCTTTTTCCTGACAAGTTAGACCTAAAGGCCAAAACTGTTTAAGATCTCAGTGAGAGTCTGGCGTAACTGCTGGGCAGATGTGATTTTCATGCACTACACAGTAAATGACAGATGGCATACTTCAGAAAGATGTGATTTTTCTAAATACATGTCCAAAAAAACTAATATCCATATGTTGTTTTACATCTCTTGGCCATAGTACCTTTTTATACGACAGTGTTCTTTTTATTTTTTTATCATATTGATTGTAATAGAAGCGTTTAGAGGGCTTGGATTAGATGAATACTTAATTTGAATAATGCATATGTTAATTGTTAAAAAAAAAAAAAAAAACAATTTGAGGCCTACATATCTGTAGGCCAATATTTTCAGCTCAGCGGCTTAATGTATTTCTCAGCTGATGTCACAGACCTCGAAGCACACACACGCTCAGGTTTGAACGCCATCTGTTGTATTTGGCATCTGTGCTCACTGAAATATCCAGAAACACAGAATGATTGGAATGCTAAGAATATGCTGCTAAGATTTTTGCCATTGAATACCATGAAATTGAACCTAAAATAAGTAACCGTTCTAAACGGACAACTTATGTGGCTATAACGCATTTTCTTGAAGCATCTGTTGGCTAAAACAAGCACCACAAATGTATAATTTATGCATCTATCTTTTGCTATGCAACCAGAGAAGACACTGTAATTTCCTGTTATTAAACTGGTGATTTGAGATTGTTGTTCCAAACCGACATGACTTTCTTTCTTTTGCGGAACAGAAAATATGTTACCCTTGTGAAACAGATCACATAGCATATTTTTTAAATAAACTTACTTATTACAGAAATAATACACTTTAAAAGAATGTTCTTAAGTGTGAACTGAATGCAATGTTTTCAGACACTTTCTTGCATGTTAATTGTAACTAAATTAATATGTATTATAGTTTTAAATCAATATTAAATGCAAGTAGCTGATTTTTTATTTTTTTTTGATCCACTTAACTAGGAGCTAAGTACATCTTCATATGTAATTTCATAATTCTTTTGTCTCTGAAATGTGATTAAAGTGTACTGCTGAATGTACTGACGGTAAACATTTACGGTAAACTGAAATGTAATTTTTCACCCAAAAATGAAAATTCTGTCATTAATTACTCACCCTCATGTCGTTCCACACCTGTAAGACCTTCGTTTATCTTCGGAACACAAATTAAGATAATTTTGATCATATCTGATGGCTCAGTGATGCCTCCATTGCCAGCAAGTTCATTTACACTTTTAAATGCCCAGAAAGGTACTAAAGACATATTTAAAACAGTACATGTGACTACAGTGGTTCAACCTTAATGTTATGAAGTGACTAGAATACTTTTTGCGTGCCAAAAAAACAAAATAATGACTTTATTCAACAATATCTAGTGATGGGCGATTTCAAAACACTGCTTCATGAATCTTCGAAGCTTTACGAATCTTTTGTTCCGAATCAGTTGTCCGGAGCGTGTATCAAACTGCCAAAGTCATTTGAACCATTAAAATTTCAAAACACTTATGACATAACGAAGCCTCGTTTACTGAAATCAAGTGACTTTGGCAGTTTGATACACGCTCAGAACCGAAACAAAAAATTTGTAAAGCTTCAAAGCTTAAAGAAGCAGTGTTTTGAAATCGGCCATCACTAGATATTGTTGAATAAAGTTGTTATTTTGTTTTTTTTTTGCGGCACAAAAAGTATTCTCATCGCTTCATTACAGTAAGGTTGAACCATTGTAGTCACATGAACTGTTTTAAATATGTCTTTCTGGGCGTTTAAAATAGTAAATGAACTTGCTGTCAATGCAGGCCTCACTGAGCCATCGGATTTTATCAAAAATATCTTAATTTGTGTTCTGAAGATGAGGTCTTACGTTTGTGGAACGACATGAGGGTGAGTAATTAATGACAGAATTTTCATTTTTTTGGGTGAACTAACCCTTTAAAATTAATGTCACAAAATAATAATGTATCAAAATAAGTGTTCTTTAAAGTGTGACAAAATATCATTATCATATTACCATCATGATTTAAATGTACTTTAGGTTCAACATTTAATTTGACATTATTACAAAGTGAACTTTTACAAAAGTGTGTTAAGAAACATATGGCCATGAAATTACACTTAAGTGGCATTTTATTTCATTAATATCTTCAAGTACAGTTTTTTAAAAATATACTTGGATTTGAAATACAATTAAGTGCAATTCTGTTTCACAAGATTATCAGATTGATAGCCCTAGTCACCTTCCACATTCATTTTCACTTTCCATGATTTTTTTCATGGAGAAAAAAAAGAAAAAAAAGATGCAGTGACAATTAATAGTGACAGAGGCTGCAGTTCATAACATTAAGAAAACCTTTTTGTCATTATTTCTTATACTTATGGTCCTATAGTCAATATTTTTGCCTTTTTGTTTGGTGTCACTAGTGGTGCAGGAATTATTCTTCACCTAAATGTTTATACGGGTTAAAAAAAAAGCACAGTCAGTTCCAGATTCTCCTTACTGAATATTTAAAGATGTCCTCAAAGTTTGTTCTCTTCTCTTTACGAGTGGCATTGGAGGGTACAAGCTTTGAAAGCTGCATTTGAATCAACTCCAGACAGGATCTTGTCTTTGCTTTCTGCCAGGGACACAGGGTCACAAGTCCACTTTTAAGTTTGTCTCAAAGAAGGACAAGTTGTTCGTCTAATTTGGCTGTACTGCTCAGAACACATGTCCCTGCAGGGAGGGAGGAAAGGTTTCTACTTGAAATGGGATTGATGTGATGGCATGAGGGAAGGTGGAGGATGCCTGGTTTTCAGAAATGTTCCTGATCAGTGATGACAGCCAGGAGATGAAAGTTTGTGCTAATTTGACTAAATTTAATCATTGGTGTGGTAATTTGATTTTATGGGACTCATTTCATTTTTACCCCATTTTTTTAATGCAAAATTATTGGGAAGAAAGAATTGGATAAAATCATGGTATGGGTCGGGATCAAACCTTCATCGTCCACATGAACAGTTACTGTTTTTTCTTATAATACAAAACAATCATCCTGGCAAGAAGATGAACACAGCAAAAATATTACAGTACTATTAATACTAAAGTCATGCAATTTCATTTTTAATTCAATTAATAAATATAACTGGATAGGCAGTATGTTATTCAATGTTGCAATTGACAGCGGTTGTTAACGGGGAATAACACATCTAGTAATGTCTATCTGACAAATCAGAATCAAGCATTCCAGAGAAGAGTAATCAAGTGATTTAATGCACCTGAGCCAACATGAGCTGTTGTACAACAATGAACAGCTGTATTTTTAATAACTAACATTAACAAGGATGAACAATAAAAGATATATATTTATATGTTGTAACAGCCTATTAAGTCAAGAAAAGAATACTGGATCTGAATGCAAATAAAAGATGTGACTCCAACACGGAACAATCCATGACTTGACAATGGTAATCATCACATGAAACATAGTCCTTGGAAATAGTTACATAAACCATGACCCTCAGAAGAAGGAGGCAAGCAAACATACATGCAATAATCCACCCAGGCCAAGGCTAGACACAAGGTTAAATAGCTAACTGAAACAAAGATAATAAGGAACACCTGGAGCTAATTACAAAGAGCAAAAGAACTACAAAGGCCATTGACAGAACAACAAATGAACATGAACACATGAATGGCAAATTTAAAAATAAAAGACATGAAAGCATGAACAAAACCATCAACAGACATGACACATATTATGTATATCACATTTTTAGTATATTATTATGGAAGCTTGTTTCCACCACTGAATAAAAATAAAAAGGTAATTTTTTATCAATTTTTTATCAATTTTTTTTAATAATGTTTTATCTCACAATTCTGACTTTTTTTCTCACAATTATAAAGTTATAAAGTCAGAATTGCATGATATAAAGTCGCAATTGCGTGTTATAAAGTCGGAATTGTGAGATATAAATTTGCAATTTTTACTTTTTTTTTCCTCAGAATTCCAAGTTTATATCTTGCAATTCTGACTTTTTTCTCAGAATTGTGTGTTTATATCTCGCAATTGTGAGATAAAAAAGTCGCAATTAACTTTTAATTTGTTTTATTTCGTGGCAGAAACAAGCTTATGATATGATATAACAAAAAAATTATGTGGTAATGCAAAATATCTTAATAATCCTAAAAATAAACTTAATTTTCTTTTTACAAAATAATAATATAATTCATTTTGTGGTAAAACATTAGCTTGTCCAGTTCTGGACAGTTTATGTGAAAATAAACCGACTGAGCCTGGTTTCTCCCAAGGTTTTATTTCTCCATTTTTGTCACCTGTTGGAGTTTGGGTTCCTTGCCGCTGTCGCCTTTTGGCTTGCTTAGTTGGGGACACTTGATATTCAACAATGTTTTTGATCTGCCTGCATTGACACCATTGTATGCGAACTGAACTGAGTTGGACGATGACATCACTGCTTTCTCCAGAGCCGATGTATAGATGAATTAACTAAATTAATAACTATTGATTTTTACAAAGGAATGAATCAATACTGAATTTACTTAAGCTGGACAATGACACTGTTTTCTTCTAGAGCTGCTGTACAGCCAAAATTATTTGCCGGTTATCACTGTAAAGCTGCTTTGACACAATCTGCATTGTAAAAAGCGCTAAATAAAAGGTGACTTGACTTGACTTGGGCTATTCCATTTTGTAGATATACATTTGTAGATTTTTGTAAAGTTCAGCAGTTGCAATTTGCCATTTCTGTCACTGCTTCCCATTCTAATTACCGTGTGTGTGTGTGTGTGTGTGTGTGGAGTGGGCTCTTGTGGGACAGGTTGCTTTTGGGCATCCCTCTGGCTCTGAGGTGAGAGTTGGCGAAGTTGTGGGCCGCACCTGAGGCAGTTCTTCAATTAGAACACACAGGTGTTCGCCCAAGTGATCTGACTTACACTTATGAGCACACACATTGACATCTACTGCAAACACACACACATTTGCATATTCTGCCTGGCATACACTAACTCCCTGTCTGCTCCTTGGCTCCTATGTGGCTCCCCGTTTCTCTCTACATTTGTCCGCAGCTGAGGAGCTGCAGGATAGCAGTGTGTGCCGCGGCCTGTGAGGCTAGACGGAAATGTAAAGAAAAGATGTTGCTGAGCGATTCAGATTCAACTTAACAATTCCAGTAACGATTCTTTAAGTACTTTTGAGGAAGCACTAGATAATTGATCCTAACCATATTATACCATGTACGCACTATACTGAATTAATGTTCATTATAAACAATAATACTAAACAAAAACACCATTGTTTTTGTAACAAATATTTTATACATTATTATAGATTTATTAAATATCATATAAATTATTATTACATAGTACTTTTATGGAAACACTTATTTTAGTACTTTTGAGGAAGCATTATAATTGTTCCCAACTATATTTTAAAATGTGTACTATGTATTATATTGAATATGTTTATTAAAAACACTAATACTAAACAAAAGAACTATTATTTTTGTAACATTTAAATGTTTACATTATTAAATATTTTATACATTCAGAATGGATACACTTTATTTTAAGGTGTCCTCTTTACAGTGTAATTATACATTTAAGTACTGAGTAATATTGATTAACTACATGTACTTAGTATAGGATTTGGGTTTGGTTTAGGGCTTGTTGCATGTAATTATGCAAAATTTATAGTTATTACTATAGTAAATACATGCAACATGTGTAACAAGGACACTGTAAAATAAAGTGTTACCTTTAAATATTTATTTAAAGGATTAGTCCACTTTCAAATAAAAATTTCCTGATCATTTACTCACCCCCATGTCATCCAAGATGTCCATGTCCTTCTTTCTTCAGTCAAAAGGTCAAAGTTTGTTATATACTTGTTATATACTTGCTTGTTTGCTTGTATACTTGCTTGTTATATACTTGCACTAGCATATTGTATATGACAATTTCAACCCAGTCTCATAGGAAAGACGTACCTGTGGGAACGCTTTCGCGAGTCGCCAAAATACGTACCAATGCGTACATATCACTGCAGTTTCCAACAGAAATGAACGCTAGAGGCAGTAAAACGACAAGCGCTTTTTTAATCGTTTTCATAGATTACACAGTTACGATCCCGGGGTCAGATTATGTATTAATAAAGACTCGTTTTCATGTCTCCTTGCACAATATTATGTTATGACTTAAAAACGCTTTTTTTACCAAAGCGATTTGTAAACGAATATATTTTGGACTTCGCATCGCTTAACCAGCTCCATATGTTTCACTTTTCTGACGTAACAAGCTTGCTTGGTAGCCCAGCTGATCCGGAGTTGGACTTAAGACGAGTAGGCCCTGGGTACGAATCCCGTGAAAGGCGAGTCGAGGTAAAAGAGCTCAAAGAGAGATGAGAGATCTAACTAAACAAGCTAAAACGGCACGATTACGGATGCTATTCATGTCACATTTGCTTTTGTTAACACTATCGGGTAGGTTTAGGTGTAGTAGTGTTGGTGGTACATTATTTTAAAACGCAATGGAGTGCAAATGTCAAATCAGAACTGCAGTGATTCGTATAAAAACCATCTTCATAAAAACTTACCATATTCACGTTTATCTGTTCCAGCAAAAAAAAAAATTAACGTTTTTAGCGCCGCTCAGTGGACATTTCATATCGAAACTGCAGCGATATGTACGTATTGGTACGTATTTTGCGACCCGTGAAAACGTTTCCACGGGTACGTTTTTCTAATGAGACTGGGTTGGACAATTTATTTCAAACTTTTACCTGTGGAGGGCAGTAATACACTTAGCAGCATCTACACTGCCGAAATTCTAATAGAGAAGAAGAAGAAGAAGAAGAAGAAGAGTGTCTATGGTTAAAACGTAATTTTTTATTTTTTTTTAGAAAATGACCAATTGTTTCGCTAGATAAGACCATTGTTCCTTGACTGGTATCATTTAAAGCCTTTTGAAGCTGCACTGAATCTGTAATTTTGACCTTCAACCGTTTGGGGCCAACTGACGTCCACTATAAGGAGTATAATCCTGGAATGTTTTTTTTTCATCAAAAACCTTTCTTTTCGACTGAGGAAAGAAGGACATGGACATGTTGGATGACATGGGGGTGAGTAAATTATCAGAACATTTTTATTTGAAAGTGGACTAATCCTTTAATATTGTATACATTATTTATTACATTGTATACATATATATATATATATATATATATATATATATATATATATATATATATAATTACACCAAAACATCAAATGAACAACCAGACAGTTATTAAATCTCTCACAAATTTTTACAGTTTTTGGATTATTTGGAGTCACATATGGTCAGAAGTAAGACTTCACTGAGTGAGTCACATGGTAATTCAGTAACTGCGCAGACTTATTCAGTGGTGATTAATTTGTTATTCTTATTGACTGGTTTGTTTGTGACACATTGCAATAGGAAGATGCAGTGTTTTTTTGTTGTTGTTGTATTGTTTCTCTCTCATCACGTGTAATTCAGACTGCAAAAACATGATTCATTTTGCCGAGGTGATGAACGTAGAGTCAGTAGTGGTGTAGGTGGTGTAGAAAACACTGTCAGAGTGTTTTAGTATAGTGTTGTGGTCACACCAGCGGAAAAAAACACAGACGCTCAAGAACCAAATGTCATGAAAATCATTAGGTTTCAGTATTTTTACCTCAAAATGGAACTGGTTCTGAATAAGAATCAGTTCTCAAATCTCAATCCTGGCGATGGTGCTAGAATTTTCTCAGTATGGATGCTAGGCACGTCTGTGTGGTTATGACAGGGTGACTGGCTCTGCCTTTTTGCATGGCAGAAACCCAAATCATGAATATCACATTTTCTATTGAGTGCTTTTAGATTGCTTCACTTTTCTTTTTCCTTTTTTCTGTGTCTGTGCAGTCAGCATCAGCAGCATCTGAAAAAGCCTTGAACATCATTAGTCAGAGCCGTACGTGCTCAGAGACGAGAATGTAGGGGGAAGGGTGTGAAAAGGTGACTATGCAAAGGTGACTTTCAAACATTTGCAGCACTCCCTGCTGCACCCAATGGGCAGAGAGAGATGGCGATTGGGAAAGGTCGCACAGCAGTGGAATTCTAAAAGGCAGTGAGGTCAGATGTTTGTACATAGTGACCACACTCTCTCACTCATACATAAGAAGGCTCATGCTACATTGGGTGCTTCTTCCATTTATTTATTTATTTATTTTTTTAAAACAAATAATCCCACGTTAAACCTACCATGCAATATTAATAATTTACTATTTGGATGTTATTTCTTTGTTGTCAGTGGATTTACATAAAATTAAAGCTCAGTGAGAAACAGCAATTTATATGACAGTAATGTTACTGACAGCTACACCACTGACACCAATAAAAGACAAAAGTATTACGGGACTACTGGATTCTAAACAACAAAGAAATGCCACAATTTGAATTTATCAAGACCTCGAAGCAGATAGGAAGGAGAAACAGTGGCTGGGTATATACGTAAACCTACCAACATCCGTTGCCAGTATTTTTTGAATGAGTTATCACGAGAGGAAAAAAAAGACGCTTTAGTCGCATAACATTAGTTCAATGAAACGCTGTCATTTCGCAATCGATATTTAGAAAACATCTCAAAAGTTTTGCGCAAATCTGTAATGGAAAAGTAACTTGAGTTATGTAATCAGATTACTAGTAAAGTAATGCATTACTTTTTCAATTGAAATAGCATTATACCCCCCCCCCCCCTCTTTAACTATATTAAATACACAAATATACTTTATGTATTTAATCTCATCTCTTATTAGCCAATGTCTTTGCTGCTGGCCTTCAATGATCTAATTCAACCATTCTAAGCAAAAATGACTTATATTTAGAAATAGGAGTGTTGAACTTCCTTTTCCTGTATCCTATTCTTCTGTAATCCAAAATGGCAGTACAACTGAAAGGTTTGTTTGAGCTGCGCCCTCTACTGTACAAGCATAAATTTGCATTTCATTCAACCTGAGGCTTATTCATTTCAAGTTAATGCGCACACGCAGTCCTAAGTGCGTGTCTCTGTAGGAAGAGCGCGTCTGACTGTTTCAATCGGCGATTGGCTCTTATTTAGAAGGCGGGACTTAGTCCGCCATATTGTGCGTTGCACTTTCTCCCATTGAAAACAATATGAGTGACACGTCTTGTGTTGTTCTATAGTCTTTGCTTAATCATAATAAGACACTCGACTGCCTTTCAAAAAATGTTAATGGTTGAGTTTTCTTTGAGAAAAATATAATTTCGTATCATTAACTTTAATGTTATCTTATGAGAATGGAAATTAGTTTTGAGAAAAAATCTCTTCATTAAAGCAAAACATCTCTGTTGATGTCTGAGAGCAACTGCAGCTGTGGACTGCATGCACATGTGGTCAGTGCTGCAGTGCAGTGCTAATCGCTCTAAGTGCACTGACCTTACAGAACTCTTTTTTTGTTACATCATCAGTTCATGTGGTGATGACTCAGGACTTAAACTGCAACGGTGCATGTCTGAACATGTCCTTTCTGTAAAACACAATTTGCTTTATTGGAATGTTGTTTTAAAGAGCCTGCTGGCATTTGAAGAAATTAGCACAGTTCTCAGAATTACAACTTACTAATATTATGAAGGTGCTACTGGATCTGGTAGTTATATAATCTGACACACTCATAGGGGAGAGGCTTTTTATTTCAAACCCTATAGTGCTACCTACAGTATGTAGTTCAAATTTCACGTGTTTTAGCTTATAACTTTTGAACTGTGTGGCGTTGAAGCAAAACATTTCCCCATTTTTTTTTCCTGATTCCTTTTGTTTTAATTTCTGCTAATTTTAAATTCCTATTTAATATCCCCTTTAAAATTCGGCATTATTCCACTTTTGAATTTAGTAAACTTCAGGTTCTAGATTTTTCCAACATTTAAAAAAAAAATGTCACACTTGTCCTACAGTGTTTATCCAACCTTCTCTAAGTTAGTGGCAGGTATAATCTTGAGATCATGATGGTGAAAAAGTTAGAAGCCTTTATCAAACTGCCAAAGTCACGCCCCCCCAGTGGTAAACCATTGAAATTTCAAAACACTTACAACGTAACAAAGCCTCGTTTACTGAAATCACGTGACTTTGGCAGTTTGATACACACTCCGAACCACTGATTTGAATCAAAAGATTCGTAAAGCTTCGAAGCTTCATGAAGCAGTGTTTTGAAATCGCCCACTAGATATTGTTGAATAAAGTCGTTATTTTGTTTTTTTGGCGCACAAAAAGTATTCTCGTCGCCTCATGACATTAAGGTTGAATCACTGTAGTCACATGAACTGTTTTAAATATGTCTTTAGTAGCTTTCTGGGCATCTGAAAGTTTTAATTATCTTGCTGGCAGTGGAGGCCTCACTGAGCCATCGGATTTTATCAAAAATATCTTAATTTGTGTTCCGAAGATGAACGAAGGTCTTACGGGTGTGGAACGATATGAGGAGAAATTAATTTGGGTGAACTAACCCTTTAATATGGGTTAATTAAAAAATATAAATTTTTCATCACAATACATCATTTTACCTTTACAGCTGTTAATGAAATAAAACAAATAAACAAACAACTATTTTGTCAACAACTGTTTTCATTATTTCTTGTTAACGCAATGTTCCAACTCCAACCTCTCTTGGCTGAAAGTTGTTGTTGTTTTTCACTAGAAAAGGTTGAATTCTGCAGTCTCACAGCTGTTAGAAGCAACAGACAAATGTAATGAGCTGTGTGCATCCCGCATGCTTGACAGAAGGGTGAACCAGTGGCATCAATAGGAAACCCACGCATTCACAACCATAACATCATAATTTGCATTGTGTCGATATTGCGTGTGGTTGGTCTCAGTCTACAGTGTGTGGGTGTTCTGGTCTTTTGTGAATGTAGTGCTTAGGGCTTAGAGTTATTTTGCCAAGTAGGACATGTGCATGGATCAACATCTTTGTGGGTCCTGGCACAACATGCCTATCAACCGATCAGCTTAGTTTTAGGGATGAAGCTCAAACAAACATTCTTAAAAAGTATTAAATATTTACAAACAAACTCAGACTTCTTGCACTAGAATCAGCGGTCAACTTTGGAGTGTGTGAACATGTATTAGAAAGTCTGTGCAATTTTATGGCATGTAGGCCAAAGCAGATTCTGTTTTGTTTTTGCATTATAAAGATGCCAGTAGGTCATTTTCAAATTGATTCAAATGTGAATTGTTGTTGAACACCAGAGTAGTAGTAGATCTTGAGTATGAAAGAGTTAAGATAAGGAGGGTCTCTGGTAAAACTCTACTTGTTGTATTTCTTTTTCTAATTTAGAATAAAATAAGGTAACGCTTTATTTTCTTTTCTTCTACTTTTGTTAAAATTTGCATTAAAAAGTCTAAATTTTTTAAAAATTAATTCCCTTAAACCTCTTATTTACCTTCTGATTTTAGTGGTAGAGTTGGGTTTAGAGTTAGGGCCCATGAAACATCCAGGAAGTGTTTGTGTTCACCTTAAGAAGATGTTTCCAAACTGTGCTTAGAAAACCTACGTCACGGCACAGTGGTGTAAAGGCGCAAACTTTTCCTGAATTCTTAAAGTATTAACATCCCAACTCTTTCCGTTCCTTTCCTTTCCCCTGCCCTATTTGGCTTGTGTTGTGGGGAGAATGCGGAACCTTGCGAGACTGCTCTTGCCTTCCTGCTGATGCAGACCTTTCAAGGAGGCTTAGTGCTTTAATACTGAATGAGTGTATGTGTTTGTACGTTTGTGAATTTGAGAGATGGGACTAAGTCTATTTTTAAAAGCTGATCCCCACAGGACTATCCACATGCTATTCTTGTCTATTTTTAACGATTAATCCACCTTATGGACAGAGTAACATGATTTATGCATCATATTCTGTTCAACAGGACAAATTCAGCTGAGAATGTGAGCCGCGGCAGATGGTACTTTAACAACGCTTTCATGCTAGAGTCTGACGTCTATTTGTTCTAGTTCGGGTTGTTTGTTTGGTTGGGCTGCTTTTCATGTGAAATCCACTGGGCCACTTTTAGTATGCAGCTAACAAATAAACAAATAGGCTATACAGTATGTTATAAGAACATTTTGCTAACATTCCCATCAAAGTCACCATTGCAATAAAATTGACTATTGTTATTTTTTTTTACAGAATGTCACTGTAAACCCTAACGCTCAAAATATTTAATTGGTTTGAGTAGGACAAACTTAAATTGAACAAATTAGTTCAGTTAAATTAACTGTTATAAGTATTTTAGAACTTTCTTTTTCTTTTGAGTTAATAGCACTGACATATTTCAAGTAAACTGAACTGTTTCATTGTTTTGAGTTTTATGAACTCATTTATTTTAATTTAGACTAAACTGGGCTGGGATTTCTATTTCCCAGCATTCTTTGCCCATAGCACTCGAAAGGGAGAGTAAATGCTAAAATTAAGTGTTATATAATGTTTTTTGTGCAAGATTAATGGTAAGGCAGATTTAGTTGCGATTAATGTTTTGTTATGCTAATTTAGAAGAGTTTCTGTTAATGTGGGTTTTTGGAGAGTTATCATCATGGTTTGAGAACAGGCAAACTACATGTTTTAAGTTGCTGTACTCATTCAGTAAGTGCTATACCATGCTATTGTTAACATGTTAGAACATTAGCAAGTTGCCATTTTCTGAATTTTCTTATTAGGGTTTACAGTGAAGTAAATAACTCATTTGATTTGCAAGAACTCAAAATAAAAAAGTTAATTCACTAAATATTTTATGTTAATTGCTAACAAAATGTATGAGTTAGCTAAGTCAGTACTTAAGTTAGGAGCAGTTAACATGCATGAGTACCACAAACTCAAAACTTGATAGTTTTGCTTACTTAAAATTGGGAACATCATAACTCAATAAATTTGATTTGATAAATTTGTATACAGAACGTTAGCCAAAGTTCTTATAATGTTCCCTGTTAGCTAGGATGAACAAAGTCTGGTTTAACCAAACTTACCAAAGCTAACTGCTATTGTTGATATAATTTGGTTCCAACCAAGCAACTGATCTGTGCAGTGAAGTCATCTGTAAATGTATCTTTATCTGTTACAGTGAAAATTATCTTTATCTGTATTTGGATAAACCAGATGCTTATTAAAACTAACTGATAATTACAACTCTATTCTATTTATAGGTTCCATATAGCAAATTTACCTTGTATCATTTGTTCAGTTTATTCTCAATTTTCTATTTCCTTATGTAAAAAGTAGCTAAAAAATCTAAAGAAGGGGAAGTAGCTGTGCTTTTTCTTTGCAAGTTACTGTGTTTGCTCTGCTTTAGAAATAACTTGAGGAGTGAGTGAGATCCTGAAACATATTATTGTATATCTCGCTAGACATTTGAAAAAGTAAAAATTAAATAGAAAATATTCAGGTTATACTGTAATATCTTTGTTTAAGGTTACTCTTAACAAGTTCAGATTTCTGACTGTGCAATAAAAGCAGAGATTTACCAACCATTTTCATTTATAAAGTTCATACTTTAGTCATATTGGCTTCAGGATTTGATTTCCCTTTGAGTCGTGTTGTAATTTTAGATTTTAGTTCATTAAAAGTATTGCTTTAACCTTGTGCTTGTTAGTCTATCTTTTTTTCCCCTATTATTCGGCAGAGTTCGTTTTGAAGTCATTATCCAAGTTTTTGTCTTCAAAATCTCATTGGTCCAAAATCCTCTGTGTTACATATCAAATATATTCTTATTGGCTGTCAATGTGTCAAGCCGCACAGCTGTTCCGTTTTCATTGTGGAGAGACAAATTACTTGTCACATTGTGTCTGGTTAGGACACAATTTAAATGTCATCTTGATAGGTCTCGCTTCTTTGGTGTTCTGAAGAAACTTCTGTCATAGCTTAATAATTGGATTCCTATTACAGTCAAAAGTGATGCAAAAAAAGAGATTATTTTTCCACAACAGTGGAGCTTGAATTGATACAAGACGCCTTCACAAGATGACTCTGTGATTTTCCATACTTGCCCTGTAGTCACCATGTAAAATACTCAATCAGTTTGTAAGAGTCATGCAAATGGATGACAAACTACCACTTTTATTTCAAATACATTAATTACATATGATTTAATGGGGACAATCAGTCCTTTCCATTTTATTTAGGTTTTGCAAACTGTCTGTTAACTGCATATTGACCCACAAATTCCATTGTTCTAGTTAACTCCTTTTAACAGCATATCATTTAAATTTAATGATATTTTATGATGTTGTACCAATTGACAATTTTTGTAGGTCTCTACAAGGATAGCTAATGGATAGCTTTGTCTAAGTATTATGGACCTCTTTATTTTTTTGGCCACATGTTATTCTAAATGTCTATTGTAAATAAAATTGCAACAACTGGTTGTTTACTAGTGTTGGAAAGACTAAATCATTGCTGCATTGGATCTTTTTGAAAATTTTGTTTTAACTAGCCTAACAAAAGAAAATTAACACAATTATGTTATTACACGATTACAGCTATGTTATTACAAGTCATTACAAGACATTCTGAGACATTTCACATGCTGTTAAGATTTTTAATTATCATTTACATAGACATGTCAATATAGCTATGGCTAAATCATCTATATATTAGTGAATGGTTTTGGCAAAATTTTGAGCTGGAAATTGAGAACCGATCTCACTGCATCAGTCTGATTTGTGAACAAATTCTGAATTCCACTTTATACCCTAGTTCACCTGGTTCTTTGAAAAGAACCAATTCAAAAGAATGATTCATCAGCAAAGAATGAATACATGAAGACATGCCATATGGAGCTGTGGGAAGATTAAGGCTCTGAAGAATTTGTACTAACCAGTTGGAGCTTTATACATTTATTATGTGAGGAATTAGATGCTTAACCTTGGAAGGTGGGGCAGAACATTTTGGAGATCAGATATTGAGCTTGGTTTAACCTGGAATACTAATGCTTGCCTGTATGGTCATTAGGTCTGCTGTATTCTGATGAGCTCACAGGGCGATGACCTCATTACAGACAATGTTTATGTCGAAAAGAAGCTTTTGATGTGAAAAGTGAAAAGCCTTGAGTGAAAGCCTTTAAAAGAGATATAAGAGAATAGAGTAATTTTGGTGCTTTTAGTGCATGACATCACCATAACGACTCATATTAATGCACTTTTATATTTTGTAAAGAAAATGGGTGGTGATTGCTAGTGCAAAACTCGGTGGGTGTTGTCAGGGCATTGCAATGCGGTTGCTAAGGTGTTCTCAGTCGTTTTTGCATGTTGCTACGTGGTTGTTTGGGTGTTCCTGGTGTTTTCTTGGGCATTGCTTAGCATTTCCCTTACAAAAAAGTTCAATGGGCAGAATTACTAACAGCTCTTTTGCGTCCCTCTTTTGCGTTAAAAAACTACTGTCAGGATTTACACGCAAGACATGCAGTGAAAAATTAGCTCTGAAAAGGCGTGGATGGTTATTTTTGTGACTGACCTTATTGCATATGCATTTGTAGGAGTTTCCCTTTCAGATGCAAAATTTATGGGAGGAGAGTATTTAAATAAATCATGCAAGGTGATTTACTAAGGTTTGCACTAGTCAATTTACTGGTATTTGCAGCATTATTTACCACCCCAAAAAAACATGTCTTAAACTAGACTAACTAATTTGCGCTGCTCTTGGTAGATTGTGTTGGTCATTATGGAAATGATTCGACTGGGTCTGTGTTCTTTAATTTGCATGTCATCAGTAGATCACCCACAGAACTTTCCACTCCTATTGGTGCTTAGATTTTTCTGTATACTTGTAAGTATAAGCAAGAATACTCAAGTATAAATTGGTTAAGAACATATAAGTAGATAAAAAGTAGACTGAAAGTGCTGTATACTCTCTTAGCTTTAGTTTACTAGTATAAATCACTAGTATGATTATAAGATGTTTTCCTCTTGGGCACCAATAATGTTCCCACAAAGACAAGGATTTCAGATATTGCCATCTTTGTGGGTATATTTTGTTTTAACAGGACCACAAACACACAAGATATGGTATAGCAGAAATTGCCTGGGGGCACTAGAGGGCATTCAGTGGTTTTGAAACATGAAAACATATTGCATTTTGCTCAAAAACACAATTTAAACTTTAAAGTGATAAAACCTCAACTGTGCAAACTTGGATCTAATGTTGTGTTTATGCATTTTAAAATGATACATTTCTTCCTCTGCTGTCAGAAACATGACTTTCATCTTTTCAAAAGCCCTTGGGCAGCCTATGAGTAGAGGGTCTTTTGAAATATATAATTTTATTCTGAATCAGATTACAGCACTCTTGATCAATTCAAGCATGTCTTTCCCTTTTAAACAGAATCATCCTGTCGAAAGTTAATGTTTATTTCTTTCGAGCATACCTTGACTATCCTTTTGAATTTTAACATTTACTCTGGATTGTTAAATAGCAGCCAGGTGTGTTTTTCAAGGTCATTGATTTTAATACTTGCTTAAGTTTCGTTTGCACAGCTGTTAATTCACCGAGCATATTGACCAAATCAACGTTTATGTCGCCTCTATTCACAAAGTCATTATCCGTGTCAACAGCAGTAAGTCTTTCTCTAGTAATCTGCTCCCTTTTGAGGCCTATGGTGCATAACCAATTAACAATGCAGTGTCACACCCATTAACAAAAACACAATTAGTAAGACCATTAACAATAGTAATTAATTAGCTACCACACTTTCATCTCCAGTGCCACTTGATAACAATTGTGCTAAAGTTATTGTAATAATCATGCTGAATTAACAGTTTAAATTGACAGACTTTATTTACATTATGCTTTTTCTTTGTACCCATAACCTTATAATGTACCAACATGAAAGGCACTGTATAGGGGAATGTTCCTCTGTAAGGGAAGGTTACTTCCCAAGCCACAAACTCATAATTTAAATGTTGGATTATGAAATTTTGTTGTTATAAACCCAGGTAGTTGGAGCAAGATGTCCTGTTTGTTTGCATTGCCATTCATAAGTTGATCAGTTGGCATAGCAGTATAGGCCTATGTGATCTACAGTTTTCAGTTTTCTACAGTTTTTTTTCCTCATGAGTTGAGAATGTCATGTTACTAATTACATATAGAAAGATTATGTTCCAACAACGCGATTGGCTTTTTGTATAGCAACGAATATGAAGATTCCTCATTTTGTGACACCAACTGTCAAAAATGGTGGAGAAAGAGGGATGGTCTGAGGCTTTTGTTGGATCCAGAGTCAGCAACTTGCACAGAGTGAGTGGCACCATGAACCAAAAACACTTGCAAAGCAATTTGAAGTGACATTTCTGGCATAGTTGGTCTGGAGTTCATCCTGCAGCAAGACAATGACCCAAAACATACCTCTAGGCTATGGCAGAACTACATCAGAAGACATGAAGGCCTCAAATCATGAAATGGACAGTAGAGTCTTCAGACTTAAACCCCACGGAGCTGAATGAACTGGATTGAAGGGTAAATGCAAAGCAACCTACAAGTGCAAACATTTGTGAGAACTTCTGGAATAGGTGTAAGTTTGATTTAAAGAAATTGGATTACGTTTTGTTAAACAGTGATTGCCTGATTCCTTGAATTTTGCCAATTGTTTATTTGTTCTTTGCTCTTATTTCAATAGAAACTGGAAAATTTGAGTTATTACAAATATATTTCCCTTTGGGATAATACGGTAACACTTTATTTCTGTCAATTTCTGTTCATTTTCATGGACTTTTAGTTTTTTTTATTTTCAGTCAAATGTGTTTACTTTGTCTAGTTTCCCGCCACTTATGAGTTGTCATGGTTACTGATATGATTAGTTCTCTTAGTTCAGCTGTGTCTCATTAATTAGGCCTTTTTGTACCACTACTTAAGTTCCTTAGGTTCTGTTGTTTTGCAGTAACCTGCCACTATGAAGTCGAGACCCTCAAATCGCTGTTCTGGATCAGGGCCAACTACCACTACCCTGTAGACCTCCCAGACACCTCAGGACTTAACTGTAGGGAAGCCATCATCAGGTGTCTGGAGAGCATCGGGCCCCAATCCAGGACACGGCCAGACCCAGATCCCAGCCCACCACCATCCTCGATGCGGAGAGTTTGCGGCGATGGAGAGCGTCGACCCGCCGTGATGCGTGATCCAGAACCCGAAGAGGAAGGGACAGTGCCGACCATCTCCCCGGAGCCGGTGTCCCAGAGCGCGTCTGACCAGGGTTGTGAGCCTGCAACAGAGGGGATACTGGTGGAACTGGACTCGGAGGACTGGCTGATGAATTTTGACACGGAGGGCTGCCTCCCACCCTATCCCACCCAGTATTATCTGTCTGTTCCCAATCATCGCTGTTTCAAGACAGCACTAAAAACTGTATGGACTGTGATCTATCCGTTTATTCTGAAACATCACTGTTTCTAGACAGCACAGAGACTGCTTTACTAACCTATTGGGAATCGGATTTACCGGCATTGATCTCTTCAAACTTACCTCGGTCACCATCACTGCAGATCTCGCCCGTACTCCAACCCTGCCTCTTGTGGATGCTTGCTGCCCTTCGCTCTCTCAAGGAATGCCTTGCTGTGACGTTGAGCCTCAGGTTGCCTCAGGTCGAGCAACCACCATCATCCCCTGAGTGACTGGATCTTGTGGCTCCGAGTCCGCCCTCTGATCAACTCCGTCTCAACCTGTCGTCCTGTCGGCTCCACCATGGCTCCTCCCACCTTCAGCTCCACCCCTGCGGCTGCAGCGGGGTCCTCAGTCACACCGGCTCTGCCTCAGTATTTGGGCACTGTGGCCCCGCCTCAGATTAATTAACCTTGTTTGTACCACTACTTAAGTTCTGTTGGTTCCTCGGTTCATTGTCAGTTGTTATTTGTGCACAGTACACTGTTTCTTATTGTTGGAGTTTCTTGTTAAATACCTGCCTTCATCTTCATCATCTTTGGATCAGTGTTGCAATTTTACAGTATGCTTGTTACATGTTACATGTAGTTACTATAAATTATGCAGAATTACATGCAGATAACCCTAAAGCAAACCCTAATCCTAACTCTAATCCCATACATGTAGTTAATTAAAGTACTTAAATGTATAATTACACTGTAACAAGGAAACCTTGAAATAAAGTGTAACCTATAATAAACTAGAACTGAATTGATAATCACACAGTGATTAACATGAGAAATTTAAAAAATGGCACTTAATTCCAAAATGGTTTCTGGCCTCTAGTCTAGTAGGTAGATACTTTCATTGCCTGATGACCTCCTGCTGCTATGTCCTTGAGTTGACACTAAATCCAGTAGTACTTCTCCAACAGGGACAAGAATGAATCACTCTGAATTACTCTTCAAGTAATTGCAGAGAAGAGTTAAAGGGTTGAAATAGAGGTTGAAGGAGAAAGAGAGATGATCTGTCTTAGCAAATGGGATTTCTGCCCCCTACATGTCTAAAGTCCGTAGGGATAAAATAACAGCATAACTTTTATTAACTCAGCCATATGACATCTTGAGTAATACTGCTTACCCTCTTTGTGCCAAATCCTCTTTTATCTGCTCTGACTGACTGGAGGACCAGCAGCATTGAAGGGGGCAGAGGCTTTGGTGTGGATGAGGTGGTATTTATGGACATGTTGTTTATGATGGCTCCCTCTTATCTGGAGATGAAAGCAGTAAGCAGTCTGAGTGGCAGACGCTTTGTGTTTTGTATTAGGAAGGGGAAAGAGGGGCATGAGATGGCGTTTAAATTGACATGGCCAATTGTCCTTTGTGAGAGGGTCGGCTGGTCTGGTGTCCTGCTTAGAGGGTTTTCAAGCAAGGGTAACATCTCTCTTTCAGAATGACTGTCCCTTAATTCTCTCTCTCTCTCTCTCTCTCTTTCTCTACTAGCAGATTTTCCTTTTGCTGTCCATCTGCATGTACCATTTAGCATTGTAAGGTGAACAGCTTTTGTCCTGTGAGTGGACAGTCATTCACAAGAAGACTTGTAAGCAAATAAAAATGTAAAAATAAAAATGATAATCTCTATTTTAAGCATCAAATATGACAATAATACCTGGAGAAAGCTATCCATCAGCTACTTTTAAGTGCTTTTTGCACACATAATGGTGAAATTACAGCTACGACCAGCCAAAATACTATTTTACTACTCATATACTAGTTTGGGCTCAGTGTTGTGGTCAAGACCAGCTCACCTGAGTTCAGGCCGAGACCTGAGTTGATCCATGATAAGACCAAGACCATGAAAATACTCTGACTTGAGACCTAATCAAAGGTGAAAATCCAAGCTTGTGTTTGAATGTTTGTGTTATTAATCTCAAATTATTTCAAAATGATCTTGACAATTTTATTTTAAAAGTCCATTTTTTGAAACATGACTTGATTAAGGACATAACGCAAGCCAGACTCGATCACAAATTTTCAGCATAAGCACCAGGGCACAGATCTAGGCATGCAAACTTCTAAGCCAAGCCTTTTTTTCTTTCTTTCTTACTTTTTTTAAAGAAACTTTTCTACAATGATCTCAGATACCATCATTAAGAAATCAATAATCAAAATAATAAGTATAGAGTGAACACACAGTTTATCAGATCACCCATATTCACCTACCGTAAAAACTGTAAACTCCTATTTTAAATACAGTAATGCAACTTGTACTTGTTATGGCTGCAATATTTGGTTAAATTATGACATTGCTAAATTAAAGAGTTATAAAACTGGCAAAGAATGGTTTTTTTTTTTTTTTTTTTTTTTTTTTTAATGTTTTGTAGAAATGGCTTGTTGTAATAGACAATTGGTTCATAGACACGTTTACATAGTAATAGTCAGGTTTCCAAAAAAAAATAAAATAAAGAAACACATTCAAAATCACCTCTTTCCTATTGTGATTTTATAGACCCTCTCCACTATTATTTCGCTGCATTATTACATCTGTGTTTGCTCATTAAAATTTATTGTTGCCCATTATGTTTCATTGTAAAGATTCTCTTATGTGAGAAATTCAGGAAAATTACTTGAACAGTTAAGACATTAATGGGGAACCAGACAGCAGTTTGCTCAGCAGAAGACATTTAATGTTCTAGTAGACTTGTCATGAAAACTGGGGAACCACTCTTTCAGTTTTCTGCCTGTATGAAGTACCTTTGTGACAATGTGGGTAATGCAAATGACCTAATATTTATTATTATCTATATTTCAGGACTTTCTAGAATTTCTAAATTTTAAAGGTGCAATCAGTAATTTTAATGCAGAATATTTTACACAGTTTGAAAAGAAATAATTACTTTTGAAAAATGTTTAAAATCATGTACAGTGCTCAGCGTAAATGAGTACACCCCCTTTGAAAAGTAACATTTTAAACAATAGCTCAATGAATACAAAAACAATTTCCAAAATGTTGACAAGACTAAGTTTTATATAACATCTGTTTAACTTATAACATGAAAGCAAGGTTAATAATATAACTTAGAGAACAAAATGTTCAGTTTTACTCAAATTAGGGCGATGCAAAAATGAGTACACCCTACTAAAAAGTCTGTGGAGCAAAGCAAAATTTTAGACTACAAATGTCTAATTTAACAAGAATTCAAACACATGTGAGTCTAATTATTCATTACACAGGTGTCCAGCAGACAGTTGACTATAAAAGGGTGTTAAAACCCCTTCCCATTTCATGCTGTCAGCAATGGCACCACATGGAAGACAAATGTCACAAGACCTGAGAAAGAAAATAATTTATTTACACTAGAAAGGTGAAGGCTACGAAGGCTAAGAAGATCAGCAAAGCTTTACTTATCAGTCAGAATACTGTAGCAAAAGTTGTACAAAAATTAAAAAAAGATGGAATTGCAACCATGTCCAGGTCATCCATGGAAGTTAACACCTTGACAGGAGCGTCTTCTAATGAGAAGCACTGAAGAAAATTGGCATGCAAATTCACTGCAGTTATCTAAAGAAGTAGAAAGCCAAACTGGGGTGACTATTTCCCGTGACACAATACGGCGTACACTACAGAGGAATGGCATGCATGGATGCCGTCCATGAAAGAAGCCTCTCCTAAAGCCCAGGCACAAAAAAGCCTGCCTAGAGTTTGCCAGGGCCCATGCTGACAAAGGTGAAGACTACTGGGACTCTGTACTCTGGAGTGATGAGACCAAGATAAATGTTTTTGGAACTGATGGCTTCAAAACTGTATGGCGTCGCAAATGTGAGAAATACAAAGAAAAATGCATTGTTCACTGAAACATGGTGGTGGCAGTGTCCTTATGTGGGGCTGCATGAGTGCTGCTGGTGTCGGGGAGCAGCATTTCATTGATGGTATCATGAATTCACAGATGTACTGCTCTATACTGAAAGAAAAGATGCTCTTGGTCGTCATGCACTTTTCCAGCATGACAATGATCCTAAACACACATCTAAGGCCACTGTTGGATTTCTGAAGAAGAACAGGGTGAAAGTGATTCAGTGGCTCCTGATCTGAACCCAGTCGAACACCTAAGGGGAATTCTAAAGAGACAAGTTGAGCATTACTCTCCATCCAGCATCCAGTCTCTAAAAGAGGTCATTCCTGAAGAATGGAAAAAGATAGATGTTGCAAAATGCAGCCAACTTGTTCATTCCATGCCTAGAAGACTTGGTGTACTCATTTTTTGCATCACTCTAATTTGAGTAAAACTGAAAAATGTGTAATCTAAGTTATATTATTAACCTTACTTTCATGTTATAAGTTAAACAGATGTTATATTAAACTTAGTCTTGTCAACATTTTGGAAATTGTTTTTGTGTTCATTGAGATATTGTTTAAAATGTTACTTTTCAAAGGGGGTGTACCCATTTACGCTTAGCACTGTACATACATTCACATGAGAAAACAACTCAAATTAAACTATTAAAATAATTTTATTTTACTTTGAGTTGATCAATGTGTCAGCTACATCCATGCCACTAGAATAAGTTGAAGACAACTGTAATTTTGGGCAGAGCAACATATAATAATAATAATAATAATGACCACACCTTTACAGGTTAATTTAATATAGCACAATAAAATCTTATATGTGGCCTTTAATGATGTCTTCTTTGAAGCCAAATATGTTGCCTTACAACATTAGCTTTTATTTAACACTACACAGTAAACAGGGCAGTCAGCTGTGACAGTGTGAAGACAGATGCACAAGTATCCATGTGTGGAAAGCTCTTCTAGGTCATCTTCAAGCCTATTTGTGTCACAGTAGAAGACCACTAAGTATAGTCTGTAATCAGATGATTGCATTGTGTTTCATTTTCTAAAACCTGAATATGATCATTTGCACCACAATTGCAATGCTGTCCCAGATGGGCCATACATACGGAGCTGATCATATGATGCAAATGTGAAAATGTATTAGTTTACACATCCACTATGATAAAATTGTTCAGGTCATAACATAGTATTGTGCAAGGAGCAAATAAGCCAAAATAAGTCTTTAATAATCAATAATCTGCCTATGTAATATGTGAAATGGAGTAAAAGTTGTGGTTACACTTTATTTTACAGTGCCGTAGTTACATTGTAATTACTCAAATAAGTACTGAGTACCATTATTTAACTGCATGTACTTACTATAGAGTTACAGTTAGGGTTAGTTACTTGTAATTATGCATGATTTACATGTTATTACTATAGTAAGTACATGTAGTACTGTGTAACTACGTCACTTTAAAATAAGTTGTTGGTGTTTTTCTTCCACTAGTGTTTAATTCATGAGGAAAGTGCAGCGAATAGGTTTTTGGAGTCCTGCAAAAAAAAAAAAAAAAAAATAGACAGAGGAATGGCTTAAACGTTTTGGAGGCCCATAACTAGCATAACTAACAGCTAAATTATGACATTTATTGCTTATAACTTTCAGCACCTTGACAATATATCACAATTACCATGTTTGACAGTATTTTCACACTATTTTCTTGCTGGGGATTGAGGTATTGGCAAAAGTTCTGGCAGTTCATTCCCTCACTGCTTCTGTAATGACCCACTTTCATTTTACTTTATAATGAACAAGAGCTAGTGTGGGAAAAAGCCTTTACTCTTTAGCGTGACCATTTTCCTATCTCTTTTCTTTCAGGAACCAGACAGTCCTACACCAGTTCTGCTGTCCTGCTCCGGAAGCCCCCGAGTCTGACTCTCAGGCCTGTGTACCCAGGTAGGTGGGTTGGTTGGTGCCTCCTGACCAAAAACTCCATTGCCACAGTAAAGACTGTGTTTCTGATGGTGCTAGGCAACACATCTGCCCTAGTTATACCCGTCCTGAAGTGGTTGTGAGTCTTTTCATGCCTTGTCTCCCTATAGTAAATTCAGCCCCTATCATCACAGTTGTGACCTTGACAGAGCAAACACTGATATGATTTCCCTCTAAATCAGGCCAAAAGAAAAACGTGTATCTAATGTATAACTGCCATGTTTGTCAGGAGGCATAAGTTCCGCTCAGATGGCTTAGCTAGAAGCAAAAAAAAACCTTGGTTAGTGTAATTTCCCATTCTGTTAGCATATCCGTGTTTACACAAGTGTCACGATAAGTATCTTGCTTTGTGATGATTGCCAACTGGAGAATCAACCAACTGGAGATCCCCATCTCTGGCCTTTTTAGCAACAAAACTAAGAGCAACAAACAAAACATGATATTTAGGACAAAAACAAGTATAGTAAAACAAGTATTGGTGCTGTCTAGTATGAAACGTTATTATGTATTCAACATTGATCATCTACAACAGGTTTAAGTATTAAAACCATTGTCAGATTAGTCAACATTATTATCTTATTATCTTGTAATACAGCCCATTCTGTTTTTTAATATAAAACATTATACCCCCTAAATTCCTGTTGTTGTGCAGCTTTGCAAATTGTCTTGAATTGGTGGGAAGGTGTTAATAGTCATTAAGGAAAGCACTCCATATTCTGTAGATCTCGAGTGTTTGGAAAGCTTCTTTAGAAAGGGAAGGATCAAAAAAGGGATGAGCACAGCTACTAAAGCAAACTGGTATTGATGAGTACCTTTCTCTCCTGTAGCACTGGCCATTGTTAGTTTGGTTGGAACAGTGCAGTCGCCCACTGAGACGCCTGTAAATCACACTGTAAACGCCACAGAGGCCACAAGTTATTGAATTGCCAGAATGGAGGACAGAAAAATGTAATCGCACATCTCCCTTAGGTTTGTCTTGACAGTGTGTACTGCAGAGTTAGAAATAACATGGCATTTATCCACTGGAACGTGTTTGTATGAGTTTCAAATCCTCCACCAATCATGGGCGTTAGCTGAGAAAGAGGATTCAATGATTCCAGCTGCACAAACCATTAGCTTAAGGATCTATTTCTACCTGATCTGAAACTTAGAAATTAATTTTGTTGATGGAACAGGAATTACTTCATATTCAATTGAAATATAATGATCTGATAATGATATGGGTAAGGTTAGGGACAGGTTTGGTGTTATGGTTAGGTTTAAGGGTGGGTTAACAGTGTACTTATAGATTTAATTATAGATATTAATTATAGCTGTAATTATATGCAGGTGTTTTGTAAAAACAATGTAAAAAAATGTACACAATAAATGCATTGCAAATTATTAATTTAAATGTTTGTACATAGTTAAAGACACCTAATGTAAAGCCTGACCGAAATTTCTATGTGGTAGTATGTTGGGCATTTTGAAAATAATTATAATAATAATAAAATTGTAGCTAGACCCAATTACTGAATGTTAATATTTATATTTCAAAATAAAAACAAAATATTCTTGCAATATAAGAATGCTGAATGTCCAAACACAAGAGCTCGCGGGTATAAGCAAACCACTTCAGACAGGGCACTGATGGCAGTCCTTGAGTTGCTGGTTGCTTTGAGAGAAAATTAGTTCTTGTTTTCTGTTGTCTGTCACTTTTGACTGTTTGTCAATGAGTCAGTGTTCATGTTTCTCTCCTCATCACACCGCTGCGTCGACAAGCACCAAATCATTCATGTCATGTTCTGCTTACTCATAGTTCACCAATTCACCATGTTGTTATTACAATGTAATAACAGCACTATTGTATGATATAAAACAGAATAACTCAGAACTCTCTCCCAAGGCTCATTCTGATATAGCTTGTTAAACCTCAAGGGTGATGATAGATAGACAGATAGATAGATAGACAGGAAAACTATCTAAAAATAAAGCTGTTAAATTAGAACAATCTGACTGGAATACTGTGAAAAAAAAAACCCCGTAATAACCTGAAATGTTACAATAATGGCATATTAGCAAAAAACATCATTGATTTCCATTGAAGTCATTTTACACATCATAATATCATGTTTCATTATTCATAGCCAGCTTTGAGGGGAAACCAGCTATGGTGTTGCTGCATGTTAATGGCATAGAATAGCGGCTCCTTGTTGTGTTTGTGTGTCTGCTTTTTATACACACTCTTGAAATTGTAATTTGCTGCACACTCTAGCAAATAATCACCAACAAATAGGGCTGCACGATAATGGTTAAACTAAATGATAATCATGATTATTTTGCTCAAAAACTATAGGTGTGTTTGTAGGTGGCACATGGACTTCATTTAACCAACTATGATAGCTTCATTACATGGGAAATCAATAGATTTTTTTTTTTATTATTATTGATTAGAATTGTATTGATAAGAGTAAACTGAACAATACTTACCATTAATACGACTTCTGGTAATGCATGGTTTTGGTGAGTGCTTTGTAATTTGTCTTCGCATTAGATATTCAGTAAGCAATTCAGTTGCAAACCACAGATTCAGATTGCTCCACAAATGCAAATTCGTACAGAAAGACCACAATGAACGATACTCGTCATTTTCATCTTTGAAATGGCTAAATGCTGCAAACAGACCGTGGCTATGTAGTTTTCAATTGCTTTACATTATGAAAACTGGTAAAACCTTAAGAAGCTTCTCTCAAAAGCTAAAACGTGAAACAGTGAAATCCCTAATATTCCAATAATTCCAAATTATTCAATTTTTACTTTGTATTGTACAACAGAAGTTGCACAGACTGAATTTATTGAACAACCATGATGGCAGATAATATGGTCAAGAATCATGTTTGGATTTATGACAGTTCATCATAGAGAAGTTTCACTTGGAGATTTAGTAGCAGCAAATCACATATTTGTAAAGGAACAGACTGGTTGTGTGACAATTTCATTCTGGCAGAATTTCACAATGAACATCGCTAAACTCACTCATACATCTTTGTCATGTTGTCAGATCATCAGTGCTTTTTTACAGTGCAGAGAGAAAGAGCGTGTGCGCATTGTTGCCAGATTGAGAAGATTAAGTAAAACACTGGGCAGAAAATATATCCTTTTAAAAAAAAAAAAAAAAAGCTCAGTTTGGGGGATTTATTTTTTTGACATCTGGCAACCCCAAAGCAGGAAAGATAGTGGATGCTTGTTACCAATGCAAGATAACAGAAATGTCTCATTTTCAGGACAAATAATCAGCGGGTCAAATATTGCGACGATTATTTTTAACTAATCGAGAGAAGCAGAAACCGTTATCATGATTAAAATATGATTAATCATGCAGCCCTACCAACAATTGAGCATTTTATTTAACATGAAAAAGAAAGGAATGTCTCATTAATGTGAATTTGGGGTTTGCTTGGTGGGGAGGTTGTGTTTATACGGTAATCATAATGTTGAAAACGTGCTTCTCATTTGTTTTAAAAGACTTCATTATGGTACCATACATTTTTTTTAATCTCATTGCAATTTTTACTTGGGATGTGTATATATATAATAATATAATATATATATTATTTACAGATAGAGAAAATGTTCTTTCCACTGCTGCATCTGAGATACTGTCTGCAGCTTTTCCCTTTGGCCTGGGATTGCTGGGAGAGGTATTGTTAGTTTTTTAGTTTAATATCTGGCAGGACCAGGAAGAAGGGAATCACAAATAGAAAACTGCTTCAAGAAAACGCACCATGACAAGCAGCAGCTGCGGCCCTCCTATAAATACACAGCCATGACTAGTGACTTTTGTCTTTAAGATAACACATCTTATAGAGAGGGAGATGTTAACACTATTTAACAATTTGATGTATTACTGCAAATAAGCACACATTAACCCCAAGCAGGCCTTGATCTAAAACAACAATGTGATTTCATTAACAGACCCAGAAGGAATCTGCAGATTTTTTTTTCTCTAAATTTGGGTGAGATTCAAACATGGTCAAATGTATATATACCAACAGTGTTCTCTTAAAAGTAACTAAATGTATCAGAAAATTAGCTAAACAAACTCAAGGAATGTGTAGAGTGAGGATCTCAGTTAAGATGGAATCATTAAATTTCTGGGCAATTTACACTAAAAACAACAAATAAACCTCAAAACAGCATAATTCAAGTTTAAATTTAACAAACAACAGCATTTCACTAAATATTGTGCCTCAAAGAATAAAATTATACACAGGGACAGTTTGCTAGAATACACTTTATGGATAGGACTGGAGCTACCTATAATTATTAGGCCTATCATGTTTAAAATTTAAAATATATTGCTTTTCAACTTGTAAGTTAGGTACAAGTTCTTTACGGAACTTCATTACTGTTGAAAAGCATGACAGTATTCATATTCTTGACTTTCTCAATTGAATCACTTCCTCTCGGCACTTAGGCACGCTTTAATGAGATGTAGTATGCTAATTAGTTTGCACATTCTAGCATAATGATCCAAGTAAGTGAACAGATAATCAGTCATTCAACTCTCAGAAACATCAGTGAACAGGTGTCAACAACAATACAAAATAAGACTATTGAATATATTTATTGATTATAAAAATAAAATGCAATATGTTTCAAATTTATAAAATAAAAAAATAAAAATCTAATTTATACAAATAAACAATTGCAAAAATCAATCACAATGCAAAAAAAGTAGGAATATGCCGCTAAGCTCTTGTTTATCGTTCCCATGGATTCATCTGATTTAGTGGTGTATAGTCTATTTTAAAAAATAAGTCAGAATCACACAGTTCAACAGATCCTTTCCTTTGCCAGTGTGCTTTCGTTTTAGCAGCGTTAATGGCAGAAGAAACTCATTAGAATTAGTGATTCACATCATCAAATGCTCCTGGTTTTAGCACAGACTGATTAAAATCCCAACACATTTGTTCCTGCAGCCTATGACAGTTGGTTTACTTAATGTGCTGGGTTTGCAGAGTGTTATTAATTAATGAAATTAACAAGTCATTAATTAGTATAACCATGCTGGGTGCTAAAAAATTACATCAACACAGATCTTTAACCCCTATACTACGCATACTCTATACCATCACAAAATTATACTGGGAAGAAGCGTTTTGAAGTCTCCATGAAATGCAAGTGCTGATTTCTTTCCTGTGTTAATGTACTTCCTGTTGAAACAGTTGAGGAGGTATTAAAGAGAGAATTTGTCAGCATTTAGGAGGAAATTATCATATAAATCAATGATTAATTGCTGGGTTGTAACTAAGGTCCTGTTTACACCTAGTATTAAGATGTGTTTAGGTCGATCAGATCACAAGTAGACAAGGGAGACATATAACCTACCCGTTTACACCTAGTGTTTTTAATCTATCTCTTTTGTCCACTTTCAACCACTTCTGTCCTGATAAGGGAGGGTCTATGGGCAGGTAAACATATGGGCTACTTCAGATCTTTCAATCTAAAGGACGAAATAAGTTCACACCATCTACATATTATGAATGCGACCAGAGCATGCTTTGCTTCACACTCTGTAAGGGGGAATAAATGTTGGAATTGAGTGTTATTTTGTGTGTTTTTGCACAAGATTAATAAAGGGGAAGATGCATTTTTTTTATTGCATTTTTGATTACCTCTAGAAGTGCTTGAAAGTGGACAAGACACTTTAGACTAGTTTAACCCTATATTTAGTGTTGTCCACTTGTAATCCGATTGACCAAAATGCATCTTAATAAGATGTAAGTAGGGCCTATGATTGGGAACTGAGAATTGGTTCTTATTTACAAATTTGACAAATGAATCTCAAATGAAAAAAATATGACACCACTAGCATTATATATACGATTCCCAAAATAAATAACTCTTATGAACTGGTTAAATGAATAAATGAATGAAATGTGTTGCCACTTTTTTTTTGTGTGTGTGTGTGTGTGTGTGTGTGTGTGTTTTTATTTAATATACAGATATGTCCAGTTCTTATATTGTATTTATGCCGCCAGTAAAACAATTTGTTGTTAATTGTTACTGTTAATGGACATTCTTGAGAATAAAATTCTTTGTCACTGCTGTTTTCTTTTTATTTTCTAACTGAATAATACTTTGTGTTCGCAAAAACATTTCTTAAGACTGTTCTTGACTTTTTTCTTAAGATTGTTCTAAAGAAAAACTTGAGGTCCTGGTTCCTGAAAAGAATGGTCTTAAAAACCATCATACAATCAGAAAACATCAAAGCCTGTTAAGATCTTTTTTCTTAGGAAGAAAATAGATCTTAAATTCTTAAGAAAATGTTTGAGAACTTCAAACATAAATCATTTTTCAATAATTGCACCTCTTAGAATTCATCTTAATTTTCTTAACTTTCTTCACTTCATTAAAAAACTATGGAACATAAAAGAAAATCCAAAAGGAACATGCAAAATTAAAACACTAAATTTATAATTTTCCCATTTGGCTTATGTCATGTATATAATTGTGCAGATTGTTGAACCAATGGGCCAATGCGGTCCATAGTAATAATACATTTATACAGACATCCAACCATTCAGTCACTAATGCATTCTGACGAGACCATCTAAATTAAAACAGTTTGTCTTTCGTAATGATATGGTCAGGTGTTCGACTGAAACAGAGCAATTACACAGAGTTAAAGGTCATCTTTCAGGTGCTGTGAAATGCCCACTCAAGAAGTAGAGGTTAATGAACACACAAATGCACTAGTAATTAGAACCCCACATGTTAATTTTTCGTAATTTTAACTTTAATTTCTCTGTCGACCTTCTTTTCATTTGACACATAGTCTCAAAATGATTTCATGTGTTGCCGCTACCTGTGACCTTGCTGGCTTGTCGTGCTGTTGTCATGGGAACAGAGGCCACAGCAGGAAGACGTGCAGACATGCCCGCTTTCGCAGGCAGGCTTTAAAAAGAAAAGACAATCTCAGGTGTGTGTGTGTGGCTAAATGTGTTTAGAAAGTGAGAAAAATACTTCCTGAGTCATGCTTCGAAATGTGAAAACATCTGCCCACTTTTTCCTGGTTCAAGAGTCACCACAACCTCTTCATAAATGATTTGCCTTTCCACCTTGTTCTCGTGTATTGAAAACACAAACATAAGCACAAAGATTCATAAAAATATATATAGTACAGAATGATTTATTCAAGGGCGAGATTTCAGCCAAAACAGGCAGCAGCCAAAATTGAGTTATTTTGAGCTGGCTAGTGAGGAGTTTATAATCTGTTTAAAATCAGATCCGACTGAGCTTGATCTAAATTAAATTTCATTCCGATTGAAAAGTGAAAGGGGTGGTGTAGATCTTAATCTGTTACACAGGAAATATAAATCCAAAATATAAATCTGATCTTAAAGGGTTAGTTCACCCAAAAATGAAATTTCTGTCATTAATTACTCACCCTCATGTCGTTCCAAACCCATAAGACCTTCGTTCATCTTCGGAACACAAATCAAGATATTTTTGATAAAATCTGATTCCTTGTGAGGCCTGCATTGAGAGCAAGTTAATTTAGACTTTCAAACGCCCAGAAAGCTACTAAAGATATATTTAAAACAGTGACTACAGTTGTTCAACCTTAATGTTATGAAGTGACTCTCTATTACTTTTTGTGCGCCAAAAAAAAAAAAAAAAAAATAACGACTTTATTCAACAATATCTAGTGATGGGCGATTTCAAAACACTGCTTCATGAAGCTTCGAAGCTTTACGAATCTTTTGTTTCGAATCAGTGGTTCAGAGCCTGTATCAAACAATCTCAAACTGCCAAAGTCACGTGATTTCAGTAAACATGGCTTTGTTACGTCATAAGCGTTTCGAAATTTCAATGGTTCACGTGACTTTGATACGTGGTCTGAACCACTGATTCGAAAAAAAGATTCGTAAAGCTTCGAGGCTTCATGAAGCAGTGTTTTGAAATCGCCCTTCACTAGATATTGTTGAATAAAGTTGTTATTTTGTCTTTTTGGAACACAAAAAGTATTCGCGTCACTTCATAACATAACCATTTTATCAAAAATATCTTAATTAGTGTTCCGAAGATGAACAAAAGTCTCACGACTTTTAATTAAAGACAGAATTTTCATTTTTGGGTGAACTAACACTTTAAATTTTCTCGCTATATGCACATTCACGTCATTGAAAGCAACAGATATGTGCTGCATTTTATTTATCATCAGCTTTCAATTTCAAGATCAAAGACCGCATTAGGAGAGAATGCAGCATCAGCACTGGTAAGATAATTTAGTTTCACTTTTTTTAATGAAGATGATTGTGCGTTGAGGTTCAGGATGCGACGCCAAACTTTCAGTTTCATTTGTGGCAATTCGCATGTTGGCTTGCTGAAGAGATGCTCAGCTTCTAATCTGCGGCGGGTGTTGCAGTAGCGCTGTTATAGCCTATAAAATCTTCATGTTGCTTCAACAACCAGATGCATTTACACTTGTCCAGTTTCATATGGAATGCGTCTTAAACCACCTCCTAAAGTGGTTTGAGTGATCAAATAGAAATCAGTGTCAAATGCATTTTGGAGGGCATTTACACCTTTTTACGATACAATACAATACATGTGACAGGCAAACAAACAACATTTTCAGTTCAGTTAATCTGACCAAATTAAGATGATCACCGGTTCAAGTGACCCAATTCCGATTTTCTTCCTTCCATGTGGCACAGATTGGATATGACCCATGAACGTGTAAGCAGGAAAACAGCACATGGATTTCGATATTCTCAGATCAGTTTCAGGCCTCATTAATATGGGGAAATAAATCTGATATGAATCGGATATGTGCATTTGCATCTGCCATGTAAGCGGACAGATCGGATATTTCCCTGTCAACTCAGGTGGACACCAAATACGATCACATGACTCTTTTCAACAGTGCAGTTGAGGAAGAAGGCACAACCCAATGTATTGCTGACCTTTAAAGATGGTGTGGAAAGCAAAAGCTTGTATTATCAGTTTGTCTGCGTCCATTGCAAATTGCACAGTTTTTACTTCGTTTTCGGCCTAAGCTTTTCTCGGTCAGTATGTCTATCTTGAATTGTTTCGCCAAGTGTATAGTGTAAATGCAGATATCGGATATGGGTCACTTTTAAAAGAAGATGTAAGCTGGTCATAAAAAAAATTAGATATAGTCAACAAATCGGAACTGGGCATCAAGACCTGCAGTGTAAATGCGGCCTCTATGGCTACAATTTGCATGAGTTCCATTTACTTTAATTACCATTTGGATGTAAATGTGACCCCCCTCCTAATATTAATTAGATTTCATAATGATAATTTATTTAATCATTTTGAATGGCCCAGTGGAGTAACCCAGAACTCATTTCATTTTCCATATAGACTCGCTAGTGCTTATTACTTGGGTGGATTGTGAAACAAAAAAGATTTTAAAAAAAGTAAAATAGGACTGTTTTTGATAATTAAAACTTCACTAACATTATAATTGGATGTCAGTGAGGAAAAAACAAACAAACAAACAAAAAAATACACAGTTTGGGAACTTTCGAAAAAATATCTTTATTGTGTTAAGCAGAATAAATAAAGTCATACAGGTTTGGAATGACATGAGGGTAAGCACAATTCATGAGAACACACATGAAAATGTGTAACTAGTTTAGGTTTTGGTGAATTGGTATGAACTGAATTGATGAATTGAATACTTGTGTTTTCTCATGACATTGGGTTGGTAAATGATGACACAATTTTAATTTTTTGGGTGAACTATCCCTTGATTCACATTTGAAATAAATAAATAATATTTAAGACAGATCATTATAAGTACAAAAGTCCATAAAGACTTTGAATGTTGACTTGACAAAGCATTGAAATAACCCTAGTATTGCCTTACAATACTAGTGTACTTTGCAGAGTTGAAAACTCTAGAATGAGATCCACTCAGAAATGTTGTCTTTTGTGTTTTTTTTTTTTTTTTTTCATCATGCTGACATATTAGTTTGATGTGTTATTAGACAACTCCCTGAAACACACTTATGGGCTAGGTTGTATGAAAAAGGAATTTAGTTTACCAACATACTTGATGTGGTGAACCAATCCATATTAATGCTATTCATAAGCTTTCACTGATGGAAGAATGCACCTGGGAAGCAATAGCCATTTCTTCTGAATAAATCTTTCATTCACATAGTGTCTAGAGATTTGGGAGCCAATTGAAAAGTGAATGACTGTTAAATGGAGAGAGGGCAGATGCTCACCTGCAATGCAGTGCAATGTTTGGAAGCACTTCAACTGCCACTCTGATGCAGATGGTGTGTACAAAAGTATAAGTGTTTATTGCAGCTAATGCAGCACATTCAAGATCACTTACTGGCTCACCTCCAAATCTCTAGATCTGGCTCAGGTTTTACATAAAATAAACAAAATAAACAAATAAAAATAAACAAAATACAAAATAAAGACTGACCTGAAATCATAATCAAAAATTTATATAATTAAATTATGATGATATCATTATATATAATTATATTACTTTTATAAATTATAGATTAATTCATAGATCCATTTTTTTCAAAAGAAACATTTTTGTAGTTTGGAGTAATGGTTAAATCAAGAATATATTGTTGAGCCAGACAAAGTTACAAAATAAATCAAGCTCATAGTCAGAACACTGTGTAGAGAATAAAAACACTGGATTTACTTTTTGATGCAACTGACCTGAGTTCGAATCCGCCCTTTTCCAGTCCCATTTTTTCTCACTTTTCTCATCACATATCAGCTCAGAGAGTTGATTCTTTTAAAGCTGCAGTCCGTAAGTTTTGCCTCTTTGTCGCCATCTCTGTTTGAAACCTGCAATTGCAGTTATTTGCGGAATTATCATTTGTATGGCTCCTCAGCGCGGATGAATCTAATGTTTGCTGTCAGTCACCACATCGGTGTGGATACTCTACTTTAGAATCACAGATTGTACGTCTTGGAAGTATGACCAAAATAAGAATTTTCACCAGAAAATGTCATTTGAAGGAGTAACAAATTCTGCCACTTTTGTTCTGACCAACCGAGAAAAAAGCATAATTAGCGCTGCCAATGGTGATTAAATCTAACGATCGCTTAGCTTGGATCACGTCAAACTGTGCAAATGATTATTATTGTTATACTTTGTTCTCAAATTGTTAACGTTAACAACATCAGCATTGCGTGACTATGTGTATTTAGTGTGTATTAGTGTTACCTGTAGATTTCAATTTCAGTAGCCACTCCGCAGTCCGAAGTCTTTTGCTTTTGACTACGGGTGTCACTGATGATTGTCATTTGGACCTTTCTGGATTACAATCCACTATCAAAATGATACGTTTAATTATTCCAGATACTGTGAGAAAATGCTATAAATGATCCGCTACCAGTAGCATCCTCACATATAGCCTACTAGCTGGGACTCGTTCTTTCTGTTTACAGACGTGACGTAATGACTCAAAGACGAATGGCTACATGCTCAAATTTCCCGCGGAAACCCACCAGTAACAATTTTATTATAAAACATTATTTCAAGCTTACCATTGTAAATCGGGCTAAGGTAAGGCAATAGTTTTGAACACTGGCTGGTTATGTACTTACTCAAAAATTGATTTTGGTTAATTTTAACCAAAAAAAGTTACGGACAGCAGCTTTAAATAAAAAAATGAAGAATATATCTTATTTGTACATTTCTGTGTACACTTCAGTGGCAGTTATGTTTAAGTGTGAGGTTAGGGGTGGACCTTTTCGCCACCTGGTAACATTTCCCCATAAGATCAGGTTACAATAATGCAGCATCCATTCATGATTTTAATAAATATACAGTAAATTAGTTGTTATTATTGCACACTGTTTTATAATGTACTACAACACTCTGAGGTGCAAATTGTATCTGTCAATATTTACGATAGGTAGCATGTAACCCCTCTCCATTTCTTCACCCTGGATACTGTCTGTCTGGGCTATTTTAGCACTGAGCTATTTTTAGCTAAATTACTGTGGTATTTAAGTGGTACTTTGTAACAAGTCCAGATAGCTGATAAATAGTGGTGAGAAATGAGAAAGAACGAGGCAGATAGAAAAATAATTATTTAAAAAAGAGAGATGTCCTAAAATCTTGCCATTTCTCTGTCTCAAATTGGGCCCCTGAGAGTTCTCATGAGGGAAAGTGAAGATAATGAGCAGGGCACTTTTACCGCAGTGAAGTGTCCTCCAAATAAAGCTCAATCTCCCCAGTCACCAAGCTGCTTGATTCAACTGCAGGTTTATCTGTTACACTTCCTTCTTTCCTACTAATGGCCTGTTGTGAGATAGCTCATGGTTAAAGGAGCAGAGAGAAAGCTGTGAGTCGATAAACCATCCCACTGCTGAGTCTAATGTTTAATGTTGAGCACTGAAGAGAGCAGTGGTAGTTTCGACCCTCTGTGACCAAGTGCCTCACCAAGACTATATCAATATGAACTTAATGAAGAGCTGAATGTAACTGCCCAAAGGAAAAATGTATTGGTCAGAGGTTGTTGTTTTGCAGTTGCTTTAAAGGGTTAGTTCACCCAAAAATAAAAATTTCTGTCATTAATTACTCAACCTCATGTCGTTCCAAACCCGTAAGACCTTTGTTCATCTTCAGAACACAAATTAAGATATTTTTGATGAAATCCGAGAGTTATCTGACTCCTCCATAGACAGCAATTTAATAAATTTCTAGTCGCTTCATAAAATTAAAGGATTAGTTCACTTTCAGATTAAAATTTCCTGATAATTTACTCACCCTCATGTCATCCAAGATGTTCATGTCTTTCTTTCTTCAGTCAAAAAGAAATTAAAGTTTGAACTAATTCTTATATACTTGCACTAGCATATAGTATAAGAATTTAGTTCAAACTTTAACCTGTGGAGGGCAGTAATACATTTAGCAGCATCTACACAGCCAGAATTCTACAAGAAGAAGAAGAGAACTAGTGCAAGATGAGCATTTGTGGTAAAAAAAAAAAGTATATAATTTTTAATTTTTAATTTTTTTTTTTTTAGAAAATAACCAATCGTTTTCCTAGATAAAACCCTTATTCCTCATCTGGGATCATGTAGAGCCATTTGAAGCTGCATTGAAACTGCAGTTTGGATCTTCTACCCAGTGGTAACTGTTGAAGTCCACCATATGGACAAAAATCCTGGGATGTTTTCCTCAAAAACCTTAATTTCTTTTTGACTGAAGAAAGAAAGACATCTTGGATGATGTGGGGGTGAGTAAATTATCAGGAAATTTTAATTTGAAAGTGAACTAATCCTTTAAGTTTGAACAACTGCAGTCACATGGACTATTTTAACAATGTCTTTAGTACCTTTCTGGACCTTGAAAGTCGTCATTAAATTGCTTTACTAACCCTTTAAGATGATAAAAGATGATAAAAGAGCTCAATGACTTTTAAAAACAAGCTAAAATCCCATGGTTGCTCCAGCAAATTAGTTTTTATATCACCTGCTTTATATCAGTTTTTGTTAACACTATCAGTAGGGGTAAGTGTAACATTCTTAACTGCTACGATACATACACAATAAAATAAAATGTTGCCAGATTCACTAAAAAACTGAACATGCTTTTAATGCCACTCAATGGACATTTCATTTTGAAAGCGTCACAAAACATGCAAGAAGCAACGTAATATAATATATTTGCAGAAATGTCGCCACAAGCACGTTTTTCCGATGAGCCTGATTTGGGTGTTTTATTTTGCTGCATTATAGACTATTGCTTGTTGCAGCCTCTCAACTGCAAATGGCATATGTTAATCACAATTTGTCAGGCATGTTTGCCACCTGCCACACAGTATGTGTGGCACATTTGCAAGCTCTTTGGAGTAGTGCAGTGGTCCTTGCCCTTGTGTTTGCCAACTCAAGCCAGATTGTGCCATGCTAATACATGAGAGATGGATTCACTTGGGCTTGTCTGCACATTTCCTGCTAGGACGGGATCCAGAAACAGGCAGTGAATGATAATTGAAATCCTCAAAGTCTCTGCAAACAACAGACGTCTATAATCCAGCAGCAAGTATTGTGGAACCCTATGCAAATTCAAATTTAAAAAGAAATGAGAAAGTGTTCTCAGAGGAAAAACTGATAGACAAGGAAGTAGAGCTGACATGGATAGTATGTAAATGTGCCAGTCAAGAGCTGCTATGGTACCATCAATCAAAAAGAGAAGGGGAAATGGCATAAGATACACTTCACCACACTGGAGAACAATTGAAAAAGTGTTCTGCATGGCTGCAGTCTACTTCATGTAACTCTTTATTTTCATGTTCTGACAGAGTCAACCAAGGAGCTATATTAGGAGAGAGCTATTCCCATTCATTTCAATGTCAGTTGCTTGGTTGACACAGGACTTTCTGTATGTGATCTGCCTGCTTATGGGCAAAAATTCCTTCTGGACATGGATGGATTTAAGCCAATAAATGCCATGTGACTAATCATTCTGGAGTCACAGAAAAATTATGTCATGACAGTGTAATGGATGTAGGCTGGTAAGAGCTGTGCGTGTAAACCTCACTCCCCTGATCTCAAGAGGTGCAAAGGACGCTAGAGACTGCGGTCCTTAGCCTCCTTGTTAGAGCGCCCACCTCCCACATGGACAGGCCTGGGTTTGCGTCCCACTTGGAGCGGGCGGTGCAAACTGGAGGGGTTACATTGGTGCCGTGACCCGGATGGGAGTGAGGTTTAGGGGGGTGAATGTAACGGACGTAAACCGGCAAGAGCTGTGCATGTAAACCTCACTCCCCTGATCTCAAGAGGTGCTTTAGAGACTGCGGTCTTTAGCCTTTCTGTTAGAGTGCTCACCTCCCATGCGGACGGGCCCGGGTTCGCGTCCCGCTTGGAGAGGGCAGTGCAAACTGGAGGGGCTACAACAGCATTAACTGACTGTTGGCACCACAAGAACATGGGGATAGACAGAGAAAACCAATCAGGCTCACTAGAAAAAAAATGGCATAATTTCTGCAAAATGATATTACATTGCTTTTTGCACATTTCACAGCACTTTCAAAGTGAAATGTCTAGTAAGTTGTGCTGAAAGCACGTTCAGTTTTCTCTGAAACAGATGAACATGGCATCATATGTTGGTAGTTCTATGTCATGCACATAAAAAAAAAAAATGGGAATGTGTAACAGTTATTGAGAAATTAAAAAAAGGGTTCATCTATACATTCAAAAATCTGTTTTACATCAGCACGATTCGGCAGTCTTGGGAGTCACACTTTTATAGAACTAATTGTTTCGCAGTAATTATGTCTAAAAAGGTCATGTGTATTCAACACTATTAGTGCTATTTTATCATCTGATCAAATTTTATTATAACTGCTTATTTTTGGGTTAATGTGATTTATCCAGAATTGAGCAACTGCCATTGAAATGAATAATTGGGAATGCTTACTGACAGCTCTCTACAGGTACCTCCCTGGTTGCAAAGATGCGCAGATGAATTGTATAATATATCTGTAAATTTGGCAGTGCCAGGCTAGGGTAGATCATCTCTATACTGTACATTCAAATATTATTTAGATAGAGACAACAGCTATGCTAATGATACTGTGAGTCACTGTGCTGCTTTTTATGGTCGCTCAGCTCTCACAGATTTTGCATGCCCCTTTTTTCCCAGTATGACACACCAACTGCATTTGGAACCCACTAATAAATTGTTGAGTCACAGTCTGCCAAATGCATCTGCTTCACTAGACACAGAGAGCAGCTGATTGTCAACTAAATCATGATTCAGTCTTCATCAGAGATGTTCCAACATGTGCTGATGTGATGTCACTTTCTCACTGGGCCATGCCTTTGTTGGATATTCATGTCAGTTGTTTAAACATGTCACTTCCTGTCCTGTCACAAGGAGACGGTTGTCAAGATGTGACAAGACATTACATTACAAGACTGAATACACCAGCTGAGAGACTTGAAATGTATTTTTTGTATTGTAGAAGGAGTGTTTGTTCAGAAAATAGCTCTGAATGCCTGTAAGTAGGAAGACTGAATTAAGTAATTTACAGTAATGAAATTTAGTTTTTCAAGTTTTTCACTAGCTAGGGATTTCATTTCACTTGGGTACTTTGGTTTTTAAACACATTCTGGCTAAGTATGCATGTACTTTTCTCTTTAAAAATGCAGAAAATCACCTGTGACAAGTTTTTGTTCCAGCAAAAATGAATTACTTAGATAAATTTATAGTCTGTTTGTATTGTCATGCAGTGCGGGGGGCCACGTGCCCATTTTGTTCTTGTGCGATTATTGCAAGTGGAAAGTGTAAAATGCTGTGTTTGGTTTCCATGTTTTATGGGGATATTCCATAGACATAATGATTTTATACTGTACAAACTGTATATTCTGTCCTCTAACCATAACCCTTACCTAACCCCTAAACCTATCCATCACAAAAAAAATTCTGCATTTTTATATTTTCAAAATACATAATTCTATAAGCTGTTTTCCTCATGGAGACCAAAAATGTCCTCACAAGGACAAGGATTTCAGATATTGCCATCTTTGTGGGGACATTTTGTCCCCATAACGTAGGGTTTACCAGGACCATTTTTTTCTAATGCTTTTCACTTCACTATTTGTAGCTTCCCTAATTCCCAGCTCTTTGCACACGCTATGGCTTTTTTTACTCAGTATAACATCATCTCTTGCGGTTTCTTTCTCCTTTTCCCACTGACCCCACACGACCGATCTCACCATGATTTGTGGTTTCCAGCGATAGAGGCAGAGCTGATTGGATTGTGTTTTATGTGCTCTCAGTTGAGTGTACCACCTGTGTGTCTGTGGAATGTGCTACTTGCCAGTGTATTTACTTTGACAGCTGACAGTACTTACACACCTGATGGAACAAACTGGAATTGTGATGTAAAATGCAATAATTGGACCTTGAAACTACAAATAAATAAATAAATAAACACTGATAATAGAATAAATGGTGTTGAATACACCCTTTTCCATGCATAAAAAAATGTCAAAAATCCATAAAATTCAACAAGCTCTTCTCTTCAACAAGGGAATACTTGCAACTCCCGCAGGTAAAGTTACAGCAGGAGGCATGCCTCCTCTTCCCTCATAGAGAATCAACAGACCCCCTAAAGCATACGGTGGGTTTTGTGGGGGGTAATTGAGAATGCCACCTTAGAGGAGGCAATGTCTCCATCACGTTATGATTGGATGTGATTAGTTATGATTGGATATGATTGGTTTGTGCAATAAATCCCACCTCTTGTTTACGTGGGCATTCCGTGCAGCAGTCTGAATGAACAAAATGATGGAACAATAATTGAAAAGTAGGTAAACAGCTCAGCCACTTAGATATCACCGCTTTATGTCACATCAAACTTAAAAAGACCTCAAAACATGATGACTGTTGGGGTTTTTAGTAAGAAATCAGCTTGGTGAAATTAAACATCTTCATGTCTGTGACAGACAGTGTTTACCGAGCATAACTGATGATCCGAAATAACCTAAGTTGACCAATAAAAAGAACAGCTGAACATCAATACACAAATAAAATATATTGTTTAAATTGTTACTGCCTTTAGTTATTAAAAAATTGTCGTTAAGAGTAACGGACATGAATTTAAATTTCATTTATAAATAAATGAATAAGGACTTTCCCTCCTCATTTCAGAACACCACTGCACATCACTTCACAGATGAATGTGAATCTGGCAAAAACAAGATAAAAATGCATTTGCTGAAGCAATCATACAATACTCGTGTTTTACGGGACTCATACTCCACATCGCAAGTGTAGCGTTGTACCAGGTGAGCTACTGAGCAAGTTTACTATATCAGAAAATCCATACATACATGTGTGGAGCTGGTTATGTGATGCAAACATCAAAATATATTATTTTACAAATCATGCACTATGGTAAAAGTGTTTTGAGGTCATAACATAATATTGTGCAAGGAGCCATGCAAAAATAAGTCTTAATTAATCAATCATCTGCCCCAGTAATGATAATTTATGTGAAAAAGAATAAAAGTTAGTATTTCATTCCCACTAGTGTTCATTTTAGCAGGTAAACTAGGTAAAATGATTTTTAGAATTGGATTGTTTTACAAGAAAATACTATTTCAGTCTTTCTACTTTAAAATGTCACTTTAATTCAGTGTGTTCCTTACCGTTTCTTTTTAATTTTGTGAAATTTGCTAACACATTCTGAGTGAAAATTGTTAAAAAGTAATTCCTACACCATTTTTTTTCACCACAATTTTCTGTACAATTTTGGAGATTGCTAAAATGTAGCTAGAGGCACGTTTTTCCAATGAGCACGTTAAATATATCTGAGGTATGTACTGATGCTTTTCCTCCATCCTTTCTTCCTGACTTACAGTATAATCAGACTGTCAAATCATGATTCCTGTCTTTTGCTCTCCCCCACAGAAACAGCCAATTCCCTCCCTTAGTGTGTGGAAAAGCAAAAATAGCCTAGTGCAGTTGTGTTTACTGAGATTTGAATTAACAAAGGTTGATTAATAACGGCTCTTCTTGAGTACTGATAGTTTCAAAAACAAAGCTTAATCTCTGTAATGCGATTAATGATCGTTCACCCAAATTTTGTCATAATTTACTCGCAATTTACTCGCTCAAGTCTTGATGGCTTTTCAGTTCTTGATTGTTTATTATATTTTAGATCACAACCCAGAAATAGCCCCTTTCACTGCATGCACATCTTGTGTTATTTACAAATGGGCTCACATGTAAATCATAAAGTAATAAGTCCCTGCTGTTCCATTGAGCCTGGACTGCACCTGCTTTGGCTCAACTCAACCTCCATTGTGCCAAGACTGGCCAAATCTGCCCATAAACCAAACAGTTGAATGGCGTATGGTGGCCAGATTTAATTATTTAAATAATGTGTTGTTTAAATGTGTTGGGTGTATTTTTTTCTATTAAAATATTTTCTTTTATCCCATCTTAAAATGCAGACTGTAAGTGCATCTAAATAAGCCATTCATAGCGCTGTTGAAACATTACTGATTGTTTGAGCATCCCGTAAAGGGGTGCGCTTACTGTACAATGTCCTAACTCGAGAGCTGTCTTTCCATCAACACAACTTTGTGATGCTGTTTCCGAATGTTCGTTGGAACTATGGTTTTGGGAAACACAAACTCGTTAAACTATGATGATAACAACGGAACTTGCGACCATAGTTGGCTAACATTGCTTTTGGTAAACGCACCCCAGCCTGACATAGCAACATTGGCTCAACCAAACTACTTAATTTTTTTTTTTTTTTTTAACCAGTGGGCTGGTTGCTGTTGAATCTTGACAGACACGGTCACCATCGTCACATCTGACATCATTCCTGTTGTATTTTCTCAAATAAAAACATACTCAAAACATACTAAAAACATACAAAGAAATTAAACATTTTAACTTGCAACCATGCATTTATTTAAGTTGTGGTAACAGGTCCCCTGGATTACTTTTTAGGGTATTTCCCTGGCTCCAACCCCAAACGCTGAGATTTGGAAAATTTATGTTCCTTTAATATGGGACCTGAAAAGTATTTATTCATTGACTGATTGATTGTTTTTTTTAAACATTGTATAAAAGAAAATTCTGTTAATGTTTTCACTGAAAGTTGAATGTACCTCGAATGCAGTGTAAGTCGCTTTAGATAAAAGCATCTGCCAATTGCACAAATAAAGTAAACGTAAAATCTGAATGTAAAAATTGTCTGTATTATATATTTGTTTGTGAAATTGCTCATGTTTTTCCTCATTTGTGGTTGCTTTGAACGCTTTGCTACCAATTCACCCATAAAAAATAAATTAAATGGACATTAATTTTAGCAAAAGACCTAATGCTAGAGCGAGGGGGTCCTTTTCTGAAATATGATATTGCCCAAATCTTTGTTATTCGGCCAAATAATATATCAATCCCAGAGTTCTCTGCACTATGAGCCTTATTTGAATCGTATATGCCTTATATTAAAACTGGGCTTTTCAGGAGGACTGGATACAGACTATTGGTGTGAAATAAAGCAGTGCTATATTTATAAAAGAGCAGAAGTGGCTATAAAAAGAAGAAAAAATTAGACTTGCTGCATTGCTCCATTTGTGTCAAAAATTGTGGAGCCCAACGCTTTTGTGTGAGAGTGCTGATGTGAAGTATTGTATGAGCTTGATTATACTTTGTCACTTCAAGAAAACGTGTATTTTTATATGAATATACTGTATGTTATGTGTCTGCATAAATAACGTGTAATGTACTCCAGTGAAATGTCACTAGTCTGTAAATAACAGCGTCCTGGTCTTGCTTTTCTTCTCTGCAATCCTTTATTTGCTCTTTTTGGCCCTGGCGGCTTGCCGTACCTATCCATTACCATAGTGCTGATACCCACACTTCAGCATGATCATTACTGATGCAGTTCGTCTCATTCACACATCATGTGCCAGCAGTCAGGTCAAGGGCTTGATCCCCATCCATCTATGCTGTCTCTTTTTTTTTATTTCTCTTTTACACATATGGGACATTATGCTATCTCATGCTATATGAAGGCGAAGGCAAGAAGATGTTCTATACATTTGTCTTGTCTTTGACTATTAACATCACATTGAGAGTTTAACAGTTTTGTGCTTCATAACTTTTATAATAGTGGAAATGTGTGATGAAATATTGAAAAAGCTTAAACATAAAGTTTTAGTATTTTCAAATGTTGCGTTTTATACATTAGAGAAAGTTCAGGCAGCCTAGCCAGAAATTGTATTGTTCTAAGAATGTTCTGAGAACATTATGCTATGTTCAGGTAATGTTTTCAGTAGCAGGTTTTATTTTTGTTCCCAGAATGTTCTCCTAAAATGTAGGATAACATTCTCTAAAAACACTAAATGTTTAGTGATACCATTGTTAGAACATTATCCCCTAACATTCTTATGAAGTTTTGAGCAGGAAGTTTCAGCAGGCACTGGAAGTTGACTTCAAAGTTGCTCAGACGTCAAATTTAGATCGAAAATGAAAATCAGGTTGTCGTCTAAACTCAACGTTTGTTTGACATCAAGCTCCAACATCATCCAAAAACAGCATTACCAGCTTCAGTTATTATAAACCAGATTGGCTTTATTTCTGTTATAAGTGTATGAAAGTTATTTTTGAGAATTACAGAGGTTTAGATGTTGATGTTTTATATAAAATAATAGTTTGGGTTTAAATCGCTATTATGGTGATCAGTGTTTTCTTTAGTTGGGCAGTTTCACTCTTGACTTTTTAACGCTTGTTTTTCACTGTCTGCTGTAACTGTTTGTTATGGCAAGAACAGCAAGGGTAAATGTGATCAGAGGATGTTGGCTACTCATTGATGATAAAGATATTATCATCATGGAGTGGTCTGATTATCTGATTTCATCCACAGTCTAATCTATGGTATTAATTTCATATTACTGATTATAGCAACCCTGTGATTCTACAGCATGAGATCCAGCAGTGTTTTAATCAGATATTCTGAATAATTAAAATAACACTGTGCATATAAAGTTTTAAACTCCACCGCCATTAAGACACACACAAACATCAAGAATCAGCATATGAATCTCAACAATGGTGACATGCATTTGTGCATGGGTGCATTGTACAAAACTCATCCATGGCTCACAGAATGCATTGCGGCATGAAGAATGTCACCATTGTTGATTCAAGTCAAACGTTGATTCTTGATGTCTGTGTGTGTCTTAGGATGCAGTAGTTCAAAATATTTAATGTGCAATTTTTAGCATCCCACTGATCAAAACACTGCTGTATTTCATGCTGTAGAAACACATTAGTATAATCAATAATGTGAAATTAATAACATAAACTCTGGATGAGATCAATCGATCAGTACATGATGATTACATCTTTATTATCATTAAGTAGCCAACAATGTTTTTGTTGTTGTTGCTGTTTTTGGCATAACAAACAGTTACAGCAGCCAGAGAAAAACTAACATTAAAAATTCAAGAGTCAAACTGCCCAACTAAATCAAACACTGATCACCACAATGGTGACATCAAACCAAACAATTAGTTTCAATAAAACATCTACATCTAAACTGAATTTAACCAATTGTTAATTGCAATGGTACGTTTCACTGTACACAAGCACTTTCAGCAACATCTAATCCATGAAATATTTTAAAGCAGAGCATGTTCACTACAAATGTATTTTACAGCACAATCTCATGGCAATTCATAACCATTTAACATTTTGATGAAATTCATACAATCTCATTCGTACGTTTTTGCTTACACCCCACTGAAGGTTAGTTTTATTGGAAGGCTTTCACGTTCACTTTATTTTTTTTAAATTGTAAGTTTTCATAGAAATAACAGTGTGCAAATTTACATGAAATGGCCATCTCTTAAAATAGTTACATTTTCTTATGAGATCGGGTGGTATATTATTAAATATTATACTTGACATAGTGACTTAGAAATCAGTAAACTCTCATATATTTTCACAACTTTTAGGAGTAAGTACACTTATATTCAGTCTGTCTGGAAACTAAATTGGATTTACTAGCAGGCTTGATGATACAATGAGTACTATTGAGGATGAAATAATCACTGAATTTGAGTTTGCAAGGTTAGCAACATCAAATCTTTGAAAGATTTTTCAGGGTTTTGTTTAAGAATCACACAGCGTTATTTAAATTAGTTTTTCAATTTTAATGAGGACTAGTATGTCTCAGAAAAAAACGACACATATAAGAGCTATACGAACTATGACTGATTGCTTTCCATCAGATGAATAAGCCAGAATAAGCTCCAGTATGTACCAGAATTTGCACTCTAGTCAAAAGTCTGGTTATTTTATATTTTATCACATAGACAGAATTCACTTTGTTGATGGAATTATCAAACATGAGCGACTGCAGAGGTATTATAACAGAGATGTCAGATCTTCAGTCATGTCGACTTGTTGTTCAAAGAATTAAGGAAAAAACAGAGAATTAAAAATATTGTGATGGTTAGCCAATGTGTAGCATAATAAAGAATAAACACTTAAAAAAACACATTCCACATTCACATTTCAACAGATTTCCCTCAGGGATGGCTGGTGAATGAATTCACTTTGAGCCATGTTATCGCTTAGTCAATATTCATCCCATTGGATCATGGCTTTAAAAAAAATTATCTATTGCCTGGATGTAATTAATGATGTTCAAAAGTAATCTATCTAAAAGATAAATTGCTGATGACATCAACCCTTTTCGCTAACAACAGCACTGAGAAACTGAAATGAATGTCACTTCTGGAGGAAGAATGTCAACATGTTAATCCTTTTGCAGCCATTTTCTTTGTTTATTTATGTTTTAAGGTTATAGAAATTATATTGTGAATTTGTGATCCCACACCACTACCAATGTCACTTTAAATATATACACTATAGTAACTAAAGGACGTATGCAGGATTACGTAATGCGAGTCAATGTGACTCAATATTTGGTTTTATCTAACAATTAAAAATAAACATTAAAAATGACATTCAAACATACAGTGACTTGAATGCACCTACAATGTTTTTTTATTGTTATTTATTTATTTTTTATTTATAAAAAAATATATTATATTATATTATTATTATTTATTCTTAAGTCGTTTGGCATAATCTTAGAGGAAAAAAATAACAAACTGCTTATTAAAAACTTTTGGTAACACTTTACCTAAAGAACAAAAAATAATTGTTCAAAGTTAAAATGCATTATACTATTTGCAGATTCAGAAATTAGTTGTTTGTCATGTGTTTTAATGCATTGTACTTTCTAAAGGTGTGTTCAGTGATTAGACAAGTATTATAATGTATTATATCTTTGGTTACAATTATTAATGAGACCATACAATGCATTATAAGGTGCATTACAAAGCATAATTAATGCATTAAAAATACTTTTATTATGCATTTTACATAAAGGCTTTAAGTAAAGTGTTACCAAACTTTTGTCTACCATCTTAAAGGTATACTGTGAGACCAACATGCAGAATATTACAAAACAAACAGGAAATAATATTCAAATGATAGTTACAACATGTTATATTTTAAAGTTTTTCAAAACAATTTGAAACCAAAAATTATTAATTTATTTATTGTCAGGTTGCCATTAACTCAATTGAACAGTGGCAGCGCACTATGAAAAGCCATTATTATTTCTTACTGCAAGAGTCTCTTTTGCAGCTTCATAATCACACAAGGCCGTATCACTATTTTGCAATGCAGTGCAAACATGTAACCTTTGTGCAATTATTTAGGCCTTCATAGAATTTACATCTCTGTAAAGGGTGATGTTAAAAACAGTGGATGTTAAAAGGCCCTTGTTATTGGTACTGGAGTATAGGCCCCTCCATACATATTGTTGAGACAAAAAAAAAAAAAAAAAAGGATCAGAGATTCTATTTGTTTCATATATGTGATCATGAAAAAAAACAAAACAATTGTTGTTCCATGTGCTGTTTCAGAAGTGAAGTTTGTAACTCAAAGATAGGACCCTCCATTCAGGGCCTCAAGGGCCCCCAGAAATCGTTCCTACCTTTCCCTCCTTAACAACGCTTCTGCTCCAGATAAAATAAATAGAGGGTGGTTTCTATTTGGGGCCCCTGGGAATCCAGGGCCCAAGTCATGTGTCACAAATTGCAACATTTTCAGAAATATATGAGGCCAATAGCTGTGTTGAGCAGTTTTTAGTATAAATTTAAAGCTGTTGAAAGTGAAATAATATTTCCCTCCTTCAGGAACAAAACACCAGCTGACAAGTGCAACAAAAACCTTAAATATATAGTTCACCTAATGTAATAATCAAAAAAAAAAAAAGATAATTTACTCAGCCTAATGTTGTTCTAAACTAAGAAATAGGGCACTCCATTCCGGTAGTACTTGGGAATTCTGGGCCCCAGGCCATGGGCCATAAATTGCATCATTTTTGGAAACATATGGGGCCAATAACTGTTTTTAGGAATAAACTGTGTCATTTACATGTTGTCTCCCAAAATTACACCTGAACTCTTTTGTGTGGATTTGTAAGGAATTACAAACTAGATGAGTTGGTGCCTATTTAGGATAATAAAAACAACACCCTAAGTCTCATAACATTTTATTTTAAGGCTGCCAAGAGTGCAGATGTAGTTGGAGTCATACATATTGTGGGTGGATAGGGGATTGTTAAAAAAAAAAAAGGATCTTTCTCTCCGCAGGCACTTGAGCTGATTCTGTGACAGTGCGGGGGCAGGAGCAGCAGGGAGTCACATACGCGCAGAAACACACACACAAGCAAAACACACACTCACCCCTCAGAACTACAGGAGCACGGATTCATCCCCCACATGCTCACTAATGCTTGCACTGTGTCGCAATAGTAAAGCCAGCAGTAGTTGGTGCAGTATGCACAATTCATATCTATCAGAGTAGTGAGTCGCTGCTAAGGCCTCTGTTGTGTTCCGAGCAAACAGAGGAAATTCTGGGTTCTTTGACAGTTTTAAGCCTCAGTTTGTGTATCTCCTCAAAGTTAATCTGCTCTCTTGTTATTCTCAGGAAATGGTGCCATTTCAGCTACACTCAAAAAACTGAATTGTTGGATTTACTTAAAAAAGAAAGTGTCAAAATTTCTTTGAGTAAATACAAATCATTTGAATGTCACTGTCACATAATATTTATATGTGCACTTTACTTCATAATTTTATGTTTATTACGTAAGGTGAGCACATTTGTTGACTTAATTTACCTTATTAAACGAACTATTTTCTCTCCAAAATGCACTCAAAAAATAACTCATTAAACAAACTCAATTGAATTGAGAGCAGGAATTCCATTCTAAACATGTGTATATGAGTGCTCACAGCTTAAACACAGGCGATACTCTTCTGCATAATGGTAACCACAAAATTCAAAAACATTACAGAAACTGCTCTAAATGTCCAACATAACTGAACATTAAATACTAACATAAACTAACAACATCTTTCCCTTTATGAAAAACACATAAAATAACACTTTAATCCCTAAATTTTCTCTCCTAATGCAGTCCCTTGCAAAGCATGCTGGGAACTACGGATCCACTGCCCAGTTAGTTATGTCAACATTAATTTGTGTGTTTCACTCAGCAATGTTAAGTTGACTGAACAAACACTTACTGAGTAAAGCTGACAATACAAATTTTTAGTAGAAACAACACAGTTAAATTACGTTCATGTAGTTACATGAGTTTTTTAAGTAATGTGAACAAGGGTGGTTTGAGTGAATCTAACAACAGTGAACGTTCATTTTTTGAGTGCAGATAATTTCACAAACACACACAAAAATATGGTTACTCAACTTTCATGAAATCATATTTCCTCTCCTAAGGATCAAAATACCAGCTGTCAGCGGCAACAAAAGAAAAAGAAAAAACTTTGTCTCAGTGTTTCTTGTTTTGTTTTGTATTAAATAAATAAAATGCAATGAAGTTGGTGACATAAATGACATAAAAATAGAAAAGGAGAGAGAGTTCATCTAAGGTTACCCAAAGCTTCAACTTATTAACGCAATAAGCCCCAAGAAGCCGTGGTTTTCGGCTTAACCAAGCTGAACTATCCGTTTTAAAAAATATAGACAGTACTTCACTTGCTTTTACTACCATTGTACACACAAACTCACATACACATTGTCTATAGCATTGTATGTGTGTTCGTGGATGTTTGGCATGGCACCAGCCTTTCTGTATGGTCTCACTTGGAATGTATGTTTGTGTGTTATCTAGTTTACACACTTTGTGTTTCGATGTCCCAGCAGCCCTATGACTCCTCACCTCTGTATACCTGCTTTTACATCCTCTTTTGTTTGCTCTCAGTCTGTCCTCAAGAGAACAATGTGGCTACATTCAATGAACTAAGAAAGAAAGAAAGAAAGATTATTAACCAGTTGCTCAGGCTGGTTTATTTACAAGTTGCAAACATAAAACTGTCAAGAAAAAAAGAAAAACAGACGTTTTATCCGACAATGAGCACTCTGTGTTTTTAGCACTGTCTATTTTTGTTCCCTAGCTGTGCCACCTGCTGAGAGGAAGCTTTATTTCAACATCTATTATTCAGAGCTTCCACTTCTTAGGAACTTTCAGATAGAATGGATTCAACTTATATAATTCTTCTTCAGTCCAGTGGACTGACTCTAAGTGCCTATGAATTGTGAAATATGGAGCACTTTCTCTTTAAACATTAAGGGTGTGTTCACACTTCGAATAAAATAAACTCTGGTGTGATTGCTCTATTAGTGTAGTTCAATTGAATAAGTGTGAATGCTGCAATCCAAATCCTGGTGCGCACCAAACAAGCAGACCGAGACCTCTGAAAAGGTTTGGAACCCACTTCCAAATGAACTCTGATGCAGTTCGACTGAAATTTGAATGCAAAACGGAGCAAAGACATCTAAACAAACCATGTTGTCACAAGATATGACCCTAAAGAGATCAGAATGCTCAGGCATACCCTGTTTTTCTCATCACTGGAGTTACATTGCCCATTAAAGATTGGTACAGGTGTCCAAATTGCCGTCTCCTTGCAGCAGATCTGCATTTGTGAGTGTGACAGAGGAATTCCTGGCACTGTTTTGACTCTTTTGCACATTTTAAAACTCTTTGCGAGTTCTCAGCTGGTACCATATGTACACACATACAATGAGCACATTTAGCCCAGTGCACAGCATGGTTCTGTGCCTCTAGTGGAACGAAACAGAATTGCAGAAATGTCATTGGTTGGATAAACATGTAGCCCTGCCCCAAATTTATGACATAATTGAGATAATATTGGTGTGTTTGGCTGGTTGGGATGCTCAAACAAACAGAACATTGTTTTAAAAAGTACCGCAGTGTTTATACTTTTTGCAGAACTCAATGTACAGATGGCATACTTATAGACCTTATGCGCCAGAGAAACAAGTGCGCCGCCATCTTTATAAAATTGTCTTAGAACTTCAGTTTTTGCGGTAGCTCTGTATACTTCTATGGCATCCCTGTCAAAGAATAACTAGCTGGTGAAGTGGATTTACTTGTTGTAGAGTTAATGAAAGCTATCGTGAGCATTGTAATGTTTAAAGCAGATGTCAGTTAATTCATAAATACTTAAGATCGCTGTGGAAATACAAAAGACAACGAGCGCAGCGCTTAAAAGGGGCGGGGCTACATAAGGTCTATAATCTCTGCAAATGAATCTGGGATAAGATAGAAAACGACATAGTTCTGCTTTTCCACAGTTCACAAATTACATTAAATGTACCTATATTTTTCTTAATAAATGTCTGAGTATTGTTGTTTGTGATTTATTGATGTTTTACACTTTGTACTAACCCAATAAAATGACAAGCAAAAACTCAGGATTTTTTGCTTGTTATTTTATTGGGTTAGTACAAAGTGTAAAACATCAATAAATCACAAACAACAATACTAAGATTTAGTATTAGTCAGTCTAAGATTTTGTCCTAAATAAGATACTGAGAAGTAACACTTTACACGAAATTTGTTGGTCACTTTTGTATTTCTGTTGCACTGGGTATCCCCACCTGCATTAAAATCTTATTGGTTCAGAATCCTACTGTTACTACACAATTATGTGAGCAAAAAACATGTTCATTGATTCCCATTCAAAAGTAGCTGAACTGCTATTTTATTTGTTTTAAAAGGGATCTAAAACAATGGAACGCAAATTTTCTGCATAGAGCAACCAATCGTCCAGCAGTGCCCCTGGCTGTTGTCTATCTTCTTTATAGTTGAAAAAATGGAGCAACATTTGTGCTGTCTGTGTTATAAGCCTACATCTTCTAATATGTAACTTATATGAAGAATTATCCAATGCTGAGCCTGAAAAAGTGTTTTTTTCCCATATTCAGAGGATGAATGGATTAGCAGTATTTTCCCCCTGAACAAGCTCTCCGCTTTTCACTTTTATTCCTCCAATCCTTTCCCCCCTTGGGGATATCCTGTGTGTGTGTGTGTGTGTGTGTGTGTGCCACACTGCATACGCTGCCTGTAATGTTCTGATTTCGTGCTCACTGACTCCTATCTTATCGCCTTAGCCATTCCTGGAAGGAGTTGATCTTTATCGCCCCTTTCAATCCCGCCAGCGATGCCGCAAACGCATGTTGAAATAAGATACAGGCACTATACTCCGCAAACCATTATGGTCGGCAGGCATATGTCTCGTGAGTCTTATTTTCACAGTATTTTTAGGTTGATTCCTAGATAAAAGCTTTTAAACCCCTGTCATGTTTGAATATGTTGGTTTATTAGTTAGAGGGAGGTTTTAGTTTGGATTTCCTTATACTGTAAATGCATTAGTGTCCACCAGACCTAATGCATTTACAGTGAACTGCCTTGGTATCTACAGTACCGCCTACATAGGCAGCTACTTTTGAAGTCAATGGAATCTAATAAGTTTTTAAACACTCTACTTGGCAACATCTCTGGACATCAGACAAATAGTCAAGATCCTACCATGTCTCCAATGCTTTGTGCTTCAAATGAGGAGTGATTTAAAGAACAAGCATGGGAGGAATGCTAGCATCTTGACTCTAATAACAACATTGTAATAAGCTTAAAATGCATGCTACCCACAAATATTGGTTAAAATAGTCATTTTTGGTTCATTTAATATTTGTTTGGTATCAAATGGCAAAGGGTAAGTTTTCTCTCAAGGGTAAATTTCTTTCAAGTTTACTCCAACTTGGAACAACCCCCCAGTGCTCAATGCAATGCATTCTGGGATTGGCCTATCATACATGCAGTGCTGCCTTAGATATTGGCCAAACAGAAGTATCTTAGAAGAACCTACCATTTGGCCTTCATGTTAGGTGCAGGTTCATGATGCCTTAAATGCTGTCTAGGTATGCAGGCATCTTGCTAGGTTTTGGATTTATTGCCATTTTCCTTTGTCCACTAATTCATACTAAATTCTTTTCAGATTCTCTCCCTTCCAAACTTTGTGGGGGGCACATATTCCCCCCTTTAAATCTCTGTGCCATTCTTGCTTTGCTGTTCTTTAGGAAAGTATCAAACATCTAATCCAATTCCATTTACAATCAGCAGCTTTTTTGCATTGTCGCCCCCATTGCCGTGTCATGTATGGAAAGATAATTGAGTTTTGCTGCTTCATGCATACATTGATGCCAGCAGAGCCTTTTAAAAGCCTGTCTGTGTGCAGAACTCTGACTATAACCTGTCCTGGACCACTAGCACTATGTGATATTAGACTGTGCTTAGACAAATGCATACAAGCCCTGAGTGCTCCTAATGCCTCTCAGTGCTTCACACACCACACATACGCAGTCACGCTCGCTCATGCTAAAAGAAAGAACCATGTGAGGGCGCAAGGGACTGAAAGGGTAGAACCCAGAAAGAAAAACAAGGGTGGATATAAATGGAGAGAGTGATCAAATGTGACATGGAGAAAGGGGGGAGTTAAAACAGAGAGGGCGATGAAAGGCGAGAGATCCACGGTCCCACTTCAAAAGCAAAATAAAAGCCTCTTCTATCATCTACATCCTCATAGATTCAACCAAATGGCTTGTAGAGACTTAACCAGGACTTTAGGTAGGCCACTGACGTACGGGACAACCTCACAACACTTAATGGGAGAACAAGCCCATTAAATTCTGGTAAAATTTGTCATCTTTACACTGCAAAGGAAGCTACATCTTAACTAGCATGACACCACACAAAGGGGCACTTAGACTTTTTAATGCATTTACAGTATCTACAATAACATGCAGCCTAATTATTTGAAAGCTTTCTTGGCATATTTTTTTAGATATGCTAGAAAGGCAAATGCGACAATTATGAGGTGTCATGCTGAGTTTCCTAACATCTGTAGTCAGCTGACTGTTGCTTTCTCTGACAGGACCATTCAGAGGACTCAAAAGCTTCTCACTGTTATTGTAAAGTTGACACTAAATTGACTCTAGTTTGTGGGTGGGGCTCCCACTCCATGGGAGTCCAGAAGATTTGTGGGGTGCAACTGAGTTAGCCTGAAAAATTCCATAGCTACAACAGGTCACAGAACAACGCCACAGAAGAGCAGTAAATGTACCGCACTGATAGCTGCATGACTGTGTCTGTCATGTCTGTGTGTGTCATGTTGGGTGTTGCAAAGTCACTGTGTGTCCCATCCTCCCCCTCTGGTTGTCTGGTAACTCTCGTGTCCATCCTGGAATGGACGGTAGGGGCTACAACCCCAAGACAATCGCTTCATCTCTCTTTCTCTTTGCCCCGAAGGGCACAGTTGATGAGAGAAAAGGGAGGGAGAGATTGACATTGACCCATCCAGGCCACGCCCCCCTGAGCTGGAGGACAAGGTCAATTGGTGCCTGGGCTGCAGGCTGACTCTTCGTTTTCTCCTCCTTTCCGCAGTGAAGAGCCACCCTCCCCTTCTCCCTCTGCAACACCATCACCTGCCACATCACCATCACCCGGGGTGACCATCACCAGTGCCTCCCAGCCCGAGGTCCAGGTGGCACCTCAGGTTGCAGGGAGCACTGTGACATCTGTCGATGAAGGAGGGGGAGATGGGGATCGAGATGGAGGTGAACCACAAGAGAGAGAGAGTGCAGAAGTGGAGAAGGAAGAGGTGAGGGCACAAGAGATAGAGCAGGAGGAAGAAAAACCCCAGGTGCAACTGCAACAACCAATACAGGAGGAGCTGAAAAAGGAGACAGAGGAGCAGGAGAGGGAAGCAGCAAGTACGGGAGGCACAGGAAGGAGGCCAAGCTTACATCACACTGCTTCACCAATCAGAGTACAGAGGAATGGAGCATGCAGCCACTCCACCACCTCCGACTATGAACTCTCACTCGACCTCAAAAACAAGCAGGTAGGGAGCAAGGCACTGTGGGATTTCAGTCTTGAGGACGTGTGAATGTATGCTTCAGGCTCGAGGATTGGCTGTTGTGCATCCGATGATGGTTGCTTTTAGTGGCTGAGTGTGTTGGAGTGTGTTGAAGTTGGTACAGGGTGCCAGGCCTTATTGGAGTTGGATGTTTACAGGTTGATCATCCATCCTCATCTCATACACATCCATTACTATCTCCATCAGCTTTCTAACTTATCTCAAAGCCCACATGGAATCTGCATTGAATTATGTAGTTGTATGGTAAAATGTGTTAAACAGTGTTAAATGGAGACCATTCACTCAATATGGGTTCTTGCATTATAAACTGCTAAACGAAATTGAACAGAAGGTATATAGACACATTGACTACCATACACTTTTAAAATAATCCAATACATTTGTGCCCGGTTTCACAGACAAGACTCAAACCTAGTCCCAGACTAAAATGCTTGTTTGAGCTGTCTTAACTGAAAGCAACTTGCACTGACATATCTTAAAATATGTCAGTGCCATTGTTTTGTCTCAAGATGCACACCAGAAATGTTTTTTTCTAGTGTACGTTTCTAAAAGCTACTTAAATATTCTAATTGAACTAAGGTTTAATTCTAGTTTAATTGAAGACTTCTCTGTGAAAACAGGCCAAGAGTTTATTAAAACTATTAAGTATTAAAACTAATTTTAATTTGACACAGCAATTTAGAAGCACAGTACTCATGATCAAACAATTACATTTAGCACATGTTTACATAAGTCAGCAATGGGGGAAAAAAAGAAAAAAAAAACAGCACAGATGGAATGCAAGAACACATTCTTTGTAAATGGCCCCATACACTTCAAATTAGCTAACAATATTTTATAAACACAGGTGACAAGAGAATTCTGTGGGGCTTTCTGCAAGATTCACAGATTCTGTGCAGACCTACCTGTCATTCTTATTGTATTGTTTGGGGACAGAGTAGATGCAACATCTCTAGTTCTGTTCCAAAACCCAGTGAACTGCCTACCTTCACAACATTTTAAGAAATCATAGGTGCACACAAAATGCAACAGCTGTTCCACAAAGTAGGCAGCATTATTATGCTCGTCTTATGATAACCTCATTTGGCTGAATACCAAAAATTCTTTGCAAAAATCTCAGTGAAAAATCCGTTTCAAGATGGTGGATGAGTCGAGTAAAATGTTCATTACAAATCTTCCTAATAAAATATTCACTAGTTTTTATGTGGGCTCTGTTTTTTATGCTTATTAGAGTATCACATTGTTAGCTTAGCAGCATGCTAATGTTAAACTTTATTGGAATCAATTGTGAGTTGAGTCTCCTATGTGATTACATAAACAGTGCTTTTCGAATAGTGTGTGAAATTGCTGCCTTTGTGCAATGTTCCAAATTACACACTTGTAAAGTTCCAGGATGGTTAGGATACATTCTATGTAGACAGTAGACTGCATAGCAGCTCACTATGTTTTGGAACAGAGTTATACCTATACTGTGGCTTAATTAGAGCACAGACATGTTTCTTTACAGTACTTTGACTGAACAGAAAACACCAAGGCAGCCTCACTCAGGGGCTATCAGAAGTTCCTAGGATGGTACATGGGAGAGAAGTAGATTGAGATGACAGAGATAGAGAGAGCAAAAGCGACAGCAAGGGAGATGGATGGGAGGAGAGGCTGAGAATGTTGTGTTGTCATGGTAACACAGAGGTGCCCTTAAAAACCCCATCCCTCATTTGTTGTCATTTTCTTGCTGAATGTTCATATTGCGAATTGCATTCCCCATCCCCCATTGTTTTTGCTGAGAATGATCTAATAGAATTATGTTTGCATTATAAAATGACTGACAGTGATTCATTCTGATTTTAATATCAGTACAAAATCAAATCATATTTAAATAAAAATAAATTATAAAAGGGTAGTGTTACAGTTAATTTAGCATAATAAACTTGATTACATTCAGCTGATGATGGGGCTAATTGTCACACTGGAAGTCACAAGAGCTATATCTCAGTATTGCTAAGGTTTTGAGGCAGAAGTCCAATTACAATGAAGTGCTTGTTGTTTTAGTATGCCGAAACACCAAATTTAAAATAATCTTAAATTAGAATAATTACATGTATTTTTATAATAGATGTTGGTAAAAAATTGAAAAATTAATGAAATTCCAAGTTGAAATTGTCATGTTTTAATACAAACAATTTGTCAAAAGTGTTTTATTATTATTAATTGTATGAAACATTACACATTTATAATATTTTTTATTTTTTTAAATGTTGCGTAATGGCAGGGTTAACCCATGCAGTGTGACAACATACCCAGCTAATGGATGCAAAAACTGTTTTTGCATGTAATTGGGCAGGTTTTATTTATCTAGTTTTCCAGCAGAAAGATTTGTTTCTGTTCCGTGACACCTCAGCCTACCTGAAAAACACATTTGCCTTTTTTTTTAGGTTGATGAAGTGCTCAGACACTGTGTTGGAACATATCGATATCCAATATAAAATTGGTTAGCACCATCCACACAACATCCACTGCTTTCTAGAAGCTAGTGAATGTCTTCTTTTAGTGTATGATGTCAAAAGTGTACACTGCAAATTGCACTGTCATATATAGCACATAAAGATTTCTATGTATGTTATTAAGTTAAATTATTTGGATTCTGAGTATCTCACTGATGCATTATTTAATATGTATTAACATGTTATTGATGTATGGTTGTAATTTGGGCATTATACACATCATTATATTATATATTGTAAGTCATAGGTTCAAGTCTGAATCATGTAAGATCAGGTAAAACATCACAGAGACACAGCTAGCTTTGTCTGTTGAGTGAGCCAATCACAAACCACAACAGTCTACAGTTGTATACCAGTAGCCATGGTAATGCAATGATGCAATTCTTTGTCATGGCAGTAAGCTGATCATAATTATAAGTAAAGCAAGCTGAATGATTATACAATTTCATGTAATAGCATAGAGGGCTCGGCAATATAGTCATAATGAGTGGCAAGTGAATGTACTTAAATCAGTGTGTTGATATAAATGTGGCTGCAGTGTAAGACTGTGTTATGTACTGACGCGTGTGTGTGTACCAGCATTTGTGCTTGAGAAGTTGAGTATATGCATTCACTTGTATGGCTCTTTGTGTGTCTGCATTGATCTTCTGTCTGTAGAGGTGTGAAATCTCTCTTGAAGGCAGATAACAGTGCAGAGTCTGACACTGCGGATTAGTACTAGAGAAAACTAGTATCTCTCTCACACTCTGAGACACACACACGTACAACACAAATTTATCTGTAACTTAAATGCACCTTTATCTTGCTTAATGTCAGCAGTGCTTGCAGGAATGAAGAGTTGAGGCAGGATCTAAGCACAGCGGTAACTTTTAATAACAAAAATCAAAACACTAAACAACTAACTAGAATAGACAAAGAGCAACTGAAACTGAGGACTATATATACACAGGATAACTGAGGAAGGAAACAAGAGGTGACAACAAATGAAAACATACTTCGAAACTATGACAACCTAAGAAACAGAAAGGAAAAACAATGAGAAACAAAGTAAAAGTCTGTGAAAATGAAAATAAAACAATTGCCGTTTCTCGATATGCGTTCTTAAGCGATCATGCATTCTTGTGTTCTCACACTATGTTATCATCAACCGTCGAAGTCCAATTCCAATATAAAGAATCAAGTACAGAGGATGCGTGAAAGTACTCGGATGTGTTCTTGATACTCGGATGCATCGAATTCAGACTTACAGAATCAAACCATTTGAAATCCCACACTGTAAAAAGTAATATGATCTATCTACTCAATAAAATTGTGGCAACAGTTTACACGCAATAATATTAATTCAATTCAACATATAAGAATTGAGTTATAATTACTCAAATTAATTCCTTAAAAGTCAACCATTTAATATGTGTAAAATTAGCAAACAACATTACAAAAACCACAAACTGACATAAAAAGCAAATAGTCACACTGATCACCATAATAGTGACTAAACATTTTCAATAAAATAAACATCAACATCTAAACCTCTGTTAATTCTTGTGTTTCTCTTTCCTTCAGTGATTTTGCTTGTTATCATCAGGTGTCTTCAATGTTGGCAATAAAATATAAAGAGTTCTTAATTCATCTTTGACGTCTGTCTGTTATTCAGATATTTTTGTTTAAATTTTACTTGTTTTAAATGGTTGACATTTAAGGAATTAATTTGATTAATTCTAACTCAATTATATTTGTTGAATTTAATTAATAATATTGCTTGTAATCTGTTGCCAAAATTTTATGGAGTAGATTTTACTTTTTACAGTGCAGAAGACGCTGCAGGAGGAAGACGTATGGAAGCCTGTAAGCTTTAAACGTCTCATTCTCACTTAAGAGATTCCCACCGCAAGCTCACAATTATGTGACGGATTGCGAAAGTAAACATTTGTCATTTTGTTTTGCTTAATTTTAATAAAGACCTGGAGAAAGCCTACAGTATTATTACTGGCATATTAAAAAGACTGACCTTACATAATTCTAACATTGATAAAGCTTGAGTAAAATTTACACTTTAGACACTCTACTAACTATAAGTAACTTTGCAACTACATGTCAGCTTACTCTCATTCATTTCCAACTACATATCAACTAACTCTCAGAGTATTAGTAGAGTGTTCGTTTAGGGTTCGGGTTAGTAGAATAGTTGACATACTTGCAAAGTTACTTATAATCAGTAGAATGTCTGTAGGGGGAGCATCAAAATAAAGTGTTAGCAAATATTAGGCAGACAGTCTACTAATACTCTAATGACTGCTATTTGACATGTAGTTGCAAAGTTGCTTATAGTTAGTAGTATATCTAAAGTGGACTATCAAAATAAAGTGTTACCAGTGAATTTTAAACCATATTGCAAAAATTGGAGTCAGAAAGCTACAGCTGTGCTTAATACATAGCTATTCACGCTTCTCCACCAATATGTCATTTGGGACAAATTACCTAACCAGCAGAATCAGCTTGGATATTCTCAATCTTTTCGACATTAAACTTGTATCAGTGTCCTATGCTTAAACATGCTCAAAGTGTTACTGTTATAGCTTTGTTCACAATTCCCAACTCCCAGCACTGATAAATTATCAGAGCTGAGGCTGCTGGCATTTTGACGCATATGCTTGTACAGATATATACTGAAAAATTCTGACAAAATGACTGAAAGTAGTATTGTTTAGTTAGTGATTATATGTATTACCATCAAATGTCATGTATTTACAAATACAGTCAGCTGGCTGTTGAACAAATCTAGTCAGTAGAGTGCTTTACTCCAGGTGTTCATTGACACACATTAGTCAGCTTGCTAGAACTTCATTTCATGTTTAATGCCACTCATGATTAGTACAATACTGACTGGTCATCTTCACAACCCCTTCTGGAGAATTCCTGTGTTCTCTTGGAGTAATTGGTTTTCACAAGTGCTCCAGAGACTTCCATGAAAGCCAGGGCATCAGTCTTAGAGTATGAATCAAACACTGTTTATTCCCCCCCTCCCCACTATTGCAGATAATCTTTAGCATGATGCATTAGATTGAACTTCCTCTTACTATAATCACTCAGAGAAACCCAGGCTAATGAAAAATGGGTATTCATGAGAAATAGGTCCATATCTCAGCCTACTGTTTTATAAATAGAACTAATCTGAATCCCCTCTACAAAACTCCCTGACAGACTTTCCAAGCAGTGACACACAGGAAAGTTTGAGGTGTTTACTTGCAGTCTTGTCGCTGAACTGCTGATGTTTGAAAAAAATAAATAAAAAGTGGATTAGCAAATTTGATGACATGGGTGCTGAGAACAGTGAAAATAGATATTGTCCTGTGTTCCCTCTCCTATCTTTGTTACAGTGTTTTCTGACTTTTTTAACCAGTCTGAGGTTAATATTTTGAGAAGGGGGCACAGTAAAGCTCTTTTGGGATCATCTTTAGTAATTTTTGGTATGTGTATAATTTTCACGTTCAAGTAAAATTTTCATGGCATCTAAAGCTATTACATTTTGTCCCCTCAGGTCTACACACAAAACAGACTAATAGATGAAGTCTGTTATTAGATGAAAATGTCAACCTTTATTTCTGAAAAAATAAATAATCAAAAAAACAATAATTACCAATACAATACAAAACAAAACAATAAAAAACAATAAAATAAGTTATTCTGCAGTCTTTTAGTATCTTTAGTGACATAAAAATATAGTTATTTATTTCTTATTATAGCATATATATATATATATATATATATATATATATATATATATATATATATGGGCTGTCAATAGATTTTTTTTTAATCGCGATTAATCGCGCACCCTCGCATACTTATCGTGAAATTAAGCATTTATTAAGCATTTAATAAATTAAGCATTTAACCATTTATCTTGTTTAACACGTCCATTTTGCCATCAATGCCTATATCCAGCAAAGTAAACCATCAGATTGAAGTGTGACTTTCACAAAACTGTATTTTTCAGCTTTTTTCAAGGTAAATTTAGATGTCTTTCCAAAAAAGGACACCAAATAACCAAATGATATGATTTCATGTAATTCATACATTTATGTACACCAAAGCACCCATAAAAAAAAAAAAAAAGAAAATCACAGCAAAATACGTTTCAGAATTCACAGTGTATATTATGTGCAACAGCAAAGAGCTTGTTTATATAAACAACGTGAATGTACTGAAATGTGTCTGTGCATAAATACAATGTGCGATCAGTGCGTCGAGTGCGCTCATACATGATTTGTTTGCACATCAATATAACGGACTCACGTGCTTAATGTACGACTCCTGTACATCATCGCAATCGTCTTTACTTTGATTGCAATCCTCATCCATCAAAACTGTTATAACGAGACGCTGGTTTGCTTTATTCAGCCGAGAAACATAGTTTTCATATCATCTGGCCATACAGCGGTGGGATGTTTCGATGTTCCGTTCATACAGGAATAGCGCGATGCGGGAGGGCTCGCGCTCTTCAGATACAATGACAGAATATGACAGAGAGTTTGTGTTTTAAAACGAAACAGACACTGGAATGAATATATATATATAGTCAAATTTTTGTCATCTCTCACAATGATTATATAATACCAAAAGTGTCAAGTGACACGTGACAAGTCCTTATACTTGCTCTGCAGCAGCAGCAGCAATAATCTACAACAACAGCAGCAGTAATATCAGCAGCAGGTATAGCAGATCTTTTCCACCAATACCAAATACAATAACAATATCCGTTACCATGCTGAAAATCTTCAGAGAGTTGTCATCCTTATTGCTTTTATAAAAATGTGGTAACAGCAATACATATAATCTTTTAACACAATATAATTATTACGTAATAAAAATAATTTTTAATTATCTAAATCGAAGAATTCTGTTCAGTAGCCTTATTCACCTCATGTTAGGATTATCATTATGACATGATGACTCTCCGAAAATTCTAAGTTTACAAATTGTGCTTACAAATTCTGCGAAAACATGGACAGTGTTGGGGAAAATTACTTTTAAAAGTAATGCATTGCAATATTGCGTTACTCCCTAAAAAGTTAACTAATCGTGTTAGTTACTTTTTATGAAAAGTAATGCGTTATATTACTTTTGCGTTACTTTTTCTCACCCTGGCTGGGCTTGCTTGATTGTTTTTTTACTAACAACAAAAAAGTTCTATTTTTGGCAAATGTTACGGCCCTTTCACACCAAAAGTGAAATGAATAAGCCCCAGGCTGAAGGAAATGCATATTTACGGCTGTACAGTAGAGGGCGCAGCTCAAACAAACCTTTCAGATGTGCTGCCATTCTGGATTAAAGAAGAATAGGATACAGGAGAAAGAAGTTCAACACTCTTATTTCTAAATCTAATCTAAAGTAATGTTTGCTTATTAGTATGGCTGAATTAGATCATTGAAGGTCAGCAGCAAAGACATTGGTTAATAAAGTGAGATTAAATACATAAAGTATATTTGTGTAATTTAATATATTTAATTATTACAGGTTTGCGTAAAATTGCATTTCACTGTTTTTATTCATTTTGAGGAATACTGAATGTTTTCTTGCAAGTGAGATGAGTAAATACATGTTCACATCTAGAACTACAATAACCATCATGTTCACACAGCACACACAACACCTCTTTATATAAATAAAGATTTCTCTCAATATGCATGGGGACAGGAGAGCTGTCAGGTATTTTGTTGTAAATTGAAAAAGTAATCCATTACTTTACTAGTTACCTGAAAAAGTAACCTGAAAACGTAACTCAAGTTACTTGTAATGCGTTACCCCCAACACTGGGCATGGATGCTTATAAAAAACAAAAAAACTTGTAATTATGGTAATGCTAACAAGCTATGTAGGAACATCTAATAGGAATTCCAATGATGTGCTGTCACAGGTGTGCATATATAGCTATTTTACAATAGCTTTCTATCTTTTAAGAACTATCCTGACTGACAAGGCTGAAATGCTTTTAAATGCTTTGAGCCACGATCCACTGTCAGCAAAGTCAGCTCCTTCAGAGGATGTCTGAGTGCTGATAATCTGGCTTTAGTGACTCTAGACACGATCTCTCAGAGGCTGATGATTCCATAGATAACTACTACAGCACCTCTTCTGTGTGATTGCCTCTTTATGCTAATGAAGGTATGCCTAACCTCCCAATGAGACCTTTGATTATCCTGTCTTATGCTGATGGCCTCATAAATATACATGTATCCTTGAGACACAAATCAATGCAAATGAGAGACTAATGTCAAGCACCAAAATATGAACAGATATGTGACAGAAAGCATCTAAGACCAATTGATTCTTTTCAGCGGGTGCCCTTTAATAATTATATTATCAAGATCTTGCATAGTGTATGCTAGCTTATTAACTTTTTGTAAGCTATAATCAAAACAAATTGACAAAATGTTTAATTTCACACATTTTGTAGCATTGATGAATTATTGGTATATTTCTGGGATTTCTAATTAGAAGACAAATTGAATACCCCCAAAAGTTCTTTCAAACAGGGTAATCGCATAGGGGTCTTGTTGGGGTAGGATTTTAATGTTATCATAGGATTTCTGTTTAACACCCGCCTCTATCACCTTTCTTGTGTAGTTTATGTAGGCCTGTCTTGTTTAGATATGTATGATATGTCATTTTCTGCTGGGATGGTGAAGAAGTGAGCTTGGACAGAGTGCTGATCCAGCTGTCAAGTCTGATTTGCCTGGGCTGAGTTGATAGGAAGCAGTGTCATTGCTATACCCCCTTCCTTTACGGCCACAGTGGTTCCGGAATGATCTCTCTCCCCGGCGTTGCTTAGTGAAGTGATTGGTAACGGACCTGACAGCTGGCTAATGGGTGGATTTGCAGCAGGACTGCATTCGTTACACGCCTTCTTGTCTCTTTGTCTTTTGCTCACACCCTCTTTCATGCCCCTGCTCTGTTACGGACTTGTTTTTCCATGGTGTTCTTACCACACCTTAGGGTTATGGCGATCAGTTTTTTTTTTTTTTTTTTTTGTGATCCCAGCAACCGAATTTGTCTCTGTTTCCTCTCTCTCTCTTTGTCATCTCATTGTATTTCAACAATTCTGTCATTTCTTTCACTTTCCAAGAGCTCTAAAAAATGAATAGCACTGAATGTCAGAGATATCTGCTCTGTGAAAAACTGGTGCTGTCCTTGATTTATTCACCGTCATATTTCAAAGCACATGCAGCATATGGAAATAAAAAAGACATCCTTGGCAATGGTGGCATTCTTTTTGAAAAGAAGGCCACAACTGCTATTTGATCCCCAAAGTTCCAGATGTGAGGCTTTGTGCTCAAGTACAGCCTGATTTGTTGCAGCAAGTCTTTGTTTTAAGGTTGAAATTTACTCATGAAGAGAGGGTTCATTGTTGTACATTTGCACCAATGGAACGTTATGGGTAAAATAATATGAATATTAAAGGCAGGTTATAGTACCCTGGGGGGGGTGCAGTACTTGAAGGCAGTAGCATTCCCAGCTCATAACTTTTTATTGATAAGAAACTCTGTAGTTCAGAGCCCAGGCCCTATTCAGAACTTAATATTCCCCAGACATATGTCTCCTTTCTAACCTAGTCTAAGACGAATGTAGATTGCTAAGATAAGATGGCTTTTCGGTGTTATTCAAACTCTCAGGGAGTTTGAATCCGTAACAATGACTGATTGCATCAGCTCACTCTATCTTATCAGACCATTTTGAAACGGCAGGACATGAATGACCTCTAATCTGAGCTCACCCAGGAAAGGACAAGACCACTGACAGCTAAAGGAAGCACAAAAGGAGACTAGCAGGTGAAATCCAGCTTTAGATATCAGTAAGGGTCTTGAATTCCCTTTCCAGCCATTCTAGAAAGAATCTATGATTACTGGAACAAATGATTACTCTTAACTTCAGCCTGGAAAGTAATGTTGGGGCTACAAATGGAATCCTATCAAGTCAGAGTTATCAAGTCTGGTTATACAATAATGCCCTAATCATTCTGTAATGAACAAATGTGAAATTTGTATCTACTTTAGCAGCCATATCTAAATTTCCAAACTCAATTTCACTTTTCATCTTGTCACTTCTATTACTCCCCTTCTGAAACAATTAAATTGAAATCTATGAAAGGCTGGAGCATGCAGCACAAATCTGTAAATCTAATAATAAAAAATAAAAAAAAACATATATATATATGACAAATAAGATAATTGAATTTCTTCTCAAAATAAGGTCATGTATCATCTTATTTGTAACTGAAACATGCTTTAGATACCACAGTCTATTAGACAACATTGTGTGCCACACTCTGTCATTTAAGCTTAATAAGCACTGTGATGGACTGGCCACTGCCTATGGTGTTTCACTCCATATGGCATGAGACAATGGGATTAGCTCCAGCATCCTCTTGACCCTACATAGGACAAGCGATTTGGAAAATAGATGGATGGATAGAAGGTGGCAGGCAAAAACAAATCTGTTCTGACCACATGGGTACTCAAAATGTAACAATTTCTGAAAGTGTTCTGAAATTTTCAGCCAAACAGTTTCCAGAGTATGTCCTTTTTCAATGGACACAAGATGGAAAAAATCTAAAGAATCTGTGTAGCTATATCGAAGTTTTGGCTGTGTAAATGTCTAGACAAAATTCTTATGTACTACAATACAAGTTCTTCTTGTCCTGCAAGGTCATAAAGGTCCAACGTCTTGACTACCTTCTCACCTTCACAAATTATTTAATCAAAAGTTTATTTAAAAATTAATGTTTGGAGTGAGTGAAGCAGTTTTTAATGCCCAAACCATATAACATAGTCTAATTAACACAACTGGAAATGCACAGCTTCAAGACCTTAATTCATGGTGAGGTAATTGCTTTGTTTGTTGTATACAGTGTATTGGCATATATTGGCTAATTTTAAGAGTTTTTTGCATGAAAGGCAAGTCGTAGACTGGAAAATTGGTTTGTCTCAGCATGACATGATATTCAAACTGTAGCAAGTCTTGTTATTGATTTCATTTCATGCTGTTATCTCTTACTGTAGATATTTTTCTGCGATTGTAATAACATTGTCTTATCTGACATAATTTCTTATCTCTTTCTTTTCAGATCGAAATGTTAGAGCACAAATATGGGGGCCATCTCATCTCACGGCGTGCCGCTTGCAAGATTCAGACAGCCTTTCGCCAGTATCAGCTCAGCAAAAATTTTGAAAAGATCCGAAACTCCCTCCTTGAAAGTCGTTTGCCACGCCGTATCTCCCTGCGAAAAGTACGGGTGCAAAATACAGAGGGTATCTCAGCTGAACGGGCTCTGGCTGAAGGCTGCAATCTAGCAAGCATCCCCCTCGTCCGGTCCCCATCCCTGCCCACCACGGTAGGTGGCACCCTCACTGATCTTGAAGATTCTTTCAATGAGCAAGTCCAGTCTCTTGCCAAATCCATTGATGATGCACTTAGCAACTGGAGCATGAAGACCATGTGTTCACTCCAAGAAAGTGGCACCTACCAGTTTAGCTCAGAGGCATTTAGTACAGCTGGTGACAAATCTGGATTGGCAGGGACAGTCAGAGAAGGTGGCCCCATGGACCCTGCAACATTCCATAGCGGAACGGGACAAGTAGACAACTCTGAGAATGTGGCCCGGAGTGCCAGCAAGCTGATGATGGCTTTCCGGGATGTGACTGTTCAAATTGATAGCCAGAACTTCCGCATGTCCTCTTCTGTTATGGAGTCCTCCACTTCTGTTTCTCTTGGTAATTGTGTCCAGCAGGGGGCCATAGTTACTGAGAGCCCACAGCAACCTCCAGTTAATGATGCAAATGAACAACCTCAACAAGGACAGCCACCACCATCTCCCCAGGATCTAGCTCCTCCACCTCTAGAGCTGGATGCTGAGGAAATACCAGATGGCGACTTCCCAGCCCCTCCACCAAGTGAGGAGGAACTTGGGGAGGATCTACCACCTCTGGTGCTGGACAAACAGGAAGTTCCAGAACCAGCAATTCCAGCACAGACAGCAATAACCTCTGAAACCTTGTCTCCACCAGAGGTTGCAGAGACACCAGTCACCCCAATTGTAGAAGTTTTGGAAGCTAAACGTATTGAATCAGATACAGCGGACAACAGCTCAGAGCAGATGAGTAGCAGCAGTACATCCACGTCGGCTCGGTCGACTTCAGAGGTCTCGTCCAAAGAAGCTTTACAGGCCATGATTCTTAGCTTGCCCCGATACCACTGCGAAAACCCAACCAGCTGCAAATCTCCTACCCTCTCCACTGACGTCATGCGAAAACGCCTATATCGTATTGGTCTCAACCTCTTCAACATGTGAGTACCCTGAGAACCTTTTATCTCCAATCATAAGGGCCCTTGAGTGTGGGGGAGGAGTTGATTGTTATGGTGACAGAACTCTTTACATCACACTTGCTTAAAGTGACTAATGCCAGATACTTTAGGCTATAAAACCATTTTCTCTCTCAATATATCAAGCTGTCCTCTCCTGCCACTAATATAGCTGCTCTTAAAAACCTCACTACATCCCAATCTCTCTCTGTCTCACTTCCCTGCCTCACTCCTGTCATCCAGTTCTGTCTCCAGCTGTGGCTAACACCCCCTCCCTGATGCCTGTCACCTTGGGTTTGTCTGACCCTATTAATAGCACCCCATTTATGCAAAGTGCTGTCTCACTCCCTTTACCCTAATCTCATCTCGCTCCATTGAAAACATGAAGACATTTTAAAAGTTAGACTTTGTCTTATCATTTTATAGCACACTACAGTAATGAGACTATGGAGTTTATCTGGGTTATGGTTTTTTGTGTGCACAAGGAAGCAAGAGATATATAAGGAAAATGAAGAGCAAATGTGAAGGGAAAAAATATTTAGCAGCCAAGCACTGTAGATGTAGGCACATATTGCATCTGTAAGTTCTGTCAGGACCACTATCGTCAAAGATGATTGACAATTAGCATACAGTTTGTATTGGCGGTATGGTTCTGTTCTGGGCAAGAAATATTTTGCCTTGTGGTGTTCAACATCACTCTTCAGATATACCTTAATGAACTCATAGGCGTAAACACCATCTCAACAATGTTTTAGCATACTGACACTAAACTTTATAGCAGTGCCTTCCAAACCTTTCCTGGAGGCCCCAATTTGGGTGTCATCCTTTTCAGATGCACTCAGATTAGGTCTTGTATTCTTTTCTAATGAGCTGATGAATTGAATCAGTTGTGTCAGAAGAGGGGGGCAAACAAAATGTATAGTGTTGGGGGTCCTCCAGTACAAGTTTGGGAAACTCTGTTTTGAAGGTATCATTGTCATAATGTCCCAAGAATACCACATACAGTCATGTGAAAAAGAAAATACATCTGGTTGAGGTCTGGACTTTGACTGGGCCAGTGATTTTTTTTTTTTTTTCAGCCATTCTGTTGTAGATTTGCTTGTGTGGTTGGGATCATTGTCCTGTTGCATGACCCAGTGTTGGCCAAGTTTTAGCTGTTTTGACTCTAGAATACTTTGGTATACAAAGGAGTTGGCTGACTCAATTACTGCAAGGTGCCCAGGTCCTGTGGCTGCAAAACAAGCCCAAATCATCACCCCTCCACCACCGTGCTTAACAGTTGGTATGAGATGTTTGTGCTGATATGTTGTGTTTGGTTTTTGCCAAACGTGGCACTGTGCATTTTGGCCAAACATAAGTTTAGTGGTTTGTTCAGATGCAACTTAGCAAACTTAAGCCGTGCTGCCATGATCTTTTTAGAGAGAAGAGGTTTTCTCCTGGCAACCCTTCCAAACAAGCCATACTTCTTCAGTGTTTTTTTATTTTCATGAACTTTAACATTTCATGAAAATAACATGCTAACTGAGGCCTGTAGAGTCTGAGATGTAGCTCTTGGGTTTTTTGTAGTTTCTGTGAGTAGTGCACGGTCTAACCTTGGGGCAGATTTTCTGGGACGTCCACTCCTGTGAAGATTGTCAACTTTTCCACTTGTCAATAATCTTCCTCACTGTAGAATGATTGACTTCAAATAGTTTTTTCCTCCTTGACATTGTGTTAACACACACCTGAATGCTCCATACCAGCAAACTGCCAAAACTTCTGCTTTTATAGAGTTGGTCATGCTTGCTGATGATCAGTTAATCAAAGGAATTTGATTAGCAGCACATGACTGCTACTTACCCTCTCAAATACAGAAGCAGTAAGGATGTGAAGCACTAATGGGGCTTTCACACAGGACGCGGTATGCGCAAGCTGCGCTCCGCTGCGTGTGTGCTTTGGTCGACGCAGCAACAAACAGTCCTCGCGCGGCACAAGCCATTGAAATAAATGGGTTTCGCAGTGCATACCGCGTCCTGTGTGAAAGGGCCTTTAGGCTGCGTTTACACTGGCACAAAAAATCAGATTTTTTGCTCACATCTGACACAGATCGGAATTTGTTGCACACGTGTAAACACAAAAATCCACACGAGATCCTATTTTTTCGCATCCAATCTGAGCCACTTCCAAATGTGGTTTTAATCAGATACATATCCGATCTCTGGACATGCAACCTACGTCTAAACACGCATATCCGATTCCCATTGGAATTCCAAGCCACCACAAGGCGAGGGCGACACGTTTGCTCACTAAAAGGTAGCTTTTTATGTTGTATTATGAAGCAGACGTGCCTGTATGCACTTGCACTGAAAATTCGCAAGAATAGGCTACTCTCTCTCTCTCTCTCTCTCTCTCTCTCTCTCTCTCGCTCACTCAAATTCATTCAAATAAATGTAATCTTACCTACTACTTTATTTCACAGCAGAATTCTAAAACTAACGTGTAATATGTCATGTGTTGTTGATCATCTGAGGTTGTATTTACCTGATTTTAAGACCTGCCAAGGACCAGATGATTTTATATTATGTCCTGATAATTAAAACCATAGAATTCAAAAGGGTGTACTTTCTTTTTCACATAATTGTAAATGGTGACCACCAATTATTCAGAAGTTATAAAGTGTAATTCAAGGCCATAACCACGTCTTGAACATTGGGTGCTCTTTATGCTTTTTTAATAAAGCATAAAGAAACAAAACTGCTGCTAATACAGTGCAATTGTACAATAACAATTGGAGAAACAAAAAATAATAATAACATTACGATGTCCAGAAATTAATTTCAATAGTACATTGAGAGCTTATGTTTAATGTGATAGTTTCACAATACAATTTATTCTGAGATTCTTCAGTTTAGTGAATAAATATATCAAGCCGCAATAAATAGTTGAATTCTCTAGTGGTCTGCTGGTAGAATTTTTGTTAACAGTATCAAAGGTTGCGTGTTCTAATCCACCCCCGCATAGATTTCTTTTCCTCATTAAAATCATTAAAATCAAAGATGTCCATCAATGGTTGTATATCAAGAACAGGAACACGTTTGTGTGCATTTGTTTTGTGATTTTACCAGAAAAACAGAACCTCCGCAACAGCTTTAAGCGATCGATTGACACGCTTCACTGTGCAGTGAAGACTGTGTGCGTGAGCAAAAAGAGAACGTAAACCCCGCCTACTTTTTAATTTGATTGGCCATCAATCATTTTGACATTGACGAGCGTTCTTAGACCGCTGAGGCAGACCTGGCTAAAAATGTAACTTTTAAACTTTTTTTTGATCCTAACAACATGCAGCGTGCTGTAATGAAGTGCAGCTGAGCAGTGCAAGAATTTCAAATATTGGGGGGGACGATTTGGCCATTTCTAATTATTGGGGGGGGGGATTTGTCCCCCTCAATGTCTATGGTGGTTACGGCCCTGGTGTAATTGCTGCTTGCAGCTATGTTTAATATTCTATTATTTTATTATTTATAGCAGGGTAAGATCTCTTCTCAATCCTGTTTCATGCATTCCTAACCGTTATACCTAATGATATATATGAATTCTCTCCACTGTGTATGTATTTTTTGATCCAAATAACTGGCTAATTTCCTCAAGCTCATTTCACCAAAACCTAATTTTAACAGGTTTTGTTCAGATTTTATTTTTTTAATACAGTGCCAGTTTGTTTTATTCATACATAATGGATTTTATAAGGCTTAGATAACATCAAGATTATGTCGGTTTACTAGCAAGGAACATAATTTCTGAAATTCATGCATGACTGCAATATGGCAATCTCCCTGAAGGCATTCAAATGTTATTTTGCTGCAGTCCCAGAAATCAGATGCTACAATAAATAGTTTCTGATTAGAAATTATAAAGCTTGTATAACTTGCGTATAGAGTAAATTCAAATAAAATGGCACAGTTTATAGATGAATGTGATATGTAAACACAAATATATATTTTCACAACAATGCTTATAAATTAATTTAATGTGTATTTAATTGTTGAGTTTTTGATTAGTTTTATAGCTGTTTATTAATTTTGTATAGTTTTAGGCTACTTCATTATCTACTAATTTGCGTATTCAAAAGAGATGTCTCATTTTCTTTTTCTATTTACCTAACATGCTGAGGAACTGTCCGCTCTTGTAACTGTCATATCATCCACATACACCTTTTCTAACAAGGACATCTATTATTCAAAGCTGGAGAAATGCAGCTCCACTTTACAAATCCTATTGGCTTTATTTCTGCAGTGTCATATCGCTCCCAATTAAAATTCTGCTCTCGCATGTGTATTCTCTATGTTCAGCCAAGAGTGACTGAGGCAGAGTTTGATAAGAGCTCTCTGTACGCAAAACATCACAGAGGTGCATGATGGGAAAGGTTGAATCAGGACTGCGCTGGACTGCGTGCCATAAATGTAAAACATTAAGGTCAGAAACGTATTCTACGCAAATGCAGATGTGAATGCTGTAAGAATCTGGTTTGTACATAGTTGGTGACAGCAAACCTCAACACTCAAGGGGTTCATAGAGATACTTTCAAGTGTCTGTGTTCACACATAGCTACAGCTAAACATGTTGACATTTGTCAATAATGTAATTCAGATTATTCTCAAACTGTTGCTCCATTATGATAGTAATTTCCTGAAAGACAAAACTGACTATTTCACAAAATGGCGATGCTGAGAATGCAAAATTGTGTTTTGACACATATACTACCCAAGTAGGAGGGGATTTTCTCGTGACCTTGCATGTTCCCTAAAAGTTCACATAAGAACATTACAAAGAGGACATCTGAGACGTTAACAGAACATTCCCACATGGTTCTCTTTTGGTCATATAGTAACGTTGCTGATATGACTTGTGGGGGATGTGCCATATTGGTTATTCTGTGGTCATATAGGAACGTTACAAAGAGGACATTTAGGACATTAACAGAACATTCCCACATGGTCCTCTGTTGGTCATATAATAATGTTCATGATATAACTTTAGGGGGACGTTCCATATTGGTTATTCCATAGTCACATAGCAACGTTACAAAGAGGCCATTTGGGACATTAACAGAACGTTCCCATACAGTTCCCTGTTAGTCAGATGGGGACGTTTCATTCAGGACAGATCTGATTCTCTGAACTGCGGTGACAGCACCCATCACGTGTTATAGATCAATTGACAAAACATAATATTTGACAATAGGTGCTGATTTATGTTTCTGTCAGTTGGTGCCCACACTCCATAACCGAGCACGTACACGAGTCAAAGTAGAGCCATGAGGACACTATATTTGAGAGCGCGCAAGTTTTGAGGAGACATTCATGCTGCACATTACATTGATACGCTCTCACGTTAATGTATTACATTGATGCCCACTCGACATGCATCATTAAAAAATGCCATAGAAGCTGCCTCAAGTGAACTATAAAAATGAAAAGAACGTCATGTCTGAAAGCTGCAGTCATTTTTATTGGTTCTGTCAGGACCACTATCATCAAATATGATTGATAATTGCATAGTCTGTATTGGCGGTATGGTTCTGTTCTGGGCAAGAACTCCCTGCGCATCCCCCCCCTCCCCAGGGTAAACAGAATAGAACCAACATATGCAGATAAAATTAATGTCAATAATTTAACGTACACATATTTCAAGAATTAGTTTGATTCAGGGGAATCATAAGGCCAATCCTGACTGAAAAGAGGAGGAGCTGGGGATGGAGGAGGATAATTCGCTCCTGAGAATGCAATAGCTGCTGATAATACTAAGGAGCTTATATATGGATGCTGTGATAGGCGTCGTATATAGTAGATGTGAGTCACCTGGGAGTCAGCTGATGCGAGCTTGACTGATGTGACCTCCCCGAACTGGCGGTTGATATTAATTGCATTCTTTAGATTAATTTACATGTTGGCACATAGTGGTTAAAGGCACTTAATATAAAGTGTATATTAAGTATATTAAGTGTACCTTAATATATATATATATAATTTAAAAGAAAATTGAAGATCCCTCTCCAATAACTGAAGAAATGGATGACTTTTATCCTTACTTCAGCATTTATTACCCCATGACCTTGCAGTGGCACTTCAGTGTCATTTGTATTTCCTTTAAAGCATAGCCATAATCTGAAGATAGAGGGCCTAATTAAAAGTTCTTCATCAGCTATAAAAAGTCACTGGGGGAATGTGGCTTTTAAAAGTTAAAAGCTTATTCAGATGAAGCAGTGCTTTTCTGTAGTACATTAAACCATCGAAGATCTCCATGTTTTCCCTTTCATTGCTGTTTCAGCGTCCAAGGTGAAATGCATTGTTCCTACCTTTTCATGAATGCATTTTGTACTGAAAGTAATTGTGTGCATGTAATAGCACAGGCAAATAAAGAAGTAGATACAAGAATCTCTTGAGTGATGAGGTTCATGAGTGAATGTTTAAAACAAAAATCTTTAAAATGACATTTCCAGACAGCATCTAACAGTGTTTTCTTGATGTGGTAACTTACATAACTGACAAATAGGCTTGCATCTACGCACAGCGGCTCTGTATCCATCTTGCGGAAGGAAAGCTGCATAATCTACTCTTTTATTCTCTACCTTCACCACGTGAAACCTTCTTTGCCCTGCATTGATGGTGACAATATTCATGGTAGAAAGTAACAGAAGGGATTCATCTGCTTTATGTGTGAGTGAATGTATGTGTGCACTTGATTATGAATCAGCTGGGAGGGCTATATTCTGCCAAGTTGGGTGGGAGGCTGTTTATTTTCCACCCGCTCATCAGATTTCTTTTAAATAAAGGAAAGTACGGTGATAATTTTGAACATATGGCTAAAACCCTCAAATAATTCAGCTTCATCTGTCATTCAAGGATTAGTTCACCCAAAAAAAAAAAAAAATTGTGTCATCATTTACATGTTGTCATTTATTCTTATCTACCCTTCTGTTCTTCAAAACCCATATAATTTCTTTCTCCTTTGGAACAGTTTTGTTTTATATTTTCAAATCTACAAATCTACTCAGAGACTCCAAATAAAGTGTTTAAGCATCCTGCAAAAAAACAAACAAACAAAAAAACAAGACACTATTACTGCATGCAGCCTGCAAAAACGGTATCATACAGTATATCTCGCTCAGAAGCTTTACAACATTAATATAGGCATTTTATACATGTATGATATAGTATCTAAGTTTAAAATGATTCTACTTTGGATTTCTGAGATGTGCACAATACAATACTCAGCAAATACTGATAAATGTGATTTATTTGATTAATTAATTTCCAGTTTATTAATTCGCTTAAATCTGTTAAACGATTGACAGAGCTACTTTTAACACTCAGAGATATCAAACATATTAAAGAAAACAAAATAAAAATAAACCAGTCTCTCCCTTACCCACACATCATCACTTCAAACACCCCAACAGATAAGGATAAGCCAATTTTTAATCAAATGGAGGTTTTGCTCCAAGAGAGTGAATGAAAAGAGAGAGGGGTTGTCATTAGTTCCAGCAGTTCATTTTCTGCAGGGTAGCCTAATACCTGTGACAGCTCAGACTGAATCTAAAGCAGATAGGTGTGTGTGTGCTCTGGGACAAGACGCTGAAATCTGAGTTTGGATTAACAGAGAGATTTGGGGACTGGAATGTGCTTTCTCTAAACAGATAATTAAGAAAGGAGAAGGATCAGTGAGTGTGTATATGTTGGAAAGAACATATAAAGGACATATAGAGGACGTTTATGTGTGAACAAGGGACGTTACTAAGCAGAGTATACTGCTCTAAAATGAGTTTTCACTTTTCAGAGAATGAGAATGTTTCTTTTCCTCAAAAGAGAGGAAAACAGCAGGAGAGGAGAGAAAAGAAAATGAGGAGTGTGTGGGTTTAAACAGATGTTTGATTCTGTTTCTATGTGTTTGTGTCTAAAGAAAGGAGATTTTATGTGTTTGTGTATAAACAAAGGAGACTGGCCATGATCGACTCAAAAAGCTGTACTCTTTCTATCTTGTAAGTGTCATGTTTTATGCAGGGCTTGTCCCTACAGTTCACCTGCCCCCTTTTTTCTTAAAATACCAGAATAGAATCAGAGAACAGATGTTAGTTGAGTGTTAGGTGAATGTAGCTTATGTATCTACATGTAGCTAAAGCTCTTTCTGTCTCTCTGGACGTGAAGATATGCAGTTCCCTATAGAGGGAACTTGCTCTGCATCATAGTAGCGATGCTGTGGGAACATATATATATAATATATATATATATATATATATATATATATATACACACATATATATATATATATATATATATATATATATATATATATATATATATATATATATATATAAATACATACATACAGTGCTCAGCGTAAATAAGTACACCCCCTTTGAAAAGTAACATTTCAACATCTCAATGAACGCAAAAACAATTTCCAAAATGTTGACAAGACTAAGTTTTATATAACATCTGTTTAACTTCTAACATGAAACAAGGTTAATAATATAACTTAGAGAACAAAATGTTCAGTTTTACTCAAATTAGGGTGATGCAAAAATTAGTACACCCCACTGAAAGTCTAAATTTTAGACTACAAATGTGTAATTTAACAAGAATTCAACCACAGGTGAGTCTAATTATTCATTACACAGGTGTCCAGCAGACAGTTGACTATAAAAGGGTGTTAAAACCCCTTCCCATTTCATGCTGTCAGCAATGGCACCACATGGAAGAGAAATGTCACAAGACCTGAGAAAGAAAATAATTTCTTTACACCAGAAAGGTGAAGGCTACAAGAAGATCAGCAAAGCTTTACTTATCAGTCTGAATACTGTAGCAAAAGTGGTACAAAAATTTAAAAAAGATGGAACTGCAACCATCACAGACGTCCAGGTCGTCCACAGATGTTAACACCTTGACAGGAGCGTCTTCTGATGAGAAGGGTTGAAGAAAATCGGCATGCAAGTTCACTGCAGTTATCTAAAGAAGTAGAAAGCCAAACTGGGGTGACTATTTCCCGTGACACAATACGGCGTACACTGCAGAGGAATGGCATCCATGGGTGCCGTCCACAAAAGAAGCCTCTCCTAAAGCCCAGGCACAGATAAGCCCACCTAGAGTTTGCCAGGGCCCATGCTGACAAAGATGAAGACTACTGGGACTCTATACTCTGGAGTGATGAGACCAAGATAAATGTTTTTGGAACTGATGGCTTCAAAACTGTAATGCATCGCAAATGTGAGAAATACAAAGAAAAATGCATGGTGCCTACAGTGAAAAATGGTGGTGGCAGTGTCCTTATGTGGGGCTGCATGAGTGCTGCTGGTGTCGGGGAGCTGCATTTCATTGATGGCATCCTGAATTCACAGATGTACTGCCCTATACTGAAAGAGAAGACTCTTAGCCCTTGGTCGCCGTGCACTTTTCCAACATGACAATAATCCTAAACACACATCTAAGGCCACTGTTGGTTTTCTGAAGAAGAACAGGGTGAACTTGATTCAGTGGCCAAGTATGTCTTTTGATCTGAACCCAATCAAACACCTATGGGGAATTTCTGAAGAGACAAGTTGAGCATCACTCTCCATCCAGCATCCAGTCTCTAAAAGAGATAATTCTTGAAGAATGGAAAAAATCATGGAGGCCATACAAAGTACTAGATGTAGTAGTTTTTGTTGTGGGGTGTACTCATTTTTGCATTTGGCCCATACTGAGAAAAAAAAAGTATTTTTCGTGAATCGAGAAGAATTTTGTGTTAAACAAGTTCTTTAAATGAGGAGTAAGCTATTTAGCTAATATTTTATTGTCCTCGGAGCGCGTCGGTTATGCGGTGATGCACTATGATATCACGGGGCAAATGTATTGCAATATTAATTTAATAATAAAAGTAGCATGGTAATAAGAAAAGTAATTTATTAGACCTGCATGCCCGTCCGCTATTTGCCACTGTGAAGGTATAAACAGCGTTCGGGCACGGCATCAAATCGATTAACTGTTTTATCCAAATCCACATGCATGGACCATTCAGTGTTCCGTACTGCAATGTCCGAGGCTCGCGCGCTTATGGGCAAAGGAGTATCTTTGAATGGCTCGCGCATTCAGGGGGTAAAGGAGTATCTTTGAAAGGCTTGCGCGCTCATGGGCAAAGGAGTATCTTTGAAAGGCTCGCGCTCAGGGGGCAAAGTAGTATCTTTGAAAGGCCTGTGCACTCATGGGCAAAGGAGTATCTTTGAATGGTTCACGCGCTCAGGGGGCAAAGGAGTGTCTTAGAAAGACTTGCGCACTCAACTGTGCGTGAGACGGAGGGGAACGTGGGAAATGAAGTATACCGTGGCATTAACCGCTCCAAATTAGTGGACTGGAGCTGACGGATCACATCGGGAAAAATATTGGGGGGCAGGAGTATGGGGAGCAAACAACAGTTTCAATTGTGTGTTTTTCCCTGCACTCGCTACATCACAGGTGGGAATGCGCACGATTTGTACATTGTTTGTTTGTGAGCGGCTGTCACTGCGTTCTCTATGCTTGCGGCCCCTATGCTTGCAGATCGTGGGAATCGCTAATGGATCTAGTGGAGGTTTTTGAGACACATGCTGCGGTTTCTTCCCCCCAGAGTGAGAGCCCGGTGCTGCAGCTATCCAGCTCTGAGGAGTTGGATGTGCTCAGTATCGATGCAGGAGAAGTTGAGGATTAGCCACCTTACTCTCTTGCCTACAAGGAGTTTGTGGAGGTTATAACTTGTGCCGTGGCCAAGTTAAATATTGACTGGCTGGCCGAGGGGCAGGACGTTTGTCCCAAAAGCAAACTGGATGAATGCTTCCTGCCAGTAAAATCTCAATCTCCACATCGGGAGGTTACCCTTTTTCCCGATCTCCATGCTGAGGTGTCGAGGAAGAAACCCTTCTCAGCCCGGCTTTACAGCTCCAGTTATACTGAAAGAGTACAGGTATAGGGCAATGCCTAAAGTTTAACAGATGCTTACAAGCTATCTCTCTCCTAATACGGCATCATCCCTCAAGGCCCCGACATTACCCACTAAGCCATGCAGAACAACTTCGGCTTTGGTGAGTAAAGCTTATATGGCAGCACGTCAGACCAGTGCGCATCTGCATAGTATGTCACTTTTTTTGCAGGCATACCAGGCCGACCTGCTTCGAGACCTGGACGAAGGTGAGGGGGTGGAACAGGATGCAGTTCATGTGACGCTTATGACAGATGCATCTCTCACGGGCTGGGGAGCGATCATGAGTGGTCACTTAGCACAAAGTCTATGGAGGGACTATCGTCTTTTGTGGCACTTAAACTGACTTGTTGATGGCTGTTTTTATAGCTTTGAAACACTTCCTCCCAGACCTACGAGGCCATCATGTGCTTGTCCGTACAGACAACAGAAGGTCTTTCACCCCCGCCCAGAGTTGTGGAAGCTGTGGGTTTGGCCTCTCAGGGGGCACAACTCATAGACTCGCATCTCTCAACTGAGGTTGTGGAGACCATACTTCACTCCAGAGCTCCCTACACAAGGAAACTTTATGATCTGAAGTGGAGAGTATTCACTTTGTGGTGCCAGAATCGTCAGCTGGACAGTGCTAGAGTTGGTTGGTACAGTGCTAGAGTTCCTATAGGAAGTTCTCCACAGGGCTATCCCACTCAAGAAAGAAAGCCTACCTTACGGTTGCCCCGCTGTGCTTAGAATTTGCACCAGGAATGGTGAAAGCATTCTTACACCCAAGGCCGGGTTATGTGCCTAAAGTGCCAACTAATGTGCCATGGCCCATAGTTTTGCAGGGTCTCTGTCCTCCTCCCTTTTCAAACTCAGATCAGGAAAAGCTAAATTTAGCATGTCCAGTTAGGACACTTGACACTTATGTCCACATAGCTGCCCTGTGGAGAAAGTCAGATCAGTTATTTGTATGCTTTGGTTCACCCAAGAAAGGTTTTCCCGCGACCAAGCAGACTCTGAGCAAGTGGATAGTCGAGGATATTTCACTTGCTTACGAGGCTTCTGGACAACCTTCACCAATGACTGTTAGAGCTCATTTGACTAGAAGTGTGGCGGCTTCTAAAGCTTTATTGCCGAGATTCCTTTGAAGATGTGTGTGATGTGGCGGGCTGGTTCTCTCCACTCACATTTGTAAGGTTTTATGATGTGAACTTAGGCTCTGCAAGAGGTTCCCAGGTGCTTATGTCTTAGTTGTGCTTGTGGATTCACACTAGACAGGCACTTGCCAGTACGGCAAAGTGGGTATTAGCGTCTCTAGTATTACACAGCGCAAGTTCCCTTGAAAGGAAATGTCTAGATTACAACTGTAACCATTGTTCCATGAGAAGGGAACAAGATGCTGCGTCGCCCTGCCATAGTTCCTGCATGCCTGTGATCAACTTGCTTTGGCCTGTCAGAAACTGACATTGTTTGGTTTGGGTGCTCTTTGTAGCTTCCTGGTCATGATGTCTCCCCCGGCCTGTGACGTCCCGCCATTCCATTGGACTGATTTCACACGTGCTTCAAGACAGACAGAGGCGTTCCCACAGCATATTTCTATGACGCAGCATCTCGTTCCCTTCTCAGGGAACAATGGTTACAGTCATAACATGATACAATTTCTTCAAATGGAAGAACTTTTGGTCCTGTGTACTTTTAGAAATTACACTCCCCAAAACACACTTTACCCCTTCTTACTATTTTAATTAATCATTTAATTCACATCAACTGCAAATAGCCTTCTAAAATCACTGAAAAATTATATGTGTGTGTATAGTTTTATTTCATTTCAGTTTTAGTAATTTTAGTACTTCATTTTCATTTAAGGCAGCAGTTTAAGATTTTCATTCATTCATTTTTTTTTTTTTTTTTCATTTTATTTAAACATTTTCAATTAAGAAAAACAAGTTTTAGTTAAAGGGTTAGTTCACCCAAAAATGAAAATAATGTCATTTATTACTCACCCTCATGCCGTTCCACACCCGTAAGACCCGGAACACAAATTAAGATATTTTTGTTGAAATCCGATGACTCAGTGAGGCCTCCATAGATAGCAATGACATTTCCTCTCTCAAGATCCATTATTGTACTAAAAACATTTAAATCAGTTCATGTGAGTACAGTGGTTCAATATTAATATTATAAAGCGACGAATATTTTTGGTGCGCCAAAAAAACAAAATGACTTATTTAGTGATGGCCGATTTCGAATATTCTCGTCACTTTATAATATTAATGTTTTTAATGTTTATGTTTTTAGTACCTTTATGGATCTTGAGAGAGGAAATGTCATTGCTCCCTATGCAGGCCTCACGGAGCCATCGGATTTCAACAAAAATATCTCAATTTGCGTTCCAAAGATTAACGAAGGTCTTACGGGTGTGGAACTGCATAAGGGTGAGTAATAAATGACAGAATTTTCATTTTTGGGTGAACTAACCCTTTAACAATAATAACTCTGTCTTACATTTTAAAGAAAGACAGAAAGAAAAACATTCAGCATTCCTACAGCATTGAACATTACAGTTTCCTCCGTTCATTCCCTATTAGCCTCCTAGATTATTATTAAGGACAGTATGGATATTTTGTTAAAAGCAGTGGAGGATCCTGGTATGGGCAACTTCAACCTCCGCATAATGTTCTCAGATGTGCTCTTCATTATTCTATCACTCATTTGCAGCAGTTTTAAGGTATTGCACCGCTTCTTGAAAAATAATTTTGTCCTAGAATCCTGTAACTTTTTCTGCGCAGCTCCTTGCACTGCACTTCGCTTTGATTTCTGCTGCCCATAAGGAAAGTTTCTCACCCGCTAGAAGCCAGAAGTGAAAAAGGGATGAATGTTAATGTTAATAGCACCGTATAACAAAGGTCAAGTTAATCAAGTCAATGAAATTGTAAATTAAAGTGACATTAAATTATTAAATTATGTCACGTCTGGTCTGTGTTTGTGTTTTGCTTCAGTTTGACTTTGAGTTAGTTTTGTACTATTCTCAGTTCAGTTTTCCTGTTCATGCTCATCTGTTGCCATAGTTTTTGATTTGCCCTCATGTATCTCACCTGTGTCTTGTTAATTACCTTGTTTAGCCCCAGTGTATTTATAGCCCTGTTTTTGGTTCAGTCTTTACCATTTCAGAAGGAAATAGTTTCCATGGAGGACATTAGTGAAATTTGTGTTTCACAGATGTACTTTGCAATTATAATCCTGTTCGAATCTGGCATGTCTGTGTTTTTATCACACAACCTCAGAAAAAATTCCAAGGCAAATGATCTGAAATCCAGTCCAGATGTCTCTGTTCACTCATGTGGTTTTATTATGAAGTTTATTTAAATAGGGTTTTAATAAAAAATAAATTATATAGTAAAAAAAAAACATGTACTGTACTTCTACCTTCTGTAATAACCACGTCTAGAAAACACACGTTCCTACCTCTGTAATAAACATGTAGATGTTAGTCCCGTCTGAATTGGTACAGTACATGAAATCACAGATGTCAGGTGATAATAAATGTTACTCAAAATATGTTGCAATCGTCACTGACACTTTATTAAAAAAACAAAAATAAAGCGATTTAAACACAGGACACTACTTCTTAATGAAAGGAGCTAAACTTTCTAAATAAAATTTACATGCATCTAATAAAATATAATTTTAAAATACAGTTAACTAATTAAGTTTTTGCTGTAGCATTTGTATAATCGTTTTCTATTGCAACCATTTTTACTTAATAGAAAGTTGAGAAACAGACAAACACTAGAGATGTATGGGCCATTTAACTTGTTTAATGAATCACCAGAGCTCTTTTTTTTTCACTGTTTTTTTCCATCACAATAAACAGACAAATAAAAACAGCAAAACCCTTCCAGAATCACATATTATTCAATTGCATATAATTTCAATGCCCTTAAAATAAAACACTGACAGGCTTTTTATTGTAACTGACAAACAGGCTGTTCATAAACTACATCATGTTCCCCTCAGTAAAGCTAGACTGTGTCGGCAAGGGTCGTACATTTATTATGAGGAGTAAATCATTATAATGAATAGGGAAAAAGAGTGAAATAGGGAGATTGTAGAATACAGATGAATGAAAGTTTTCTGGACCCTCTGTAAATCCATGTACTGTTTTTTCCCAGGGCAAAGACTTAGCGATGAGAATGCTGACCAAAGGAATAAAGCAACTCTATAAAGTACTGCAGAGAAGCTTCTTTCTGTTCCTCTTTGTCACTTTTACTGTCTGAAGGCAGGGAAGCGTTGACATTCTGGTTATTGATAAGCCACTGAATGGAAAAATAGAGGTTATTAATGCCCACTTGGCTTTTGTGGAATGGGAAGGTGTCTGAGGAATTGCATAAGATTGTAAGTCCTTTCAAGAGTGCTTCACAAACCTGCTTTATCATGGCATGTACATATATCTACATCTATATAAAAATAACAAAACATTTTATATTTCTTTATGGAATTGTTCACAAAAAAATAATAATAATAAAAAAGTAAAACAAATACCAAATTTTACAAATTGTTTAAAAATTACAAAAATAAGCTAGGAGTTCTGGGTGGTTGCTAATGCATTTCTGGTTGCTAAGGTATTCTGAGTGGCTGCTATGTAGTTGCTTATGGTTTCTATGGTATTTTGGGTGGTTCTGAAGTGGTTTCCTTTTTTTGGTCCTCTTAGAAAAGCAATCTTGTAATTTTGTACTATTAATGTTGGAAGTTAAGTCATTAGATGTCCATTCATGTCAATATGATGGTTATGTTAACGGTCCTAATGTTTTCTCTCTCTCTCTCTTTGTCCCCTTAACTCCCTTCCACTATCTACCTCTTTATCTGTGAATCAAACAGAAATCCAGACAAGGGCCTCCAGTTTCTCATCTCTCGTGGTTTCATTCCGGATACGCCTATAGGTGTGGCGCACTTCCTGCTCCAGAGGAAGGGGCTGAGCCGACAGATGATTGGCGAGTTTCTTGGCAACAGCAAGAAGCCGTTTAACAGAGATGTGTTAGAGTGAGTATATGAAAATCCTACCATAATCCATAGCTCAAAAAAAGATAAATGAGAATCTGCAGAAATATCGTAAAAGAGAGAATATTTACACTTTTGAATGGAAGCATTTGTTTTTTCCCTGTGGATTTGGAGAGTTGTGGCAATTTTTAATGAGATCTCCCTTGGCTGCTGAGCTCCCACAGTCAAACTGCAGAGCTTTGCACTTGGAAAATATGCACTCTTGAGACCTTTTAGCAGATTTGTGTGTGTGTGTGTGTGTGTATGAGTGTGTGTGTAGTACATGTGAGGTTTCTGAAGTGATTAATCTTCTAGCCCTAAATGAGTAAATGTATCTACTCTGTATGAGTAAATGTATCTACCCTGTGTAAACTTTAAGGTATCTTTTAAGGAAATCTTAAAGGTAAGTCTTTAAGGAGTTGGCTTTTAAAGTCCAGAAAGCAGACAAAACACAAAAAAACAAAAAAAACATAAACCTAATTTCATCAGACTATTACTAATATATGCTTTCTTTTGGTGCATATGCATGCATTATTGTTATTGTTAACAATTAAAATTTGGTTTTCGTCATCTGAAAGAAAAAATAAAATAAAATAAAAAAGAGTATTAGATGAAAAACTTTTTGTTGAAGTACTAAAATGACTAAAACGGAAATAAATATAAGATAAAGCTAAAAAGAAATATTATAGAGAAAATGTAAACGAACACTGAAAATACATACATAAAAGATTATTTAAATAATAATTAATAAATGATTAATAAATACTATAGTAGTATATAAATAATACTAAATCACTGACCATTGAAAGACTTATAATGAAAAATACTAGATCATAATTTTCTGTTGAGTACAAGAAGTCAAGAAGATTGTTATGTTTGCAGTTCAGAAAAAAAAGAAAGAGAGAGAGAGAGAGAGAGAGAGAGAGAGACCAAAAGCATGCAAAGGTCTAACATCTTTGGAAGTGAGGAATGAACTTCACATTAATAGATTTTTTGGAGCATTTGGGAGCTTTATTATTTTCCTGTAGAACCCTGAAAAGGTCTTTTTCAAATACTCCCCAGAAAGCTTTGCAATGCTCTGGTAATCCATCAGTCCCTGGTGCTTATCTTTTTTTTTTTTTTCTCCTCCGCCCAACATCTCCACAAAAGCTTGCAATTTTTTTTTACAAAGGTCAAGGTGTAGGCTTAGTATTAAAATGTCAGTAGAAGAAAATAGTTTTTAAAGTTATTTGTGCAGTGATGATCAGAGAGAAAAAAAAAAAGAGAGTTACACTATATTGTTTATTAGTTTTTATTTATATATAAGCTATATAAATGAGTATTACCACACATGCATTTGGTATACCTCACTTGTTTCATAGCTGAATATTGCATACTCCACCAAAAACCTACACTATTTACATATTTTTAATTAATTTCCTGACCCCTTACTGCAAACCCCCATTTTGGTAAGTGGGGCATAAATGACATACCCAAAATAAACAGGTTGATGCTCATAAGTCATTCTGGATAGACGCCTAATCAACATATTAAGAAAGCTGACACTTGAGAGTTTACAGTTTAAGACTCAGAATTACTCAGACTGTTATTAATATGGAGATACGCTACCAGTCAAAAGTTTGGAATCGGTAATTTTTAATGTTTTTAAAAGAAGTTTCATCTGCTCACCAAGACTGCATTTATTTAATTAAAAATACACTAAAAACAGTAATATTGTGAAATATTATTACAATTTAAAATAACTGTTTTCTGTTTGAATATATTTTATAAAGTAATTTATTCCTGTGATGGCAAAGCTGAAATTTCAGCATCATTACTCCAGTCTTCAGTGTCACATGATCCTTCAGAAATCATTCTAATATGCTGATTTGCTGCTCAAGAAACATTTATTGTGTACAATTGTACAAAATATTTTAATAATAGTGACGTTAAAGCAGGCTCTTTTTGACCCTATGAATCACCCGTAGTTCAAGCCAGGGTTGCCAGGTCTGCGTTTTTTTTTCCTACATCAAATATTATTTGTAGCGCCTCCCATCCAATAATCGCAAAATGATTTGTGCTTTATCACTTCTGATAAGATTTAAAGTTTCAGTTTTCAAATTCTATTTTATCATGAAATTCAAACAATAAATGGCGTTTTAACGCTCTTAAATGTGACGTGTCAGATCGCTGTAATGCCTAAGTTCAGGCGGCAGCGTGGAGCGCGAGCCTTTTCTTCCTCTTCAGTTATATCTCGAAAAACATGCATGAACATCAAAGGTATGTTGACATATATTGTACAACTTACTGGAATGTATAATGTCTCATGAAATCACTTTATTTGTGTTTCAACCGCGGAAAGACGTCAATAAAACAGCTTGTGAACAATATGTCACATTATGTCACATTTACCTCAGGAATGTTTTCCAATGTTTACAGTTCCTTAGCTATCTACATATAAAAAACACCAGAGAGGAGCTTATTTACTGTTAAGTATATGTTTGTGCAAATTTGCCATGAAGACAAGTGCTTATAAAAACTACCTTATGGTATGGTATCGGCCGATATCATTCTGAATTATCGGCTATCGGTATCGGCAGAGAAATTTAGTATTGGTGGATCTCTAACTGTAAACATTACTTATTCATATGAATATACCCCAAATTGCATGAAAATCACAGACAAACCATACACTATCATAATCTTGTGTTTATTCTCTTCATTTTTGATGTGTAGAAACGTTTCTTTGGCTTTGATTTTCACGGCGCTCAGAAAGAGGAAGTGTACAGGACAGCATCATCCAGAAGGGCAGGATTTATGGTCACGTTGACTCACGTAAGATGATTGACAGCTGTACGCCGAATGAGAGGGATAATAACTGATGCAAAACAGAAACAGGAGACACGGAGCGCACTTTGAATGCTCTTTTAGCTCTTTCTGCTTATCAGATCGCATAATTCAGTAAAAAAATGAATAGAAATGGTATTCTGTATGACGAAATATTTTGCAACCATGTAAGAATTAATCAGTATTTCTCCAAATATGCACATTTTTGGACTAAGAGCCCTAACAGACACTGTTCAGTGAAGCTATGTGAACACAAATAAACCGGAGCAGACGTAAGGGAATATGAATGAACTAAATTATTCTATTCAAAATAGCAAAAATTGATACAGATTGATTATAAATACAGATTGATTATTTTGCACTCCTGATATAAATTAAAATAATGTCACTGGAACTTAGTTTTATCATAAACAGTGGTCAAATATTGAAGCTGGAGTCTTTAATCTTTATAATGATACTCAGTTTGTCCAGATCAAGTAAGAGTGTGATGTTTTAACGTGCAGTGAATGTTGAGCAACAATAATCTGGGGCCGTCAGCGAACGTAAAGGTGTAATACATTCCAACTTAATCTCCATTTAGACATACTGTAAGTACCCCAGGACATATATACGTAGAAAAACAGGGTGTTAGAAAAATACACCGGTGTTAGAAAACAGCAGAGAAAAAGCCAGATCCAAGTCAGCACTTATTTTAAATTGCTCTTGTAGATTAGCGTTTTATCTTGACAGTTTTTGTTCCTTGTCTAATTGCCGTTATATATTTCTTTAACCTATGTTTTTGCTGTGACGGCAGTTTCAGGCTGCTTTCCTTATGTGTGTTTTATACAAACTCCATCAGGTCTCCCTAATTCTCCAGCAGTCTTTTTCTTTGTTTCATCTAAAAATGCATTCATCACCTTCGGTAGGCTGCAATAAAAATTGACAAAAGTGCAGGCTAATTATAACTTTCATGCACAACAAACACTTTTCTGGAGTTAAATCTAAAATCAAACTTATGCTGCTTTACTAACTAATATTGAGTAAACTACTAATTCTCACTCACCAGAGAGCTTTATATATACATGCAAAATTCGTAATTAGGGAGTATTAACAACAATACAACCAAGAAAACTAATAAATCATGCACTGCCCTTGGCTGGACAACATTAGTATCTTTAATAAGCCATTTCAACCAAGCATTAATGTTAAGTTAGGCATTAAAAAAGTAATGGTTTAGCTCATTTTAATTACAGACCTGCTATATACTGCTTTAAGATATGACATGCAGCACAACAAATTAAAGACTTCTGCTGTAGCCAAACAGAATATGATGAATATTTCGTGCTGATATTGTTGTGGTGCTTGTTTATGTTGTAGACAGGCTTCCGTTGCATATTAAAACAAATGCCATTGCTATTAAAATTGCTCCAGAACACATATAAAAGGGAAAGAAAGAAAAACACCTAATGCTTGAGCATGAAAAAAGCATGAAATAAACCAATCTGGATTCCTTCTTGGGATCTCCTGACTGACCTGTCCTTTAACCCCTACCGTTTTCCAGCAGACAAGCTTTGTTCTTCAGTGGCTTGCTCTATATTTGGACAGGCAGAGCAATTATTCACAATATCCCCACATTGAAACAAAGCAATCACTCCATGCTTGTATGAACCTCTGTCCAGAGGGAGAGATACAATATTGAGGGTAGATGCCGTAGCTCCTTTATTATGACAGTAAGTCATTCATGAAAAAAAAAAAAAAAAGAGTTACAAATTTAAACAGGTTTAGTACTACTGAGATCCACTGAGAAGCATTGAAGAAGTGAGTTTGGTGCAGAGGTCTCCGATACAAACCACAAATGTCTCTGAGATTTAAACTAGTTTGAAGTCAGATGAAACAGCCCTGACATTTATCAACAGCACTAGAAAACAGGAGAAACTTTGTGTGACAACAGTCCAGTTACTTTTCAATCCACAAATCACCAACATTTACCATGGATTTCCTGTAGTAACAATAACTGTAACGGCGGTATTGTGGCAGAAATGTGGGATAATCTTATCGATAATCATATAGAATTATATTATGTATTAAATGTATTAAAGGAGTAATGATATATATATATATATATATATATATATATATATATATATATATATATATATATATATATATAATGCAGGAGAAGGATCTGGCCCCCAGATGTATCCACAACATCAAATCTGTCCCCCTTAAAAAAAAAAAAAGTTTGGACACACTGATGTACACAATAAGTCCATTATTATCAAATTATTAATTTAAATTTTAGCACATAATAGTTAAAGACACTTAAAATAAAGCGGGACGGGCAGGATTTTCACAGTGCTCTTGTATGTAGTCCTGTTCCACATGTATGTTATGTGCTATATACTTACTATAATAACTAGGAGGTACAGTATTAACCCTGAACCTAACCCTAAACTTAACCTTAACCCATATTGTCCAAGTAGCTCCTTATATTATGCATTATTGTGTAAGTACGCTGTAATTACACTGTAATTGCACACTCTGTAAAAAAGTGTATAGTGTATGTAAAAATGTATGGTGAATAGGGGCTGCCAAACTACAAAATTGGCAAAAAAAATACCAAGTATCATGAAAGTAGTCTATAGAACTAAATGCTCAAGTAAAAAGATAAAGAGACCAAAAAAAAAAAAAAAAAAAAAAGGAATTGAGAGAAGGAAAAGAGTTAGAAACTATTCTCTACTGATTATGAGTTTGCCTTATCGGCAATGTGACTTCCTGCTGCAATAGCTCCCCAAGTGTTTTTTACAAGTATTTAGTTTTTGTTTTTCTTATATATAAAACACTTAGGTTGTAGACGTACCCTTTCTTGCTTTTTCTGGACTTTGGAATAATTGCTTTTTCTGGACTTTGTTTGACAATGGACTGCAAGACCTGCATTAAAGGATTTCCCTCTCATTTGTTTACACACCTGCTAACTTATTGACCTTAAACTTATTAAGTATACGGGAAGGTGAACTGTAATTAAGTACAGTACAAATAGAAAGATACAGACCTATTTTAACTGTTGGTAAGGTTAATAGAATATGTGTGCTTTTCAAGTAGGTTTTAAGTAATATTGTGTTCTTCCTAGAAAGATAGTTCCCAGAAATACATCTGAAGAAGTTGACAGATTTCATATACCTGTCCAAAAAGAAGCTCTAGCAAGAGCAACAGGACAATTTATGATTGTTGCTTGTCAGGTTATGCAAAATGACCCCAGTGAGATCTTGGGTAGAAACCAAGGCAGACTGTGCAACATCAACAGTCTTTTGTCAAAGATGTCACCATGTCAAACTGTACAATATAAATGTAATACTTTAATCATTGGCATTAATACTTTAGTCATGGTTGACAGCATTCCCTTAGTACCCTTGAACAAGGCATTTAACCCAAGGTTGCTCCAATTGTATTGTCTCTCTAATAAGTGCATGCTGCAGGCATGGCTCCAGAGTCTTTTGTAATCGGCCATAGGGAGCTCAGAAATTGTGCTAGCCAGCTCTTTGGGGATGTTCACCACCTCTTCTTTCTCTCACCAAGCCTGATGATCTGTTAGCTCTGCTAAATCTGTTGCAGTTGTTGTACCAAAGAAAGGGCAGCACAGCATCCGTAAGAACAATAAAACAGTTTCTCACTTAATAAAGAACTTTGGGAAGTTGTTCCTAATCAATTAAACAAGTGTTTCCCTACCTTGATCTTGGAGTACCCCCAAAAGTGCAGTGTTTCCCTTATCAGACCATACCCATTTCAGGTATTGAAGTCTCTACTAACTAGCTCAAGTGTTGAATCAGTCATTCACTATTCTCTGCATTAGTCTACTTATATAGTCCACTTGAATGAGTGTCTGAAAATAAGTGAGAGAATTTCAGACAGATTCCACCTTCTGCTAAGATATGGGAATTAATTTTGAGTGACTTTCACAGTGCTTGGATATTATCTAGCTGAATTGGTTGTACACTCATAAATTTGATTGTCGTCCACTATGGTTTTGGACACCACTACAACTGGTAGTCCCATCAAATAGTGCACTATATAAGTATAGGAGGCTATTTTCAGGCACAGCCATACACAGTGTTGGGGGGCTCTAGGACCAGTGTTTGAAAACACTGTGTTAAGGCCCGTTCACACCAAGAACGATAACTATAAAGATAACTATAACGATAACTATATTTGCGTCCACACCAACAAACCATAACGGTCTGTTTATTTTAAGCTCAGGCGCTGCTGTTTCAAAGTGTCTACAACATGTTTTTGCTATTCTTGTTGCATTTACACAGCTTTAACCAGCAGATGTCCTCAGTATGATATGTTTTGAGTGAATAGCTAGTGTAATAGATCTAATCTAACAGTGAATATAGGTGACGAAGTCAATATAGTGGAATAAAAACAATGCCTAATCTTTTTCACTGCAACTTCAAAAGAAGCAAGACAATGTTGTCGAAACTAGCGCTGGATACCTGAGGTAATTTTATATTACACTGTTTGCTAGCCTGGTATAATGATCTCATCATTAATACTACTCACCATTTATTCCGAGGGTATGACCAATTTGTTTTCCATATTTCTATTTTCTTTAAAGTATTTTTGAAAAGGGAGTTTGACTTGTCAAACAGTGGTGGCGAATTACTTCTCCGCAATGTCGTCTGCCATTTTAAATGCACAAGCCCTTTAATTAGAATGGATTCTGATTGGCTGCCAGTGTTTTATCATTCAGTGGCTGTAGAAAAAAAATGGCTCTGAAAGTGAACCCAACAATATTGTTTCTCTATATCATTATAGCTATGTTTTGGACTCTGCTATTACTTTACATTTAAAATGATTTTTAGAAATATATCTTTATCGTTTTCTTTATAGCTATCGTTCTTGGTGTGAACAGGCCTTTAGACTCTGTAAACCAGGCATTGATCTATCAGGTATATGCACAGATGTGGATGGCATCTACTTTCAAGCTTGACAGTTCCTACTCCCAGTTGGAGAAGTTATGCTTCAGATTTGAGACCTTGTTCTTATGAACAAGCTCATAGGTCTCCTAAATCATCCACTTACAGGTTGCAGTTCACTGGGTTTCCTGAGGAAACTGGATTTGTTCCCTCTCTATTCAAATTTTAACCTGTAGATGTCAAATGCTACTTCATGGTAGCAATTGAATAGCTATCCAGAAAACACAGTTGACTAGTAGGCATGTCTATGCAGCTTTAGTGGTCTTTGCTGTTTCTAATAAGTTCAACACTGTTGACAGAGAATACAACAGTGATGAGGATGTTTACGCAGCTGGAGATGATGCAGAAAAGACACAAATGCATCTTGCCATAAATGGTGAAAAAACAGTGATGTTCTAGTTCCTTACAGTTTATAAAGATCTCTGGGCATCACTTGATTGGCGATGTTTGCATTAATTTTGTATGTGAACACTCCACATGAAAGCAGACCATCTTAGATGTCTTTAGCTCCACGTTCATCAAGTGACTGATCAGTTAATCCAAAGGGTTTTAAAACTCTGGTACCACAGTACTACTGTGGCAATTTACAATACAATGGCTCAGTGGGTAGCACTGTTGCCTCATGAAAGAAGGTCCCTGTTTTGAGTCCTGGCTAAGCTATAAGGCCTTTTGGCTCCTCCTAGGCATGCAGGATAGGTGAAATATAGCTACTATACATTGCTTGTAGGTGTAACTGAATTTGTGTGTTAGCCCTGTAATGAACTCGCCATCCATCCATGGTGTTTCCTTGTTTTTGGCCTAAGACACTGGGATAGGCTCCATTATCCCCACTACCAGGATAGCAGTTTGGAAAAAGGATGGATGTCTGATCTCTGTACAATAATAATATGTCTGTAATAACTACAATGTGATATCCAAGTACATTTTGACCATTCTGAAGCTGCATGCTGAAAAGAAGGGGGGAAAAAATGATATTGGCACTGTATTTTTTTTTCTCATTGCCATGAAATCTATATGCTTGTCTTCCTGAAAATAAGCTTTAAGGAGTGTTCTGCTTTTGATTCAGAAACAGTAGATTCTGGTTTCAATTTCTATTTCTATGTCCAGACAGATGGGAGAAGATCAAATTAGTATTAATGTTCAGTGCAGTCTTTATTATTCAAAGCATCATTGTGAACAGGCTTTTAGAGAAGATTTTTCAGTGTGTTTCTGCTAGTAATTTTTCATGATTTTGTTTCTACTCTTGGGCCTGCTAGAGCAACAACACCAGCTCAAGTGAGACCAAGCACTTGAACAAACCAATGAGGAATGTTATATGGTTGTCGCTTTATAAGTGAGTATTATTCATCATAGACTGCATACTAACCTTGTATGCCATGCAGTGATGAAGTTGAGAAAGACATGAAGGAGAAAGCAGTTTTCATGAAAGGTTGAAAAGTATGTTGATATGTATACATTATAAATAAAGTAAATGCTCATCTGTATACCCAATTTTAGGTTCAGTATGATTTTTTTAATACTTTTATTCAGCAATGACACATTTAATTGATGAATTGACATCAAAAAAACTGTTCTTTACATAATTTCTATTAGTTAAATAATAATTTTTTTAAAAATTGATCAGTTTCCACAAAAATATTAAACATCACAACTGTTTTCAATGTTGATAATAATAAGAAATGTTTCTTGAGCACCAAATTAGCATATTAGAATTATTTCTTAAGGACTTGAGATACTGAAGAAATGGCTGCTGAAAATTCACTCAACCTTTCATACATTTGTTTACATCTGTTCGGTGTTGAGGGAACTGACTAGCAGTTCTACCAGAAAGACTTGGGAGGCAAGATAACGAAACAATGATATTTATTACCAATCAGCAAGCGAAATATCACAACATAAGGTTCTTTGGCATACGCCCCATCCGTAGCTCACATCCTGAAGGTTGCGGACTTTGTGTTTCCTGCCTGGAGATGAAGGCAGGGGCGTAGCCGATCCCCGGGAAGAATGGACAGGGACCATCCTGGTGGTGGTGGGGAGGATGGAGGTGAAGGTTGGCGTCAGCATCTGCGAACTCACACATGTTTAAGTAACAATCTTTTATACTCCAAGTGTTAGATAATGATTGGTTAGATCTGAACTAATAAGTGATGTAACATTTGAGTCTTCCCGGCAGAACTTACGCTAGAGCTTCATTTACTTCCTGTGGGTCTGAACCTTAGGGTATACAGTATTGAGGATAAAATTTGTTTTTCTTCACAAAGTAGAGTGGACTAAAGTAAAAAAAAAGAAAAAAAAAGTGACTTTATGTACATGTGTACATGCACAAATTATGGACTATAGTAGAAATACAAGTAGGCAAATAATGACGTGTACCTGTGTAAAATGGTTATGCTTGTATGTTATGTGATCTTTGTATGTGTAAACTGTGCACTATTGTCCATTCCATTATTCAGCTTTGTTTCTCATTTGGAAAGGATGCTCTTCAGCAACATTACCAAAAGAGAGAGAGGAACAGATTGTCTCACTGTTCTTGGATATTTATTTCCCTGTAGAAATGTCTTACTCTCTTTCTCTCTCTTTCTCTCTCTCTCTCTCTCTCCCCCTGTGCACCTGCTCTAAGTACTTGACAGACGTTTTTCTTTCTGAAACCTCCGGCTGGCAGCTCAGCATAATAAACACGAATTAGTCTGATTAGGCCAGAGGAGAACTGCCCCCCCGACTGAGCCTGGTTTCTTCCAAGGTTTTTTTCTCCATTCTTATCACTGTTTTGTCATCTGATGTCACCTGATGGAGTTTGGGTTCCTTGCCATTGTCGCCTCTGGCTTGCTTAGTTGGGGACACTTGATATTCAACAATGTTTTTGATCTGCCTGCACTGACATCATTGTATGCGAACAGAACTGAGCTGGACGATGACATCACTGTTTTCTCCAGTGCTGATATATAGATAAATGAGCTAATTGTTGATTTTTACAACCGAATGAATCAATACTGAATTTACTTAAGATGGACAAAATTATTCACCAGTTATCACTTTAAAGCTGCTTTGACACAATCTGCATTGTAAAAAGCGCTGTATAAATAAAGGTGACTTGACTTGACTAGTCAATGTACAGTGAGGCTTCAGTTGTACTTCTGAGGCTGGGAACTGAAACAGCTTTGCCATTAAATGTAAATTTTAAACCCCAAAAAATAAACATTCTGTCATAATTTACTATCATTTAATGTTATTGCAAACCTGTATGAAACAGAAATACCAATACCCCCCAAAAAAGCATCAGAAAAGTCTCATAAAAGTAGTTTGTAAAATTTATGTGCTAAATTACGTTTTTTTGTGTGTTCCATGTGATTATTAATCTTATTATTAATCTGTACTTTCAATGTGATCTCATGAAAATGTGTATTTTTACGTAGTGTGGCTCTACCACACATACATTTACTTACGTTTTCATACACACAAAACGTACAATATTGACGTATCTATAGCACTAAAACATAAAATACTTATGTATTGGCAGCAATAAAATGTTTATTATATCGGAGTGTCTATTTACACTAAGTGCAAATAGTGTCCATTGTTGGCAAATGCAATTTCAAGTAGCTCCGCCCACCAATGTCTGGTTGGTCCACTGAAGTTTTAAAAAAAAAAAAAACATGCAGAATTCAATGTCTTCAGTGGCGCAGCAGTAGTGAGGCTCTCAGACCTGGCTTTTAACGCGATTGACGTGGGTTTAAATCTGCCTTTTGCTGAGCTCGTATTTATTTTCAATAAAAATGAAAATAATGTTCTAAAAGTGGAAATAAACTGTGAACCAGCATTTAATAATATTAAAAGTTTTTAACCGAATTTTGCCAGGGGAACCCTCCAAAAATGTGTATTTTACCCCCCAGAAAGCGATTTTTACCGTGGGACACAGTGTTATAAATATAGTCTTACCCAGTAAGATATCACAGTTTCCATAAAAAACATTAACCCATAAAAACCGAAAACACTGATAGTGAGAAATGTTACTTGAGCACGAAATAAACAAATTAGAATGATTATTATTATTTTTATTATTTAAAAAATAAATATGTTTTTTAAATAATTTTAGTATGTCATGTATTCATCCCATAGACATACAGAAAGGTCTGGGCTAAGCCTCTGGCCTTAGAGTCGCCCCTTGTCTAGTAAGCTTTCATATGTCTGCTTAATACCTTGTTTTTACTTACACTATCTCTCTCTCACACAATTTCTGTCTGTTCCTTTATTTTTGATAGTTGTGTGGTGGATGAGATGGATTTCTCTGGGATGGAGTTGGATGAGGCTCTGAGGAAGTTTCAGGCTCATATCCGTGTCCAGGGTGAAGCGCAGAAAGTGGAGAGACTGATAGAGGCGTTCAGGTGAGACTCCAGACACTGTTACACTCTTACACACACACACACACATAAACGCTCTAGCCACCTTCATGTGTGAGGGGAAGATAAGAGCAGAGGGTGATGGGATACCTGTGCTTATGAATTTTTTTCATCGCTGTAGTACTGAAGGATAAAAATGCAAGCTGAATGCTCTTAATAAATCAGTTGCATTCTCAAGGAATATGGCACTGTTACATTAAAGCTGCTAAGTTTTGCCTTTTTTTCGCCATCTCTGTTTGAAACCTGCAATTGCAGTTATTTGTGGAATTATCAACTTTACGTGGGTTGTGCATCGGCACGGCTCCTCAGCGTGGATGAATCTAATGTTTGCTATCAGTTTTCTAACAATCGCTTAGCTCGGATCACATCAAACCATGCAAATTATAATTATTGTTATACTTTGTTCTCAAATTGTTAATGTTAACAACATCAGCATTGTGTATTTAGTGTGTATTAGCGTTACCTGTAGATCAATTTCTGTAGCCACTCCGCAGTCCGAAGACTTTTGCTTTTGACTACGGGTAAATCTCCAGTTGTCACTGATGATTGTCATTTGGACCATTCAAGATTACAATGCACCATCAAAATGATAAGTTTAGTTATTCCAGCTGCTGTGAGAAAAGGCTATAAATGATCCGTCACAGCATCATCCACATGCCATGTAGCCTACTAGTTGGGACTCCTTCTTTTATGTAAACAGTTGTTTTGAACATTGGCTGGTTATATACTTGCTCAAAAATTTATTTTGAAAAAATTTTAACCCAAAAAAGTGCAGCTTTCAAGTTAAGGCTTTGTGTTGCTGCAATAGTTACTTTCTGTTTAGATTGGAAAGAAATTGAGGAGGTGGCATGAAACATTTTTGGGAAGTTTATATGCAGTCAGCGTAACAATGTTTTAAATAACATTTTGCTAATTCTAAAAACATTAAGGTTACAGCATTATATACATTTCCCTTAAAAATTAATATAATTCAACTTAACCCGCATTTCGAATTAGCTTTAATTTTAATTTTAGTTTAATTTTACTTTAGGTTTAGTCATTTTGCATTATGTGCTTTTGCCATTTTTACTAGTTTCTATTTAGCTTTAATTTATCTTTTGGTTTTAATAATTTTATTATTTCAGTTTAAACATTTTATTTCAGTAAGTTGCCAAGGCAACATTTAAAATTTTCATTTTTCATCTAATAAATATATTTTATTTCAATTAAAACCACTTTTAAACCATATCATTTTGATCTGTGCAAGTGCAAGTCCTTTACCACAGATGGTAGCGCGAGTTTCCTTGACAATGATGATCTGATAATCCAAATAATCATCTTGCTAGAACAATTACTTTCCATTCATATGCAGCAGAGGCTCTTATTGCAATTTTGAATCATATTGCAGTTGCAGCTATCAACGCTTCTGGGGTGATAGCCAAATATGCTTTTGTTTTCAGCACTGGAAATAACAAGTCTGCTGATGATCTTTATGCTTACGTGTGTGTGCGAGAGTGTTGTACACGTCTGCATCTGTCTGCGAGACACTGGTTTATAAATAACTGTGGTTGCATAACACAATCCAGCCTGTACCCGGCTGTCTCTCCTGCATCGCCTTTGATATTTCCCAAATCTAAAAGAAGAATGAGAGAAGGAATAAATGGATGTGAAATATAACATTTATAAAGAACAATACCACTTTTTAATGAATAAAAGGAATCCCTCATTACTATAGTTTACTATTATAAATAAATATCAATATTACTATTGCTAACACTTATTGGAAACATTGAACAAATGTGCTTCTACATTTTTACAAAACTTGTGCAAAAACGTACCTACACTGTCATTCAAAAGTTTGGGATCATTAAGATTTTTAATGTTTTTAGAAGAAGTCTCTTATGCTGCATTTATTTGATAAAAAAAAAAGAAAAAAAAAAAAGAAAAAAAATATATATATATATACTGACCCCAAACTTTTGAACGGTAGTGTATAATGTTACAAAAGCCTTCTATTTCAAATAAATGCTGTTCTTTTGAACTTTCTGTTCATCTAATGACTGTGTATTTGACCATTTTAATTACATTTAATGTATTTGTCATCTTGTAGGGTTTAGGCATGTAATAATACAAGTTATTACATTATAATAGATAGTAAAGTCTAAAATACATATATGAGGTATAAGGTATTTGCAATGAATTAGTTAATTGACAATTATCTTTATAAGGCATTATTACTGCATTACTAGCTGTTGCTTTAATGTAAAGATGCTATAAGCATTTTCAGATGCTTCCGCAAGAGTTGCTTTTTTTTTTCTTTTCTTTTCTTTTTTTTCTTTTTTTGCTGCAGAGCCATGTGTAATTTCTTTACAACATCTATTTCAGTATTATCTTTTAGGTGGTAGGATCTTTTAAAGCTCAACTCATTACATTTTCTCTCTTTTTTGCATGGGCTTTTTCAAGTTTTAGTTACTTCTAAAAGTAATTTTGGAAGTAATTTTTTTTATAAAATTTTGTATGTTAAAATACATTGGACAAATCATTTGGATAAACACAGTAAATTAAGTTTACTGAAGCCCAAAATTACAGTGTATATGATATTCAAAAAATGAATAAATAAACAAATAAATAAATAAAAATAGTATACAGCACTTTTAATAACCTGTTGTTACACAAGGACAATCATAGATACAAATGATTCATGACTATGAAAGCTAAGCAGCAGAAGGGTCTATTTACAAAAGTGTTTAAAATGAACTTAGCTGTTGTTTGTCTCTTTATTGTTTCATGTTGTTCTCAGTCAGCGTTACTGTATGTGTAACCCGGACGTGGTGCAGCAGTTCCACAATCCTGACACGATCTTCATCCTTGCATTTGCCATCATCCTCCTGAACACGGACATGTACAGTCCCAACATCAAACCTGACCGTAAGATGATGCTGGAAGACTTCATCCGCAACCTAAGAGGTGAGACAGGAGGAGATAGAAAAAGAAGATGACTTAAAACAAGAGCAAATTCATTAAAATTGATCAAAGGTCAACCAAACAAATAGATAGAGCAAAGATATTTGTGTTCCCTCGCGAAACTTTTGCGTTCTCTCGCAAAGCTATTTCCGGTCTCTCACAAAACCTGTTGTAGGATCTGACAAACACTTCCTGTTTAATTCCCCGCTGGCAGTCGTTAAGACAGCTCACGTTCACAATGCAGCAGTTCATTTTATTTTGAACTTGGACTCAAATATAAAGAAATGCTTTAAAATAGAGATCACAGTTCTTCCACAATTCTGAAAACAAAACATTATAAAACAAAATAACATAATTTACTTAAGGGTTCTGTCAAAATGTTCTATTTAATGTTATAAATGAGTCATTTTAAAAATATCTAATGGTTATAAATGCGTCTATATTTAAAAAAGTATATTCATTTAAATGAATTCATTATGTTAAAGAAATTAATTGTTGAAAATCAAATACATTTTAACAGCCTCTGGTCCCACCTACTGGTGTAATATAATGTAATAGATAGATTTCAAATGTTATTTACTCATTTTGATTGCGGCTGCCGCAACATCAGTGGTTATATCCGAACTATAAACGTTATCAACACTTTTTGCAACACAGAAATAACAGTACTGTGAGGTTGAAAACACTGGGTTTGAAGCTATTTTAGATATAGCCTGCTGCACTCTCTGGATCAGAGGCAGCGCAAGTTTAAATATCCCAGTTTGATCATAATTTTAGGTAAAATCACCGTCATTTAGGAATAAGATCGCATATGAGTTTGAATCGAGATCGCAATCATGTAATGATTAATTGTGCATATATGGGTCTATTGTATGTATTTTTGTATGTCATATTTGTACCAGCCCTCAAAAGTAACCCAATGATCCTGATGATATGCACAAGATGCACTAATCGCTGTTTGGACATTTATTGGGAGTGTTTTTATCCAGCATTTATTTCCAGTTCTGTTTTTAGTCAGATTTTATTTTATTTATTTATTTTTTTTTTCATGAAAACCCACTTTTTATTAGCTATATTTGACACTCTCCTCTATAACAGTGACAATTACAAGTCACTACTAAATCCACAGAATATAATTTTATGATATTATGACAAATATGAGAAATTTACTATGGTGGTGTATATATAGTCTTACACACTAACACACATACATATATATATACATATATATATCAAAACAAGTACACAAAACGTATGACCACATGAACTTTAAGATATGAATACTTTGATGAAAGAGCAAATACTGTGCAAATGCTAGCACGACGCACAGAGCAGAAATCTCTCCCGAGAACATACAGCCCTACTTAGTGAGAGAACATAACATTTTTTTTTTTTTTTTTGCGAGAAAATGCAAAATTTTTGCAAGGGAATGCAAATATCTTTCTGAGAGAGTGCAAAAGTTTTGTGAGGGAAGGCAAATATCTTTGCGATTTCGATTGGTCGACTTTCTTTCATATCTGCATTGAGAATTCAGATTTTTTTTTTTATTACCTTTACATTTTACACACTAAAGATGGTGTTGCATGATGGTGTTGTTACTTTGTAAAAAGAAGTGTGCATAATTGTATAGAATGTAGAGTGCACTTGTAGTCTAGTCCTAAAAGTATATAAAAAATGCACTTGCAGATATTATAATATTAAAGCGAACCTATAATACCCCTTTTACAAGATGTAATAAAAGTCTCTGGTGTCCCCAGAATGTGTCTGTGAAGTTTCAGCTCGAAATATCCCACAGATCATTTATAATAGCTTGTCAAATGTGCCCCTGTTTGGGTGTGAGCAAAAACACGCAGTTTTTGTTTGTGACCCTTTAAATGCAAATGAGCTGCTACTTCCAGCCCGCTTTCCAAAAGAGGGCAGGCTTTAACAGCTCGCACTTTGGTTGCTCAACAACAACAAAGCTAGAGATTCTCATGCAGCCAAAATGACGATTGTCAAGACCAGTGTTTAGCCATACATTGTTCACACCGGAGTCGGACACTGATGGAAAGACTCAGAAAGTAGTTACAACTTTTAGAATGCAACTGGACGTTTCTGAATGGATAGTGGATACATTTTTGTAGTTGCTGTGGAGTTGATTCAACTCATTGACTAGCATGTGCAATATTGTGTGCAAATCCAGCATTGAATTGACCCCCGTTTGTGAAGCAGTCTGATGTAAAATGACGGCATGGCAACAACACCTTACTACAACAACTCCTCCTCTTCATTAAAGCAGCCCAACATTTTTGTTGCATGTTCTCGGGGGCAGGTTTTATGTAAATTTTAGGGTTAGTGATGTCACTAACCCAGGAAGAAGCTCGTTGTAGTCCTTATCAGCTGTTTGCTGTAGTCCTTAGACAGCGAATATCTCCCTTTGCATTGAACTTTGAGCGTCGTAACTTTGCAAATGTTGTTTATGCTCTAACAGCAGCATTACACACTAACTAAAGTTAAAAAAGTGAAATCATAATCAACCACCCCTTTAATGAAGGCCACTTAAAGGATTAGTTCACTTTCAAATGAAAATTACCCCAAGCTTTACTCACCCTAAAGCTATCCTAGGTGTATATGACTTTCTTCTTTCTGATGAACACAATCAGAGATATATTAATACATATCCTGATGCATCCAAGCCTTATAATGGCAGTGAGCGAGGATCAATGAGTATGAGCTGAAGAAAGTGTCCCCATCCACATCCATCTATCATAAACATACTCCACACGGCTCTGGGGGGTTAATAAAGGCCTTCTGAAGCGAAGCGATGCATTTCTGTAAAAAAAAAATATCCATATTTAACAAGTTATGGAGTAAAATATCTAGCTTCCGCCAGACCACTTTCCGTATTGAGGTTACGAAGAAAGTGTAAACTGGCATCACATCAGTTAAGCTTTTTCCGTAAGTTGAATAGGGAAGGCGTAGGACGCGGTGGAAGTGTTTTGAACTGCGAGAGATTTAAACTTTCTTCATAAGTAGAATACGGAAGGTGGTCTGGCGGAAGCTAGATATTTTACTTCATAATTTGTTCTGAGTCATCTGTGTTGGATTGCACCATAATGGTGACAGAAGAACCCACCCTCACAATGAGTATTGTAAAATGGATTGCCCATTCCAGAAAGGATGAACTCTGCAGGAGTATGCAGAGGAGATCCTGGACTTCATGAGGCTTGCTGGGATGACGAGGCTCTGAAGTACAGCTTTTGGAGTGGGATGGACGACATCTTAGGCCAGATGCTGCTTGTGGAGGAGGACCACCCTCAACTTCAATCGGAGACGTTGAAGAAGACACCATCAACTCCAACCCCCAAGAGCCTGTAGCATTGCCAGCAGCCATCTCCCTGCCTGGTCCAGACCAGAAGCCTCATCTTCCCAGCCCAGAGATCCCTGGAACAAATGGAAGATCATCCGCCAAGAATCCAGTGGCAACATCTGAGCCTGCCACGGAACCAGAGACTGAGCCAGCGCCCGCCATGGACCACAAGCTTGAGCCACAGAGCCAGCCACTGCATCCATCCCGGAGCCCAGGGCCACATCCTTCCCGAGGCTGGAGGAAACCATTAGGTCCAGCCCAGAGTCCGCAGCATTGGTACAATCCACACCTGAGCCAGTCCTACCCTGTAACTTATCCACCCCTATGTTCCTATGCTCCTCACTGGCTACTTCCATTCATCTGGAATCACCTGCCCTGTGGGTGCCTTGCAGCTCCTCAGCTCCCTCTGCTGACTCCCTCCAGCTCTCCAACTCTGCCTTGGGCCCCTTCACCACTAGCATGCTCTATGAGGCAGATCTTCTGGCTACACCTTGGTCACTCAGGCCCATGTCTCCACCTTGGCCTGTCAGCCCTTCTGCTCCAGCTCCTCCATTGTCCTCACTCCCTCCGGTGTTGCCCCGTTCTGCCAGGCCTCGATCTTCGCCTTCCTCAAGCCAACAGCTCCACCTTGGACTTCCTGGCCTTCAATGTTGCCCGTGGCCATCGTCCTCATGGTTTCACTGGGGTCTCCACCCTGTCCAGCTCTGCCTCAGTCGGTCAGCCCCCAGGCTGCAGACAGGAGGTCCATCTGGGCTCTGCCTTGGCTCCTTCCTTCGTTGGCTCTGCTCTGGTGTTCCCCTCTGCAGACTCTTCCAGTTCCCTGTCCATCGCCAGCACTTCACCCTTCTCCTAAACCCCCTCCCTCCACCTTTAGACTGTGAGGACACCCCTTGTGTGAGTGGGGAATACTGTCAGATTTATGTTCTGTGTTATTGCGCTTTCGTTCTTGTGTCTTTTGTTTCTGTTCAGTTTGAACTTAAAGGGTTAGTTCCCCCCAAAATGAAAATAATGTAGTTTATTACTCACCCTCATGTCGTTCTCATGTCCTCATACCTTTCTGGATCTTGGGAGGTTCAGTGACATTGCTGGCAATAGAGGCCTCACTGAGCCATCGGATGCCATCAAAAATATCTTAATTTGTGTTCCGAAGATGAGTGAAGGTCTTACGGGTGTAGAACAACATGAGGGTGAGTTAGTTGCCTTGGTTACCGATTAGCCCCACCTCTGACTCGTTCTTCCTGTATATACAGATGGTACTCAAACAAAATGTGTTTTTTGTCACTGCAGGTACTGTTGTGGTTTGTGGCGGGAAATTCATTTCTGGTTTTGACTGCTTAGTGGTGCTATAACCATAGGTTTTCATATATACTCTGTTTAGTTCAGTCTTTTGACACATCTTGTCAGTGTTAGATGCACCATAACAGTGACACTTAAGTATATTCTTTTAAAATAGGCCTATATTAATTCCACAATAATTTTTTTTTTAAAGTATGCTAAAGTGTAATTTTTCACAAGAGTCAATTCTCATGCTTTGCATTGCAAACCTAAAAACTAAATAAAAAAAATTCACTATTCTTTTTTTTTCTGCATTACCTTTTGTAAATGCAAATATAGTTTTCCAATTGATATAAAGCACATTCTCTTCATCATAAGTTGGGTCAGGATCATTTTACATGACTAAATGAGTGGGCGAAACCTAATTAAGCATGAAAACATAATGCTATTGAAAGTGCCCCACGGCACATTAATTTAATGAAAACAGCCCACATCAGCAGTCTGTTAATCTTATAGTGTAAACTTTCATTTTCCATTACTCTGTGACACAAAAACTCTCTGTACATTAGCAGATCTCACATTGCTTTATTCCTCTACTGTAAAAAAGAGCACCGACAGGAGAAAAGTAACATGCTATATACAAAAAAATAAAATAAACAGTATTATGCTAACACTTTACAATAATGTTCTGTTTGTTGACAATGGTTAACTACATTAGTTAACATGAACTAACGATGAAAAAATACTTCTGAAGTATTTATTAATCTTAGTTAATATTAATTTCAACATTTACCAATACATTGTTCCAAAGTGTATCTGTTGTTAATGGACCTGAGCTAACATGGCTAACAGTGAACAGTTATATTTTAATTAACTAATGTTAACAAAGATTAATAAATACTCTAACAGATGTATTGTTCATTGTTAGTTTATGGTAGTTAATGCATTAACTAATGTTAACTAAAGGGATCTTATTGAAAAGTGTAACCAATATTACCATTTTGATATCATCTAAACTTAATTTTCTGGCTGCAGCTCTGCATATTTTGTCTTTCATTTGCATAAAGTCAAGCATGTTTCAACTTTTTGACATTATTACCATTTGCTCTACTCTGCTGCCTTCTCCCGTAGGGTAAGGGAAAAAATGTACATTCAACTTATTCATCTATCTCATCATCTGATTTTGCATAACATTCCCCTGATGGTTTCATGACTGCTCGAGTCTCCCTATTATTCATAAGGCTTAATCTGTTTTGCTGTATGTTATGTTCATAATGCAGATAGCCTAGTAGTTAGATATAAACCACTTTCTCTTCAGACAAATTCATTCCAATGGAAAATAGCAACACAGTTTTTACACAGTTTGTAAAAACCTTGACTCTTCTTCTAGACTCAGTGTAAACAAATCAGTACTTATTTATAAAAGCATATCTTGTTGAAGTTTAATAGAACTAAAACTTTGTTGACAGAACATGCAGCACATAATGCAGATGAGTTGATGAAAAACACAGAAATTTTGTGGACAAAGAACCATGGAATTATATTTGTTTATTTGTTTGTTTTCTTGCTTGCTTGTAGAAATGGTATATAGAAATACAATTAATTGTGCCTAAAAGATGTGTTCATTTTGTTGTGTTAAAGGTTGTTGCCTAATGGCAGTATATATTATGTAAAAAAAAAAAAAAAAACTTATATCTATACTATTCCGAATTTATACTATTCCATACTTTTTGCGTTTTATAATCTTATTTTATATAATTTGTGTGTTTTTACTTAGGGGTTGATGATGGTGCAGATATTCCACGGGACATGGTAGTGGGAATATATGAGCGTATTCAGCTGAGGGAATTGCGATCGAATGAAGACCATGTCACTTATGTCACCAAAGTTGAGCAAAGCATTGTGGGAATGAAAACGGTAAGTTTTCAGTTTGGGATTTTCTTTGCAGGTAATATCCATATCAGATTGCATCCAAATATATTCTACATGACTCTTGAATTTTCACAATTAGCTAAACAGTCACAGCTGTGCAAATTTTTCACCATTCCTCTGTCATAACTGAATATTACAAGCTATTATTTTAATACGCATACAGTATACCACTCTGGGGCCATTTTAAAATATGAATTTATCTTTATACCATAGGTGTCCTGCGGTTTCACCTCTACCATCTCTAAATGCTGCATGCATGGAGTGGCATAATATAATAATTCATTGGGCAGTTGGTGATTCATTGCAGCTCATGCCTGTAGCATTGCTGCCATTCCTCATTACTGCAACAGAAGAACTGTGGCATTGAATAACCTCCTAGTTTTTTTTCACTACCTTACTTCAGATTTACACTTCGCTGTAAGCTGTTTCCCAACACCATAACTATGCTACACTAATTTTCTCTCTCTCTCTCTTTTTTTTTTTTTTTTTTTTTGCAAGTAAATCATCTTATCTAAGTTTATTTGCGAATGGAAATGACCTATTAAGATTGTACAGCATATTTCTATATTTTAGAGTATATTATTTGCCAGTTTTTACTTTTTTTCTAAAATGTGTTAGATTTAGGCTTAAAAACATGAATTTAAAAGAATACATTATTTGCCAGTGGGGTAAGAAAAATGAACTATTCTCAGAAAACACTTAATATCTCATAGAACGTTGCCCCTCAAGTTAATGTATGTTGTTTAAGGATGTTTAGATCATTGCTTTTTTTCATTGTACCCCCCCTCCCCCTCCAATATAATAGTCACAGGATAAACAGGACAAAACCTCCCAGAGGAGGGAGGAGCCAGGGTGGAGATGAAGGCTAGAGTAGCCAGGGCGGAGACATAGACATGAGTAACCAGGGCGGAGACAAAGGCAGGAGGAGCCAAGGAGTATCCCCCTAGCAAGAGAACCAGGATGCAGGCTCACGGTGGAGTCAAGGGAGGGAGGAGCCATGGTGGAAGTACCAGGTGGGACCAGGGGGATACCTGACTGAGACGGAGCTGGTGTTGTTGGAGCTGAAGAGCCGGAGAGACCAGGCAACATCGAAGAATCTGGAAAGCAGGGTGGAGCCATAGCAACAAGCAGCCAGGGTGCTGGAGGACTGAGGTGGAGCCAGAATGACCAAGAACTGAGGTGAAGCCAGAGCGAAGGATGAGCCTGACAGAGCCACAGGGATGACAGTCCTAGGCAGATCCAAGGAGGCGATGAGCGAAGGTGGAGCCAAGTGGTCTACAGGGCGATTGACAGGTCCAGAGGTTCTAAGCAGAGCCAGAGGTTCGACACTCCAGGACCAAGCTGGAAGCCACAGGCGGATCCTGAATACTTAGGTACAGACAGCTTAGGAGGAGGCAAAGGGCTGGAAGTAGCAAGCGAAGACAGGGCCAAAGAACTAGGAAGCACAGGCAGGGGTTTACAAAACAACATCCTTGGCCAATACAGGGCAGGCAGAGAGTTCTAAAACGGCCTCCTTGTCTGACACGGAACGGGTAGAGGAGGTGGGAGTGGGAGGCAGGGTGGGGACATCACAGTGATAAAACAGGCATGATGCTGGGTGACAAAACAGGCATGGTGTTTATCCTTGCAAACTTCTCACTAAAAGGGTTCCGAGTTGGCACACTCACGTCAGCCATGGCAGAAGGGGCTGGGCTCCACTCCCTCGTTTTTTACCAACATTCCCTCATATTCTACCAAAATGCAATGAATAATGATGCTGGCACATGCACCTGGTCAGACAGGTTTTCGGGCTCAGGCTCTGGGACTGTTATGGGCTCAGGCATCGCCACTGGCACTGGCATCATGGCCAGCTCAGGCTCTTTGTCTGCGGTGGGCTCAGGGTTAAATTCCACTGGGGTGTGGTTGAAGGCGTGATGGGTGCAGCGTGGACTGTAGCTTTGTGATCCTCCTCCATCTCATCTATGGTAAAAGGGCATCTGCAATGAAACAGGACCCAGTCTACTTACTCTATGAATGTCCCTCGAGGGCCGTCTCCCAGGCATGCTTTAGTCCATGGATTCAAACCTGCCAAGAAAAACACCCAGAGGCTGGCGTCATCATTGTGGACAATAGGGCTGGGACAATACATCGAATCCTGATTCACGATACGAAAAATCTGGACCTGTTTTGATATTTTCTGATGTATCGCAATTTTCTCTCGAATCGATTCTGAGCTTAGTCTTTAAACAGCAGATGGCACTACTATACGTGCTTTTGAAACACTTGTGCACTGCCTGCTTCCAGTTCCTTTACACACACCATTTAAACCTAAAATAATCATTCATAAAGTTCGAAAAGGTTGAAGTGAATTACAAATCTCGCATCTTAAAAGCATTCTGAGCCAAGTATATTTAACCACTTTCATGACTCAACCGAACGCACGAGCGTTATCCAGCAGTCTTCTTTGTGAACGCTTGAGAGTGTGTGGTTAAAAACTAGCCTAGAGCACCATCTGCTGTTAAAAACTAAGCTCAGAATCGATTAGCGAGAGAAAATATCAGGATCGATCCAGATTCATTTTATCGATCGAGAATCAATGTATCGTCCCAGCCCTAGTGGACGAGATGTTGCAGATCCAAAAACCTCTACATGTGTTCCTCGATGGACAAATCTCCATGTGAGAGGAGGATGATCTTAATTGCCACTAGATCCATTGTGCTGGGTCTGTTCTTCTGTCACACTCACAGTTGATACAAAGAAATAAGAGCTGGATCTAAATGCAGGTAGTTTATTTTATTAAACTCAAACTCAAAACACTCAGAATACTAAGACTGGCAAAACATGAACAGAACAACTGGTATACACTTGTGAAAACAGACAATGAACTGAAAGAAACACAGGGCTTAAATATCCAAATAAGCTAATCAATGAAACAATCAACAGGTGTCCAACATAATCAATCAACAGAAAATAAACAAACTCAACCATATGAAACTGAGCCAAAACACAGGCTAAACCCACCCAAAACAAACACAAGAACAGATCACCCATGACAATCATCATCATCATTTCATCAGTACTGGCTTAACGAAAAAGCTATTTCTCTATAGGTCATTTAAATCACTCTATGCCTCTGTTCAGATTTATCTTTCTTTTTTTTTCTTCTTCTTTTTTTTACACAGATTGACGAGAACACCTGCCGCTGTCATTAAAAAGCATTTTAATGTCTTTATTGTTTTGTTCTCATAATGTCTGGTAGAGGACAATGCTTTAATCCAGAAATTGGTGCAGTAATGCATTTTGTGTGTGTGTGTGTGTGTGTGTTCTTGTATATATGGTTTATGAGGACACAAATGTGTAAAATGGCATGGGTATTACAACGTAAACATGGTTTATGAGGACACTTCCTGTGTCCTCATAAACCAAATGGCTTAAAAAACATACTAAATGGTGTTTAGTGTGTTTTCTGTGATGGGTAGGTTTAGGAGTAGGGGTAGTGTAGGGGGATAGAATATACAGTTTGTACAGTATAAAAACCATTACGCCTATGGAGAGTCCCCTTAAACCACATTTACAAGTGTGTGTGTGTGTGTGTAGCAAGATTAAGTGATCAAATAAATGAGGATTTTGTTTCTCAGAAAATTGTAAAATGCTGTAACTGTAGATCTTTCTCTTTGTTTTGAATCAGGTTATGTAATTCAGTAACATGTACGGCACTCAACCACATGTGTGTTTTAAAGATGTTTAGATATTTACTGGGTTTGCTGCTGATGTTGCTCATGACTGAGGTTCCCAAAAGCATTGTAAGCCTATGTAGATTGTAAAGACCATAGGTTCTGGACCATTGGTTTTCCAAAACGCAGTGAGCAGCTTACTAGGGGCTTACTAATACTTTTAATGCGTTTTGGCCATTCACGACAACACCGTTTTGGGTGCCTGAAAACGCAAACTTTTGAAAACGGGTTTCAAAGTGCAAGGTTTTGAAAATGGTCTCCATGTAAACAACAAAAACGCGAATCTGTGGAAACAATGATGTCATGCACATGCGTATTACATGCTCGGTCTATAGTGTTTTATCACCATCGAATGGCCTGGCAGCAGAATACAGCGTTTTTAGTCGTTTTCACGGATTTGTATGAATGGGGATCGTTTTGACAATGGTATCGTCTGTAAGCAGAAAACTCAAAGGAAAAACTTTTATGTTTTAAGCATATCTTTGTCATGTAAACATACTCTGAATGTCTGTTTTAGGCATCATGTGTGTCATTGTGACCAAAAAAAAAAAAAAAATCAACATGGTGGCTGCTTGAGAGAAATGTTGACTATAAAATACTTTTTAACTATGCTCTGTTTTACAAACTGTATTGAAATCAATTGCAAATCATGCTCTAATGCTCATCATTGTAGTCATTGTACGGCAACTGATCATTTGAAACCTTTTTACTAGATACATTATTTTTTTTTCCCAAACATATTCCTGTAGTATATAAGCAAAGTCAATGCTGTTTCTAGTCAGTCTCCCTCAAGGTTCTGCTGCTGAAGATGGTCTGTATTTGCTGCAATGCAGTCTTTTTTTCTAGTGCTTAGCAACTTAGCAATCATAGAAATCAAGGACTTTGATTTATTGAAATCATTTCACATTCATCTTTAGCACAACTTACCTGGCTTACAAAAATGTTTCAGTCTCTCATATCTTGCAATCATATTTATTTACCTTACACTGAAAAGCAAACAGAAATCAAAACTGATTTAAATAGGACATTTTTATTTCCTACATGAATGGATTATCAGAATAAATTTGGTAGTATAATTTTTAGTAGTAATCCTGCAGCTCTCCAAGAAATTGGGAATAATTAAATTGCCACCAGCAGCTTTTATTACTATTTATAATTAACTCTTGATAATAATTTGTAGCATTTAACAAAATAATGTTGTTGTTGTTTTTATTATTATTATTTCATTTATAATATGGGATCTGAAGTGAAAGTATCAGTATCCATGAAGTATCCATATAAAATACAAGAAAATGTATTCTTAATAAAATTTCATTGTCTTGAATATGAAACGTTTGCATTTTCATTAAACTTGCGGCCCACACTTTGGTAAATGTAATAAAAGTCTCTTTACACTTTCTATTAACTTTGCAGTCTCATGTTCTCATAAGTGTGATTTCTGAATCAAATAGTTTGTAATAAACTTCTTATATGTCATATAAATTGTCATAGCTAATTTGATTTCTGCTGCAGTTTGCGCAGGATTCAACTGACCCAAATTAAGTGTGGCAATCAAGTTCTGTCTGTAATCATACCCTTACAACTTCTTAGTTGATAAAGATGTTGCTAACACTCTCTGGTGTCTCTTTTCCCCTCACATCGTATTCATTACTTCTCTCTTCTTTTCCCAACTCTCCATGGTTGGGCTTTTCTGGTTTTGCTGCCGTTGAGGTTTTTGCATGTCCCAAGTTTGCAGAAGGGCAAATGTGAGGCATACCTGCTGATTCTGATGTTGTCCCAGAACTTTTTTGCTTGCTAGGGTGTGAAAATGCATCAAATGCAATGTCACTGTTTTCATCAGAAGGTCCTAAATAACATTTATATAATATTCATCATGATTAATGTGGTCCACATTTCCACAGAAAAACAAACTCTGTTCAAAAAAAACCCTGCCTACAAAAGCATTACTAGCACATTCCCCACTATTCTAGAAAGTTGCAAAAAATAAATTATGATATTCTATCTATCTATTTATTATTATTATTTATTTATTTATTTATTTTACCCAGTGTCTATTTGATATTTAATTTTATGTTTATTAGAGCAACCTATTCTGTCATTAGCGGAGCATAATGCCAAACCAAGATTTTAATTTTTTTTTTTTTTTACTTTTTAAAAATTTGAATCAATGACTTTTAATGCATCTTTTGAGATGCAAATATTTGCATGCTGTTAATGCGACATATTTTTATTTTTATGCAGACTGGTTCTTTTGAGGTGTCAAAAAATAATCTTTAAAATAATTAATTTTATTTATTTATTTATTTATTTTTAGACTTTAGGCGCTGCAATGTAGTAACATAGTAAGGCAGCTCATTGGAAAACGGCTATTGGAATACAGCTAATATACGTTTGCTAAAATACAAAGTTCTGTCATGAAACTCTAGATGGCGCAGGCTGATAGGTCCTTAACTCTATCTGCTTGCAATCACATTATTCTCTCTAGGGCACAGCTGATTGGTTCCTGCTGTATCAGTAGCCAATGAGCTCACTGCTCAGCCTTCAAATACTTGGTCAGCATTTGCTGTAGAAGTTTCCCCACCTTCCCCAGCTCCACCTGTATAGAACTGCTATGGGTAATTCATGCTATGAATGAATCAATCAATCAATTAATGAATCAATCAGTGAATGAGGAATTTATATAGCGCTTTCTTATGTACTACTGTACTGTACACACAAAGTGCTTTACAATCATATCAGGGGTCTCTCCTCAACCACCACCAGTGTACAGCATCCACTTGGATGATGTGACGGCAGCCACAGCACCACGGCGCCAGTGTGCTCACCACGCACCAGTTATATTGTACAGCAGCAGCATGTCTTACTTGCTCACAGCAATGTGGCTTCAGAATGATTTAAGAGTATTTGAATTAATACATTATTATTAATTATTTTAAAAAGATATCTTGAGTCTTTGATTAAAAAGGCTGAGATTAAGAACCACAGTTTTAGATGTAATTTGATATAACAAATAAAGAAATGTCACTCAAGGTGTATATTTTCTTTTAGTGAAGTCATTGTGTCATGTGTCCACCCTCAGGTCCTGTCAGTGCCTCACAGGAGGCTGGTGTGCTGCAGTCGGCTGTTTGAAGTGACTGACATCAACAAAGCCCAGAAGCAAGCTGCTCACCAGAGAGAGGTCTTCCTCTTCAACGACCTACTTGTGGTAAGACACATTTCATTATGTAGAATTTTTCATTTTGTCATTTCTTGTCCTTTACTGATATTGATTGTTGTTAATGTTGACAAGAAAAAAGAGATGACAAGTTCAAGTATAAGGCATTTCAGTCAAAAAACAGAAATATATTTTCAATTATTTCAGTTATGTTTGGAATAACATACTGCCAAACTATTTTGCACTACAGATTTGTGTAAAAGCAAATCTAAAAAAAAAAAAAAAAAAAGTCCTCTCTCTCACAACTGCTCTAATAATTTGGTCAAAGCCACAAAGTACAGCACTTGAAATTAATCAAAGATTAAATGTCTGTTATAATTAATGGAGGGCATTAGACTGACTGAAAGGATATCACAGCAATGTATTAAACTGTTCTCATAATTACAAGAGCTCATTTTAATCTGGCCATAACCACAAAACACATTTTTCCCATTACAATCATAGGTGAAACTGGGTGAAATCAGGATTTTTCTAAAATACAGACGACATTTGTGAACTCTCTATACATTGTATGTGAATGGAAAACTGAGAAATATAAAAGGAGATTTATAAAATCTAAATATCCAGTCAATATCAGGCCATCACACATTATTAAGCTTTGTGGCAATATTGATTTTCATAACTGCTTTTCTAACTTCACTAAGAGAAGTTTTGGCATTAATTGTGTTGAGATGGGAGTTGGCTCAGTGATTATTCTTCTTCTTCAAGAGGGTCTCCTGTCACCCGTAGATTTGTGGCAGAATGAAATATAGGTTCAATATTGTGTTATTGTGAGTAAACCAGTAGGGAGTCTGGTAAGTAGACTCTCAACACTAATCTGTGTGGCCTTCTATTTCTCACGAACACTCAAACACTTACAATCTAACACTGACAGACAGATAGATAGCAGAGTTATTGACTATTTAGAATTTAATTGGATTTAATTCCTGGATTTGAATTAAGCTAGTAAATATGAAAAATTGCAATTTTAATGTAATGAAGTTGAAATAAAATGAGCTGAAAATGCATATAACTAATTTTAACTAGACAGATAGATGTGTTTGACTTGAGGAGCGCTATTTGTGTGGCATTTTGCCTATATAATGCGTTCTAAAGCACTTATGAGGTACATTTCAGTTAACAAACTGCCTTAGAAGGTATATATGTCGACAGTAGCAAGGCAGCTCACTAGGTTTTGGAACAAAGTTCACTCTTACTGTTTTGGTAGTTTGTGATAGTGAACCTAATTAACATCTCTACCTCTTTCCTTCACAGATTTTGAAATTGTGCCCAAAGAAGAAGAGTTCTGCTGCCTATACCTTCTGCAAGGCCATGGGGCTACTGGGCATGCAGTTCCACCTGTTTGAGAATGAATGTAAGATCCTGCAACTCATGTGGTAAATCTAGCCAGGCTCATTGGTAAAATGTACCTCTACCTGCATTTTTGCAAAACTCCAAAAACTTGCCTATGCATACAATTGACCCTTCGCCGAGAGTTTGATTGACAAGCGATCTAACCAATCATAATGCAGAATCCGCCATTTTGTCTGACAAAGCAGTCAGGAGTTAGAAGATTAACCTCGGTGGAATTGAACTTGAAAAATGGTGTATACTGATGTCTTTCCGCGTATGAAACAACATTCCTTCTCATGTTCATTTAGGTTTATTTGATGCTATTAATTAACTAGTAAAAAGAGATGATCGGTTCACGAGCTGCTTGAGCTGAGGCGCTACAGCGAGCTGTCACGACACATTAAAGAGCCACAAAACGTTTTTTATTGTTCTAATTTCTTACAAAATTACACAATTTAAAAAGCTGGGACTTGTAACCTGCTCTGTCTTGTCTGTCAACGTGTTGTCAGTGTCCTCTTTGCTCCGCGATGTATTTTTCACTCTGCGTGGCATGACAGCGCCATGGCTTGTCGGACAAAGCAACAGTAACTAAGGTGGGCGGGTCTTTCCGAAGGGTCAATTCACTGCAGTTTCCATCTGAAATGAACACAAGTGACAATAAAACTCCAACTTTTATTCCTTTTACTGAAATTATGATTACAAGGCAGATTATTTAATAATTAAGACTAATTTCGTGTAGTTCCCACATTACATGACTTCTAAACACTTTTACCATAGTGCATGATTTGTAAATTAATATATTCTGACATTTGCATCACATAACCAGCTCCACACAGTATGTATGGCTTTTCTGATGTAGTAAACTTGCTCTAAAGCTCACCTGGTACAGCATTGCTTTTACAAAGCAGAGTGCTTGGGTACAAGTCCCATTAAACGCAAATCACAATAAAAACAGCTCAAAGACATGCTAAATGGCATTGTTGCGTCAGCAAATGGGTTTTTGTCAACATTTGCTAACGGTTAGGTTGAGGGTAGGATTTAATGTACGTGGTAAGCAAATTTCAAATGCTATAGAGCATTAACCTTTTAGTGTCACTCATCATACATTTCATTTCCAAACTGCCATGATATGTATAGCAACCAACATAATAAAACATTGAACAGATTAACATTCTTCTGTTTCGGATAAAGCTAAATGCGCTTTTAGTGCCACTCATTGGACATTTCTGTTGTGAAACTTGCAAGAAGCAGAGTAAAATTATTTTGCGAAAATGTTGCCACAGGCATGTCTTTCCAGTGAGCCTGGGTTGGGTAAATCAGAGAGAGAGAGAGAGAGTAACTCACCTGTATATCATGTACAGTAAGGTCCAAAGGTCTGAGAGCCAGTATTCTCTCTAAGATTCATAGATACATTGCCACACACTTCTGATGTTGCAAATGTTTGTGAATCTGATTATCCATGTTATTCAGAATGATTTTAGAATGTTTAAAAGAGCATCTTGTGTGCGTCAGTAAGGATAAATGACCTTTTGTAGAAAATAATTGGTTGATGTCGCAAATTTGTCTTTCATTGGTGACCTAGAATTCTTGGAGAATTTTAAATGGCTGAAAAGGTTTAGCATAAACTTTTGAAAAATATGCTAACTCAAGTTCTGCTGTCATTAAAGAAAAATAAAAAGAAAGAGAAATACAAAAATATTATAATATAGAATAAATTCTAAAATTTAATTCAGTCGTATTATTTTAATTCCACTGTCACTCAAAGTGTTACACTAATAACGCAATGTATTATATTATGCAATATGTAGTAAGTCAATCAAAATAAATGAAAAACATGCAAAATAGGATCATTTCACCAGAACTCTCAGACTTTTGGATCCCATCGTACTGTCATGCAAATGCAGTAACTTGAGTCTCCTTGGATTTAGGTTTGACTCAACTATATTCAGATTCAGAGAAAATGGTCTGTTAAAATTGTTATAAGATCAAAATTTAAAAGCAACTTTTCTCAGTTTTAGAATTGTGTAGTACTGTGTTTACCTTTTTAGGCAACATGTTCTCCAACCAATACGCCTATATAGGTCGTTTGTCACTTCCCTGAAATACAACCCATAGGAGCGTTTGCTAAAGTTGCGCCCATATCGACAACAGGACACTTTCATTTTAATGCATTGTTCCCTTTTATCTGCGTCAGATTTCGGGCTTCGCGTAGCTCAATTAGCAGAGCATTGCAATATACAACAATATACAATCATCTGATCATGCGATCGTGGGTTCGATCCCAGGGAACGCATGTGCTCATAAAGTGTGTATGCACTATAAATCACTATGGGTAGGTTTAGGGGAGGGGTGGGTGTAGTCGTTAATAAAAAAAATGAATTTTGCTAAATGGAAATAGGCTAAATGGTGTAAAATGTCCACACATTGCATTTAAATGAACACACATTTTGATTGGTAACGACATTTCATGACGACAGACGTAACACGACACTGTCATTATTTTTACGCCAGCTAGAGGGCGCATGACTTTAAAGCGTAAATATAGGTCGTAATAAGGTGCTTGAAAGGTCCTTTTTTTTGGAGGACAGTCTGTTTTTAGGGCAGTGTAAGTAACCTGGTCACTATGGAGTGAAGAATAGCTTAATGCGAGATCCAGACAATTATGTGCCTTTCAAATGCCCACTTCACTGATTTACTTCCAACAAAAAGAATACCACATGATAAATGAGGATGACAGGCACCCTCTCATTTTCCAATTAAGGTGGCCACAAGCATTTCTTTCTTCCTCCCACTCTTTCGCTTTCACACACACTCAAACATTCATGGCAGCTGGGCTATAATTAAACGAGATGAGAGTGTTAAGGCTTACGCTCATATTTTGCCCCTCTCGAATCTGTAATGATTGACTGAACAGACTGGACACGATAGGAGAGACACAAATTAGTAAATCAACAAATAAACAAACATGTTTCCAGCTACAACCAGACAATAAAAGACACGGAATGATTGCTGAGTGGCCAGTCACTGTAGTGATGAAGTTTGTAAGGTTTATAAATGGTAATAGTGCAAGAAATTGTATTATAAATGTGTTATAAAGGTATTATAAATGCATTATAAAGGTATTTCTTAACCTGTAATGATATAAGATGTTTCCAAGCCAGTCAGAACATAGTTGGTGTTTAATAAAACATCATCCTGGCATCCTTAATCAACTGACAGTTACGATTAATCATCTTTAATCAACTGATGGTTACGTTAACATCACTTAGGCTGTATGGGCTATTGGTCAATATTATCTAACAGCCAAATAACTGTGAATTTTAGGTTACTGTTGTGTGTAATTCTTTCTAAAATCTTGCCAATTTCATGATGAAGGTTATGGAAATTATTATAATAACCAATAACAATTGACTTTAAAGAGAAGCATTACCCCAGGAATACGTTGAATTAAGGGTAAACGTGACCAGCCTCAAGTCCTGAATAAGGTCAATCATGTACATTATTTTTCTCACTGAATATCCTGTTTTACTTGGGGGAAAATGTCACATTAAAAAGTAATATTCAGTAGGTTAGATGTGAAAACGTTCTAGACAGGTGGAACTGTGTTCTACCTTTAGCAGAGAATAAGATTGTCAGTGAATAACAACCTACATTTTTGCTAATATAATGCCTCTATTTTTTCTCATTTTTTTCTTTTTCCTGTGTTTCAGACTATCCTCACGCCATCACTATTGTGTCTCCGTGTTCGGGCTCGGATAAGAAGCAGGTGTTGAATTTCTGTGCTCAGAGCGCAGAGGAGCTCCTCAAGTTCGTAGAGGACCTGAAGGAGTCCATCGCTGAGGTCTTAGAAATGGAACAGATACGTATTGAATGTGAGTGGGCTGTGTGTCAAAATATCAAGTGCATGTGTGCGTGAGATTTTTAGTGTGTACCGCATTCCACATCATTTGTGCTTGTTTAGGAAAAGTTTCTAAGCAAATGGTTTCCGTTTCCATTTCTGACTTACAAAACCCTTTTCTTTATAGAAAGATTTATCTTGAAGGAAGGACCAGAGCCATATAGAGACTAGAGTATCATAGACTTGGGGGTGGGCTCTTTTGACTAGGGCTCTTAATCAGTCAAATGAATAGATACTTTTTAAAAAAAATTTCTTGCTTCGTGATGTGAATCAGCAGTCTTGAATACTGGTCAGTGTTTCCATGGTAACACTGGATAATTCTGTCCATTTGCTGGGTTTACAGAAGTAACCCAGTTGTTTGCAGTAGCATTGAAACAGATGCTGAGAAACTTTTGATTAATAAAACTAAATTTTCATATATCCTGAAGAAAATGTGAGTTGCTTTTGCAAATCTCACCACCACAATGTCAGTGCGTTTGCATGGAATTTACATGAATATTTATGCATTTGACATACCCTTTTATCTACTGCAACTTGCAATGCATTTAAGGCATCGGTTCATACATTCCCTGGGAATCGAACCCATGACCTTCATGATGCTAATGCCATGCACTACTGTTAGCTAGCTACAGGAAAGTTGCTAACATCAATCAACTAAGTCACAATTTATGCACTTCTAAAAATGTTAGCATTAAACCATTAAACTTGAAATGAACTAAATATTTCATGAAGGAGCTCATTTTTTACCTTATAAACTTTAGTCATTTAAACAAATGCTGCAAAATGATGTTTATATACTTATACATTTTATATATAATTTTATATTTACATTTTAAGAGAAAATTATACAGCACAACACAGACAAACATACACAATTGGTTTTTTTTTTTTATAAATACTATTATTTATTAATTTTACATATAGTTCCTTAATAAATATTTACATACTACCATTCAAAGTGTCACAACCACACACTTTATGAACTGTCAGTTTGTTTGTTTTCCTTTGTCACGTGTTCCTTTGTTCCTAGTTCCCGCCACTATCTGTTTCCATGGACATTAATCATCACCTCAGCTGTTCATCATTTGAGTTCATCAGTGTGTGTGTATATCAGTTCTGTTCTGTCAGTGTGTCTTTTTCGGGTCTCGTTAATGTCTTGAATGTATTTGGTGTATATTCTGCCCTGGATTCGGTGTTTCTCCTTGTGGATAATCAAGTAAAGACTTACTAAACGTACTCTTCCTCGTCGTGTGTTGTTTACACCACCCTCACATAACAGAAGTCCCGACCAATACAGTTGCGACGTGTTTTTTCCTCAGTGTTTTGTTTGTTCCGTGTTTTTGGTTAGTTTGCCTTTTTGTTTTTTGTTTTTTTCCCCCCGCACTATGGACCCTCTTTTTTCCGTGCAACTGCTTTGCCTTGAGCAGAAGGACCGCTCCCTCGAGGCACATCTAGAAGATTTCATCCGCCTTGTGCCATTCACTACTTTCCCGGACAGCAGCCTCTGCAACTTTCTATATGCCGGCCTGAACACCGCCACCAAAGCTCTGCTGTCCGGAGAAAGGCCTCGAGGGAGCTTCCTGGAATACATCGAGTGGGTGCTGGTGTCCTGTAATTCACAGCTCACGGTTACCATCATCGACGACACCAGCCCCACTAACTACCCAGTGCCCAGCCAACAACACCCCGACTGCGAGGATCGACAGCCCGAGCCCACCGCAAGCAATGAGAGCCACTCCGCCACGACGTACACACCAGCGCACACAAGAGCGACCGAGTCGAACGTCGCCATGGAGCCTGAGCAACGCGTGCCTGACCAGGTGTGTGAGCCGGCTGCTACTACCATCGCTGAGGGAGTCTTAGTGGAGTTCGACGGGATGGAAGGTAGCCCCGCCCAACCCCCCTCCACTGAGAGTGAGTGTTCGGCCACCGCACTGGAGAAAATTTTTTTTGATGTTGGAGAGGTTGTTTTGTCTACCCCTCTGTTATCTCCTGAGTCTGTCTATGTTTCCGTCTCCCCGCTGGTTCCGTCCAGCCCTGAACTGTCCGTCTCCCCGCTGGTTCCGTCCAGCCCTGTGTTCCCTCCCAACCTCCCTCATCCACTACCTCTCCAGCACACCTTGGACTCTGTTTTTTGTTTTGGACTTTCCTCTGCTCCTCAGTTTTTGTCCCAGTCCCCAGCTAATCCTGTCGTCCCATCTTCTATGCCTCCCATCTGTCCCTCAGCGCCTCCTCTCAGTGGTGAGGCAACACCTCGGGCGTTCTGGGAGTCATCTCGTCACGGCTGTGAGAAGCCCTTGGCTCCGCCCTCTGCCTCTGCACGCTCCAGTCCTCCTCGACCTGACGTCCCAACTCCTACACTCCTTCCTCCCTCAATGCCGGCAGAGACCGTCGGACTTGCAGCCTCGCAGGACTCCCTCAGTACGTCGGCTCCACCTAGGTCGGGCATCGCTACGCCTACGCCACGGACTTACGGGCCGGTCGCTACACTCCGGCCCTCCACCCCTTCGTCTTCGGCCAACTCCTCCCTCCCTCAGGCTCCACCTCCGCCCTCGGTCGCTCCTGCTCGCCTTCAGCCCTCCGAGTCTCTACCACCACCTCGGGGGGTCGTCACTACGGCTACGTCGCGGCCGCCAAGATCTTCAGAGTCCCTCCACTACATCGGCTCTCTGGCTTCGCGGTGGGCTTCATCATCTGTGTCGCCGTCGCCTCCGGTCGTCCCCATGGCGGCCCCTATGATCTTCGCTCTATGGCTCCTCCCTCCTGCTCCGCCGCCATGGGACACCGTCTCAGCTGTGGCCTGGGTCAGCTCACGATATCTGCCCCTGCTCAAGGCTCCACCCTGGATCACTCCACCATCCTCTCCACCCTGGACTTTTGTTTCCTGCCTCCTCCTGGTAGGCCGTCCTCCTCCTGAACCACCTCCTACATCTTCATCGGCATCTCTCCATCGTCTCCTTCTCTCCACGGCGCGAGGACGCGCCTTTCCGGGAGGGGGCGATATGTCACAACCACACACTTTATGAACTGTCAGTTTGTTTGTTTTCCTTTGTCAGGTGTTCCTTTGTTCCTAGTTCCCGCCACTATCTGTTTCCATGGACATTAATCATCACCTCAGCTGTTCATCATTTGAGTTCATCAGTGTGTGTGTATATCAGTTCTGTTCTGTCAGTGTGTCTTTTTCGGGTCTCGTTAATGTCTTGAATGTGTTTGGTGTATATTCTGCCCTGGATTCGGTGTTTCTCCTTGTGGATAATCAAGTAAAGACTTACTAAACGTACTCTTCCTCGTAGTGTGTTGTTTACACCACCCTCACGTAACACAAAGATTGGGGTCAGTATTTTATTTTTATTATTTTTTAATAAATAAATATACTTTTATTCAGCAAGAATGCATTAAATTGATCAAAAGTGGTAGTAAAGACATTTACACTGTTATCAAACAAAATCTATTTAAAAAAAAGTTATTTTGAACTTTCAATTCATTAAAGAATCCTGAAAAAAAGAAAAGAAATATCAGTTTCCACAAAAATATTGAGCAGCACAACTGTTTTCAACATTGATAATAATAAAATATTTATTAAGCTTCAAATCAGCATATTATAATTATTTCTGAAGGATCATGTGACACTAAAGACTAAATTACATTTAAACATATATCAAAATGGAAAACTTAAAATATTTAAAATGTTGATAATTCTCAATATTACCGCTTTACTGTATTTCTGATCAAATAAATGCAGTCTTGGTGAGCATAAGAAACTTCTTTAAAAAATCGTACTGACCCCACACGTTTGAACAGTAAATATACTTATTATTTAATTTAATAAATATTTACATAAATATTTCTGTGTACAAATGTGAATGCTGCTAATTGGACTAAATTACTGTGTGATATCATCTGCAGCAAATGTGTTTATTTATATTGTTTTCTTCATTTTGCAGTCTTCTACTGTTTATTTACACTACATTTTTGTAAATATGGTGTGTAAATTTGCTTTCCCTGTGTGTTTGTCCTTTAGGACTCTCACTGAGCTGTTTTGATGTTCTATTATAAATGAAATGTTTCATTTGTACAGTGCAGTCAGGCTTTCAAATATCCTCAGAAGGAATTGAGAAGGAAAGATAGGGATGCAGGAACAGAGAAAATGTCTTTTGGTTTCCATGAGAGAAAGAGACAAAAAGAGAGTGAGAAAGAGAAAGGGTTGAGAGCTAGTGGACATCAAAGCATGTATTCTGCTGAGGCCGGTTGGTTTTCATTACATCCTGTGCTAGAGAGAGCAAGGGTCCATGGGAAGTCTTGTGCTGTTTGTGTATCTGTGTCAGCAGTTTCACTGGGAACAGAGAGATAAGCACCTTTACTCTCTTTCAGGAATATAGCTGTAGTTGAACTGAAAGCTGTCATCTACACAGCTACACATCTTTTCTTTTCTACATAAAGGAACGTCTCTTTACAACCTAAGCATGAATAAATGGACTTGTGCATTGATACTTTTACTTGCATTTCATGTGTTTGTCTTTATTTTAGCATAGCAATAAAGACAACCTTTATTTGCAGTTAATTTGTGGTGAATTGAGGCAGGTAATCTACTGTCCTGTTATCCAAAGGAGCTTCATTCTAGAGCTCTTGCTATACAATAGCTTCTCTCAATCTTACTATTATGAAATGACAGAAAAATAGACTGAGGTTTCAAGGAGAATATTTCAAAGTATTGTAAGGGAAAAAATAGCTTTTAATAAATAACTGTTTGTGTGGAGATAAACCACACAAACCATGGCTTACTTGATACTCTTTTTCAACTAAAAATGGGAAACATTTAATGTTTTGGCCATTCATTTACACAAAAACAGTGTTTTGGCGGTCTGAAAACGTAAACTTTTGAAAACGGCTTTCAAAGTGCAAGTTTTTGAAATTGATAGCGTTATTGTCTTCATGTGAACTACAAAAATGTGAATTTGTGATGTCATGTGCATGTGTATTATGTTTTCAGTCTATAGGCGTGTAGTGTTTCTTTACAAAGTTACATCGCCAACTACTGGCCTGGCATGAATAATACAGTGTTTTTAGTCATTTTCGTGAATCCGTGTGAACAAAGATAGTTTTGGCAACATTGAGGAAAGAAAGCAAAGGAATAACTTGTATGTCGTTGTCGTTAAAACGTACCCTTAAAGATAAGAACCTACAGGGGACAACTGAAACTCAGGGATATATATACAAGGGAGAAAGGGTAACACAAGAAAGAAAAACACAAGAAACAGAAACACAAGAATGAGACGAGAACAAAACTGAACATAACCCCTGACAGTTAAATTGACAGACCTGATATAATTACTTTTGACTTAAAATGCTCTAATGCTCTTCTTTCAAAAACACATACACTACCAGTCAAAAGTTTGGACACGGTAAGATTTTTAATGTTTTTAAAAGAAGTTTTGTCTGCTCACCAAGGCTGAATTTATTTAATTAAAAATACAGTAAAAACAGTAATATTGTGAAATATTATTACAATTTAAAATAACTGTTTTCTGTTTGAATATATTTTATAAAGTAATTTATAGCTGAATTTTCAGCATCATTACTCCAGTCTTCAGTGTCACATGATCCTTCAGAAATCATTCTAATATGCTGATCTGCTGCTCAAGAAACATTTATGATTATTATCAATGTTGAAAACAGTTGTGTACTTTTTTTTTCAGGATTCCTTGATGAATAGAAAGTTCAAAAGAACAGCATTTATCTCAAATACAAAGCTTTTGTAACATTATACACTACCGTTCAAAAGTTTGGGGTCAGTAAGAATTTTTATTTTTATTTTTTTGAAAAGAAATTAAAGAAATTAATACTTTTATTCAGCAAGGATGCATTAAATCGATCAAAAGTGACAGTAAAGACATTTATAATGTTAAAAAAGATTATATTTCAATAATAATATGCTGTTCTTTTGAACTTTCTATTCATGAAAGAATCCTGAAAAAAAATATTGTACACAAATATTTTGTACAATTGTACACAATAAATGTTTCTTGAGCAGCAGATCAGCATATTAGAATGATTTCTGAAGGATCATGTGACACTGAAGACTGGAGTAATGATGCTGAAAATTCAGCTTTGATCACAGGAATAAATTACTTTTTAAAATATATTCAAACAGAAAACAGTTATTTTAAATTGTAATAATATTTCACAATATTACTGTGTTTACTGTATTTTTAATTAAATAAATGCAGCCTTGGTGAGCAGACGAAACTTCTTTTAAAAACATTAAAAATCTTACCGTGTCCAAACATTTGACTGGTAATGTAAATGAACATGAAAACAAAACTAAAACTAGATTTAGATTTTTTTACATTTTTCATTATTATTATTATTTGTCATATACAGTATTTTCTTTCAACTGTTGTCTGCATACCTTCTCTATTCTATATATAAATATGTTTAATTAGGTAGCATACTCTGTTTTAGTATCCAGATGATTGGTTGTCAGCTATTCTTTGTGCACTCACAGGTTTTATCAAGGCTTATTCCTTTCTAGTGGCTTCATTAAATCAGAAGGCATAGTTCCCCATAGGCATAGAGCCAGAGCTTTCTTACAGTTCTGTCGGAGAAGGGAAAATCTCTTTTGTAGCCTGATTAGAAATGACAGGCAATTATCATCAAGCCCTGGGTGTAAGTATGGTGAATTGGAACTCTGCTGTTCAGGGTCGGACAAGGTTTAGAGCATGTGAGCATGCGGTTGTATGTGTGTAGCTGTTTTGTGCCTATTTGTTGGTCCGTATAGAGAGCCTTTGTATTTATGTGTTTGTAGCATAGACCTACAACTCTCCTTTTCTTTTTTTTACTGTCTTTTTAGGGGAGTTGGAGAAACAACAGGGAGCCAAAACTCACTCCATCAAGAACAACGGGACTCAGCTTGAGTTGAGGGGTAGACAAGGTTCTCCTCCAGGTACTACCAAACTTTTCTTGTGAACACACTATTTGTTTGCTGTTTATGACACAGTGACACTTCTTTTAGAGCTGCTGTATAGCCGAAATGAACCATTTGCATCAATGAATCATTTTCCTGTTATCACTGTAAAGCTGCTTTGAAACAATCTGTATTGTTTAAAGCGCTACGTAATTAAAGGTGACTTGACTTGATATATAAAAAAGAAAGAAAAATGAAAAACAAGCCTATATTTTGGACAATAAAGCACTTTTTCCATTTTTTTTTTCCCCATTACATTCAAAATTACTGTAATGTGATTTAAATAGAGATATTTAAATTGTAAGGTACTTATACCTACCTAGTAGTGTCACAATGTATGCAGGTAACTGAAGAAGACAGACAAAAATCAGGTTACAAAAACTCAAAAAGGTTTAATTCCAACTTAAAAAGCAGGCAAACAGGTAGTACAAACACATCATAACATAACCGTGACTAGACAAAGAGTGCAGGCAAGGGTGAAACTTAAATAGGTAACAGAAACAAGATAATAGATTAAACACAGCTTAACTGAACTAATGACGTAACCATGGGAACAAATGAGTGGCGGGAAACTAAACAAAGGAACACAGGAACTGAATAAACAAGCAATGAACAAACTGAAAATGTGACAAGTAGCATTTGTTTATTTTATGTTTAACTAATTGTATTTTTGTTATTTTTTTAAATTGCATTACAATAATGAGAATCATATTTTAGAATAATAAGAATAAAACAAAACAAAACAAATAAAACAGTAAAGTAAAATGTCCAGACACATAATAATATTTTGGGGTGGAATATGTACTTAAGTGGCATAAAATACAGTGCCAAAATTCTGTCATATAAATAAAATATAATATAATATAATATCAAATTTGGCTGAGAAATTATCCCCAAAAGATAAGAATTTGAAGTCATTATTGTGTAAAGCATCAAATAGATATTACAAAAAGTAGATTCAGAAAGAAATATTTTATTTGATTCAACATATAATTTATTACACAAACTTTTGGACCATGAGGTTGAATAAATGATGACTGAATTATATATATATAATTACTGTCATGCAAAATTACTGTATTATGATTTAAATTATTTATACTTATATATTTTTTATACTTATACGTACTAGAATTATTTAATTTTTGCTGATTTAAAGAATTGTATTTTAAATAATAATTTAAATCATAATTTTATCCATTTTTACAATTGTGTTACAGTAATTGGAATTGGATTAGAATCACATTGTAGAATAAGTAAAATGTCCAGACGAACATTTTGTTGTAGCGATTAAACCTAATTTCAAGCATATTTACACAAATTATCATCTTGTACAGTATATATTCAACCATTCTTTAATCTTTAGTCTGATCTGGATCGTTTTCTTACAGGCAAACAGGAAATGAACACATCACAGGGCGGACACAATGCAGTAGAGGTAAGAGCTCAGTGTTCTCACAGGTAAGTCCCTACAGACCCCTAGAAGCATCCGTCAAACAACGTCAGTAGCTTACAGCGCATAGAACACATTAAGTTAGTGGACAGGAATTAACAAGCTACAACAGCCATATGTTCCTGCTGGAGTGAAAATGCAGTGTCCTCAACCAGACGACCTTCCACTTCCCCTCAAGCCATTTTAAATGTTATCGCCGCCAAACCCAAAGTCAACAGCAGCCCCCTGGAGGTAAAACTCATCTGTGCACTGCTGCCCCCTCCTGTTAAATTAACACTGCAGTGTGGAGGAGAATTTCAAGAGCATTTCCAACAGAGTCACAGCTTTATACACGTATGAAGAAAATAGTTCAGCAGAACCAAACTGTTCTGGAGAAAATGGATAGAAGAGAGTGTTTCAATGCACGTTATACAAGTTTCCATCATTGTGGTAGCACTTAGAAAGGGACTATTATTTGAATGAAGTAAAACTATGCAAACAGCTAACTAAACTCTCACTCAAACATAACTGTATGTCCGTGTGAATGCATGTAAAAAATGAGTTACTTTAAGTTAAAATTTAATTATTTGATAAAATCAATTTGCGACAATTGTTAGTACATACAAAAAAAAAAAAAACTATATCAAAATCTATTTAAAATACATTTATTTCATACTAAGTACACTTCAAATCCATTAACATATTTATTGACATATCACTTAAGACTTACTGATATAAAATTTTAATTAAACTTTATTTGGTGTATTTCTTTATTGCACAATGTACATTTCTTAATATTATGCCTAAAAGTGTTTTAAAATCACTAATAATAAGGATTGTATGATCTTTGTATAATATCAGTCTTTAAATTCAAGATATTTAAAGTGTACTTAAAGTATACTTCTAATAGTTCCACTATAGCACAATCAAATACTTAAAGGTTTGTTCACCCAAAAAAGAAAATTGTCATTTATTACTCACCCTCATGTCGTTCCACACCCGTAAGACCTTCGTTCATCTTCAGAACACAAATTAAGATATTTTTGATAAAATCCGATGACTCAGTAAGGCCTGCATCACCAGCAATAACACTCCCTTTTTCAATGCCCAGAAAGCTATTAAAAACATATTTAAAAATCTTTTGTTTCGAATCAGTGGTTCGGAGCGAAAGTCACGTGAACTATTGAAGTTTCAAAACACTTACGACGTAACGAAGCCTCGTTTACTGAAATCATGTGATTTTGGCGCTCTGAATCACTGATTCGAAACAAATGATTTGTAAAGCTTCAAAGCTTCATGAAGCAGTGTTTTGAAATCGCCAGTCACTAGATATTGTGGAATAAAGTCGCTATTTTGTTAGTTTTGGCACACAAAAAGTATTCTCGTCGCTTTATAATATTAAAGTTGAACCACTGTAGTCACATGAACTGTTTTAAATATGTTCCGAAGATGAACAAAGGTCTTACAGGTGTGGAACAACATGAGGGTGAGTAATTAATGACAGAATTTTCATTTTTGGGTGAACTAAACCTTTAAGTATATCTTTAGTTGCATTTCAAATACATTTTAGTATGTATGTTTTTTTTTTTTTCACTAGGGTATGCTTGCTGTGCTGTGAGTGGCATGTTTTTAAGTCACCATATTAAGTTTAAAAGTAAAAAATATAAATAAGTTAAAAAATATGTCTTGAAACTCCCTCTGTCATAAATATTCAGTTGTTTTTCCCTAGTGTTGATTTCATGGACTTTCAGTTTGCTTTCATTCAGCATATGTGTTCCTTTTTTTGATTTTCCTGCACTCATCAGTAACCATGGACACTAATCATAATCACAGCTGCTCATCATTCAGTTCATCGCCACTATGTATATAGTTCTTCCCTGTTCACTCAGTGTTTGTCGGTCGATGTTTGTGTATGCTATCGTTTTTCTGCACACTGTTACGCCTATCTACCTTTTGTTTAAATAAACTACGTTGATATTTTGATCCTGTCTTCAGTCCTTCATCCTCATCTTCATCTTGCGACAGATCACCCTGTCCCACCCAGTTTCTCGTTTTTCATCGCTGTTCCTAGACAGCACCATAAACTGTATGAACTCTCTTCCTGTTTCCTCTGAACCATCATCGCTGTTTCTAAACAGCACAGAGACCTGCGTGGACTGTGTACCATTACTTTTGACCCTGTCAATCTCCATCTGCCTCCGTCACCACCCTTCTCAGCCAGTCCTCCAGCCCCTTCTCTGCTGGAAGTTTGCAGCCCCTCGCCATCTCCTGCAATAACATGCTGTGACGTCGAGCCACAGGTCAAGCAACAGCCATCAGCGCCTGAGCAAGTGGATCTTGTGGCTCCGCATTCAGCCTCTGATCATCTCACTCAGTCTCGGCCCGTCGACCTGTCCGCTCCACCCTCGGCCTTTCGACTCTACCGGGTTCCCTTATCCCATTGGCTTCCCCTTTGGTCAGTTATCACACCACCTCCGCCACGGACTTGCAGATCTTCCTCTACGCTCTGTTCCTCCACCCTTACGGCAGCAGCGGGCTCCTCCTTCCTTTCGGCTATGCCTCGGTCCTCCATCACATCGGCATCGCCTCAGTCCTCGGGTAATCAGGCTTCTCCTCAGACGCTCGTCACCGCGGCATCATCGAGGCCTCCTGTGCCAGCGATGTCGCTCATCTCCATCGGCTCTCTGTCTGCGCCCTGGGATCCATCGACTCAGTCTCCATCGGTCGTCCCCCAGTTGACATCAGCCTCCACGCCACCTTAGCTCCCTCTCTCGTCTCCACCATGGGTTGTCATTTCTGTGCTTTGGGTCTGTGCCATCTGATATACACCATCATCTCCACCGGGGTCTCATCGTCCGTCTGTCACATCCCCCCCGTGTGCTATCACCATCCCTTCACCTGCTCCTGTCATCATCCCTTCACCATCTTGTGTCTCCACGCCCTCCTCCTTCACCTCTTTACGCCGCAAGGTCGCACCTTCAGGAGGGGGCATTCTGTCACGAATATTCAGTTGTTTTTCCCTAGTGTTGATTTTATGGACTTTCAGTTTGTTTTCATTCACCACATGCGTTCCTATGTTTTTTTTCCTGCCACTCATCAGTAACCATAGACACTAATCATCATCATAGACACTGCTCATCATTCATTTCATCACCACCATGTATATAGTTCCTCCCTGTTCACTCAGTGTTTGTCGGTCGATGTTCGTGTATTCTAGTGTTTTTCTGCACACTGTTACACCTATCTACCTTTTGTTTAAATAAACCACGTTGATATTTTGATCCTGTCTTCAGTCCTTGATCCTCATCTTGTGACAACTGCATTATATAAAATTAAATATTCTGTCCCACTTTATATTAGGTGGCCTTAACTACTATGTACTTACATTTCAATTAATTTCATACAATGCACTTATTGTTTACATGCATGTTTTTACATTGTACTGATATTTAAAAAAAAAAAAAAAATACCTGCATGTAATTACATCTGCAATTATTTTCTGTAATTACATTTATTATTACACTGTTGACCCATCCCTTAAACCTACCCATAGAACCAAACCTGTCTCTAACTTTACCCCGTATCCCACCTCAACAGCAGCAAATGTGTTTTGCAATACAATATGAACACAATAAGTACATTGTACTTATTTTTTGATGTAAGTACTTAGTAGTTAAGGCCACCTAATATAAAGTGGGAATATTCTAAATATATTCCAAATATTCTAAAACGCTACAGTGGTGCTACTAAAATCATACAAATTTTTAGATTTATTTATTTAAATACAGTATCCATACCTCATTTTGCTGACATAATCTGAAGTATTTCAGAGTAAAACAGATTAACATTATTTAAAATGTACTTTCTTCATTCCAGGCAGCTCATGTTGTTATAAAAATATTCACGCATTGGAATGCTCAGATAAGATGACATAAAATTAGAACAACCTTCTGTCTGCCATCTTGGCTTCTTTGCTCGCTTTTATTGTCATGCACTCTAAGCTAAACAGCCAATCAGAGTTCTCGCTCACACTGACGGTGCCGGCGGATGGCAATTCAACATGCTCAATCATCCAAAATGTCCCCAACGGGGTCCGACTACTGCTGATGGTGCGGAACACACCACAAAAACTGGGCTGGCTGACACTCAACAACGGTCGACCATCGGCTTAGTATGTCAAGGCCTTTAAGTAAACAGATTCAGTTTTTGATTGCAAACTCACACTCAATGCAAACCAGGTAGCAGAGTTTCAGCATTTCCACTGTGGCAACCTTACGAACAAGCCCCAGTTAACACTAACATTGATCTGATGTAGCATCCTCAACTATCTGCAGGGTTATTAAAGACACTGTGGCAGACAAACTCTGCATGTTTTGTTTAGCAGTCATGTTTCCATTTCTGCTACCATTAGATGTAGCATATTAGTGGGCTGCTATTAGCCTGAACATGATCAGAGTGGCAGCGACTTCCTGTCTGGCACTGAAAACCCTTGCCTTAATCATGCCACATGTAAATGTCAGCACCCCGCGAACCTCTGAAGGGCACCGGCTGTCAGAACACATCGCAGGCAGCAGAGGGGTCAGAGGAAACGCCAGCCATATCCTGGAGGAGAGAGGGAAAGAGAAAAAGAGAGAAACAAGGTGTCTAACCACTATAGACTAGTTGAGCCATCTGCCAATTTAGATATATATAATACATTTTATACAAATATGCTCTAGCTGTTATGGATGGCAGTGATTGACACATGATAGCTGGACAGGTATGTAAGGCCAAGATGGACATGACCTGAAAAGTGTGCTAAGATGGACACAAACATTTGAGAAGAGAGGCAAAAACGGAAGCTGAAGTGTGTTGGAGGGTTGCTGAGATTCAGCAAAGTCACATTTATACAGACTGCATTAATATTTCATAATTAAACGGCAGTTTGCAGCATGACATTTTTTTGCACTTCATGTATTTATGAAGTCAGATTTGGAATATGCAGATTTGAAAAAAAATTTAAAATCCATTTAACTAAAATAATAGTAATAAAATGCCATCAAACATTTGTAATATTTTAGTGCAGACTTTTGGCAGCCCTAACATACTAAATCTAAAATACCTAAAACTAGCTAAAACCTACTAATCATCATACTAGAATCGTCTGTTTACCGACACGGTTTTTACCTAAACTAAGACCCCCTACACTCTCTGTTCTCAGACAAAGTGGTGCACTGTCAGCCAACCGGTTCCCTAACTCCAACAGTCAAGAAGACTGATTCACAAGATGAAGATGCCCTCAAGCTAACCCTTGAGAGCCACCATCTATCCTGAGACCAAGCTAGATGAACTCACTTTTTAAACTGTGAACTATGTTCATCACTCCTCAAAGTCATCAATTCCAGAGGCGTGTCTGTATCCCACAGTCAATTGTGGAGACATGTCATTATTAGAGCACAGGAGAACATTAGAAAGAGTGAGAGAGAGAGAGTTGTTTACAAGTCTGGGCAAACTCTTGTTTAAGTCCCGAACCTTAAGTGTAAGAAATAGTGATGGCATGCGTCAGATGTGTGTCGTCTGTAGTTGTCCAATTACACCCTTCCCATTGTTTAACCTGTCCCACTCTTTCGTGTCCCCCTTCTTCCCTGAATCGTTCTTCATTCTCTATTCCTAAAATGCTCAAGTGGTTTCCAAGGGAGACACCGGGGCCCTCAGTGTCCTCTTAATAACCACCATGCACCTTAGAGACACAAACACACTGCCCCCAAAACCCTCCACATCTGCATCCCCGATTCCAGCTTCCCACCCTCTGTCCGAGTTGCAAGACACCGAGCAAACCCCTTGTGCCACGCAACACTTTACGCATGTCTTTTGTGATGTGTGTTCACCGGAGGGCTGATGGCGGTAGGAGAACAGTCTTATAACATATGATGCTATCTCTGACTGTTTTCTAAACTAGGTGTCAATTCACAACAGGCTTCAGACGTACCAGCTCAACGCGGCACCGCCGAGCCCTGAGAGCGCTGCCCTTCTCAACCACCAGAGGGAACTCTTCCAGCAGCCTCCATTGCAACGCGCCAGCCCCACACCTTCACACTCCTACCAGCCCGTGGCCCTGACCGAGATACGACCCGACACGCTCATCCAGTGCCAGCAAATCGTCAAGGTCATCGTCTTGGACAAAGGCGCACACGGCCGCATGGAGGCGTTCCTCAGCCAGAGCCCCACTCATCACCAGCTCATCCAGTCTGTGGTCTCCACACCAGTGCGTTCACCCGACAGCGGAAGCAACCAGGGGGGGAACGATGGCTCACAACCTCCATTGCCTCCACCACCACCACCATATAACCACCCTCACCAATATATACCGCCAGATCCCCGCCTTGCACTGCAGAGGACCCCAAGTGGCTCTCGTAGTCTAATGTAGAGTTCAAACCAACAAAACTGCAGGCACACTTTTACAGTATTTATCTACATATGTATATACATGAAAGAAATATAATGAAAAAAGATATCTATATACATATATTTAAGGTAACAGACATGGTGATATGAAGACTTTATTGACTTTGCAGATATGTGAAACAACTAATAAGAAAATATGATTTACTTAATTGCTGTGTATTTTGAAACGTTATGTAGTTTTAACAAATTTCTTAACAGTTTTCGTCTTTCTGGAGACTCTCTGAGATTATATTGTTGAGTACTTGTCCTTGACAGGATTTCTCTGGTGCATTTTGTTATAGACAAAATGAATTCACGAAAAAATGTGATACCCGACAATATTTGTTTCAATTCCACTGACACTTGCTTTTGTGTGGAAGCTGGTTTTACGTGTAAAATCACCCTTTTGGCTTTTATTATCCTACTGATGTGTCTATTTATTGTGCGTGTATGTTTTTGACTGGAAAATGATAAACGTGCCAAAATGAGGACACCCTCCACCGTGGACTTTTTGCACTCTTGAACGCTTAGGGCTAGAGTAAACATTTGTGCTTATATCGATCATTTAGATTCCCTCCAGGTACACATTTTTTTTTTTTTTTTTACTTTTAAGTGGTAACCACAAACTGTTTCTTCCCCCAGTTATGTGGCCGTGTTGTATTCCTGTAGTGTGATTTACTTCCTTATCACCTGTCTTTGAAAATGTCTTTAATGTCACTCCTTTTAACTGATATATGTGTGTAAATTAAGAATGTAGGAAGTATTAAGGCTCTTTCACATGACTCGCACCATTGTTCCCCAATGTGTTGGCGAAATATAACCAACAATTACCTGACAATTTCCAAGACTTATTATCATGTGGACAAACAAGATGAGATCAGAGAAGTTGTACACTACAACAGCAAAAACATATCTTCAATATTCAAGGGGAATTCACTAATGAATTGCATCAACCTATATCACCATTAATTTCCGTGTTCTTGTTTTAGCACCTGATATCTTGGCACAAACATTGCCAAAAATAATATTAAACACAGTTTTCATGTCACAATCCCAGCGGACTACCACAATCTGATATGCTTTAGGACAGTACAGCATTGCTCCAGTGGACTGAACAAGTATTTATGGCCATTTATGACACTCATCTCCATTGTTTGATCATCATTTGATGAATTATAGCCACCATGATCTCTAAAAATATGTACAATTGCAAGCAAATAGCATGAACCTTTAGTTGAATTACTTCCTATAATAAGTCTTATTTGGATAAAAAAATAAATAAATAAAGACAAAAATAATTACATTGACTTAATTTAAAATTTAAAAGCACATGGCGCAGCGCTATACCAGCTCCTACAGTGCTTTTAAACTGGATTGTGGATGGTTAGTGAATAAGATGCAGGTTTTTAGGCTGAAATATTAGCGTTGGACTTTTTTCCTGTTTTAAGCTCAAATACGTTTTACCTCTTCCATTGGCTTTCACTATGTTCACCGTTTACTACCTAGCAACTTCGTAAAATTGCCTTTGTGAACGTCAAAGCGTGCAGAGGGCTGTGTTAAAGCCCAAGTCATGTGAAAGGGCTTTTGGTGTATGGCAATGTATCCCGGCTCAAAGATGGAAAAAAAAAGAGCCAATCACAGCCAGCGAACCCTGTTTGCAATGGCTATAGTTCTCACGCTCAGGAATTTCAGAGAGTACCTGAAAGAAGACTGAGATCTTTTAATGCTTGTACTTGAACTTTATGTAGCAACTTGGAACGTATAAGGCCCTTGTGAAAAGGCCATTCAATCCCAGCAACCATCTTTGGACACGTTGTATGTTTGTCTGACATTCTGTGAAAAGATGACAGAATTCTGCATCACTGTTGTCACATGACTCAGACGATGTAACATGGTTTCATTGTGATATTCCTTCATCAATACTCACAACTACATAAAACGCCCAAGAGACACACCATCAGCACTATCTAAATCTGCTGTTTGACTCTTAAAACTCTTGTTTGAAGATTTTCGAGAGCCAAGTGACACTTGAAACGTCAAATGAGATGCACATTGTTGGCACAGAACACTTTAATCTAAATGTTTGTCTGGTTTGATCTAATTTTATCAGCTAAATGGAAAACAGTCCAATGGTTTATTTTTGTTTTGCTTGTATGTAGCTATCATATATCAGCATATAAAGCAGCAAAGAATTAGCTATGATAAATGTTAACTACCCACAGTTCAACCATTTCTGATAAAAGCTGTCATTATAACATAAAGTCAACATGAAACTGAATTCACCACCTTTTTTGCTTCCACCGTGTAATGTGTTAATGATGTGTGAAGTGATACGTGATATTTAGATAAAATTTTGATTGGACCATGAAAAGTGGGTGTTTCCATAATAGAGCCAGACATAAATTTATGTTAAGGAACGTGGAGGCTAAAGGCCTTTGCACACTGAGTCCGAAATTTTCATATGCGTTTTTTCGCATTCATGATCCAGAGACCTTGGACACTGAGTCCGATGCGTATTAATGAATCTGTTGCGAAAAAATTCGCAAAACAATACAAAATGGAGTCTTCAAGCAGTGAGCATGATTTAGTTGTCCTCTCTCTTCTTAAAAAGAGAAAAGAAAGAGGAAATGGAACCTGATCCGAATTTTTTATGACGGATGAAAGTTTCGGAGGCAGTGTGTAAACGTGATTGACACAACGTGAGGTCGTACTTATTTTGTAATGTGCGGAAATTTCGGATGCAAATTTCGGACTCAGTGTGCAAAAAGACCTTAAAGGAGAAATTCATGCTCGATAGCCCCTTTTGGTGAATCTCTTTCTTTGTTTTTCAAATTTGACATTAGATGCTCTGCTGAAAACACCTTGCTGTGAGTGCTTGAGAGCTTGTAGAGTACTTGCTATGTGTGTTTGGAGACCTGCAATATTAATTTCTCATCCATTTTGTTCCGTTCTCTGCTTGTTGATGTCGTTGTACAGCAAGGAAGTTGTGACAGTAGGCCGTGTTGTATTTTTCCCGCCCCTCCTCCACTCTGATTGGATGGCTAGCTAAAAAATGACAGCGCAGTAAAAACTGAAAGTTGAACATTCTTCAACTCGAGGCAACCAGTAAAAAACACTGAGCGCTCAGCACTTGAGCGTGAAAAAGACGCTCAGCGTCTCGTAACGCTCCGCCATTTAAAAAATGTGGCGCTCCTATTGAAAACAATTAGAAAAGTATGCTAGCCGCTGGGGGAAAAAAACACATGGCCTAATATACTGTAAACATTGCCTAAATAGCTATTTGGCTATTTGCAATATCACCTGAGAAAAACACAGTTGTTTCAGAAGCATAAAAGCCAAGAATGTGTATTAATTTGATTTCATGTTGACTTTAAGCTGTAGTATTCGTAATCGTAACACCATTGATGTGTCATAGGTAGCTGTGTGTCCTTTTTTCTCCGTTTTCTTATATGATTGGGCGTTTGTTTCATAATTATATTGCTGCTGTCTGGAGCTCCCAATTGTATCTTTGTTTCCTCTTCTCATTGTGTCTTAATTTCCATGTACAGTGATGATTTGTGATGATGAACACCAGGTGCTTCATATATATTGGTGAGAAACTCAACACATGAGTTTTTTGTATAACCTGGACATCAGCAAATTGTCTACCCCTCTCTTCTTAACCTTAATGAATGAACGCTGCATCCTTTGTTTCTCACACATTTAAGGTATAGTTAATTCCAAAATGGAAATTCTGTCATTATTTAATCTTCTTCATATCAAAGCCTGTTGTTGTGTCAGAGTTTTAAAAGATAAATAAAATAAAAAGGTAATTGTGACTTTATGTCACAGAATTATGACTTCTTATCTCACAACTGCAATAATTGTGACTTTATTACTGCTTTCATCAACTCAGACTCATTGGAAACACATGCATGTGGTGACATTTCTGCAAAATTATATCATGTTGCTTCTTGCACATTGCGGCACTATGAAAATGAAATGTTCAGTGGGTGGCACTAAAAGCGCATTCCATTTTTTTTTTCTGAAATCAATGTACATGAATGTGGCAAACTTTTATTACGTTGGTTGTTGCACATATTACTGCAGTTTGGAAATGAAATGTGAGTGTCAATAAAAGGTTAATGCTCTATTGCATTTGAAAATAATGTACCACCTACATTAAATCATACCCTAAACCTAACCGATTGTGTTAATAGAAGCAAAAGTGAGATAAAAATGCATTTCCTGAAAGAATCTATTGCCATCTTGCTTCTACAATTCCCTGAGCTCTTTTATTGAGTGTCATGACTTGTGGTTCACACATCGCAAGTGCAATTCTCTACCTGCTGAGCAACCAAGCAAGTTTTTGAGAAAAGGAATAAAAGTTGTTGGTGTTTTATTGCCACTAGTGGTAATTTAAGCTAGAAACTGCTGGGCATTTTATGTTTAGTTATGTTTTTGGAGTTTTGCTAAATTGTAGGTAGAAGCATATTTTTCCAATGAGCCTTTGTTCACTCTAAAAAAACAACCCAAGTTGGATGTGAAAATGGACAAACCCAGCAATTGGGTTGTTTTAACCCAGCGGTTGGGTTAAATGTTTACCCAACCTGCTGGGTAATTTCATTTAACTCAACTATTTTTTTAAATTACTGTAGTATTGCTTGCTTAAAATGAACCTAAAGTATGTTGAAAATGAACATTTATTAATATGTTTAATAAATGAACATGTATTAATATTTAATAAATAATTAAACAAACATTTATTAATTTGCTTATGAATAAATGTTCACCTTTTGATTGTTATTGTTGCCTCTAGTAATTATGTGTCTGATTTTTAATTTACAACCTATATTGGGTTCATTTTAAGCCAGCCATATAGTAATTTTTAAACAATAGTTGGGTTACATAAAACAAACATTTAACCCAACCACTGGGTTAAAACAACCCAATTGCTGGGTTTGTCTATTTTCACACCCAACTTGGGTTGGTGTTAACTCAGCATTTTTTGGAGTGTTGGATTCATAGATGCCACTATTGTATCAAAAAAAAAAAAAGCAGTGTGAATATTCTTCAAAATATTCACTGCATACGAAATGCAGTGAGGGTATGTAAATAATGACAGAATACTTTACAGATCCCAGCCTAACAGACAGCATCAAACATTTCAACAGCAGCTTATTCTGGAAAATAAGTGCATAGGATAATTGCACAACCTGCTTGAAAAACGGAGAAAGAGTCAGTCCTAGTTTAATTTCTAAGAAATACTGAGTGACAGGAGTTCACTTTTTGTCTTTCTCTTTTCGTAGCCTTGCATTTAGCCCCCGAGGGAGTTGGCGTGGAGGTGATGGAAACAGGGAGCCAGATGAATTGTGCATGAGCCTGGTTTTGAGGAGTTTATTATGCTTGAGCGAATGTGCCCTGGCTAGCAAATAAGATGTGATTTAACCCAACAGATGAGTGCTGAATTAAATCCTTCACACAACCAAAGGCTATGATGCTAATGCTAACCTTGGTTTTGCCTGGAGAAGGGCTATTGCACTGGTGTGCTATGCAGCCTTCAAGTCATATCAGAATGATAGTATTTATGAGATGAATGCACATGAGCAACACCATAATGTCGTAATCATCATTAGCTTGTATGTTAAACTAGTTAGCATATTGTTGATGAAATTCCTCTCATTTAGCTGTTTTTTGAGGTGACACTTGTGTGATAAAACCATGTTTCTAGACGTGGTACACATAGACGTGGTATTAATTATACACCAATGTGCATCCTTTCTCCTTTGTTTTGTAGCAGTAGAGCTAAAAAGCTTGCTATCTTTGTTCGGAAGTGAAGACAGGGAGAAAATATTGCTTCAAGCGCACATTTTATTCCAAACAAAATCACTTCAACGCGCATTATGTTGTACTGATGATTTTACAACTCATTAAAACATCCCAGGAGAACTTGAAGGCAGCATAGCATAAATGTTTATTAGCACTATTTTGACAGCAAGTTATTGATTGTGTGTTAGCAAGTTATTTAAGAGTGTGTTTGAAAGGTGTCCCATTATACAATTGTGTGTTTTACTTTGTCTATATGATAGATTTACATTATATTAAACATGTTTTCTGTCTATTCCAGGCCTACATGTGTGGTCTGGTTATTTCTTTACTGTCCTTTTCAGACTGACATGAGTGGTTTGTTGTATCAGAAAATGATGGCGCCTTTTTGCAACTGTAATGCAGAGCCATGGATCAACACAGGTCAAAGTTCACTAACAGAGGTCAGCTAACTAATAATGTTTATTTTTTCTGTCAGAGCTGCTGCTAAAATGGAAGGCAGTAATAAAATATCACTGTGCATATTGCTTTTGGCATTTATACTGCTGCTGTGCTCTACTGGATTGTTAATGTATGTATGCGAAAATAAAGTAAGACAATAGTTCCCTCTCAAGACATTCTTATTGTTTAATTACTGACGTTTATTTATTTATTGATTTAAATCACTAACTTCAGTTCTGTTTTTGCCTTTATTGAATTTGAAATTAATCAGCAAATGATGATAAAAACAAATACAGTCATCACAATAAAAGTTCTCTTTGTACCTTTGGTAACACTTCACATAGACCTTGATCAGAGCAGATGGTATATTTAATTTGACGAAAAATGAAAAAGAGACTATATTGAATAAATTCAATATCCTGTACAGTGTTAAAGACTTCTGAAATCAGTGTTTTAGTTCATGTCTATGAAAGCTATGAGCCCTTCGATATTTCCCACCCAAACTTCCTGTTTCAACAGGAAAAACATCAAGCCATTTCATGGAGGCTTTAAGGTCATGCTTCTGTTACACTCACCCCCCTAAAACCTCACTCCCGTCTGGGTCACGGCACCAAAGTAACCGGTCCAACTCGACCCACTCTGAGCAGGATTCGAACCGGTGTCTCCGGCATGGGAGGCGGGTGCGCTAACAAGAATGCGAAACACCGCAGTCTTTAGTGTCATTTGCTAGTGTGCCTCATGTGGCCAGGGGAGTGATGTTTACCCACACAGCTATTACTAGCTTACCTCTGTTACACATGCATTATATGATGTTTTCGTTTTGACATTGTTTTCTGTACGTGAAAAATGCAAAGGAAAAACATTTACAAACGTACCCTAAATGAATGACAGCTGAATGGATTGTACAGATTGTTCTATTTCTCATAGCCTTGTTTTCATTTTTTTCAAATTAAATATGTTTTCTACTCCAACATATTGTCTATTACAGTGTATGCTACACATATTATATGTAAATACAATTCATTACAATAGTAATAATACTAACAACATGTATTTACAAGCATGCTCAAAAAAAGTTATATTAAGTATGTTCATTAGCATCACTTAGTACTTACTACACTGTAACATGAATGCTGTAATGGAAATGGTGAACTTAGCTTTAATGTAACAAAAAGATTGTGCAAGCCATGCATTGTTTTCCTTTTGTTTTTCATTTGATTAAAACAATAATGCCATCCCACAACTGATGCACAAAACCCAGAAAATCTTCAAGGTTCACACAAAAGACATTTTATGATGTAAAACCTGTTGAAGGAGCAGTTTTAATAATGAATCAGATGAGAAAATTACCTTTTACATGAACAAATCGTAATGTTGCGAGCAAAACTCTAATTTACACAACTTATTTTTGAGTTAAGTTTTTTAAACTAATTTAATTAGCTGTCAATCAATACATTTTCAGTCTATTTTATGATATCTCATGTTTCATTAGACCTTAACCTTAAATAGTTTTGTAAAGTTGACATATCTTGCAGTATGACATACAAATCTCCATCTGAATCCATTTTAAACAGAAGCTAATACTTTTCTAATTATTATGCATGCAGCCTTTATCACCTGATATTAACTGAGGGACTAGGTTTACTGCAAAATTTGCCACACTGCAACACTATATAAAATGAGCTTGTAAAGGTAAAAGGTTATCAAAATGGTTAAAAAAAATGGTGGACAGTTACGGGGCCTAAGATATACACTCTCCCTTATACATTCATAAAATCTTAATGTTGATAAAAAAAAAAAAAGTTAGTGTATATGTGTTATGTGTCAACTACCTTGTATCATTTTCATTCTGTTATTCCAGTTCTTTCAAAAATACAAATGGATTTCCTGCAGTTAATTTAGTTCAATACATTGAGACAAGAATAATCATACATAGCCTTCAAAATGAGTATAATATTACAATATATGTTGAAACCAAGAGAAACAGAACACTAATCACTTGCATTCACTCGTCAACTTGAGGTAAATACTGTGAGAAATTGAACTGTAAATAACAGGTATGCAATGGTTACATAGGCCTTTTCAATGGCCTATCGACTGCCTGGATTATTTCTAGTTTTATACTGATAGTCACTGAAATTGCTTTCTCCACTGAAGACAGACTGCAGCCTCCTCATATTACATGATACAAGAGAGGGATGTAGAGAAAGTAATCGAAGAAAAACAGATGAACATGTGCGTAGTCCACTTCAATCTGTTGTAGTTTCTCCAACAGAAAAAAAAAGAATGGAATGGAGGAATAGTTATTTTGCCATAGGTTTAATGACCATTGTACAGGAAAGAGGAAATGATGTCAGACTGAAGCTTCATCCATACTTCCTGTCTGTGAGGATTGTTGTGTGAGATCATTTGTGTCCGAGATTGTAAGTTCTGTTGGTTTAGTCATCTTGTGCCAGCGCTGAGAAGGGGAAAAAAAAAAAAAAATTAATAATAATTATTGTGCGTTGCTAATGAAAAAAAGTAGTTGGTAATAAGGATTTGGATTTTTTTTTTTTTTTTTTTTTTTTTTTTGAGGTTCAGAGGAAAGATATGAAAGTTTTAAAAAAAAAGATATGTTCAGAGTGAAGTAAGCTAGTTAGCAAGTTAGGGTCCAGTTCTCACTATTAACTGGGATATTGGCTGTTTATTAGTACTTATAATGCACATATCATTAATGTCTTATTCTGCATGACCATATTCTACATCCCTTAATCCTATCTAATACCTAAACTTAATAACTATCTTACTAACTATTAATAAGCAGTAATTAGAAGGTTATTTAGGCAAAAGTTGAAGTTAATAGTTAGTTAATAGTGAGAATTGGATCTTAAACTATAAGTGTGACCGCAAGTTTGTTTGGGAAGAGAGGAAAGAACGGAGGAAAGAAGTTTAGTTGAAAGGAAGTTTATTTGGGAGTATATTTGGAAGTTCTGAAGTTTGTTTGGAAGATCAGAAGGAAAAAAGACAGGAACTCTGCGAGTTTGAAAGGAAAGGACTTCCAAAGGTTTGACTGCAAGTTTATTCTGAAGGATGGAGGAACAGAAGGAAGGAAGTTTAGGAAGACAGAAGTATTTTTAATTATTCAGAAGTTTGTTTGCTTGGAAGGAAGGAAGTTTTGAAGGAAACAGGGAAGGGGGTTGATAAGAAAGAAAATACATTTGGAAGTTCAGAAGTTGTTTGCCTGTTTGGAAGGAAGTTTGTGAGATAGAAAGCTTTGAATTCAAAAGGAAGCAGGAAAGGAAGGGGAAGGAAGTACATTTGGAAGCTGTTGGCAAAGAAGGCCACTACAAATTGAACACTACTAAATAAATAAATAATATACCTTTAGGGGTACAACAGATTCTCACTGGGGCAGTACAACTTTGTACCTTATCAACCCCTAAAAGGTGATTTAGTACCTCTAAGTAGTAATACTGCATGTAGCCTTAACCTGTTAGTGTTCCACTGTACCGACCGCAGTACACATACCTTTCAAAAGAGACCAAAACCATGCATATACTCCAAATGGTTCAAGGACAGCATGCAATTTACTTTGGGTATGCCTTTTTTAGGCAAATTTTACGGGAATGCTAAGGGGCACTACAATGAACTTTTATGGCTAAATAAGGTACAAAGATGTCCCTTTAAGTGTATTGCCCCAGTGACAGGCTGGTGTACTCCAAAACATACAAGTTTTAAACATTTTTATCTGAGAGTGCACTAAATCCATTCTTACCTGTCGGATGCTGCCTTTGGTAGTGAAGAACATATAGATGATATATCCGGGTATCAGAATCATGGAGGAAAGGGACATTAGCCAGCCGATGCCCTGTCCCCAGGCCGGGTACACATACTTCCCTAATGTCAGAGGAGTCATTTCTATGGCACTAAATGTGAAAACACCCTACAATCACGAAACACAGAAGTCAAATGAATCCTCAGTTCATTAAGGACAATTAAGGAGTTTGACTGGATAATAAAATTACTCAATTCGTCATACAGTTTAATGAAAAGATAAAAGTCATTTAAATCATAGGGTGTATTCACACTTGGCATGTTTGGTTCAAAAACATAAAAGTTTTTTTTTTTTTTTTTGGTCCAGACCAAAAACCAAGAGAACCGAATAACAAGTGTGAACACACCCATAGTTGCATCTTTCAGTTGCAACCCTGTCTAGTTTAAAGTAGTTCAACTTTGAAAACATATCAGAGATGTTGCAAGTGAAGTACTTACCAAACAAATTATTGGAGTAAAGTAAATCCAGCATTGTTTCCAAAAGCCACAAGGCCGATAACCAATCATTTCTTCAATATTTTTATAAAATTTCTCTGCACCTAAAGAGAGAGAAGAGATGCATATATATATGTATAAGGGTTCAGGAACCTATAGCCTATAAACTTTCATATATGACTCCCTCGTGTTCTCAGGTACTGTCAAGGATTCTCAAGTCATTTTGGCTTGCATCTTAAGTTTATAAATTTAAACAGTATTTGCAATAATGCACTTGCAATGGAAATCAATACATCAAAAGATATAACTTCATACAGAAAATTTTAACAATTATTGTACACATATCTGTAAAGACGTTTTTATTCCAAACTGAAGGTGTAGTCATATTAGCAGAATTTTGGTGAAAATTTGTGAGCAAAAAGGGTCTATTGTCAATCAATAGTGCAATGATGTATGAAGCACTGCTTACACAGAAGCCACTTTCAAATCAAGCAGTGGTCAGTGTGGAAAATCTGCGTGATCAATTTGAATCCATTGCAAAATCTACTTGAGGAAATCTTTCGCCCTCATGTGAAATTCCCAATCGCAATTGAAATGTCCATGAAAATTCACCAAACAATGATAAATGTGACCACACCTTGAGTTTAGACTGTATTTAACCCAGAATATCCCTTTAACATAATTGTACAGAGGTTAGCTTGAACTGAAACTTTCCATTACTTATATTTGTCACACTAAAACTGTCTCAGTCCGGTGTAGTCTGTTTATAGGAGCTGTACCGTAAAACCAAGAAATGGAAATTGTCTCAAAGAAGACCAAGAACAGAAGACACATTCCACTGGCCGAGTAGTAGTCAAACAGTTTGAACACGTATAAGCCACCCTAAAAAAGAAAACACTCATTACTATAAGATCCAAACTTACAGTTGGGTGCTGAAGAGAACAGTCAGTTATAAAACAGTAATAAAACAGAAGTTTTCGGGCGATCATCAATACCTGGGTGATGTTGGAGAAGCCTATGATGAAGGATACAATGCAGACAATGAGGATGAAGAGTTTCTTTCTCTTCCTCAGGACTGTGGGATATTCATCCATTAGAGCTGTTATGAAGCCTTCCACTGTACAAAACTATCACAGACAAGTGTGCATGTACACATTATTTCACTCATGTCATGTACTGAAACAGTGCTTTAATGATGGTTGACAGTTGATTATAAGCCACATATACAAGTGTGTGTGTGTGTGTGTGTGGTACCTGACTGTCCAATCCCAGCATCATGAGCATTGAGAAGAAAAGAATAGCCCAGAGTGAAGACATGGGAAGCTGTGTGACAGCTTGTGGATAGGCCAGAAATGCCAAACCAGGACCTGATGTTGAACCACAAACCATGCATCAAATGTAATAAGTGTAAAGATGATCCTAATTTCACCATTTCAAACTTTACAACAACAAAAATTCCAAAAATCAAGCGTTAGCGTCAGTTCTGGCAGGTCACATCAGTCAAGCTCACATCAGCTGACTCCCAGGTGTCTCACATCTACCTATAGGAATACACAGCATCCATATATAAGCTCCTCAGTATTATCAGCAGCTATCGCATTTCTCAGGAGCGAATTACCTTTCTCCATCCCCAGCTCCTCCTCTCTTCAGTCAGGATTGGCCTTATGATTCCCCTGAATCAGACTAATTCTTGAAATACTGTATGTGTACATGTTAAATTATTGACATTAATGATATCTGCATATGTTGGTTCTGTTCTGTTTACCCTAAGGGGGTTATTGCTGCTCTCCCTGCTCTTATCCGTGCTAGGCTGCATGGATGCGCAGGGAGTTCTTGCCCAGAACAGAACCATACCGCAAATACAAACTCTACGCAATTATCAATCATATTTGACGATAGTGGTCCTGACAGGTTCGCTTGTATAAAGATCCAAAAGAAGTTGCATGATGCAGAATGAACGTAGATATACTACTTTAAATAAACACGAAGAGAACTCAGGCAATACAACACAATTCATAAACGTTAACACAAGAACATAAACTGAAGAAGACTGAAGGCTTAATTATACAGAGGATAACGATTAACCACACAGAGAACAGGTGATCCACTAATCAGGGACTATGGCAACTAATAAAGGACAAGAACTAAGGCAAAAACAGTGACAATGAAAACTATGACTAAAACTAAACAACACCATAATAGATTCCACTTTAAGAGAGTACAATTTCATGACTGTTTGTTAATACACCAAAAAAGTTTAAAAATTGCACTTTGTAAAAAGGTTTTGTCACGGTTATGTCTAGTTAGTTTCATTTTCATGGACTTTTAGGCCCGGTTTCACAGACAGGGCTTAGCCTAAGCCAGGATTAGGTCTTAGTTCAGTTAGGATATTTAGGTATCTTTTATAAACATACACTAGAAAAAAACATTACTGGTGTGCATCTTGAGACAAAACAATGGCACTGACATATTATAAGAAACAGCTCAAAACAGCTCAAACATTTATTTTAGTCTAGGACTAGCTTAAGCCTTGTCTGTGAAACCAGGGGTTAGTTTGTTATTTTCAGTCACATGTGTTCCTTTGTTCAGTTTCCCGCCATTCTTTAGTTGTCATGGAGATTCATTTAATCTGCACAGATGTTAATCATCATTACCCTCATTTGCTTTGTGTTTAAGTTGCAGTCTTTGGTCTTGCCATGCACCTGACCCATACATAAGGACCGCCCCAAACACTCCTCCTGTGCCTTCGTGCCTCATTGACTTTGTGCTTTACGCCATCGTTCTTCACATTCATTGACTTTTACTTCGCTATTATTCGTTTCATCATCGTTTGATTGAGAAAGAGTGTCGTGCCAGAGAGATTGTGAGTGTTTAGTGAAACTGTGAGTGTGTTTGTTTACTGTCATTGTTATTTCTGATTCCCCGGGTTATTTGATCAATGCCCGTTTAGACTACGAATCTGATCTGATTTGTCTGCCGTAAGATTCTGATACTCGTAAATACTTCTGTAAATATTCCTGTAAATACTTCTTGCCAAAATAAGGGATGTAGGGGGTTTGACGCCAGTTTATTTGTATCTTGTTTTCACTTTGTTTATGGTTAAGGGAGGTAGGTAAGTTAAGCTGTATTTTGTTTTCTTTATTCTCATTGAGGTAATTTAGTTTATAAAAGGTTGTTTCGTTTGTTGTTTTGGCCTTGTTTGCCCCTGACGCTAAACACTGGAGGTCAATCTGGTATTGAGACTCGCTTCCTTCTTTCTGTTACGGCTGACCCCTAGCAGTCGTAACAGTACTTAATTTGATGTGACTAACATACTAAACCACATGTAAATGTTTACTTGATTATAATTTTAACTGCAGTGTTATTTGATATTACATTTAAAGTTAATATATTTTAAATATAATCCTAACCCTAACTTTGCAGCTTCATTGTAAATGCATGACATACAAGTGTTGACAGAAAGTATATTTTAATGTACCAGAAATGTTTGTCATCCTATTTTAAATACAATAGAATTTGGAAATTACATACACTGTATATATGTACTTAAATGGTAAAAAATAAATCACTGTAAAGTTTAGCTAATTGCATTAATTATACATTTTAACTACATACTTTTAATTTAATTGCAATTAACATACAATTAAGTTACCCGAAAAAAATTACATTCAATTCCCACTACAGTTTCACTTCAATTTAAATTATTTTTTTCTGTAATAACAACTCTTTTTAAAAGTATGCTAAAGTGTACGTCTTTTTCACAAAGGTTTGCAATAATTTAATTGAAAATGTATAAGAGACATAATGACCTGAAGCAGCCAGTTCTTCAATGGGTCTCTTTGTGATGTGTGACATAAAGCCCACAATGGAAAATATGACGATCCCCGCAAACATACTGGTGCAGGAGTTTATACAGCACACAATGATAGAATCTCTATAGAAGGAACAAGAATCAGGTCAACTGAATCAAAAGTGAAACAATGGTACAGCATAAACTGAATATAACTTCACAGAAAATTCAATTCTGCACATCAGATTGCCTGACAAGTACACACCATATGTACATATTTTCTGTACATTTGGACAGAGACTAATAGTTCTTACTTGTAGACATTATTGTTGAAGGAGTTGTAACTGCCCAGAGCAATGAGAGAACCTAAACCCAGACCATAAGAGAAGAAGATCTGAGTGGCAGCATCTAACCACACCTGAGAAGAAATGAAAATTGAGAAATATTAATAGTATCAGAACTGTTAATGCATATTACTATTTTTGTTAGTAACATGCATTTTCTAATGATTTAGCAAAACAGCAGATTTCTGTAAACTGCACAGTTAAAGTGTAGCTTGAAGTAAAAAGGTATGAGAGAACAGGATTAATTGAGGATATCATATTTTTGAATACTTTCTGTAAAATACTACTAGCTTTCGATAAACTTTCTCTAAAATTGCATAGTCCATGGACATAGAAAAAACCAAAAGCTTGTCTGTGAAATTTACAGACAGCAACACAACAGCCTCAGCTTTCTGTCTTCAGCATCTTATTTGATGTTGTCTGTCCCTTGTGAAATGTATATATACAAATGGTGAATAAGCAGCAATTCAGAGTGTATGTGCATCTCAGCCCTCGTTACATCATGGGTGGGGACACACACAATCTGTGTGTGTGCTATCTAGGAGTGGAGCATGCACGGTCAGCTCTCGAGGGAGCTGGCTGTGTACAGTGTGAGGCACTCCCTCTCAGAATGCTCCACTCTCGCCTAGCCGTGTTTGAAGAGAGTAGCCAGGCTCGCATTCCCCATGGATCAGGTCCCGCTTCTGCCAAGGCAGAGCTGCAGCTTCATTCGTGGGGTTCTCAGATGGAACTAGTAGAGGGGTTTGAGATGGCTGCAGCCCCTTCTCAGCCCTCACCCACTGGTTCCTTTTCTCAAGCTCGGGATACGGAAGTCCGCTCTGCAGCTTCTTCTGCCCCAAGTGAGAACATTATGTTGGGATTGTCTAGTTCTGAGGAACTAGACGTTCTAAGTATTGATGTGGGTGATTGGTGATTCACCAGCCATATCCCTATGGTATGAGGAGCTCCTGGAGGTTGTTTTTCATGCTGTGTCCAAATTAAATATTGAATGGCCTGCCGGGAAGCAGGAAATGCTTAGGAAAAGTAAGCTGGATGAGCACTTCTTGCAGTCACAGCCACAACCTCCATGTCTCCATGCTTACCATTTTTTCCTGATATCCACACTGAGGTGTCGAGAACATAGAAGAAGCCATTCTCCTCCTGCCTATCTAGTTCCACGGTCCATCATTATTCTTTGATCATGGGGCTTAAGGAGAATGGCTATGGGACAATGCCAATGGTTGAAGAGACACTTGCTGCTTACCTCTCCCCTGATGCTGCATCGTCCCTTAAAGCCCCAAAGTTGCCAACCAAGCCTTGTCGCATGACTTCTTCGGTGGTTGGCAAGGCGAACATGGCAGCAGGTCATGGGTGTTTACACACCAATGCATTTTACAAGCATTCCAGGCTGACCTTACGTCGGTGGTCTATTATATTAACCATCAAGGGGGTCTGAGGTCTCGCCCTCTATGCAAACTGGCATATCAGGAAAAACTGTTGTCTCTTAGAGCACTGTACCTTCCTGGGCACCTGAATTTGGGAGCAGACGTACTGTTGAGGCAGAGGCTTAGGCCCGAGGAATGGAGTCTCTGCCCTGAGACAGTGGAGTTAATTTGGAGGAGGTCCGGACAAGCGGAAATGGATCTGTTCGCATCTCGAGAGACGACTCATTGCCTGCTGTGGTTCTCCCTTACTTATCCTGCTCCTCTGGGGCTGGATGCTATGGTACAGACATGGCCAAGGCTACGTCTGTATGCTTTTCCCCCAATCGCTCTGCTCCCGGAAGTTCTAGAAAGAGTGCACCAGGACGAGTGTAACTCGTTTTGGTAGCCCTGTTCTGGCCAGCCCGAGTATGGTTTTTGGAACCTGTCAGCCCTCTTAGACAGTCTCCCTTGGGAAATTGCCGTGCACCAGGAGGATCCCAGGACCGACTGCGCCAGCGTAGGGTCTGACAATGGGTCCAAGGATTTCATCCCGATACCTAATGGCAGTCAGGGTGCCAATGTCTAGCCTGTAGAGGTTTGTGCGTCCCTCCATGGATATGCCTTCCCAGACCATCACTGACCCACCACCAAACCGGTCATGCTGAATGATGTTACATGCAGCATAACGTTCTTCACGGCTTCTCCAGACCCTTTCACGTCTGTCACATGCTCAGTATGAACATGCTTTCTTCTGTGAAAAGCACAGTGGCGGACCTTCCAATTCTGGTGTTTAATGGCAAATGCCAATCAAGCTCCACGGTGCCGGGCAGTGAGCACAGGGCCCACTAGAGGATGTCGGGCCCTCAGGCCACCCTCTAGAAGTCTGTTTCTGATTGTTTGGTTAGAGACATTCACACCAGGAGGTCATTTTGTGGGGCTCTGGCAGTGCTTATCCTGTTCCTCCTTGCACAAAGGAAAAGATACGGTCCTGCTGATGGGTTAAGGACCTTCTATGGCCCTGTCCAGCTCTCCTAGAGTAACTGCCTGTCTCCTGGAATCTCTTCCATGCTCTTGAGACTGTGCTGGGAGACATAGCAAACCTTCTGGCAATGGCAAGTATTGATGTGCCATCCTGGAGGAGTTGGACTGCCTGTGCAATCTCTGTAGGGTCCAGTTATCGCCACATGCTACCAGTAGTGACACTGACCCTAGCCAAATGCTCAGAAAAGATGAGTAGGGGAAAAAATGTTACTGGCCTCCACCTGTAATACCATTCCTGTTTTGGGGGTTGTCTCATTGTTGCCCATCTAGTGCACCTGTTGTTAATTACATTAACACCAAAGCAGCTGAAACTGATTAACAACCCCCTCTGCTACTTAACTGACCAGATCAATATCCCAGGAGTTTAACTGACTTGATGCTATTCTCTGATTAAAAAGTGTTCCTTTAATTTTTTTAAGCAGTGTATTTTAAAGTAGGGTGAAGGTTATTCTCCAAGGCCAGATTATGTACCTAAAGTACCCACTAATATGGCCTGGTATACAATCCTTCAGGCTTTCTATCCTCCTCCTCATATTGTCGGTGGAACAGGAGAAGCTACATTTACTTTGTCCTGTAAGAGCTCTTGAGGTCTTCATGCATAAGACCTCGCAGTGGAGAAAAACTGACCAGTTATTGGTATGCTTCGGGCCCCCTAAGAGGGGGTGCCCGGCTTCTCAACCGACAATTATTAGGTGGATTTTAGAAGCTATTTCTGAGGTGCGTGACTCCTCAAGTCAGGGCTCATTCCACTAGAAGTGTTGCTTCCTCCAGAGCGTTGTTGTCAGGGGCATCCCTGCAGGAAATTTGTGATGTGGCAGAGTGGTCCTCACTGCACACATTTATAAGGTTTTACAGCCTGGACCTTCCGGTCACCGCGTGGTCTTCTGTCCTGAGTTGTGCCGGGACAGCTTCACACCAGGACAGGCATTTGTCAGCATGGCGAAGTGGGTATTTCGTTCCCCAAAGCATCAGCTGGGACTCAGCATAAATTCCCTCAAAAGGGAACGTCTCAGGTTACTTATGTAACCATAGTTCCCTGAGAGGGGAATGAGATGCTGCGTCCTCTTGCCATACTTCCTGTATGCCTGGGAGTGGCTCGCTTCAGCCTATCAAAAGCTAAGGCAGGATTGAACTAGTTGTACATGTGTTTCAGATGTAGTCACACTGAAGGCATTCCCCAAAGAGTCAGCTGGGACACAGCATCTCGTTCCCTTTTCAGCGAACCATGGTTACCTGAGACGTTTTGTTATTCACAGACTTTTAGTATGTTTTCATCAGTTTCCTGTTTCCTTTCATCAGTTTTCCCGCTTCTCATTTGTTATTCATTGGTTTCAGCTGTGTTTGATTAATTAGTCTTGTTTGTGTTACTTCTTAAGTTGTACTCTCACATACATTCACTGTTCGGTCAAGTTCACGTTTAGTGTGTTTAGTGTGTTTCTCTGCCCTGTTTTGGATTATTGCCTGCTTGGATTAAACTTTGTATTGGATTTTTATCCGTCTAAATCTCCATCTGTTTGTCAGCCTGCAACGTACACCTCTTATTGGGATAAGTTATACACAAGTTCAATAGTAATAACATTATACTTTTTTTAATTTATAATTCCATAAATGCTTGTCAGTACATTTGGCAGAACACTGTTTAACTATATTTCAAAGACTATGGACGTAATTATGAAATTCCATATAAGTCCTTCTTAAGTCCTATTTAATTGGTTCAAAAAGCACTCTAAAGTTACCTAATTGCATTTAATATAAATTTAAAATATAATTTATTTTCATTTAATTACAATGAACATATAATTTAGTGTACCCGAAAACACTACATTCAGTTCTTTTAAGTGTAGTCTCTTCTCTGTTATTTCATACAATTTCCATAATAATTCATTTTATGATAGTAATTAAAAGTCTTTTTCACAAGGGTGTTAAAACATAAAGGGGTTTATGTTTTAGATCACCATAATTTGTCAGTATTGTTCAATTTAGTATCTATTATTGTGAATATATGAATATGAACATGGTCTTATGAAATCAGCTACTGTCAAGCTGCTGAAAAATTTTTATTCCCCAGCACTTTTAAACATGAATGTTCTGAAATTATGTACATATGTTTTAAGTACTCAAATTCAAGATTTCATAATTTAATATATGAAATATCATTTCAAATATAAAATACATTTCAGGATTTTACCTCAGATTTTAAAAGCTTGTTGAAGTCCGGGGTGACATAAAAGCGAACACCATCTATCGCCCCAGGGAGAGTGACTCCACGGAAAAACAGAATAAAGAGCATGAAGTAGGGATATGTGGCTGAGAAATACACCACCTAAGGAGGACGAGAGATAAATAGGGGGGAGAGAGAGAGAGAGAGCGTTATAGAGTGAATCATTTAAAGTAGTTATCCGCTTGTTAAGTTGTGACGTAAGGAATGTCGTTACTGGGTCCAAGCCTCGACTCCTTTCACTGGAGAATGGCATCTCCACGGCCGTTTATGAGCACTATTTATTCATATTAAACATTTAACATTTTAAACTTAAACATTTAAAATACTTACAGTCTACACAACAGTCTCCATTCTCACAGCATCACAGATATTGATATTTTAATGATTTATAAAAGATGAAGCACTGTCTGGCCATCTGGGTATGGAGATAAAGGTTATGATTATAATTTTTTGGAAGTATTACACCACATCGTGTGTGTATATTAGCACCATTTGACGTCAGACTTAACAACCGAATAGAGGACAACATTATTAACTTATTAGTGTAATGCTTTCACAGGCTTCTGTTTGATGATGGGTAAAGAAGTTTTTGCTGTGTAGGATAATGATTGTCCCTAATTAGTGATGTCCATCAAGGTTATAGCATGCCGGAAAATGTATTTCTTCTTCCCCAGAGCAGAGATCACATTAAAATTCAATTATCCTCAGAGAAAGGGCAGATAAAGAAAGCAATTTTCCCTTCTCTCCAGGAAAAAAATAAATAATAATATTAATTAAAATTTGATGTCAAAACATGTCTGTTGGCTACTCATCATAGTGCTTAATTTGTGCAATTTCTGCTACACTTATGTTACCAAATTGACTTGCAACAAGAATGTATAATATGCAAAATAAAGACATCTTTTATATCTAAAAAGTAGATCAAATGAGCTTCCTCATTTGAGATTCCTGCTTCTTTTTCCTGAGGAAAGTCTGCAATTAATAGTCAGAGATCTGAACTCAAAGATTTCTCATCAAATGCTTCCAATACTTTTTTTAGTTCTCCTATAGATTTGTAGAAATAAATAACAAAATGACATAAAACAAATTTAAAACTCCATGAAGTCTACTGGGCTTTGAAAAAACCTCTGATCAATTAAGCTTTCATATGAGATTGCCCTGAAATAGAAGAAAAAGAAGAAACCAAAAGCAAGCATGTGAATAAATGGGATGAAAGAGAAGGCAAGTATGCACAAAGGGGGTGAGGACAGGTAAGAGGTAGGAAATACAACATTCTGGGTTGTTATATGAGGAATAGAAAGAATATCACACCTTCCCCGTCCACTCCACGCCTTTCCAGATTGAGAAATAGACAAGAATCCAAGACAACGCCAAAGTTCCGACCAATGGCCAGCGCAATTCCCCTGGTTCCTCCAAACCATTTGTTAACTGGTGCATGTTCCTCCTATAACAAAAATCTGTTAGTTTGATAATGTTTTGTCGGTCAATGTCTTGAGCAGAAAATAAATAAGAAACAGTTTAACATTTGCGCACATTCAAACACGTCAGGGTTTAATGTCAGTGATTCCAAAATTCAACTCGTTCTTGTGCATGACATATGGAAACCAATCAAATTTGTGTATAGGCCTACTTGTACAAGATCGTATTCATAATGTAGAAAAGATCAATGATTGTGAATATTATTCTACTTATTGTGTTCCACGTCATATGGGTTTAGGTCAATAAATGATACCAAAACAAGTAAATTATTCTCGATCAGAAAAAGTCTGATACGAACTCTCCACACACACCCAAGCACATGTGCTAACCAGTAAGCACAGCTCAGACAGGAAAATAATTATTTGATCAGTTAACTTAAAATACAACTTCATTAAACTTTTTACAAAAGTGTTAATATCACTAGTGTTGACTCACTCCCAGAACTCAGTGACAGCACTGGTCAGGTTGGTGGTGTCCAACAGACTGTAGTTGGAAAAGCAGCGATCAGTGTTCCAAGGGTTATCACAAGTTTGCCATGGTAACTCCTAAAGAGAGAGAGTATTAAAATGGGTATTAATAACCCATGGGTATTAATGGGTATTAAGAGAGTATTAAAAATATAATATAATATTAATGAAATAAAAGACCACTTAAGCATACTTAAAGAGGGTACATTTTCACATGTTTCTTAATATATTTACATACATTTTTAAAATGTACACTAATAATGTCATTCTAAAAGTATACCATAAATGCTTGTCAGTGCATTTGATATTACACTTTAACTGTATTTCAAAGACAACAGAATTATGACATTACATGTAAAAATGTACTTAGTTAACTTAAGTGGTTCAGCTAACTGCATGTAATATAAAACGATAAATAAATGATAATACATTTTTATTTAGTTGCAGTTAATGTTGTTAACTGCAACTAACACCAGACATTATTATTATTGTTATTATTTGTATTTGAGGTTTGTTCAAGTATCCAAGTATAAGCAGTTGTAGCTTTGGCAAACATCACTATACCAGTTAAAGAATAAAGCAAAATGAATAACACAATAAATGACAAATGAAAAAAATAGCATCCAGAAAACAAAGGCCTGTTTTTTCCCCATTCCCTCTGCACTGCTTTAGAAACTAGCTCTTATTCCCATGGCAGAAACTGCACTTCAATTTCCACAAAACAGAGGCAGTTATTATTTCTGTGGAGCCTTTAAAACACTCTCTAGAGCAAAGACAGAGCCACAGAGAGCTTAAGGGGGTCAAGGAGGCGGAGAGAGATACAGAGAAAAGGGAGGAAGAGAGAACTTGAAAGAAGGAACAATTCTGAGAAGTCTGTGAAAATTCAAGACAAGTGTAGCTGAATTCACAGGGGCAGATAAAGACACGGATGGTGAAAATTAACACCACAAAACCTTTTAAACCAATGAATGCAATGAAGAAATTTTTGTGATAGCCTATTTCATTAAGTGATCTCCTAGAGATCAAAGGATATCATAAAACAAACATGATTCTTATGCAAATTGTTGATGAACCATTTTTAAGGCTGAGTTATTGTAGGACAATACAAATTCCAGTCAGTCGTTCTGTAAACACCACACAATATTAAGCATGGCACATATTCATAATATGAATTACTAATTAAATAATTTGACAAAATGTTATTACTCACTTTTTATTATTCTATATGTTATACGTTCTGATGCAATGTATGAACTGACTGAACATGTTGTTGGAACATTTTGAATGGTTTTTAAAGAAGAGAGAGAGATAGAGAGAGAGAGTATGAGAATGCATATTGGTGTATTTGTGCTTTTTGATAGTCACTCACTGCTTTGAAAGAGCTGAAGAGGTAGTAGAGAGCCCAGGCAATAATGATGATGTAATAGATGTTGAGCCAGAAAGACAAAACCACAGCAGCCAGACCCACACCTGACACAAGAGGAGCTTATTAGTGAAACCTCAGATAATAAACCACAAAGACCAAAAAAAAAAAAAAAAAAATTATGCCAAGACACATTGGGTCAGATTTACTTACAGCTTACGCCAGTGCAAACCCTCTTGTGGCATTGCAAAATTACTGTGAGGATTTACCAAAGCCACAGTAAAAAATTAGTGCTGAAAATGTGTGGACAGGGTTATTTTTGTGGCTGACCTTTTTGCATAAGCATTTGTAGGATAGGATTCCCTTTTAGATGCAAAATTTATGGGAGGAGAGTATGTAAAGATGATTGATTTGCGCTAGTCAATTTACTGGTATTTGCGCCATTATTTACCACCCAAAAAAGCATGTCTTAAACCAGACCCGGCTTTTAAATTAAATAACACTGCTGTTTGCAGAAATAGTAAGATTAGTATGCAATTCGAAATTTAGAATTTGATAACGAAATTGATAACAGTTTTGGCAACAATTGACAGGAGGGACCAGAACTAAACAGAGCGCTACAGACAGACTGGAAAGAGAGGTGCTGCAATGATGTAAAATATGTTAAAAATAGTGTTTAAAGCATGAAAACCTATTCTAGTAGACCCAAAAAACAAAATCAAGACATTGAAAAAGTTCATAATAGGTGCCCTCTGTGTTTTTAGAGTCACCAAATAGAACTACAAATTCAGTGACTCAAAAAAGTTTCAAACACACCCCATCTGCCATTGGTTGAACAAACAGGTGGTTCCACCTTAAACTCACGCCACTGGTCATTGGTTTAATGTTATTATGTAAAACACAGTTAGGCTGCTTAAACAGATTGTAATTTGATGACAGTACAAAACTTACAGTGAGGCAATATTACTCAGTAACAACTCCCCAAATAGCTAGTGTATATGTAAATATTTCTCACCTTTCATCATGGGTATTAATTTCCATACTCCCAGCCCCCCTACTGATGTGTACTGTCCTAATGCCGTCTCTAGCAGAAACAGCGGGATACCAGCAAACACCAGAGTAGTGAAGTAGGGGATGAGAAAAGCTCCTAAAGACAAAGTAATACAAAATTCATTTGCAAAGGTTTTTCTTTTTTTTTTCAGACTTGACTTTAGTCTTGAAATTGCAAAACATCTGCATTAAGATCTAAGCAAAATTTTATATGGTCTCCCACCACCTCTTCTACTGAATTCTGAGATTGCTCACATTAGACATGTGAATAGTCCCATCAGAGCCACTTTAAAGAGAGCCTCCAAGGCAAAGCACATTTTTTAATGGAAATGAATGGAGGAGAGGTTTCAGTATGCTGGATAAACTGCTTTTGAGAGGAAACAGCATATCACTTACTGAGTCGACAGTCTGTCTGCTAATCTTCAACATATTTGCCATTAAACATTCATTTTGAATTGATCTATATTTTCCCTTTTAAAACATAGCGCCTAGAATCCTAATGCTGCAAAACTCTTAATCGCATCAAATGTGTCCTCAGATTAGCATCTAGAAGAAAATAAAAAATTCTGGAGGACAATTCTATGTGCCATTCGGTCAATCATCTTTTGTATAGCTGAAATGTAGTTTGGTGTTGGTACAGTAGTCATTGGTTTATATCCTCTACAGTTTGAAATCATTCCTCATATGCCCTAGAATGTCAGAACCTTAAAGCTAGTTGACTTGCTGGTCAAGCTAGTAAAAAAATCTGGTGAGAACCAACACCAACATCCCATTGTAAGGACCAGCACCATAAATATAACATATGCTAGTGATCCCTGCAGAGATGCGTTTCCCATACAACAAAATAACTCACTGTTAGCAATCATGATGCATGGAGAAATTAACTAGCTTGTCACGACTATTTCCCAAAAATGTTATTGCCTTTGGAACACAGCCATTTTTCAAACCACACTGGTTTAACAATATAGAATTGGCATTAATGACAATGTCACACAGGCGGTGGAGTAATAACTTCTGCAACTTTTTCTTTTTGAAATCAAGTTAATTTCAGATTATTGCTGTAAATATCAAACTTGGCATCTGGGGACTATTCTTACAACAGAATTTTTATATTTTTGTTCTCAGTTGTTTTGCTTAATTTCCAGATGTTTGATTCAATTATGGGCTTATTCTTATTTCAAATTGCCCCGGGGTACTAAAGCACATGTGCACTCTTCAAAAACACTACTTTCATTTGCCAAATAAAGTTGTATGAAAGATACAATTTGAACTGCATATTAGCTTGCTTATTTTGCTCAAGAGCATGATCTCCACGTCATACTAACAAGAAACTATGTTTATAACCAATTTTTTGCAAATGTTTGTTGGAACTATGATTTCAGGAAACACACTGAACTAAAACCGAAACTTGCAGCCATAGTTGAACAACATTATGAACAACATTTTCTCATTTCTTGCTTTTGGGAAACACACTGCATGGTCTTTTCAGTAGTGAAGACTGAGTGGATATTCTACAATATAAATTACACATGTCCATCTAGTTTCTGCAACTCTCACTCAAACTGTTTCTGGGTCATGGCATCAATGTCTTGAGCTTTTATTTACCAAGTAGGACATGTTTCTCTATGAACAACATATCTTGGTCCTGGCACAATATTCCTGTCAAACTTAGTCTTATTCCTATCCTACACTTAAACTAACCATTATGTACATCAGAGGCAAATGATTAATTGGCAAGAATGTTGTTCAAACCAACCCCAGTCCTAAACCTACTAAAATTAAAATTTGATTGATTGAAAGGAATGTTGCCAAGAGTATTTCCTTCAAGGCAAAAACATGGAAAGCGTATTGATCCAACCAGGCAGCCTAACAGTAATAGCTTTGTCAGTCTTCTCTTACCTCCACCATTCTTTCCGCAAAGATATGGAAACCTCCACACATTTCCCAGCCCAATGGCGTATCCAACGCAGGACAGCAGAAAGTCAAATTTTCCCTTCCACGTTCCTCTGTCTGGTACTTTATTCTCCTTCTCCTCTTCTACGGGAACACTGTTGTGAGGAAGGTCCTCAAATGGGACTGCCTGCTTCACGTCTGAGGGTGAGTTGAGGTCCACCGTGCTCTGGCCAGTCTTCCCCATCACAGGAACACCGTCACACCACAGTCAGGTAATACTCCACCTCAGTATTGTATTATCGAGTTGTCGAGTGCAGGGCTACTGACTCTGAATGTTTGCTTGTTCCAACATAACACTTCAAATAGGATTTCTGGGAAAAATAATGTTGCACTGTAAAAAAAAAAATGTCAAGATTTTAAAATATTTAACAGTAATATTGCGGTGTATACAGTGTGCAAAATTATTAGGCAAGTTGATTTTCTGATCATATTTTTTTCCAAGCACATTTTACCAATTCTAAACCACATCAATCTTATTAACTAATTTTGTATTTAATCATTTATCATTTAAGTGATATATAATTGTTCATGAATGCTGGAAATGAAAAACGTCTTATATTCAGGTGTGCATAATTATTAAGCAGGTTTTCTTTCACAGGCAAAATGAACCAAAAAGAGATTTAACTCAGACTGAAAAGTCAAAAATTATTAAATGCTCATGAGAAGAATGCAATACCAATGCAATACTAGAAATTGCAAAGTTAAGGCATGACCAATGGACAGCAAACGCTCGTTGGGTCAGCCAGGTCAGACAAAAACACATGTTAACTGCAAAAGAATTAAGAATTAAGGTGAAGATTTTTATTCTATATCTGCAAGATGGACTTTTCAGGGTAAAAGATGGACTAAAAATGAACTCCCACACCTTACTGCCAGATTCTGGAAGGTAAATTCTTCTAAGAGTGGTACAAGAAGATGTGGTGTTGGTCCTTCAAGAGTCACTCTCAATCTTTCTGCCTATAAAGCCTATAAGAAACAAGTATTCATGTATTTTACAAGTATTCATGTATTGTTTTACAACTTAAGCTTGGGATTCTTCCAACCGGCTCTAACCTGGTCTCATGGAAAGACGTACCTATGGGAACATTTTCACGAGTCGCAAAAATGCGTACCAATACGTACATATCACTGCAGTTTCCAACAGAAATGAACACTAGAGGCAGTAAAACAGCAAGCGCTTTTAATCGTTTCCATATACAGTTATGATTACAGGGTCAGATTATGGATTAATAAAGACTTGTTTTCACGTCTCCTTGCACAACTTCAAAACACTTTTTACCAAAGTGGATGATTTGTAAACGAATATGTCTTGCTTGGTAGCTCAGCTGATACGGAGTTGTACTGAGGACGAGGAAGCCTTGGGTACGAATCCGGTGAAAAACGAGTCACGGTAAAACAGCTCAAAGATGAGAGATCAAAACAAACTAAAACGACACGATTACAGATGCTTTTTATTTCACATTTGCGTTTGTTAACACTATCGTTTAGGTGTAGTGTTGCGTTATTTTATAACGTATTGGAGCATTACACTTTTAGCGTCACTCACCAGACAAATTTCAAATCAGAACTGCGGTGATACGTATAAAACCAACGTCATAAAAGCGTACCATATTAACGTTTATCTGTTCCGGCAAAAAACAAAAAAATTAACATGCTTTTAGCGCTACTCAGTGGACATTTCACATTGAAACTGCAGTGATATGCACGTACTGGTACGTATTTTGTGACTCGCGAAAAGGTTCCCACATGTATGTTTTTCTAATGAGACCAGGCTCGATTCTTCAGCTTTGGGGTCATTTTTTAGGATTCTTTACCCAACCAAAGTGTCTGAGATCCTGACACCTTGCACTTCTGGAGACTCCAGGTAGGTTGCTGTTCTGAAAAATCGTGGCGCTGGAGACTAAAGGGTTCCTGGTGGTTTCACGTTTAATTCTTCACCTTAATTTTTGATTTTTTCACAGTTAACATGTGTCTTTTCCTCTCCACCTGTTTTTGTCTGACCTTGCTGACCCAGTGAGCATTTTGCTGTCCATTGGTCATGCCTTAACTTTGCAATTTCTAGTATTGCATTAGTAATAGCATCCTTCTCATGAACATTTAATAATTTTTCCAGTCTGAGTTAAATCTCTTTTTTGGATCATTTTGCCTGTAAAAGAAAAACTGCCTAATAATTATACACAACTGAATATAAGGCTTTTACAGCGTTCATGAAAAAATTATATATCACTTATAAATGATTTAATACAAAATTAATATTAGTTATTAAGATTGATGTGGTTTGAAATTGGCAAATTGTGCTTGGAAAAAAATATATAATCAGAAAATCAACTTGCCTAATAATTCTGCACACAGTGTACTGCATTCAGAATTTTACTGTGAACAATGCAGGCTAGATCTTTTTTCCTGCAGTAAACCACTGATCAGAAATGCAAGTGGTAATGTTGTAGTATATTATAGTACAGAAATATTATATGTTTTATATATATATATATATATATATATATATATATAGTGGGGTTATAATTTAGTTATGCTATCACACTATTAAAGTTAATGTGTAAATATATTAGATAATTGCAATGAAGACATGGATAATCATTGATTCCACAGCACAATGGTGCTACATCAATCATGTCTTCACTGTGATGACAGTTGTCAAAAATTACAATTGTAAAAGTATAGGGAATATTACCCACAAATATACTGTGAATTCACAATTTTTATAGTGTAGAATAATAGTCTATGTATGTTTTCATGTACACAATAAAATAAAGGCTCATAGTTTTGTACAAGGATTACATAGGGGTGTATTGGTTGATTAGGTTATTATTTACAATTTCATATACTGGCAACACAACTGCTTTGTGATCAATACAAGATATAGAATTAAAAATTACATGTTTTTGTATGTGTTTTAGCTATATAGCCACTGTATAAAATGCCCTTGTTCTACTCAGGCTTGTAATTTCACTTTAAAGCCAATCAAACCATGTTCCTTCTACAGAGAAAGGGCAGTTCAAGAGAATCATTAACTTTCATGACAGACGTGCTGATTATCAGATTGACTTAATGGAGATACTAATTCTTATCCATGTCCTACTAATGTGTTGAATTCATCAACTTTATTTGTGATTAACTGCCTTGAAAGTCTCCAACCTGCATGCCAATGCATAACAAAACCACCCTCAGATGCCTCATTGTTTTCGTTTAAAGAAAAATCATCATGCATTTGGAAACAGTATCATTAAACCATGGTAATTCACAGTAAGCAATTCAATGTGAGTCAAGTTTGCTTCACGCTCTCAGAGTATTTGAAATATCTCCAACATTTCCTCTGCATCCTTCAGCAGCTTTTAAGTGGCTAAAGCTACAGAGGAAATTGAATACAGACTTATTGCACAAGGTTTGCATCAATAGACAATAGAGTTCCCAGCTCATTAAATTTTTACCACACTATAACAGAAGGGAAAAAAACTGTACCTCTGAGATGTCTTTATTCTGCAGTCAGGTGAGTGGAGATGCCACCAGCTAGAGGTGAACTCAAACGTATCCACAAGTCTTAACTGTTAGACTATGCCAACTATCCAGTGCCTTCATTCACAACAGAACCAAAAGAAACTGACCCAATGTCCCGGCTAGGGCAAAAAGTTTCCCTTTCTCTCTCTCTCTATGTATCTGGAGGGGCCTTCTATGCCCTGGTGTTCCTGTGGCTGGTATTGAGCTGCAGATAATAAACTTCGACCTGTTGTTTGATAGGATTATCGCTTTACCACCCTGAGAGCCCGAGGCTACCAAATAAGAGTCGATTGCCGTGTTCCAGTATTTTGTGTGTGTGTGTGTGTGTGTATTAGTGTGTCAGTGTGTGCTTTTTTGTGTGCAATGATTCTTGTGCCAGTTTGGTTGCCATGGGATATCCTCTTAGAAAAGTGCTCCGTTCTAACATTGAAAGAGCTTGTAAGGATTTGAAAATGAAGCAGGCATAGTGCCTAAAATACAGACAGCATGATGTCTCCCAAAAAATTACCTCAAAGCCATGACTTTATCAGTTAAGGCCCTTATGTATGACTGATACATTTATAGTTGTCTTGTAAAAGATATTAAGGTGAATAAAATAGATTTGAAAATCAATAAATGTTTGATAGGCCTATAATGTAATGCAACAGTTTAACTGCATGACCATATCATGTGTGGTTTACAAAAACTTATTAGATGAGGATACATTTGCTTAAAGATGTTAAATAAAATATTAATGAAGACAATGTAAAATGTAAAATTCTGTTGCCAAGATGTTATGTTCTGTTGTAGTAATAACATAGTAATTACATAGCAATACATTAAGTAATAAGCTGCATCTACAGCTACTAAATCTCACATTATCAAACAATAATATTGATAATGAACTCTTTTATTTTAAAGTAAGATGATGAGTCTTTTGAGTAAGGTGTAAAAATATAATTTGCTGTAGCAACACATCTGTCCCAATTAGTCTCTTTTTATAGGACACTTAAACAGTAGAGAATACTCTGAAGGAGCATTATAAGGAATATGTACAATGCATTTTGAGGATGTGGAAAGTGCCATGTCAGTTTGAAATCAAGGAGAAATTGGATTTTCTAAAGGACAACTGCCACCATGTCTGAAATTCTAATTGATTAACAGATGCCCAAGTCAGAGTGCTTTGCTCTTGGTCGCATGACAATGAGTGGCACTTAGACAAACCCTGAGTTTTCCTCTACATCCTTGTAATGCACAATCCCTGTTCCTGTTGATTGGTTTAGAGGAGGGGTGCCCAATCCTGCTCCTGAAGGGCCAAAGATTGAGCCAAAAGACAAAGATCACAGGCAAGAGTATGCGGATACCCAGACACCACACTTTTATTTGCTTGTTGCACATTTAATTATAAAATCATGGACATTATTAAAAAGTTTGTCCTCCCTTTGCTGCCACAACAGCTTCCAACACTCTTCTGGGAAGACTTTCCACTACAGTAGCTGGTGGAACATGGCTGCAGGGATTTGATCCCATTCAGACACAAGCGCATCAGTGAGGTCATGCACTGATGTTGGGTAATGGGCAAAAAAAAAAAAAAAAAAAATCCCACAGACATGATGGCACAAAGGGGATGAGATGAGTTATCACCAAAGCTTAAATCTAGAGTTAAAGTTTTGTTGAGCAATAGTCTTATTTAAAATGTGGGAAAATCTGGGGAAAGTGTGAATCTGTCCAGAACTGTCAGTCCATATCTGGTCCATTTCTAGCAAGAGAGGTCATAATACCCTATATAGCAACTCTGCCAAGATGAAATATGACAATGTGTGAGATGCACACCTCATAAATCTGGCTGGGTGGAAAGAAGAAACATCCTGCATCCCAGATGGAGTTTGCCTGAAGCCATGTTAGACACCTAACAATCGTGTCTGTTGGATTCTATTGTGTTGTCTGATAAAAAAAATGAATTGCTAAGTACCTGGTCCAGATCTTACAGCACCTCTCAATGGGAACATTGGGGTAATGTATGGTGATGATAGCTTTATGTTTTGGGAATATTGCTTTCTATTAGTGTATTTTGTATAAGAGAATTATGCAGTTTCTGTTGATTAAACCAGTCGCCTTCATTGTACTTTTTTTAAGTTAAACCAATAATTATGAACATAAACTACGTTGGGAACACAAACATTTGTATGTGACTGCCTCAACAGATCATGTGATTGGATAATTGTTTTAGAAAAACTGCTCAGAAAACTGGTTTTGCTGGCGCCAAATGTCTTCCCCACAACTCATTTGGCTCATGTGGCTAACTTATACAGCGCAATGGCAATACATTTTTCTGCCAGAACTGGGGGATGGTAGAACGGCATAACTGGACTCAATCAAAAAAAGCAGATCAATCTTTTTGCACACCATCTCAAATGCTGTTTTAGTCATTCTGAAATGCCTGAACCAAAGTTTGTAATCAAAATGATTTGGTATAATTACCTCCCAGAACTGTTTCACACGATTGCATTCCCAAACATCCAAACACTGTCATGTTATACTGCATTTCTTTGTGCTTTGAAGCGCAAGTAATTTATTATGTAGGAATAAAGAGCCACAGTGGCTTCTCTGGTTGCAGCAACCTCCATTTTTATTATTGATACTTCGCGCCAGTTTCCCAGGAAGCAACTTTTTTTCTCTCTCTCTCTTGAACTCATGGGATGAAAACGGTGATTTATTCACAAATATTTTATGTTATATGCAATTTTTTTACATAATTTAAATTTGCAACAAAACATTGATTTGTTTGCTTGAGCAACTAACCTGACACAGCAACATTAACTCTAAAAACTTAATTTTGCAGTATGCAGGACTATCTGTTCTCTTTCCAGTATCGATCTAATGCTGAGTGAATTCCATGTGTCCTGTTAACAGAATTGCACAGCTCTCATAAAAGAAGTTAGCTTCACAAAAGCACCTCTCCTATGAGTAATAACTGGGAAACTAACCAAGAACACTGCTATGATCCCCAGCCACTTCGTTTGTGTCTATGTTGTGTGAAGCACAACCCTCTACAATCACTCACTGGGCAAATGGCATATGGTTTTGGAATGTGTAAAAATGTTTTCCATTTTTTTAGGCCATGACAGTAAAAACAAAAATGGCACATTCAGTCGATGGATTAAAGGCCAAGTGCTTTTTCATCAAATTAACCATTAAAATGAGAAGGTAAAGTGTGTTTTGAACTTTAAAAGAACTGCATGAGTCAATCTGAAATCTTTTGGTGTGGGATTTTTTTCTATTAGCCCATTATTGCATTATAAGTATATTAGTTTAAATTATATAATGTATATAATATTGCTAACCACCACGATTTTACATCAAACTGCCTGCATATGAGCACAAAATCTTTACAGGTTAAAGAGGTTCTTCTGGTTGGCTTAAAAAATGGGAGCATTATGCATTGTGTGAGGACAGGGAAACGCTATCAAGACTGTTACATCAATGTATTTGTAATTAAATATTTATATATCATAGAGCTAGCCAAGACACTGAGTTACTTCAAGGGCATATTTTAGTAGTTTCTATCTCTCTATTAACAATGGCTGCCAAGACAAGCATGACTTAGGAAATTTCATTGCCAGTAGACAATTTAACAAAGCAAATGCGAGTGGCAATAGATATTTTGGATGACGCACTGTTTGTCAGTTTTCTTGGGAATGAAAAGACTTATATCCAAATGCAGCCACAATGTCAACAGTAAATCAGAGGTTACTCACATTAGGTTTGTCATTGCCTGCAATCGTTAAGCGACAGGCACAGAATTGGAGTTGTCAGAGTTGGTTTTCATCACTTTGTTGTATGCTGCCCTCAAATCAATAAAGGCTAATTACACCCCACAATGAACCTGCGTGGCTCTTGGTGACGACAAAACAGGAAACTTTATGGTACACTACCCGTTCAGTTTGCTTATTCACTTCTTGTAATGCATGAAACGGCCTATTCTATTTGCTTCATGTGTTACAATTGTGATATTTAAAGTGCATTCGCACTTTAAACTCGTTGTGTTCTGTTCACCACGAGAATAAAGAGAGAGACTCTGATCTCTGAACTCTGATTTGTGGGACAGAAAGACTAGGGGATCTAAACGTCACAGCTTGACCTCTTGGCACAAGTACTTATTTGGTCTGAAAGGTTTGAGAAGTACAAAGATAAACAATTTTTTTCCCCACAGAACTCATGTGTTATGTTGTAGTGTGGAAAGCCATAGATATCTATATGTAGAATCCACATTCGACCGCCATCTTAAAACGGTCAGCCTGTCGTCATTTACAGTAAGAATCAATGATGCCACAACATTGCACAGCTTCTGGTTATGAAACTGCCAAGATTTAAATTCCAGAAGAAATGGGATAACCTTTCACAGGTAAGAATGTGTTGGTTTGTGTTTTTACTACAGTACTTTTTAATGTTTTTTTTTTCATTTACTATGGTAACTTTTTAATGTCATGTTAGCTGATGCCTTTGTCTTGTTGTATTGTGTTAGTTTACAAAATCATATGCTAAAGTCTATTGCAGATATAGATATTCATACATACATCTAACTATGGTTGCAGACGCTCAGTCAATTAGTTCTCAAATGTTCACAGACCGGCTTTGGCCATTCCAATATGGCAGACGGCTTACGTATGTTTGATCATAGAAATAGCCACTAATGAGGCATCTATGTATATATATCTATGTGGAAAGCAACATGCATGAACAAGGAATACTCTAGTTTTAATTATATACTCAAGAACACAGATCACTAGGAGAACACAGGAGAATAGAGACCCCCTTGTTGGATTTTGTTGTAAAAACATCTGAACATCTTTAAAACAAGATAAATTTTACTAGAGAAATAAAACTGTACAAGATATTTACTTTGTCTTAAGAAGCGGCCATACTCCTGGTCAAGTGAGCTCGAACAGCCAAAGGTGATTGCTGACCAGCCGACTCATAAGCAAGTGAGATGGCCTCGACCACCCACTTGCTCATCCTCTGCTTAGATGCAGGGTAACCTTTCCTAGGTGACCCGAAACAAATGAACAGTTGTTCTGATTTTCTCCACAGGGCAGCTCTGTGGACATAAGCATCCAATGCCCTCATAGGGCAGAGCAGATTCAGTTTCTCCTGGTCTGACATCTGGAAGGGAGGACGGAAGGCCTACAGTACAATAGGTCTTACAACATTAGTAAGGGTCTAGGGTGAAGGAAGGAATTAACCATACCAGGTGCGAATTCCAGGCACGAGGGAGAGAGGGCTTGAATGTCTCCAATCCTCTTGAGAGACGAAATAGCAAGCAGAAAGATGGTCTTTAGGGTGAGAAACTTCTCAGGAACTTCTGCAATAGGCTCAAAGGGAGCCATAGACAGGCCTTGCAAAACAACAGCCAAATCCTAGGCGGGTGGATAAGAGGGTTTCTCCCCAAAGATACACCACTCAAAGGAACATGGTAAGCAGCTAAGGCCACCACGTACACCTTTGTTGTGGAGGGGGATAGCCCTGTGGAAAACCTTTCCTGCAGGAAATCCAGCACTGCAGACACCGGGCAGTTAACTGGGTCCCACTGGTGGTTTCTGCACCATGAAGTGAATAATCTCCCTAATACATTTTTACCAGGCAAGATTTTTGTTTATTCAGTTGCCATGACAAATAGCCGGAGAACAGAGCGCGAAGTTGGCTTCCTCCAAATACGCACGAAACAAACCAACATGTTCTCCAACCAATACGACCATATAGGTCGTTTGTCACTTCCCTGAAATACGACCCATAGGAGCGTTTACTAAAGTCGCGCCCCTATCGACAACAGGACACTTTCATTTTAATGCATTGTTCCCTTTTATCTGCATCATATTTCAGGTTTTGCGTAGCTCAATTGGCAGAGCATTGCAATAACAATATGCAATCATGGGATCACGCGATCGTGGGTTCGATCCCAGGGAACGCATGTGCTCATAAAGTGTGAACACTATAAATCACTAAGGTTGGGTTTAGGGATGGGGTGGGTGTAGTTGTTAATAAAAAACTGAGTTTTGCTAAATGGAAATAGGAGAAATGATGTAAAAACCCCACACATTGCATTTAAATGAACATGCATTTTGATTGGTAACGACAGTCATACGTCATTTCATGTGTTCCTTTGTTTAGTTTTCCCACTTCTCCTTTGTTGTCATGGTTACTAATATGATTTGCTATCACTCTCAGCTGTTTCCGTTTAATCTCCTCATTTACCTGTGTATTTAAGTTCCTGTGTTTTCAGTGCATGTTGTCCGGTCTCGTTTACGCTTACATTTATGTTATGCTGTTGCTACCCTGTTGGAACCTCCTGTATTTAATTAAAGACTTACTAGAATACTCATCTTCATCTTCTTTGTGAGTTTATGTACAGCATCTGTAACACTAGAACAGTGGTTCCCAATCCTGGTCCTGGAGGGACCCCAACACTGCACATTTCGCATGTCTCCTTAATCAAACACACCTGATCCAGGTCTTCAGCTCATTAGTAGAGACTCCAAGACCTGAAAAGAGTGTCAGAGAAAGGAGACATGCAAAATGTGCAGTGTTGGGGTGCCTCCAGGACCAGGATTGGGAACCACTGCACTAGAAGAAACGTTCAAGCAGGTGTGTTGAAGCTAAACTGTGGCCTTCCAAGACCAAATATAAAAAAACATATATATGGAGCTGATTATGTGATGTAAACATAAAAATGTATATTATTTTACAAATCATAGACTATGGTAAACGTGTTTTGAGGTCATAACTGTCAGGTTTATGCTCAGTTTGTTTGTGTTTTAGTTTTGGTTTTCCCTCCCCCGGTTTCACAGACAAGGCTTAAGCTATTCCTAGACTAAAATGCATGTTTGAGCTGTTTTAACTGAAAGTAACTTGCACTGACACATCTTAATATGACAGAGCCATTGTTTTGTCTTAAGATGCACACCAGTAATGTTTTTTTTTCTAGGGTATGTTTATAAAAGCTACCCTAATTGAAATAAGGCTTAATCCTGGCTTAATCTAAGCCCTGTCTGTGAAACCAGGTCCGTGTCTGTTTACCCGTCTGTATTCCCTTGTTAGTTCCCTTGGTTACTGATTAGTAAGTACTGAGTACCGATTACACACCTGTTTCACTTTCTGTTAATTAGTATTTCAGCCTTGTGTTCTCACAGGTTTTGGTTCGGTGTTGTTTGCATTTATGTTGATCTCCAGCGATCTATATTAAAGATTTATTCTAGTATTTTCCTGTTTGTGAGGGCTGCTTACCACAAATGCCGTAACAATAACATAGTAGGATTGCACAAGGAACTGTGAAAATAAGTCCATTAATCAATAATCCAGTCCTGTAATCATAATTTGTTTGGAAAAAAAAAAAAAAAAAAAAAAAAAATGGTGTTTTACTGCCACTAGTGTTCATTTCAGCTGAAATGCAGTGAATTGTATATAGGTATATGTACCTACAGTAGAAGCATGTACCTGTATATCCAATAGGTCTGTGTCTAATATATAGTATTCATCTAGTTTCAATGAATTTTAGATATTTTAACTAATTCTTGTCTAATTATAGACAAAAATACTTTTATTCTTAATTAAGAATAAGACTTTTTTTTCTTATTTGTTAAAGGTTGTGTAGAGCTTCTCATTGTGCACGTGTGGCAATGCAGTTCACGCCTGCAGATGCGTTAAATCAATGCAGAAGTTATTGAGCTGCATGGGTCCCTGGCATGCACAGATAGCATTGAGGAATTTCATCTTTTAATACTGTGACAGTGGACATAAATCTACATCACAGGACCTGCGGAGAGAAAGATAGCATGTGTATTTGAGAGACAAGAAGGAGGGAATGAGAGATGCTCAGATGACAGTGTGGTGTGATTTGCCACAAACCCTGCAGCAATTTTGCACCTTCAGCAAACTGTCCCTCCTAAGAGCCCTTATTGAGTGGAATTCCAATTTCTTGCTGCACTTTGAGATCAGGTCTTTTGAAGAAAATGTATGCTATGTGGAAAGAGAATGATGCCCCCAAGTGTAGTTTAAACAAAACGAATTGTTCACTGCAGATTTAGGTCATAAAAATTGCATTAGGTGCACAATACCCAGAGATTACAGAGGATAAAGATCCAGAGCGATCAGTGCATTTTATATTCTTATCGTTACCACTGTATATTAGGTGTCTTTAACTATTGTGTACACTGTAAAAATTATCATTTTGATGGTAAAAACTGCAAAACTGCTACGGTAAACAAAAGGAATTACCCTTAATATAATAGATCAATTTATAATTTCATCATACTATAAGAATATCCTGTAAGTTTCAGAACTGAAAACTTCCTTGTTAGTCCAATAAAAGCTTTTATTGACACCAGACCCAGCAAACGACAAAGTGGGGATCTATGACGTCAAAGGGCAGCAAGTATCGCCTCCGCAGAAGAAGATCAACACCTACTTCATCACTGCCTGTTTAGCCCCGCCCACCGATTCACGCATGAGATGCAATTCAATAGGTAGCCTAAAGCCCTGTCCACTTGGCCACTTGAGAGTGCGTGTACGCGACAGGAAGTAAGTACGCAAGACTGTCCCATGTCTTAAAAATGCCCAAGTGCAGTGCCCTGAATGCACACTAAACCCACACTATCTTGAATACCGCTTCAAAGCGCTAGTTGAGGCTAGCGTATCCCATCATGCATTATGTTCGGGAACTTACATGCCCCGAAATCGCAAGATGTAAAGGAAAACATTCGACTGTAAGTTAAATTAATTATATATTACATATAATTTGGTAGTAAAATATAAAGTGTTGCACATTTTATAGAAGGAAAGATGGGTGTATTTTGTACATCATTTGCAACTGCTTTTTATCACTTAAAGAGGCACCACAATTATATTTTGTCTTATGTTAGTTACATAGCCACCACTGAACAGACATTTAGAAGTGTATTTTAAAATGCAAAGCATTGAAAATAATAATTAAAAAAAAAAAAAAAAAGCTCTGTAAACACGTGCATTTTTTTTTTGCAAGACTATAAGTGTGTCCCATCGGGTAATCAAAAGTTCTACACACACTTGCAGTCTTCACGCCTACTTGAACACTAGAGCCAAATACAGGAAATACATCATGTAAGTCAGTGGTTCCCAACCTTTTTTACGTCAAGGCCCACCTCCTCTATGAATCAACACTGCAAGGCCCCCCACACCACCACTACTTTATTTATTTATTTATTTATTTATTTTTATTAACAAAAACATTTGTATTCTAGTGTTATTCATTTTTAAACCCATTGTTTTTTAAGGAAGAAATTCAAAATAGATTTAAAGCCTCAGTATTCTTTTTTTCAAAAACATACTTTGCAGACATTTGACTTAAAACTATTTATGCAGACATTGCAGACATTCAACTTAAACTATGCAACTTTAACTTTAAACAGTAACTTAAATAAGCACAAGTCAACCTGCCATACCAAACAAGACCACAGGGAGATACCAAAGAGCTGCATTTAGTACGGATCCATTCAAAATTAATAAACAAACCAAAATACAAATGAAAAATAAAAACTTTCTAAATGCGTGGAAGCTCAGCGATCTGAAGGTGGGTCGATGTCATCACTGAACAGTTCTTCTGTCAGAACAAGCAATTGTGGAGCGTCTGATGTCCATGTGTACATACACATGACAGATCCTCACAAATTTCTCCAAAACACGCTCGGCGAGCATCCGTTATAAAACACTCACGGTAGTACATTAATTTCGGCAACTACGCGAATATATTGAACTGTGTTCATGCAGAAATACGATGTTATTAGTGATCGGTGAGTCGAGAGCGCACATGCACGGTTTGTTTGCGCATCAAAAATTTCGGACTCGCGCATGCCTAATGTACGACTCCTGTATGCCACTGTAATCGTCTTTACCTGAATTACACTCGTCATCCATCAAAACCTTTTTAGCAACACTGGTTTTCTTTAACTGAGAGATGTAGTTTGCGTATCCTATGCTCATAAAGCAGTTGGGCGTTTTAAACCACCTCAGTCTGTATTTAACAGCAGCACGATGAGAAACGGCTTGGGCTGATCCGAAACAATTGCAGAATACGTAGGCTACGAAAGAGGTGGTGCTTTGTTTTAAATGTATTATTTATTTATTTATTTAATTTATCTCTTCTAATGTAGCGTATTAATAATAAAATTAATGAATTATATTAATATATTTAAATTAATTTTAAGTTATCTCGCGGCCCCCCTGGAGGATCACTGAGGCCCCCTAGTGGGCCGCGACCCACCGGTTGGGAACCACTGATGTAAGTAGACAAGTGGTCAAGTGCAAAGACTGCAAGTGTGGGTATTTGGGCAGGGCTTAAGTAACAAGCCTACATGGTGCTAAACCGGATCGAGCTACCAAGCAATAAACATGCTGTTGAGGATTACAAAATATTGTGCAGTGCATACCCCTAATTTTTCATGAGCTGAACTCAAAGATCTAAGACTTTTTCTATGTACACAAAAGGCCCATTTCTCTCAAATATTGTTCACAAATCTGTCTAAATCTGTGTTAGTGAGCACTTCTCCTTTGCTGAGATAATCCATCCAGCTCACAGGTGTGGCATATCAAGATGCTAATTAGACAGCATGATTATTACACAGGTGTGTCTTAGGCTGGCCACAATAAAAGGCCACTCTAAAATGTGCAGTTTTATCACACAGCACAATGCCACAGATGTCGCAAGTTTTGAGGGAGCGTGCAATTGGCATGCTGATTGCAGGAATGTCCACCAGAGCTGTTGCCCGTGAATTGAATGTTCATTTCTCTACCATAAGCCGTCTCCAAAGGCGTTTCAGAGAATTTGGCAGTACATCCAACCGGACTCACAACCGCAGACCACGTGTAACCACACCAGCCCAGGACCTCCACATCCAGCATCTTCACCTCCAAGATCGTCTGAGACCAGCCACCTGGACAGCTGCTGCAACAATCGGTTTGCATAACCAAAGAATTTCTGCACAAACTGTCAGAAACCGTCTCAGGGAAGCTCTGCATGCTCATCGTCCTCATCGGGGTCCCGACCTGACTGCAGTTCATCATCATAACCAACTTGAGTGGGCAAATGCTCACATTCGATGACCTTTACCTTTTCAATAATTTGCTCACACTTAGGCTATTGTTTAATTCAATTCAAATTTATTTCTATAGCACTTTTCACAATTTTGCATGGTTGCAAAGCAGATATTCATACATATAGAAAGTAGTTACAAAAGTAAATATTTTTAATTATGACAAAAAAAACAACAACATATAGTCAGTTTGATGAAAGGTGAATGGTGAAAGAAATTCACATACCTGATCAGAAGTTTTATTACTTTAGTGTATTTGTAATGCATTCCAAAGCACCTACTATAATACACTTTTCCCATTAATGCTACTTTAATGGCCCGTTGCACATTGAAATATGGACTGCAGCCCTTTGTGCTGTCAAAATATTATGATTTAAATATTATGATTCAAGCGTTAACTGCATGAAAAGTAAATAATTTTAATCTACGCGTCACATTTAAATCCGCAGCGTAATGTGAGACCGCCAAATCATTTTATTGTCTTTTTGTCAGGAGCAGTTGTGGTGCATTGAGAGTTAAAGTGCGCAGAGAAATGTTACAGATTGTTTTATTCCATCTGCACACACTGAAACACAAGCAGTTCTGCATGTTCAAATTTTTCCACCAAGGAACGGAACTGTCTGTGTTTTATTGCGTGCACAAGAATAAAACTAACGTTATGCCGGTTTATGCAATTGCTTCATGTTGCGTTAATGACAGATCATGTCAAGTAAAATGGAAGCAAAACATTCTTGATATTTAATGTTGCGTCTGCTGGTTTTATTTCTTCAACAGCTTAAAGTTTAATGTACGTTCGTGTTATATAGCTACAGGCCGTTTCACATTTTTTTCACGCACCACTTACTGTGCCTATATTGAGACTTTTCTCAGCGATTCACAGTCTTTTAATCCATATAATTTGTGCTGTCATTAATAGTTGTCATTAATAATGTCTGTTCGCTTATAGCTGTACTATAGAGAGAACACAAAGTAAGCACAGTTTTGCATGGTCCATGTCTGAGTGCTCTTGTGTAACAGCGACTCGGGTTCGATTCCAGCCCGTACTGGTTCCTGCTTTCAATATACATTTACATATGTTCCCATTGTCTCACTGATGTTCACTGGATAAGTAATTACTGGTATACTGTGGGTGTCTGTAAAAGACATATTCTTAAGCTGTGACTTTATTTACAAAGATTACTTTATTGTAGCCTATTTGAAGCACACTATAATGATGCCATTAGCACACTTCAAGTTAACTTGGAATGCTATTGCAATGTGTTTTAAAAAGTTCAGTATAATATTATTGTATGTTCAACATTCTTACAATGTAATTGAATTGCAATTCTAATGTCAACAAAATACATTTGAAGTTTATGCTGAGTAAATTCTGCATATCAAAACTTAAATACAAGAATATATTTAAAGTGTACTTTAGTATACTTGGAATAGTTCCACTTTAGCACAAACAAGTATATTTAATACAACTTTAGTTGAACTTCAGCACTGCTTTTGGACAACTAAAATGCATTTAGTACAAAATTAGTTGTTCCAATTTAGCAGACTTTAAGTATACCAATTTATAGCGTGCCACAAATACATTTAATTATACTAAAGTACATACAAATAAATTGTGCATAAGTATACTATTTTTTCACTAGGGTATAGAAATGGGATAGAAAAGTTTTAGTGTTTCAGTCACCAATATAATTACAAAGACTTCTTTTTTGACAAATGGTTAAAACTAAAATACAAATTACAATTTTTAAAATAGAAAAATAACAAGATAACATGTAAACAGATCCATGCATTTATGTCATGAAATTTTATATATAAAGTTGGTAATAACTAAAAAGTTTACTGCATAACATGGTAATTTTTCAAGCTTGAAATATAGTCATTTTGCTTCAATAGTCAAATCCCAAAGGATACTATTTTTCAGTGTTTCTTCAACCCCACCCCCATCCAAAATATATATTTAATGGTTTTAAATTGTCTCAGCTGCAGTAACCCTCAATTTGAACTCATAAAAACAGTTCTAGTTCTCCTGAGAACATCAGCATAATTAATAAAACAAACTAAATTCCCTTAATTATGCATATTAGCAGAGTCATATTTCCAGCTGAACCTAATTTTGTTCATTTGACATCCTGAGTGATATTTATTAACAACCTAATACACTGCAATAAAATGGTTTGTAAGGTAATCTAATTTATTGTTTATATTTAAATTAACTAATTTTATTAAATATGACTAATATTTTATCACTTTTTATAGTATCTAAAGTTCTACCTATTATAACCTAAAATAAAATCATCATTCTGCCTTCTCAAACTCCACTACTGTGTTTGCTTTCTCTGCTCCATCTTCCCGGATGTGTCGAGATCTCTGTGGTTTAATGATTACGCGATTAAACAGTGTGAGGCGTGGACTGTTTGGTCGGAGCTGCTTCAGGTCACTAGAGGGGGTGATGATGTCACGACCCTGAGGAGATGGAAAGGAAACTGTTACATTAATTTTCTTAAATTACATTAAATGTGTGTTCGAAGTTATGGGTTGTTATAGTTCACATCAGTAGGGTTCCCGAAGTAAAAATACCATTCATTTCATTCATAACAGCGATTATTAACATTTAAGTACACTATGTAAAAAAAACTACCATGAGCTCTGAGTTTATTAAGTAATAATTTATGCTTTTCAATGTCAATGTGATTTTTTTGTGAATTTTTATAAAATCATGTTTATTAGTCCAATTCACATGAAGGACTACATTACCCACAATCACGAAGAAAGATCCACCAATCAGAAGTCTCTTTTACCATGGAAATACAAACTAGTAAACTAATGAACCTAATGAATAATTTCCCTATTGAGAAATGAATGGGGGAAAATACTACCAGACTGAAAAAGTAGGTGATCACTGTTGAGTATTATGTGGACATAAAATCCTGGTAGTTTAATTATGTTTTATTTTAATATATCCACACCCACGATTATGTGTTTATTGTTAAAACAACATGGAAGAACAACACATTCTCACTCCCAACTCATCACATTTTTAAACATCTAGGGTACTTTTCCCTTTTGTATCATATCAAGAAGCATTTAATTCTTTGTATGCATTTGTAAAAGTAGAAATGATTGTATAAATATTTATACTTTTATAGATATTTTGGAGCACCTAACTCCACCTCTACTCTAAACCTACTACTTATCAACAATATAAAACATGTAACAGGCAAATAATTGTACAGTCAGCGGTATTTATTGCAAAGACTGACCAAAAAATAGTATAAAAGTAGTACAAACAACTTGTGCTGCATTCCAAGTCTTCAGAAGATGTCTTTATGTAAAGAGTAGAGTAGAACGTAAGGATTTAATTGGTGAAAATGATCCTGGTCCGAGAACAAACACAGTTATATCTCATTTAGATACCAAGATACCAAACTTTAGCATGACACAATCGGTCACGAGACACATGAGAGTCAATGGTATTTCACAATCAAAGCTGACGTAATGCTTCTTCTGGCAGCAATTTTTGAATGTGTGCACAGGATCTGTGCTCCACGACGGATGGAGACGATAGCTTTTGCGTCTGTTTCTCACACATATCAATTGTTTGGCCTCAAAATACTTGGAAAATTTGGACTTTATGTATAAACCGCAACATAAATAGTTGTATCTGCCGGTAATTGTCATCATGGTGGTACTAAGAAGTTGCAAGACGCAGGTAATCCAAGATATACACTTTAATAATCGCAGAGAATACACAAGGGGCAGAAACTCATACCACTCAAAATAACGACAAGAACCGACAAACGAATGAACAAAACAAGGAGTACTTATACACAGTGAACTTAACTAGATACATGTGGGATTAATTAGTAACCTAGGTGACAAACAAGGAGAACTTAATAAATATAGAAACAAGAACTGAACATGGAACATGAACAAAAACACAATGAAACGTAAAATAACCCTGACAGTTATATCCTGTGTTTTATATTATTTAATATACAAAGTTTTAGGCTTAGGGTTAAGGGTTGGGTTACGTATGTAAATAAAAACATTATTGTGGATGTTTAAATTGAAAATTATTTACATATGTAAATAATTCATGAAAATTCATGTACATATGTAAGAAATTCACTAGCCTTGAGTACCTTATTGCTTTCATAAAACGGTTACCACACAATACAAATATTAAAGCCAAAAATATGTATCAATGCAACTTTCATGAAGTAAACTTTCACAAAAGCCTTCCTTTTTCGCCGGAACAAAATAGTGCCAGACCTTGAACAGCAACAGAAGTTACATTATTACGCCATTAGATGACAACAAAGACTGTCTTTATGAGTGTGTCAGTCAGTAGCAAAGACTTTTACATTGAAAAGACTGAATTGTTGTGAACATGGAACAAGACGCAACTGACAAATGCCTTGAGCGCTGTCACTCACGGGAAAACCCCTTAACTGTTAAAAGGACAAGATAATACTTCGGACATTTAAACAGATTTTTTATTATGAACATAGAACTGACTTAAAGGAAAATGCTTAATCTGAATGCAGGTTATAAACTCACTCAGTCGATCTCTTTCTCACATCTTCTAGTTCTAAATAATACAGTTAGCTTCAATGAACAATATCAACTGAGAACAAACAGTTTACGTTCCTAAGAGTGGTTGCTAAGGGTGTTGTGTAGTGATACACAGAACCGTTGGGTGAAGCGGTCATAGCCCTGTTTTATCATGAATCAGAATCAAGGATAGGAACTAACTGTTTTATAAATGTTAATATGTTTCACAATCAAAGCAGCGGAGTACCCTGCATAAAAAAGGGATGGCAAAGAGTCCTGAATAAGCTTCCATAAGTGACGATTTGGTAGTGAGAATGTGTTGTAAAAAGTCAATATTAGTACTAAAGAATGGAAAGCAGATGCTGTGACAGATGGAATTGACTGAGATGCATGGAAAGATGAATGAATGCATACTGGATAATGAACGAATGGGTTGATTAATTGATGGGTTTCTCTTACCCTTTTTAAAGAGACGAACAGGAAGATTGGGATGCAGATCATAGGAATGACTGTGAGCAGAGGTGCAAACTTGTAACTCCAGTCTGGCACAGAATGAACTGAAGACACAGATTTACTACCCAGCAGGCTATACAGCAGAGTAGCCTGAGGGGAAAAAAGAAACAAATTCCTGTACTTTCAAAATTTACACTGGATTCAATAAAGAACTTATTTTACAATGGTTAACGAAATATGTTTTACAGTATATGAATGTGCATAGTATAAACTGCACAAAATATATATTAACATCCTGAACATACTATATAGTTAATGTACCTTAAAGACCTGAGCTCTGCAATACCAGCCTCAAAATGATCACTCAATCATTTTATTTTTTCATTTGAAAATAGCTTTGGACAAAAGTGTCTGCTAAATAAGTAAATCTAAATTTTAAGTAGTTATAGTTTGCCACTACTCATTTTAAAGTGTGTAAAAAAGATCAATAAAAATAAAAGAGACAGAAGACCAACAAAACAAAAAAATAAAGCTTCAAACTGGGGCAGACATACTGCACATATTGATGTATTGAAGGAACTGATGCATAGCTGGATGGCCAATAAAATGTGAAATAATCAATGGTAAACTAATGAGAAAACTACGCAGATTGGACAGTAAACCAAAACAGTTACAATGCGACAGTGCTAGAGACTAAATGTGAACTCACGGCACAGATGAGAGGGGTAATGAAGAGCCAGCAGTACTTCAGCACAGGGAATGGTGCGTATCCTATCATATCTTCAATGTTGTCGTAGAAACGGTTTGCACCTGAAAACCAGTCATTTGTGTGACTTTTTTTTTCTTGTTTATCTTACACTAATTTTGAAGATTTCTTATTGCAGTTATTACACAGTATTAGTTTTGTGTGTGTGGGTGTGTGTGTGTGTGTAGTCCTGTGAAACCCTACGTTATGAGGACAAAATGTCTCCACAAAGATGGAAATCTTTGGACACACCAAGCAGACGGTAGGCTGTCGGGCAATGTTGGGCCATTCTTGAGCGTTGGTCAGCTTAGTTTTTTCAGGGTATTTCGCACCATTGAATCTAGTTGGACGCTGTCAGGGTTTTTTGGGTCAATTCAGCATTTTGAATCAGCATCAGGCCATCAGTGAGAGAGAGAACTCTGATTGGCTGTTCAGCTTAGCGAACGAGTCAGTGCACGAGAATAAAAGCGAAAGTGCTGAAAGCGAGCAAAGAAGAAAAAACCTACAGACAGAAGGCTGTTATAATTTTAATCATCAATCATTTATTCATCTTACCTTTGAATGCACAAATATTTTCATAATAACATGAGCCAACTGGAATGAAGAAAGTTATCAGCGTGATTTATATTCAAAATGATAAGCAAGCGCTGATTTATTTATAGTTTGTATATCTGCAGTCCTAGTTTCGGTTTCCCTTATTGAATGACGAAAATAGACTAGTGTTACCTGCTGATGACAGATATTTACTTACACTCAGGCACAGAACGCATGTGCTAGTTTACAGTCACCTTTAGTCCTTTTGGTATGTTCAAGTGCAGCTTTTTGGCTGAGACGCAACTTTGACATCGGCTTGGTGTGTCCCGGGCTTTAGGGGTATGTTAGGGGATACAATATACAGTTTGTATAAAAATCATTATGTCTATAATGATATGTCAAAAGTCCCCATAAAACATGGACGCCCAACATGTGTGTGTGTGTGAGGGGTGGAGGGGCTTTAAATTCCAGGAGGAGTTTTATTAAAGTTTTATTAGTTTTATTAAGTATAGGGCTAAAAGATATGCTTACTCAACTTAAACTACTCTGTAAAATAGTTTAAGAACATATAAATGTTCAATAAACACTCAAATGTCACAAATGTCACACATTATGACTAGTCATATTACAATGTAATTACACAGTAATAATCACTTAGTACATGATAATTATGTATTTGCTGCGAGTTTAGAAAAGTTATTTTTTTATATACACTGTAAATAATGTTGTTTTTGTGAAACAAGATGTTAAATAAGAATGATAAAAAAGATTTATATACTTTTCAGTGTATTGTACTGTATGTCAAATACTAGGAATTTCCCAGGAAAGTGTTAATGTCTCATACCATAAACCCATGCGACAACAATCGTCTCAAAGCAGGCGATAAAGAGCAAGTTAATTCCACTCGGGCCGTAGGTGTCCATCACAGTGAACAGATGGATTCCTCCCTAAAATAATGCATAAATAAAAGTTAAACAATATCTAAACCTATCATCTAAATAATATCTATCTATCTATCTATCTATCTATCTGTCTGTCTGTCTGTCTTCTACTTTATACCTTTGTGACGAATGGCAGTCCCAGTAAGAAGCAGATAATGGCTATTCCCAACACCAAAAGTTCTCGCCGCTTCCTTAGAACTCCAGGAAACAGGTCTGTGAGAACTGTAGCTAAACTCTCCACACACACAAACTTTAAAAGACATAAATATAACACCTACATGTGGTCAACCATAAAGACTCAAAAAATATATATAAAATATATCATATATTATATATACTATATGTGCATGTGATGTTGAATAACTGTACCTGGCTGTCAAGGCCCAGCAGGAGTACCATAAGAAAGAAAAGAACAGACCAGAACTGAGGTCCAGGTAACAGTGAGAGGGCTTGAGGATATGCTATGAAAGCTAATCCAGCACCTGCAATAAAATAATCATAATAAAAATAAAAATCTTTTTTTTAATTAATGTTACATAACACTGACTATTAATGCATTAATAAATTAAAATATTTCCAATGTATTTGTTTTATTTATTTTTTTTTTATGATTTTTTTTTAGCTAATTTTATTAATAAATGACCAATATTTTGTGTCCAAAATAATATTCAGACTATACAAGCCACAAGTGTTGGTCTGAGATGCTCTCTTGTGGTCATCAGCAACATAGCAAGAGACCATAATACACTACAGGGCCTGGCTTGCAGTGTTCAGTGAGGTTCAGATCTGAGATTTGTCTTTCCCACTAAAATCAGTAAAAAAAAAAAAAAAGAGATTGCATCTGAAACTTTTGTGATGGAAATGATATGAGGTGAGAATAAAATGTATTTTTCAGTACTTTTGTGAGTGAATAGTACAGAGTCCTTAAAAAGGGACATTGTGATAATATATATATATATATATATATATATATATATATATATATATATATATATATATATATATATAGAGTTCACTCGCAAAACCTTTGCGTTCCCCCAAGTTTCTCGGAAGAACGCAAAACATTTGAGAGAGAACGCTAAAGCGCTGACATATATTTTTTCCTCCCATCTCATATTTTTTTAATCACCATGTCCCTTTAGGGGCTCCATAAAGCGAAGTTTCTCAGGGAACACAAATGTTTTGTGAGAGAACCCCAAGTTTATCTGGGGAATACTTTATTTCTTCCGAGAAAAGTTTTGCAAATTAACACAAAAACATTTAAACAGAATTTTTCCTCACATTTCACATTTTCTTCCATCACCATGTCCCATTAGGGGCTCCATACCCATAAATAATGCAGTGTACTTTATTATATCTAGACAGCTAATATAGTCTCATAATAACAATATCTACCTGATGATACAATGTCTTCCATTGGTAGACCTAGCTGATGGGCCATGAACCCCAGAATGGAAAAGACCACAAACCCAGCAAAGATGCTAGTGCAGCTGTTCAGAAGACAGAGTGCTATACAGTCCCTATACAGATAAAGTGATAAATGATGACTGTTATATGTATCAGGGAGTAAAATGGGTGGGGTGCTGAACATTAATGAAGAAGGTTACTGACTTATAGCAGTCATTGTTGTATTTGTTATAACTGCCCAGCGCTGTGAGGACTCCTTGACACACAGCATATGAGAAAAACACCTGAGTGCCTGCATCACACCATACCTGCAGAAAAAGACATAACGAACATATAAAAGTTTAAGTTTTAAATTTACATGATTTACACACAAATCAAAAAAAATTTTTCTTCCAATTTTGCTTCCCTTTGTGGAAAAAGGAGTAAACTTTAGCATACATTAAAAGAGTCATTTTTATGGAAATAATACACTTAAAAGAATATAGTGCAAACTGAATGTAATGTTCCCTATCTGTCAGTCACAGATTTACAACATGTTGACTGACAAATGGGGTCTCACTTGGGAGCCCCAATCACCTCTGAGGCAATGTACTCCCCTGTACATACGGGTATATAAGATGGTTGCATGCATCCACTCATTCAAAATTTAGCTTCGGAGCCGAGTGGTTGCACAGCGATCACTTTTCCAATCACCAAAGCAGCAAAAGAAAGACAACTGCTACGGAGATCGTTCTTGCTGGTGGAGAGGGTGCATTCAGCGGGTTTCGCTAGTCTAAAAGAGCAGTGCACAGTTAAGTGCAGTGAAATTCCCCTGGCCGCTATGTGCTATACTTGGTCAAACATTTGAGTGGCACGGCATGCAAATTCCACTTGCCAATTCCATTGCCCATTTTTCTCAAACTCAGAGGGGATTGGGGTCTCAAGTGATACCCGATTTGTCAGTCGACATAACATCTCCGTTCCCTCCATCAGGGAATGAGGGTTACATAAGTAACCATTATGCTTTCAGATACTCAAAAAGAAAGACATAAACATCTTGGTTCTTGGTTCTAACATCTTGTAATTTCATAATTCTGTTGTCTTTGAAATATGGTTAAAATGTGCTGCCAAATAAAAAGCATTTATGGTATATACTAAAATATACTTTAATGTCATTTCTGTTCAAACTTGTATTTCATGTGTTTAAATACACATTTGTTATAGTTATAACCAAATAATACAAAATATATGGAAATTAAATATAATGGAATAAAGTGATGCACTTAAGTAATCTCAATGTAATTATATATGTGCCAATAAATACTACCAGAGCTAATTTTACCCTCATTCAAAAACACACAAAACATTTATTCTACTCAAGTTCTATGAAAAGTGTGCTGGGAACTGCCCAGTTTCAGTAAAATGAGTCATGTAGTCCCATTACAATCCTTTTTTCAAATTTAAATGGATGTGCATGCAATGACATAAAGTTTGTGATATAATCATCAAGAACCATGTTGCATTAGCTCATTTTAATTAAGTAAATTAATCAAGCAGGAAGATTTTTTTTCGCAGTACCCATATTTAATCCCAAAACCAAAAGAAGAAATAAATATACTGTATAATTATAATACAAAGGGGAAAAAGCCCTTGCAGTAGTATTGTTAGGGTACATTTTGGGTCAGGATATGTTTAGAATTGGACTGAGACTTTTTGTTCCTTTTTAGTTATTTATTTATTTATTTTTTCATTACAGTCATGAGAATGTGGAAGGGGCTGTGTACTTGGTAACTAGGCTTAATTTTATGTATGCAAAATATAATTTATTGTTTTTCATTTAGATTTGGGGGGAAATTTGACCCAGGCATTTCTGTATGATATTTACATCAGACATGTAGATATCCAGTTTTGTTTGCACCAGTTTGAACAAGGCACTCCTTGAATGGGCCTCTAGTCTGCTGCACATCTGGTTACTATAAGCAAGGTTACAGGGTTGACATCCTCCAATTCAGTTTCGTAATGCTAGTGTTTATTAACTTTTCCAAGACTGTATACATGATACCCTCTCCGCCTATATATTTATACACACTTCCTGTGTGTGTGCATTGTCTCTAAGGAGGCAAAAAGAAAGGGAAAAAAGAAAGAAAATAGCACAACAGTTTTTAACTAATCATTCATTTTCATAACATTATTATAAATTATTATTATGAACATTATATTTTCATAACATTATATTGTCACTACAGTGACACCAGTGGATGAAGTTTCAAAGGAAGACATCATCTTTAATGCCTTCTTTAAGCTCATTGTGTTCTCACTGAGATCCAAAACAGGGATGAGACTGTGATTTCGAAGGTAGAAGAACTCTCTGAAATCTGGCTGTGATTCTGGTGTATCCTGATCTTTTTCCAAAAATGCTTTGAAGAGGGGCGCGGCACCCCGTTCTAAAAACCACTGAACTTTTTGAGCGAGTACAATTGCTAAATGGATATGAAATGTGTGTACTGTGTCAAATAAAAACCGGACTAGAACATCCATATTTTTAGGTGTTGTTGTTCTTAATGATAATAATTTGTGGAAATAAAGATATATTAAACAAAATATTCTCATAACACTTTACAAATGTTGTTGTTTAGTCACCCAGTCGTGCCCGACTCTTTGCAACCCCATGAAATACAGCATGCCAGGCCTCCCTGTCTTCCACGATCTCCTTGAGTCTGCCTAAATTCATGTTCATTGCATCTGTGATGCTATCTAACCATCTCATCCTCTGCCTGTTACAGTTGTGGTTGTATACAAACGCACGACGAGGAAGTTTCAAAAATAAGTCTTTTAATAAATCCACAGGCAAGGAAATCCACAAACTGGTACACAGGAAACACAACCACACATAGCACGAACAATACCAGACAACACAGAACTGAAAACACAAGGCTTATATACGCTGACAAACTAGGTGGGTGATTGAACACAGCTGGTGGAGATAATGAAGGTGATAAGTAACTATGGAAACAGACTAGTGGCAGGAAGTGGTACAACACAGAAGTCCAAAACAGAGTGCACATGTAACACTGCCTTCCCCTTCTCCTTTTGCCTTCAATCAATCCTAACATCAAGGTCTTTTCTAATGAGTCCCCTCTTCTCATTAGGTGGCTGAAGAATTTGAGCTTTAGCTTCAGTATCTGTCCTTCTAATGAACAGTCAGGGTTGATTTCCTTTAGGACTGACTGATTTGATCTCCTTGCAGTCCAAAGGACTCTCAAAAGTCTTCTCCAGCACCACAGTTCGAAAGCATCAATTGTTCCACACTCAGCCTTCCAAAATTCTACATATGGCAACAACATCAAATATTTAACAACAAATATTTTAGCAAAAGTATATTTTAGTCAGAATTATTGCGCTCCTATTCTATTGCACTCCTGTTTAGCGCGCTCCTTCACAGAAGTTAGTGCTTGCAGAAGGCTTGTCCACTCCTAACAGCAAAATATTTGCTTGCCTTTCTAACATTTACAGATGGAGAATATGTCTGTGAAATGTAAGTTATGCACTGAGGAAATTAATGGATGTCACTTCAGTTTAAAGATTATTAACAGTGCACAAGTTAAGGTTATGTATGATGACAAAAGCATGCTAGCCCTCCCGGAACACATAGAGATTGCATTGCAGTGCCTGCAGTTCAAGAAAAAAAAAAAAAAACTATTAGTATGGAGGTCTATGAGAACACTCTGGGCCCAAAAAGGGGTGGTACTTCACATTGATGCTGACTGGACAATATATCCAGAGGCAGAACAAACAGGCTGCATCCAAAAACTGGAAAATGTTGCCTACAGAGGACACATTTCAAGGTAAGAAGGCATCAAGGAACGTCCGAATCCAATGTTAGCTTTACTTCCTGTTTCTTGAGATACCTTCATCTGTTCAATTTTTCAAGGCAGCACAGATGTATCCTTAGCTGCCTTTGATATCCCACAATCCTGTGCTTTCCATTCTGTGACAGTTGAGTTAGAAAAATAAAGATGCCGTCCAAAAGTTGCGTTTGCTGGCCAGTTTCACATGTTCAATGAACATGTGACTTTTGATGTCATTTCTAGCGAGAAATTACTACTGTAGTAATTAAATATTTGTTTAGTTCTCACCAAAGCTCACGCTATATTGCTGTAGATTATTAAACTGTTACGCTGCCTCAGAAGTCTGTCCGAAATCCGTTTCATGAGGTATCTTCATGCACAAATGCTGACTTACAAGTCATTGCTTGATAAGGCAGCGAGGCAGCAAGTCAGCTATCTAGGTTTTTGGATGCAGCCACTGTCTAGGACAGTGACAGCTAGCATAACTCTGTGGTAGAATGTGATTGAAAAAATCCGTCCCTTTCACACTTTGTTGGTGTGTCACCCTTATCGCCCTAATGAAGAAACCGCCCCTGGTCTAGACTGTACAAAGTCAATAGAACCCATTATAATCAGTGATACTACACTGGATGTGGCACGACGCTACACGACACAACACCCCGACAGAAAACTGATACTGCATTCTATTTCTGATGTACTTTCTTGCGCTACTTCTGTTACAAAGGCAGCAAGATGCGATAATGGTTGCGTCCATTTTAAATCCGGTCTAACAGCTGTCAGTAGTTCAGATTCTGGTGTGCTGATATTTGTGCGCAGTCCAACTTATCCATCCTTCAAACACATTCTCTGACATTACATTCACTGCATGTGCAACTGCCCCACAGACCTATAGAGGGGATGTCAAAACCCATAACCATAATGACACATTACTTAACAATTAGTTAATAGTCATGTGCCTCAAGTAAAATCATAACATAATGATACCTTAGCAAATCATTAGCTAATGAATAATTAAAGTACACAACTGGAAGTTGAAGTACATAGCTTTGAGCAATTGTGGTATTTAACGCATTCATTTACACTATTAGTTAATACTATATGTTATTAAGGAATTAATACATTATGAAGTTTAATTATTAGCAATTCATATATTACTTAATCTATTAAGCATACAGACTCTTTATTAGTTGCAGATGCAGGAATCATTCATTAATTGTTTAGTTCTTCATGAGTCATACATTAACATGTGATTATCTGTGCATTAGTTAAACATGAATTAATGCATACAGTATTAGTGCACCCATATTGTAAAGTGTTACCATAACCTGTAACAAAAACACTGTAAAATAAATTGTTCTTATTCTTGCTATTGTCACAGTCATGTCTTTTTTAGTTTTATTTCCAAAGTCCACCAGGCATAACTGTTGCGAGTGGCAGAATGAATACTGAATGGAGGACAAACTAAAACAACTCTTTGACGGTTACATAACCCACAATCCAATATTTGTTGACTGCTGCTTCTCTACTTCACTTTTCCAGATGCCTTCAGTCTAAATTCAACAAACATATTCTTTTACACCTCCCTACTGTACTGCGTATCCAGAACAAACCCCACGAGACAAACATGGCTCCCCTCCACAACCAAAAGCACACCTCCCACGCATTCCATCGCTTTTTTGCTTCATTTTCTCATCAAGCTTTATTTTGTGTTGTGGTGAAAGCAAAGAAAATCCCTCTCTAAGATTATTTATAATAATAATTTTGTCACTTTCATTGAGAAAAGAATTACTACTGTAGATCTGTTTCTACTGTAGAAACTCTTTCAGAAAACAAAAGTCACATATTTTGGTCTCATGCGCATCTGTTTTCCCTTCTAGCTCTGTATACAGACCCAGTCATAGCAGCTTTGCCTGAGGCTCACAGAAACAAACCTCCCTGTTTGAAACCATTATAAAATCATCACAGTCAAGAAGTTTTTAAAATCGTTAATAGGTCATTTTCACTGAATGAATTCCATGGATTCTGATCCAACCAAACAACCCTCATGAGCCAGATTTACACATTTGGACTTTTCTACACGATACATCAATGAAATATTCACTGTCTTACAAGTCTACATAGCAGTGTACTGTTCCATGAAAGGCACATGACTGCATATGATAAATTTAACTATACAATATCTCTTTTGTGTCAAAGTCACTTTGGTCTGTTTATTCTTAGTTTGGTGACAGAGCTCTGACCTATTGTCAACAGTGGCAACAGAAGTGTTTACAGCTCCGAGTTCAGTCTGTGCGCTCTGGTGTCATTGTGTAATACAGTTCTGAGTATGCTTGAGCCGTACTTCTGTCCGTATGTGTTGTGTTTTGTGTGGCCCACGGTTTGTGTTTATATCAGCCTTGTGCTTTCTTGTTGCCTTGTGTTGTGTAGCATGCGGCTCATGTATTTCATCGGCCGCATCCTTTCATGTTGTTATGTTTTGTATGAACATGCAGTCAGTGAGAGCTCACATTGGCTGTGTTCATGTCATGTTTTGTTTGAGCACATGGGTTGTGATTGTGTTCACTGGCCATGTGCTCTTGTTTTTGTCATGTTTGGTGTGAGCACATGGCACATAGAAACAAACATGTCAAGCCATGTGCTTTCCTGTCTACATGTATTGTCTTAACAAGCTCTTCTTGTTATCTGATTATTGGTTCATTTGTTCCAGCTGCTCTTCCTCATTAACCTCCTTATTTCCTTTCCTATTTATTTATATATTTTTTACTCCTGTGCCAGTTCATCTTTGAATGCACCACTCATGTCCTGTCTTGCCCTGCCTGATCCTGCCTTGCCCAGTCCTGCCATGTCCAGCTATAAGTCCTGTTTTCCCCCACATGGTACTTTTTGTTTTATTTTATTGTTAATAAAAAACACATTACTCTGCATTTCCTACACATTAGTCCTCACCTCATCCCGTCATACAAACCTGGCAGTTATGCTTCTCTAATCAAAACATGATGCTCCAAAATCAAACAAAACAAAAGTACAGGAGGGTTGTGGAGCAGAGGTGGAACCGGGGGAGGGATGGTGGGCCAGGTCCGTGGAATGGAACGAGGACCAGAGGTTGAAGCGGATCAGGGAGCCAGAGCAGAGGAGGGAGAGTAGGTCCAGGCTGGAGCTGGCTGGGCAGGTGGCCAAGGTAGAGCAGGCTGAGCAGGTAGCCAGGGTGGAGCAGGCTGGGCAGGTGGCGGGACTGAAGACCACTTCAGCAGAGTTGGAGACCACCATGGCGAAGCAGATGACCACCACAGCCGGGCAGATGAGACTGAAGATCCCCATGGCTGAGCAGAAGACCACGCTAGCAGAGTAGACAGGGCAGAAGATCCCCATGGCAGAGCAGATAACCACGCTAGCAGAGCAGAGCACCACCATAGCAAAAGAGACGGAGCTGGTGACCACAACGGCGGAGCTGGTGGGGCTAAAGACCACCAAGCTGTAGCTGAGGTCCACCACGGTGGAGCAGGCGGAACAACAGAGAGAATAGACAGGTTAGTGATGGCCGTTGAGGCCATAACAGGGCTGGCAGGAAGTTCAAGCGCAACCTCCGTGGTCATGTCCAGGCAGACAGGAAGGTCAGGGGTGACCTCAGTGGTCTTGTCAGGGCAAGCAAACGGTTCAGGGACAATGTCCGTGGTCGTGTCAGAGCAGACAAAGTTCAAGGGTGGCCTCTGTGGTCATGTCAAGGCAGGCAAACATTTTAGGGACAACCTCCATGGTCATGTCAGAGCAGACAGGAAGTTCAAAATCAGTCTCTGTGGCCGCAACAGAGCTGACAGTGAGCACAGGGAATTCAAAGTCGGCCTCTAGGGCTGTAACAGCACCATCAGAGGACAAAGATGGTTCAGAAACGGCCTCCGTGGCCGCAGCAGAGGTGTCAGGGAATTCAGAAACGCCGCCGTAACATCAGCATCAGGGGATACAGAGAGTTCAGAAACGGCACTCACAGCCGTAACAGACACATCTGTGTACACATAGTTCAGAAATGGCACCCCCGGCCATAACAGGGACATCAGAGGACACATCGCCGCCTCGGGAGAAACAGGCAAGGCGTGTGCAGCCCAAAAACACAAAATGGTGGTAGCCATCACAGGGAGAATGGAAGACAAAAGATCTACCTCTGAGACAGGTGATTTAGAGAGGGCTTGAGAGCGCTGAGACCAGCTGGCTTAAGTGCATTGCGGCCGGTGGGCTTGAGAGCACTGTTGCAGGCTTGAGAGGGCTGTGGCCGGCGAAGGCCTCGAGATGCCGGCTGTTTGTACCAATATCAGCTGGATGCCAGTCCTCTACGCCATGAGACGGCTTCAGTGGCTGGGATGGTACTGGCTGTTGGTGAGATCTGTGGTGGGTTGAGTAGTCCCCTGGAAAAAATGTTTAAGGGGCAGATCCTCCTCCGCCCACAGTGAAAGGAGATTCACACAGTCACTTAGCAAGGTCTATACACTGTGCCAGGGTCCAGATGGTACCATCAGTTGGCCAACGTTGTTATGCAGCCCGCTCCAAAAACAGTCCATCAGCGTGGCGTCAAGCCACATATACTTTTATAGGCCAGCTGTCTTAAAAAATGGAACAGAGAGTAGTCACAGGGTCCCGATTCATTCCTGCTAGATCTATTGTTATGGGTCAGTTGTTTTGTAATTTGCAGGCAGACATGTGGATATAGGTGCAGATTAGTCAAATTAAGCAAACAACAAACAAGAACAAGGAAGCATGTGGAACAGGAGCATTACATCAAACAACAACTGACAAAGTAACAAGGGAAACACAAGGGCTTATATACACACCAGAGGAAACAAGCTTAACAAGATAACAAGGGGGAGTGGCTAATTGGAAACACCTGGGGGAAACTTATCAACAAGAAAGACTACAAAATGACAATATAGCACAGGAACCACTTCAATATAAATGTCCAAGGACAGACACAAAGCACATGTGACATATTTGAAGAGTTCGTGTTTTTTTTTTATTTTTCAGGAACATAACCCATTCTGTTTGAGGACAGGATTTTGATTTTGAGTTCTTCTCTCCCAAAGAACTCAAATTTAAGGATATGCAGGAATGCAATCAGCACCTGATTTCAAAGGGTTGATTGGAATTACATTCCATTAGTATTATTAGTACATTCATTAGTACTATTCCAGATACTATTTACTTTTTAAATACATTTTTTCTGGTCTTATTGTAAATGTTCCATGTTATTCCATAATGAAAATATGTGTCTTCATAATCTTCTATCAAAATGTGATCTTTGATGTGAAAGTGATGTGAACTTTCCTTTTTGCCAATTTAATTTTTCAACCCCTTTCATCCATCTAACCTCAAGAATTTACATAGTTTTATAGCTGGTGAATCTACTTTTTTGTAAAAAAAAAAAAAAAAAAAAAAAAAAAAACAACAACTGTGCAATAAATTTAATTCAGTGCATATAGAGACAACTTGTCACAGTCCAATCAATTCTCAATAGAAAAAAATTCAGTCCTACTTTTTGTTCTTATTAAATATCCAGGTTCATTCTTAAATCAACACATTGCAGAAGTAAATGCCAATTCATGTTGACTTGAAAAAATGATTCTTTGAATCATTGGATAGGTCTACCTAATTTTACTTGTCATTCTGCCCCTGACCTACTTCCAACCATATCCTTTCATAAATTAACCAAGAAACTTTCTGACATCAAAATACAGTTCATATAAACACTTCATTCCTTCAAGTGGACTATATTAGTAAAATAATGTAGGGAATAGTGAATGAGGGTATGGGGTGACTTCGAACACAGCTCATGAATGTGTCAGATATCCAAAATTTGTGTACTGCAGATCATATGTACAAGTTCGCATAAACCACAATATTTATCCACAGTGTTGCTTCCAAGTCCATGACAAGACTAAGACCTTGGATTTGAGACCTACAACACTTTTAGCCATTAGAGCAGGGGTGGGCAACTCTGGCCCTCAAAACCAATTTTCCTTCAAAGCTTAGCTCCAACCCTAATCAAACATACCTGAACAAGTTAATCAAGGTCTTCAGGATTACTAGAAAGCTACAGACAGGTGAGTTTGATCAGGGTTGGAGCTAAACTCTGAAGGAAAATGGAGTTGCCAAGTCCTGCATTAGAGTGTGCATAGATCTGCACCTCAAAAACCATCTGGGTGTCTTTGGGATACTGATTTCCACATACTATGATATGGGGCATATACTAATTCTAATCTTGGATACTATTCAGGGTAAACGGGACGTGAATAGGGATGCAGGAATTGTGTTCCACTTACATCAGGACTGGAGAGTTTACTGATGTCAGGATACAGGTAATAAGAAATCCCAGTTGCAGCCCCTGGCAGAGTCACTCCTCTGATGCAAAGGATGAACAGCATTAAGTAGGGGAATGTAGCAGTGAAGTACACAACCTGTGAAACATTGACACACATATCAAGTTAATTAAGAGACTTTTATATAATACTCTATTCTCATTTTATGATTTTCTAGTGATCTTTCTGCAGTGTTAAATTCATTAAAGATCAGCTATGAAGCTAACACCGTGTCTACACTGGGCACGACAGTTGTTGACCGCAACAGTTTGATGCTGCCTTTGTGGGTGATTGCCAATATATTGCTTTGCTATTTCTAAGGTATACTGAGTTGCAGAGACATGTTGAGTTTTTATGCTGAATTTTTTTTTGTATTTTTCAGAGCGCAATCTGCAAAACATTTCCTGTCAGATGTTATTGGTAATTTAGAAAATGTTTATGATTTAAAATGTATGTAAAACAGCTTACTTTTGATTTTTATCAGATGTTTGTCCACAACAGAGGCTTTCCAGATGAAGTGCACTCTTTAAAAGACATCTTGGAAATATGCATGTGCTATCTAGAATGTTGCTACAGTATGTGCATGCTAAGATACTTGGCTGCAAGTTGTTTGCTAAGGTGTTATGTTTTTTTTAGCATGCTGCTATGTGGTTGCCACTGTAGGTTGTTCTGAGAGGTTTCTATGGTGTTTCTATGTGGTAACTGAGGTATTCTGGGCTGTTTTTAGTTTTATACTATATTATCCACATGGGTGGTTTGAGTGGTTGCTATGCTGTTGCTAAAATGATATGAATGACTGTTAGCATGTTACTATTTGGCTGTAAGTGTGTTACCAGTGATTACAAGGTGATTGATAGTGTGTTATGAATGGTTGCTCAAAACAGTCCATAGCTTTTAGTCACTAGATAATATTCAGTTCCTTTAATGTAAGTCATAGTTTTTTTCATAGTTTTTGTTTATGGTGAATACAAAATATGACATGTTTTCTAAATATATTTTTTCTTGATTATTTCATTAGCAAACAGTTGGACACGCATAAGCATCAGCTGACCTTGCCTGTGGTCTTTACTCCTTTAAAGATGCAGAAATAACAGATGACCCAAGCCAACAGAAGACACATGGCAAGATCAGCATTTACACTCCCCAAACCACCACTGTCTGTCATCCGCAACATACGATGGCTAAGAGTACACAGATACACACACACAGATTATAAACAACACATTTTCCTTTTATTTCCATGCATGTCAAGACACAAAGTTTTAGATTTCTAGTTTTAGGATAAACCTAGGCCATTAAATACAAATATGCTAGATACAGATGTATCTTTCCCGTGATTTAGTTTTGTGGGGGTTAGTTTAGGAAACTGCACAAACTATAAACATGTTGTTTTCATTGAGTTCTCTGGCTCTGTGCTTCAGCCCAGATTTCTCAATATCCCGTGTCTGCATGATGAAACTTTAAAGGTCTTTGTCTCACAGATGTTGGATGTTTTTCATTTTTTCCCACCCTTTATAAGGGTAGGGGTCATCTCTCTCATAGTCCAGGACTCGGCAGAGAACTAACAGTAAATTATGTGAATTTTCTGGCATTACCAAAAAGTAACTGACTGACACTAAAACAAGTTTCACATTGTTAAAATGAAACAAAACAAAATGATGATATAGGTTTTATAATAAAATAATTAAATAATAATTTTCTCCTTAAATAGATACAATATCATTACAAAAAAATATATAGTATATTATTATGTACTATGAATGTAGGATATTAATTTAATTAATTAATGTTTAAATAATAGCTTACAATTAAATGCATAAATCCCAAAGATAGATGCTGAGAGCCAAATAAATTTTTGGCAGTAATGCATACACAGTATTTTGAAATGTTTAGGTAGGAAATTATTTATCTTACAGCCAGTACTCTTGTTCGGAGGAGGTCACTTTTATAGGCAGCCATTCGGATTCATTTTGGAAACTGATGAAAGAAAGACATAAAGAGCGTTGAGTTCACCAAAGCTTTTCAAGGGCATTCTTTTCAAACAAAAACAACTGTTTCTGTTTCTGATCTAAGATAAGTTATCTACACTAAATACTATTTCTAAAACCCTCTGCTGACAAAAACAGCTTAACCCAGCCTAATTTGGTTTTCTGTTATTTAGTGGTTTAAGATGATCTAGTTGGTCTCCAAATTTTAAGCTATTTTCTTTCAGCAGCGCATTAACAGAAAAACACAAAGAGCTTTATATTATCAAGTATAGAACAATATTGGATTTCAGTGAAATGTTAAAACTCTCTAGGCCATATTCAAATACACCGGGATCTATCTGTGGGTTCTTTTCATTTACCTGTTAGGCAAGTCCAAACAAAGAATAAATAATTATTTCTAAATGCATTACAAAAGGGACTTTGTTTAGGGAACATTTCCTACAAGTGTGTTTGCAATCATCTAAAGCCTGAATCCAAAGAACATGGGAGAACAACAGGCAGTGCAAGAGGTTTTATTTTGTACTCTGTTGTTAAGTGTGGTTACCTCATGCTGTAGTTGTCATCAAATCGATCCGTCTCATTGTACAGGAATGACCAGTCAGCATCAGGTCTGTGCACACCTGTGTATGTAGCACTTATATTTTGGCAGTTCACTGTTGATAAAATGGGAAAATTTACTCTAAATTTATTTGGGTCAGTAATATGTAATTGTAATAAATCAGTAATAAGTAATTGTGATTTAATTAACACTTTATTTTGATGGTCCCTTTTGAACATTCTGTTGACTATAAGTAACACTGCAACTACAAATCAACTAACTGTTATTAGAGTATTAGTAAACTGTCTGATTAATATCTGCTAACTCTTTATTGTGATGGTTCCCCAACATACATGCTATAAATTTGCAAGTACATGTCAACTTATTCTAACCCTAACCCAACCAGTCTTCTAATACTCTATTAACACTCTAATGAGACTTAGTAGAATTGTAGGTGCAACGTTACTTACAGTCAATGTGTTAAAGAGACCATCAAAATATTTCGTTATTACGACTTTATATCACAGAATTGTAACTTGAAATTGTGACTATTTCTTGTAATTCTAACTATTTCTCATTAAGACTTTATTTTTTGTAATTGCATTTTTTTATCCCACAATACAACTTTCATGTTAGTGTAATTGTGACTTTATTTCTCATGATTGAAACATTATTTCTCATAATTGTGACTTATATGTGATATATATATATATAATATATATATATATATATATAATTAACTACAACTTTTAATCTGATTTTATTTCTTACTTTGAACTTCACAATGAACTATTTTATTTACATTTCATAAACATTTCTTTCATAAAAACCATAAGTCTTATCATTTAGAAAAGTGCTGATTTTCCTCAACAAACCACACAATGTGAAGTATCATTCATGTGAGCACAAACAGAGCGGATGAGCGACAAACCAAAAGTTTGAAAATTCTGCAGTATGAACAATAGCAGTGATGCTTGCCTAAGCGAAAAGAAGTTGTTGATATTGTTGTATTCAAAGCTGAAATATTTCTGTGCCATTGGGCAAGGCTGAAACTGCTTGACAGTTATTCAGTGTCTTAAGCCCACATGAAAAGAGTTTATAAATGAATTACATTATACAATGAACCACACCTGTGTTCCAATAGTTGTCACAGGAAGTCCAAGGTAGAGTGCTCCAGAAACAGTTGAATAGATAAAACAGAGCCCAGGCCAGGACCACAATGTAATATATATTTAGATAAATCACTATAACTTGGGACGCAACACCTACACCTGTGAACAAAAACTTGTTTGTGTGAGAAAATCCACATGTGCAAAATAATACACACTCTTCACCATAAATTAACTTCATTTAAAGGATTAGTTCACTTTCAAGTGAAAATTAGCCCAAGCTTTACTCACCCTCAAGCCATCCTAGGTGTATATGACTTTATTCTTTCTGATGAACACAATCAGAGATATATTAATACATATCCTGACGCATCCAAGCTTTATAATGGCAGTGAACAGGACCAACAAGTATGAAGCTGAAGAAAGTGCTTTCATCCACATCCATCTATCATACACGTACTCCATACGGCTCCGGGGGGTTAATAAAGGCATATTATACTAGTTGTCACGTTTGCTGGTTGCAGCACAAATGAATAATACTTAATGCAGCAGTGTTCTTTAGTTAAACAAACTCAAACTCCAAATACAGGGAACAGAACAACCAAACATTACAATGACGAGGACAGACTGAGAACTGAAGGAAACACTGGGGTTTAAATGCACAGCAAACAAAGGAAACACCTGAAACACCTGAACTCAATCTGTAACCAAGTGAACTAAATGATGGCGGGAAAAACTGAACAAAAGGAGGACATGTGACAAGTGACAAAAACAAACAGAGTCCAAAACAGATGTAACCCTCACATTACTCCCCCCCTCCCGGAAGGTGCGGCCTCATGCCAGAGAGAGTCCAACCAGGGTGGCACCGGGGAGCCGCGGTGGGTCGGGCGCCTCGGGGAGCCATGGGCTGGAGCGGAGGCTGGAGAGGGGACTCATGGGCTGGGCTTGAGCGGGGACTTGTGGGCTGGAGCAGAGTCTGGAGCTGACTCGGGGACTGGAGCAGGGACTCGTGGGCTGGAGCGGAGTCTGGAGCTGACTCGTGGGCTGGAGCGGAGTCTAGAGCTCATTTTCGGCAGCAGCCATTTTAGCTGAGGGCTCAGGCATGACAGCGGCCATCTTGACCGAGGGCTCAGGTGTGGCGGCGGCCATTTTTATCTCTGGACTGAGGACATGGATGGTTTTGGGTCCTGCAGATTGACTGAGGCAGGCGGACTTCAACGCTGACCTGACTGATGTAATTGCTGGGTCTGCCACTTTGGAGCACAGTTCAGCGCTGTTAGAGACCCATTTACGTGTTCTGGGAAACACAGGAGGACAGAAATGGACCGATCCATTGGAGCGGTATGTGGAGGGTACCGGCTTGGGGTGAGCTGGTGAGGCCACGTGTGTTTTCGATGGGGCTGGATGAGGAAGATACTTTTCTTTAACTTCTTCAACTTCAAAATTAGAACCATTTAAATAGAGAATAAGATTAATAGACACTACTAGAGAGAAATAACAAGCAGGTTCGCTATAGCAAATAGTATGCTCATCCAGACCCAAGCGAAAACACACAATGAGAGAGGCGTCAGGCCAGCTCACCTGATGGGAGAGCTCGAGAAACTCCTCCACATACCTCTCCAAAGGACGACTACTCTGCCTCAATCCCCACAGACAGTCCTCAGGCAGGCTGGTGTTTTCAGCTGCAAAGATCCATATCCTTTAGGTCTGTCCTTCTGTCACGGTTGCTGGTTGCAGCACAAACGAATATAATCAGGATCTTGATGCAGCAGTGTTCTTTATTTAAACAAGCTCAAAAACGCCAAATACAGGGAACAGAACAACCAAACATTACAATGACGAGGACAGACGGAAAACTGAAGGAAACACAGGGTTTAAATGCACAGCAAACAAAGGGAACTTAACAAGATAATTAATAAGAAACACCTGAACTCAATCTGTAACCAAGTGAACTAAATGATGGTGGTAAAAACTGAACAAAAGGAGGACAAATGACAAAAACAACCAAAACAGATGTAACCCTGACACTAGTTTTAACCACCATATTTAACTGCCTTCTGTATTCAACTTATGGAAAAAAATGGATCTGGCGTCGTGTCAGTTAAGCTTTTTCCATAAGTTGAATAGAGAACGGATAGGACGTAGCGTAAGCTTTTTGAACTGCGAGAGTTTTACATTTTCTTTGTAAGTTGAATACAGAAGGAGGTCTGGCAGAAGCTAGATATTTTACTTCATAACTTATTAAATATGGATATATATATTTTTTTTTACACACATGCATCGCTTCATTTAATAAGCCCCCCAGATATAACCCCCCAGAGCTGTGTGGAGTACACGTTTATGATGGATGGATCTGGATGGAGGCCCTTTCTTCAGCTTCATACTCGTTGGTACCTCTCACTGCCATTATAAAGCTCGGATGTGTCAGAATATTTATTAATATATCTCCGATTGTGTTCATCAGAAAGAAGAAAGTCATGATGGCTTGAGGGTGAGTAAAGCTCCACACCCATAAGACTTCCGTTCATCTTCAGAACACAAATGAAGATCTTTTTGATGACAGAATGCTGTCAGATTTCCCTCCATTGACTGCATTTGTAACTTCCACTTTGTCGCTTCAAAAACTTCATAAAAAGTTCGGAAAACTAATCTATATGAATCGAGCGGTTTAGTCCAAATTTTCTGAAGAGAATCGATCGCTTGTTATGATAAACAGATTTCATTTAGGCTTTTACTCGCATGTAAACACTAATCAGCGAACATAAGCAGAAGCTCAACCAAACCTGAATAACGCACAAGAACAAACCTCTTCCGGAAGCTCAAACTTGCTGTGTAACCAATGAGGTTCATTCTCATGTGTTACGTCTGAGCTTCTAGAAGAGGTTTGACAAGCCAGATTATAACAAGCCATTGATTTTCTTCTGAAAATTTGGACTAAACCGCTCGATTCATATGGATTAGTTTTCTGATCTCTTTGAAGCATCAAAGTGGTAGTTGCAAAGGCGGTCAAAGGAAGGAAATCTGACAGCATTCTGTCATCAAAACGATCTTCAATTGTGTTCCGAAGATGAACGAAAGTCTTACGGGTGTGGAACGACATGAGGGTGAGTAATTAATGACAGAATTTTCATTTTGGGGTGAACTAACCCTTTAAAGACATGTACTTTACTTTGTAAATCCATTTATGGAAGCATAAGTCACCTTCAAACATGGGGCAGATTTTTCTCCAAGCAGTAATGCCCCCTTCACTGGTGTATTGACCTAACGCTGTCTCAAGGAAGAATACTGGGATTCCACAAAAGAAGAGAAAGATGAAATAAGGAATGAAGAAAACACCTGGAGAAACAAAAATGAGTTAGTTATTTGCCCTAAATCGGCTCAAAAGTCTTGTTGCCATTATCTTTAATGGTTGTAACAGAATCCCAAATGTCATCAAATAAACAATGTTCACCAAACTGTAGCTTCTCTGGATCACATGTGAATAAGGAGCTTAAGGGTAAATGGCAGAAAATGCATTAACTTTGACATCATTTGTTTCTCAAGATCTTAAAAACCATTTAATCTAAAGGATTAGTTTTTTAACTAATATCACATTTGCCTACTGATTTACAAAATTGCTTTTATTAATAAGTGTAACGACTGAGACAAATCAGACACAATTATTTGTTATAATTAACTAATAATTGTTTAAAACTCACTCTGGGGTCTGTCCCCCATCACCCGAGAAGACCAGCCTGTGCATGTGGGTTGCCACGTGGAAGAGCAGAGACAAAGAAACACATAGAAAGCCCTCTAAACAGACTTTCCTGCATTAATTTATAGACAGACTATTCTATAAATTAACATGCATATCCCCAGGAAATGGTATCCATTATTACTGTTTATTATGAGTTATTGTACTCAATATTGAATTCACATGTTTTATGATACATTTAATGTAACTTCAATTATGCCATGTTTGGTGTCTATGGGTTCGTATCGAGAAGATTTAAATGCTTGTGTATATGATATGTCGATACCTGTGCAACACATCGTTATTACAAGAATCTTTAATAGTTTCTTCTTGAACAACTCAGCCAGTTTAATCATGCCCAAAGACAAGAGCCATAAACTCCCCCACAAAGGACGTTCCCGCTACAGAAATTCCACTTTGCGCACTGGTCAGGTCCACCCGAAGAGGTGTGGCTCCTCCCAGACCTTAAGAGGAGACGCACAACTCCGCCTCTCTCTCTTGCTTTTTTGACGGACTGACACCCTGCAGGGCGACCTCAGCAGGCCATGGCCTGTAGGCCTAAGGGTGCTCCTCAACCTAAAGGCATTTTGCAAGTATCGTACATTTGAACACTAAACAGCGTTTTAGTATTAATTTGTGAAACCTTTGTTAGCAAAGGTGCTTTATTACTGAGAAAACTGATGGTCCTTTTCCAGCTTGTTATTTTTGACCCTTTTCTTTGCTTCATTCCCGTTATGATACGGTTCAAATTCATTTCACTCTATCATTTATAATATTACCCACGTACGTGTGACTTGTGTGTATGTATGTGTTTGTTAGTTTAGTTATGTGTTCGTGATTTAGTTAATAAAACTTGTGCACAATAGATATTTGGTTCTGACTCCCCATCTGTGGAGATTACCTCTGAAATGATCCGATCTTATTACCAGCTCTGTAAATGCTTATTACAAAGCATTGTAACTGCTAAGAAAGAATCATTTTCCTGTGGCCATGAAAAATACCATTCTCTTAGAATTAATTTATAATCAATACTGAGTGTTCAAAGGATGAACGGATTTATTGATTGTAATTTTAATGTAGCTACATCAAGTTAATCCGATTAACTGATTCAAATATTCATAATCAATCATTAAAGTTTACATCATTAGTAAACTTTCACTAAAGCCTTCCTTGCGCCGGAAAAAAATAGTCCCTGACCATGAACAGAAACAGAAGTTACATTATTATGCCATTAGATGGCGGCAAAGACTGTCTTTATTTCCCCTTTGAGTTAATTCGCTACATAAGAATACTATTAAATTGTATTTATTTTTTTGTTTCTTTTATTAATTAGTTGAGAGAAGCCCAGAGTGTGTAGAGCTGCAATCTAAGTGGCTAAAATATAAGTATGAATATACAAATATAATAATAATATTCATAGCACAAATGTTTAATTTATTGTGTTAGAATACTGGGTTTAAAATCCCAAAGCTCAAGAATGACAACTGTAATAGTGATGTTTGTAAGCACCAATAAAAAGCAAAAAATAAAGGGGTCGTATGAGCATGTGCTCGGGGGGAACAGTCCATGATGTGTAACAAAAATTCGTTCTGAGCATTGCTGAAGAACACAGAGGTCTATTGATTATCTTATGAAGCATGCTTCAGCTCTGATGTGCTGGAAATTAAAGGTCATATCCATCTCATGGAGCAAGGGTTCAAAACGCTGCAGGCTTAATGCCTCTTTTTTATTTCTGATACACTTCTTCAACAGCCCTACTTCACAACCCTCTCTCTACCACAAACTTTCTCTTACCGCCTCCATTTTTGTAGCACAGGTAAGGGAAGCGCCACACGTTCCCCAGGCCGACAATCTCTCCAGCCATGGACATCAGGAACTCAGTCTTGTTGGCCCATTTCTCCCTGGCCTCGGGTATGCTTTCTGTGCTCCCTTTCTGAGCCTCAGGCTCCATAGCTTCCCCATCAGCAATGCCTCCGTCTCTAGTCTCCTCCATGGCCCTTGTCTATTTACCTCTCTGTAAGCATTCAGTTTATTACGAGTTATTAAAAGTCCATCAGCATGCAGAACAGTGAGTCTGCTTTTTGTGGATAAGTTTTTGCAAAGTATTCTGTGTTTTTTTGCTTTGAACTAATGATCATATATACTTACATTCAGTAATGGAACTAACATTTACAACTTAAAATTTTTAAATTTAATATTTTGTACCTGTATATACAAACTGTTTTTCAATAACAGTGAAGGAATGTTTACATGGAATTATTAAATGAGTCTCACTCTCCAAATAGAAAAGATATATAACAGAAACAGTATAAAATGGATAATAATTAAAAATCCGGACAAAAAAGTCCTTGGACTTACCGAAGTTTGTCAGAGTGTCAGTGCAGAATGCAGTATTCTTGAGTGCTGCACGCAATAAGGAGAGGGAGAGGGCGTGACGTGCAGGGGTGTCCTGTAGCATTACAATCTGGAGTACAAGATATGTGAAACTTGCTTCTTGCCAGCATATCTGCTATATCTATAGCACAGATAGATAGATAGAATTAGGTATAATCACTGAATTATGAATAATTTACTGCCATCATCATTAAAAAAATAACTAGTTATCCAGATTACATAATGGACCATTCTATAGATTAGGGTAGCCTACATTTCATGTCCATTTATGATAACTGTGCATTGTTTTAGATTATAAAACAGATAGTTCCGGCCCTTGATTCTGATTGGTTGAGGCGCGTTCGAAGCCGCTGTAAAATTCCCGAAAACATACAGCTGACCGCATTACATAATTATCGCTGCGCCACTGAATATAAATGTTGCTGCGTCTGTCTTTTAGCAACCACTCTTAGCGACATAAACATATGTTTCTTCTCTATTAATTTTGTTTATTGAAGCTACTGCATTATGTAGAAGAGTACTGTGAGAGAGATATCGAGTGACCAAGTGTAATACCTGCATTCAAATTTAGCATTATTCTTCAGGTCAGTCTATGTTCATAATAAAAAATCAGTTTGAATGTCCACTACCATCTAGTCCTTTTAACATTTAATGGATTTTCCCATGGCCTGCTGACACTTGTCATATGCGTCTTGTTCTGTGTTCACAACAAGTTTACATATTAAAGTCTTTGCGACTGAGTGACTTGCTCATAAAGACAATCTTTGCCGCCATCTAATGGCGTAATAATGTAACGTCTGTTGCTGTTCATGGTCAGGGACTATTTTTTTCCAGCGGAAGGAAACCTTTTAATGATTTTCCTTAATGAAAGTTGCATTGATACATATTTTTTGGCTTTAATATTTGTATTGTGTGGTAACCGTTTTATAAAAACAGTAAGCCCCGTGAAGCTGTGATACGATAAGGTACAAGAGGCTGTGCTGTATCATGCATAAGTCACGGCTGAAGGGCATTGTTAGGTGCTACACAAAGCGGAGTGCCTGCAACCCCTTCAGCCGTGACTTATTCACAATACAGCCGTGACTTATTCAAGATATGTATCAATGCAACTTTCATGAAGTAAACTTTCACTAAAGCCTTCCTTCCGCCGGAAACAAAATAGTCCCTGACCATGAACAGAAACAGAAGTTACATTATTAAAAAAGACTTATTGACATAGGGCAGTTGCGGATAGTTTCCACCTTCCTCTGGTCCATCTGGATGCCATGTTGGTCGATGACGTAGCCCAGGAAATGCACGGAGGTGGTATGGAACTCGCACTTCTCCAGCTTGAGGTATAGGTGGTGTTGATGTAGCTTCTCGAGGACCTGGGAGACTTGTTGGCAATGTTCGGCCAGGTTCCGGGAGTAAACGAGGATGTCGTCGATGTAGACCACTACGAACCAGTGGAGGAACTCCCGGAACACCTCATTCATGTAGTTCTGAAACACGGAGGGAGAGTTGGACAGGCCATACGGCATAATCCGGTACTCATAGTGTCCAGATGGTGTGATGAACTCAGTTTTCCACTCATCCCCCCGGCGGATACGAATGAGGTTATACGCACTCCGCAGGTCCAGCTTGGAGAAGATGCGAGCTCCCCGTAGCTGCTCCAGAGCTGCCGGGACCAGAGGAAGGGGATAACTGAACTTTACCGTCTGGGAGTTCAGGTGACGGCCTCAAGCCTCCATCCTTCTTGGCCACGAAGAAGAAGCTTGAAGCGGCAGGGGATGTCAATGGTTGGATGAAGCGTTGCTTTAATGCCTCTTGGACGTACTCCTCCATGGCCTTCTGCCCGGGATGGACAATGGGTAAACTCTACCCTTGGGTAGAGTAGCCCCAAGCAGCAGGACGATAGCGCAGTCCCATGGCCGGTGAGGTGGTAGTTGCGTTGCCAACCGCTTGCTGAACACATCCTGGGGGGCCAGGAATTCAGGAGAAATTTCTACTTTGAGGTCAGTTTCAGGACTTTCAACGGAGGTTGAGAGGATAGGAAGAACACTGGAGTCAGAAGAAGAAGATTGGAGATTCGAGGAAGACTTTCTGATAGGGGATAAACAGTTCTTGAAAGATTCGTCACTCCATTTGAGGATCTCACCCGTGTTCCATTGAATGTCAGGCTGGTGCTGTGTAAGCCAGGGGCGTCCCAGGATGATGTCCACGGTGGACCCTTCCAGCACCATGAATGTGATCTCCTCTTCGTGAAGATGCGGAGTGTCAGTGTGGGGGAGAAGTGCCGAATGTGACCACGGCCCAGCAGTTTTCCCTGGATCGTTTGAATGCGGAGATCTTGTTGGCAGCGTTTGCGACGCACATTCAGTTTCTGGAGAATCTGGTTGCTGATGAAGTTCCTTGCGGAGCCAGAGTCGATGAGGGCTTGCGCTGAAACACAGACGTGAGAGGATATGTACAGTGGTTCTGGTGAGTGGTGCAATGCGAGTGGGCAATTGGATTGCATTCACCACTGGGCGTACTCACAGATTCATCACCTTGTCGTAAATTGAAGATTTGGTTGTGTACGGAGAGATCGGCGGTACTTTGTCCTTACTTACTTCCCGGAAGTGATTGAAGAAGGCGGCTATGGTGGCTGTCACAGGGGCATTGGATTCCCAGAGGGGCTGAGCCCATTGTAGCGCTCGTCCGGAGAGCAGTTGAGCAGAAAGAGTTGAGACTGGGCTTCCAGATATAGCGAGCACTGAAGGAGAAAACCACTGCAATCCTCCGCCGCGCCGGAGAATGTCGCTGGTCAGCCCATGGGACTGACAGAGGCAGCTGACGAAGAAGCAGTGGGTGCTGGGTGAAGGAGTGCTTGGTGGATGGCATGCACGAGATCAGTTGGGACTGTGGGTGCAGTGCTTGGAGACAGCGGTTGTAGTGAGGATCGTACTGCGTCGACCAAGATGGCAAACGGGTCCGTAGTACGATCCCCGCCTGTGTCCGAGGTGCTCTGCATGAGGTCTGGTCTTCTGTCAGGACACAGACGGAGGCAGAGAGGTGAGTGAACACAGATGTATATTTATTTAGACAGAGGCACGAACACAGGCAAATGGTGGAAGCAGGTGAGTAATGGATCAAGCACTTTCTGAACAGTCACTTAGCTGATGGTTAACAGAGTTTGTCTTTGCAGGAGGAATCGATGTGGAACGGAGAACAGGAGAACAGGAGACGGATGATGACAGGAACGGAGATGCGGGAACTCAGGTGAGTAGCGGGTAAGGAGTCCAGGTACGTGAGACGAGACCAGACAGTAAAGTGAAGGGAGTGAGAGTCTTTATGGAGTCCTTGATGAAGCGGTGCAGGTGATCAGTACTTGGGAGACTGTGAGCAAGTGGGTGGAGCGTGGTGATCCGGTGACGATGCGTAGGTGTTGGTGGGTGTTGGCTATGACTCCATGACAATAGCCGTGTTTTATCGTGAATAAAACAGCTATTGAGCAATCAGAATCACAGACAGAAACTAACCGTTTTATAAAGTGAATTTATAACAGCTAAGGGGGTTTTACGCAGTCCATTCCGCATCATGCCTAACAACGCCCCTTAGCTGTTATAAATTCACTGTAAACCATGGCTTCTTGGGGCTTATTGCTTTATTGTAGAAGTTCATAAAAAATAATTGTAGCCTACAGTAGAGCAGTAAGCTAGCTCTTCTAGCCCTCAATGTCATTATGTCTGCTTTAATGCTCTGTGACGGCTGAGATTGGCCTGATGGCGCAATATAGGCGGTTCGGTGTGTGTATTGTCCCATTTTAAATTTTAAGAGTCAATTAAACAATACTGACACAGTAAAATGTGCTAAAAATTCGCAGTTGACAAAATCCAGGGATGCAAACAGGTAAGGGGGAAAAGGTGAGAGCATTGTGTGTGGTGGGGGCAGCTCCGCGTGGATTTTTAAAAAAAAAGATATTCGCTTTACATGCTTCATTTGTAGTTACTTAAAGGTTTTTTATTCATTTTTATTACCTTGTATGTCCAAAACTGTAATTTTTCACAAAAAAAATAACATTGTTGCAACATTTTACCAAAATCAAGACTGAATACATTTGGTCAAAATCTCATGTTATAAAAGATGAAGTGCTATGCAGGCTATTTAAGACAATATTGGCTGATTAGACGACAATACTGAGCTGAACCGCAAACTATTTGCCCTCTCTCTATTCACCATTCCCACATCTCAGACCTCACATACATAAAATACCCTTTATAGACATAGTTTTTAAAGTAAAGAGTAAAGGACGCTCTGTACAGTACTTTCTGAAACAACCAGTTCTAAAAACACTTTCTCATTGGATCTATGCAAATCCCATAGGTGATCTATTTTGATCTCAAAAAGGTGAGTTGTCACTGAAAGGTGAGGAGTTTGCATCTATAAATCAGTACACCCTTTATTAAATCACTTTGACGGATTTAACGCATCCTTACAGTGGCGGAGAAATGCTGAATTTAGTCATTCAATTAGCACTTATTGCGAGCAGCACAACAGACAAGAGGCTTTTAGGAAGCGTTGCGCTTTTAAATGGGAAGATTCAAATGGGTCAAAAAGTAACAAACGAACAAGTAGCTGAATTTAGATTTAGCTTCTACCATCACCATCCATCCCCGCCGCATCATGCAACACGGTCCTCTCTGTCGCCATCCTGCGGCAGCTGATCGCAGTATCTGTTAGGCTATTCAGTAATTAAACTCACGAGAATATGAATTACAATGTTGGACTGATAAAATGCCCACACTGATAAAAGTAAAACAGAAAACGTCTTGGGGTAATAGGAATAGGAATTAAATAAATTGATTCAATGCTGTCCTCAGTATATAGCCTAGTCTGAATTCCCAGTTTGCACCTTTAGTTCAGTGCATTTGAACAGTCTCTATACCATTCATTATAATAATGAGTTTTGTCTGTTTGGTTTAACTTTAAAATATAGAAGTTAAAAAGATTAATGTTTTACTCTTTACTAATGTTATTATAATATATATAATGTTTAATGTAGTAATAAATAATAAAATTAAGGACGTGGGTGATTTCTGCCGAGGAAGTTTTAAGTTCTGAAAAAATGTGTTTCATGACCCCACTACTCTTCAATTTAACAGAAGAAACATTTTATATTTTTAGTAAGGCCTTTTTTATAAGTCGTCTTTGCTGTGACAAATGCAAAATCAATGAATCCCATATTATTTAATAGTTTTATAGCCTAATTATTATTATTAGTAGTAGTAGTAGTATTGCATTTTGTTGTTTATTAGTCCATGTATCTCCTTCGGTTTTGTTTATTTATTTTGTTATTTATTTATTTTTGCTTAGGTATTTTTATTGAATAAAAATGTTGAACGGCGCATTACGTCATAGCTGCGAATGCGGAAGTGAAGCGAACAACAACAAGAGATTGAGGAAAACGAAACATAACAAGTAATCAGAAACGATGTTTCACGAATTTAAATGAATTTAACATTGTTCATAACTGCAAGAGGAACAAGGCTTTTTCGAAAGGTATACACAACACATAAATACGGTTAAATGCAAAATCATAATCTGAATTAAGAAGTATATTTTATCATTTCATCATGTTTTAGTAAACAAAATACCTGACTTAAATAAGATCGCGTCCAGTGAAATCAAATCGGATGAATAATTGTTTCAGATGAATACTTGCTTGTTATTTTGCACTTGTTGTCATGCAATTGAAAGTTGGCCAGATGGACATATTTGTGTATTTGCTTTGAGGATGCACTGTGTGGAGACTGACAAACATTTGGAGAGCCCGGGGGTCCTCTACAAGCCCACTGATGAAGAGTTATGTGCGGAGGAAATGGACACATCAGAAGCAAAGTGGCACTGGTTTTATCTTGCCGAGTGTGGCGTCTGGCATATGTTTGAAGTATGTACTGCCTTTTATCAAACTGCAGTCTGATAGATTAGACTAATATGAATGGCTATTCATAAGTTGCCTTTTTGCTAATCACATCATGCTGTTTTCCTATTCACTACAGGAAGTTCCAAGTACAGGTTGTTCTGTCACCAATGAGCAAATTGAGCAAAGCTACTGCAAGAATCAGCATGCTTCAATGGACTTCTATACTGCTAAATATACCTATAAATTAGACTTTTCTGGTCAGTTATCTAGATTTGTGGTAATAAATGCCCTGAGGACTGTGATATGTGTTTTGACTGTCATTTCTCTTTATCACTTTATCATGTCACTAGCTATGAAACAAGTCAATGTGACTACTGGAAAAGAAAGGCCAATCAAAAGGGCATTGCAATCAGCTACTGATTTCAGGTAAGATAATTTATTATACAGCTTTTATTATTATAAAATGTATATTGTAATGTTTTGTATTATACATTAAATTAATAAAAAAAAATAAGTCTTTTTAATTTCGTGTTTCACAGATTTATTTGTGATAACCCAGCCCTTCCTGTACCCAGTCACTGGGAAAGAGTTAATACAGAGGAACCCTACCAGGTAAAAAATATTTAAAATGAGGTAAAAACAGTTAAATTATTGACAGTCTTCTAATGACACAGAATGACTTTTGACTGCACTACACTGGTACATTGCAGGCTTCTCACCTAGATAATAGAACTTTTTCTGTTAATTTTTCGTGTGGTGTGCCCCAGGGATCCATTTTGAGACCTTTATTGTTTGTTGATTCTCAGTTTCACCTTCCAGTAAGGCTTGGCACCGCTGTTTTATTCAATGTTTTTTTAAATGCATAAATGATATTAAGAATTGGATGACAAATAATTCTGTGTAGCTTAAAGGAATAGTTCATCCAAAAATTAAAATTCTGTCATCATTTACTTACTGCTGAATACAAGAAGATATTTTGAAGAATGTCGGTAACCAAACCGTTGATATAGTGTTTCTTTTTTTTTTCCTCTCCATACTATGGACGTAGACAAGACATACAAGCATGAGACTTTTAAAATTAACCCTGAAATTAACAGGAAACAGGTGAAGGGATTCTACAACAGGGGAAATTCTAGCATGCCTCCAATGGCTTCCCTTTAATTTCAGGGTTGATTTTAAAATTCTCATGTTTGTATACAAGTCGTTGTCTGGCCATGCACCAAAATATATAATAGTGACCTTCTTCAGCCATTCCGTCCTGCTAGAGCACTCAGATCTTTGGAATAATTTATGAGCTCTGCTCCTTCATTGGACATTTTTAAATCTACTCTTAAATCATATTATTATTCTTTAACTTTTGGAAATTTGTATTTGTTGTTTTTACAGTGTAGATTTGCTTTTGCATACTGTACAGCTCTTTGGATCAATTCATATTTTGTTTAAATGCGTTTTATTAAAAAATGTCGATCTTGTTGTTGTTTGACTCTGTGACTATGACTGTTTCCCTCAGCTCATCGCACTATGCAGAGATACCTTTGAGTACAAAGAAGTGGCCCGGTTATATGAAAGAACCATGAGCCAGCCCATCAGATCAATTCAGAGAATACAGAACCTGGACTTGTGGGAGTTTTTCTGCAGGTTATCTCATTTTCCAATATTTGAAACAAACCTGAAGAGGTTTATGTTGCAATAATGACTCTCTGTCTGCATGTTATCACAGTTATTACAAGGTTTCTTAGCAAATAAATTATTATTTTACCCTCGGTTTCACAGATGAGGCTTAAGCTAATCCTAGACTAAAATGCATGTTTGAGCCGTTTTAACTGAAAGCTACTTGCACTGACATATTTAAAATATTTCAGTGCCATTGTTTTGTCTCAAGATTTACACCAGTAATATTTTTTTCTAGGGTACATTTATAAAAGCTACCTAAATGTCCTTATTGAACTAAGGCCTAATCCTGGCTTAGTCTAAGCCCTGTCTGTGAAACCAGGCCTTAATGTATTTACATTTATTTAAATATTACAGGAAAAAAGCCCAGCTGAGAAAGATAAAACGTGTTGTAAACGTTGAAGAAAAGATGCTTTTCCACGGAACTGGCCACAGTAACATACAGGCTATATGCACATACAACTTTGATTGGCGTCTCACAGGAAGTCATGGTGACGTCTATGGCAAAGGTACAGTCTATGAGTCTTTCTGCATTAAAGGGATGATTTACAAAAAAATGACAACAGTGTCATTATTTGATCCACATGTCATTCCAAACTTGTATGACTTATGCCTTTCATCGAACACAAAAAGTGACGTTTTGAAGAATGTTCACACTGCTCTTTTACATACAGTGATAGAGTGGATGTGGATAGGCATGAAAAAAGCATGAAAAAATCATTCATACATCCAGTCTCCTGAAGCCAAGTTATAATTTTGTTAAATTTTTCACTGAAAATCTTGCTTGACAGAACAAAAAAATAGCTTCAACATTTGCGTATAAATAATAGAAATGTATTATTATTTATTTATTTATGTATTTATTTTTGAATTCCACTGAAAAAAATTTTTTTTAATTAAAAATACATGGTGGGATACAAATATTGACTTTAGAAAAAATTGTTTCTGTAACTACTGCAAGACAAAACCTAAATTATGTACATTACCTGTTTAGACTGCATTTTTAAATATGTTGTATATGGAATTTCTTCCACATATAAACAAAATGCTTTGGTAAATCATAATTATGACATTAGAAAAGTTTTTTTTTTTTTTTTTTTAATTTGATGCCAAGTCAAAAATAAGTTGTAATTATGAATTACAAGTCGAAATTATGACATAAAAAAGTCATTTTTATTATTATTCACATTTTTATCTCAATTATGAGATAAAAAGTTGCAATTATGTCATAATTGTCTTTTTATAAGTTTGACTTTTTGTCATAATTTTGACTTTTTATGTCATTATGACTTAGTATTGCATAAATTTGACATAAATTAGACAATTTTGACTTTTTATCTCATAATTGTCTTAGTATTGCATAATTTTGACTTTTATGTCACAATTCTAGCTTTGTATGAGATAAAGTTGCAAATATGAGATGTCATAACTTTTTATCTAATTATTTTTGTCTTCACAGGAAGCTATTTTGCACGCGACGCAAGGTATTCCAGCAAGTTTTGCCATTCGACTAGCAAGCATAACTTTATCCTACAGAAGCACGGTTTAGCGCCCGCTATTTTCCAGAGTGACCCACCTTACAAGTGCATGTTCCTTGCACGGGTTCTAGTTGGGGAATACACACTGGGTCACCCCCAGTACAGCAGACCTCCTTCTAAAGACATGAGCATTGCCAACTTTTTCGACAGCTGTGTGGATGACATGATGAACCCTAAGATCTTTGTTATATTCGACAGCAACCAGATCTATCCGGAATACCTAATTGAATTTTGCTGATGTCAAAGATCAAAAGAAAATCAGTATAAACAGATAACAGCATTTCATTCTGAAGAACTTACTATACCATGGAGTTGTGGAAGCTATAGAGCAGAGTGCTGTAACAGTGCTGAGGCCAGTTACTGCAAAAGTGCCTTTGGTGAAAAACTATGAAACATATAACTGTATACTGTGACTAGGGGGCTAAGAAAAAAAATATACATGGTTAATATATTTATAGTTTATATGGATTTTATCAACTTTGTTTTATTATTACATTTATTTAAACGTTCCACTGGGAACTGGTTTTTCTCTTTATTCCAGCCATTTTTTTTTTTTTCATTTGAAATTTGCTTCCATACAATATGCCATAACTTGTATTATTTCCTTTTGTAATATCCAAAAATCATGCCTTGTAGAAAAAATGGCAGAAAGTGATTCCATAAAGACTGGGTACTCAAGTTATGTTTTTCAAATTTTCACACGTAACATTATTATTATTATTATTCATAATCTACCTCTCCATAATTCTACCTCTTGTCATGTATTTTCAAAAACAAAGACAAATCTCTGATGACCAGTTGTTAAACATGCATTTAATGGAAGTTTGATGATGTCTTAAAGTCGCGATGAAACAGAGTTAGTGACAGATCTTTTCTTCCGTATCTGAGTAAAACAAATTATTGAAAAATAATAAAATGTAGGGCAGGGACTTGGTTCAATCCATCAGTTGTTGATTGGATGGAGGCAGATCTCTTGCAGTACGACTGGATGAAAGTCTGGCATACGTCACCAAAGAAACATCTGTAATTTCAGAGAACAAAGTTGACATTTTGATTAAAACTTACAATGTCAAAAAAATAAATAAAATTTAAAAAATGAAACATGCATGGATAAATCATTCCTAATAAGATTAATAACATGCATTTATAAAATAGATTGTCAATTTTTGACAAAAAAAAGTATCCCCCTATCATTAATGAAACACTTTGTCCAATTTAATATATACTTCAAACCAGCAATAACATTGTGATACTCTCAGCAAGATTTAATACAATTTTCCAAACCATTCTTCATCAGTCACATGCAGGTGTGTACAATTAGTAAAACTATAGACAGAAACAGGTTCCAATTCTTTCTGCCAGGTTATTCACATAATATTTTAAATGTGACACAAATCGGTATGGCCTGTGGATACTTTTGTCTTAAAAGTTGGCTTTTATAGTTTGGTAGCTTAAAAAAACTTGGGTTTTTTAGCTTGTTTGCTGTACACCCTGTCACACAGCAGCTTTTAGGCAATGTTCTGTCATTTGTTAGAAGCAAGAAATGACAAGAAGGCAGCTTCATGCAATACAAAGTCAATGGAGAGGGTTGGATTGTTTTCCCCTCTAATGTGGGTGTGGCCTAAATGCGCTCTGTCTCTATTAGAACAGGCAACAATCCTAAACTAAGCTGCCAGCATAATTATAATTATTAAAATGTATGTAGATAAATTCTAAAATAATAATAATAATAATGTAATAATTTAAATGTTTTTAAAGTGACATATTTATTTAGTAATATATTAATGAGGTCTAATGGCTCGGTATTGTTCTGCCAGGTGGTTTCTTCCCAATAAATCAAGCATGCAAATAATTAATGCTGAGTTAGATGACGTTTAATCACTTGAATTCCATACTGGCTGATCACAGGGAAGTCACATTACAAAGAATCTGATGACCTATCACATTTATTTCCATTTACAATATGATTTGAATTTAAAATGTCATGTTCAAAGTTATCACACTGATATCCTAAATAGATGATATCCTAAATAGTCTCATATGAAAAACAGATTTTGGGCCTAGTTACCTCTATAGAGTATGTCAGATAAGAATTTGTGCATCTGAAATCAAAATAGTATATCAAAGGTGCCTGGATCACATTCTCTGTGCATCTTGGTTGGAATAATACTAATGTAATACTGGCTTTTGATATTACTTTACTATCAACAATGCAGTACATTATTTTGACATGTAAAAGTATGCCAGTTGGGAAAGCAGCCATGATCAAATTAATGAAGAGCAGACAATATACAGTACAACAAAACAAAATGAAACAACGATTTCCATGAAAAGCCCAAGAAAACAGTTAGGAGATTTGTATAGGTGGAGGAGAAGCTATTTTGGAGATGTTCTTTGCAGGATATTGTAGATGTATGATCAAATCTGAGATGTTTTTGAGGTGACAGATGCACTCATCAGGTCACTTTGTCTGAAGAATGTCCTGGACTGAAGAATGTTCATTGCCTCAGTGCGGCAATGAAGTGCAGCATCTCATTCCCACTTTTTCAGGAAACAGGGTTACAGTCAAGTAGTGGTGCAACAGACCACAAAACTCATGGTTCGGATCATATTCAGTTTTTTGGCAAACATGCCAAACTCCAGGACTGCCGATTATTTACACTATTAAGTGTAAATGTGTGTTAAAAACAACATGGTTGGAATTCCTCATCTTATCATAAGATTTCAACTTTTTACCAAGTAGTTACCTCAAAAAAAGAGTTATACTTTTATCCCTCCTCTCAATGAGAGATTATTAAATAATCCATGGTCATAATTTTAGTTTTATAAACAGCATATGTATACTTTTGTATATACTGCAGACATATATATATATATATATGTAAATGAAATTTAAAAGAACTTATTCCTGATTTTGTTCTTTTTTTTAAATAAATACATAAAGCATATTATGCAACATATTGACCCAATATTTGAATCCATATCAAAATTCTAAATTTATTTGTCAGTTTCAGACCTGATTTATCAAATCCACTGAACCATTATTTATTTATTTGTTTTTATTGTAGTTTTTCAGCCAATTCTTGTGATATCCTCGTGGCTTATGTGAAGAGAATTAATAGTAGTGTATTACTAGATATTGATATTTTACTTTTTTCATTCTTGGTTGTGCTTAAAATACAGCAAATATAGACTGTACCGATGTATAATAACATTAAAATGTAATGCCAAATGTACAATTGCAAATAACTGAAGAAAATGTGCACACATATATTCAAGATTATAATAAAAAATACATTTTAAGTGTAGTTGATTAGGTTTCAGAATTCATGGTTGCACTAAAATGCGTTCCTGGATCAACATTTTTGTCTGAAAATTTAGTCCTAATCCAATCCCTACCCCTAAGCCTAACTTATACCCATAATTTATCCTTAAAATCAAAGGGAAATGATAGGTGATGTAGAAGCACCTAGCCCTGGTTGTAAGCCTAAACTTGACATAAACTGTAAACTTGTCCCTCAAATCTGATTGGTTGATTGGAATGTTGTTCCAGGATCTACAAAGATTTTGATCCAGGAACATGTTGGACTTGGTGAAATCATGTTCTGCTGTTAGTACATACTACCACTAAGTATATATTTAAAGTGCATTAGCTTTGCTCAAGAGTGTCAAAAAGCCCTTAAAAGTTGAACTTGTTGCATTTAAGTCCAATTTTACTAATAATTCCATATCACTTACATACTGTACAATGAAGTTGCATGCAGTAAGTCGCTTAGTACGTACTTGACACTAAAAAGCCTTCTGAATCATATTTGATACTCAAATTTTGGTAACACTTTAGTATAGGGAACACATATAAACTATTAACTATGACGTTTCCCTCAATAAACACCTAATTTACTGCTTATTAATAGTTAATAGTTGTTAAGTTTAGGTATTGGGTAGGATTAAGAATGTAGAATAAGGTCATGCAGAATAAAGCATTAATATGTGCTTAATAAGTACTAATAAATAGCCAATATTCTAGTAATATGCATGCTAATAAGCAACTAGTTAAAAGAACCTAAAATAAAGTGTTACCCAAATTTTTAAAGCCTCAAAACTTTGATGAAAAATATCTAAACAGTCTACTACATGCCTTCTTTTGTCTGATTGATAGTTTATACTTTTTAGCAAGTAAAAGGCCTTATAGTGACAACTAATATTCATATGCATTTTATGTAAGTAGTCTCCTATACTGTTAGTGTTATTGTTTTACTTTTTTCTGCTTGAGTATAAGATCCATGTTCTCCTGTATCGTACTATATAAGCCATAAAAACCGTATGTATCAAATATGATGCTCAAAAACATATGCATTTTTTTAGACTTTTTCTTTAGATTTTGACTAAAGGTTCAAAAAAAAATGTTTCATTTAAAATATATCTATAGTTTTTGAAGAATTATTTCATATGTCAGGCTTTAGAGGGTTAAGTAAGATATTTCAGTTTTGAAAGTATGCATTACTTTTATAGTAAGCACTCTTCTTAAAAGTACATTTTTCACAAGCGCAATTTTACAGTTGATCCAAAAGAAAGTAAAAACCCAGGATAGAGGGGCTGAGTGAATGTGGTCTGGACTCTGTGGATGAGAGTCATTGTGTCAGAGACACTGTAAAAAGACAGAGTTCCTGCACTGTGATCCACATACACTCCTATTCTACAGCAGCTGGTTGGTACAGAGAGTTTAATTGGTTTCTTATCGTGATAAAATGAGCAACAGGACAGACCATAGAACAAACTCCAGGACTGCCGATTAAATCCAAACACACACTCATCATATTTTCCCTTCCTACTAATACTCTTATATGACACTGAGAAAGCGACACCACGACCACTCCACTCCAATTCCCAGTAGCAGCGTCCACACACACTCTCTTTACACAACACCTGAAGATAATTATCAAATCTGTCTGGATGATCGGGATACTGCTGGACTGTACCAATATCAGCGGCCATTTTGTTTGCTTCAGACAGACAAAGGCGTTTATTCACTGTGTTTGGATCCAGAGTGAGCTGACAGAAATCTGGAGAAAATGAAAAAGAACTATTACAAAATATACACATTCAAATATATAATTTAACATAATATACACATTTATTTAAAATGTAAGATGATTTACAACATATCATTTTGTGTCTTCCTTTAAAAAGAGGAAGTTTATGCATTTAAAGTTCACTTTACTTATTATCCATACATCATTTAAAAAAAAAAAAAAAAGTATCATTTTAAAATGTATCAAATATGATACATCAGACAATACCAAAATTTTCAAAAACTTGCACTTTGAAACCCATTTTCAAAAGTTTGCCTTTTCAGGCCCCCAAAATGTTGTCATGTAAATGAATGGCCAAAACGAATAAAACATTTTCTGTTTTTAATTGAAAATGGTGTTGTGTTGGGCTTGACTGTAACCCTGTTCCCTGAAAAAGCTGGAGCAAGATGCTGTGCTGATTTAAGCGCTATGGGAAAACCTCTTTGCTTGACCGGTTGTGGACACGTATTGCAAACACGCCAAGAATTTGGCTTAAATAACCTCTGATGATGACATCATCGGAATGTGCACTTGAGAGGCTATAAGTGTGACAGATGCACTCATCAGGTCACTTTGTCTGAAGAATGTCCTGGACTGAAGAATGTTCATTGCCTCAGTGCGGCAATGAAGTGCAGCATCTCATTCCCACTTTTTCAGGAAACAGGGTTACAGTCAAGTAGTGGTGCAACAGACCACAAAACTCATGGTTCGGATCATATTCAGTTTTTGAGTCATGGATCAGATCATTTTTTGGATCAGCAAAAAAAAAAAAGAATAAATAAATAAAATACAAATAAAAAATGGGGGGTTTAAAGACAAATGTAAATTTGCTTCCCATTACTTAAGAAACACATTAAGTACTTTGATACCTATCTAATAAAGTTAAATCATTTATAAAGACAAGTGAACAGACAGTAAAAATAAGAATACACAAATTAAAACATAAATACTATAAAACAGTTACAAATATAATTGTAATTACACTGCATGCATAGTGTTCACTGTATAAATTAAACAGATTAATCATTGTTAAAATTGTTTTGTTGTTTGACAATAAATGACTGTAACTAAATGCACAGAAACAATGTAAGAATGCACTACTGAATGCATGGAACCAATATGATGAAACACATCAAAGAGAAACAATTTCTTTCTCAAGTTATCTCAACTGTTTAGGTTTACTTAAGACTTTATAGCCGACTCTATACAAGAATACTTGTCGAAACAGGGATTTTGAGATCATTTTGTGTGTGTATGTGTCCGTTCAAGCACAAGGAGTCTTGGAGTTTGCACACCATTTGAAATGCTCTGTGAGCATGTGTGCTTTGAGTGTGTGCACAGAAAATGGCATGCGATTGTGAATCAAGATCTGTTTTGCCTCTTCTTGTGTTTGAATTGTTTAGAAACGCTTGTGTTTTAAATTGATAAGACTTACAAACACGTGCAAATAATAAACTTTCACTATATAATGTCTAAATGCAGTTAATGGGCGAACCGTTCGTACGGAACACGGATCAACTATGATCTGTTGTACTCCTACAGTCAAGTAACCTGAGACATTCCCTTTCAAAAGCTACTCTTAATGCTGTGCTGATTTAAGTGCTATGGGAACGGGAATGTCAATGCCGCCACACTGGAAGGGTCTGGACCCCTCAACGGTGTGTAGTGTGTGTGCACAAACACGAGAAAGGCCTCAGACATGAGTTTAGGTTGTTGACTCAATGACGTGTGAGCCCGAAGTAACATCCAAACTATAGAATCTAATAAATGTGTGCAGCCTGCCACATCACATACTTGTTGCAAGGAGGTACCTCTTGCTGGAGGATGCAAACCCCCTGGTGGAATGAGCACTACCTCCTAGAGGCGAAGCTTGTCCGTAAGCCTCATAGGCTGGAGCAATAGCATCCCACACCCATCCCCTGGTTGCGGTTCCCATAGCAAATGAAAAAGTTGCTCTGACTTGCACCACTGTCTAGTGAGGTGGATGTAAGTCTGAAGAGCACAAACTGGACACAGTAGGTGAAGTTTCTCCTGCTCCAGTGTAGTGAATTGCGGAGGACAGAAGTCTTCAAGAACGACTAGCGTGGTTGATAATGCAATAGGAAGATAGTCAGGGTGATGGTGCAAAATAGCTTTGACCAGTCCAGTGGCAGAGTCTTAGCAGGATGGTGAAATTGACACAGCCTGCAAATCCCATTTTTCTTTAGCAAAGTAATGGCCATGAGAAAAACCATCTTTAAAGTCAAAAGCTTGTCTAGCAAAAAGGGGTCTTGACTATCTCCTCCAGGACTATGGCCAAGTCCCACAAAGGGATCTTTGCTCTAATGAGAGGCCTCAGTTGTCTCGTTCCATGGATGAAGCAGACAATCAGAGGGTGTTTCCTGACTGGAGCCCCACCAATCAGGACGTGGCAAGCCGATATGTCAGCCACAAATAATCTGAGAGTAGCGGGGCATGCTGATGCTGTTTGCTGCAGAAACTCCGCTTGTCCTGAATCCAAAGCAGAACCTGAGGCAGAAGCAGACCAAAGGTGAGGAACCGGGGTTAGCCACAAAGAAAGGGTACAAAGCCCACAGTGTGTAACCCTTGCCATAAACATGGATTTTAGAAAGTGCACAAAGCACTTAGCATGTGGCCTTACCATAAACATGGATTTTAAAAAGGGCACAGATCCTTATTTGTCTCTGGGGATTAGCCCTTGAACAAAATCCCCTGGAACAAAATCCAGCTGAAACTCTCATGTGCAGAAGGCTCAAAGGTATCACCAAAGGACACAGCTGCCACAAGACCTAGAACTCTTTGAAAGTTATGAAAAGTAATTTCCTGACCTAGCCTAATATCGCTTAGGGTGTTTAAGATGGACTTGACAGCTGTACCTGCATGGTGACAAAGTCCCATACAGCCCCTAAATATGTTGTCCTCTGGCAGGAGAGAGAACACTTTTCTTGCCGTTGAGTCTCAACCCCAGAAGTACAAGATGAGGGAGGACCAGCACAGTTTGCAGTTCTTGTATCAGCAAGTGTGCCTGTTCCTGTTTCAGGGTAGTGGAGACCATGCCATTGAAACGTGAAGGACGGTGTGCAAATTGTTTTCTGTAGCCTTTTCTTCCAGTTCTCAGAGCCCAAGGAGATATGTTTGGCAATAGTTTCCATGCTGCCAACTTCACCGAAAGGGGGAACTCATTTTGACGCAGCATCTGGTGATGCAATGTCTTATGAAGCAAAGTCCTGTGTCCTGGGAGACAGCAGGAAGCAACATTTTGCTGGTGAGTCAGATGAACAATGAACAGGTAAGTTTATTGACAAAAGCAGCGGGAACACAATCCAAAGCATGCAAGTAGTGATAAGCAGGTTAGATTGATGGTAATGAAGATAACTGGGTTTATCTTACGGGAGTCTGGGCGCACAGACACACAAGGGAGCAGACACAGACAAGAGGAGACGTTGCGACGACTGGAAGATTCAGGTAAGTGAGTCTGTGTTCTCAGAAAGGGCCAGACAATGGCTGCATCCGAAAGTATAGGCAGCTGACTTGTTGCCTTGCTGCCTTATCAGGCAATGTTTTTGCAGGCAGCGTTTGTGCGCAAAGGTACCTCACGAAACTGATTTCAGATAGACTTCTGAGGTAGCGTAATGGTTTAATGGTTTAATCTACAGCAAAACATATAGAGCTTTGGTGAAAAATAAGCAAATATTTACTTACTATAATAGTAATTTCTCGCTAGAAATTGAAACTGACCACCAACCGGAACTTTCAGATGCCATCTTTCTTTTTTAGCTTAACTGTCACGGAATGGAACGCACAGGATTGTGGGATATCAAAGGCAGCAAAGGATACATCTATGCTGCTTTCAAAAATCATTCAGTTGAAGGTATTTCAGGAGATAGGAAGTGAAGCTAACAGTGGATTCAGACGTGCCTTGATGCCTTCATACCTTGGAATGCATCCTCCAAAGGCATCATTTGTAAGATTTCGGACACAGCCAATGACTGGTTGTTTTTCTTGAGATTTGTAGTGCTGGTGATGAGGGCTGATAAGTGACAGGAGTGCGTGATCAGTTCTCTGGTGACTGTGAAGGTTGAGTGAGTGAGAGCAAGCCTGTCGTGGTCATGACACGTTATATGTACTTACTTTAATAATAATACTTTAAGTACCCAGTAGCCTAAATAACCCTAACCAAGCCCTAACCCTACAGTAAGTACATGTAGTTAATTAATATTACTCAGTATTTATTTGTGTAGTTACTGTAACAACGTCACCTTAAAATAAAATGTAACCGTCATTTGTATAACAGAATCAAACAGCTTCAGATTAACTCTCAGTTGAAAGAAAAGCATGTACACTTACATTGTAAGAATTCCTTCCTGGTCTTGGGTTCTGGGGTGGGAATGATCTGGATGTATGTCACTACAGAAATAAACAGAGATTTAAAGTGTGATGACTTTATGCAATTGCATCTACATATTATATAATGCAGTCACAAATATTTGAACACAAATAAACCTCAAGCACTTCACCTCTACCCAATATCATTTCTATCTCCTGTTTACAGAAATCTTCAAGTTTCTCTCTAAGAAGGGAGACAGATTTTGCCACATCATCGTAGAAAATTGGGGAGGAGGAAGTGATGGGTACTTCTGTATATTCAGGAGGAACAGAGAAAGACTGGAAACTCTACAGACAAAGACAAACAAAACATAAAATAACTTAGACACATAAATTCTACTTTTCACAAAACAAACAGATGAAATTAAACCAGATTTCCCAGCCATTTTTATACACTGCATTTAAAAGCATGGGTTCAGTAAGATTTCAGTAAGGATACATTCAATTTATCAAAAGTGGCAGTATACATGTATAATGTTATAAAAAATATTACTATTACTATTGAATGATGGTAATTATGTTGCTTTCTATTGGGGATAAAAAAATTAAAAAAAAACTCTTGGATTTCATCAAAAATATCTTAATTTGTGTTCCAAAGATGAACAAAGTTCTTGCGGGAACAACATGAGGGTGAGTAATTAATGACAGAAATTTCATTTTTGGGTGAACTAACCCTCAGTTTATTTTAATCATTAGATTAAAGAGTCATTGAATTTAGTAAACACTACCTGCAAATCAGAATTTAACTAAAGACCTGCTTTAAGAACAATGTTACCTGGAGGAAATTGCTGTGATTGTCTGTGTGTGAAAGCTGCTCTAGCTCAGTGTCTCTCCTCCTCAGATCATCGATCTCTTGCTCCAGTCGCTTCAAGATTCCTTCAGCTTGACTCACTGCAGCTTTTTCCTGATCCCTGATCAGCTGTGTGAACTCAGAGCGTCTTGTCTCAATGAAGTGGATCAGCTCAGTAAAGATCTTCTCACTCTCCACCACCGATGCCAGTGCAGAGCGCTGTTATACGACACATAGTCCTGACATTAGTCCAACAGTGAGCACAACATTCTTCTCATCTGCTCAAAACTCACCTTGTGTGACTTTACAGTCTCTCTCAGCTCCTGAACCTCTTTCTCTTTCTGCTGGATTCTCTTTTTGAACTCAGTCTGTGCCTTTCTCAGCTGTTCCTACAGGACGAAACATACAATGTACAAGTTGTAGTATAGTGCACATATTTAAAAATAATCTGTTTATTTTAAGGTTAGTAAAAAGTGGAATCTAAAGAATTTTAGATCGATCTGTGAAATAATTAGTCATTACAAGTCAGTGCAAACTAATATATATATGTGTCATTATGTCTTAAAGTGACAGCAGCCTAGTATTCCTGCTGCTGTCTGTGTTTTTAATGTTAATCAAACAACAAATGACAAGGAAATCACCCACTGCTCTTAAGTGAATAGGCAACTGGTTGAAGTATGAATGTGTGTTTGTGTGTGTGTGTGTGTGTATGATATATTTCCATCAAATTTAATTGAGTACTATGTAATTGGAAAGTATTATGAATTTAGATAAAATGTGAAATCTTCACCTAAAAATAAAAGCATAAACTTTTAAAACTTTTTAAAAAATCATGCATTTTAAATAATAAAGTTTGCTAAACGGCAAAGCAACTACATTGGTCCTGGTGTTATTTGAACTTATTTTATATATAGCAAAGTTAAGCATATTTAAATATATCAAATTTAAATGTGTATAATTAAATATCTTTTGCAAGGACAATTATTATGAATGAAGTCCAATGAATGAAAATAGATAACTGCTTACGTACTGCTTAGCACTGATAAATAATGAAATATATTGAAGAAATATTGATTGATTTTACACAAAAAGAGTAAAGCTGCTAAAATAAATGTTTGCATTAGAATATATTTGTTCATACCTGCTTCTCTTCCACAGTTGTTACAGTGTCATGGTTTTTGTGTTCATCCATTCCACACAGATAACAAATGCACTGCTGGTCAGTACGACAGTAGATGTCCAAAAGTTTATCATGTTTACGGCAGATCACCTCCTGTAGTCTGCCAGTGGCATCCATCAAGTTGTGCTTCTTACCTTTAAAAAAATTCTCATGTTGTTTGAGGTGATTTTGACAGTAGGAGTTAAGACACTCTAAACAGGATTTGATGGCTTTGTATTTTGTTCCAGTGCAGATGTCACACTCCACATCTCCAGGTCCAGGGTAGCAGTGAGCAGGAACATCTGCATGGAGTTTTGTCTTCAATTTCTCCACCATATCAGCAAATACCACATTTTTACATAAGACGGGTCTTGGAGTGAATGTCTGCCTGCACTCAGGGCAGCTGTAAACTCCCTTCTGATCTTCCAGATTCCAGCAGTCTGTAATACACTTCATACAGTAACTGTGTCCACAGGGAATGGTCACTGGATTCTTCAATATATCCAGACAAACTGGACAGCTGAACTGGACCTGAGCCACTGAAATGCTGGCTTCTGCCATTTTACAGAGACGTAAATCAGCCCAAACAACCTCTTCCTGTGAATTGAAGAGTTCCCTGGTTCCGTCTTTGAGAAAGTGAAACTGGGAGGGAGCAGAGCTGCAGTCAGCCAATAGAGGGCGATGAAGTCTCAAACACTATTTTCTACTTCTATGCTATAAACGTCTATAGAAGCCCATAGCTGTATAAGAAATCACTCTCTAGTTCACTTGAGGGAGTGAATGAAAACGAGTGAGTGAATTCGAACACTGAGTGAGAAAGGCTGCCGCTTTTGCATGGTTTGTGCTTGCTGTTTAATAATAATTTGAAACTTGGCAAACTATCCCCTGTATGTGTTGTGTTTAATAATAATAATACTAATAATAAAAAAGAAAAGAGACGTAGCAAACTGGTAGCTCCACTAGTAATGAAAATATTTATCTTGAACATCTTAAAATATTTATCTTGTCATGGAAACTATGTTTAAACCTTAAGTAAATAATTTAATAATCAATTAAAATGTAATTTATACCTGTATGATGGACCAACATTGGACCAGCGGTTTGGAAAATGGATGGATGGATGCAGGCCAGGGGGTGCGATAGTAATGTTGGTATATTAACGAACTATTTGTTGTTTGATTCGTAGTAGGCTATTCAGTTTTACGGCATTATTAAACTGTGTAACTAAACTGTACATATATTTCGGACGCTTATTAATAAATTATGAATTGATCAAACTGATCTATCTTCATGGATGTCTCTTTTCTCAAAGGTTTTGCTGACTCAAGAATAGCGGTCGATATTTTCACAAAGTTTGACAGCATAAACTGAAAAATGCCGAACTACCAGTCAGAAAATCTAGACCACGCCACCTGAGCACAATATCGGCCAATTATAGCCTGTTTTGACTTTCGTTTACAAAAAAAGACTCTCCGAGGTATGACCCACTTATTTACGCGTACAGTATGTAGGCTACATTGTTTGACGAAACTCCTGGTCACATATTGTGTTACAGTGATCGCCTGTTGTGGCTTGTTAATGATTATTATACAACCTGTAAGTTTCCATTTCTCTGCACTTTCACGTCATCGAATTGCATAATAATAATGTGAGATCTCCATGGGTGCTACTGTGTGGTTGCTTTCGATTTGTCTGTTAAAATGCGACTCTCTTTTTCTATTGCTACTATGTTTAATGTTTTTTCCAGTCTAGAAATATGGGTATCTTTATGAGTTTTCAATTAAAAACGTTTTCCCAGGTTTTAGTTCATTTCACCTTTTAAAATGTTAGATGGGTTTGCTGGTTTGGCGCTGGAGGATGAAGTGGAATATATGGACACATCTGACACACCATGGTACTGGTATTACAAGGCAAAGTGTGGTGTCTGGCACAGAGTTGAGGTAATATTTATTTATTATAAAGGTCTTATATGTTCATTTGCTGCTGATTGCCTTTAAAATATATTAAAACTGTTTGTTTTAGGATGACCCAAATAATTTTATGTCAAGTAATGATCTGGAGAGATATTACCTCAGAAACCCAAAAGGGGTTATTATTATGACTACTGCTGGAGTTCAGTTCCAGATTAACTTTGCAGGTAAATAGTTTCTACTGATGATATCCTTACAATCACAACTAAGGGGAATTACTTTTCAAATGTTTTAACTAACAAATTTAGAAATACTTTTTTGAAGTATCTACATATAGTGTAAATTAAATAATGAAATAGCCATGTTGTATACACCCATGACAAACCTCATAAATGTGGCTGAATATCAACATCTGAGCTTGTCATTGTCAGTTAGTGTTTTATTTTTTTATTAATGTGTTCAAATTTAGCAGGCACACAGTTCAACTTTAAAACTGGGAAAATAAGGCAGATTAAACGCTCATTTCAGAGAGAGAATGGCTTCAGGTAAAATATTTTTAATTATTTTATTTTATTTCAGTGGCCCCAGTAAGTATTTGGACACTTAAGCCACACGTTTTACACAAAACATTTCACCAAAAGAAACTTTGCCCGGGAACAAAATCATAAAACCAATTTGTACGTGCTTGAATATCACTGCAACTAATTTCATAAAAGTTCTGTTAAAAATAAAGATCGGTGTGAACTTTGGGGAAATTCATACATCTACTAGTTGGATAAAAAAAAGTCAAGTTAGTTTAAATGTCCAAATACGTTTTGGGGCCATACACAGTGTATAAAAGTACAGCCAAGTACCATGGTGCAATCATTCCTTTTCAATGAAACAAAAGAGAAACCAACCATTCAGGACACGTTTCGTTTAACAGGTGCAAATGTGATGACATTTCTCCCTCTCCACCTGCACACTGGGAGAATGTTGATCCCAAAAAACCTTATCAGGTAACAGGAAGTGCTTATCATAGTGCTAAAATCCTTTATTTATTTATTACATCTGATGGGCTGGAAATGTATTTGTGGTGACATTCTCTTTGAAAATGTTCTCCTATCTCAATTAGTTAATCTCTCTAAGAAAAGACTGCCGAGAATATCAGGAGATGGAGAGATTTGTCAGGGATGTTGGCTTACTGCATGACTCCATCGTATCCATCAACAGAATACAAAACATGGACCTTTGGGAATTGTTTTGTAGGTAATAAGAATGCCTTGCTCCATCATGAAAACATGTTTCACCCTAAAATAATAATAATAAATGAATAAAAACAGCAACTATTATTAGTAGTAGTAATAGTAATACAGATTATATTTTGTATAAAGAACATGATACCTGCTTGTACTGTAAGACCATATCCATCTATTAATGAATTAAAAGAAAAATGTTTGGAATCCTGATTTTTCACATACATTATACCATTGTTTTACTTGCATGTGAAAAAATAAATTCACATGTATAAAAATGTATTGCCTGAATTTTGAATTCTTAGGAAAAAGATCCAGTTGATGAGGATAAAAGGACAATCAGATATTGAAGAGCAAATGCTGTTTCATGGCACAAGTGCAAAAAACGTGCACTCTATTTGCATGTTTAATTTCAGTTGCAGACTATCAGACAAGAAAAGAAGGGGGCATGTATTAGGCAAAGGTGGGTTGTGGTTCTAATATTTTCTTAATTGTTTTTGCATTTAAAAATGTTTATAATAACTGATTTTTTTCTTTTCTTTGCAGGAACCTACTTTGCAAAACATGCATCCCTTGCTACCAAATATAGTGAAAACACCTGCCAGGGAACCAAAGTAATGCTGCTTGCCCGCGTTATTGTTGGGAAGTACAGAAAAGGCCATCAAGATTATTGTACACCTAATGATGACCAGAATGAAAACATACACGATAGTTGTGTAGATAATGCACTCTGTCCAAGGATTTTTGTTATCTTTGATTCCAATCAGATATATCCAGAGTATGTGCTTGAATATCACAGCAACTAATTTCATAAAAATACCACTGCAACATGAATGCTGCAGCATTAGAGAATGTCTGTAAAATGTCAGAATGTTTACATAAACTAAGGTGTCTTTGGGAAAATATTTCTGCAAAAGGTTGGAATTTTATGCATTTTAGAGGACAAAGTCATTTAAAGTTATACTGTTTGAATTTAACAGAAGCTCACATCAAGCAGTGCTTTCACTGCTACTCTTGGCCAAGAATGTTCCCATCATTCCAAAGAAGAATCCACATGAGTTATGAGAGTCAGCACAGATATTCACAATCCTGATGAATTCAAGAGGACTTTATTTACATCATCAGTCCAATCACAGAAGGAGTTGGAGTTCAACAGATACAGATCCCAAAAAACTGAAAAGTGCCCCGTTGAAAATGAACACGCTGCTTCAGGATATCTGTATATGGACTTAAATTATTACTTGCCTCATGATGTGAGAACGGAGCACTTCCAAATCAAGGATCAAATAAACATATATATTACTTAGCACCTCAATAGCCTATGTTATTTTTTTCTGTCGCTCAATGTGCATTGTAACTTCTAAAAGTTCTTTATTCTTTAAAAGAATAGTTCACCCAAAAATTAAAATTCAGCCTAGTCATTCATTTACCTTCACCATTGCGCCAAACCCATATAACTTTTTCTTCTGTGGAACACAAATGAGAAATTTTGAACAATGTACCAGTCAGTCTTTTCCATGCAATTACAAGTAACTGGAAGCTTTAAAGCATCCAAAAAGGACATAAAAGTGTCATCAAAATTATCCTCTACAATCCAAGACTTCTCAAGCCAGCTTTGTGTGATTAACGGACTGATATTCGGCATCATATGACCAAAATGAGGAGCGAACAAAAATTTAAATCATTATTCATTGAAAAACTTGACTTCCATCTACCCCAGTTCTCTTTGGCACGTTGAGTTGGTTCTTGTCAATAAATTAGTTAATCGCAAAACCAGTCTGAATAATTTCAGATTCTCAAGATCAACTCACTGGTTTTTAGTGAATAACTTATTTTGGTCGGCTGCTCACAGACAGATGTGGTTTTAGAAGACTTAGCATATAGTTCATGGATCACTTCAATGATGCTTTTATTTTGCATTTTAATTTTTTTGTGTCTGTGACAAGGGTATTCTTCTAAACCTTTCATATTCTTAAAAACCTTTCCATAAATGAGTTTATGAGCTTGGAGTGACATAAGGGCGAGTAAATAATGAAATTTACCTTTATGTGAACTAATCTTTTAAAGCCACAATGGGTATTTTCCTGCGGAAACCTGAATCACAGTCTGTTTGTTTGTGAGCCCAGCATGACAATATAGACTCGACCAAAGGCAACATGTAGAAGTGGGACTTCCTGCTTTGGCTGAGAATGATAGAAGACTGAGGGAGTGTTGCTAGTAGAACAGAATTCACACAGTGCTTTAAAACAGAACTTACTCATCTCTCTGTGATTGGCTAACCAGAAAGATTCAGTCAAAGTAGTCTTCAATGTCAATATTAGGATTAAGAAGCTCTTCGCCATATCGGGTCAAGTCCATTTGGTTGAGAATGAGGTTTTCAAAGGTTTCCTCCAGATCCGTCTCTCCGATAAGGACGGCCCCCACCATTCGGCCCCCAGTCAGAACCACCTTCACATACTCCTGCCCTTTTGTACAGCGCACAAGAAGCTCATGGTCCTGACCCAAACCCTGAGCATTAAACTTGCCTAGCAAAACCACCTGAAATAAAAAACAAACAACAGACATTAAATGCATGCAAAATTTATAGAGGGTATGCATTGATGTCAATTTCCTGCGGGAACACGCCCCCTCAGTCAGACTCAGTCAGAGTGGCAAAAGAGCCTGCAGCATGACTGGATTTAATAGGGTAAAATGCAAAAACATGAGTAAAACAAATGATTATCAATTTAAACTAAAGGTTGGACTCGATAGTGGTCCTTACAACTTACCAAAGATCCAGCAAAGGATATTGACATGCAGTCAGGAATTGTTTCCTGACATTTATATGTACCTTTCGACGCCGGGGAAATACATAGAGCAAATTTGCCTGTGAACGCTTTATATAAATACAATATAGTGGCTCTAAATCCAGGTGATCAATCCTAAAACTTGTATAGTTTTTGTCAGTGTTTATTTAAAAACACCCAGTTATGCAGAATATAAGATAAAAAAATTAAATATTTAATTGATGATTTACAATATATCAATACAATATATAGGGTATGATTTTACCCCAAAATTCAACATATTGACACAAAATTATAACTGCAAATCCACGTTTTGTTGCCTGAAGTCCAGTTATTTCTGTAAATATTTGCTTCTCTATTCTGTAGCTTTTGGCAGTCTGTAAAAATATACCTCAGTTTTCTTGTCAAATTTATTTTGTACAGTCAATTGCAAATCTCTTTCCTATTTTAGATGTATTTTGTGTGTTTTTCATGGCATTCATGCTGAAAACCAATGGTGCCACTCAGTGGGTATAACTGCAATGACCTCATGTGCATACCCTCTATTGTCAAAACTATGAAACTTACAAAACTAGACCTTCCCCAACTTCCTATGTTATGTACGATAGACTGTAGACTGATTTTCATGTGAAGGACTTGGGTTGTTTTTGCCAGGAAAATCAAAAGGATGATGTTTACGCACGCTTCCGAGAGCCTCTCTTCTGTTCAATGACACATGAAACAAATGCTTATGCAATGTTCAGGACAATGCCAAAAGAGCTAGTCTGTACTGTAATGTCAATGTGGCATGCATGCAAACACATCCAACTTCTTTTTTAGCAAAGAATGAAAAAGCAAAAGAATGAATTTGCTTTTTTAGCAAAAGAATGAATTTGCTGTGAGTATATCAGAGCCTTGAATCACATTCAGTCTCTTGTGCATTACGTGTACATGAGTGTGAGCAAGAGCAGTAAGTTGCTGGCTGCAGTTCACTGTGTGGCCACCGGTGTCACTAATAACAAGGGTTTCTGAATTCCACATATAGCCCCTTTAAAGCATTGTCATATTAATATTTTACACATATTTTAAACATTTGACATTTTAAATATTAAAACATTTATGTGCTAATATATTCTGCTTCATTATAATCTATAGATTCAAATTCAGGGATGCAATGTAAAGCTTTAAGGTCTCCATAAATATTAGAATTGCAATTTTATTGTTGTTCTTTAAATTTTCTTTAATTATTATTATTATTATTATTATTATTATTAAATACTTTTTTTTTGTAGTCAAAAGTTGTATTACTGTAAAAAGTTTGTATTAACGTTTTTCTTGATTGGTTTAATTTTTAGAACTTAAGATAAAAATAATTCAAATAATTCAATAATATAATAGTAATAGTAATCACATTCAATAAATTTATCGTTATTATTATTATTGTAAAGTCATATCGAATGGGTTCCACAAAAACAACAGTGTGAATATGGCTTGAGACAATTGAAGTAGAGTCTTTTTTCTCTGCCTTTTTTTTTTTAACTTGCATCTTTACCACATTTTTCACTCCTGATGAGTTTGCATTAATTCATATTAATTTCCATATTAAGTTTCCTCTTTGTAAATTTCTTTGAATTGTAATTAAATTTCTTCTGTCACTCCATTTCTGACTCAAATTCTGAATTCTCAGGCATTTAAACAATATCTAAAATTTCTTCAAAAAGGGAGTTACAAGAAAATAACACATTTTTGTAGAAATAGACATAAACAAAAGTACTCACCTTGTAGTTGAAGAACTTGGTGATGTGTGAGAACAGCTCAAAGCAGAAGTCCAGCTCTATGGGCTCCTCCAGCACATCTGCAGCCATACAACGTGCTGCGTACCAGCCCATCTGACGCGCCTGAGTCCACAATCGCATCTTCACGTAACAGGAGAGATGACTTAGAAAGTTAATCCTCAGTGCAATACAAAAAAAATCACTGACCCAGAATTGTAACCATTGTGTCTATAACAAGTATCGGGTATAGGTATAGTGTGTGTTCTCATGTCACAAAAAGATCAAAAGTATGAGATGAAATGCACTAATACAGTAAGTGAAGCGCAGTTTTACCTGTTGCCAGAGAGTGCTGGGCTCCCAGCCTGCAGTACACACATCACCAGCCGCATACACATCCTGTTCGGTCGTCCGCATATGATCATCCACTCTTAAACCATGATCTGCTGCCAGTTCAAACTGGAATGGGAAAATATTAAATGCATAAGGGATACAATAAAGATTGAATTCTGGTAAATTGGGCCACTTCTTGGTATTCATTTCATTGAGACAAGTAGCTCAATTTGCCTAAAATTACCCTACAAAGGCGTAAAATATACCTTACGTTACATGACATGTACAATACGCCATTTCTTAGGGATATACTGACAATATCAATGAGCCAATAATTCAAATTCTATAGTGTTTTGTCTAAATAAATGTAAAATAAGACACATAAAATGTGAAAAATGTAATCATTAGTGTTTTTAAAGATTAACTAATTTTAAATAAAAAAATTCTCAATAAAATCCTAAATTGACCAATAAGGATCATTAAAACAAACAAACAAACAAAAAAACAATTTACTAATTTAAGATTTTTATATGATAACTTTTAAACATTTTTTTAATACATAAAATTGAAAAATGAAATAAATGTGTCAGTTCAGATATTTATTTTACATTGTTGCCATGGAGAAAAGGATCAGTGTTCGGCACGACACCTGTTGCGCTGACAACAAAATCACAGCCATAAACTTTCCCATTGGTTAACTGGACATAAGCTGGCCACATCCCTACGGAAAGTAAAAAAAAAAAAGTTTTAGTTATTTTATTTTAGCTGTATAAAACACTGAGGTTTCATATTTGCTTAACAGAATGATTAATTTTAGAATAACCTAATTCAGATTTCTTTGCTCTGAGTTTAGACTGCAAAAACTCCTGTTGGGTGAAGATCTCATCAACCTCACACTCATATTCTATATGGACTCCACTGGAACTCTGAGAAATGAAGAAAAAAATTTAATGAAGTGACAAGAGATAATTTCCACCATTTTAAGGTGGGTAATGTAGCAATGCAAAAATTTATACAAACCTGCTCTGCTCCTTTTAATTCAATCCCTTCATGCCAATCTGGGCCCAAAGCACTGCCAAGCTCTCCTGAAGCCCCACTGTGGCCTGTTGTGAAACATACACGTGAAAATTTGACTGAATTAATATTTTCATGACCTTTTGATTGGCTGGAAATTACTGGAAATATTGTGGGTTTTGAAGAAAGGTGAAGATGTGAACAGAAGACTTTTTATAATTAATTTAATTTTATTAATTGTATAATTTTTAATATTATTCATATAAAATGTGCAAAATAGCCGTATATAATGGGTATATGACTTTTGACTGACTGGTAGTGTACATGCTGTATAATATACAAACATATCATCTGAGGCTCTGAGCATAATGGAATCTAAGTAAAACTTGTCATTTTACAAAAGTAGCTTAATTCGCCTAAATTTACCCTGCAAAGCTGGAAAATATACCTTGCTTTGCATGCTATTTATTAGGAGTAAAAAGACAATATCAGTAAGCCAATAAATAAGATTTTATAGCTTTGTCTAAGGGGGCATTTACACAACACCATTTTCAACTAAAAACGGAAAACTTTTTGACTGTTCATTTACATGACAATAGCCTTTTGGGAGCCTGAAAATGCAAACTTGAAAACGTGAATTTGTGAAAACGGTGATGTCATGCGCATAACATGTTCAGTCTATAGGCGTGTAGTGTTTCTTTACAAAGTGACACTGGCCTGGAAGCTTAATATAGCAATTTTAGTCTTTTTTCACAGGGAACAGGGATCTCTTTGACAGCGTTGTCGTCTTTACGCGAAGAATGCAAAAGAAAAACCTTTCGGTAAACAAACTCTCAATAATGACAAATAAAACACCGAAAATTAAAATCAATCAGTTTAAATGTTAAAAACAGTGAATTTAAGTAAAACATTATAATGTATAGTATGTTCATTACAGTATATAACATTTGAGATTTTCTACAGACTACATTTAAAAGTGTGATTGAATGTAATTATTAGTGTTTTTTTTAAAAAAGATTAACTTTAAGCGACCATTTTATTAAATCATATTAATTTAATTCCAAGTAATACTTTTTAATTAATATTTTATTAGTGAGAAAACAAGCTCTCTTTTTTCCCTTTACTTTATTACAGTAGCACTCATATACTTGCTTTCCATCAAAACTGGCAGAAGAGGGCAGCAGTGCATTTTGTGTGTGTGTAAAGCAGTGTGTAAGGTGAATTCATACCTCCGGTCTTGTCAGTAGTGTAGCGTGATCTCTTGCATGGCAAAGACCTGTCTTTCTTTTCAGCCTCCAGTGAGGGAATGAGAAACTGAGCAGCTCCTGCATCAAAGAATGTGTTACCTATGGCTTTATCCTTTATAGCCCAGATCACCTCACAACCCTCTACTTCGTACCTACAGGAAAAGACAGCAAATATTATAGAAGATCCATCTCAATAAATCTCTATTATCGTTTGGACCTAGACATCCTTTAATTATTAAAATTTTCCACAATATTGATAGAAAAATCAGCAAAATATTATATAAATAATTTTAAACATTTAGTAGTACTGTATTTTCAGGCATCTCAAGTACTGGTAGTGTGTTTTTTGTGTTGCTGTGCAGATCCTTTATTGTTAATAATTATTTGGGTTGATACAGATACTTACACTAATTCTAAAGCAATTCCTCCATTGCCGATGACAACTATCCGTTTAGCCTTTGATAAGCGCTTTTGAAACTCCTGTGAAAAAAGCACAGACTGTTTTTTTTTTTCTTCTAATCAATAATCACACTCATGTTTGTTGACACCTCAGAGTTACATTCATATACATACACTATACAGGCAAAAGTATTGGGACACCTGACCATTACACCAAAAGGGACTATAATGACATCGTACTCTACATACACAGACATTAATTTGGAGTTGTTCCCCCCTTTTGCAGCTATAACAGTAGTTTTAACTCTTCTAGTAAGGCTTTCCACAAAATTTTGGAGTGTTTCTGTGGGAATCTTTTTGCCCATTCATCCAGTAGGGTATTTGTGAGGTCAGGCACTGATGTTAGACGAGGAGGCCTGGCTCGCAACCTCTGTTCCAGTTCATCCCAAAGGTGTTCGATGGGGTTGAGGTCAGGGCCAGTCAAGTTTTTCCACACCAAACTCATCCAACCATGTCTTTTTGGACCTTGCTTTGTGCACTGGAGCATAGAAAAACTGTTCCCACAAAGTTGGAAAATGTCTTGGTATGCTGAAGCACTGTAAGTAAGGGGCCTAGCCCAACCCCTGAAAAAAAGACCCATACCTTTTTCCCTCCTCCACCAAACTTTACAGTTGGCAAAATGCAGTCAGGCAGGTAACGTTCTCGTGGCATACACCAAACCTAGACTCGTCCATCAGACTGCCAAACAGAGAAGTGTGATTTGTCACTCCACAGAACATGTTTCCACTGCTCCAGAGTCCAGTGGTGGCATGCTTTACACCACTCCATCCGACGCTTGGCATTGTACTTGGTGATGTGAGGCTTGCATGTAGCTGCTCGGCCATGGAAACCCATTCGATGAAGTTCCCGCCTCACAGTTTTTGTGCTGATATTAATGCCAATGGAAGTTTGGAACTCTTCAGCTATGGAATCAGCAGAGCATTGGCGACTTTTTCAGCACAGGTTCGCTCTGTGACTTGCCGTGGTCTTCCACTTTGTGGCCGAACTGCTGCTGTTCCTAAATGTTTCCACTTTCCAATAATACCACTTACAGTTGGCCATGGAGTATCTAGCAGGGATGACATTTCATAAACTGACTTATTGCAAAAGTGGCATCCTATTACAGCACTACGCTTGAATTCACTGAGTTCTTCATAACAACTAATTTTTTTTCACAAATATTTTGTAAATGCCGACTGGCTAGGTGCTTGATTTTACACACCCAATGGGTCTGAATAAAACACCTGTATTCAATAATAAAGAGGTGCGTCCCATTACTTTTGTCCATATAGTGTATGTTCATTATTAATGAGCTCCAGTGTACCTGAGCACTGTCTGTGTCTCGTATGCCCAGCACATGAGGTTTGTCTTGGATAAGAAGCTTGGGTCTGCCTCCACTGCAGAGACACACCTTTTTATAAAGGAACGTCTGGCCATTCTCTGCTTGTAAAAGCTGCAAAAATTGAGAAAACGATTTAAAATTACATTTTGAATATGGAAAAAGAAACAAAGCGTATATCTTAAGTTAACATACATGGTCCTTAGCTCGCAGGAGTTTGACTGCAGACTGTACGACTTTCAGATTGGGATACTTTTCTTCTAAAACCCTGGATGGCTGTTCCTCAATATCAAATTCTTCCAAGGTCTTCGACACCTACATGGAAAAAGGTAGATGACTTTTTTTTTTAACTCAATATAAAGATTATTGGTTTAGAGATAAATTAGTTAATCATAAATGCTTCTCAGTACACTTTAACCATTTAAAAAACAGAATTATGAAATTACATATAAATATTTACTTAAGTATTACTTAATTTGGTCAAAAGCACCTAAGTTCAACTAACTGCATTTAATATAAATTTAAACTATAATACATCTTCATTTAATTGGCAATAACATGAAATTAAGGGTACGAAAACATTACATTCATTTGCATTTATGCATATTCTTTTAAAGTATATTATTTCCATAATAAGTACTCTTTTTTTGAAAGTATGCTAAAGTGTACTTCTTTTTCACAAGTGACAATAATTTCTGTATTTGAATAAATAAGTATATTCTTTTAATTATTTTTGGTTTACAAATGTATAGTACATTGCCTACACATTTGTATTATTACATTTTTAACTTTTTTCACCCTTTAACTGAAATTTGTGCGTATTTGTATACAGTTGTATTTTTTCAGGACACAATAAATGTTTAAGAATTTAATAATGTAATTGTTTAAGAAGTTAATGTTGAAGAAGTTTAATTTTTCCAGAATAAATAGTCAAAAGTGCTGAAAGAAAGACACGCAAAGTCAATGTGAAATATCAAACCTGTTTAAAATTTGTAACCGTCTTCACTAAGGGAGAGGCTGTCAGAAGATAAACTTCATCTGATGGGAACTGCGATGCGATCTGCAAATGTTATGAAATTAGAAAGTTATCAAACAGACCAGCCAATGGATCAGTTATCGTTTTTGATGTGTTCATACCTGTTCTGCACATGTTACACCTGCGATTCCTCCACCTACGATGACAAATCTGACTTGTTTATCTGAAGCCATTGAACTTCAGCACATGTCCAGAGCTCCGTGTGGGGATACGAACTTATATCAGACTGAACGACACCACTATTGAACTGCTCGGTTCTTGACACCTTCTCGATATTTTGTAGTCTCTGTCTCTGCTAGAATCATATTAATCACTTAATAAGACATGTATAAAGAGCAACCTCATTCCGACTATATTTAGACCGAATGGACTTCCGTGTTTACCTTCTTTCAGCTGACTACAGAAAGCGTTGAGGGTCAAACAGTATGCGCTACGATATATGAGGTACGTACTGAAGAAACCTATATTTAATTTATTTTCCCGAAATCTGAATGCTTACCCTCTTAACTCACATTTATTGATATTATAAAGATATTAAAATGTCAAAACTTGTCGTGGACAAATTTTAAACCTTTTTAGCCTGTGTGAAAACAAGCTAAACCCTTGTGGGGAAAAAAGAAATGTGCTCATTTGTATTGAATGTGCATATATATATATATATATATATATATATATATATATATATATATATATATAAAGATACTTGCAGATAAATAGTAATTTAAAAAGGCCACTTAAGTGTTCTTAAAGAGAGTACACTTTCTTGAATATGTCTTAAATTAAAAAAAAAAAACGTTTCTTAAATCATTAGGTAGGCCTGTGTTTTTATACTCTTTTGTCACGCTTTAACGAAGTACACTTATTTTGATGTGTTGACTAGTGTACTAAAGCACATGTAAAGTATTATAATTTTAACTGTAGTGTGTAACTTAATATTACATTTAAAGTTAACACCCTATATTTTAAATGTACTAAATTGCAACGTAATTAAAAATGTGTAATTAATTTTTAAATACATACAAGCCTCAATAGAAATGATATGTAATTATATTTTAGTTTAACGTGTAATTCTTGTCAGCATATTTTATTCATTTCAAAGACAACAGAAATAATTATGAAGTTGCATATAAACACGTACTTGAGTATTACCTAAGTTGGTCAAAAAGCACAATAGTTCAACCAACTGCATTTTTTATTAAAAAAAAAAAACTAAATACATTTTAATTCAATAAATAACATGCAATTAAGTGTATGAAAACATACATTCAGTTTGCATTTAAAGTTTATTATTTCCATAAAAAGTATTTTTTTTAAAAGTATGCTAAAGCTTACTTCTTTTTCCACAAGAGACAATAATTTATAGTGAGTGTGAGCTGGGTTGATTTGGGACAGTGGTTTTGTGGTTGGTTGGATAATTGGATGATGATTGTAAAAATTGTTCATATTAAAACTATATTATGAATCGTCATGTTAATACAGCAATATCACACAAGCAAGTGTTGTTACAAATATCAGCATTGATGCCACTAGCTGAGTGCTGCAGGTAATTACATATAGCCGTGACCAGTATAAAATGGAATACATGTAATGTCCTCTTATTTTTTTATGTCTGAAGAGTGTTGCTTTTATGAGTCACGGACTGAAAATAAACCAAGAGTGTCAAATGTGTCAAAACAAGTGAAAAAATATCAGAATAACATACACAGACACGGAAGTGTTATTTGAATTACTGCATGCACTGGCATGCCCCTTAAATGCTGATATGTTGATAATGTTGATATGCCCCTTAGACATGTTAAAACATTGCCCCAAACGTGGCACATCAACCCCCTTATTTGATCCACACAGAAACAGCTGCCCCTGGACATGAGGATAACTTAAGTTCACTGGACAGGAGAGTTCATATGGTAATATTCTCTTCTCGGAATATGCCCAAGTTATTCTAACCTAATGAACTGCATGTGTGGCATGCTGTTGTTTATTCTTTAGGCTAATCTTCCATTGTAACTGCACTTACTGCATTTGTCATTTTCACCAACTTTAAACTCAAAAAGTTGCTACATTCAGTACATCACTCACAGCTATAGAAACACTCATTGATATAGGAGAAGAACTAGTGCTGTCAAAACGATTAATTGTGATTAATCGCATCTAACATAAAAGTTTGTAAATATATAATGTGTATATATATATATATATATACACACACACACACATATACAATATATACAGTATATATATACTGTACATTTATAAAACGGTTAGTTCCTGTCCTTGATTCTGATTGGTCAATAGCTGTGTTTTATTCATGATAAAACACGGCTATGACCGCTTCACCCAACTGTTCTGTCACTACACAACACCCAACCACTCTTAGCAACGTAAACTGTTTGTTCTCAGTTGATATAGTTCATTGAAGCTTACTGTATTATAAAGAACTAGAAGAGTATTGTGAGAAAGAGGTCGATTGAGCAAGTTTATTACCTGCATTCAGATTTAGCATTTTCCTTCAGGTCAGTCCTATGTTCATAATAAAAAAATTTAAAGTTTAAAGTTTAAATGTCTGATGTATTATCTTGTCCTTTTAACAGTTAAGGGGTTTTCCCATAACTGACAGCGCTAGTCAAAGCATTTGTCAGTTGCGTCTTGTTCCGTGTTCACAACAATTTAGTCTTTTCAATGTAAAAGTCCTTGCTACTGACTGACACACACACTCATAATGACAGTCTTTGCCGCCATCTAATGGCATAATAATGTAACTTCTGTTGCTGATCACTGTCAGGGACTATTTTTTTGGGCGGAAGGAAGGCTTTTAGTGAAAGTTTACATATTTTTGCCTTTAATATTTGTATTGTGTGGTAACCGTTTTATAAAAGCAATAAGGTACTTGAGGCTAGTGCTGTATCGTGAATAAGTCACGACTGAAGGGGTTGCAGGCACTCCGATTCGCGTTGCCCTTCAGCCATGACTCATTCACGATACAGCACAGCCTCTCGAACCTAATTGCTTACATATACACACTCACACGTAGGCAAACTTTTAAGTTAGAAGTGATTATTCGTGATTAATCAGTTTGACAGCACTAGAAAAAACACAAGTATTTGCTGGAAATACAACGTTAAGATGGTTAATGCTGGTTTATTGCTGGCTTGGACCAGCATACGCTGCTCTTATGAAAAATAACTGTGCTTAATTGTATTCAATGTGCACTTGTAGTGTACTTTAAATCTTAATAATCTGTAAAGTACTTGATTATAATTTTAACTGTAGTGTGCTATTTGATATTACAGTTAAAGTTAATATATTTTAAATTACTCATTCTGCAATTTGATATAGCAGTTTGGAGTATGTATGGATGTATGGATGGATATTTTAAATGTGCTAAATTGCAACTTCATCATCACATATGTGTAATTTCAAATATATTCACAAAAAATTACATACAAATTTCAATAGAAACGACATTAAAGAATTTTTTTTAATTCTGTGTAATATAAATTTAATAAATAATAATTTATTTGCACTTATATTAAAGTATATTACCTAAACTATATTCTTTTAAAGCATGGGTGGGCAAACTCGGTCCTGAAGGGCCACTGTCATGCAGAGTTTAGCTCCAACCCTAATCAAACACACCTGAACCATTGAATCAATGTCTTCAGGATTACTAAAAGCAAAGCCACTGGAAGGCAAGCCTGCAACCTTTAGCCAAAAAAGGGTAACGCGGTATGCATTGGCGATACGCAGGAAGAAGTTTTGAACGACGACACGATAGGCTGAGAGGTGCCGCACGTGATTAAGTTAGCCGTTGCGCTTTCTCCATAGGTAAGAGATACAGACCCTCCCTATACTCCTCCTATAACTCCCTATAATAAAACGATCTCTGCTAAAAGGCTACAAGCAGGTGAGATTTATCAGGGTTGGAGCTAAACTCTGCAGGACCATCCAGAGTTTGCCCATCCCTGTCTTAAAGGATATTTTTTTCCGTCATAAGTATTCTTTTTAAAGGTATGCTAAAGTGTACTTCTTTTTAAAATGCTGGTTAAATTAGTTAGAAATCTTGGTAAAGACACCAGAATCCAGAAAGCAACATGATGGTGATCAGCAGTGCTGGTCAACAGGGATGAGATTTATTTAATTTTATAAAAATATTTTGCTAATGAGAAACATATGACATAAAGGTGGTACTTTAATTTAAAAAAAAAAAAAAAAAATCCCAAGTTCTGAAAGTAAAACCTCAAAAAAAAAAAAAAAAAAAAAAAAAATCAGGCACAAGATATGAAACATCAGTTGCACTGGACAAAATGACACACTATTAACTAACTTCCCATTGCCCTAATTAAAAAGTACAAGTTAATTATCCAGATGAAATGAGTCACACTTGAACTCAAGCTCTCCTCTCTTCTCTGTCTAGTCTGTGTACGTAATGGATCTGATGGCCCTGTATGTCAGCCATATTAACTGCACTGAACAGCGGCTGTAGCCTTTAACCTCTTTGTGGACACCCACGTCATTATGACAGATATATCAACCGCCAAATTATCCGTGACCACAGCCAATCCTATTATTTCCTGTTATATTAATACAGGAAACACCCTCGCTGTTTGATACAGTTAGATCAGAATAGAAATGATGTCACACTGGGGCAAGAACATTTTTCGTACAACGTCAGGTTAATTAGGAAGTTGATTCTAAGAGGAAATGATATGAAGTGCTTCAGTGTTGTATTTACTCACATGTGGATTCTCATGAAAACACATTCAGGCCATATTTCACCCCAAAATTGAAAGAAAAATTATTATATATTTTATTTAAAGAAAATGAAGCATATATTTAAGAATGTTAACATTGTGATTTACTCTAATTCTCTAATGTGTCTTTTGAGGTGTTAAAATATATTTTGAGGTGACAAACTAGCCATACATGTTCACACAGTCCCTTTCCCATTCACAAGATGGATATACACTGCAGTCAAAAGTTTGGAAACATTACTATTTTTAATGTTTTTGAACGAAGTCTCTTATGCTCATTAAGGCTGCATTTATTTCATAATAGTTACAGAAAAAACAATAATATTGTGAAATAGTATTACAATTTAAAATTATGGTTTTCTATTTTAATATACTTTAAAATATAATTTATTTCTGTGATGCAAAGCTGAATTGTCAGCATCATTACTCCAGTCTTTCAGTGTCACATGATCCTTCAGAAATCATTGTAATATGCTGATTTATTATCAATGTTGGAAACAGTTGTGCTGCTTAATATTATTTTATAACCTGTGATACTTTTTCAGGATTCTTTGATGAATAAAAAGTTAAAAAATATCAGCATTTATTTAAAATATAAATCTTTTGTTACAATATACACTACCGTTCAAAAGTTTGGGGTCAGTAATTTTTTTTTTTTAAAGAAATTAATACTTTTATTCAGCACGGATGTGTTAAATTGATAAAAAGTGATAGTAAAGATTTATATTGTTAGAAAAAAATTATATTTTGAATAAATGCTGTTCTTTTTAACCTTTTATTCATCAGTGAATCCTGAAAAAAGCATCACAGGTTCCAAACAAATATTAAGCAACACAACTGTTTTCAACATTGATAATAACTGAGTATCAAATCAGCATATTAGAATGATTGCTGAAGGATCATGTGACACTGAAGACTGGAGTAATGATGCTGAAAATTCAGCTTTGCATCATAGAAATATATTATATTTTAAAGTATATTAAAATAGAAAACCATAATTTTAAATTGTAATAATATTTCACAATATTATTGTTTTTTTCTGTATTTATTATGAAATAAATGCAGCCTTAATGAGCATAAGAGACTTCATTCAAAAACATTAAAAATAGTAATGTTTCCAAACTTTTGACTGGTAGTGTGTGTGTGTGTGTGTGTGTGTGTGTGTGTATATATATATATATATATATATATATCCATCTTGTGAATGGAAAAGGGATTGTGTGATTAAAAAATATATATATATATATATATATATATATATATATATATATACATCCATCTTGTGAATGGGAAAGGGACTGTGTGAAAAAATATATATATACATATATATATCCATCTTGTGAATGGGAAAGGGACTGTGTGAAAATTTATAGCTGAAATTTTCATTGGGCCTAACCTGTCCATCTCTGTTGCTGATGATGCATCAGTCATTATGTGAAATGCCACTGACGTATTTTTCGGCTGATTGATTCATATGTATTGCAGCTGGCCCTTCCACATATTTTATCTATTTCTGTCTCAATAATATCTTTTTATTAGAGCAGCCACAGAATGTGTGCGACGGCTCACGCCAGTTGACATTCACCATCAAAAAGAAGAGGAAAAATGAACAGAATATTCTATGTGATTGCCAGTTCAAACATGTGGACAAAATGATAGTCACTGATGATGACAGAGATGTTTTGTTTTAGAGCTGGCTATCATATTGAAATGGGTGTCAAAGGAGAAGACATTTTCACACTACTTTTTTGTGCATTTTATTTTATTTTTTATTTCTGATATCTCTGACATGTCCACTCAAAATAGCATTTTTCTCAATTAGTTGAAATTAGCAATGCTATTATATGCAAACTATATACAATGAAATGCAAAATCTGGATACAATATCATATTCTTACATTTATTTCCAGGAATCAAGTCAAAGTTGTATTTTAAAAAATAATACATAATAAAAATAATACATTCATTTTGCATGGGACCTTTCCACATATTCCACAGCATTAGAACAGAAACCAATAGAAACCACTAACAGAAATCTTTTAGTGTAGGCAGTGAAATTATAAAGAGAAAATGATCTACTCTTCATATGACACAATGAAATTTTAGCAATAGTGATCTATAATACATAATAACTTCCACCCCTGACCAATTTCCTGATAAAGCAAATACTGACAGGAACAAGATGCTCAAAGGCCAGTCATATAATTACTTATAGTTGACATAAAGATTTATTTATTATGTAACAATTTTCAACAGTTAAAAACAATCAACAATTAACATTTTTAACAACTTCTTTCATAAAAATTCATTAAAAAATATTAAAACAATAATCTTCAAACATTATTACGCAAAGGTTCCTGGATAATAACTGTTGTTGACTGGATTTTTTTTTTATTATATCGGATGTGCTCAAATTAAATTTATTGCACAAATTATTTACTTAAAATTCACTCAAAAATATTTGAAATAAAAAGAAAGTGTGCATTTTCAAATACTGACTTGCATGAATCAGCCAAGCTTAGCTGCCAGTCCCAGTAAATCTAGTTCTTTGTTCATGAACTGAATGTTAAGCAGGTAAAAGTCTGGTCCTAGATCTTCATCTTTACCTTTGAGATAAACATTCAGGTAAATTTTTGTCACGGTACAAGAGCCAATAAAAAGTGTTTGTACAGACGTGGACAAAATACATAATTGAACAAAAAAGCATGTGAAAATAAATGTGCATTGTTAATCCTTTAGATCTTTTATTTAAAAAATTCACAAAAATCTAACATTTTCATTGAAGTATAAGAATTTAAAATGGGGTGTAAATTTCATTACGAAATAAATGTTTTTCTCTAACACACGTTGGACACAATTAATGGTATCCTTAGAAATTCTTATGAGTAAAATATCTCTGAAGTATATTCCCATTCATATTTACATTTTTAGCACACCAGGGTGACTAGGAACATGAAATTATCCAGCCATGACTTCCTGTTTCACAGGAGTATAAATATGTGTAAACATAAAGGCCAAATTCCCTTAATCATCCATCACAATGAGAAAAACCAAAGAATATAGTTCTGATGTGCAGCAAAAGATTGTTGAGCTTCACAAAATAGAAAGTGGCTTTAAAAAAAAATAGCTAAAGATTGAAAATTCCCATTATCAGGACAATAATTTAAGAAGTTCCAATCAACTAAAGATGTTACGAATTTGCCTGAAAGACGACGTGCGTGTGTCTATATTGTCCTGCACGATGAGGAGGAGAGTTTGAGTGGTCAAAGACTCTCCAAGGATCACAGCTGGAAAATTGCAGAGACTAGTTGAGTCTTGGGGTCAGAAAGCCTAAAAAAAAATAATAATAAAAAAAAAAAATTCACATAGCACCTACATCACCAAGTTGTTTGGGAGGGTTTCAAGAAAAATCCTCCTCGCTCATCCAAAAACAAACTCCAGCATGTTCAGTTGTCAGACACGACCTGAACTTCAAAAGGGACCGGCTTCTATGGTCAGATGAAACTAAAAAATGAGCGTTTTGGCATCAAACCCACCAAACAGGGATAAAAAAGTGCCCCCTGTTAAATATGCTGCTGGATCTTTAATGTTGTGGGCCTATTTGTTTTGCTGGAGGTCCTGGACATCTTGTTCATATACATGTTTTAGCAAATACTAATAAAAAATCAAAACCTGACCGCTTCTTTAGAAATCTTATAATGGGCTGTGGTTGCTGGATGGATCTTCCAACAGGACGATGATCAAAAAACAAACATAAAATTTCAACACAAACCTGTGTCACTGAGCACAAAATGAAGCTTCTGCCATGGCCATCCCAATTCCCTGAACTGAACTCTATAGAAAATGAACTAAAGGCGAGAAGCACCAACATGGACCTGGGAATCTGAAGGGTCTGGAGAGATCCTGTATGGAGGAATGGTCTCTGATCTCTTGTCAGGTGTTCTCCAAACTCATCAGGCATTATAGGAGAGAACTGTTGTCTTTGCAAAAGGAGGTTGCAAAAAGTATTGAATAGAAGTTAATTGTGTCCAACGTGTATCGGAGAAAAACATTTATTTCATAATGAGATTTACCCCCCATTTTAAATTCTTATACTTCAATGAAAGGTTAGAATTTTGTGATTTAAATCTAAAGGATTAACGATGCAGATTTATTTTCAGTTTTTTTTTTTTTTTCATATTTATCAAGCGTACCAACAATTTTGTCCAAGTCTGTGTGTACTTTCGAAAACTGTTTCCTCTGTTACTGTTTTCAATGCTATTTTACCTCCTCAGTTTTACCATCAGCATGTTTTTGTATGTATTGCAGATGCCCTTTTAAGCAAGGACTCTTTATAGATAGTCAGGGTCAGAGCAGAGGTCTATAATGAGCTAGAATGGTGCAAAAATTGAGTGTCTTTTATGGCTATAATAGCCTACAGTAATCAATGTATGCAACCACTTGATGTTGGCATGCATTAACTTATCTGTGTGTTCATGAAAAAAGAGATATGGCAAAGCTCCGCATCCAATCAGATGATGTCAGACAGAGTTCTAATGGCTAATGGTTGTGGTATATTTAACCACATTTGCAATTTCACTTTCTTTAACAAAAATGAATGACTGTGGTTTAAAAATTACAGTTTTAAAAGATAAGTCATTCTTGCTGTATTGCTTTGAAATTTGACCAGCAGTAATAAACAAACAATCTTGAAGACTATGGGTTTATTGACCTTATTGTAATGACATTGAGCAGAGAAGTGGATTATCTTTTATCTTTTATTAGAAAAATCAAAACAAAATGTCAGTTCTTCTTTGCTATTCATGTACTTTTTATAATACATTTTATTCATGTGCCATCATGATCGTGTGTTGCAAAACACTATATGTTGTCTGAGAACCTTATTGTCATGCAAGGTTTACAGAAACTGAAAATGCTGCAAACAACTGTTTACACCAAAAGGCACTGGCTTTCATGTACACTGGGAAAAAGAAAAGAAAGAAAAATCTAATAAAAATGAAAACAAATGCAATAACATACAAACAGATCAATTTTCTTCATTATCATACATATTACATTAATTTTACTGTAGGGGTATGATTCTCGCTTTGGGGTGCAAGAGGTCCCAGGTTCAAATCCCGGACGAGCCCCCAATTGTGTTGCCATTTGAACTATAGTGGCAGGTAAACAGGCGACTGCAGCAGGTCTCTCTTTCCATAAGTGTTGGATCCGACGTTGGTTGGCGCATAGACGGTGCCGATGGTGTTGCTGGATCGGATGAGAAAATCTGCTAATCTCTGAGTCACGCAGGTGGCTGTATTGCACCTCCTCTTTTCGATGTGATGACTGTAGAGTAGGTAAGAAGGGTATTCATTCATTAGTCATATGCCTAAATAAACTACAAAATTAATTACCTTAAGATTTTTTTAATAATTTAAGTCACCAAGAAATCAAAATTGACAATTCTTGTTTTTACAGAATATTATAAATTTTTACAACCTGTCACTCACACGAGATAACTACAAACTACAATGATCCAATCAATTCCCAATGGACAAAATCAAATCCCGCGTTTCATTTTTTTTTTTTTTTTGTTCAAGAAGCCGTTTCACTCGGATATACGTCACAATAGGGAATAAAGGTCTATTGCAACTTCCTTTTCATGCTGACTTGGCAAAATGTAGGCAAGATTTTGCAGGCAAATAAGGTCTATTGTCGTTTATCAGTAGTGTAGTGATGTACAAAATACAAATCGCAACTCACAAAGAAGTCAATTTCAAACCAAGCAGCTTTCTGTTAGTGTAGGCAGTGAATGTTGCGTGACCAAGTTGAAGACGAGTGAAATCTGCTTGCCAATCTTTTCGCCTTCATACAAAAATAAGACTGAATTTCGGCCATGAAATTTTGTCAAGTAACAGCCTACAGTAAATGTGATCACACCATAACGAGTAATAATGACTAAATAATATTAATTCATGTAAATAGTATAAAAAAAAAAGTTATAGCAGGTTCAAGTGTCAGAATTTTATAGCGCAAGTGGACATTGAAATGTCCCATAATTTAAACAATTTGGAATGCCAACTGACAATTACTTTTGTAGGGTTCTTCTATTAAATTATAGCAAAATGTAACAATTATGAAATTGTGTAAAAGTACTTTGATGGTACTGCCTACAAAAATGGCAACATCTTAAACAATGAATCATAATTGACACAATTAATTTGTCCAAGTACCTGTTCACTGCACTGAGACCCCTTGGGGGCCGTTGCCTTGTAAAACTCACAAAGGGATTGTTAGATAGATCATCTCTAACCAGCCATCCATCGGCCTCTTGCAAGTCATCTGGCTGCTCATTGGACAAAAGGGAGTACCTGTTGACAAGAAGAGGCCACAAAGCACCATCTCATCAAGAACTGCTTATAGAGTGCCATTCTCCCTGACCAAGACAATCTTCTGAAGTGGAGATGTGTTGCAAGTGGATCATTTGTGCCTGCTGGTCATACATCAATCATACACACTTCTATCTACACACTTGCAACACAGTTGTTACACTTCAAGATAGACCAAATAATTTGTCAGGTAACCTACAGTTTGTTTGATACCATTACACTCAATGAAGTCTAATTTTTTTTTTTTTTTTTTTGTAGTGATGCCACAGAACAACCCCAATCCCCAAACAACCTTTCAGTGAACAGTTCTAAAAAAATATATATTTTTTTTAGTGTGAAGGGTGTTTTAAAAATCTAAGGAACCTTTTTCCACTATAAAGAACCTTTTGTGCAGTAGAAAGGTTGCATGGATCTTAAAGGTTCTTCACGGAAACCATTGATGCCAGTAAAGAACCTTCATTTGTGTAACATTAGCCTACATTATTAACATTAATTGTTTATATTTACATAAAAAAATTAGCTGACTACAATTTATCAATAAATCTGACTACATTTAGTCACCAACAAAAGTTAAATTTAAAGGTCAAATCAACTAGAAAACAGATAGCTGCACATTTTTACTTTCTACAGTATGCACCAGTCAATAGTTGGACACTTACTCTTAATACTTAAACTGGACACTTAAATTATCATTAATTTCCAAACCAAAACGATATAATAACACAAACAGAAGTATGGGAATTATTTAGTGGCCACGTTAAAAAAATGAAATATAGATCGGCTTCTTCAAAGTCGCCACATTTTCTGCAAACTCTGCTTTTGTTTCACTATCTGGTCAAATTCATTTATTTAAAAATGTATTTAAATAAATTCAAGGGTGCACCAGTATTGAAATTCTGGCCAATAGCGATATGAGGGTAATTCATTTTAATAAATAATCACTAATAGCTGATATCATACTACTTTCTTGCAGGTTATATCTGCAAAATAAGTTGATTCAAGAACATGTCTTGGCATGTCTTAACTGACAAAATCAAGGTGACCTCTGATTTTGCTGAGTTTGATGCATTACTGGGTCAACATATTTTGTCGATCCTGGAACAGGATTACACATTCCTGTCTGAAAAATGTAATCCTAAGCCTATCCATACCCCTAAACCTAACTCTACCTACCCATAACTTATCCCTAAAATTAGAGGGAAATGATGGGTGAATAACACTGATGTAAGCACCTAACCCTGATTGTAAGCCTAAACTTGACATAACCTGTAAACTTGTCCCTCAAATCTGACTGGTTGATTGGAATGTTGTTCCAGGATCTACAAAGATGCTGATCCAGAAACATGTTGCACTTGGTGAAATCAGTTTTTGCCTGTCAGCACATAAGCACAGCATATACACTCATGCTCTTAAAGCACAAGGTTTTGAGATCAAAAGCTTTTTAAAATCATGAAAAACATAAATTTAGTAAAGTGTGTCCAAACATTTGACTGCATGGTAGTAATGTTATCATTATGAAACAAATAATGTTGTAGATAATTATTAATATATTCATATACATAGACATTGTAAAAAGACATAACCTGCCATTTTTACCTTAAAGAGCAACTTCGACCTGATTTAACCCCTAAATATTAGTTTTGTTGGTATAAATGAATGTGTTTAGACTTATTCTGCAGTATTAAATATTTTTGACTTAAGGGATGGATCAGGGGCATCCTAAAAATAGATCAAAAATCAGATCAAAAATACATCCCAGCAGCTAACATTTTGACTTTTTACAATGAGTCAGAAGACATACCTGTTGTGTGGGACTGTGGCGACACAATGCAGCATCACAAGGAAGATCAGGATCTGGGAGGACAGTTTCAGATGATACATGGCAGACTGCAATACTTTTCAATGTTCTTGTGCAAAAGAAAAGGGGAAAAAAAACATTAGCATGAGTAAAATTGCATGTCACACAAAAAAAAATTAGTTTTTTTTTTTTTTTTTTTTAAGTGTAGATCACAGGAAAGCATTTTGTAAAGCAGCCAGTATGTTCTTTTTAACTCATATTACAGTGCACGATATTAGCATTATCATTACTATTATTAAAATCACAATTTTTACCACTTTTAAACTAAAAATAAACTCATATAGTGTTGTTGAGCCTAATGATACTACAAAAAGTTTCCAGATATTTTATTAAAAGAGTAACAGTACTCACTTCCAGCGTTTTCAAGCCAGTGGACAGCAGCTCCAGAAGGTGCTGGCGATGTCTCTGTTTTTCACACAAACACTCACACACTCACTCGCTCCATTCGCTCTGTTATAGGCTCCTACCCTCAAACACTTGTGACATCATCACACTCCTCCAAATATAGCTCTCGATTTCCAGCAGAGATCAGGGGTATATGGAGAGGGGGGTTAGCTTGAAGAATTCAAACTCAAAGTTAGGGTCAAAAGCGGCATTGACGCTTGTCATGACGTTCGTCATGGACATCATCGTCGACTACATTCACATCATAATGCTTCAGATAACTCTTGAGTCCTTCCTGCAATGGAAAAAGAAGTACTTTCTATGAGCACATTTTGCTCATTATAATTATTGTTTTTGGAGAAAAATCAATGCTGTACCTGAAAAAACTTCTTCAAAATGTTATAGATGTTAGGTCAGGCCTTGTTTTCCTTTGTATCCTTGTTCATTCAATATGTTTTAAAAGTGCTAGACTTAGTTCAAAACTTTTCCTTTCTTGTAGGCCAATACTTTCCCTTTTCCAGTGATTTAAGTAGCAATGACTCACTCTTTGTCAGAGAACAAAAAGAAGTTTCAGCCAAAACCCACCAACATCCAAGGAGACTGAAATGTATGGCACATGAAATCTAACAGAATGGACAAAATGTGAAAATTCTTGGAATTTCCTCTTGGACTTGAAGCTTTTTGAAGCTTGAAAGTCTCCATTCAGTTTCACAGAAGAAAGATTTTGGAATGGCATAAAAATTTTAATTTTGTTAAAAATGTATCATGTTTTTCTGACTTTAAACCAAAACTAAATAAGATGCTACTATATAGTTGTACACATAATTGTAAAAATTGTAAAAAGACGCAACCTGCTAATTTTACCTTAAAGAGCAACTTTCACCTGATTTAACTCCTAAATATTAGTTTCGTTGGTAGGCTATATATGAATGTGTTTAGATCGAAATTAAATAAGATACTAACAGTTTTACAAATAAATATTTTCAATTCTAAAGTGAATATGCATACAGGCCTAGCCTAATTTTTATAAAATTTGAATTGTTATTTTGTAAATAAATTAATAAATCCAATCAAACGTCTCCCCCGGGTTTGCCAACCGCTATAAAACATATAAAGAAGAAGAAGGTCTCCCCAATCTCGTTTGCCTAAGAAGTTAACTTGTCACGTGATGAATCTGCATTTTGTCGGATAACAGCCAGCAACAGATGTATATTTTAAAGCAGAGGGTAAGTAATTTTTCACTGCTTTATTTGCTTAATAAAGGCCTACTTTAAGATATCGGGTTTATAGTGCATTTTTAATGTGTTAATTGCTAAGTTTAGCGCGACAAAACCGACTCAACGCAGCCCTTACAAACAATATGCGTGCGATGTTTTGTGGTTGCCATTACATAGTAATGTAACTTCAATATTATTATATATGGAGTTAACGTTACACGGAGTGTGAATATGTAAGTTTACTACTATTGAAAAGCTAATATGTGATTAGCTTGTTTTGTAGAGCCAGTAGTTACTTACATTGATCCAACCGTAAATGAAGAGCTATATATGATTTTACCAGTGATTGCCATGATATTACTACAGTTACCACAGGTAATCTACATTATAGGTGCAGTAGCCTACAAGAACAATGGCAAGTATGTTAAATGCTGCTGGCCTAACAGCAACACCCACTGTTGTCTAAATAAACATGATGTTCAGGACTATTTCTTTTAAATCATTACTGAAATATACTGCCACCACGTGTTACAAAGCATCCATTGCATCAGATTTAACTGCATAATTTACACAACTCACTCAATTTACAGATTAATACATGTATGTGAAGTACTTGTACATATTTGTTTAATCTATTAGAACTGTTGATTTTACATTTGTTACAATACTGACTGAGCAGAGACAGAAGTATGGGTTAACAGACTTTATTTTCACACACAGCAGAGCAGATGGTGATGCAGGTAAGTGACGATGAATGTTTAAAGTTGTGAAGAAGGTGAATGATAGTGATACTGTCCTTTCGTGGATTTGCAGGAGTGATGAATGATGGCACGATGAGAAGATGGCTGACGAGGATGGCAGGAGACACTCACACACACACTGGAACAACACGAGGAGATTTGGAGACGAAGGAGACAGGTAGGTTTCTTCAATGGAGTCCAAGAGGTAAGCAGATAGCATTCTATGTGCGTACGAGACCGGACAGTGAGTGAATGTGTGTGAGAGTGTTAAATACTGGTGGTGATGAGTGAGTAGATGAGGTGCAGGTGCAGATGATTAATACTCCGGGGATTGAGTGCGCTGTGATTGGGTGATGTTGGAACCTGGCGTGTCTGTGACAGTACCCCCCCCCTCCACGGCCCGCTCCTGAGGGCCGAGGACCCCGACGTCGTGGTGGTCGGCCTCTTCCACGGGGGGCTGGTCTGTCAGGGTGGTTAGAATGGAAGGTTTGAAGGAGGTTGGGGTCCAAGATGTCGTCCCTGGGGACCCATGAGCGTTCTTCTGGGCCGTAGCCCTCCCAGTCAACCAGGTATTCAAGTATACCACCACGGCGTCGGGAGTCCAAGATCTCATGCACCTCGTATGCGGCGCCGTCTTCCAGGATGAGTGGAAGGGGGGGTTCGGAGGCTGCCACGCCAGGTCCTGTGGAGAGAGGAACAGAAGGGTGGTGAGGCTTGAGAAGTGAGACATGGAATGTGGGATGAATTCTATAGTGAGGAGGTAGTTGGAGTTGGTACGTGACTGGGTTGATCTGCTTGGTGATGGTGAATGGGCCAATGAACCTGGGACTCAGCTTCCGGCAGGGCAGACGCAGGCGGATGTCCCTGGTTGACAGCCAGACCTTCTGACCGGGTTGGTAGGTAGGAGCTTCGGACCGGCGAAGGTCTGCTGTCATCCTGCGTCTGCGCAGGGCTCGTTGCAGTTGGTGATGTGCCGAGTCCCAGACCCTCTCGCTCTCTCGGAACCAGTAATCCACAGATGGTACATCGGAGGGTTCCCCAGACCAGGGGAACAGTGGGGGTTGGTAACCGAGTACGCATTGGAATGGAGTGAGACCGGTGGCAGACTGACGGAGAGAGTTCTGGGCGTACTCGGCCCAACCCAGGTACTGGTTCCAAGAGTCCTGGTGGTCATGACAGAAGGTACGGAGGAAGCGACCGATCTCCTGGATCTTCCGTTCCGTCTGCCCGTTCGACTGTGGATGGTATCCAGACGTCAAGCTGACGGTCACACCCAGGAGCGAGAAGAAGGCCCTCCAAACCTTAGAGATGAATTGTGGCCCCCTGTCGGAGACGATATCTTCAGGGATACCGAAGTATCGGAAAACATGGTTGAATAGAGCCTCAGCTGTCTCTAGAGCAGTGGGTAGGCCTCTTAGGGGTATTAGGTGGCAGGACTTCGAGAACCGGTCGACTACAACTAGGACGCAGGTGTTGTTGTCTGAGGCTGGCAGGTCGGTGATAAAATCGACTCCCAGGTGTGACCAGGGTCGGTTGGGAACGGGCAGAGGTAAGAGCTTGCCGGATGGTAAATGGCGTGGGCTCTTGGAGATGGCGCATTCCTTACAGCCCTGCACGTACCTTCTGACATCGGCTGCCATGTTGGGCCACCAGAAGCGTTCCCTCAGCAACGAGAGGGTTTCATTGGCCCCCGGGTGACCAGTGCCAAGTGACGTGTGGGCAGAGTGGATGAGTGGAGTGCGTCGTGATCTTGGGAGGTAGCACAAGCCTGGTGGGCAACCCGGCGGAGCGTTGGTGGAGGCATTGGAGGAGGGCATGGATTCCTCTGACCAGGAGATGGGACTGACGATAAGGCTTTCTGGAATGATGGGTTCAGGAGTGTCAGGAGTTTCTTCTGGAGTATGGAGACGGGAGAGAGCATCAGCTTTAACATTCTTTGGACCGGGACGGTAGGAGATGGTAAAATTGAATCTGGTGAAAAACAAAGCCCAGCGGGCTTGTCTGGGGTTGAGTCTTTTTGCAGATCGTAAATATTCAAGGTTTTTATGGTCGGTGAGAACTTGGAAAGGATGTTTGGCTCCCTCCAGCCAATGCCTCCACTCCTCCAGGGCTAGCTTGACAGCGAGGAGCTCACGGTTGCCGATGTCGTAGTTTCTCTCCGCCGGGTTGAGCTTGCGGGAGAAGAAGGCACATGGATGGAGTCGACTGGGATTCCCCTGCTGCTGTGACAACACCGCTCCTACTCCTGTGGTTGAGGCATCCACCTCGACAACGAAGGGCAGCTCTGGGTTGGGGTGGATGAGGAGAGGAGCGGTGGTGAAGGCGTTCTTAAGATGGTCGAAAGCCTTCGTGGCCTCAGGAGTCCAGGACAGAGACTTGGGCTTGTGTTTGAGCAGGTTGGTGAGTGGACTGGCAAGGGAGCTGTAATTGTGGATGAAGCGACGGTAGAAGTTAGAGAATCCGAGAAATCTTTGCAGTTCTTTGATGGTTGTGGGAGTGGGCCAGTCCTTGATGGCTTCCACCTTCCCCTCGTCCATCTGGATGCCACTGCTGTCTATGATGTAACCCAGGAAATGTACTGATGACTGATGAAAGGAACATTTTTCTGCCTTGAGGAATAGATGGAACTTGCGGAGTTGTTGGAGGACCTCCGCAACGTGGTGGCGATGTTCGGCCAGGCTCCGGGAGTAGATTAAGATGTCGTCGATGTAGACCAGGACAAACCGATGGAGATACTCCCGGAGCACCTCATGTATGAAATCCTGGAATACGGAGGGGGCGTTGACCAGGCCATACGGCATAACCAAGTACTCGTAGTGGCCGGTAGGTGTCACAAAGGCGGTCTTCCACTCGTCCCCCTCGCGTATCCGGATGAGGTTATACGCGCTGCGGAGGTCCAGTTTAGTGAAGACAGTGGCACCACGGAGATGTTCTAGGGCTGATGGGACGAGAGGAAGGGGATAACGGAACTTTACTGTAATCTTGTTTAGGGCACGGTAATCAATGCAGGGCCTCAAGCCTCCGTCCTTTTTGGCCACGAAGAAGAAGCTTGAAGCAGCAGGGGAAGTGGATGGTCGGATGTAACCTTGAGATAGAGCCTCCTTGATGTATTCCTCCATGGCCTTCTCCTCCGGGATGGATAGAGGGTATATCCTTCCCCTAGGCACTGGTTCACCCGGAAGCAGATCGATGGCACAGTCCCATGGCCGGTGTGGAGGCAGCTTGGAGGCTCGTTGAGGGCAGAATACGTCGCTGAAGGGGGCGTAACACTTAGGGATGTCGATGGAACGTTGGTCCACTGGGCTCTCGATGGTAGTGGCACAGACGGGAATAGCCTCGGAGCGTGGAGTATGTGGGATTGGGAGCCCAGGGAAGCAGCCGTGGAAACAGGTTTCGCCCCACTTCAGGACCTCGCCTGTTCTCCAGGAGAGTGTAGGATTATGCTGCTCCAACCAGGGGCGCCCTAGTATCACGTCAGCGGTGGATCCCTCCAGAACCAGCAGATGGAGGTGTTCGACGTGAAGCAGACCAACTTGAATCTGGATGGCATCGGTGCAGCGACGAATATGTTTACGACTTAATGATTCACCAGTCACTGATCGAATCTTGTAGGTGGTCGGCGTGGCCGTGGTCTTGATGCCGAGCTGGCGACAGAGGGTCCCGGAGATGAAGTTGCCGGCTGACCCAGAATCGAGGAGGGCAATAACTGGAAGAGTAGTTTTAGAAGCAGTAAGTGTTACAGTTGTGGTGAGTGGTTTCATTTTTCTAATAGAAGGTATTATTGCACTCACCATGGGTCTTGGAGGACGAATTGGGCATGTGGAGAGGATATGCCCAGGAGAACCGCAGTAGAGACAAAGATTCTGGGTCAGCCGCCTCTGTCGCTCAGCAGAGGAAAGCCGAGTGCCCTCTAGCGTCATGGGCTCGTTGGCTGGTTCTGGAGAGCTGACGGATTCTGGTCGGCGAGCTGAGATGGTAAACAGCGGCTGGTCCTGGTGTTCTTCTAGACACGACTGCATACGAGTGGCGAAACGTATGGAGAGTTGAATGAAACGTTCCAGGCCGATGGAATCCTCGTATGCAGCGAGATGCAACCGCACGCGAGGATCCAGTCCCTGTCGGTATGTAGTAATCAAAGCCTGCTCATTCCAGCCGCTGGATGCCGCGAGGGTTCGAAACTGCAAGGCATAGTCATTAACAGTAAGAGATCCTTGTTTCAAATTGTAGAGTTTCTCACCAATGGAGGAATCTGTGATGGGCTTCCCGAACACTTCGCGGAAGTGAGCCACAAAACCGGAGTATGAGTGAGTGATGGGATGGTTCTGAGACCAGATTGAATCTGCCCAACGAAGCGCTTTGCCTTGCAGTTGTGAGATGATGAACGCCACCTTTGAAGTTTCAGTAGGGAAGTTGTGCGGTTGCATCTCCAGGACCAGCGAGCACTGCAGAAGAAATCCGCTGCAGTCCTCCGCCGAACCAGAGTAGGGCGCCGGTGTAGCCATGGGACTGGCGTGCACAGGAGGTGAAGGAGAAGTAGCGGTGTTTGCGGATGTGATCGCTGGAATAGGTGATGCTGGAGTGGTGGTAAGAGCTCGCCGAAGGATATCGACGAGCTCCTGGATGGGATCCGGTTGGCTCATGCTGTGTGTGAAAGACGAAGTTTTCGGTCCGGTCTTCTGTTACAATACTGACTGAGCAGAGACAGAAGTATGGGTTAACAGACTTTATTTTCACACACAGCAGAGCAGATGGTGATGCAGGTAAGTGACGATGAATGTTTAAAGTTGTGAAGAAGGTGAATGATAGTGATACTGTCCTTTCGTGGATTTGCAGGAGTGATGAATGATGGCACGATGAGAAGATGGCTGACGAGGATGGCAGGAGACACTCACACACACACTGGAACAACACGAGGAGATTTGGAGACGAAGGAGACAGGTAGGTTTCTTCAATGGAGTCCAAGAGGTAAGCAGATAGCATTCTATGTGCGTACGAGACCGGACAGTGAGTGAATGTGTGTGAGAGTGTTAAATACTGGTGGTGATGAGTGAGTAGATGAGGTGCAGGTGCAGATGATTAATACTCCGGGGATTGAGTGCGCTGTGATTGGGTGATGTTGGAACCTGGCGTGTCTGTGACAACATTGTGTGTAACTTTGTTTTTTATACTCACTCACACTCACACACACACAGTATTTTTGTGACAAATGTTTAATAAAAGTAAAAAAAAAAAATACCATAGTTAAAAAGATCTAGTACATCTTGACTTTTGATCTTTATTTTATTTAATAAATGAAGTAAGGGTTGTAACACCAGTGGCAAGGCTAATTTTCTGAAGTGGCATCATAGCACCAGAAAACACACCACTGATCACACACTAAAATTAATATAATAATAATACAGTTATATCTGTAAATGTCATAGAAGTGGTATAGATGAAGGTCAGGTGAAGAGGATAAGATATTTTCAGGCACCTGGCCAATAAAAAATTAAATTAATATTTGAATAATAAAAATATATATATATATATATATATATATATATATATATATATATATATATATATATATATATATATATATATTTAATACAAAAATATATTTTTTGTTCACTTTCATAATCAGAGCTGTAGCTATAGGGTATCCAGGGCCTCAAAAATAGTCACCAACTTCCCTGTTCATAATAAGTGTCATCCACTACACATTAATTTAGCTTCTACCTAGACAAATCATAATACTAGGGATCTAATTCAAGATATCAACAAAAATTGTAAGTATATCAGTGATACTAAAACAACACTGGATCTAAACCTCTTCATTATCCACCTACTCAGGAACATACCCAGCGCCAATGGCAGAATAGACATTGATCCTACATATATAAATATTTATAAATTAGCACACGTGCAACCACCATAGCTAAAACTGGAAATGGCCAAATTGCTGCTCTCCATTATGCACCACTCTGTTGTTAGGATTTAAAAAGTTATATTTTTAGGCTCATCTGCCTCAGCGGTCAGATCAAAAAAGGCGAGGCTTACTATTCATTGAAGACGAGTGTGAATTCCAATGTGACGCTTTTAGTTTTTACAGTGAAAGAGTGTGTGCGTTGTAAGATTAAAGTAGCTAAACATTTAACATTTAATACTGTTTTACGATGGATATGTTTAACGACCCACAGTAACATACAGTGATGCAAACTACTCAATTATTTTATAAAAGTATGCTATCATTTAAATTATATAATTCATAATTGAATGTGAGACAAGTATTTTTTTCCTTTTTTTTACATTTTTGACATATTAGACATACAAAGAGTGAATGTGTACATATTTTTAAATAAGATATTATTTGCAAAGTGTTTAAATGGACTACTTCACAACTATAGTCTATAATTAGACCTAGAACTTCTTTTACCATTCTTTTCTCTTTTTTATTTCCTTAAATCCCTTTTAATCCTTTAATTATTTAACTTCTTCAAATAAAAATACCCCCCCACACAAACAGTTTTAAAAAAAACTTTATAGTTTATAGTAAAAAAAAAATAGTTTAAAAAGTAAAAACTTTTTAAATAAAAAGTCATCAGTTCTAATGTTATTATAGGAATTTATAATTTGACAATAAACATCTAAATCTTTTTGAGGAAAAAAACATTCAAATCTGCCTATTCAGTTAAAAAAGCACATGACGATGAAGATACTCAAACAAATCTTTAATCTAATAACCAAACAAACAAATAAGAGAATAACTAGGAGATACCACCATGTTACAAATAGACAATAAACAATGCAGGAAAAGGAACTAACTGAGACAGAGGGCTTAAAGGTGCATTCATGCCATATCGTAATTACTGTAACTACAAGATTCTGGCTTGTAAAAAGAGTTCACGTCCTCGTAGAGCTCGTAATTACAGTTTGTAAGATGGGAGTCATCTGAAATCTCCCATGTGTACCATGTGGCCGCTGTACCACCTGACCGCTGTAGATTCATTTAGGCGTTGATAGTGGTGCCATAGAAACGCATAATTCCCAGTCCGAGGACGCAAACAGCTCCGAATATAACGTCACGTGTTGTCGTTTTAAGATTACGGTAATTACGTGGTGGTGTGAACACAGCATAACTACACAGAGCAAACAAAGTGAGAAACTAACTAGACACACCTAAAACTAAATGGCAGGAAACAGAGAAGAACAGAACTAATTAACAAGCTTGAAACAATGGCAGACTAGAACATGACAAGGAAACTGAATCAAACAGAAATACAAACAATAAACATGACTAAAACAAACTCATAACATGACAGTGTCAATGAGAGACTAATTTCAAATGACAGGAAAATTGACCAATCATATCGTTACACTAAATGGGTGGGCCTCAATAAGTTTATGATGCGTTCCGCCCACTGTGGGGAACACCATCATGAAAAAAAAAAAAAAAGCTGATAAAATAGCTAGCGCTATTTGCTATGGAACCCGCAAGTAACATTAATTAAGAGTACATCGTTGCTAATTTATTATCCACGCCATTTTAAGATGAACTTTTAAAGAAAAGCTGGAGTTAATCGGCAAAGGAAGACCTATACCAGGGCTTAATTTTGTGCGGAAAGCCAAAGCTTTTTAGAGCATTTCAGCCCCAGTGTTAGCCTACCACTGGATGACAGCATCAATCAAGAAGCTAAAGCTGTTGAAATTGTTTGCTGTTTGGGTAAGTTATTTAAAATCAAATAGGTTATGTGACTGATTTTATTCTGGCTGCTGATGCCACTGTTTTATATATGTAAAGCTTTATTTGAGGAAACAGTTATTTTGCAGAATTACTGGTCAATCTGTAAATTTACTAACTTAGCGACCATGCACATTTGCTGTAATTCTGCATAATAGTTGCATTTTTCCCAAATCGTAAGTTTAATACGGTCTGCTACATAGTACATCAGTTTAATCGGCTACTGTGCCAGTCTAATGATATGAGATATTATGCTTATTTGTGGTGTGGTTAAAGGGTTAGTTCACCCAAAAATGAAAATAATGTAATTTATTACTCACCCTCATGTCGTTCTACACCCGTAAGTATATTAAGGTAGAACCACTGAACTCAGGTGTGGAACGACATGAGGGTGAGTAATAAATGACATTATTTTCATTTTTGGGTGAACTAACCCTCTTTGGTAATATTCACTAAAAAAATAAGCTCATTCATAACAGTGGTAAAATGTACTAACTAGTCTTGCCAAGTACATTCTCACTACCTGCAAGATTCCCTTTTTGACATGCTGTAAAACCCCATATAGTGTGCTTTAAGTATTATTCTGAATTTTATAAAATATATTGCATGCTTTTCCACATATAGCCATGCATTACCGGACACAAGCTGTTGAACAGTATTCTGGGTGTCAGATGAGCATGGATCTCGCAGTGAAATTATCAGCATCATTAGTGTGGGCGGCAGCTGTATCGTATTTGTACCTTTCAGACAAAAATGGGGATCTTTATTAATCCTCAGTATGAATATACTAAATATGAGTATGATGTTATGCTTTTTTTGTCTTATGTATTACTTTACTCAAAACTACATTAAAATGCAATTCACACATTATTACACACTCAAATACACCTCTTTTATGATAAGCATGTTTCCCATTTCAAAAATGGGGCAGTGGGCTGTTCTATCATAATACAACTATATAATTAGATTTTTAAACTCACTGGCCATAATGAAGTGAGCTGAAGTAGCTTACCACAATAATGACCAATATTACCTGCAATCAAATTGAACATATTATGTTTTGTTAAGATTAATGACATAAAATAAATCATCATTCTCTGCACCGTTTGTAAAGTATGAACAGTAATTCAGTCACATTGCAGCACATTGGTGTGACTCACTGGTATAAGTACTCATCTAATGGGTGAACCTCTGCCCTCATTTCTCAGTGCAGCTCTACACATCTCAACTCAGCCATTTCAAAACTGCCATTGATAATACCAACAGTGGAGCTTGGGATCTCAAACCGCCTCTCAGTCTGAGTGATGGTGCTTTTGGTGTAAGCCCCCGTCAAGGATTTGGAGAAATAACAGATGGCAAGTACACCAAAAAAAATCTATTCAGACCCTTTTTTTCACATTTCAGAGAAAAAAAAAGATAAAAATAAAAACTTAAAATAACCATAACTCCATGGCCTGGGGCCGTACGTATAAAGCAGTATGTAAAATTTTAGTCTTAAAGGCACAGTATGTTTTTTTCACTGCTAGGGGTCGCTAAAATCTTCAAAACAATAACAAAGACGTAGATTGATGACGCAGTGAATGAGTGGAACTTGTCGTCATTCCGATGGATCTAATAATGTTTATGGCAAAATAATGTGTATGGATGCGTAAATGCATTCATGTTTTAACATGAATGTGGTATAAAGCTGGGCGTGGCCGAGAATCGCAGGCGCGATTGCTAATGAGAGACAGATATCAGTGCCACACACTAGTCCCAGGGGATATATTGTAGCCATTTTAACTGAAAGCAACTCGCAAAGACATATCTTAAAATATGTCAGTGCCATTGTTTTGTCTCAAGATGCACACCAGTGTGACAGAGCTCTCTGTCACCGGCCGGTACAGCACTTGCACTTCCAACCCCATCTAATAGTTTATACATCATGTCTCACATTTTCAGAAGAATAGCCTTTCCCTCGGGTGCACACTTGGGTTTGTGCTACCAGTAGTTTTGCATACACACATACACAGCCATTTTGCATCAAATATCCCTGCTATCACCAGTTATAAATTTTTTTTTAAAAAATCATACGCACACACTTTACTTATCTGCATGTGTTATTTGGTGCTTTTGTGAATGTGTGTGTGAGAGAGAGAGTGAGAGAGTATGTATGATCCGCATTTTGTCGGATTTATTGATTTTTATTGGACAAATAAAAAGAAAATTGCTCTGAATTATAGTATTTCCCATTCATTTCTAATGGGTACCCATTTTTGTCCACAAAGGCAAAATAATGATTTTTTTTTTTTTCCCCAACCACTGAACATTGTTGAATCGAGTCCAATTTTTTTGTGTGTTCATGTGGCAAACCTATAGGAAAAGTAGCCAAGCCTTGTACCGCTTAGATTAAGGAAAGTATTAAAAAAAAAAAAAAAAAAAAATTGCCCACTTTTGTCTGCATGGCAAGGTTAAAGGGATAGTTCACTCAAAAATGAAAATGTTGACATTAATTACTCACCCTTATGTCAACCCGTAAGTCTTGGAAGATGAATTAAGATATTTTTGATGAAAGCTGAGAGCTTTCTGTCCCTCTGTTGACAGCTACTTAACTACCACTTTGACGCTTCAAAATGTTAATAAAGAGATCATAAAACTAATCTATATTAATTGAGCGGTTTATCCAAATTTATGAAGAGACACAATCGCTTTATATGATGAACAGTTTGAATTTAGGCTTAAGGATTTATACTTCGGTTTTCTTATATACGTTGTCCACGTCGACGTGCAGTTACACATGCAGACCACTATTTGGCAGTGTCCATGGGCATGTTTATGGTGTAACCCACAGTGTTCAAGGCAAAAGCCGAAGAAGCAGCTTGTGATGTATGTTGACGGAGAAGCAGCAGCAGTGATGGCGGCAAATAGACAGTGACTTTTGTTGGAGCTTGAGTTGTTAAATATCGAAGCATTTATATATATCGAATATATTGAAATATCGAAGCGGAAATGCGTATGAGTAAATGCAGCACTATCGCAAAATTTTTGAGGGAGAGAGTTCTAGCAGACCAGCCCAGGTGAAAAAAATTTACTTAAAGTGCTCTATTTTCACCCACACTAATTTTGTACTCAATATACTAAAAATTCTTGTTTAGTACTTCTTAAGATAATCTTAAGTACATCTAAGTCTACTCAACTGTGTTATTTTGAGACAACATGAAATATGAACTAAAATGTGCTTTTAATATACTATCTCTGTATTAAAAAAATGTATTTTGTCACCACTTATGGTAACTAAATACACTTTGTAAATACAGAGATAGTATAAAATTCAAGGTTTTGATTCTTGTTCATTTTATAAACATTATGGCCAGAAAAGGAGGATTAACCCAGAAGGACCTGAAATCCTGGGGTTGAATCCATATCCAGACTGTAACCTTACATACAGTCATGTGAAAATGTTAGGACACCCTATTGAATTCCATGGTTTTCCATATCAGGACATTATAAAAAATCATCTAGTGCTTGGCAGGTCTTAAAATTTGGAAAATAAAACTTCAAATGAACAACATCACATGACATATCATACTATGTCATCATTTATTTAGCAAAAATAAAGCCAAAATGGAAAAACCATGGGTGACAAAGTTAGGACACCCTATGATTCAATTGCCTGTAGATCCACCTTTAGCAGCAATAACTTGAAGTAATCATTTTTGTATGACTTTATCAGTCTCTCACATAGTTCTGGAGGAATTTTGGCCCACTCTTCTTTATAATGTTGCTCCAGTTTATTGAGGTTTGTGGCCATTTGTTAATGCACAGCTCTCGCCACAGCTTTTCAGTTGGGATGAGGTCTGGACTTCACTGGGCCATTGCACCTTGATTCTTTACTTTTTCAGTCATTCTGCTGTAGATTTGCAGGTGATCTTCGGATCATTGTCCAGTTGCATGACCGAATTTTGGCCAAGCTTTAGCTATCAGACAGATGGCCTCACATTTGACTCTAGAAAACTGGTATACAGAGGAGTTCATGGTCGACTCAATGACTGTGAGATGCTCAGGGCCCATGGCTACAAAACAAGCCCAAAATCATCAGCCCTTCACCAGCATGCATGACTTTTGGTATGAGGTGTTTGTGCTGATATGCTCTTTTGGTTTTCACCAAACTGTGCATTATGGCCAAACATCTCCACTTTGGTCTCATCTGTCCAAAGGACATTGTTCTATAGAAGTATTATGGTTTGTTCAGAAGCAACTTTGCAAACCTAAGCCGTGCTAACATGTTTTTTTTTAGAGAGAAGAGGCTTTCTCCTGGAAATCCTTCCAAACACGCCATACTTGACCCATCTGTTTTTAATTGTACTGTCATGAACTTTATCATTTAACATGTTAACTGAGGCCTGTAGAGTCTGAGGTGTTGTTCTTGGGTTGTCTGCATTTGCTCTGAGCATTACACAGTCTGATCTTGGGGTGAATTTGCTGGAATGCCCACTCTTGGGAAGATTGGTGTCTGTTTTGAATGTCTTCCACTTGTGAATAATCTTCCTCACTGTAGAATGATGGCCTTCAAATTGTTTGGAAATTACCTTGTAACCCTTCTCAGATTGATGGCAGCAGCAATTGCTTCTCTAAGATCATTGCTGATGTCTTTCCTCCTTGGCATTGTGTTAACAAACGCCTGAAGGCTCCAGACACTCAAACTGCCAGAACTTTTGCTTTTATACAGGTGATCATACTTGCTGATGAGCAATTAATAAAAGACATTTAATTACGTGATTGGCTGATTAATACGTTTCCCAACTTCACTGACTATCTGCAAGAGACGGGATAAATCTTTACTTTGATTAACACAGTCGCTCAACATTTTGAAGGACTGAAACAACAATTTGGCTGTTATTTCACTGAGGATTTCAGTTCATTTGCTTGGGTCAGAGATCCTCAGTTGCCCAGCAAAATACCATTCAGTTGACATGGAGGAGCAGTTAGTCGAATTAAAGAGCAACACCAGATTGCTATTAGAAGGAAAATCTGCCCATAACTGCTGGTCTAGGATCAGTTTTCTCCATAATAATAGTATATTGGCAAAACGGATTTGGCATGCAATGCTATCCGTGTTGGTGCTCTGAAGAGCGTCAAAGGTTCTATTTACATGTTTTTGCAGCATAGAGAAATGTAGCCAATCCCAAACATATCTGATGAATTCTTGAATGTAATTGCCAATCAGATGTTTAAGTTAGAATGCACTCACCGCTCGAAACAGGTTTTTGTTCAGTGCTGAGTTCTGCACGCTTGCAAAACCTCTCGTTATAACAAACAAAGTGTAGACATTATAAGAGGTTCATTGAGCAGTCAGCTTCATTGATTATAACAGAACTTTGTGAGATCACAATCAACTAAAATGAGTGACAGCTTGTTAGTGATTATAAAGGGAGCACTCTCTGAATGCTTTGTGCCATGCCAAATCACACATGCAGTAGCCTGTGCTTGCATTTCTTTTAAAATTAACAGTGGTTTTTAAATATAGATGCTTTAATAAATAATTTATCTGAAACATTTTTGCTGGAATGTGTTGGGGTTTGTGACATGTAACTTGAAATTATTAAATGGAATTTTCATGGATGTACTGAAAAAAAACTGATGTATACTTTTACCTGCAGACTGTTGTGAGTGGGAGCAGGACAAAATATAAATGTTGTTGGTCACAGCGGAAGAAGGTAACATCCTGAAGGTAACAAGACAGGAGCAGAACTGAAAAATCCATCCTGCACAGGTCTCTACATCAGGGCTTCTTTTTCTTGGCCATCCTACAGCCCTCAGGTCTGTCCTCGCCCTGGATGCTATGTGCAACGCCCTGGCCCCCAATCTTGACAGGAGGAGCACGGGCCGCCATACTGGCCCTTTGCTCCTCCCTTGCTTTGGAGGAGCTAGGGCCTGGCCGGGCTAGCTCGCAGATGCCTCTGGCTCCTGGCCCCGGTGAAGAAGGAACTGCCGGAATGCAACAGATTTTTTTTGGACACTGAATCATATCAACAACAGCATTGACTGCATCGCCAAATAGGCCATATGGTGAGCCGAGTATGGGCTGCCCCAGGACCTTGACACCTCAGTGTGGAGGTCTGGGAAGAATGGCAGATGTCTGCAGGGCTGATGACTCCACCTGCTTGAGAGGAAGCACTCTTCCAGCTTGAGCTCATTGGCTAGCTCCATCTGTGACCCCCATGATATGAGCCGCCGCACCACCTCAGTAGACACTTGACCTGACCCATGAGGGATAGACACCTGACTCTCATCGCTCGCAAAAAGAGCCAGGCATGGGGGTCTTCTTGCTGAACTTCCATCATGTGCAATCAGATCCCTACAGATGATCCAGAATGCAGCAGCATGACTTCAGTTAGCCCAAGAGAGCGTGCGTCTACCACCACATGCAAGAGCGTTCCCATAGTCATGATGCAACGTCATGATGTAATGCTGAGTTCCCTCGAAAGGGAATTATTGCTGTGTCCTATTTAACTATTTAAGGGCATAGCCATTTGTGTCCGAAGCCATAGTGGATGTTATTGAGTGCACTCATTCAATGTCATAATGTACCACAATAATGAGTGTACTATTGATGTACATTCAACGGCTAGAGAAAACCCATAATGCACTGTGCCGAATGAATTCCTGTGTCTCGCCAGAAGATGGCTCCCGCAGCTGAATCATCTATCCATCCATTTTCCAAACCGCTGGTCCAATGTAGGTATAGCATAATATCATACAGGTATAAATTCCTTTTTAATTGATTATTAAATTGTTTATACATGGTAGTTTCCATGACCGAGTTCAAGATAAATATTTTTATTACTACTGGAGCTGCCAGTTTGCTAATTTTCAAATGATTATTAAACAGCAAGCACAAACTATACAAAGCGGCAACCCTTCCAGCACACTCAGTGTCAGAATTCGCTCCAAGTGGACTACATTAGTGGAGTAATGTAGCGAATAGTGAATGAGGTATAGGGGGTGATTTCGAACGCAGCTCTGGTTTTCTGCTGTGAAGGTTTTGCAGAGAGAAAGTGAACAAGGAATAAGTATGAATGTAATGTCATGATGATATGTTTCAATAAATACATATAGTACATACAGTATATTGTAAGTGTCACGTTGGTTTTGGGTTTTATTTCATGTTCATGTTTCATCTTTTATTTTGAAATTTAGTCACGTTTCTTGTTTGACATGTGCTTTCCTTGCTCTTCATGTATCTTGCAATCATGTGATCTGGGCTGTGTTCCAGTTCATATTTTTGTTGCCCTTCCCTTTGCTAACTTCACTCAATCTCGTTGACTTGGATGTACTTCATTGCTTACGTTGCATGAGTGCCCACTATTGGCGGAACCCCTTGATCACTTGGAATCCACTATGGAGTTGAATTATTATTTAATTTTTTTCCTTTATGAAATTGTTTAATGCAGCATTCTTTATGTGTTTGAGTGTTTTAAATATTTAAAAAAAAAATTAACATATCATAGAGTTGTTTGTGGTGGCATCACAATCGTGTTGCATTGTGGTGTATGATCCTGAAATGTACATATGAAGCTGTCTGAAGTGTCCATATGAAGTAGACTAGATTTTGACAGAGGGAGCGAGGGTCTGTCCATATAACGGTGAGTGTCTACTGCTCGGCAAAACTCTGCTCAGTGGCGCTGGCAATGCTATAACGCCTCCGCTTTGGGGTGTGTCTGTGTTTAATCTATATTTTTATCAATGCACAGACAATATAATTATCAGAGATGCAGTGATTACATTTGGAAATAGGCAAGCTTTGTTTCCAAATGCCCCAAGTAAAGATATCCTGTCAATTTTATAAACTTTTATAAACCCAGCCAGTTTAATCACAATGAAAGCATTCAAACTGCAAGTTTATAACAACTGTAAAACATCCAATGTGTCAACAATACACACTAAATCCAGCATAAATTACAGCACTACCTGCATATTTTGAAATGCTCAAGACAGATGTCACCACCTGAACCTCTCAGAGACTGGCTGCCGCCCGCTTTTTCTGCTTGCTATTTGCACAAAGAACTGCCCAACATTTTTGACGCTATTGGACGCTCTCAACGCTTTCTCCGGTCCGCTGTCAATCCTACAATGCACCGCGCAAGTGTGAAGCTCGACTTCCATAGGAATGAATTGAAAACGCTCGCTCTGCTCCACGCCGGTGGACACCCACCATAAGCTTCCCTCGTTCACGAAGTGGAACGCACTTCAAAATGGTGGCAGTGATTCCCCCGAGGGGAAGTGCTTAGGGAAGTTCACGAGTGTTTGTCTAAAACTGGAGTGGAATGCAGCCCATTTTTTGTGCTTCCCCTGTATGTGTCATCTTCTGATTGGTTGTTTTGGTCATGTTCTTACTGATTCATGGTCTTATGTGTCACAATTTGTTCAGGTGTTCCTTGTTTGTCATGTAGTCTCTGTAGCCCTCATGTTTCATTGTTTTCTTGTCTAGTAATGTTTGTGTATCCACTGTTGGTAAGTCTATGTTCAAGTTTTGTCAAGTCAAGTCTTTGTTCATGTTTTATCTTTTCATGTCGTGATTTTCAATGAACTGCACATGGATTCAAATCAACTTGCCTTCAGTGGACTTTCCGTTACAGTAAGACAATATTATGTCTTTTCTAACCTAACCTCAACAATTTATAGCAAGCCTTGTTAATTACGCAGAGTGATATGATATAATAACAATAATGAAATAAAATGAGATGGCACATTAACAGCATTTAACAAAAATCAACCAACAATGCATGCCAACACAAATCTGCTTACTTGGTGGAATATGTAGATGGCTGCATGTGCAGCAGTGGTTTGTGTGTGCGTTCACATCCATAATTTAGTCCCTTTACAAAACGGTAAACTTGCAGTTAATATGTTGAAAATGAATAGCAAACAAATCAATTTCCTATAAATAAGAGATTTCCAGAGATTTGCAGCTCTTCACCTGTACTGAACCAACAGCAAATCTTTGGCAACAACAAATGGTTTGCTGCTACTAGCAAAAAACCTTTGGTGGATGTTATAGCAAAGCTGTGGTGATGATAGACAATCCATAGTCTAAAGAAAACATTACAATTAAATTGTCTGAAATGTGAAAAATATGTGGTGGAAAATGTACATGCAGAATTCATAGAGGAACCATCTGTTGTACAAACCCCCTATGGGACACAGTGATGGGGAAAAATGAGATGAGATTGCTGTTGAGATGATTGTGGTAACTCACAAAAGTTTTGCAATACCCCAAGAAAACGTTGCATTCTCTCACTCAAGGATTGTGTTCTGCGAGCAAACTCAAAACTGGTTGTGGAAATAATATAAAATTGTAGTAAAAAATATATATTCAATGCTTTTGTGAGCAAATGCTAAGTTTTTCAGGGTAACGTAATACTTTTATGAGAGAATGCAAACATTATTCGAGCAAACTCAAGTTGTTTAGGGAGCAAGGAAACGCAACGTTTCTCGGATGAAAGTTAATGTTATGCAAGCAAACGCATTGAAATATATTTTTCCCTTACGTCTGACATTTTTCCAATTAATACATCCCACTGTGTTGAATAGTTCACCAGAGGGGTTTGGTTTTTTGGGGTTTTTTTAAGGTAAAGGGTCCCACTCACAGTAGCTCTTCACAGTACTACTGACAGTTAAAATCGGAAGTGTTTATCAACTTTGACCTTAGCTATCTGCTCAGTGAAATGTTACCCACAAAGATAATAAGGCTGTGGCCTCTCTGCTAATGAAATAGGCACTTGTGATGGTGAACACATCCTCTTCATTACCTCAACAACTCTCATTGATGAGCCAGTCAAGGTCAGATCTCTAATTTTCAATCAGGAGTAGAAATATGGACTGAATATAATATTTCCTGGCTGTCCTAAATATATATATATATATATATATATGCATAACAAAAATGCATTCCAGCTATAATGAAACTCTAAAGGGATAATTCACCTAAATATGAAAATCCTGTCAGCCCTCATGTCGTTTCTAAGCCTGTATGCCTTTCTGCAGAACACAAAAGAAAATATTTCAAGAAGAGTTTCAAGTCACATGTTTAGGCTTTGGGCTGTTAAGGTGGCAGACATTACATCAGTTAACAACAAGAAGTACCTAGCAAGCAATTAGCCCTAAAGCAGCAGGCCTCATGGCTGTGAGTGATCCACTTCAAATTTTTATGCTCTTCCCTTGCTAACTTTCCTCCATCTCGGATGTACGTCATTGCTTACATTGCACAAGTGCCCACTTCTGAATTTTAAATAAGATTATATTATTAAATGTATTACTCATTTCTTTACTATAATATTTTGCCACTAGTTCTTACGAAGACTCCACTGCATCCTAACAGACTTTCTCATCATTTATTGTACAAATTTAAGGATTACTACATGTATTTGAAGTACTATTTGTAAATATCTATATAATTCATTAGAACTGGTCATTTTACAATGCGTTTCATTTTCTCTACGAACGATAAAACAGACGAACTTTAATGTTTTTCAAGCAAATGCAAAAGCATTGAAATATAATTTTTCCTTCCATCTGGCATTTTTCCCATTACTGTGTTAAATAGTTCACCAGAGGGATTTGCCAAAACACTATGATCTTACGATCATTTCTCTGATGTGCGTACGTGTGATTCATAGAATGAACGTTGACACAGAAAACGAGCGTACACCTCTCTTTCAGATGTGAAATCTATAAATCGTAAATGATCTTGAACTTGTGCGCAGCTGAATGGTTTCAGTTCTCCGCGTTGTAAACGACACAGTGTCATCGTCCAAATCCTTGGAGAGCTGCAAGAATAGCTTAGATTTCCAAAAACTTGCAGTAATCTGACCAAGAAAAGTGTGTACGTCTGCTCAGACCTTGACGTAGCTCTAAGCACTTTTCCACTTCAAAGACCGTTTTTATAAATACGAGCATGGGTATGGATTTAAGCATACGCACACTCTAAGATCAAATCTGTGCATACACATGCTTTATAAATGAGGCCCTATATCTTTTTTTGTAAGGGTCGCACTTACCCGCTCTTCGCGGTACTACTGACAGTTAAAACTGATATTTTATACTGTTGCACAAAACAGTATGTTTCACACAACTCAGTATTTTTGTGACAAATGTTGATGTCAGATTCCATGCCATGAAACATGGTATGAGAACTACAAACTCACAATTAGTTCAACAGCAAAGTTCAAAGTTAAAAATACTTACAAAACCTAGGACAACTTGACTTTTGATCTTAATCTTTATTTGATTAATGAATCAATAAAGCAAGTCACACACTGATCATGCAAATACATTATTCCATTAAACATTTTCATGAATAATAAACAGTGTCACTCTGATGAAATGAACCATTAACCAAGTCAAAATTTTAAATCTAAAGTTATATTAACTTTTTTGTCTTTTTGTATTTGCAAAATACTTTTTTATCAATGATAACAATAAAATAATTTATAATAATATTTGTATTAATTAATTAATAAAAAATAATACAATTTTATTAAAAAATTAAATCAAAATAAAAAATCCAATAAATAACTGCGACTGTCATAGAAGTGGTATAGCAGAATGGGACAAAAGATTTTCAGGCACCTGGCCACAGAAATAAAATGAAATGTTTGTCATCATATTTTGAAAATGACCCAGGAACAAAACAAAATAAAACAAAACACACATAAACAAAAAGAAAATAAAACAATGTAGAACATTATTTTAGAATCATCTGCTTTTCTGTTTCATACAGCACAGGCTCCTGCAGTTCTATGTCCTTGGACACCTGTTTATCATTCTGTACTTTCCTGTTAATCTGTGTGATGGCCACCCATAACAGGATATAGCTTAATACCTGCAGACAGCTAACCAGTCCTACAAACAGGAACCTGATGGGGATAACATGTTTAGTATGCATTACTTGGGAATACATAGAATAGTCCTGCCAGATTTGCTCACCTAAAAGTCTCAGTGTCATATATTCTGCAAGCACCTCTTCCACCACATTTCTTGTGACCCCATTTCACACAGGTAGAGTCAATAAGAGCACCGAAGTAAATGGGAGCAGGAATACCACCTTTAAAGGAGTGGGGAAAAAACAACAACAACAACAAAAAATGCTGTGTCAGACCTTAATGTGAATATCATCTGTGAATAATTTTACATTTTTGGGGCAACTCCAAATGTGAACTTACCCAAAACTCTTAAAACTAACAGTAGCATGCCCATTGAGAGAGACTTCAGCTCAGGATCCACAATCCTGCAAGAACATATTCTCATATTAAACATTTAATACAAATTTCTTCCATATGTATATATTCCTTTGTGGAATAGTTGTGATTAATCACTGCAAGATATGTTGTAAAGTAATTAAACAGAACCTCAATGAGATGATGAAGAAGGGAACAGTGCCCATACAGTACACAAAGAAGGCGAGAGACTGCAGTGCCAGATAGATATAGAACATTGTAGTACAGCTGCTCTCTCGTGAACACTGTCCAAGCACTGCAGAGGAGTTCCCAGCACTCATTCCCCAGCTCTGGACACATGTACAGTCGTGGAATGTCTAACAACATACATACACACACACACACACAAAATAAGAAACTCAAAAACATGCAATAATGAATTGAGGTCAAGAGTTAAAGGAAGTTGTTCACCATATTCCATCCCGTGCCTTGAGTGGAATTGCAGCCTGCGTGACAAGGAGAGATGTAGGTCATTCCATTCTGTCCACACACTGGATCCCATTGGAAGTCAGAACACCCACAGCCAGCATTGCAAGAAGTGAGTAAATCACCGTTTATATTCTGAACTTCTACAGATCTGCCACATAAACAATAGATTATATTATATTACATATTTCTATGACCCTACATAGGACAAGCAGTTTGTTAAATGGATAGATTGAATTGATGGATAATGTATAGTTTCTATGATACAATAATATTTATACAAAGAGTATGAATGGAGATGAAAGTACCCTTGATAGGGCACTGTGACCCCAGCGACATCTATATTTTCACAGCTAAGAGCAAAGTAAGGGATGGTAAAAAACAATGTGGAAATAGCAGTGAAAAATGACATTCTTGCAGATCCTAGCAGATCCAGTTTAAACCTCTTCATTATCCACCCACTCAGGAGCATACTCAGAGCCACTGATGGAATAGATGTCAGTCCTACAGAAATATATAAGTACAGCCAGTTTAAACAGCCAGGGGGAAAAAAACAAAGACAAAACATGGCAGTAATCATGGCAGTTATCACCTATGAGAAAGTTGGTCTTGGTTGCACTTTGTCCAAACTGCTGTTCCAAATACTTTGGGGTATATGTTATGAATATGGCAAAGGCATTGAATGCCACTACATTGGAAACCAGGTACAGGAGATAGAACTTGTTGGTGAGCAGACGCTTCAGAGATGGCCCAAAATCTAGAAAAGCAAAAATAAGCAATTTTTTTTTATCTCTTTTATTTTACATTTTTTACATGGTCATAGTAGACCAAAATAACTCTTTATAATTGATAATTATAACTTCTATTAATTTCCTGCACACTCATTTTTCCAACCCTGTATTACTTTGATCTTTGTTACATAAAAGTTGATTTTTCTAGAGGATCTCTTGGTCAATTAAAAGAGACTGAAATAATAATATAATACACGTTGCACTATACAAGACATTATTCAGTGACTAACTAGATTTAAATAGACCTAAATTGTATGTAGGGTAAACGTACCTATTAAAGGGTTAGTTCACCCAAAAATGAAAATAATTTCATTTATTACTCACCCTCATGCCGTTTCACACCCGTAAGACCTTCATTAATCTTCAGAACACAAATTAAGATATTTTTGTTGAAATCCGATGGCTCAGTGAGGCCTCCATAGCCAGCAATGACATTTCCTCTCTCAATATCCAATAATGTACTAAACACATATTTAAATCAGTTCATGTGAGTACAGTGGTTCAATATTAATATTATAAAGCAACGAGAATATTTTGGTGCGCCAAAAAAACAAAATAACGACTTATTTAGTGATGGCCGATTTCAAAACACTGCTTCAGGAAGCTTCGGAGCATAATGAATCAGCGTATCGAATCATGATTTGGATCACGTGTCAAACTGCTGAAATCACGTGACTTTGGCGCTCCAATCCGCTGATTCGACACACTGATTCATTATGCTCCGAAGCTTCCTGAAGCAGTGTTTTGAAATCGGCCATCACTATATAAGTCATTATTTTGTTTTGTTTTTTGGCGCACCATAAATATTCTCGTCGCTTTATAATATTAATATTGAACCACTGTACTCACATGAACTGATTTAAATATGTTTTTAGTACCTTTATGGATCTTGAGAGAGGAAATGTCATTGCTCCCTATGCAGGCCTCACAGAGCCATCGGATTTCAACAAAAATATCTCAATTTGCGTTCCGAAGATTAACGAAGGTCTTACGGGTGTGAAACGGCATGAGGGTGAGTAATAAATGACAGAATTTTCATTTTTGGGTGAATTAACCCTTTAAGCTCAAGTACCCATTAAACACACTACCATCTTTGAGCTCAGATTATAAAAAGAAAAAATATTGTATTATCCTACTTGATGTCTTAACCTATTGATGTGTTTGTTACTACATACCTCCTGTAATTTCAAGAAAATCAGACCATTGTACACTGAGATATAGGTATCCATGTGTTCACACTGTCTGGCGGCCATTTTGAAAGCTGTCTGAAAACTTTCACCAAAAGAGAAGCCTCGTAAATGTGCATTTTTAAGGTGGTTAAGACTTTTTTGGGGGGTAGTTATAACTACTTACTGCAAAATTAAGAGATTAATGTTTAGACTTTTGCATAGTATAACCTGGAACCTGCATGTGGAAAATTATTACAGTTAGATCCAAAAGATAACAACATAGTGCAGATGCTACAGAACATCGTTAGCCTACTAGCTGTATAAGATTGTTTGCTACACTAATATATTACTTTTCAGGCATTACTGGCTTGTACTTTTAAATATCCATAATATTATATATTTACAGTTTATTGATGGTCTGTGGTTTTAAAATGCTGCAATTTTTAAAGACTTCATATTATTGTTAGGTGAGCTTAAAGGGTGCACTACTATGAAAATCACACTGCTTCAGTGTGACATCAATAAGAAAAAGTATAATTTCATAGATATTGTCAATAATAGTTGTTCCTATTAAAATATGTATAAACTTAATACATGACCTAGATTGTTTATTTATCAAAATCATGTCCTTTAAATTTAATGTAATATTTATTAATTAAACATTGTTGCTGCTCCAATTTAATCTCAGTGTGCTCCCTTTAAGCTCATCCACATTAAACGTCTATGTAAATACTTCATAAACAGACTTTAAATATTAACTGATGGTTGTCACTTTAAGTTAATCTTTATAAAATGATTAATAACTTATTTTCACAGCCTTAAAGGGTTGGTTCACTCAAAAATAAAAATTACCCCATGATTTACTCACTATCAAGCTATCCTAGGTGTATCCTCAGACTAGTACAATCGGAGTTATTTTAACATTTTTGGTATTAAATAATGTCCTGGCTCTTCCAAGCTTTATAATGACAATAAATAGAGGATGAGATTTTGAAGCCCAACAAAGTGCAACCATCCATAATAAAAGATATCCACATGGCTCCAGGAGGTTAATAAGGGCCTTCTGAAGCAAAGCAATGCATTTGTGTAAGAAAAATATCCATATTTAAAACTTTAAAAAGTAAAATAACTAGCTTCCGAGAGACGGCCGTACACATCGATTTACGGCGAAAGAGTGAACTCTGACCTGACGCATGACGTAATGACGAACACGGAAGCGCAGAGGATAGAGCAAAACAAAATACTGGTCGCAAATTAGAATATATAACTGATCAAATTAAATGCCTTGTTGCTTGATTTTAGTGTTCTGTTTGTTTTTTTGTGATTGCCTCTGTACCTTAAAAAAAATTCAATTCTTTAAAAAGGTTGTTTAAAATAAACAAGAATTTTTAATAAAACATGTTGTGAGCTTAATGGCAACAGGGGTGTGCTTAAAGGGTACAAAAATGTACCCATTAAGTACAGCCAGACTTTTTGCATTTAATGATATACATCTTAATTATAATGCTTTTGTCATTTAAAATAAAATTAAATATTATTGTGTGAGAGATTAATATTTTATTTTAACATAACTTCTTGTACTGAAATCAATACCCTGTGCACTAAAAATGTCTCAATATAGATTTTGGTGAGCTTAATAGGTACGTTCACCCTATTTAACCATTGTAATCAGTGTAAGGTTGTCATACCTTTAGCTATCTCTGTAATGCTGGGTGTGTGTTTGTGTTGGTTTGAGGGGTAGTCTAGCTCAGAGGTTTGGTGGTTTTCAGGTAGAGCTCTTGGCAGGAACCAGAGAGGCAAAGCAGAAAGGAGAGTCAACAGCCCAGAAACCACATAACCCAACCACCAGGCCCCAACCCAGCGTGAGTCCTGAGGGGTGATGGTCTCTGATAATGAGAAGAAGAAAAATGTTATATATATATATGTGTGTGTGTGTGTGTCAGTGTCTGAGCTCTGATAAGAACATATGGACTTCCCTGCTTTTAGTTAGTAGATTTACTTATCTCCTGTCCGTCTCAGCTCTATCTTCTATTTCGACTCTATCTTCATCTGTTCTCCATTTGTGTGGTTCCCATATTGCGTGTCCTGCAATCCCATCTATTCTTTTTCTGTTATCATAACTTACCTGTTCACTATCCATAACCAAAAAAAAAAAGATCCTGCACTTGGGTTTACCATCAAACTGTGTGTGCTGTCTACCTGAAAGAAGACCCAGGATTCCAGGATAAGGATCTATTATGAATCCAGGATCTAAACGTCTCCCACAGAACAAGCTAATAACACTGCCTCATTCATCTCAACCACAGAGAGCAACCAGATCTTTGTCCTTGCCATCTCTGTTACTGAGATCAACCATCCTTCCTTCCATTATGCCAGTGAGGTCTTCCCTGAGTCCCTTTTCTTGACCACAGAGGCCACTCATGGGTTATTCTCCCAGGTAACAGGAGTCTCCACTGAATTTGTTCTGGCCACAAAGACCAACCCTTCACTACTCCACCAGCTCCTCCATGGTATTTCCATCCATCAACTCCTCAGGCATCCCTCCTTTCACTGGCTCCGTCTTGGTCACTCTTCCTCCAGTTTTACCTTGTTACCTCTGTCCATTGGTTCTGTCAGACTCCTAGTTCCTCCAGCTTCAACATGGCCTCATATGTTGAGCTCCCCTAATTCTGTTTCTCTTGATTATCCAGGGAGTCCTGTTTTCCCCCGAGCTACCAAAGCATCCCCTGAAGCAGTGACATCCGCTGCAGCATCAGAGATCCCTGTGGCCCCACCCACACTGCTGGCTCTCTATGGTGGGTTTCCTTGTTCCATCAGCTTTGTCTTGTCTTTGACATGACCAAATCTTCTTAAGTCTCCTAATCCGTTGGCTCTTCTGTGGTCTTCCACTCCTGGGTCACTTGCTTCACTGGCCTTTCCTGAGCATCCTGCTCTGCCGACTTCCCCAAATCCTCCTATTCTGCCAGATCACCTGAGGCCTCCTGCTTCACCTGTTCCCCCTGGTCTTCTGCTCCACCATCATTTTCACCTGTTCTGCCGCAATGGTTCTAGCTCTGCTATGGTGGTCTTCTACTCTGTCACTGCTTCTGTGGTAGTCAACTGTTCTCCAGTTCAAGACCTTACTGACCTCTGACCCCACCCTGGTCCATTGCACATCATAGTATTTGCATGGTACCTCAAGGTACTTCAAAGAGGAAGTGCTTCCATGATAAATGTCAAAACAAAGGAAAAATGCACTTCTTTTTGGTACTTTTTTTTTTTTTATTGATCTCTAAGGTTTAACAATTTTAACTCACCTTGATTCACAAAGCCAATGTCCACATAAAGACTAGCACACAGAGATCCAAGTGTGTAACCGAAAATTGGCCCGATCACCCCGAGTGTGTGCAGGCAACCTACAGTAAAGAAAAATAATGGACTGAATCACATGAAGGACACAGGTACTTTTGTTTGAGATTAACAAACACACACAATCATTTTCTCACCTATGTAAAAAGCAGAGTTTTCTGGGTGTGCATAATCATCTATGAATGACATTCCCAAAGGGCCGATGCTGGCTTCCCCGATGCCACGAATAATGTTTCCCGACAGCACAATCACCCATGTGGGCGAGCTTTCCTCTTCCCCTTTTTGGCACCCTATACAACCCATATAGAGTGCTCTGTTGGGTATGTTACTGCATTTTACAATTAAAATATCCCAATGCTTTTCTACATATACCATGCATTACCAGAAACAAGCTGTTGAACAGTATTCTGGGTGTCAGATGAGCATGTCGATATCACTGTGAAATTATCATCATCATTAGTGTGGGCAGCAGCTGTATCGTACTTGTACCTGTCAGAAACAAACAGACACATAAATAGTAAAAACATTTAAAATACTTTAATCTTCAAAAATGCTGATCTTTATGAGGTGGATCTTCATTAAAAATTTTAGTATGAATAATTATGAGTATTATGTGATGGCCATCCATCAGTTAATTCAATGTTACATTAAAATACAATTGATAGCTACAATGGCTTGAAAACACATCTTTTATATCAACAAATATCAGATAAGGAAAATATACTTGCAAGAAACAGAAGCAGAGAGTGCTACACGGGTGTCTTTATATAGCCACTGGTGCTCATTGGATGCAATGGAGCTAGATCTACATGTACCGGCAACACAGCCTTCTTCAGGACGTCCTGAAGAAGGCTGTGTTGCCGAAACGCGTAGATCTACTTTTAACTTGTTTTAATGCTTTAAGCCCAGTTCATTAAAGGCTTTTAACTTTAACACATGAGTGCCTTGGAAAAATTTTGTCTACATAAGGAAAATATACCTTTAACTTGATGCTTGGACAAAATTAAATTTGTCATTGATTTTGAACTTTTATTGAAAATGTTATAAAAGTTTTTCAAAATCATATGAAAATGAACATGAATACAAAGAGAAAAATTTAAGGACACTAGGGAGTTTCTGTTGTTTACTCTCATTTGTCATTGTCTCATGAATGTTACTCACCGGCCCATAATAAAGTGAGGTAAAGCCATTAACAGTGTCCCTATACCCATCAGCAGGACCCCTGCTCCAATGATCTTTGGCCTGTGAAACTTAGCGCCAAAGTAGCTTACCACAATAATGACCAACAGATTACCTGCAAGCAAATGTGACTTTATTTAACAAGTTCTATGTTGTTTCATAGCATACCATCAATCAACTGTCCCATTTGTAAAGTATGAACAGTAATTCAGTCACATTACAGCATCAGTGGTGTGACTCACTGGTATAAGTACTCATCTAATGGTTGAACCTCTGCCCTCATTTCGCACTGCAGCTCTACACATCTCAACTCACCCATTTCAAAACTGCCATCAATGATACCAACAGTAGAACTTGGGATCTCAAACCGCCTCTCAATCTGAGTGATGGTGCTTTTGGTGTAAGCCCCCGTCAGGGATTTGGAGAAATAACAGAAGGCAAGTACGCCAATAAAGATCTTTCCATGGAAGAAAAGAGATTACGTCAGAAGATTTTACCTGTTTTTTGTTTTGTTTTGTTTTTTTTTACACTTGTTGCTCAATTAAACTTGCATATGGTCAAAGACAATGTCTCTTGCCTTCAGACTTGGGGAGCAGCATTTGGCCTGAGACGTTTTCTGTTTATTACTGTCTGAATACTCCACTGGTCTGGGCACAAAGAACCCATCTGGGCTGCACTCCACTGTCATAGTGAACTATGGTCTAGTGGAAGAGGTAAACAAATAAAAAAAACTGATGAAATAAGACAAACTGCAAAGTTGAAGTTGTGTGCTTATGTGGAAAAATGCGAACCATAAGTATAATATCATAAGTATATAAAACCATAAGTATAATAATAATAATAAATAACAATAAAATAAAATCTAGTAATAAAATGTTGACACACTAAACAATTTTGAAATGTCTTAATAAACGGATAAAAAAAAATACAGTTGAAAAATACAGTGGTTCACTGCTTAATGTCAAACTTATGTTCAATCCTAATGTAAAAAAAGAATTGTTTCCATCCACTTCTATCATGTCAAAGATGATCCAAGGCAAAATACACTGTAATCGAATGCAAACAAACATTAATATATTATTAATTCACAATTTTTAAACACTTACATGTCCAGAATGTATCTTAGAGGGGAGGCAGTTGAATATGCAGTTGAAATATGCCCAAAAGCAGGATCTCTGAGTGTCTTTATATTCACCTGTAAGTCATTAGACAATTTTACTAACCTTTAACTTGCACTAAGTGTTCCTTTAACCTTATAGCGTCCCACTGTTCCACCCGCTGTACATATACCTTTCAAAAGGCAAATTTTACAGGAATGCTAAGGGGCTAACCCTATATTGTAGATTAAACAAAAACCATAACATTTACATGCAGCAGGTTTTTAAACAAGTTTTTGACATGTTGATGACTTTTTGAAAGAGCAAAAATTCAAATCATTTTTTAACCAAACTGAACTTCTTTTACTTCTGAGACATTCTTTCTACTGAGCACTAACAATGTACTAAATGTGGCTTTTATACATGTTTGGGATTAAAAATGGGCTAAAATGTAATGTTTAAATACTGATTTCTATAATACAAGAGAAAATGTGAACCAAGTTAGGGGCCGTTTTAAACAAAAAATAGAAAACTTTTTATGCGTTTTGACCATTCTGAAAATGCAAACTTTTGACAATGAAGCTCAAAGTGACGTTTTTGAAAATGATACTGTTATTGTCTCCATATAAAGTAGAAAAATGTGAATTTGTGAAAACGGTGCATATTACGTTTTCAGTCTATCGGCTATTCAGCGTATTGTTTCTTTACAAAGTGACATCACCAACTACTGTCCTGCATGCATAATGCAGTGTTTTTTGGGGGATCGTTTTGACAAAGTTGTCGTCTGTACATTTTAGTACATCACTGTCATGTAAACATACCCAAAATATGACTATAATTTCGAAGTTATTCTTGTGTAATATTGAGTATTTATATGAAAAAAAAAAAAACATATAACACTATAAATTTAAAAACAGAGAGAAAATGTACTTTAGACAGATATAAAAGTAATAATGAAGTAAAACGAGATGAGCCAGCATTAATGACACCAACCAACACAACACTTATTCTTGGTGTAGTATGCATGTTCTGTTGCCAGTTCACATGTGTCTTATCTGCCCTACAAAATATTAAACTTGCAGTTAATATGTATTAAATTATGGGAAAGAAATCACTTTCTTACAAATAATTGCCATAGGTTTGCAACTCTTCACTTGTGAACCAGCAGTGTTTTTTCAGCTATTGGCAAACCCAGAGCCTTGTCTGAACATTTTGGTGTCCTATACACAATGTCCTAACACAATTTGTTGGTACTCTTTGGTCATTTCATGACTTACTAATTGACAACTTACTACGATGTCTATGGTTGCCAACTTCAGCTAAGGAAATGAAATAACATGTGATATGAACATTTTACATTTACATTACAATTATATTCCATTATATGATATATAATTAAAATAATCAGCTATCCAAAAATTTTTACAGTTTTCTATAAACACTAACTCGCAACTAAATCCAATTCTGTTGGCAGTTGATGAGGTCAGATGACCTTACGCATTGCATCACAAACACCATAAAAGGGCAGCTACATCATCACATCCCCAGTTTTCCACTGAAGGAAGACATGCAGGCTTGCCTTAAGTATGACAAGAAGATGAAGAATCTCGTTCCCTACTCAGGCAACCAGGGTTACATGCATAACTGAGACATTCCCTTTCGACACTGCATCATGAACAGATGCTAAGGGGAACTCACTATGCCATACTACAAAATGTCTGGCTAACAAAACTGTGAATAGACAAGATTAGCATAAGTTTTGTGAGCAAATGAATGAATCAGCCCAGAAGGACCTGAGAACCTGGGGTCGAATCCATATCCAAGTTACAAAAACCTGATAAATTTGTGCGGGGAGGCCCGACCTGCCAGAGCACTAACAGCATGTAAAGACACATGCCTGCATCGACACCATTGTATGTGAACTGAACTGAGCTGGATGATGACATCCCTGTTTACTCCAGTGCTGATACAGATAAATTAACTAAATTAATAACCATTGATTCTTACAACAGAATGAATCAATACTGAATTTACTTAAGCTGGACAATGACACCATTTTCTTTAAGAGCTGCTTTGACACAATCTGCACTGTAAAAAGCGCTATATAAATAAAGGTGACTTCACTTGACCCTTAGATAATGCCTTAGAAGTGGCTAAACTACTAGTGGAGAGGGCCCTAACCTCCCAGAGGTGAACGCACATTTCTCAGATACAAAGGTCCTGACTTCAGAGATTCTAATGGAGCATCTGATATATCTTCCACAACTAATGAAAGATCCCTGGAGGGAACTCTTGTTGGAAGAACTAATGGTGAAAAAACAAATTTAATCAAAGCTGCAAGCAGCAATGAAATGGCCCTCACACCAGTGCCACCGCCACCCGGTCGCTTTAGGACAACAGAGCACGGTGCAATATGCATTTACAGTAAGTATATACATATAGGAGGACAACGTCAGTCATTTGTATGTGCCACACTTTCTGCTACCAGCTGGTGGCAATATGACTATAACTAAATTTTGGCATGTAGATGTCTTCAGGCCAGAGCACTTATCAAACATGTGAAGTTTGAGGCAGATTGGACATTGTATGCCCGAGTTACAACAACTTCCTGTTTCATGGCGAAACATCGAATTTTGTCAGGCTGCCACAGACACGCCCTTCAGTGAAAACTCAAGATCTTCGCAATTTATTGTCGCAAAAGCCTTTAGATTAGACTGACCAAATATGATGTTGATCTGATTAAAGCTCTAAGAGGAGTTTGTCTAAGTACAACATGTGGAAATGGCAAAAACAAGAGAAAATTCAAAATCTCACTTCCTGTTGTTTTTTAGATTTTGCACCCAAGGACTTTTTTGTAGGTACTGGGCTGTTACATGTGCCTACTGAATTTCATACTTGTATGTGAAACCTAGCGCGAAGGGTGCCACACCTAATTCTGAAATCCATCTCAGATATAAATTTTCACCACTTCTGACACATATGCAAAATTTCATGAGTTTTCGAGCATGTTTAGGCCCTCAAAAATGTGATTCATTTAGGAGAAGAATTATTAAAACAAACAAATCAGCTTTTTATCTTTCTTATGTGAATTTAAATTTCAATAGGTTGACTTGCCTTTTAAAATTTTAAATCTACCAGTCTGTCATAATGTTTAAAGCATTGCTATTTATTTGAGTAGCTGGGCAACAATGGCCAATGACATGATTCGGGGCAGGGCAACTTGTTTTCCATACAATGGCAGATAGGCAGAATGTTTAAGGAAACTGCTTGAAATCAGTTGTTTCAGCAATTACATTTGTTGCCACTTTTTTAACTTTGAAGGATCTTAAGATTTTCAATAGCAACCTGTGTGTGTTACTTTAAGAGAGTATCTGTGTTGTCTTATTTACTTTTTTTATATGATTTAATTTTATAATCATTAGTCATTTATGTAGTTGTCATTTGATTTATCATTTATTTGTAATTTTATTATTCGTCATTTTATATTTTTATATTTTATTTTACTTATTTCCTTTTTTTGTTGTTTAATATGATTGTGTGGTTTCAAGGGATGCTTCTCTTCATGAGTTAGAGATAAGAGAATGTCTCTAGAGAGATAAATAATGTAAAATAAAGTACAGAGCCACATATCAAAGAATGGAGATTTATTTTTTCAAATAGATACACAAACTCTGAATCATGAAACAGACTAGTACTGGATCATGAAACTATCATTGTTTTCCTTATGGCCTGTGGTCCTGGTCACTGAATTTATTAGTTCTCCACCCATTACTGTCTCAGCAACATCTCCTGAATTCCCTGAAAGAGTTACATAATGATAATGTGGTGCTCATCGCTAGCCTTCAGCATTGGTTGTTTCAGTTTTTTCCCTGGTATCAGTTTTGGATCCATCAGGGTGGCGCTTCTCTGGGGCCTGAAGTTCAATTTCATTTTGCTTGCTGGCTGTTTGTTGTAATGCTTTGACCTCTTCTTTACTAAACTGCTTCCGCAGCAGCACGATGACAGCAATGATGAAGAAGTAGGAACATCCACTTAAACATGTGGTCAGGCTCAAGAAGATCACTCTGAAAACAGGACACCAAGGTTTTTTGCACAGACATCCAATTTGTTTTTCAAATGTCAGCTTTAGGATTTATATTTTGTGTAATAAATATCCAATATATCTGAATGGGCATTGAAAGATGTTATAAGCATCAGATTCCACTATTTTATACTAATAAAGACAATGGCATAATAATTACAAACACGCATACACACCTGTACATATTTGAGTCGTACATTCGACAGGCTCCTCGCCCCCCGCAACTCTTCATTCCCCATTTTAAACATGTTGAGTCAATGAGGGCTCCAAAATACACTGGAGCAGGAATACCACCTCCAGAAAAATTACACATCAATGCGGTTTACAAATAATATGCATAAAATGTAAAATACAGCACGATATTGAATAGCTTATCAATGTTTTATGCTTTCTCGCCTTAGTAGATAAAAGTAACACTGAATAATTTGAATATTTATTGTACCTAGAGTTCGCATCACAAGTGTTTGAATACCCAATGCCAGTGACTTCAGATCAGGTGTAATGCATCTAAAAACACGTTATATACAGTAAATACATAACATACATATATATAATTTAATTTTATATAATATATTATTTTTATATATTTTCTTCACATACACACACAATGGGTTTCCATGTTTCATCGGGACTTTCCATAAACATAATGATTTTTATATTGTAAAACTGTATATTCTATCTCAAAACCTAATCCTACCCATCACAGAAAACTTTCAGCATCGTTATATTTTCAAAAGACACAATTTTGTATGATTTATACGTTTTGTTTTTTTTTCTCATGGGGAGAAAACAAATGTCACCACAAGGTAAAAAATTACTGGTATTAATAAATTCTATCCTGGTGGTAACTGACCGTATAGTGATCATGTATCCAGGAGTAGTGCCCAGAGAGTTAATGAAGGAGCTGAGGACAGATACAGCCATATAGGAGGTGAAACTCCGGGTACATGCTGGCCCACGGGGACACTGGCCCAGAGACACAGATCTGCTGCCCTCTACTGGTGAGGGGGTTAAAACACAGCTGCAGTTGTGGAAAACCTGTGATAATCAAATGTAAATGAGAAGAAAAAAAAACAAATACCATATTTGTTGAAATTATAGTATGTAAAAGAAGGCTTGCCTCGGGTGCCTTAAATTTTTAAAAGAGTTTTAGAAAAAAGATATAGGTATACTAGAGATACCGTGTTTTTGCCTCGTCCAGTGGAGGCAGTGCATCCTGCCAAACAGGGCGACACATATGTAATGCCACTGTCAGAGCACACAGGATCCCATTCAGACGTAGAGCAGGAACAGTCCTGATTACACTGAGACATGAGTGAACGCTCATCATAAGATGTATCAGGAGTCCTGAGGAGGAATTCTGAGATTGGTGATTGTTTCCAGTTTGAAAAACAGTGGCTATATTCTGGCTGAGAGCTAACGTTCACTTATAACAGTGGTTCCCTTTCGAAAGGGAACTTGCGCTGCATCCCCTAGGGGTCGCTATGGGGAATGCCTCCGGCATGCCAGGTGTCTGAAGTGTGAGCCTAAACACGACAATGAACTTGACATAAGGCTTATTTGAGATGAGCAAAATCTGCGCAGAACCACTCACTGGTGATCACCGTGAGATGCATGCTGGTTAGAAATGTGTCTGAGTGTGGACCTCTGATGTCATGCCGAAGTGTGTCAAAAAAGTTTTGCGACGGAAAGGTGGCCTCGTCGGATTCTGCAGTCAGGCATAGTTGCTCTCCACTGACTGCGCTGATCAAAAGCATGATGGGAAACGACTTGCTGATGACACAGCTTAATGCTCATTGGTTTAAACAGCCGTGAAACATTGTTCTCTTTTAAAATGTTTGATTTTAAAATTCTGATATCATGTTTTTATGTTAATAAATTTTGTGTGAAAATTCCCAAAGTCTCTGATAGTGCGATCTTCTTTATGGGTTATGTGATTGTTGTCATATTTATAAAAAATAGCCTATATAAAAACATTTATGTATTAAAGTAAAGATTCTTGATAAAAACGTCTTTCGAATGGAAATAAATAAGTACTCTCACCTACATTTCAGGTGAGGCGAATCTCAAACAAGCCTATTGGCAGGCAGCAGCCTATGACGTAACCACAGGTGTGACCGTGAGTATAAAAGGGCACCTGGAAATAACGTCATCCTCTTTCTTGTCTTCAGGATACCAGTTTGTTTGAACATGTGTTTATTCAAGACGAATCTAGAATTATGGCACTGTCTTTCAGACAGTGTGTTCCTCCGTGTCAGCTTCATTTGACACCAGATGACATACACAAGAGATCGATGATGTTTTTAAAAAAAAAAAAAAAAAACGAGCACTCTCAGCCCGCTTGCCCCCCATATGACGAGTTTTGGGATGTTAGGTCCCGCGCCATGGCGAGATTAGATATGCCGTGGAAATGCAAGAAGCTGAAGCCCTTCGCGGTCGGCCTCGATGAACGTTTCCTGTCAGGATATAACTGTCCATCTCGTACGTGCCTTCATTTTCTCCTAGATCTTCACACTAAGGTGCAGAGATCTTGGAAAAAGCCATATTCTGCCCACATCCATCGCACTCAAGCAATTTATGCTGTTATTGAGGGGATGCATGAGCATGAGAATGCGTCAATGTCTATTTCGCGATGGGCGTGGCAGAGGCTCCGTCTCTGCCTACTAAACCTTTGCGCGTCATTTAGGGTCTTAATGGCAGTCTCAGTGCACACTTTGGCTGTGTTCCAAGCCTACCAGGCTCATCTGCTGAAGGTCCTGGCTATGCCAGGAGGGGCTCTCACACGTTTTTACATCTGGCCCTGAAGCTGGACCTGTTGTTTTTGGCAGTTTGTTTTTACATTTACATCTGCCTTACTGATGGTAGTTTACGGAGTGGCTCTCTATGAGCCTCCTTGGTGACTACTTTGTTTTAACAGGGTGTGTTTTACTAAGCTTTCTAGAGATTATCTGCTAAGTTGTTAGGCTCTTTGTGAGCCTCCTTGGCAAATATGAGAGTTGTCAGGCCTCCTCTTGTTTGAGAGTGGCAGCATGGGTATTCCGTTCCCCATAGTGACCCCTAGGGGATGCAGCATGAGTTCCCTTTCAAAAGGGAATGTCTCAGGTTACGCATGTAACCATGGTTCCTTTGCCATGCTTCAGGCATTCCTGCTCTGTCTCCTTCAGACAAGAAGTGGATGACATTATTTCCAGGTGCCCTTTTATACTCACGGTCGTACCTGTGGTGACGTCATGATGACCTACTACTTCCGGCAAGATTCTGAAGTGAAAATACAATGGACACTTTACTATCCCCTGAGGCCACAGGAGAGGCTTTGTGAATGGCAGTGAAGCGATGCAACCGACAATGGTAAGTGTCCACCTGTGTCTCCTTTAGCCCCATCGTTTGGCCTGTGTATTTAAACCTTCTGTTCTGTTCATTTCTAAGTCTGGTGTCTGCAACAATATCTTTCTTTGTGCAATGATGAGAAGAAACTGCAGAAGAACCTCATTGGTTTTCAACTACTGTCAAACAGCAGATTTGAATGTAAGGAAGAGAATAAGATTTGAGAACTAGATCATTCCTCCGCACCTCTTTACATTATACCCCACATTTTGAGAACCACAGATTTACAGAAGTATACAAACATTTTACCCATTGTAGGACACAGTGAGCCCTGCCACAGGCAAATTGTCACACTTTGTGCCGAATTGGAGGAGGAGGAGAAGGAAGGCCGAGAAGGAGGTGATGAAGGAGAGCTGAGCCCCTGCCACAACACCCAACTTGTATCTTTTCATTAACAAACCGCCTAAGAATATTCCCACAGCAACCACAGGCAGGATCAGGACACCTGCGGGACATGACAGGTCTTTAGTTTCAATTAATGTCAAGCCTGACATGCTTCTCTGTGTGGGATATGCTATATGGTTGGGTTTCTTGGGTTCAGTGTGACAGGTGAATTTACAACAAAATACTGTAATTGAATTTGACATCATGTCAACAACAAAAAATATGAGAAGTCGATAAAATAATTAAAAGTTTACTTCAAAATGCATGCTAAATGATGTTCTAATAGTTATTTGTCATGCTTTAAAGAAGTACACTAATTTTGATGTGTTGACTAACATACTTAAGCACATGTAAAGTACTTTTTAATAATTTTTACTGTAGTGTGTTATTCAATATTAGCGTACATTTAAAGTTAATATATTTGAAATGTATTAAATTGCAAGTTTATCATCACAAATGGGTAATTACAAATATATTTAAAACTTGACATTTCAAGTTTCAAGTATATTTTAGTTTACCATAAATGCTTGTCAGTACATTTGACAGTATACTTTACCATATTTCAAAGTCAACAGAAGTACTTATGACAATTGCATTTAATTGCAGTTAACATACAATTGTCTGTTCAAAAATATTACATTCAGTTCACACATAAATATATTATTTTAAAGTATTTTTCCCATTTTAAGTATATGCTAAAGTGTACCTTTTTTTTTTTTTTTTTTTACAATAGATGAAATACCGTACATAATATTCTGTACATAAAATAAACTGGAATAACAATAAAAGTTTGTAAGCATGTAAAATAATTGTTGCATGTTACATAAAATGGCAAAAATGTTAGATTTGCCATTTGTATTTAATTTGGTTTATCTGCCTAAAAAAGTTATTTGTATTATTATGATTATTATTTATTTATTATATATAATAATAATTGAATAAAAATCTACATTTTAAATATAAATCTACAATTTTCTATTGAAATACAAATCCTAAATTTATATAGGATTTTATTGTAGGGGTTGTTGATAACCACAACTGGCACCAGACATTGAACAAAACAATCAACGGCCTGACATTTACTAGGCTGGTGTTAGAAAGCGTTACATTAAAGACTTCTTACCAATAAGGAAGTTAGCTCTTGACGCAGACTGGCCAAACTGTTGCTCCATGTATTTGGCTTTGAAGGTTAGCAGTCCGATGAAAGAGCTGAACTTCAAAACAATCCCACACAGCAATAGGAAGTATGCAGGAGTGCACAGTAGTCTTTTCAGGGAAGGCAAGAATCCTTAACATTTACAAAACAGAATTCACAGAATGAAGTGAGGTTTTACTAAATATTTGCATAGACGTTAGATTAACTAGATTAAAAGTTTTAAAGGGAAAAATGAATAGGAATAGGGAAAAATGAATAGGAATAGGGAAAAAATAGTTCAAACAATACTGCATTTGTTTAAATGGTGGAAGGAAGTTGCCTTTTGCAATGTCAGACAGTTTAACTGAGTGTGTGGTTGGGAGGACAGGTTGCTCCTTGTCTCTCTGATCCACATTAGAGTTTTCTTTCCCTTCCTCTCCTTGTTTGGTTAAAGACCTGGGCAGGAACCAGAAAGGAACACCAGCAAGTACTAAGATGGCAGATGACACAAAGAAGCCCAGCCACCAAGCGCCCACCCAACGTGCATCTTGTGGAGTAATGGTCACACTGTCTGCAGGAGAAAAGAAAAATTATATGTATATTTATATATATTAGGGCTGTGAACTTTAACATGTTAACGCATGCAATGAATTCAAAATCCTTAACGCGTTGAAATAATTTAATGCATTTAACGCAAAAAAAATTACGGAAGCATGTGAAATTGCGTCATAACGTAATTTACGTCACGCAGTTAAAAGATCTTAAAGCCCATGCTGATTATATCAGAGATGTCAGAGAGAATTATTCATTCCAGAGTCTGTTTCGCTTTAACACACAAACTCTCTGTCATATTCTGTCATTGTATCTGAAGAGCATGAGCCCTCCCGTATTGCGCTGTTCCTGTCTGAACGGAATGTCGAAACATCACCGCTGTATGGCCAGATGATATGAAAACTATGTTTCCCGGCTGGATAAAGCAAACCAGCTTCTTGCTAGTAAAGTTTTGATGGATAAGGATTGCAATCAAAGTAAGAATGATTGCGGTGACGTACAGGAGTCGTACATTAACGCACGCGTGAGTCCGTTATATTGATGCACAAACAAATCATGTAAGAACGCTCTCGACACACTGATCGCACATTCTATTTATGCACAGACACATTTCAGTACATTCACGTTGTTTTCACACACATTCAGGATAATGTTTTGATTTGTCCTGTGTATGTTGCTGAGTACTTTAATATATATGCAGGTCAAGGCGGTTGGTTTAGGTTTTTTTGGCATCTCCATGTGGTCCTCTTCAGTATCGCAACTTAACTTATCTAAAATGTAAACAAGCTCATTGCTGTTGCACATACTATACACTGTGAATACATAAATGTATGAATTATATTCCTTTATTCCTATATATATACACACACACACACACACACACACACTTGTTTTCAGTGCAATAGCTTTCTGAACTGCATGTATTTAAAATTGCATTCCCTGAAATTTTTCAATACTTTACTGAACTAGAAAAATGTTGTTGGTCAGCTGGTCATATTCCAAACAACACAAACAGTTTGGAGTCTACATCCTGTCATCTCCGAGATTTCACACAGTAATCCCAATAAATTGCCTTAAAACTACTTTAGAGGTAAATATACAAATGTGCTGTTCACACAAGCAACAGCATTCCATCTTTTTACTGGTAAGTTCACATTCCATACAGGTGCTGGTCATATAATTAGAATATCATCAAAAAGTTGATTTATTTCACTAATTCCATTCAAAAAGTGAAACTTGTATACTATATTCATTCATTACACACAGACTGATATATTTCAAATGTTTATTTCTTTTAATTTTGATGATTATAACTGACAACTAAGGAAAATCCCAAATTCAGTATCTCAGAAAATTAGAATATTGTGAAAAGGTTCAATATTGAAGACACCTGGTGCCACACTCTAATCAGCTAATTAACTCAAAACACCTGCAAAGTAATTCAGGCAAAAGGAGCCCCAACTAAGTATTGAGTGCTCAACATGCTCATACTTTTCATGTTCATACTTTTCAGTTGGCCAAGATTTCTAAAAATCCTTTCTTTGTATTGGTCTTAAGTAATATTCTAATTTTCTGAGATACTGAATTTGGGATTTTCCTTAGTTGTCAGTTATAATCATCAAAATTCAAAGAAATAAACATTTGAAATATATCAGTCTCTGTGTAATGAATGAATATAATATACAAGTTTCACTTTTTGAATGGAATAAGTGAAATAAATCAACTTTTTGATGATATTCTAATTATATGACCAGCACCTGTATATTCAGAGTTTCATTCCATATATTCAAGTTTCATATTTCAGACTTTCATTCTATATACTCAAACTTCATAGTACTGTCCTTCCTTCATGTATAATCTTTATGAAGTTTGACAGCAAGTTAAACTCTATCCATTACAGAGTCAAGAAATGTAAGTTGAAATTCCAGCATTTATTATATCTTGATGTCACAACTCTATTACGGCTCAGAGTGAAACTAAAAAGAAAGAAATTTCCAATTTCCAATTAGACATATGACTAAACATAGCTTCACCATGAAAAATACCGTGAAACAGGGTACAGAACACTCCCTGTCTGATGTCATTAGACGTCACTACAACTAATTACATTTCAGTCCTTTTTAAAAAGAAGCAAAATGACCTGTGAGATTGGTCTGTAAAACCTTTTGGTCGTACCATGAGAAGTCGTCTTAATCTCTACTTTCCTTACACGTCCATCAGTGCTTGGGAAGGTATTGGTGATCATTGCCATAGGCCAATCATTACGAGAAAGGGTACTGTCTTTCAAGAGAACAATATCTCCAACTTGAAGATTGGTGTGTGATTCAGTCCATTTGCATCTTTGTTGCAAGATCTGAGATACTCTTGCTTCCAGCGGGTCCAGAACTGATTTGCAAGGGTCTGTACTTTTCTCCATTGGCTTACATAAAGATCTTTATCTGAAAAGTTGCAGGTAGGAACTCCAAGGGGAAACCCAGTCTTTTGGGTGAGCAGAATGTCGGGGTTAGTAACAATGGCATCTCTGGATCAGAGGAGACTGGAACCAGTGGTCTGGCATTGATTATTGCAGACACTTCTGCCATCAAAGTACACAGAACTTCATGAATAAGCTGGATCAATTTGTTTTGGACCAACATACTGTCAAGGATTCTGCATGTGATCCCTATCATTCTTTCCCACGCACCACCCATGCGGGGGGTGAAATTGCCACGAACAGCCTTGTTCACTTAGATACTTCTGGACAGTGTGATTTGTTGTGAAACCAAGTTCTTTGCATGCTCCGACGAAATTTGTTCCACAATCGGATCTAAGCTGTTTTGCTGGTCACCTTATGGCAAAGAAGCGATGTAATGCATTGATACAGCTGGATGCAGAGATGTTCACGAGTATTTTATCTGGAGTCTGAGTCAAGTCTGGAGTCTTTTTTCACGAGTCCGAGTCGAGTCTCGAGTCATTAAAAAAAAAATTCTCATACTCAAATCCTATTTTTTTATCCTAGATGTATTATATAGACAAAATAATATGATTTTTCTATCATCTGTTTTGTTTGAAATTAAGGTCCTATGATGTAAGGGATAATGTAAATCCAGCTTGTTACTTTATAATCCATTACAGTGTACAAAACAATCGTCCTGGCAACACGAGTAGTGGACGTAAGATGGTGCCAGTGAGTCACGGTTTGTTATACAGCAGTTAGTTATACAGCTTTGTTGTTATTGACGACAGTCATTATCAGAAAATATCTGTTTTTAAATAAACCTCGTAATGTTTAAGAATGTCAATAGAAAACTGTACACATGCTGATTGCAATACATTAAAATATTAGCTTTAAGTAATAAATGGATTAACATCTCTTTCTATCTCTCTCTTATGGACACACATTAAAAAAGAGAAAAGCTGCATATAATACAAAAAGATTGATAAAACGTAGTGCTAGGTTTAAAGGCTATTTTTGTTGTTGTTGTTGTTCATATTTTAACAGGCTGGCAATCCAAATGAGCCATGCAGCTACACCTCAGTATAATAGCTAGCTGTGTGAGTTAATGTGACTAACCTTTATGGATGCGATGTCTCATAAAATTTGATGTTGTCGTTCAGGTGTCTTTAATTTCCCACATTCTGTGCATCTAGCCGATCTGACATGTTAATAAACCCAAACGAAAAAACATGGCACAGTGGCTCCCGTCATGTTTCATGGGACTCTTATGACATTTCGGAGTTTACGTGCAATACACGGACATACGTAATGAAATTCTATGACGAGTCCGATCTACTTTTGTGTCGAGTCAAGTCTGAAGTCATTTCAGGTTGAGTCCGAGTCAAGTCTGAAGTCTATTAAAAAGCGACTCGAGTCCAAGTCTCTAACTCGAGTGCCCATCTCTGGCTGGATGTATCCATAGACTCTATCACTTCCAATTGAACTGCTCTAGTGCTCTTGCACGTAAAAAGGATTGCTCATGCACGTAAAAAGGATTGCCCAATGTTTACTGTTTGCTGCTCCTCCTCTAGTGCATCGAGTCAGAACAGTCCATGGGCCGAATACGTCCAAACCCACATAGGTGAAAGGAGACATGTCAAGACGCTCAGGTGGAAGATTCGCCATTTTCTGCTGTGCAAATCTGCCCCTTAGTTTTCGACAAGTTACACAGTGGTACAATATGGAGCTGATGAGCCTTTTGCCATTTACAATCCACAAGCCTGCAGTCCTTATTGCTCCTTCCGTGAATTGACTACCTTGGTGTTTCACTTCTTGATGGTAATGTTTCACCAACAGGTTTGTGACACGATTGTTCAACGATGATCGCATTTCTCTCAAGCTGATTCAGAGGAGCATTTTTCAGACTTTCAACTACTCTGGAGCAGATCATCGTGAATCTGAAGGTTGAGCTTCATAAGTACACTGCTTCTTGGGATGTTCTTCTGTTCCACAAAGGTGCTGAATTCATCACTGTATGTTTCTTTTTGCACAGATTTGAGGATACCTAGCTTGGCTGCTAAGAGCTCTTTGGGAGTTCTGGGCCCTCATGTATCAACAGTGCATAGAAAAGGTTCTATATTTTGTTCTTACGCACATGAGTAAGCAATCATTGTTGATAAATCCCACATGTGCGTAAGTACCATGCTCGTTCACGGTCATTAGCATTCGGAAACACCTCCAATGAACCTTATATGGTAACAACACTTCCCTTTAAAAATCACGTGATTTTTCCCTACCACAATAATGGCAAAGAGAGCTCTCGCCAAGCAGATCAGCACGATCTTAGAAAACGCGCTCTCTGGGGAGCGCATTGTTTGCCAAGTCTTCCAATAACGCAAGATAAGCCACTGCACTGAGAAACACTTTTCACAGCTGTCTTTTATAGGGTTTGACACCAATTACGCATTGTGTTTAAAACTAGACAAATGATAAATGGAGTGTTTTATAATTAAAGGAAACACAGGACATGTGGATTGTTTAATGCATACTGTGACACTCTTAAATGCTTTTTATGTGTAGTTTCGCTATTCTACCACTAGATTCTCTGCGTAAGCATGCTCAGAGGTGTGCTTATATTTACACACATTTCTACATGTAAGTACAAGTTGGTGAATCCCACACTTTGCGTGAAACTGTTCTTACGCACTCATTACGCACAAATCTGTCCGTACGCACTGTTGATAAATGAGGGCCCTGGCCTTTTTGTATAGGTGCCAATATGTAGCCCAGAACTACCTTACTGTTGCAGTAGAACTTGACTGCATCTGGTTCGAAATCGATTTCCTCAAGTATTATTTCTGCCATTTTTACAGCTAATACTGCTGCGCACAATTTAAGGCATGGAATGGTGGGCTGTAGATGAGGGGCCAGTTTAGCCTTGCCCAAAATGAATCCTATATGACTTAATCCCTCTTTAGTAAAGACTCGAAGATAGGTCACTGCAGCTATAGCTATGTTGGATGCGTCTGAGAATAGGCACAGCTCACTGTACTTTGAACTAGAAAGTGAGAGTGGGACGTATGTACGCAGTATATGGAGATTTTACAAATCTTGTCAGGAATTTTTCCATACTTCCCATTCCTCTTGTTTGACCTTAGGGAGTGACATGTCCCAGTCACTTGTGTCATGAGATATGTCTCGCAGTAAAGCTCTTCCTTTTATAGTCACTGGTGTCACTAAACCAAGTGGGTCGTAAAGGCCATTAACGACAGACAACACTCCACGACGAGTGAAATGCCTCTCAGCGTTTGTGACTTGAAAGGTGAATGTGTCTGACTCCATTTCCCAGCATAGTCCAAGACTCCTTTGGTTTGGAATAGTTTCTTTGGTAAGATCCAGGTCTTTTATGCCTTTGGCAAGATCCTCTGCAGGAAAGGCTTTCATCACTGTGGTTGAATTTGAAGCTATTTTGTGGAGTTTTATGTTTGACTGTGCAAGAGCTTTCTGGGTACGCTTCAGCAGACTGATGGCATCCTCTTCGTTTGGCAGAGATCACATAAAAATGCCTCTGAACAAATTGGCAAGTGTCTGACCCATGTTCATGTTCACCTTCCTGTGCAGTGCATCTCAGACCATCTCTAGATTGCAATGGCAGGGGAAGGGCTGTTTCCAAAGACATGAACACGCATCTGGTACTCTGTGATCTCTTTTGTCATTGTCTCGGTGCCACAAGAACCTCAAGTACTTTCTGATATTATCCTGTACCACAAAGCAATAGAACATTTGCTGAATGTCAGCAGTCACAGCAATCAGTTCTTTACGGAAGCATAACACTCCAAGGAAGGAATTGTTCATGTCGGGTCCTGTAAGAAGGATGCTGTTCAAAGAGATACCATGGTACTGTGTGCTGGAATCAAAAGACTACCCTTATCTGGTCTGGTTTTCGTGGATGATAGACTCCAAAGGTTGGTAGATACCAGGATTCTTCATTCTCTTTAAGTGGAGGAGCTAATTCAACATGTTTGTTCTCAAACATCTTCCCCATGAATTCTTGAAAGTTTTCTCTAATCTCCGGTCTTTTGTCTAGAGTGCGCTTCAAGGAGAGAAGCTGTGAGAGTGCTTGATCTCGATTGTTAGGGAGTAGTGGTCGGAGTGATTTAAAGGGTAGAGGAATGACCCAGAAGTTTGTCTAATCTTTGTAAAAGTCCCTCTTCCATGATCTTTAAGAAGGCTTGGTCTTCAAAGGAGAGAGCACAATTGTTGTCGTCTTAAGTTATCTCAAACACTGTGTGACCAATGTCATTTTGATGTGTTATGGACCTTTGTAACTGGGTCTGGATTATGTTGGTTGGACTCCCCGCCATGCTTTGCCCTTTCTTTCAAAGAAATGTGACTTGCATGAGGAGTAAGGAAGGAAGGTCTGCCATTTTCTAACACGTTTATCCTAAAGCTGTTTACATTCGGCCTATGAGCATTACTGAGGCAGACTTCGCAGATCTTGACCCAGCCTAGATCAAGTCTTTGGGCAAAGAGGAAATTGTGAGGACCGTTGATTTGCTGCCTGAACTTATGCACTCTAATGAGATCTCTCCCCAACAAAAGCAGGATTTGGGCATTTGAATCTAGTTTTAGAATGAATTTTACAATAGGTTTCAAAAGGGGATGGCATGCTGCTACCTCTGGGGTTGGTATTTCTGATCTATTGTCAAGGATTTCATTGCATTCTATAAGTGGAGAAAGATCGATGCTTACACCTCCACTAGATGCTTCTATCTGGAATCCATGCGCTTTCCTGCCCATCATCTCCATGACACCTGCACAGGTTCTGAGTGAGTAAGGATGCGGACTGCTTTGAACGTCGAACAAGTCAAAGAATTCTGAACAAGCCAAGGAGCGATTACTTTGGTCGCCAAGGATTGCATACATGTTAACTGCGTGTTCTGCTTGTCCTTTCTTATACACTTTCACCAAGCATATTTTCAAACAAGAACGAGCTGGCTGGTTTGTACCACATATCTCTGTGCACTGGGAACTTATAGCAACTGAGCTACTGAGGTTCTCTTCCTTTTCAATTTCTTGTTCTGTACGCTCTTGTTCTGCAGTGTTTGAGGTCCAAGGAGCCGGACTCGGATGCATAGCTGTGGAGTGGCGTTCACTTTCACATTCTCTGCATTTCAGTGGCGTTCTGCAGTCTCTTGCTAAGTGAGAGTTTGATGCACAACATCTAAAACATACATTATTTTCCTTGAGATCTGAGGTTCTGCGTTCCTCCATGGGCTTCGCTCTGAATCCTCTGCACTTTACAAGGGGGTGGGGGTTTTGTTAGGACAGGTTTTTCTTAGATCATTTATTTTCTCCCCTTTCTCAGTTCGAGATTTCAGTAAAGTGGTTCTGACCATCTTGTGTGCAGATATGAAACTTTTTGATACCGCATTCCTAAGTGAGGGCTTCTCATACCTGGGAGTCGTGGTGTTGCTGGTAGACAGCTTGAAGCTGGGGTCATTTTGTGTCCTGGGTTTTGTGTTGGGTTGATACCACGGGCAGTGTGTAGGTAGGTTAACTTTTCACATACTCTAATGACTCTTTACCAAGCCACTGTTCTAAGAGGTCCAGTTCCTCACCTGCTGTCAGATCCAGTCCTTCAGTGACATAATTAAAGAAGCTTGCCACGCTCTATAATTTTCGGGACAATCATCGAACTCTGTGAGTCTGCAGTCCGGTAGTAACAAGTTCTCTGCGTGCAAGATATTTTGCAAAGTCTGTCATGCTGGCTGCTTGGGTAGGATTGTATGGCAGCGTATGTGCGAAGAAATGCTGACGAGGAGCATTGATCGAATAAGGTGAAGGTGGCTCGCTCTTGAAGGGAGATCGCTTAATGATGTGGGTGTTTGGCAACTGGACACTTTGAATTTGGGGAATTTGTGATTCAGCTGGTTTTGTGTCTTCGTTCCTCTTTAGTTGTTCATCGGCTACAACGTGTGAAGTGATGTCATCATTGCGTGAATGATTCACCTGAGTGACATCATGTGTTGCTGACAACAGATTCGTGTTGCTTTGTGATGAACTTCTAGGGAAGGTGTCTATGGCAACCCATTTACTTTGATCCTCAACATACTCATTTGTTCGCTCTTGAACAGTTAGAGGTCTGTCTGAACTGCTTTTGGAATCGTTGTGATATTCACCCACCTCTGCTGCAGCTTCTAGAATTTCTGCCTCAGCCTGCGCAGCTGTGGCCTCCTTTTCTGCTTGTAATGCTTCCAGTGTAGCCTCCAATGTGGCTTTCTAATCTTGCTTTTTCTTTTTTCATGGCCAGCTCTCTCTCTCTGCAAATGATGCACGTGATCGTGTCGCTTCAGCACCGCTCTTGCTCTTGCCGCTGCATCGGCCGAATATCTTGAAGAGGTGCTCTTAGAACTGACCGATGAAGGAGCTGAAATCTGCTGGATTTATCCTCCATCTTATCTTGATGCTTGCTTTTCAGTAGCTTCTTAATAGCTTTTTTTTACTGTACTGTCCTCCCTTCATGTATAATCTTTACAAAGTTTGACAGCAAGTTAAACTCCATCCCTTACAGAGTCAAGAAATGGAAGTTGAAATTCCAGCATTTATTATATCTTGATGTAACAACTCTATTACTGATCAGAGTGAAACTAAAAAGAAAGAAATACAATTTCCAATTAAACATATGACTAAACATAGCTTCAAATAACACAAATGTAATATACAGATTACAGAAATGCTGTTAATATTAAGTACATTTGCATATTAAAGTAGATTCTTTCTATATCTTCAAGAATATTTACGATTTCCAAAGTATAAAATAAGACGTCATATGCTTAATTACAACATTTTGTCTAATTACTTAAAAGTTAATGTCAAAAATATTCTTCTGTGTTACTCAAAGCAAGTAGATAAAGAAAACTTACAGCTATTGCTCTTTTAAACTTCCAAAAGCAAGGATTGATGAGGATTATCCAAAAAGGCACACTGACTGAGCAACATACACCAGGCCATGTGTCTAGCTGCTCAATTCCTGCTATCTACTACTTTGCAGCTTCCCAAAATGACCACCAGATGGCAGCCACAAAACAAAATTAACCCTGAGAAATACTGTGAAACAGGGTACAGAACATATATATAAACCTTAGACTGTCAGCTGTCTGTCATTTAAATTTTTTTATTTTAATTTTTTTCAATGATTGTGCCACTGCGCAAACAATCAGACCCTAGGAGCACATCAATGTTTGAATGAAAAAAAAAAAAATGAAAATTCACATGAATACACACAGCACTGGTGAAACTAATTAAACTGAATGCTTACCAATATCGACAAATCCAATATCCACATACAGTTTGGCACACATGGAGCCCAGTAGGAATCCAAACATGGGACCCAGCAGCATAATGGTCTGAAGACATGCTAAACATCAAAACAAGTGTTTAATAAAACATTCTCAAGTAAAAATGTATTTATTTATTTATTTTTGAAAAAGTAGTACACTTAAGAATACTTAAAAAAAAATAATGTACTTTAGCAGAATATACATAAGTGCGAACTGAATGTAATGTTTTTGGACACTTAATTGCATGTTAATTGCAATTAAATAAAAATGTATAATCGTTTAAAGGTGCTCTATGTAAGAATGACAGCGGGTGGTTGAAAGGGGTACTACAGTCCATATCCAAAATATTGTTTGCCCCACCCCCACCCCCTCCTCCTCAGACTCTACACTCTTGTGGGTTGCCAGTTTGAAGACACGCAACAGGAGCGAGCTCAATTGACATTGGAAGGCAAGGAGACTTACACAATGTAAGATAATTAGTTGATTCATTGATTTATGATGAGTTGATATCGCGTTTTAACATGCTCCTGTTCATAGAGATTTTTAGATGGATGCTGAGGCTTTTTAGGCCAGGTAGAATCTGCGATCTCTGACCCAGTTTGTTCGCTGGCTTCCATGGCTGCAATTCGCTGCATGTGTTTTCCGCCAACTGGCAACCTGGGGTGGCGAAATACTATTGGGTAAATTGGCAACGTGCAGTCTTGCACAGATCGAAACAAAAACAGAAATTCCGACACAGAATGCAAATTTCAAAGTAAAATAACTGGCTGTAGCAATGGTTTTCAGAGAAACGAATATGTGAACTCAGCATGTTTAATAAATATCTGCAAACATATTATGGTATTTTTATGCTTTAGTACAGTCAAAAACTTACATAGAGCAACTTTAAATCTGTAATAAATGCAGTTAGCTGAACTATACATGTAATTTTAATAATTACTTATTTTGACTTTGAAATATGGTTAAAGTGTACTGACAAGCATTCATGAACTACACTATACTGTAATGTAATTTCTATTGAAACTTGCATGTCATGTATTTAAATGTATTTGTAATTACACATTTGTACATTTTAATGTAACTTTAAATGTAATATTGAATACAGTAAAGTTCAAATTATAATCAAGTACTTTACGTGTGCAAACGTAAGTTGGTAAACACATCAAAATAAGTGTACTTCTTTAAAGCACAACAAAAGATTAAAACATATTTAAAATTTACTTTAAAGTAAAACTTTTAATCTGACATTATTGCAAAGTTCAAGTGCATTTAAGTGTGTTAATAAAATGTCTCTTTATATTCACTTTATATACTTTATATACAAAAGTGGCCTTTTCTTTCATTATATTATCTGCAAGTACAGTTTTTAATTTAATATTTAATATACTTAAATATTTGAAGTACCGTAATCGGTTACTAATGTAACCTCGGTTCCCTTAGATACGGAACGAGTACTGCGTCATTCGTCTTATTAATTAATGTTTGATTATTAATAAGACAAGACGCAATGGGGGAAAAGTCCTTTTCTCCGATTCGGAAGCCTTTATACAATCACGCAGTGTAAACTGCACGGCCGTTGGTTCGCGAGCCAATGGTGAGTGAGCCCGTTCGAGCCTGCCAAAAGGGGCGGGGTCTCGGGCTATATAAGCGGCCGTCTCACCATGGCAAATCGATTTAATTAGACTGAAGCGACGGCATGAGGTGTCTCGCACGTAGCGCGGCAAAGTACGGTCCCTTGGGATACTACACGAGTACTGCGTCGTTCGTCTTATTAATTAATGTTTGATTATTAATAAGACAAGATGCAATGGGGACAGTACAATCACGCCGTGCTACGCAGGGGGATGACCGAGCTTTGGGGCAGAGCACTTGAAAAGGGGCTCACGACAGACACTCATAAGACAGGATAGCCCAGACAACGGGGACTGAAACACTGTTGTCATCCTCCCAAGCCCAAAACTAGGGCACCAGAGGGGCTTAGGGTATATATATATATATATATATATATATAGAGAACATAGTTATATATATATATACAGAACATAGTTACGGCCAGACATGGTTGGGGGCCTAAGGCCTAAGGAGGAGTAAGCGAGTGCTATAGTGTCGACTATCCATCTGGAAAGCCTTGGCTTCATGCCACTGAAGCAGACAAAAAGCTGTACCGCCTGACAAAAGGAGGCAGAACAGTCAATGTAAGACCTCAGGGCCCTGACAGGACAGAGTAGATTCAACTCCTGTTCATCCTGAGAAGGAGGAAGAGCGGAGAGAATGACCATCTGCGCCCTGAAGGGGGTAGATAGGACTTTCGGAACATATCCATGTCTCGGTTTCAGGACAACTTTGGAGTCGTTAGGCCCGAATTCAAGACACGAGGGGCTCACAGAGAGCACCTGTAAATCTCCCACATGCTTAACTGATGCTAAAGCTAGCAGTAAGGCAGTTTTCAGTGACAGGGGCCGTAAGTCGGTAGTCTGAATTGGTTCAAAGGGAGGACATTTAAGGCCTCTAAGAACCACAGAATGGTCCCAGGTAGGAACCGTGAGGGGACGAGGGGGATTCAACCTCCTGGATCCCTTAAGGAAGCGAACAACAAGGTCGTTTCTCCCTATCGACTGCCCCGCTTTAGGAGTGTGAGAAGCTGCTATAGCTGCGACATAGACCTTAAGGTTAGAGGGAGTATGGCCTCTATCGATTAAGTCTTTAAGTAAGGACAATATCTGGGATATGTCACAAGTCAATGGGTCCTCATCCCAGGCTGTACACCAGGCGGCAAAGATGGCCCATTTGAGAGAGTAGAGACGTCTTGTAGACGGAGCTCTAGTCTGAGAGATAGTGTTTAAGACATTCTAAGGGAGGCTTGCAGGCTCCCATTGAGAAACCACACATGAAGGTCCCACAGCTCGGGTCTGGGGTGCCATATTGTCCCTCTCGCTTGAGAGAGGAGGTCCTGTCTCAGAGGGATTGGCCATGGCTCTATGGGCAATAGCCGAGATAGCTCCGAGAACCATGGTTGGGTCCTCCACAGAGGAACCACCAGGAGGACTTTGTGAGAACCTCCCCTGATTCGTCTGATTACTTGGGGAATCAGTGCGATCGATGGAAAAGCATAAAGGAGGAGGCTGAGCCAGTCATGGGCCAGTGCATCCCTGGCTTTCGAGAAATATATTGGGAAGTGATGATTGTCTTCTGAGGCAAAGAGGTCGACCTCTGCCTTCCCGAAGACGCCCCAAATTCTTTGGACTGAGCAGGGGTGGAAAGGTTGCTCCGGGACAACATGTCCGCCCAAATGTTCAGTACGCCCAGTATGTGTGCTGCTCTCAATGAGAGAAGGTTGCACTAGGCCCACTCTAGGATGGTTTTCGCTAGAGTGAAGAGGGGCTTTGAAGAGAGACCGCACTGGCGATTTATGAAGGACACCACCGTTATGCTCTCTGACCTGATCAAGACTTGGTGACCCACCAGGAGAGGAAGGAAAGCCTGGAGAGCTCAATATACCACCATCATTTCCAGGCGGTTGATATGTAGCTCGCTTTCCGGGCAGTTCCTAGCACCAAAGGCCGGACGGTTGTCGCAGAGACCTCCCCAACCCATCTTGGAGGCAAGATGACCTTCCTCTTGTCTATCGCCCCGATTGCCACGCCCTGCTTGAACCAGCAAGGGCTCGTCCAAGGGGCCAGGGTTGTGACACACACCTGGTTCACCTTGAGCGAGCAACGACCATGTTGCCAGGCTTGGGGCGGGACCCCATGGTTTCAGCCAGAGCTGCAGAGAGCACATGTGAAGCAAGCCCAGCTGCAGAGCCGGAGATGCTGAACTCATTAGACCTAGCATCTTCAGAAACGTTCTGAGCGGCAGAGAAGCCCCGGGCATAAAGGTCTGTACAAGCTGCTGAATGACCAGAGAACGCTCTGGAGTGACCGTGGGCCTCATGTGGGTCGAATCTAAAATTATCCCCAGGAACGACACACGTTTGCTGGGAGATAATGAGCTCTTTGTAAAATTGATCCTTCTCCTGTTTGGCACCTAAACTCTGGAACAATCTTCCTAGCATTGTTCGGGAAGCAGACACACTCTGTCAGTTTAAATATAGACTAAAAATGCATCTCTTTAACCTGGCATACACATAACACATTAACAATTTATAATTTCAAATCCGTTAAAGGATTATTAGGCTGCATAAATTAGGTCAGCCGGAACCGGGAACACTTCATATAACACCAGATGTACTCATTACATCAGAAGAAGAATGGCATACTACGCTAATAGTCTTTCTGTTTATCCCGAGGTTTACCATAGTCAACCAGATCCGGGCCGTATCCAGGTGAGACCAAGGACCGGCGCCTTGACACGACCACAACGCAGCCCTGAAGTATCAGCAGAGGTTGAGTCAACTAGATCATCCATTGTGAAGGCCTCATCGACACGACAACCAGTGGCACAGCTCCTCAACAAACCGCCCATACCGGTGTGATGAATACGATCCTCAACTGGATTGAACTGGAATAAATACTTTGAATGTTGCGATCCTATCGGACATATGATAGCAACCTGAATCGTAATAAAGCACTGTTCGCCAGAGGAGAACTGGCCCCCCGACTAAGCCTGGTTTCTCCCAAGGTTTTTTTCTCCATTTTAACACAGAAGTCTATTTGCCACCTGTTTGCCATCTGATGTCACCTGTTGGAGTTTGGGTTCCATGCCGCTGTCGCCTTTGGCTTGCTTAGTTGGGGACACTTGACATTTGACTTGACATGAGATTGAGCATTTTGCAACAAACGTCGGAAAAAGCGCTCTTTAAGGGAGAATAAATATCATGAGTCTCGCCAGAGTCAGGGAAAAACGTCATGTCATATTCAACTGAGCACAGTAGTGAAAACACAGCGAGCGCGGCTTCTACGTGGGACATCCTCAGACATTGCACGCACTCAATGTGCCTGTCATCAGCGTGCAGAGAGGCTCTGCACATGCCACAGTCGTGGCACAACATTTGCAACAATGTTGCAGAAATTTGCTCTTTTGAAAGCTCTTTATTTAGTAAAAACATCTAGTAAACATCTAGTGACATGTAGTAAAAAAAAAAAAAATATTCAAATTTTACTTACAAATGTAAAATGCTGAGTTTTCTGCTTTTGCATAGTCATCAATATAAGATATGCCGAGTGGTGTGACTGGAGTCTCTCCGATTCCTCTGAGTGCATTACCCAAGAACACATAGATCCACATACTAGATCCAGGATCCTTCACGCAACCTAAGGTTAAAATGGTAGAAATCATGTCCATGAAGTACTCAGAACTTTCTTTATGTATTTGTGATCATCTCGGTCAACTCTGTTTTAATATATTTTTGAAAGAAAACTATATGTTGGCATTTTTTTATGAAAATGTGAGTGGTGAGCTATGCACCGACGTTTAACACTTGTTCAAATCCCAATATAGGTTATTCTTTCTTTATATTACAGGGCTGCTGAATGCTTGATTATGACTGGTTGATGAACATTCTTAATTTTTCTTAGGAAATGTAAAGCTAAAGTAGTTCCAGGCAGGTCTTGACCGTATTACAGTTCCATATCACTTTTTTCAGTTTTTTCAAATGTCCTTATAGCCTATGCAAATGAACTGCAGTATACTGTTATCGAACATCCCAATGCCATCCACACTGTAGCATTTAGATAAATATGTAAATATGTGCTGCATGCTTTCTTCTTAATAACAAAATAAATTCACATCAAAAATGTCAGCAGTGAGAAAACAGCAGTTAAGAAACCATCTAATCATAGCGATGTGGATGTTTGCGTGATCTCATTTGGCACTCAAGTCATGTCACAGTTATTTATATAGCACTTTACACAATATATAGCGTTAAATCAAGCAGTTTAACAATATTAAACGTGAAAAAACATAGTGAGTGTCGTTTTCAATTCAAAGTAGACTTCCACGTCAAAGATGGCGTAGTCCCAGAACACATCTACCATGTACATAATCGCTACTGACCAAAGGTGTTAACCAGCCAGGGGTGAGTTTCCCAAAGCGAACTATGGTCTCAAGTTCTGACGTTACCAATAGAGTTCAATGGGACTTACGACCGTAGCTGACTAACAATGCTTTCGAGAAACACACCCCAGAGCGGATCAGTGATGCCAACTTGGCAATTCTGTTGCTAGATTTAGCAACTCTTCAGACTACCCCACCAACATACTGCTCTGTTTGCGTACAGTTTTTCACATACCATATAATAGGGAACTGTTTGATTTCGGACTTAGTCGATTGTGTAGTCTACATAATGACGCAAGGTTTACAAGTATGTCACTATGTAAAGACATGATCATGCATTGTCAAGTTATGTAGGGATTCTCAGCCTCAGTGTCTGCCCAAACTTGAAAAAAGGCTTCAATCAACTTCAGAGGGTGCATGGAATAACTCAAAACATCTGAATCTTTATTGTCGAAGCAATTTATTGAAAATCTTTCAGCAACAACTTGATCTTCATTTACATATTTTCAGTGCTTAATTCAGATGCTTAGTTCAGATGCTTAGCTTAATAACCTATACAGAGAAACACAAACCATATATAAATATATATGAGTCAGGGGTTGGGCTTGACCCCTTAGTTCCAGTGAAAGGAACTCTTAATGCTTCAGCATACCAAGACATTTTGGACAATTTCATGCTCCCAACTTTGTGGGAACAGTTTGGGGATGGCCCCTTCCTGTTCCAACATGACTGTGCACCAGTGCACAAAGCAAGGTCCATAAAGACATGGATGAGCAATTTTGGTGTGGAGGAACTTGACTGGCCTGCACAGAGTCCTGACCTCAACCCGATAGAACACCTTTGGGATGAATTAGAGCGGAGACTGCGAGCCAGGCCTTCTTGCCAACATCACTGCCTGACCTCACAAATGCACTTCTAGAAGAATGATCAAAATTTCCCATAAACACACTCCTAAACCTTGTGGAAAGCCTTCCCATAAGAGTTGAAGCTGTTATAGCTGCAAAGGGTGGGCTAACTCCATATTAAACCCTACGGATTAAGAATGGGATGTCATTAAAGTTCATGTGCATGTAAAGGCAGGTGTCCCAAAACTTTTGGCAATATAGTGTATATATGCTAAACCGCTAGCATTAACAAACAACTTGCGAGGCATACACAATTGTTTTTTCAAGTCTGTAGTCACTAAAGAAATGAGTCTTTATCCTACCAGTAACGTCTCAATGTTGATGAACACATTGTGGCTTTTCCCAGCTATCCTTGAACAAACTCAGCTAAAACTTATGGTTTACTCCAAACTCAATGGCTACATCCATGCATGGTTTAACAATCTTTCTCCTTTGGTTTTATAATCAGTATCAACACCAACTTGGGTAGGAGAAGCACATCCACTTTGCAAACAGAGATCCTTTTGCACACTGATTGATAATCACACAAACACACCTGGTTCTATGTGACATGAAGTTTCAATAGCCAGTCAGCTTCCTTGTTTCTTCCAGGTTGCACTATGTGTCCACAACCAATAGTATCTATTCATTTTGATCTCAAAACTCATTTTATCTGATTTTTCTTTATTTAACAATGATGAATATATATATTTTTTTAAATTTCAAGTTTAACTTAACATGCATCGTTTAGCATCAAATCGACCTGTCTCTAGAAACTTCTTCTGAAAATTAGTTGGGAACAGTGGAACAGACTTTTCTGGAAAGTTTCATACAAACTAACTTCATTTTATGTTTGAAGCGACATCACACCAGTTCATTCTTCGATTTCGCCTGAAGAATCAGGGCCTAAAGTCTATCAGGCTATGGGGTATTTTAAATGTAAAGCAGTTACCTGTTCCAGTGTTATTAGAAGGCTTGATGTGTGCATTTGAGTAATCGTTTGGAACCATGGGATACTGACAAGGAGCAATACTGACAGTCTTGTTTAAAGAGCCTTGTATTACAGTGTCATACTTGTACCTGTAGGAGTATAACAAACAGAGAGAGAGCAAGAAACATGAGCTACTTTATAAGAAATGATAAACTAAGCCAAATGTGTATAGAAATAATAAGTATGCATGAATGAATGTACCGCCCCATGAAGAAATGTGGCAGTCCAGTGAGAGCTGAGCCAATGGCCATGAGGAAACAGCCCATTCCTATGAGCCGTGGCCTGTGCAGTCTCGCCCCAAAATGACTAACCACTGCCAGAAAGAGTAGGTTGCCTGCAGAAATGCATTCAGAGAACAACCAGTCGATCAAGAAAATGAAAATACACCAAACTTGTAAGCATGTTTATTTATTTTAACATGAAATGGACAACCCATGGTCTGTTCACTGACCATTGTATTTTGCAACCCAGGTTCATTGAAAAAAAGTGACTGTGGCAACATTACTGCAAAATAATACTATGTTGCTTCTTGCTCATTTCGTGGCAATTTTGAAGTGAAATGTCCAGTTAGTGATGCTTAAAGCAGTGGTTCAACCTTAATGTTATGAAGTGATGAGAATACTTTTTGTGCACCAAAAAAATCAAAATAAAGACTATTCAACAATATCTAGTGATGGCCGATTTCAAAACACTGCTTCATGAAGCTTTGAAGCTTACGAATCTTTTGTTTCTAATCAGTGGTTCAGAGCGCATATCAAACCATTAAAATTTCAAAACACTTATGATTTAACGAAGCCTCATTTACTGAAATCACATGACTTTGGTGCTCCATACCACTGATTTGAAACAAAAGATTCATAAAGCTGCTTTTGCAAGTCTTTGAGCTCTTTTATCATGAAGTGCAATGCTGTACCAGGTGAGCTATGGAGCAAGTTTACAACATCAGAAAAGCTATACCTATGGAAATGGTTATGTAATGCAAATGTATTACTCATATTACTTTACAAATCATGCACTATGGTAAAAGTGTTCTGAGCTCATAGCATGCAGTAGTATTGTGGGAACCACATGAAAATAAGTCTTTATTAATCAATAATCTGCCCCATAAATCATTCATTTGTGTGAAAATTAATAAAATGTATTAGTGTTGTACTGCCACTAGTGTTCATTTCAGCTGGAAACTGCTGTGAATTGTATATACAGTCAATTCCAGAATTATTGGTAAATATGAGCAAAGGTTTATGCTTTTGATCTTTTATTTAAAAAAAAAAAAAAAAAAAAAAAATCACAAAATTCTAAACTTTCATCTAAGTAAAACAATTGAAACTCACATTATGAAATAAATGTTTTTCTCCAATGCATGTTGGCCACAATTATTGGCACCCCTAGAAATTCTTATGACTAAAATATCTATAGTATATTCCCATTCATATTTACGTTTTTTTAGGGTGACTAGGAGCATAAAATTATCCAGCCATGACTTCCTGTTCCACAGGAGTATAAATATATTAGGAGACACAAAGGCCAAATTCTTGAGCTTCACAAAATAGAAAGTGGCTGTAAGAAAATAGCTAAAGATTGAAAATTTCCCATTTCCACCATCAGGGCAATAATTAAGAAGTTCCTATCAACTAAAGATGTTACAAATCTGCCTGGGTGAGAACGTGTGTTTATATCATCCTAATGCATGGTGAGGAGAGTTTGAGTGGCCAAAGACTCTCCAAAGATCACAGAAAGTCTAAAAAAAAAAAAAAAAAAAAAATATATATATATATATATAACAGCACCTACAGTACATCACCACAAGTTGTTTGGGAGGGTTTCAAGAAAAATTCTCCTCGCTCATCCAAAAACAAACTCCAGCATATTCAGTTGTCAGACATGACTGGAACTTCAAAAGGGACCTGGTTGTGTGACTGAGAACAAAATAAACTGCCATGGCTGTCCCAGTTCCCTGACCTGAAACCTATAGATAATGCGTGGGGTGAACTGAAGAGAAGAAGCACCATCATGGACCTGGGAATCTGAAGGATCTGGAGAGATTCTGTGTGAAGGAATGGTCTCTGATCTCTTGTTATTGTTATAATAATTGTGGGGCCAATAATTGTGGGCAAAGTGAACTAGAGAAAAACATTTATTTCATAATAAATTTTTTTACTTTTTACACTGATAACGATTTTTGCTATTAATAGGCCATTTTTGTTGGGCCATTGTGGGATCCTTATACAAACCCATTTCAAAACTTCCATCAGTGAGGCCCACGGCAGAGCTGGAAAGGTCAAATCTCCTCTCAATCTGAGTGATGGTGCTTTTCATGTAGGTCCCACACAGAGTTTTGGAGAAGTAGGCGAAGGAGAGGGCCACAATGAAAATCTTGAAGAAAAGTTACAAAGCAAAGAGAACCAATTATCCTAGTGAAAAACACTGTACACAGTAATTAAATGATCTTTAATTAAGACAAAAGTAAAGTACACTCAGAAAAGTACAGGTACCTTTAGACTGGAGCAGCAGGAGTCTTTTGGGGCCTCTTTTTCTGGAATGCAAAGGTCTTGTTGGCTGATCGGCTTTCCATTGTCCTCTGCAGTAGACTCAGACATTTTGCTGTCATGATATTATCAAACAATTACATTTTTGTATTTTCAGTCAAGCTTTACATCATCAGATTTTATTCTGACTTTTCTGCAGTTCAGATGAATTGAGTTTAAATTTGTGTGTGTGTGACGGAGGGATTCCCGCCGCTGTTTTTACACATTTTATAAGCTCTTCATGAGTTCCCAGCTGGCCAAAACACCATCGTATGCAGCCTACGCACACACAACGAGCACATTTACCTCAGCACACAGCATTGTTTTGGATGTTCAGTAAGTTCCGGCTCAAAATAGGCAATACGTCATAAAATCAGGTTGTGAATGTATCCCTATGCCTTTAGGTTCGGTATCTTTTGGTTCGGTGATAAAATTGCTAATCTGAACGCTAATCGGACCAGGACTAAATGTTTTTTTTTCTTTTTTGGTCCGAAACCAAATGAGCCAAACGAACCGAACTACAAGTGTGAACGCACCCTTAGTTTAACCATTGCTTTATAAATGCTTATCTCTGTGAGTTTTGCACAACATATGATTCAGTGCTCTGTAACCTTCAAGACGTTTCTGCTTTCTGTTAGAAATGCACTAATTTTATTTGTCAATACTGATTACTGTGCCAATATCAAACAATATAGCTTTTGCTTTTTAAAACACTGAGAATGAATTACACAACATCAAAATAAATTAAAATAAACAATATTTTAAATCGTTTTATACATTTATTTAGCATAAATGTGTAATTAGAGACCCCTGATGCGATTTTAAAGCGCTTTGGGCAGTAGCGTGTTTACCCACCACGCAAAGCACGCAATTGCGTGGAGCCCCCGCGAGTTCTCCCTAGGGGGATCCCCCAGTGGTGTAGTCTACGTGATAAGCAGGTATATGCCTTATACCCACTAGGAAAGGTCAAGGATTTTCGTCTCCACTTAAAAAAGCGCGAGAATACGGATTTGGCGCTCTTTAATGTGATGCGACAGATAGTAGTGCCTCAGTTCAAAAGAAGCGGCAGCCTGACGCGCACGTGAACTGATCCTCTACTTTAATACCAGTTACAGCGCGAAATAAACATGAATGAACACCTAGGTATGTTAAAGGATACAGAACGACTTACCGACATCCATATCATGTCTCATGTAATCATTTCATCAGTGTTTCAACTGCGGAAAGACGTTAACAGCTTGTAAACAAACAAATGTATCGTCACATTTAGCTCAGAACAAACATATTCATCATGACCATAAACTCGTTAGTCAGCTAGAAAAATTAACTATAGAGAGGAGCATTTAGCTAAATATATGCACCATATTACATATTAATTATATTTTTTAATGTTCTTCAATAGCCTGTATAATGCATGTTCGAATAAATCCATCAAGTTGACAGCCACCATTTAAATGTTTATATAGAAATAATTTTAAAGTTAGTAGACCTATTATAACTTTATTATTATAAAAAAAATTTACCTAAGTGTAATTTAAGTTTATATACAAACTGGTTCATTTAACCTTCAATATTATTCTACCAACTGATATTATACAGCATTAGTTGAGAGATTTTTTTTTCTTGAGAAAATTTGCCATGTAGCCTACCTGATATACAGTATATCCAAAGTAACTGATATTGACTCGATGCAAGCTTGTGAATCCAAATACATAACTATGATGACAGACTGGCAGGAAATGGTGCAAAACAGAGTTCAAACAGTGTGATATTGTGACATACTGATAAGCCTCATCTTTCCATTAATGTTAATAATAGTTGCAACTTGCACTCTTGTGCGAATGTGCATTGAAAATTGCCAGATGATAAAACCTGTGCTCCATGGGACCATATTCATATAACATCTAAGGCTAAATGTAGATCTTAACTGGCTGAGTTAGATGGAGATTAACAATAAACAGTAGAAAATCAGTCCAGTCTCTCCAGCTGTAAATGTCATTAGCTGTTAAAGTTTTGTGTTACTTATAATAAATTGTAATAAATTATATTATTATAATAAATAATAATAAATACTCCCCCCCTCACCCCGCTCACTGGGGCCCCCTCCCAGAGATTTGCTTAGGGCCCCCAATAACCTAAACACGCCACTGAATCTCCATCTAACTCAGCCAGTTAAGATCTACATTTAGCCTTAGATGTTATATGAATATGGTCCCATGGAGCACAGGTTTTATCATCTGGCAATTTTCAATGCACATTTGCACAAGGGTGCAAGTTGCAACTATTATTAACATTAATGGAAAGATGAGGCTTATCAGTATGTCACAATATCACCCTGTTTGAACTCTGTTTTGCACCATTTCCTTCCAGTCTGTCATCATAGTTACGTATTTGGATTCACAAGCTTGCATCGAGTCAATATCAGTTACTTTGGATATACTGTATATCAGGTAGGCTACATGGCAAATTTTCTCAAGAAAAAAAAAATCTCTCAACTAATGCTGTATAAAATCAGTTGGTAGAATAATATTGAAGGTTAAATGAACCAGTTTGTATACAAACTTAAATTACACTTCGGTAATAATTTTTTTATAATATTAAAGTTATAATTGTCAGCCTGTTAGTTTCAGTTTTCATGGACTTTCAGTTTGTTTTCTAATTGTCACATAAGGAACATTCCCGCCACTCATCTGTATTCTTGGTTACCGTCATCATTAGATCATTTATGTCAGCTGTGTCCCATTAATTACCCTGGTTCTGTTTACTACTTAAGTTCCTCCCATTCACTCAGTCTTTGTCCGATCATCGTCCGTGTATGTTGTGTTGCACCTGATTGCCTGCCTGTTGGATTGTTCATTAAACCTGTATTTTGGATTTATTCTCTGTGTCTGCCTTCCTGCAACCCAGCGTGACAATAATAGGCCTACTAACTTTAAAATTATTTCTATATAAACATTTAAATGGTGGCTGTCAACTTGATGGATTTATTCACACATGCATTATATAGGCTATTGAAGAACATTAAAAATTATAATTAATATGTAATATGGTGCATATATTTAGCTAAATGCTCCTCTCTATAGTTAATTTTTCTAGCTGACTAACGAGTTTATGGTCATGATGAATATGTTTGTTCTGAGGTGAATGTGACAATACTGTCACGGAGACACAGCTAACCCCCACCAACATCCACGCATCGTCACCGGATCTCCACACTCCACCCACTCGTTCACAATCTCCTGAGTACTAATCACCTGCACCTGCACCTCATCACCCATGGACTATATAAAGCCATTCACTTCCCTCACTCATTTGTCTGGTCTCGTCTACGTACCGTGTTCCCATCCTGTCGTCTCCAGTCTCCAGTCCTTCGTTCTCTGTGTTCTCCAGCATCTAAAAAAGGACATTACCCAGTTATTCTACCAGCTAAGTGACTTTTCAAAATGCTTGTTCCATTCCTCACCTGCATCCGCTGTCTGCCTGTGTTTGTGCCTCTGTTCTATAAACTTGTGTGTTTCACTTACCTCTCTGCCTCTGTCTGTGTCCTGACAGAAGACCAGACCTCATGCAGAGCACCTCGGACACAGGCGGGGGTTGCACCTTGGACCCGTTTGCCACCTTGGTCGACGCGGTGCGATCCTCACTGCTACAGCCATCCACAAGCACTTCACCTACAGTCCCCCCTGATCTTGTGCACGCTGTCCACCAAGCACTTCTTCAACCAACACCCACCGCTTCTTCGCCAGCTGCCTCTGTCAGATGTTAAAAATGTAGATTGTAGATTCTTCGCCAGCTGCCTCTGTCAGTCCCATGGCTCGACCGGTGACATACTCCGGCGCGGCGGAGGATTGCAGTGGGTTCCTCCTACAGTGCTCGCTCTATCTAGAAGCCCAGTCTCAACTCTTCTCTTCTGAGCACGCCCGGGTGGTGTTCGTCATCTCCTTACTCTCAGGACGAGCGCTACAATGGGCTCAACCCCTCTGGGAATCCAACGCCCCAGTAACATCCACCATTGCTGCCGCCTTTGGCCGAATACCTCTCGGAAGTGGCTGAAGTACCACTGATCTGTCAGTACACGACCAGATCTTCAACTTACGTCAAGGTGATGAAACTCTGCCCGCCTCACCAACTGCCACCCTTCCAGCACCTGAAGGCATGCAAGTGGACTCCTATCGTTTAACTCGTGTGGAGCGTCAGAGAAGAATTCAATTACATCTGTCTGTACTGTGGGGGAGAGGACCATGTCATCGCTGCCTGTTCCATCCGACCACCACGCCCAGCGGTGAGTACCATCCACTTGCCCCCTCGGATTGCACCCCTTACTAGAACTACTGTACAAATTCTAAATTCTCATGTCTGTGTTTCAGCGCAAGCCCTCATTGAATCCGGCTCCGTAGGGAACTTCATCAGCAACCAGATTCTCCAGAAACTAAATGTACGTCGTAAACGCTGCCAACTGGATCTCCGTATACAAACCATCCAAGGAAAGCCGCTGGGCCATGGTCACATCCGGCACTTCTCCCCCACACTGACACTCTGCATCGGCTGTCTACACACGGAGGAGATTACATTCATGGTGCTGGAAGGATCCACCGCGGACATCATCCTGGGACGCTCCTGGCTCACACAACGCCAGACATCCAGTGGAATACGGGTGAGATCCTCAAATGGAGAGACGAGTGCTTTAAGAACTGTTTATCTCCTGTCAGTAAGTCTTCTTTGATTCCCCGGTCTCCTTCTCCTGACTCCAATGTTCCAGTCTTCTCCACTTCGATTGAAAGCCCTGAAACAGAGCGGTTCAGCAAGCGGTTGGCTACGCAACTTCCACCACATCGGCCATGGGACTGCGCCATTGACCTGCTGCCTGGGGCTACTCTACCTAAGGGTAGAGTTTACCCATTGTCCATCCCGGAACAGAAGGCCATGGAGGAGTATGTACAGGAGGCTTTAAAACAGCGTTTCATTCGACCATCTACATCCCCTGCCGCTTCACGCTTCTTCTTCGTGGCCAAGAAGGACGGAGGCTTGAGGCCGTGCATTGACTACCGTCACCTGAACTCCCAGACAGTAAAATTCAGCTATCCACTTCCTCTGGTCCCAGCAGCTCTAGAACAGCTACGGGGAGCTCGTATCTTCAAGCTGGAGTGCGTATAACCTCATTCGTATACGGCAGGGGGATGAGTGGAAAACAGCCTTCATTACACCGTCTGGGCACTACGAATAAAGGGTTATGCCGAATGGCCTGTCCAACTCTCCCTCCGTCTTCCAGAACTACATGAATGAGGTGTTCTGGGAGTTCCTCCACCGGTTTGATATAGTCTACATAGACAACATCCTCATCTACTCCCGGAACCTGGCCGAACATCGCCAACACATCTCCCAGGTCCTCGAGAAGCTCCGCAAACACCATCTTTACCTCGAACTGGAGAAGTGCGAGTTCCATACCACCTCTGTGCATTTCCACAATTAAAGCCTCCTCAGTGCACCCCTCATCTCGCTCCTCAAAGGCCAGCCCAAGTCTCTGTCCTGGACTCCATCTGCCCAAGAAGCCTTCCATCAGCTCCATGAAGCCTTCCTCTCTGCTCTGATCCTGGTCCATCCTAACCCTGACCTCCTGTTTGTCGTCGAAGTTGACGCTTCAGCCACCGGGGTCGGAGCGGTGTTGTCATAGCGGCAGGGTGATCCACCATGACTCCATCCATGTGCCTTCTCCAAAAAGCTATCCCCAGCGAAGCAAAACTATGACATCAGGAACAGAGAGCTTCTTGCCATCAAGCTAGCCTTGGAGGAATGGAGACACTGGCTGGAGGGAGCGAACCATCAGTTTGAGGTAATTACGGATCACCGGAACCTCGAGTACCTCAGAGAAGCTAAGAGACTCAACCCTCGCCAAGCCTGTTGGGCCCTCTTCTTTACAAGATTCAACTTCTCTGTGTCCTACCGTCCTAGAACCAAGAACTGCAAGGCTGACGCCTTATCCCGTTTGTACCAGCCTGATCCTGAGAATCCAGATCCCAAACCTGTCCTCCCTCCAGCCCTGATCGTAAGTCCCATCCAGTGGTCCATCAGCCAACATATTTCCCAAAGTAACCGCTCCGAACCAGCTCCGACGGTAAGTCCTGAGGGGCTTCTCTATGTTCCACCGGCCCACCGTCAGCCCCTCATGGACTTAGCTCACACCTCTCCAGGCTCTGGACACCCAGGCAGTTCATGTACCCTTCGCTCCTGCGGCAACACTACTGGTGGCCCTCCATGACTCAGGATATCTCCCGCTACATCAGAGGATGCTCAGTCTGTGCCGTTGCCAACACTCCTAGGAAGCTCCCCGAAGGAAAACTGGTTCCCTTACCCATACCATGCAGACCATGGTCACACCTTGGAGTTGACTTCATGACAGACTTGCCTCCATCTAATGGTTTCACCTGCATGCTGGTCATCGTGGACCGTTTCTCCAAGGCATGTAAACTTATTCCCCTCAAGGGCCTTTCCACTGCATTTGAAGCCGCTGAAGCCTTGTTCCACAATGTATTCAGACATTTCGGCCTTCCAGAGGATATCGTCTCCGACCGTGGACCTCAGTTCATTTCCTGTGTGTGGCAAGCCTTCTTCAAGCTGCTAGGAGTGTCGGTCAGCCTGTCGTCTGGATACCACCCTCAGATCAACGGCCAGACTGAGTGCAAGATCCAGGAGGTAGACCCCGCCGTCGTCGCCCCATCCGGTCGTCAGGAGCCGCCCGTGGAGGGGAGGGGGTACTGTCACGGAGTCACAGCCAATGCCACGCATCGTCACCAGATCTATATAAAGCCATTCACTTCCCTCACTCATTTGTCTGGTCTCGTCTACGTACCGTGTTTCCATCCTATCGTCTTCTGTCTCCAGTCCTTCGTTCTCTGTGTTCTCCAGCATCTACAAAAGAACATTACCCAGTTATTCTACCAGCTAAGTGACTTTTCAAAGTGCTTGTTCCATTCCTCACCTGCATCCGCTGTCTGCCTGTGTTCATGCCTCTGTTCTATAAACTTGTGTTTCACTTACCTCTCTGCCTCCGTCTGTGTCCTGACAGATACATTTGTTTGTTTACAAGTTGTTAACGTCTTTCCGCAGTTGAAACACTGATGAAATGATTACATGAGACATGATATGGATGTCGGTAAGTCGTTCTGTATCCTATAACATACCTAGGTGTTCATTCATGTTTATTTTGCGCTGTAACTGGTATTAAAGCGGAGGAGAGGATCAGTTCACGTGCACATCAGGCTGCCGCTTCTTTTGAACTGAGGCACTGCAATCTGTCGCATCACATTAAAGAGTGCCAAATATGTATTCTCGTGCTTTTTTTTTTTTTTAAGTGGATATACGGAAATCCTTGACCTTTCCTAGTGGGTATAAGGCATATACCTGGGTATCACGTAAGGCATATACCTGTGGATCCCCCTAGGGAGAACTCACAGGGGCCCCACGCAATTGGTGGGTAAACACGCTACTGGATACATTAGTGCATTGCTAGCTAACACAGTAAGCAAAATAAGGCTTGTTTTAAGAAAGCAATGTGTAGGGAGTTCAGATTAGGAGGAATTATTTACCGGCCTTCACCTAATTTCCTAAATTAGTTGCACATTAATCTGAACATAAAATAAGATTCAAATAAATAAAAACATATATACTTACTTACATATATACAACCATATACATAAAATGAATCCCTCAATAACAAGAAACTTCAAGTCAAATCCAAGTTAAATGGCCAGTCTCTCAAATTTCAACACAGTTGAAACTTCATTCAAACTTAAAAAGAATTTAAAAAATCATAACTCACCTTATGTAAACTTTTAGAAAGACTGAAATGTTCTGATCTTTTCAGCAGGCAAACACTACCTTCTGTTCTATTGTCCCATCTTAAGAATTGTTGAAGGGGAAGACAAATGCAAATGCATCTTAATGAAATAATAAGAAGAAGAAGAAGAAACATATAAGAATGAAAAAGAAACAAAGTAAAGCCAACCTCGTGAAACAGAGAAAGCTTTTTACTGTGCTTTCATGACTTACTCAGATAATCCTCTCAGAATTAGTTTGGTTTAATTCTCCCCTCACAGTCAAAAACCCTTCAACCAGCCATTCATCTGAGGCAGAGAAAATTAGAGTTAGGGGTTTCTGAGAAAACAAAGGGACCAAGAGAAACAAATCATGTGTCAAAGTGTGCTGTACCTGAGGCAAAGGGAATATCCTCCCTCTTGGAGAGAAGATGTGTTTCTGGATCTCTGCATAAGCCTGTGGTTTATTCTCAAAGCTCTTCCACACAAAAGCTCGACACATTTCTATTCCAACAATGTGCCAGCTCATCAACTCATTCCAACAATGTGAGACATCAACAAAACACATGCTGCTAAAAGAGAGTGGTTTTGTTGCAAGAAAAACTCATATTTATAATTTCAGGTTCTATCTATCTGTCTATCTTTGTGTGTGTGTGTGTGTGTGTGTGTGTACTGTGTGTATGTATGTACGCTCTAAAAAATGCTGAGTTAAAAACAACCCAAGTTGGGCTGAAAATGGACAAACCCAGCGATTGGGTTGTTTTAAGTGTACATACATAAATATATTTATTTTTACCAGCCATGAAACTGTTTTTGCAAAAACAGGCATTTATGACACCAGTTACATTTTAGATACCATTTTAGATACCAGTGAAAATTAAAAATACTCTATTCCAATTTCGATTGGGTTGTTTTAACCCAGCGGTTGCCCAACCTGCTGGTTAGTTTTATTTAACTCAACTATTGTTTAAAAATTACTGTATTGGTTGCTTAAAATTAGCATTTAATAATATGTTTAATAAATGAACATTTATTAATAAGTTTAATAAATAATAATTAAACAACACTCTAAAAAATGCTGGGTTAAATATGGACAAACCCAGGGATTGGGTTGTTTTCACCCAGCCATTTTTTTTTCAACCAATTTTGGATTTAATTTTTTAGCCAGCAATATATTAATATAGTAAAAGGCATGTTTTTGCTCACCCCCAAACAGGGGCAAATTTGTGGGGTATTTTAAGCTGAAACTTGACCAGACCAGAGACTTATATTACATCTTGTGAAAGAGGGCATAATAGGTGCCCTTTAACCCAACCTGCTGGGTTTGTCCATATTTAACCCAACTTGGGTTGTTTTCAACCCAGCATTTTTTAGAGTGAATGTACATTTATTAAATTGCTTATTAATAAATGTTCACCTTTTGATTATTGTTGCCTCTAGTAATTATGTGTCTGATTTTTAATTTTCAACCTATTTTAGGTTCATTTTAATCCAGCAATATAGTAACTTGGTTAGTTGGGTTAAATAAAACTGCCCAGCATGTTGGGCAAACGTTTAACCCAATCGCTGGGTTTGTCCATTTTCAACCCAACTTGTATTGTTTTTAACCCAGCATTTTTAGTGCATGTATGTATGTACTGTATTTAAGTATGTACTGTATGTATGTATGGAACACCAGAAGAAGATTTGCATCACTTGCTGCCCTATAGCAAATACATGATAATGAGCAAAATATACTATAATGTACCTTAAAATGAATAAAAATGCATCTCCATAGATTATGTTTTATCCCATCTTGGATTTGACATAAATTAAGATATTTCATGGAGTCTAATTAGACCCAGTTAATTTATGAAAATTATAACGTTCTTCATAGGGTTCAATATACGTTCTTCATTCTAAAAACATTTGATGTTTGGACTTTTCTGCAAAGAATTTTTGTGTCCTCATTAAAAAGCTTTAAGAATGGTTTAAACCAGCAGGTAGGCTATACCCCATTGAGTGTGGTCAGGCCATGGTACTGCTGCAGTTATGAGCTGAAGCCAGGGAAATATTCTATTAATATATTTACCTGCATTATTTTTGCATCATTGAGATACTATTTTATTTTTTATTAATAATTTAAATTTGTTTTAGTTTTAGTTAACTATAAAAACCCTGAGTAGCATGTGCCTGCAGACAGCCCAGTCATCCAAGCAGCTTTGCCCTAATAACTGAGGATTAAGATTTAACAATGGATGCATTCCTGAACATAAATAAGGAGGAATAGGAAAGTGTTTTGTTTGTTTGTTAATTTTTAGGTTTTGTAACATTGTTTGTGTCTGCAAATATCAAAACCTTTTTCTATTTTGGAATGATTATTTACCTGAAAAATATTTCAGAGCAAATATATGCTGGATTTATATGATTGACTCCAGAAGATCTGAGATTGGTATCGAAAACAAAATTTGGTGCCAGTTATGCTAATGTTATGATAAATTTTCTGTTGTCATTTCATATAATTTAGGAACTTTCAGGGCAACAAATATGGGTTTTTCAATTGTCAAACTATTAAACTATTCCTAAACTGTTTAATACAGTAAGTACATGTATTGTAAAATAAAGTGTAACCCAAGTTTGAAACAGTGGCAGAAACAAGCTTCCATATCATTAAGACCAGACCATTATTTTGAAAATGGGATGTCACAGCATAACAGGGTTGAGAGCAGGGACACAGACAAATTCTTTTATTCTATATGCAAAGGACCCCAATATATATCATAATGTAATGACAAGAAACTCCTAAGAAACAGTTAGCTCACAATGACCTGCCACTATAACAATGATTCTATGTAACAATGTTCTAGTCTGAGGAACCACATTAAACATACTCTTCTTTGAGTAGAATATATTACTTTCTAGCTTATACTGTAGTTGTTGGAATGTATATGCTTGATTGCCGTTCTATAAATGCGTAAATAATACAAATAAATGTATTAGATCCAGGAAATAACTGAAAATGAAGATGGAATTGAACCTAATGTAAAAAAAAAAGACCTGTCGATAAGTTTACAAACAGCATATAATACTCTTATCAATAAATGTACAAGTAGAAGTTATAACTTTACTAACACTCTGTTACTTTGGTGCAATACACACATTCGACTTTGCAAAATTACTGGAAGCCTAACTTCAGATAGTGGTCTCCTGGTCTGGATTTTCATTGCATTTTACAATAGCTGAAGGCACATTCCCATTGCCATTAGAAACACCACTGCCATCCTGTTCTTGAGCTTTTAACTGCTCCTTTAATGTGAGCTTCTTTTCACGATGAGACAGTCTATTGTACAGGACTCCCCACAACAGGTAGGATGCAGCATACAGGCCATAAATAAGACCCAAGAAAGAATTTCTGTAGGGCAAAAAAGAGACCATAACCTGTAGTTATAAAATAACATTTTTGTACACTATCTGTCAAAAGTATGGAATAATTACAAAAAGAAACAAAAAGAAAAAGAATTTTATCACAAAAACCCAAATTTCACTGTTTTTGGCCCTGGCACAAAATGACAAGCTAACATTTCACTTCATACACTAATCATATCATCAGCACATGGGAAAGTGTGAACAAGTACAGGTAAAATCACTTTATAAGAGCAAACTAATTGCTTTAAAAGGGGGGGGGGGGGGGATGCTTCCAGTCATAGTGTTCTTATGTTACTAATAGTTGCCTCCAAAGAAAGACATGCAGCCATTATCACTTTGCATCAAAATGGCCTCACATGCAAGGAAATTGCTGAAAAGAATACTGCAACTGAAAGAACCATTTACCAAATCATCAAGAACTTCAAGGAAAGAGGTTCAACTGCAGTGAAGAAGGCTTCAGGATGTCCTGGAGTGTCCAGCAAGTGGCAGGACTCCTTCTGAAGACTCAGCTACAGAATCGTGTCACCACCAGTGCAGAGCTTGCTCAATATTGGTGGCAGGTGGTTTCGAGTGCATCTGTATGCACAGTGAGGCCAAGACATTTGGACAACAGCCCCAGGGGTCAAGAAAGGCAGCAAAGAAGCCACTTCTCTCCAAGAAAAACATGAAGGACAGACTGAAATTCTGCAGGATGTACAAGGATTGGACAGCAGAAGACTGGTGCAAAGATATTTTCTCTGATGAATCCCCCTTCCGACTGTTCGGGACATCTGGAAAATTGATTGTCTGGAAAAGAAAAGGTGAACGAGTCTTGTGTAATACCACCAATGAAGCATCCTGAGACTATCCATGTGTGGGTTTGATTTTCATTCAAGGGAGTGGGCTTATGAAGAAGAAGGTACAATGGACAGAGATTAAGATGACAGAGGTGGAGCCATAGAGCCGGTGAGACCAAGCAATACCGAAGGTTCAGGAGACAGAGGCAGAGCTGCAGCAATGAGCTCCCAAGGTGGAGCCAGGGTGCCAGATGACTGAGGCGGAGTGGATGGACAAGGTGCAGCTGACGGCCCAGAAGGCCATGGCATAAGCAGAGCGATGTCTGAACAAGGTGGAGCTGAAGGGACAAGGAAGCCAGTGGAGCGGTAAGGGCAATGGTCCAAGGTGAAGCCGAGGGAGGGAGAAGCCAAGGTGGAGCCGACTGGTCGCCGAGCTGAGGTGGAGTGATGGGCTCAGCGGCTTGAGGCATAGCCAGGGGAATCCTCTTGACAAGGCGGAGCTAGTGACTGGAAGATCTGAGGTGCATCCATACAGCGTAGTGGAGCAAACAAAGGAGTAGCCGAGGAGCAGAAGGGAATCAGCGGATGGACTGGCTGACTTTGGAAAAGGAGGCAGAGACACAGGAGAATTGGAGCTTGGTGGGACTAAAAGCTGAATAAAAGACAGCTCAAACATGCACTTTAGTCTAGGACTAGCATAAGCCTTGTCTGTGAAACCGGGGGAAAGCTAATAATTAATTGTATTGTAATTGCCCACTAGCGACAAAGGGTTCACATTCATGGCAAGTTGCCATGTTTTCAGAAGGATGTTCCTGCTGTGCTGCAAGTATTTCATGCTTTCATGAAAGCTTTTCGTCAAATTAAATTTAAGGTCATATAATTTTTTCAGTGTTATAATGCTTTCACCTTTTCCAGTACTATGATGACTACAAATAAAATATTGGTAGGCTAATTTCCCCAAAAGTTCCCCAGAAAAAAAACATTTAGCTAGTCTGAAACTGTTTTTGCCAATGGCTGTGAGTAATCTTTTTGTCTGACCAGTGATGAAGGAAGTGTTTTGGAAGCATAATAGCAAGAATTATTATATTTACAATTCTGTTTCAAGGTGATAGTGGTGCAGAAATTTTCCCTTTAAGGAAGAATTAGTTTAATTTTTATCTATTCAATTTCTAAAAGTGCCAGTGTAAGTTTACAGTACTAACCTGAAGGCGCCTGTTTCGTAGATACGACACGCTCCTCTCCCTCCACATTGTTTTGTGCCCCATTTCAGACAAGTCCTGTCAATCAAGGCTCCGAAATAAATTGGAGGGGGAATGCCACCTAGAAAATGTTCTCAGATCAGCTGAGGATACTTTTTTATGCTGTTTTATAATCTTGCGTTAAGAATGAGTACAAAAGAAACCCTCTTACCCAGTGTCCGCACAACCAACATATACATACCAAGAGCCAAAGACTTCAGTTCTGGTGTTATGGATCTGAGAAATATTACACATTTTTAAACAAAAAAAAAAAACAAAACAAAAAAAAAACATTTTTTCTCATTCAGAAAGGTCCTAAAATTGTTAAACAAAGATTCTCTAGATTAGATACCTGAGCAAAATAATGTAACCTGGTGTGGCCCCACAAGCCGAAATAAAGGCACCAATGACTGTCACTGCCATGTAGAACTTAAACATGTAGTCACAATCATTCTTTCGAGGACACTGGCCCAGCACTGCTGACATATTTGCATAGGGGAGAGACGACTCTCCAATACACGTGCAGTTGTGGAATACCTTTGAAAAGAGTGAGACTATGTTAGCGATTGCAATACCAGCCATTTTATTATTATTATTATTATTATTATTAGGATTTTGAAAATTTCTACGATGAAGAAATTTAGTTTAAATAAAAATATTTAACACCAATTCTGGGACACTAATCAAATGTAAGCAAACAATGTTCACTCTTTTGTACAAAAGGTCAGATTCTTCCACTGAGGCACACAACCTGCTCTTTGGAACATTTTCAAAACATGCTGGCATAACATGGATCATCAGGTTTACTAAACTAGTCCATACTAGTGCGGCTGCCAAATGGGGGACTTACTTAATACCAAAAGATTACAATTTTTATTAAAGGTGCAAAATAGAAGCAGTTTCACGAGTGGTCTTGGACCCTATGGTCTAAAAGAAATGCATTTTTAGGATTTCACAGCATTTATTTTTTTTAGGTTTTAGTTGTACTTGACTATAATTACCTTTGCCCATCGTCTATGATTCAATGAAATCTTGTTGGCTAAAATCTATTTCACAAGGATATGTATTACACAGGCTTGGGAGGGTTACTTTAAAAATGTATTCTGTTACAGTTACAAATTACTTCATAAAAAAAGTATTCAGTAACATAATCCAAGTACCACAATATGAAAGTAATGTAATCTGATTTTGGATTACTTCAAGGTCACACACACACACACACACACACATTATATAAATATATATATATATATATATATATATATATATATATATATATATATATATATATACTGTATATATAAGAGAGAGAGAAATTTGGGGGAAATAAATTGCATTTTTAAATTTAATTTTAATTATTTCTTCTCAATTTCTGCAAGTTTTTAAATGTTACTTGTTCAACAATAGAAATATCCTCAACAATAGAAATATTATTAAAATCTGATAAATTATCTATTGCAATATAATTATTGTTGTTTAGAGCTTAAAAATATAAAAGTTACATCAGATCATAAACAAACTGAACAAGCTTGGATCAAACATTTCTGTTTATGTTTGTTCTGCTTTAATTTTAATGTTTAGGATTTTGGTTACTTTTAAAACCTATTAAAACTAAGCTATCATGTCTCATTTCCACAACTTGGGAACACACAGGCCTGAATATATATATGTAAAGGGCTATTCAGACATCTAGTGGCTACAGTATGGTATTACAGATTATTTTTTAGTCCTTTGATAAAGAAAGTGTTTTCGTAGCTGGAAGGCAGAGTTTGCACTGTACAACCATGTTGTTTGCATTTTCTTCTTTGAAAACAAAATAGCAGCAGTGATTCAATCTGCGTCTGAGGAGATTGTAGACGGGTGTTATTTGCGCATGCACCAGCGGGTAGCTCACGTGAGTCATCACTGGCAACTGAACCAGGAAATACTGTATACTCAAGCAGCGCTTAATGTGTTATTATGGCAAACTAATTACTTATTTAGTTTTAAATGAAACGATTGTAATCCTGATAGTATCCCCCCTTTTTTCAAAATGTAATTGCAATCTGATTACTACGTTTTTTGACCTAACTGTAACGAATTACAGTTACTGGATTTTTGTATCCTGATTACATAATGCCGTTACATTCTGTTACTCCCCAACCCTGGTATTACATGATAATTTCAAGCAGTTTCACATTGATGTACAGATGTTGTATACTTTTTTTAAATTATATCACAATCACACACACAGACAAAAGTAGAGAAGTCTGTAGCCAAAACAGATTCTGGGAATCTGGGAAAGTGGGAATAGCTTACCATCTCCCTGCCAACCCCAGTGGAGGTTTGGCAGCCAGCGAGGCAGGGGGAGGCATAGGTCATGCCATTGCTGGCGCAAATCGGATCCCAGTGCTTGAGAGAGCAGGAGCAACCAATGTTACACTGAGAGATGAGTGTACTCATCTGGTAAGACACCTCTGGAGCCCTGTTAGAAATACACAGAATAATTAAACAACTTACAGTTTTGTTTTTCTCGATTGCTTAAACACTATAACCAGGATTTTGAACTAAAATTTCAAAACCATAACGCCATTTATCAAAAAGCACACCCATTTCCCTAAACTATAAACACTATTCCCCTGTTTTGACACATGAATCAGATTTGTTGAACTGTCACTGCAAAACTCTAGACACAAATCCCTTCATTTCTCATTGCCTACACCATGTTGTCATTTAGAAAGCACTAGCATTCAATATTGTTCACTCAAGTCAGCACAGACTCAGCTCAATTAGCACACAGTTACCCACGTGGAAACACTAAGAGTCAAAATTTATCACACACCAATCAGAATCTTCAATAAATAGATAAAAGAGCCCAAGTCAGTTCATTCAGTTTTGGAACAATGGATCCAGAAAGATGTGATAAAAAGGTTGAGGACACCAGAGAGAAGGAGAAGGAAGAGGATGAGGAGGAAGACAAGAAGGATGAGGAAATAGAAGGGCAAGGAGACAAGAAGCCTCAGATGAAATTCGTGTCACTCTAGTTGACCATGTCCTTGTCCATGGTATGACTATGAGGGAGGCTGGGCAAAGAGTTTAAGTTGATGTGTGCCAGGGTGGATCAAACATGCAAGAGGATTTTACCCCTGCTGCCATGCCTAGGGCCAATATAGCCTGTGATTTTTGACGAGATTCTCTGACCTGTCCCAGACCAAAGACGGGATGCTGGGTTGGGGCAGGATAATTGTTTTTGTTGTTGTTTGGTGTGTAGCACATGAATGAATAAAAATGTGCCAATCTATACCTTGGTTGTATCTTTTGTGTTCATCATGTGAAAGGGTTTTTGAGGTGGGGAAACAAAAGCAACATAACTGCTTTAACATTTCCAGTTTTGGAAATGTTGTTTTGAATTTATCTCACTAGTGTGTAAGACTATGTTGTAGTGTGTGTGTTTTTGAGGGCTTGTGTGTGATGTCTGAGGGCAAAGTTTGGTTTTTCAGCAAGAGTGAATAGTTTTGAGTGTAGAGCTTCATTTTGACCTGAAAATAGGATGTTTGGGGAATTGGGTGAGATGTTATGGATTTGTGTTTACTGTTTTGTGAATACGAGGCATAGTTTCAAGAAATGTGTTTAAGCAATCGAGAAAAACTGTAAAATTCAATTTAGTAACACTTAATGGAGTTAAAAATTGTGTTTCTTGGCTTTCAAAAAAAATTATTGTTCAAAGACCATTTAAAAGTCTCAAAAATGCACTTCTTGTACTAATGTTATTTAAACTTTTGATTTGTGATTTGGTCAGAGGAAATTATAAAAAAAAATTGCAGCAAAAGAAGTTAATGTCAAAATTGCTACTGTTTTTTTTTTTCATACGCACAGAAAATTGGGGCTTCTAAGACCTAAAGGACATGAAGGTTAAAAGATGCCATTCATTAATTCCATTGACCACTCAAAGCTGCCACCAAAAATGATGATAACCAACACAATGAACTGTACTATTTCTGGAGTGTTTACCCTTGATATGACACTGTAAGTCCAGCCACTTGTGAGTTGTCACACTGCAGGAAATACTGAATAAGCATCGAACTGAAAGCCAGAACAGAGGCACCTATGCAGATCTTGGCTGCTCCGAGAACATTCAGTTTGAACTTCTTCATTATAAACCCTCCAGCAATGATTCCCAACGCCACAGCTGGTAGATTAAAAATGCCTGGAAAGACAAAAGATGATTAAATTCATGATTATTTATTTATTTATTAATAAAAAAGATTGTTATACATGCATTTCAATTGAGTCCTCAAACCCATAACACAGTTTTGAAGGAATGTGTAATTTTCACCTTTCAATTGTCGGTCCCACTTTACAACTACTATGTACAATTTATTTTATTATTTTATTTTGTTTTGTTTTACTTTATTTTTTGCTGATGTGTGATGTGTCAGCTAGTTTTTTTTTTTTTTTTTTTTACATATAAATAAGAGGGACACAATTGGCCTCATGTGTATTTATATGGAAATTAATTTTAAACAGGCCAAAACAAAGTCAGTTAATGTACAATAAATGTAAACCCACCGATCAAAAATATGGCCCTTGATGCTGATTGGCCATAAGCTTGCTCCATGAACTTTGGTTTGAATGTGATCATTCCTATGAAACCATTGACTTGAATGAAACCAGTGCACATGATGAGCAGGTAAATCTTGTTGCTGAAGAGTTTCTTCAGTGATGGCAGAAAATCTAAAACATATCAAGAAGCAGCATTACACAAGGGTCATGTATGCCCAATGTCTCAACCAAATCCTATGAATAAACATATATATATATATAATGCCGTGATCGGAGCTGTATTTATTGTGTGCCGTGTGTTTCGTGATAACAGAGATGGAATGTAAACGCATAATTTATGCGACTGAAAGAGCAAAAAGTGGGGATAAGATATGAAATCTCCTATGACAGCTTTCAGTATTACATCTCATCGAGGTAGAGAAAAGAACACAACTCTGCAGACAACAGGTAAATGCCGTTATCGTTGTTTTTCATGTTCGTGAAGTAAATATTTTTTACATGACTTTTCAAAAATGCTGGGTGCCGGTGTTTGACATGCATTTGACCAGTCAACATACACTTACGTCACTGATAGTTCCTATAGTGCTGGTTTAGACCCTACTCTAAAGTAGGAGCTAATAGTTCCCCCAAAAGGAGTTCCTAGAACTAAATTCATTCCAAGTTCCTGCGGTGTGATTGAAAACCCAGCAAAATTTGGGTACTTCAGCCAATAGTTCTAGGAACTATGAAAAGGTTCTTCTGGGGTGGAAATAAATAGGCTTAGACTTGGTGCTGGTAACCCAATGCACAGGACAATGGTGACACCAGAATAAAAAATATTCATGATTCTGACACTGAAACTCAGTCACTGACTAGATATAGGCTAATTAGAATAATGTAGGCCACTTTTTACTGGTAACATAAGACATTTGGCATTATCAGGACCCACAAATATCCCCCCATTGCATTATTATACATTATATTCAACATTATATGTAGTAGTTTAATGTAGTATTGACACTAAAACTTTTTTCTCACACAGAAATTGTCATTTTGGGTGAACTATACACAATACATAGTCACTATCCATGATGTTGGATTTTTGTATTGCGATATATTGTGACAAGATATATTGTTACACCCCTTATATATATATTTAAAATATAATGAAATGCACACCTTTAGCCAGAGCCACCATGGTAACTGGAGCTGGTTTGTTGGGAGGCGTACTGTTGTTGTCAGGAATGAAGCGGTCCTGTTCGCCCTCTAGAACATTCAATTTTTTCTCTGTTTCAGTCTCACCCTGCTTAGGAAGAGACTTGGGAAGGAACCAAAAGGGAATTCCAGCCAGTGTCATCACTCCACCAGTTATCAAAAAGCCCAGCCACCAGGCGCCAACCCAACGTGTGTCTTTGTGGTTGATGCTGATGGTATCTTAAAACAGACATTGACATTTTGTTCATAAACCAGGCAATTTATAGTTTGAAATCCTAACAAACAGTATGACCAAAGACCCTTTATGTCAGAGGGTAACTTACTGGGTCAGCCAGTCAGTTATTATATAGAAGACTAGTTGAAGTTTACTCATACCACACTGCAAATTTGTCACATATATGCATATCATAAAGTCATGTCATTCATTAACATCACATATAAGCACACTGACTTCAGGTATTAATGAGTATTACTGCATGCAGGGTTATGATCTGGAATTCTCTTGGGCAAACAGAGTGCTTTTTAAACTTAACCTTCTGAACCGAATTAGCAGAAGTGACCTGGCCAAGCGATTAGACTATAGGACAAACATCTACTTTTCACATTATTTGCATGCAACAAGTAACTATGACACAGTAAAACTTAAAAGGATAGTTCACCCAAAAATGAAAATTCTGTCATCATTTACTCACCCTCAAGTTGTTCCAAACCTGTATAAATTTCTTTGTTCTGTTGAACACAAAGGAAGATATTTTGAAGAATGTGGGAAACTGAACAGTTTTGGGGCACCATTGACTTCCACAGTATTTTTTTTTTTCCTACTATGGAAGTCAATGGTGCCTCAAAGCGGCCTGGTTACAAACATTCTTCAAAATATCTTCCTTTGTGTTCAGCAGAACAAAGAAATTTATACAGATTTGGAACAACTTGAGGGTGAGTAAATGATGACAGAATTTTCATTTTTGGGTACAAAAATGTTATCCCTTTAAGGTACAAATGCTTTGTATGTTTCAAATGCCTTTAAGAAAGGTTGCTGGGAATTTTTTTTCTAGAAATGCACAAAATATTAACATCATGTCAGTATTGGTCGATTTTATTTTTTGCAGTGCCAAAAATCTTTTTCTTGATTTCTATTTTTGGTTTTCCTGAATAAAACACGCTTAAAGCAAGGTACAGTACATTTACTTAATAACTGGATTTACTTAAACCAACATTGTGTAAAATATAGAAAATATAGAATATATCTTGACTATACAAAGTAAAAATTGCCAATGGGGTAATAGAAATTATTATATTATATTATATGCACAATTTAGCTTGCAGATTGTTTAGTTTGAATGCTTTTATTAAGGTAAAACGGACAAACAGTATCAATTTATAATATTGGCTATATTGTTATAAAAATATTTATTTAAAAATTTATTTTGATTTTTTTTTTTTTTTTTTTTTAAATAATTTAATATATAGACTGTTTATGTATGTTTTATGTATTTTCTTCCCATATTCTTCTAACCATGAAAAGTTCTTACATCACCAATTTGGCCTAGGTATAATCTTATGTAAGATCAGTGTAGGGCAAAGAGCCATTATCAGTTCCAATCTTGGACAGGTTAATACCAGCAATTGATTGTTTAGTTTGACAAAACAGTCTTACCTAAGTTCACTGCTCCAATGTCCACATAGAGCTTGGCACAGAAAGATCCTAACATGAATCCAAAAATGGGCCCAATTATTCCCACAGTCTGTATGACAGCTAAAGAAAGCACAACATCAATCAGTAAAAAAGAACACTGATTCACACTGACATTGTCTTACAGTTTTCTCAATTGCTTAAACACTATAACTAGGCTTCTGAACTAAAATTTCACACTATTCCCCTGTTTTGACACAAGTCAGATTTGTTGAACCGTCACTGCAAAACTCTACACACAAATTCCTTCATTTCTCATTGCCTACACCATGTTGTCATTTAAAAAGAACTGGCATTCAGTATTGTTCACTCAAGTCAGCATAGCTTGAGCTCAATTAACACACAATTACCCAGATGGAAACACTAAAAGTCAAAACTGATCACACACCAATCAGAATCTTCACTAGATAGATAAAAGGGCCTGATTCAGTTCCTTCAGTTTTGGACAATGGATCCAGAGAAATGTGATAGAAGAGGTCAAGGACACTGGAGAGCATGAGGAGGAGAAAGAACAGTAAGGAGTGGAGGAAGAGGTGAAGGAAGAGGATGAGGGTCCGAAGATTGAATGTTTTTGAATGGAAAGCTTCATTTTGACCTGAAAATAGGAAGTTTGGGGAACTGGGTGAGAAGTTACAAAATGGATTTGTGTTTAGAGTTTCAAGAAAAGGAGGCATAATTACAAGAAATGTGTTTAAGCAATCGAGAAAAACTGTAATGAGAGAAAAGCAGGAGAGTGTTGTTTATCACAAACATGTCAAGAACCTGTCATATTTCACTCCCTCCCGCAACCACACCCAAAGTTTACTCTCTTAAAGGGGTGGTTGATCAGCTATTTTCGAACGCTTGATTGTGTTTGCGGGGTGCACTGTTTAAAAAATATATATATATTTTTCACATATTTTACCTTTATTCTACACCACTTTTACCATTCTCCTAAAAACACTCCTGGTTCTATGAAGCCCCTCAGAAATATGCAGTGGGCTCAGATTGGTTAGCTGGACCAGTGTATTGTGATTCGCTAACCGCCTAGTGCATGTTGTCCGGAAACGTCCAGCCCCTTACTATTACGGGTAGTTGCATGTGCTCCGGTGTATTGTAAACAATGGCGTCAATATTGCCTTATCAATTTGAGCCCGAATCAGACCCAAAGAATATTGAAGAGGATAGAGCAGAACCTGTGCAAGCACAGCTCTTACAGGATGTTTCAGAATGGTATGTTTTTTGTTTGTAGTTGTCTTATACAGTACTTTTTAGATACGCTGTTATTTGTAAATACTACTGTTGTTTATGTTAGCTTTTAATATACAGTTTTATCCTTAATAAAGCTTTAGCACAGCATAATACATGATTGTGTTGTAGCATTTTTGTAGAGTAATTGTTTAATTTATAAGAGTAACAAGTGTTTGTCTATTAACAAAAATTAGTGTACTCACTATTTTTATAAAAATAAATAAACAAATTGAAAACAAATAAACAAATATATACACATATACAGTGCCCTCCATAAGTATTGGGACAGTAAAGACAAAATTGCTCTTTTAGCTGTGGTGTCAAGACATCTATAAATTTGATTAGAAGAAGTTTCATCCCTCTGCCTAATGTGAGCTTATAAGTATTGGAATGGTTTAACTTAAAGCAAATGTAAAAGTGTAAAAGCAAATATTGAATTTTAAATCCCTTGCAAGCAATCACAGGAGCGAGTCTGTGACCCATAGACATCACCAGACTCTTGGTTTCACACTTTGAAATGCTTTTCCAGGCCTTTAATACGACCATTTTCAACGGTTGCTTATTTTGGGGACTTTCTGTCTTTAGTCTCCACTTCAGCTAGTGAAATTCTTGTTCAATAGGATTTAAATCTGGAGAATTGGCCAATCTAAGACGCAAAATTTCTTTACCATGATAATCTCCTTGATTGAGTTGGCAGTACTAGTGTTTTGGGTCATTGTCCTGTTGCCATATGAAGCACTTCCCAGTGACACTGTTTTCTTCATAGCCCTTGTCATTTGTCTATCATCAACTGCTGTTGATTTTCTCAGCTGACCTGGTCGTTGTCGGTTGCTGAATCTTGCCAGTATTATATCTTTTTCAGGACATTCCAAACTGGACATTGCAAGTAAATCTCCAGATTTAAATCCTGTTGAACTAGCATTTCACCTGCTGAAGAGGAGACTCATGGCAGAAACTCCCCAAAACAAGCAACTGTTGAAAATGGCTGCATTAAAGCTGCATTTCAGAGGGATGAAACTCTAAAAGTGCTGTACTTCTTAGTTGGTAAAATATTTTGTGTTGAAACAGCCAATAATAATATGTGACATTCTGTATGTCTGCCTCATATTCTGCGTCCCTTCTGCCATAAGGGATCCTGTAGCCTGTAAATGGAAATAACCATAAATTACAGTACACTATTAAAATAAGGAACAATTGCCTTCAAAGTTTTTGTTTGTGTAATTGAGTGAAATCTTATGGGGCGGCAGCATAACTAGCAGCATATTAAAAGGCTTAAATAAATGCCAGAATTGGTAATAAAATACTTGAAAAGGGTAATCAATCATACCCAGGTAAAAAGCAGTGTTTTCCTGCCTTGAAAAGTCATCCAGGTAAGACAACCCAAGAGGCATGACGGGTGTCTCTCCCACGCCACGAAGCATGTTCCCGAAGAAGACAAAGAGCCACAGGGAGGAACTGGCTGCTTTCTCACACTCTAAAGGGACAAAATCAACACAAATGAACAACTACACACATGAACACACCTCAAAGCATCTCAATGAAAGATCAAAGTCTACTTTTAGAGATTTCAAACGTATCAATTACATAAAAAAAGGATTGATTCCAACATATAGGCTTCCCAAAGTTCAGAAATACAAAGATAAATCTAGAGTGACAGGTCAGTGTTGCAGGGGATTGTGGGTAATACAATCATATTACAAGCCAAACATGACAACTGATTTTACAGCTCCACTTTCCCAACTTATGTCTGGTACCTTCTCAGAATAACCATTCTTTCATATGAATGTGGATGCCAGTAAAACTGTATATGTCTGGCTCATATTTCTGTTATTTAAATCAAATTGAATGTGATTTTTATAATTTAACTGAATATAAATTAGTAGATTTTTATAGGATTTTTGGAAGAAGAAACTTGTGAAGTTGTGAAGGCCCATCGGCTTACTATTGTAATTGTTTTTTGTTTGTTTGTTTGTTTGTTTTGTTTTTTGTTAATTGCAGTATGCCTGTGGTTTAATATCTTATCTCAGGTCTGTCTCATGGTCAAGGTCAAACAACTTACCTGCTTGACTTTCTGCTGTGGGAATTTTATGATCTTGTGCAAGACTCCCATTAGTTAAACAGGGTAGGGCACTCTCTGTCCCATTGGAGGCAGACAAATGTGAAAGTGATGTCTCGTATTTGTACCTGTGGAAAACAAACACACGTTTGACACATATTTGTCCTATTATTTAAAACTGTTATATTTGAACTGTGAACTTGCTGATACAAATGCGGTAACCAAAGTGGGTTACAGAGTAGTTGATCTGCATTACTAAAAACCCTGCATTGTCAAATGTTAACATATGTTTATGCAAGTAAACTTACAGTCCTTGAAAGAAATGTGGCGCCGCAGTTATGAAGGATCCCATGGCCATGAGTAAACACCCAACTCCTATCAGCCGTGGTCTATGAAGTTTAGCACCAAAGTAACTCACAAAAGCTATTACAAGCAGATTACCTGAAAAGAACAACAGTATACTATTAAAATCACTGCTCATTTTATATTTCCAAAGAGAGAAAAATATTGCAAATTTACTTACAATACAAAATAGACTTATGAAACAGTGTGGCCCCTGAAAATACAATGGCCCTATAAAGTGTTTGGACACTTAAGACATTTAAAAATGTATCGATGTCACCGTATTAGATATTCATTTTCAGAAATTTACAAAAAAAATGAGACCAGGGGGCCATTCTTCATACGTCGCTAACTCGGTTATCTGGATTTGATTGATGACGATTTGGCATGATCTTGGATTGTTCGGTTCTTCAACGCTTATCCTGGACTTGCTGCCATAGCAACAGGTCCGTAAACTTAAAACTGCTCGTGAGCAGGCTTATTTCATGTAAACAGGATTAGATTGCATCTTTTTAAGTGGAATTGATACTTAAAATCTGTACCAGCCACTGCTACTTTATTTCAAGAGTACTCTACTTATCCAGGGACAATAATTTAAAATGATAATAATTTACTAACTAATTTGAAAATAATATTATAAATGTTGTGTAGTCTATAATACTATAGGCACAGCCAGTTTTACTCATTGAAAGATTTATTCGTGATGGAATAATTGCTTTACAATTGTATTGGAGTCTTACACACATGCTTGTACAGTTATTCTGAGCCATGCATTAATTTGAACGGTGACAGCTATTATGGGAGTGGCTTAATGCAGCGCAGGAGATGCAGATAACTTGATCTTGACATTAATTATTTTTTAATTAAAACTTTAATTAATGCTGTCACGTAACAAATCTGCTGCAAAGATAAAATTAAATGAATTGCAAATTACAACATTGAAATAAAAATGTACGACTGTACAAATGCTTGTGAATCTAAATAATTGGGAATCATGTAAAAAAAAAAAACAGTGCACATTTCATTTATCTATTATAACATTTATGTCGTAATGTCATGTTGTTCGCTTGGCTGTTTCATTATAAAGGTCCAGAAATTTGTCAAGTTTTTCATCAGGTGTCTATAATTATATGATGTCATTACGTTGCTGTCTTGCCGCCAGCCAATCGCTGCATTGCTGATCGTGGTTGGAGTATCGATACATCTGCCCTTTTCAAGGAACACGAGAATGCGCAGTAATCTCAGACAACTTAATCCTGATATTTTAATCCATTCCACAAATTCGTTTGAAGAACCAAATTAGCCAAAGATCAGTTATCACGATTAGAAGATCTAGCATCTGTCAAATCATCTCAGATGTATTTAGCGAGGTACGAAGAACGGCCCCAAGGTGGATAAAAGTCCATTGTTTACTTAAAATATCAAGCCAACTGGCATCTGCAATGACATTCATTTATTTTTAAGTTTCACTTAAGTGTCCATATACTTTTTGGGGCCTAAGTACAGTATTTTCAATTCAATCTCATGAGAAAATGTATGATTTTTAGAAAAACGTAAGCATGAAGGTCCACCCCTATATACCCACTCCTAAACCTATGAGGAGTAAGAAGACTACAAAAACTTTCGAATGGATTCAAACAAATTCATACATATTAGCCACCAGTTCACCAAAATAGTTGTGAATTAACATGAGAGTGTGTTATGAAGGTATTTGTTATTAATTTTAATTCTCACCAATTTCAAAACTTCCATCAATGAATCCAATCAGCGAGCTGGGAATGTCAAAGCGTCTCTCAATCTGTGTGATGGAGCTTTTCATGTAGCTGCCCTGAAAAGCTTTGGCAAAGAACACCAAGCACATGGCAGCCAAAAACATCTGAAAAAGGAAAATATAAAATTTTTAGAAAACAAAAGTAAACATGACGGTCCACCCCTAAACCTGACTGTTTGTGGGCAGTGAGCAGATTGTACAAAAACAAAACAAAAACAACAACATATGAATGAGATTGTACCGGTTTGCCATAACAGATCTTCAGCTAACAAGCTGAAAAGTGCCCTCAAAAACTAGCCAGCAAACTTCTTTAGCTGTACTATAACTTGATTCCATGATAGTGTGTTTTGTAGACAGTTCTGTGGAACCAATGATAATCACTCACAGATTGCCCATTTAAAAATTAAATAATAACTTTGATAATGACCTAAAAAAAAGTACAATTTTAGAACAAATGTATTCTGTAGGTCATGTCATATATGTGCATTCAATAACATATTGACATGGCAGTGACAGATTAGAGTACACAGGCGTTTAACCCATATTTTGATGACTAACTATTTTCTGCACATTGTATGTTCATTTTACATGAGTTAACCATTAAAAAGTTAATGCTATGCCATGCCATTGATTAGTTTAACCAAAAGGAAGTACACTAATCATCAACCGCCACTAAAACTCTGACTCTGCCCCAAACATTGACTTTTTAAAGGGACTAATTTCTTCCGAACGATAAGGCCAGAAAACTTCCTAGTAGAATATTGCTTGGGAATGGAAAGTTTCCCATGGTTTGAGTAACATTTTTGCAGTGAAACCCTGATGTCTTTACAAATCTGTATGACTTTCTGACTTTCTTCTAAAAAAACTTATTTGGTTATACTTTATTTATAGATGTCCTTGATACAGTGTAATTATACATTTAAGTATATACTGAGTAATATTAATTAACTATATTATAACAATATTATACTTACTATAGGGTTAGGATTAGGGTATGGTTTTATGGTTTGCATAATTTAAAGCTATTACCATAGTAACTGCAAGTAACGTGTAACAAGGACACTTTAAAAAAATTGTTACCATTTATGTTTTTTTGGACCCCATTGACTGTAATTGTGTAGAACATTCTTCAAAATATCTTCTTTTGTTTTCCACAGAAGAAGAAAGTCAAACAGGTTTGAAATGATATGAAGGTGAGTAAATTATAGAATTTATATTTTGGGGTAAACGGGCCACATCCACATGAAGCCAGAGCTTTCCCTGTCCGATCTTTTTCTTTTTCCTCATCTCGAGAAATATCTGCATACACACAAAACCACTGGAACCGACTCAAAACGATGTAGTATACATGCCAGATCAGAATGTGGTGCTGTAATTCTGCCACAGAGATACTCTAAAAACGGAGAATAAGACTTGGAGCATGCGCATAAATCTTGCGTGCTGTATACAAACTTTAGTAAAGCTTAGAAATAAAGCTTTATTTTAGTAAAGCTAATAGGCTCGGTAGCTTCTGCGGCACGAACACAAACATGCAGTCCGCTATTGATGTTGTTGTTGCTGTTACGTGACGTAGCAGTGTCTGACTAGGGTCGAGACTTGGAGTGAATACAAAATATACGTATTGGCTGTACACACGAAAACGCATATACGATACAAAATGTTCGCATATATAGCTAAGCGTGTCTCCATGTGGACGGGCTCTTGATGTCTCTGGATGTCCAGTGACTGTTTTTGATGGCGATGAACTGAATTCAATATAGTGTCCACAAAACGTAATTGCACAGTGAAGCCTCACTTGCTTGTTGTAAACAAATTATGTTAAGTGATTTTTAGTCAAGTCAAGTCATCTTTATTTATATAGCACTTTATACAAAACAGATCGTTTCAAAGCAGCTGTACAGTGATAAATAGGAAAATAATGATTCAGTGATGCAAACAGAATTTATTTCTGTTGTTAAGCAGCTCTAAATGAGTGATTATTCAGTTGAAATCAGTTCAGTGTTTATTCAGTTGGTTCAATAACTGTGTAAAGTTAATCAATTATGGAATGATGAGTTCAATTCATCTATAAAGCAGCTCTGGAGAAAACAGTAATGTTATCATCCAGCTCACTTCAGTTCTCATCCAATAGTGTCAGTGCAGTCAAGTCAACAATATTGCACAATATTAAATGTCCCCAACTAAGCAAGCCAAAGGCGACAGTGGATGTATGAAGTCAGTTCAAGTCAGTCAAATTCACACAGGTGTCTTAACAGAATAACCACAGGTTATTAACTACACTGTAAACCCTAACACTCAAAATAAATAATTTGTTTGAGTAGGAAAAAATTTAATTAAACAAATTAGTTCAGTCAAATTAACTTTTATGAGTATTTAGAACTCTTTCTTTTCTTTCAAGTTCACAGAACTGATATATTTTAAGTAAACCGAACTGTTTCATTGTTTTGAGTTTTATGAACTCATTTCTTTTAATTTAGACAAACTTAAGTTTAACTGAAACTGGGCTGGGATTTCTATTTCCCAGCATGCTTTGCCCATGGCACTCGAAAGGGAGAATAAATGCTAAAATTAATTGTTAATGTTTTGTTGTGCAAGATTAATGTTAAGTGGGAGATTTAGTAATGATTAATGTTTTGTTATGCTAATTCAGAAGAGTTTCTGTTAATGTGTGTTTTTAGAAGGTTACTATCATGGTGACAATGGTTTGAGAGCAAGCATGTTAAATGCTTTACATTGCTGTACTTATTCAGCAAGTGCTATACCAAGCTATTGTTAACATTTTAACAAATTAGTAAGTTGGCATTTTTTGAAGTTTAAAATGTAAACTAATAAAATGTATGAGTATTACAAAGTAAAGATCTGCCAGTTCTGCTTACTTGAACAAACTTTGAATTTCTTAACTTAAAAAATTTGAGGCAACTGATTGCCTTTTTTTTTTTTTTTTTTTTTTTTTTTTAGTTTTGCCAACTTATTTGGGTTTACAGTGTGCTTAAAACTTTGAGTTGCATTAAATTAAAAATGAACAAAACACAATATATATTTTGATTTAAGTTTTTTTGTAATTTACAGTTATTAAAAAAAATAGCTATGCTTACTGATATTATTTAAGTTTGCAAACTTACAAAAATAGAGGCAATGAGTTGCCTCAAATATTTTGAGTTAGTAAAACTTATCCGGGTTTACAGTATATGAACATGGTTCACTAATGTTTGGAAACCAGAAAGTGCCCAAATACTTGTCAATATATAAGCAATTTTATAGTTTATAAATGCAATTTTCACTATATGCAATTTTATAGTTTATTGTTATTTTTGTTTTTAATGATTTGCTCAAACTATGCTTATGCTATTTTTATTTTATATAATTTCCACTTGGTTGAATATTTTATATCTACTGCAATGAAATTTATACATCTGTGTGTGACTTATGTGTCCAAATTTCTTTTTGGGGTCACTATGCAAAATCTAAATGAGCTGAAAGTATGCAGAGAAAGTCAATAGAAAGTAAGTTGCAAGTGATGGGATTAAATGAGCCATTTCAAGTCTTTGATAATAATGGGTCAATGTAATCAGGAAATTACAAAGCAGAAGAAGATGAGCGAAAATTACCTTTAATTTGGAGCAGCATGGCTCTCGCACCGTCTTCTGTTCCACGCTCATGATGCCCTGGAAGCAAATGATACGAATGAAAGATGACAGAACAGTGCAGAGCGTGTTAACACCAGGATCATTATGTCCAGCATCTTGTTATTGTTGTGCAAACAGCACTTTTCCAAGATCCATTGTTCACAGGAGTAAGAAAACATCATCTGAGAGGAAAGACCCCTGAGGGTGGGGCTGAAAGTGGATTCAGAAATTGCACCACATTTCCTGCAAGAGGAAGGGTGTTTGAAAAAATCAAAGTTTTCAAGAATTATGGACAGCAGGACAAACTTTGTTGATTTTGGTTTGATGCTGAAGACAATGAAACGTGATGTGAGGAATACTTAAAAAAAAAATTGTTTGACTACTAGCAAAAGAAAGTGAGTGTTTATTTAGGCTGGTTGCAAATCTAAATTACTAGGTTTTGAGTCAAAAGTCTAATAAACGGTCAGATTTATACCTTTGTATGTTCAACACTTTATCCTCTAAACTTATACTGTATGCAAATATCATATATTTCCATTAAATTACACTGATATACATTCAGGAAAAGATCAACAATATAATGAAGCACTGAAAGATGTAATAGCATCAAGAATATTAATATGAACAAGAATAGTTGGCATAAATGTCAGGTCGGGGCAAGTTATCGCATGCATTTTTTTTTTCTTTTCTTTTTTACACATTTTTATTCAATGTTGACAAAAACTATATTGTCAAATTATATTAAAATTATGTAATTTTTGCATACCTTTTATATTTTTACTATTATGTTTCATAATTGTTATTTACTCCTTGTTTTTGCTGAAAATGGCAGCCGTTTAGTGGCAAACTGCCATTGTGATCGTGTGACAAGCATTTATAGAAATTTTACAATGTTCACAGATTTAAAAGAAAAATGTGACAAATAGCCCTGGTCATACAATGTGTATAGTATAATAGAACAAAATGCATAATCATTACAGATAAATCAGCTCTGCAAACAGGATATTGTTATAAACAACAATCCGTCAGACTTCCAATAAAAACAGTAAGAGATATAGAGATCGTATTTACCTGTGCTGTTCCCTGTGTCCCTCAGTAAAGATAGAGGACTCTGACACTTTGCTCACAGGTAAGGTCTTATCCCTCAGTGTTATAACATTTCATCTAATCAGTAACCAAACAGTCATGTCCATTTGCTGATCCTGTCAACAGATCACTTCTTTACAGTGAGGGGGGCTGGGGTTTTTCAGAGTTACAGAGGGCACGGCAGACCAATGATGTCTCATGTGCTTTGAACGAACAGAGATGGGACGCTGCAGTAAAAGTCACTGGAAGTAGTGTGTGTGGTTTATTGAACAGTGAAGGCTTTCTGTACTGTGAAATGACCCTTCACTCCAAATCAAATACTTCATATGTTTGGTAAGAATACTGCTGTTCCAGAAGTCCAGAAGTCCATCAAGTCCATATCAATATTTATTAAATAATTATAATTATTATAAGAATAATAAAAATAGCATACTGATTATTATGATAAAGTTATAGTTATAACAATGTTGTTGTTTATGTTTTTATTCATGGGATTTTTGTTCATTAGAACCAGAAATAAATAAAGTAGTTAAACAAATAAAAAAAATTAAATTAAATAAACTAATTTCTGTCATGACAACTCTCAGAGTGTTTGGCATGATGATGGATATGACGATGTTGATATGTTTACTCTTGGGAGGAGTAGATCTGCTATGCTGCTGCTGGTTATTGCTGCTGCAGAGCAAGTAGGGGACTTGATATTGCCAATACATACATGATATATTGCTGTGAGCAAGAAAGACATGCTGCTGCTGTACAACTTGGCATACATAAATTACCCATAGCAGATCTATACAGGTGGAGCTGGGGAAGGTGGAGGGTTTCTGAAAGAGCGCTTGAGTGAGCTCATTGGCTACTGATACAGCGGGAACCAATCAGCTGTGCCCTATAGAGAATGATGTGATTGCAAGGACCTATCAGTCTGAGCCATCAGTCAGTTTCATGACAGAACTTTGTATTAATTTTAACCTGGAAAATAACAGCAGATTTAGCACACAAGATTCTCTTTGAAACATTGGATAATTTTTTTTCTTTTATAGTCATAGCTGCTGCTGTCATTAAGTAAAAAATAAAACATTCTGAAATTCAGGTACTTTTATCACTTTTCACTCAAATTTCACTTAGAAAAATGCATCTTTTTTTTTTTACTAGTGGGCTCTGACTTTTGGATCCTACTGTATATATATTATGTTTAAGATATCCTATATATTTTATTTTATAATAGGGTCATATGTAAGCAAACACCCTTGAAATAACATGTTTCATATTCATTTATTATCTAATTAATGATTATTATGAATTATGAATCCAGAAAGTGGATTACAAAAGCCTCTGAGGCCTTGACACCTGATTTCAGGTTACAATCACAGGTTTGATTTAGTCATGAAATCACATTCAAAGTACAGATACATATAAGCATGACAATATTCATGTGACATGGACAGAGAACAGAATAGTTCAAATTAAAGTGATAACTAAAAAACTATGTGAAATATATATCACATAATTGCAGGTTTATGGCAGAATGAGATAAAATACACAGGGATTATTATTTAGACAAGGAAAAGAATTGCTTTTGGCACAGACTGCCAGACAGATGTTTGACAATGAATGAGGTTGAAGTTGATTCCCTTGAGCATTTCAAACCATAACAAAAAGTACAAATGATAAAAATATGTTAGTTTGGCTTGAAACTAAATCATTCCATACATCAGAAGCTAATTGTTAATTATGCATAAACAAAACACACACCAAAGTTAATCACATTTAACATTAACTAAGATTTTCATTTGTATGTCAAGTAAACTTAACCTTCGGCCTTGCATTCACAGCGTGTGACATGTCTGTATGTGAAGTGGGTCAGAGTGCTTTTGCTGCAAGTCAGCGTGATTTCTCTCATCTCATAACCTCTCTCCTTACAGCACTGGTGACTCTGTTCAAGCTGCAGTGTCCCATTAGTATGAACCCACCTGCAAGACAATACAACAAATAAGGATTAACTTAGGTGCCACGCATATGTAACCCCTCCGGGCGCACCACTCCGAGTGGGATTCAAGGACACATAGATATGTTACTTTGGCTTATGGCATGATGCAGTAACAGAGCTAAAGGTTTGTACAATCAGAGGTAAAGCACCACATTTTTTCATTAAACTTTTGTATAATATTACTAATAGGTTTTTTTTAATGGGGCACATAACTGGACTAAATCCCTCTGGGATCAAGAACCAAATTTCCTAGACACGTTTGAAATGACTAAAATCTGATTACAAGATTGCAGGTACTGATTTTCAGGTACTGTGTAAATATAACATTAATAATACACATGCAAAATACGTGAGAATATACAGTGCTCGAAGAGGGCTGGTACACACTCGCACTTCTATATTTTAATCTGAAATCGGAACGGGATTTCAACATACATGTATGCAATACAGTTAACTAAGCTATATAGGGGAACAATATGGGGATGTGACTTAATATAATTACACATACATTCATTCATTTAAAAAAAAAAAAATGGTATTCTGCAAAATGTCAAATGTTCTGAGAATACCCTCTAGTGGCCAAAGAGCCATTTGTCAAGGAAATAATTAATGTTAGATAAATGTGTGCTAATTGATTTTAGTTGCGTATTATCTAACACTACAAAAGACCTTCACATAAACGTCCAGCGAACAAAGTGTATTTTTAACAAAACAGGCTTTGAAATCAGATGTTACACTTGCCTGTTGTGTGTCTCACACTGGCCCTCACAAATGGGCAGCTCGACTTCCTGTGTGCAGTCAGCAATTGTGACGTTCATCCTTGTCACTCTGGCAGCACATGTAGCATTACCTGTGATACACAGAGCAAAATAACTGTCAACAAACATGACTAAGAAAAAAATATGACTAAGTAGCATAAAATAATAATCATTTGATTGAATGCCCAAAAGCACAGTAAAGTCCCAACAAATGGCAAACACTAAAAATCCTATTCATTTTCTCTTTAAAGTAAAAGATTTTTAATGATAAGGTAACCTTTCCTGACAGCTCTTAATATGATCATTATAATATTTTATTAGGCAGCGGCTATTTGCACTAAGTGCAAATAGCAATAGAGAGAATAAAAACCCTCCCTACACCTTCCCCTAACCCTACCCAATAAACACTTTTAATATTATTAAACACTCATTCGCATTTTATTTCCACTTTTAGAACATTATTTAAATTTTTATTGAAAATAAATGCGAGCTTGGCAAAAGGCGGATTCGAACCCGCGTTATTCACATTAAAAGCCAGGTGTGCAAGCCTTACGCGCTACTGCTGTGCCACTGAAGGGATGTTGTTTGCACTTAGTGTAAATAGATACTCCAATTTTGACATTGTCTCTTTTTTTGTGTATTATGGTATACTAATTTTACCATAATTGATGACTATGCATCACTGTTCAAAAAGTTTGGGATCTGTCTTTTTTAAGAAAGAAATTAATACTTTTTTCCCACAAGGTCACATTAAATTGATCAAACGTTACAGTAAAGACATGTATAATGTTACAAGTGTTTTCTATTTCAAATAAATGCTGTTCATTAAAAAAATGTATCACAGTTTCCACAAAAATATTAAAGCTGCAGTCCGTAAGTTTTGCCTCTTTATCTCTGTTTGAAACCTGCATTTGCAGTTATTTGTGGAATCATCATTTTTACGTGGGTTGTGCATCAGCACGGCTCCTCAGCGTGGATAAATCTAATGTTTGCTGTCAGTCACCACCATCGGTGTGGATACTGTACTTCGGAATCACAGATTCTATGTCTTGGAAGTTTGACCAAAATAAGAATTTTCACCCGAAAATGTCATCCGATCAATTAAGTAACATGTCTGCTACTTTTGTTCTGACCAACTGAGAAAAAAAGCATTACAATAAATCACGCTGCCAATGGTGATTAAATCTATCGATCACTTTGCTCGGATCACGTCAAACTGCAAATTCTTATTATTGTTATACTTTGTTCTCAAATTGTTAATGTTAACAACATCAGCATTACGTGACTATTTGTATTTAGTGTGTATTAGCATTTCCTGTAGATTTCAATTTCTGTTGTCACTGATGATTGTCATTTAGACCTTTCCCACAGAAACCCACAGTACCGCTCTTATTAGAAACATTATTACAAGCTTACCATTGTGAATCGGGCTAAGGTAAGAAGATAGTTTTGAACACTGGGTGGTTATGTACTTGCTCAAAAATTGATTCTGGAAAAATTTTAACCAAAAAATGTTACGGACTGCAGCTGTAAGCAGCACAACTGTTTTCAATAATTTAATAAGAAATGTTTCTAAAGTAGCAAATCAGCATATTCAAATGATTTCTGAAGGATCATGTGACATTGAAAATCAAAATCAAAAGACTGGACAAATGGCTGCTTTGCTATCACATAAGTAAATTTAAATTTTAAAATATTCTATAATATGGATTAATATGGATTAAAATATATAATATTTTAAATTGTAATTTCATAATAGCCTGTATTTACTGTATCTTTGATCAAATAAATGCAGGGTTGGTGAGCATTGGACTTTATGTACAGTATACTTATATACTGTACTGGAACTAGAACCAAGTGAGTGGTCACTGGAAAAGTGGGCAGACTTGATGTTAACATATTGGTCTTGCTGCTAACATATGGAGGTGACATTAGGGAAGAACTAGACCCCACTGTGCTATGGTACAGTTCCATCAACAGTGAAACATTTGTGTAAACCTACATGAATAGCAGCAATGATGTTCATCCCACACTCGTAAATCCTGGACACACATAAAACATAATAATGCAGTGGCTTTATAGAAAATCTGACCAAAAAACATGCACATGAGCAACAAACTTGATCTTGTTTTGTAATACTGATGTGATTTTGGTCAATCTCACCTCGGCACAGGTTTGCAGTGGACACATGGTTTTCTCAACCTCAGTTCCTGTCTCACTGCAACTGAAAGACTCACACGGACGTGAGGAGTCTGTCCACCGATCACCCACCTTAATCCACCAGAGAGAGAAAAACCGTTACATATATTGTTCAGTGTATTTTGTGCTAAATTTAGTTACATCTTTTAAAGGTACCTCTAAAACTATTCTAAACAGACAAAACTCCCATTGTGAGTAAATATGTGAACTATTTCCTTTACCTTGTAAGTCCTTCCATTGTACTCGCAATTCTTCTCAACTGTAAAAGCAAAGAACACATACTCTAAATCTATTTTTGCAACAATGGATCTCATGAAATAATCAATGAAAAAGAATATATATTTATTCCAAGCACCAGTGGCACTATATAAACTATGTGGTGCTGTTGAGAGATTGCAAAATTACCGCAGATCTGATTGTCACAGCAGTCAGAAACCAGGACGGAGAAGGCGCTGCAGACTGGAGTAGGTCCTGGAGGTTTGGGTATGCACTCTTCAGTCCTAGTCTGGTTATTACATGTGCATATGTGACAGTTTGATTCCCATACTGCCCCCACCTAACAGACAGACAGACAGAAGATTACTGTTATGCAGTATTCACAATAAACATCTATTTATTCTTTAAAAGAAGTTTGTGGTTGCATTATTAAATGAACTCTTACCGGCATGGGCTCACCCAAAGGCCCTTTACACTCTGAAAAATAAATATGTGTGAAATTCATGTCTAAATTACTCAGTGTAGAGAACATCTGCATAATGCATTGATTATTTAGGAAAAGTATTTTTGCAAAATTGTTTTTTCTAACAAAAGAGGTTAGCTTAATAGTTAAATAGGTCATCAACAGCTTTTAAATTTTATTGTTGTTAATTGTACCAAAATAATCATTTTGGGTTAGGAATGTCATGGCCACTTATATCTTATATCAGTAATATTTAGTTGGTCTTGGAATAATCATTGCTGAATATTATTATTAAAATTAAATAAAATAATTAAATAAATCAATCATAATTAATAAATACAATTTTGAACTGTATAATAATCAAGTTTACAGATTCAATAAGTAAAATTATTATTTTTATTATTATTATTATTAAATAAAACAACAACATTCATAATAATACAAATAATAGGCCAATGTTATATATGTTATAGCTTTAGATAAATCAGTTTTAGGATACTAAAAAAAAAAAAAAAATTAAACAGAAAAGTTGTAAGATTTTCTTGCTTCCACTAAAGCACACAAGGTGCTCTTTGGAACATTCTTAAATCATGCATAATATATCATTAATATTTATTTGATTTTAGAGCTATTATGAATTACATATTATTAAAATTAAATTAATTAATTACATCATTATTAATTGTGAACAATATGAACAATAATCATTTTCACAATATCCGTAATGAATAGATTTGTGGATATGAATTGTTTGTATTATTTACATAAATTCATTGATTAAAAATAATTATTTTAAAATATTACCTTAAATATTGGGCTTTAAAATAATAACAGTCATTTTGAAATATTTGGTTCAATTTGTCCTGTTGGTAAAGAAAGTCACTTACCAGAGCATTCAGACACACAGATTTGCTTGTGATCTTCTGCAAGCATTTGTTCACCAGGACAAAAGCAGCCTGATCTCAGACCAACCACAGACGTCGCAGGCACACGAACTCTAAGGAGAAAATAGAGTGATGGCTGTGAGGCTATACGTAGAAAATCACGAACATGCCATCTTAGTCCTTACCATTATGAGTAAAAAAACACATTGAGAAACTAATGGAAAAATCTAGACAAACAAAGTAAAAGGTGGAGCACTGGCATTTTTCCTTGAAACTCAATCTTTTAATTGAGAGGTGAAATATGAAGCAGGGCTTGCACTGTGGGAACATTTGAATCATTTAAAGTAAACTCTTTCTCACCCTCCTCGGCAGACATAATTTGGAGACTCTCGACACTCATCGTACACCATTCCTTCAGGACATGTGATCTCTAAAACACAGCGGAACAGGCAAATGCATATTGTTTTTGAGGACATGAATAGGATCCCTACTGTGTTGAAACTATTAAACCAAAGGTGTGCAGATGGTTTATTGTTTTATTTAGATTTTTAATTCATTTTTAAGCTAATGAATGTGACTACATGATAATGCAAACAACAAACAATATGTAACAAGAGGATTTCTTACGTGCTCAAAAATATGGACCTTATCATCAAAGTACATATCTTTAGAGCAGAGTATAAGGAAGCAAATTTGTATGAAGTAAGGGGCCCTTTGTAAGGGCACCAACCCAGGTGACTGAGTTCAATGCTCAGACCATGAGCAGTGGTTTTCAACCTTTTTGACTCCAACGCCCACCATTGTCGACAAAAATATTCAAACGTATGACACTCCTAGGTGTTTCACAGACAGGGCAAGTTGCTTTCAGTTAAAACAGCTCAAACATGCATTTTAGTCTGGGACTAGGCTTAAGCCTTGTCTGTCAAACTGGGGGCTAGTTTGCGCAAATTAAATGTCAGAACTCTAATTCCAGTTTAAGAGTTCCCATTCTTTTTAATCTATTAATTTGCATAACATTTGTGATTTACTGGATCTAGAAAGTGTCTAGAAATCATGATTAAAACAAAAATTTAGTTGTTTTAGATCGTTTTGTACTTTAAATTATTTTTGAGTCTTCTTGGGGCCGTAGTGGGCCCTGGTACCCCGGCTGAGAACCACTGCATAGCGGGACCCTCTTTTATCAGTGTCCAAGAAAACTTTTAAGTGGTAAATGCTTTTTGTATGGCTCAAATGAAGTACCTTCAAAGCTTAACCACAATTAAATTAAACATATTAAATGCTTTAAAAATATAACATAAAACCACCTACAGTATGAATTCCACAAATGCAATATTCGATGAAACGCAAAGACTTGCGGTCTCTAAAAGTCTCTAAAGTTGTATATACATAAAGGTTTAGGTTAGGTTTTAAGATGCTGACATGTTGATATTATATATATCAGTATCCAAATGTACAATATAAGCATACTACTACTTTCTGAAATTATAATTTCATACTGTTCTCTTACCACAGGAGCTATTGGTAAGGTATCTCCAGTCCACACAAATACCAATCCTCTTGCACTCTGATGCTGCGTATTCCAGAGAGGAACAAGCACCAACACTGCTTTTGAATGAACAGTAGTCAAACCGGCAGTTCTTCTCCACAGACGTAAGATTGATTCTTTCACTGCACTCCGCAAACACCCTGAGTAAAAGGCAAAGATGTTAACACCACCAATTATATTCACAACTATATTCGCAATGAAACAGGCCAAGCAAAACTTTCAAGTTGTTTATCCTTTTCTATGAAAAAAAAAAGATTTTTACTTGCGAAAAACAACTGTTATGCTTACTCATGGTGAAGAAGGTCACATATTGGAGGAATGCAGTCGGGTGGGGGAGAGGGTGGGGGTGGGGGTGTAGATGTGGCAGGGAAACAAGGAACATTGGTGGGTGCAGATCTGCAGTAGGGTTTCAGAGGGTCTTCTACGACCCAATCATATGCAGTCTTATCACAGCAGTTGTCATCTTCAACTACTCTATTTCTCCGTATGCACGACTGACCACCACATACACCTGCAAAGTCAAATGGAGTAAGAGTGCCCAACGTTATCACAGCCATTACTATTCATCTATTTTTAGTTCTATAGTCTGTGATATCTGTCATAAGACTCATATTGTATCTCATGTGTCAATTATTTTTAATCATACGATCAAATGATTGTAATTACTTACCACACTGTCCTCGGGTGTTGTTTTGGAAGTGCTCTGTAGCCAGGTTGATTAAAAGATTGTTGAATTGTGAAAGAGCAACATAGGAACGGATAGGTTTGATGTAGACATAGACCTGGCTATCACTGCTTTCAAACTTGAAGACCTGATTTTCATATGGTGGCTTTATAATCTCCTGGTTCAAAGTAGACTAGAAAAAAAGAAAATCTGCTTATTATTAAAGCTCAAATAAGCTATCATCTCCAGTCATTCACAGAAATACAAATACTGGCGGAGAAATGACAAAAATCTGTTTTGTTGAATTGAGGATGTGTCAGTTAAAGAATAATGGCAAATTTGGTATTGATAATAAAAGGCTTATTGACCAGCTTAGGCTATACACAATTTGTGTAGACTACTGTTGAAGAAGAAAGCTTAAAAATTACAATTTCCGAACAATGGTTTCCAAACTTCCAATGGCAAATCATCTTTAGTCCACCAGAAACAAAATTGGGAAAAACCTATTACAATTGCCTACTGTATTAAAAATAAGTTTTCATGAGGACTGGCTATATCAGTTTAAGTTACTTTGTGGAATAATTTTAAAATCTTCACTTTGCTTTTTTTTTTAACAGTCTTTGTTGTGTTCTTGGCTAGAATAGGGAGAAATGTGGACCACACTTTATACCTAGAGTCAAATGTATGGCTCTGGGAGAAGAATTCATTAGAGCCCGGTTTCACAAACAGTGTTTAGGATTAAGCCAGGATTAAGCCTTTTTTCAAGTAGGGTATTTAAGTAGCTTTTATAAACATACCCTATAAAAAAAACATTACTGGTGTGCATCTTAAGACAAAACAATGGCTCTGGCATATTTTAAAATACACTGTATTATCAAAAGTTTTGCACATGAACTTTAATGACATCCCATTCTTAATCCGTAGGGTTTAATATGGAGTTGGCCCACCCTTTGCATCTATAACAGCCTCAACTCTTCTGGGAAGGCTTTCCACAAGTTTTAGGAGTGTGTTTATGGGAATTTTTAACCATTCTTTTAGAAGCGCATTTGTGAGGTTAGGCAGTGATGTTGGTGAGAAGGCCTGGCTCACAGTCCCCGCCCTAATTCATCCCAAAGGACTTCTATCGGATTCAGGATATATATCGGAGGTCAGGACTCTGTGCAGGCCAGTCAAGTTCCTCCACACCAAACTCGCTCATCCATGTCTTTATGGACCTTGCTTTGCGCACTGGTGCGCAGTCATGTTGGAACAGGAAGGGGCCATGCCCAAACTGTGCCCACAAAGTTGGGAGCATGAAATTGTCCAAAATGTCTCGGTATGCTGAAGAATAAAGAGTTCATTTCACTGGAACTAAGGGGCCAAGCCCAACCCCTGAAAAACAACCTCACACCATAATCCCCCCTCCACCAAATTTTACACTTGGCACAATACAGTCAGGCAAGTATCGTTCTCCTGGCAACCAGACTCGTCCATCAGATTGCCAGACAGAGAAGCGTGATTGGTCACTCCAGAGAACACGTCTCCACTGCTCTAGGGTCCAGTGGCGGAGTGCTTTACACCACTGCATCCGACACTTTGCATTGCACTTGGTGATGTAAGGCTTGGATGCAGCTGCTCGGCCATGGAAACCTATACCATGAAGCTCTCTACACACTGTTCTTGAGCTAATCTGAAGGCCACACGAAGTTTAGAGGTCTGTAGCTATTGACTCTGCAGAAAGATGGCGACTTCTGTGCACTGTGTCCATCAGCGTGCACTGACCCCACTCTGTGATTTTATGTGGCCTACCACTTTGTGGCTAAGCTGCTGTTGTTCCCAATTGCTTCCACTTTGTTATGATACCACTAACAGCTGACCGTGGAATATTTAGTAGTGAGGAAATTTCACGAATGGACCTATCACGGTACAACGCTTGAATTCACTGAGATCCTGAGAGCGACCCATTCTTTCATAAATGTTTGTAGAAGCAGTCTGCATGCCTAGATGCTTGATTTTATACACCTGAATTCAATGATTTGGAGGGGTGTCCCAATACTTTTGGCAATATAGTGACTGTATGTCAGTGCAAGTTGCTTTCAGTTAAATCAGCTCAAACATGCATTTTAGTCTAGGACTAGCTTAAGCCTTCTCTGTGAAACCAGGGGTATAACATTAGTAGAATAGCATTTATTATTATTATTATTATTATGAACCTACCTTCACTGTAAACTCCTCTGTTACCATAAGTGTTACAGTGTCATTCCAGTACTTTAATGTGATGCCTCTAGAACAGGAATTATCAATGTCCGGCACACAGTAGTAGTTGTCTACAGTAATGCTTAATCTGTGTCGCTGTACTTGCTCCTCCACTAGAGTGTAGGTGCAGTTGTCCATAAAGTCAAAAGCAATGCCCTGGAAGGAAATGTAGTGAGGGTCTCCATAAATCTGACACTGGCCTGGAAAAAGGAAACAAGAAAAATAAAATTACGATTGGTAAAGTTTGTAAAAGTCACTCTTCTTATTTTCCATTAGCTGTACAAATAGATAGCCCCACCACTAACTAATCCAACTGGTTGAGTCAATGTTTACATGCCATGTTAGTTTACTTACAGTCACACTTCCAGCTCTCACAGCAAGTCTCTTTATCTTTGACCAAAGACATCTTGTATCTAGGACAATCCGTCCTGATTGTGGGTGTTGGGCAGGTTATGGATTTTACCTCAATCACTCCAGCCTTACATACTTTATCAGCACAATCCTCTCTCCAAGTTTCTCCACATGACCAGCTTTGATTTCGCATCACATCTTTGCACTCACACACTGATTAAAAAAACACATAAAAATAAGATCCCTTTAATCAACAAGTTTGAGGACTCAATTATATAATGAATTATACATTTAAATTTACAGTGAACATAGTGTAATTCACATGGATTTTAAATCTTAGAATTAGCTCCATATGTAGTTTAAGCGGTAGTACCTGGAGTTGAGTGTTCAGTGGTAGGTATTGTAGTACTGAATACAGGTGTCACTGTTGAAGGGGTCATCGTTGAAGGGGTCATTGTTGAAGAAGTCATTGCTGAAGAAGTCATTGTTGAAGGAGTCATTGTTGAGGAGGTCATTGTTGAAGGGGTCATTGTTGTCGGATTTATAGTAGTAACAAACACTTGAGGTGAAGTTGGAATGGTGACAATAGAGCCAGTAACTATAATAAATTCTAGTGAAAATGAGAGAGAAAAAAAACAAAAAACAATATACATTTGTGTGGCAGTTTTTAATGCATTCTGGTTGTGTCACTTTATTATCACATTTTATAAAAAACTATTATTTAAATGTTAATCTAGTACAAGTCAAGTGTATATTTGTAGTGGGTTCCACACCTGTTGTGGACACCGTTGACACTGGAGTGGAATATTTTACTGAGGTTGTAGCTTCAGTTGTTGGCTGAGTTGTGTGTTTTGTTGGCACTGTGGGTGGTTGAGTTGTGCTCTCAGGCGTTAGTGGTTGTGTTGTGGTTTTATATTCTGTTGTGCTCTCAGTTGTTAGTAGTTGTGTTGTGGTTGGGTACTCTGTTGTCTTCTTTGAAGTTGGTGGTTGTGTTGTTGTTGTTTCTTCCCCTGGAGTAGTATATGATTCTGTTGTGCTCTCAGTTGTTGGTTGTTGTGTTGTGTATTCTGTTGTGCTTTGTGAAGTTGATGACTGTGTTGTTGTTTCTTCCACTGTATATATTTCTGTTGTGTGCTCAGTTGTTGATTGCTGTTTTGTGGTTGTATATTCGGTTGTGTTCTCAGTTGTTGGTGGTTGTGTTGTGGTTGTTTCTTCCTCTGGAGTTGTATAGGCTTCTGTTGTGCTCTCAGTTGTTGGTGGTTGTGTTGTGGTTGTTTCTTCCTCTGGAGTTGTATATGCTTCTGTTGTGCTCTCACTTGTTGGTGGTTGTGTTGTGGTTGTTCCTTCCTCTGGAGTTGTATATGTTTCTGTTGTGTGCTCAGTTGTTGATTGTTGTTTTGAGGTTCTATATTCGGTTGTGCTTTCAGTTGTTGGTGGTTGTGTTGTGGTTGTTTCTTCCTCTGGAGTTGTATATGATTCTGTTGTGCTCTCAATTGTTGGTGGTTGTGTTGTGGTTGTTCCTTCCTCTGGAGTTGCATATGTTTCTGTTGTGCGCTCAGTTGTTGATTGTTGTTTTGTGGTTGTATATTCGGTTGTGCTCTCAATTGTTGGTGGGTGTGTTGTGGTTGTTTCTTCCTCTGGAGTTGTATATTCGGGTGTGCTCTCAGTTGTTGGTGGTTGTGTTGTGGTTGTTTCTTCCACTGGAGTTGTATATGATTCTGTTGTGCTCTCAGTTGTTGGTAGTTGTGTTGTGTATTCTAATGTGCTCTGTGAAAGCTGTGTTGTTGTTGTTTCTTCCACTGGAGTTGTATATGCTTCTGTTGTGTGCTTAGTTGTTGATTTTTGTTTTGTGGTTGTGCTCTCAGTTGTTGTTTGTTGTGTTGTGGTTGTCCCTTCCTCTGGAGTTGTATATGCTTCTGTTGTGCGCTCAGTTGTTGATTGTTGTTTTGTGGTTGTATATTTGGTTGTGCTCTCAGTTGTTGGTGGTTGTGTTGTGGTCGTTTCTTCCTTTGGAGTTGTATATGCTTCTGTTGTGCTCTCAGTTGTTGATTGTTGTTTTGTGGTTCTATAATCGGTTGTGCTCTCAGTTGTTGGTGGTTGTGTTGTGGTTGTTTCTTCCTCTGGAGTTGTATTAGATTCTGTTGTGCTCTCAGTTGTTGGCAGTTGTGTTCTGTATTCTGTGGTGCTCTCTGAAGTTGGTGGTTGTGTTGTTGTTGTGATTTTCACTCTAGTTGTGTATGATTCTGATGTGATCTCAGTTGTTGGTAGTTGTGTTGTGTATCCTGTTGTGCTCTGTGAAGTCAGCGGCTGTGTTGTTGTTTCTTCCCTTGATGTTGTATATGATTCTGTTGTGCTCTTTTTTGTTGATGGATATGGTGTGGTTGTTTTTTCTACTGGAGTTGTATATGGTTCTGATGTGCTCTCAGTTGTTGATGGTTGTGTTGTAGTTGTTTCTTTAATTGGAGTTGTGTATAATTCTGTTGTCTTCTCAGTTGTTGATGTTTGTGTTGTATATTTTGTTGTGCTTGGAGTTGTTGGTGGTTGTGTTGTGGTAGTGTGGGTCACTGCAGTTGTAGATGGCTGAGCTGTTGATGTGTAATAAATTGTAGTCGTAGTTGTAGTTGTAGTCGTTGGAATGCAGACGATTTGTCCATCAAAGCATTTACTAAGGAAATAGAATATAAACTTTATGAATGTGAACAGTATGTGTATATAGTTCTTTAAACCTTTTATCTAAAATGGTCCATCCAGCATTACAACAAGAGTCTACGAAATGGCGTACCAGCATTTATAGGGAGTGCACATTTCATCAGGAGGTGACAACACTCTGTTCATGATGTTACAAGTGCAGTTGTCCAAAGTGGTGCATTTACCAATGTTTTCATCATAATATGGGGTCTCCTCAGGGCATCTTGGATAACAACCTGAAAGTTTCATGCAGTGCTTTATGAAAAACCAAAGACATTCAGGACATTTATATTGTTTTCATATTTCTAATTCCTAGCAGTACTGATGCATTGCTGCAGTTCAACAGTGAGATCAAGAAGCAGGAACAGGAAGGAAAAAAATACCTTCAAGTTTTCCTGTAAAGTGTTTATTAGTGCCACAGGTCTTAACCTGGCCACAGGGATTGTAATGCCAGGTGCTTTGGCCCACATCATTGTAATAGTCACAATACACAGCTGTGGAGATAAACAAACACTGTAATCACTTGACCAACTCAATAATAACCCAGGTATGCCTTTACCAGGAAGCGCTCATTCTGGGAAATTCTTAATTGTTTCCAAAGAATAATTCAAGAATTAACACATACGACACAAATCTGGGGATCTCCAGTTGATGCAGACGTCCTTTGCACTGCATGCCTCTGCGTAAGCTGAGACAGCAGTACAGAAACCAAGAAACTTTCCTTCAAACTCACAAGAACAGGACTCCAAAACACAGGCCTGGTAATAAGGCTCTGGATCAACCTAGTAGTTGTAAGATGCAACAGTTATTGGTTTGATTGTGTACCAGAACCAACTTCCAAACCCAGAAACAGTTTGATGAACTTGAACATAAAGGTCGGAATTGGTTGATATAGAAACAGTGATTTGTTGTTAATGAACCAAGATTAACCACAATCAACCAAACATCAAAAATTACATTATTTATTTGACTAACACTACCGCAAGGTACCTTCAGATGGCAATCTTTAAAGGTGTCCGATCTCAGGATCATACATCGCCGCTGAGCCCAGGCTGCACAGTAGGAGTGACGTTCACAGGGAAATATTTCATGGGTCACATCAGAGCATGGCGGAGCTGCTGTCTTCCAACTATTCCCAAAGTCCAGAACACTAAAAACTTCTGAGGAGCTGCTTGTCAGAAGGTCATTTGTCACCTTTCCATCAAAGTTCCCACAAAGTCCCAACACTCGACCCTAATGTTCCACAGTTAAAAGAGAAAATTGCACGTCTTTACCACTCAGTAGCAGATGTTTCAGGATCAATATCCTAGTAACACTTTAGAATAATGGTCCATCGTTAATAGGTAACTATGCAGGAAGTAATGCAGGACAAATTAGTAGTACTACATTAACACTTCAGATACTACTAACTAATATGGAAACAAGATTAAATAATCAGTAAGTAATATCAAATTTAGGACTAAGATAGTTCCTTATTAGGTAATCAATAAAGATTGGCCTCATTAAGAACTAATAACTATGACAAATTATAAAGAATTACAAATTAATTACTAATCACAACATTAACGTGTCTGAGATGTGAGCAATTTTTCTCTTAACGTGGTAATGAAATGCATCACTCATTACACAAGTGTTACCTAGTCACTCTTCAAGTGATATGGTCTATTATTTTAAAGTGAAAAAATGTTTTTCCCTTAAAAATAATGGTCCAGATCACTAGTAGTTCCTGTAGGTAGGAAACACTTGAGTAATTAGCGATGCATTTGATGACTGATTACGTCTCAGACACACGATAATGTTGAGAATAGTAATTATTGATTACCTAATAAGGAACTGTTACATGATGGTTGTGTATATAAAGCACACAACGGAGAATCAAAAGGAGATTTTGGAGAAATACAACACATCTGTCAAACAAGAACGGACAAATGGTGCATTCAAATCATGCTGGAAAGATCGTATTTATGAGTTAAACGCACATGAACGGCACCACAACGTCCTAAATATGAGTGGGAACCTCTGGATTTTCTTTTAAGCCCCTATCTCGAGTTGGGGGCGTGTCAGTTAGAAACATGGCGGAATACCACAATATTTATATGTATTTATATATGTATATGGTATTTAGCAGTATTTAGCAATGCCATACAAATATGGTTTTTAGCAGTGACATTGTCTGGCTTTTCTATTTAAAATTACAATTTACAATTGCATGCTAATTTCCTAAACCAAATATGATAGCAAAACAATTTAAGACATGTAACAATAAAATTTACAGTGGCTTTATAAATTAATTAAAAACATAAAAAGGCAAAACATAACTGATGCACATTTTTGTTCTTCATTTTCTAGAAGTAGAGTTATAAAAACCTTGGTGTATTTTTGTGTAATTAATTAAGAGAAGGTACACCGCCATCTTACTTACGAAAGTGACTTAAACACACCTGCCGTTGTAAACACAACTTAACACCTAGTAAATACAAACTTCCCAGGGGGACTTGAATGCACCAAAAGAACTAAGGAGAACTCAGTGCTTATGCTGCGTTCACGCCACCTCGTATTTACCGGAATCTTGAGATGACAACTCGTGATGTTATATTCGGAGCTGAATTTGATATTACTTACTGATTAGTTAAGCTTGTTTCCATATTAGTTAACAGTAGTAGATGAAGTGTTAATGCAATACTATTTGTTTGTCCTGCATTACATCCTGCATAGTTACTTATTAATGACGGACCATTATTCTAAAGTGTTACCAATATCCCTTGTTTTTCCTGGACTAACATTCCTATCAAACTATTATACTCCTAAACATATGCCTAAAAGTTAGTCACCGTGATTTTGCCAAAACAGACATGTTCCTTGATCAACATATTTCGCTGACCCTGGAACAACATTTCTGTCTGAAAATTTTGTCCTAACCATATCCCTACCTCTTAACTTAACCATAAATTATCTCTAAAATCAGAGGGAAATGTAGAAGCACCTATCCCTGGTTGTAAGCCTAAACTTACAATAAATTGTAAACTTGTCCCTCAGATCTGATTTGTTGACTGGAATGTTGTTCCAGCATCAACAATGATGTTGATCCAGGAACATGCTGAACTTGGTGAAATCATGTTCATCCTCTAAAATCAGAAGGATATGATAGGTTCATAATAATGTTGTTCAAGTTCCAACCCCAGCACTAAGTTCAACTTAAACAACATTCAGGAACTGGTTTTGGTTCTGGTTTAACTGGTTTTTGCCTTTTTTGCTAACATTCACCATTTATTGTCACTACTCTCCAGAATCTCACCTTTTTATTTAAGAGAAATAGTTTCATCTGGACTAAAAATTTTAGCAAATATAAATTTTAAGAGCCAGGTCTACCATAACATTTAGACCATGTCCTAACCTGGCTTAATGCAACAAGATTTCTGCATCAAGCGATTTGTCTGTTTACACTGACCCCAGGTTTCGCAGACAAGGCTTAAAGGCACAATATGTATTTTTTTCGCTGCTAGAGGTCGCTAAACTCTTTAAAACAAAAACAAAGGCATAGACTGATGACGCAGTGAATGGGCGTGGAATCATGGAACTTGTCGTCATGCCGATGGATCTAATGTTTATGGGGAAATAATGTTTATGGATGAATGAATGCATTCATGTTTTTTAACATGACTGTGGTATGAAGCAGGGAGTGGCCGAGAATTGCAGGCGTGATTGCTAATGAGAGACAGATATCAGTGCCACACGCGAGTACCAGGGGATATAAAGGAATGAGGACATTTCATTCTACCGAACTACCCGCAAGTGCTGAAATACTACTCATACGGGTCAGTTTATTTGACAAATTAAAACTGTGAGGTAACGCAGCGCTGTTTCACTTGGTCTAACATTACACTATTATACTAAACTGCATTTGAGTGTGTTGAAAGTTGTAATGTTATTCTATGTATAAGTTTGTTGGCTGTATGAATCTTAAAAGCGACTTACACTGCATTATACTATACATTTGTATCTGAGTATGTGCAATCCCTGGGATCGAACCCACGACCTTGGCATTGCTAGTGCCATGCTCTAACCACTGAGCTACAGGAAAGCTATCTTGCAAGTAAAGAAGTCATTACTGCTGTGCTGTTTGGAAACATCAGAAGTTGAAGCTTTATTTTTCGTTAATTTAGCCACTGTATATCAAATAAATACTGAGGGTTGTGTTTATTTTCTTCTAAAAGATTTGAAGCAGATCTAGCAGTTTTTAAGGGCTTTCTGTACTCAATCATTCTCTCTCTCCACGAAATGTGAAAAACTTTGTTTTCTTCCAGCTCCGTTCCATTTTTCTGGCTGCTCTCTTAAGGGCCCGAGTATGCTCATTGTACCACGGCGTTGGACTAATTTCCTTAATCTTCTTTAAGCGCAAAGGAGCAACTGAGTCTAGTGTGCTGGAAAAAAGAGAGTCAATAGTTTCTGTTGTAACATCGAGTTCTTCTAAGCTATCTGGTATGCTAAGGCGGTGAAACAGATCAGGAAGATTATTTATAAAGCAATCTTTAGTGGTAGAAGTGATAGTTCTACCATATTTGTGGCAGAGAGGCAATTTTGCAGCCTTGACTAAATGTAGTATACACAAAACTAGATAATGGTCTGAGATGTCATCGCTCTGCTGCAGAATTTCAACTGCATCAATATAGATTCCCTGTGACAAAATTAGATCTAAAGTATGATAACGACATTGAGTGGGTCCTGACACGTGTTGTATAACTTCAATAGAGTTTAGAATGTCTGTAAATGCCAATCCCAACGTGTCTTTTTCATTATCTACATGGATATTAAAATCAACAACAAAAAGGACTTTATCCGCAGCCAGTACTAACTCCAATAGAAAATCAAAATTTCTGATAAAGTCTGTATGATGCCCTGGTGGCCTGTATACAGTAGCCAAAACAAATGTCAAATGGGATTTGTCACTTACATTACATAATGTTACATAAAGCACCATCACTTGGAAGGAATTATATTTGAAAGACTTTTGAGTAATACTGAAGATATTACTAACAGCAACACCTCCCCCTTTGCCTTTCTGACGCGGTTCGTGTCGATAATAGTAACCTTGAGGGCTAGACTCATTTAAAGTAATGTAATCGTCTGGATTTAGCCAGATTTCTGTCAAACAGAGCAAATCTAGTTTACTGTCTGTGATAATATCATTTACAATAAGTTCTTTTGAAGAAAGGGATCTAATATTCAGCAACCCAAGCTTTATCATTTGTTTATCGGTATTATCTCTGTATTTTTTTTTTTTTTTTTTTTGAAAATCAATTACATTTTTAACCTTAAATTTGGAAGTTTTTTGTATTTACTAATTCAGGGTACAGACACAGTCTCTATGTGATGATATCTAGGTGAAAGAGTTTCTATGTGTTGGGGTTTATTTGAATTCTGTGACGTGAGACAGCTAGCAGACGGCAGGTTTAGCCAGTGTGTCTGCTTCCTGACCTGGGCCCCAGTTTGTCATGTTTCAGCTCTAAGACTGTGTGCCATATTACTAGAGAGAAGAGCAGCACCATCCCAGGTGGTCTTTTCAACAGGTCAGGTCTACCCCAAAAACTTTTCCAATTGTCTATGAACCCTATATTATTCTGCAGACACCACTTAGACAGCCAGGCATTGAGTGATGATAGTCTGCTCATCACTCCGACAAACAGGAAGAAGGCCAGAGCAAATTACAGTGTCTGACATTGTACTTTGCGAGTTCACACACCTCTTTAATGTTAATTTTAGTGATCTCCGACTGGTCAAACATCATTAGTCCACATGTGGATAATAATCTTAGAGTATTTACAATTAGCATTAGCCAGCACTTTTAAATTTGCTTTGATGTCAGGCGCTCTGGCTCCTGGCAAACATGTGACTATGAATAGAAAGTGAGCAGCAGATCAGCATATTAGAATGATTTCTGAAGGATCATGTGACACTGAAGACTGGAGTAATGATGCTGAAAATTCAGCTTTGATCACAGGAATAAATTACTTTATAATATATTTTCAAACAGAAAACAGTTATTTTAAATTCACAATATTACTGTTTTTACTGTATTTTTAATTAAATAAATGCATCCTTGATGAGCAGCCGAAACTTCTTTTAAAAACATTAAAAATCTTACCAATTCCAAACTTTTGACTGGTAGTATATAGCCTACAGGCGAGCACCAATAACCAATACATACTGAATGTAAACGTCATTTTAAAAATAAGCATCTTTCTGTTGTTTATAGTACATTAACTATAATAATTGATTAATTGGCAGACCATGTTACTATGGTTTCAGAAAACTAGCTAGCAACTAGCTAGTTAATTTCTCCAATGACTCATTGTACTATGGTAGTTAAGCAGTGAGTTATGTCTTTGTACAGGAAACTCACCACTGATTAGGTCACAATTTGAGGATTGAATATGAAACTTACTCTCCACTGAGGCTCTAGTTGGATGGTGACCCTGGTGTGTTTGTCCCAGATTACAGTGATGCCCAGTCTGGGAGCTATGATGATGATGTAGAGGCCCACAGTCTGGATGGAATAAATGGGCTCTGCCAGCAATGCTTCCCCCACCTGTCTCTCAGTTACCTTCATATCGCTCAACATCAGAGTCACTGCACCCTGTCAAACATTGAGAAACCACAATTGCATCATTATGCATTACAATGATACTTGATAGAAAGTTGAAATATTGACAACAGCAATTTTATATTCACAAAAAAAATCATCTACCAGGAGCTCCACTGAGATGGCGCGGGAACACGTCAAAGACTCATCACAGCAAGGAACACTCTCAGTTTTAATTGCAAACTGTCCACTTGAACCTGCGTCCTTTTACAAGAAATATTAGAGGTTAAAAAATGTTTGGCATTTGTTGAGTGCTACAATTTTATTAGTACACTGTACAAAAACTGTTAAATCTTTAATCAGTTGTGCATGGTTTTTTTTTTTTTATTAATATTTGTCTGTCATTGTTTCGGTTTATTGATTTAGTAGCTGTTTTAGAAGCAACTTCTGCCAACATTAACCCTCTTGTCCTCTTCCTTTAGGGGACACACTTGGCTCCTTCCCAGTCAAAAGTGACTGAATCCTTGACATTTTTTTTTTTTTTTTTCAGGAAAACAAATGTAATACATTTTTGTTCAATAATATTTTTTGATTATTATTTAGAATTTTGAGGGTATTTTATGATACTATGCAATATTTATAAATTGTTTATTAGCTATTTTCCACATTGAAAATAATAATTATTTTCAAATATATTTTTTAATTATTTTTCAATTAAAGTAGTATTCCATGTTAAAATAGAGACAAGGCATTTAAAATCCAATTTTTGAAGGTAGATTAGTGTCATCTGCTGGGAGTAAAAAAAAGAAAAACTTATGTAATGCCATGGTGTAACTACTAGATTCCTATATAGATCTATATAAAGTGGCTTATACATTTTCTGGTGTTTTTACACATAAATACTTATTTTTATAAGTTGTGGGTTTGGATTTATACTTAGACATTTTCAAAGACTACTTTTTGTCAAGGTTTTGATTTGAAGTATCAGTTTTTGCATTAATTTTACTACAGTCAAACCTGAACACAGAGGAGGATACATAACATCACATAACGTTATGTTACATATAACATCAAAATTTAATAAAACTGTACCAAAAATTAACAGGAATGTTTTATTACAGGTTAATCAATCTGGGTCTGATCTTATTTCATCCTCTTATTTGAGTCTTTTGGCTCAATTTCACCATATTGTTACGGCCACACCAGTTCGTGTGTGTGTGTCTTTGAGTGTGTGAGTGGGTGTGTCTGTTTTGTAGTCTTATGTAAGCTTTTCCTTTTCCTGCAGTTTTTTTACTGCATTGTGGTTGAATTATTGATTTTATTTCACACATTTGTAAAAACTTGCTCTTTATTATGTAGGAATTGAGGACAAACCAGACAAATGAATCTTTCAGATGATTCTTTCAAACATCATGATTCTTTCAAATCAACTCAAAGAAACTGTCATTTGCGTCTCGGGTCTGTCTATCAACACCCTCCCTGCCAAGTACTTTTAGGGCCATGCATGCTTCCTGGCTAAGAAAGGGGGGCAAATTTAAGCAATTTGGGTGACAATGAAAAGACAAAGCAATTTGAGCCACAATAAGATAAAAGTCTTTTGATCTCCAGATCAAAACAGACAGAGAGACAATGCAAGCTTATTTCTTCTGAGTGAGCTCTGAGTGACACAGTTAAAACTTTACAGAAAAACCCACAGAGACTGTATTTTTACAAATAAACTGCATCAAATTGTTCCAAAACAATTCTACACAGACTTATCAAACATCGTTCAACTGCATAAATTCTATATCATGTCTACACATTATACATGTGACCATTTATGCTTAGAACACTCACAATTCATTAGGGGTGGGAATTTTTAGGCACCTCACAATCTGATCCGATTCCGAGAGTCACAATCCGATTCTTAAACAATTCTTGATCCACTTTTTTTCTTATTAATCAATTACTTTCTTAAACTTTTTTATTTATTTATTTAACACATAGTCTATGTAATTATAAATACTTTTTAAATAATTACTAGTTTGAAAGAAATAATTGTATGTTAAGATTTTTAAATATAGGATGTAAACAGCTTCAAAAGATAAAAGCAAGTAGTCTAATAAATAATAATAAAGAGGAACAACGAAACATTACAAGCACTTAAATACTTTCAGAATTTAAGAGTATCTAAACGTTTTCCATTCAAAAGCTGTGAGGGATTTTTCTCTTTCTCAGCTTTACGGTTGTTTGATTATTACTGATGTCATCATAGACAGCGGAAGAATAAGCTGCGTTCACAATAATGCACAGATTTCCGCGCAATGGGCGCGCATGTAATTCGCTCTAGCTTTTCCAAACTGTATGAAAAGTTACCTTGTTACCTTGTTACTATGTTACCTTGCTACTAAATAGTGTTTTTTACAATAGTCAGATATTCATATAATGAACGCTGGACGATTCAGTTGCTCGGTCATAAACTAGTGACTCTTTTTAAAATTCCCTATAAATTAATAAATAATTTCATTTGAGCTGATTCGCTTATAGTTATAATCGCACTAGTATATATATATATATGTGTGGGGGTGGGGGTGTGGATGGATGTGTCTATTTTGCACTCGAGACATTTTAAAGTGTCCACCCTTCATTGCTGTGCACTTTTTTCTGTACAGTGGCCGGTTTGTAGTTTTTACCACCAAAAGATTCTCTGAGTTTTCTTATTTTTTCATATTTCCCAATTATTTTTCTACGTCAGTCATTTTTGACCGTGAAGGAGCCAAGCGTGACTTTTTTTCAACCCTTTCACATATCCAAATCATGTCCATGATTTTTTGTGTGTTCACATAGCTAATGCGACAAAAGTCACCAAGTGACATCCCTTTCCAATGAAGCAAAAAAAATTTCAAAACATAACATTTTTCGGTCATTTTTGGTTAACCATTTTTGGTCCATGGTTAATATTATTCTTACTGTCTATATTATGTATCAAACTCCAAGGCCACCCCAAAAGGGTAATTTATCACAAAGCAAACACTCACCTTCACTAGGGTGTACTGACAGTGGCCATCGAATTTGTACCATTTGGAGTCAAAAGTGTGGTATTGCCCATTCCCGAAAACCTCACATACTCCTGAACATGCCTCATCAACACAAGACCACTCACCACCTCTACATGTGCTGTGAGACACAAAATCATCATTCAAATCCAGTGGTCAGGTTTTCAGTGAACCCATGTTACAAATAATTTTTTTTTACTTCCATGTAATTTTATTGGCCAGGATATCTCAAAGGAAACAATCTTAAAGCTTTCAAATCTACTTTTTTTGTACCACAAAAGCAAAACCATATAGGTTTGGAACAATTTTTTCCTTTAAAATATGTGAAGGTCAGGGCTAGAAGACAAAGCTCTTACCATATTTTACAGTTTGTCTCCACACTCTGTCCAGTTTCATACACCCTTCCACTGAATTCACAGGTGCAGTTTTCATGAGTCACACAACCACCGTTATGATCTTCAAAAAGGCCCCCCGGACAATAACAGCCACTGACACAGCTGCTATCATCAGTCTGTGAATACACATCAGCAATTTCACTCAGACTCTTGCAGAAAATTAACACTTGCATATGGTAAGATCAGAAAATTTTGAAAAATTCTCACTACGGGTTTGGTCAAGCTTTCACATGTCCTATGGGCCGTGTTCACGGGTATTTGTAAACAATCCACACAAATCTTTCCCACAGTGCAATCTAGAAAAAACAGGCATAGAACTTCATAGAAATCTTTGGTAATGAATCTTGGAATTTGGAGTTTCAATGGTTTGCATGATTAGTCAGTGTTATATTAGTTGAAAATTCAAGGGTGGAGTTCACTAAGAAAGTAATCTTGTGAATCAGACACCTGCTTAAAAATGCTTTAAAGTGTGCCCGTTTTTTTTTTTTTTTTTATGCCAGGTTATTTTAACATCACTTGATGAATTGCACATGCAATAATAGTACAGCGTTAACTGCAGGTAAATAGAGCAGATTTTTGTGAATGAGACACATTTTGAAATGTTTTGCAGGGGGTGTTTGCGCTGAAAAGAATCACAGTGACTTAAAGGTACACTACAGAGGATTTCTTGTTAAATTTCTTATTATAAATGAATGTCTTTATGTAAAAAATCTGTTAAAAACACTATGGAATTCCGCAGTGCCTCTTCAATCTAAATACAAATACTAAACTGAGTACTAAACCAGAGCAGATAGCACCTGCTGTTTAGTGGATCAATCCCTGAATGTAGTAAAATTATTTGTCAAATGTAAAAACTTTGAAAAAAAAAACCAAATAAATAACTTACTGCAAATTTTGGGACAATGAAGTTGTCCATTTTCACACAAGCTGTAATAAAAGACAAACACTGTATACACAGATTCAGCTAAAAATTGTACTCAACATGCATATTATTTTAACCTTGTTTTTATACTTACCATTGGCGTCCACCGATGACCACTGGACCTGGAGGTGTGACACCTCCTGGGTGGTAACAGCTGCACAGTGAGCGAGGACTGCAGGTCAGTTGATTGCTCAGGTGAGAGTCTGACGTGCATCCACACCCCTCCACAGGGTCGTCCACCACCTCACAAGCGGCATCAGGGCCCGAGAGGGAACGGCAGGTATGGTTACATGCCAAAGTGTCATAAGCAAACCTCAGGTTGCCCATGCATGAAGGAACTGAAAACCACAAAGATAATTTGTGGAATGGGTTAGCCATACATAGATGCACACAAATAATAAAAAAAAAAAGTTTTCACCTGGTGAAGTAACCATAGCAACTGGTGCTTGAGCACTTTTTCGTTATTATTACTGACAGTAGGTACATCAAAAAACATGAAGTGTACATAACACAAAAATGTTAGTGGCAGAATCTAGGGCTAGGAGCTAGGGTGGAGTCATGAGCCCGACTGACTGAGGTGATGCTGGGAGAGGTGGAAACCCAGGCGGAGTCCAAAGGACAGAAAACTGGGCAACACCGGAGGACTAGGAGGCCAAGATGGAGCTGCGGTGATGATTGGCCACGGTGCCGGAGGACTGAGGCAGAGCCCAACAAGGTGCAGCCAAAGGCCCAGAAGTCCCTGAGTGGTGGTGGCACAGCAACGACTGACCAAGGTTGAGCCGGAGGGAGAGGGAGCCCGGTGGAGCTGGAAGGACAAAGGTCCCAGGTGGAGCCAAGGAAGCGAGGAACCAAGGTGGAGCCAACTACACTGTGTTCCAAATTATTATGCGTGACATATCAGTAGGATTTCAGTACAATAAACATTCAGATTTTAGTTTTTCTAAGCAAGTGTTTGTTTATTTATCCATGTCATTTTAGATAACTGGTATCAATCTCAGACAAAATAATTTGCCGGGTCTACTTAGGTAAATGGAAACCCTACTTAGAGGTTGTTCCACATTATTAAGCAAGTCACAGTTCTCTTGCAATATGGGGAGGAAGAAAGATCTTTCTGAAGACGAAAAGCATGAAATGGTGCAATGTTGTGCAAAAGGCATGAAAACAACTAATATTGTGTGAAAACTGAATGGAGATTATCGAATTATCATAAGATTTGTGAGTGATTTAGAGCACAGCAGTCAGATAATCGGTCAGATAAAGGCTTATTAAGGAAAGTTCCAAAAAAATTAAATGTATTAAAAGGTCAGCTATAAAAAAAAAAGCCAGTGTTGAGCAGCAAACAGGTATTTGAAGCTGCTGGTGTCTCTGGAGTCTTGAGAACCTCTCCATCCAGGCTGGAAGTTGTGTGTAAAGATTCATCTCAGCCACCCCTAACCAAACCTCACAAAGAGAAACATTTACAGTGGGTGTAGAAATACATGAAGACTAATTTTTAAATAGTTTTATTCACTGACGAATGCCGTACTACAATGGATGGTCTAAATGGATGGATTTCTGGGTGGTTGGTGAATGGTCACCACGTTCCAACAAGACTGTGACATCAGCAGGGAGCTAGGGAACTGGCCATTTTCAGCTATGGTGTAAAAAGAAGGATAGTGCCTTCTGAAATACAATGCACTATGCACTATCCCATGCTGCAAAAAAACACCACAGCAATAAAACTGTTTGAAAATGTATTTCTACACCCACTGTAAATGTTTCTCTTTGTGAGGTTTGGTTAGTGGTGGCTAAAATGCAATTTTACACACAACTGCCAGCCTGCATGGAGAGGTTCTCAAGACTCCAGAGACACCAGCAGCTTCAAATACCTTTTTGCTGCTCAACACTGGCTTTTTTTATAGCTGCCCTTTTAATACCATTAACTTGTTTGACAGAAACTTTCCTTAATAAGCCTTTATCTGACCAAGTTCTGCTGTGCACTAAATCACTCACAAATCGTATGATACTTCAATAATCTGCATTCAGTTTTCACATAATATTAGTTGTTTTCATGCCTTTTGCACAACATTGCAACATTTCATGCTTTTCATCTTCAGAAAGATCTTCCTCCCCATATTGCAAGAGAACTGTGACTTGCTTAATAATGTGGAACAACCTCTAAGTAGGGTTTCCATTTACCTAAGTAGACCTGGCAAATTATTTTGTCTGAGATTGATATCTAAAAAGACATGGACAAATAAACAAACAAACACTTTCTTAGAAAAACTAAAATCTGAATGTTTATTGTACTGGAATCCTACTAGAGGCCTGAGAGGGAGCCATGGGATCAACACACAAAGGCAGAGCTGGGACCAGGAGGTCCAAGGCATTGCAGCATCGCTGGACAGAGTCCGCAGGAGCTGGATGGGACCAGTTGGGCTGACCCAGAGGAACTAGAAGGAGTAGTAGGAGGAGGGAGTGGGAGGCTGGGCAGGAACAGCAGAAACGAAGAGACTTGGAAGCTGGGCGGAACCGGCAAAGACAAGGAGAATTGGAAGCTGGGCTGACCAGTGGAGACGAGGAGACTTGGATGCTGGGTGGGACCAGCAAAGGAGTAAAGGCTTGGGAAAAGAAGGAGATCAGTGAGTCGATAATTACAGGCTGGGGAGAACAGATCTCTGAGCCCAGAGGATGGTGAGAACAGCACTCTACATCATCCAGCTCATTATACCAATCCTAGGGGACCTTGCACAGCACAACCTTAGAGGCATGAGTATGGGCAGGGCTCCACTTCATGCCGATGAACTCCACTATCACACCCTTAGACACCGACAGACGTAGAGGCCGGCTCACACACTTGGTCAGATTCCGTGATTGGCTCGGTCTCTGGGACAAACCTGGCCTCTTGCGTTTCCTCTTCATTTTCATTGTGGCATGCGTGGGCTTTGTGGCATGCATGGGCACTGAGTCTGCGGTAGGCTCTGGAAGTGCAGAAGTGGACTGTGAAGGCTCTGGGGAGGCTGGATTAATGGGAGTAGGGTCCTCCTTCATTTCACCCAAAAGTAAATGAAGACCCACTCAACCACAGAGCATAATCAACAAACTGTGCCAGGGTACATTTGGTCTCCGCTTAGTCTTCTAATGGGCAGCCATTTTGCTGAAGGGTGAGTAGCTGGTCCTCAGAGTGGCTTCTGACTGCTGCTAGATCCATAAGTTGGTCCGTTCTTCTGTCACAGTCAGGTTGCAGCAAAGGAGAGTTTTAAGGCAGGATCTACTTGCAGCAGTGAGGTTTATTAACAACATAATCAGAACAACAATCACGCAGGAGCAGAAGGGAACAGGAGAAACGTAAAGGAACAGCAACCATCATAACATAGATGAGAAGGGACCAAGAACAACTTAAAATGAGAGCTATATAAACAGTGACAAGCTAGGAATTAAACGAAATAATTGACAATACACAGGTGTGACACATGAGGGAAAATTAAAAACCATAGCAACTAAGAAATAGGGGCACAAATTACTACAAAAACAAGGGAAACACAGATGAAACCTGACATTGTTCCATTTTCATTTTAGTTTAATTTTTAAATACATTTATTTAGTTTTATTTTCAACTTCACTTATTTTTAATGCCAAAGTCAACATGCTGTTAAATGTATTTGTTTTATGCTGTTAGATGTCATGTGGCTAATTTATTTACTTAAGGATGCTTCAAAAGGTCTCAAATTTAATAATTTCAAAAAAAAATTTGGAGCTATGAAATTTTGTTTTAGTTTTGATGGTTTCAATTATGTTTCTAATGTTTCCGATTAAAACCCAATTAAAAACTGGTGCCAAATTTACAAACAAGATGTTTGGGGTAAAAGGGTTGAAAAAAAAAAATACATTTCAATTTTCTTTAAATTATGTTTAAAATCTTGTTGAAAATAATAACTGTATGTGACAGGAAAACCTAAACACCTTGGACAACAACAAACTCTGAATGTCACTGTATAATTTTCACAATGAATAAAAGCTTGTCACTCACTGCAGTTTGTTTCTGATCTCCAGTCCTCAACAGTGATCCCTTGAGTTGCACATGCTTTTGCATAGTTTCCAAAGGAGACACACAAACATTCCTGTAATGCAGCCGAGCACTGACACGTTCTCTTTACACAAGCCTGAGAAGAATCAAACACAGATTAATAACAAGAAAACAACCATGAATTTCAAAAGCATCAAATGTGTTTATGGATAAGAATATATCCGTACCTCGACAAAGGGCGAAACAGGTACATAATCATGACACACGGCAAACACTCCTTCTGGATCTTTCAGTTGGTCACAGTTCTCCTCAGCAAATATCTCTGCAAATGGTATGAATAGTGGTCATCTTCGATAATAACTTTAATACGGTTAAGCAGTTAGGCTAAAAGATCCTTACCGTTGTCAGTGTTGATGCATCCAGTAATTGGGGTACAACTGCCCATTGACCAGGACTGGGCAAAAAGCTGAACCGAACTTTCTATGATCCCACTAAAAGTGGTGAAGTCATCACTTGTGTCATTATTAAAAGTTCCACAGAGACCTATAAAACAAAAAAACAAATACTAAAAAAACACTTGTCTTTTTAATAATAACATACACATTTGATTACTCTATATATAATTATATTTTTCTGAAATTCTGCATGTTCCTTGAGATTAGCTTGTATGAATATGGCTTATTCAAACCTTTGGTATTTTCGGTTGATGGCAAATTCAAATATATTTGAATTTCTGGAGAGACCTGAACTTGCATTTTCAGGCCAAATGAAGTCTGAACTTGAATGAACATTGAAGACTGCCAAAAGACTGTGGTTGACTCTGAAACAAAACACAATTAACATATACTGTATAAAGGAGAAAGCAGTTTTGCAAAGCTAATGTGAATATTGCAAACTTTGTCAAAATAATATGACTATTTCAAACTTATAAAGCTAATACATCAAATTCCAAAAGAGCCTACCAGTCTGTGACAGATCAGTGATTTCTATATTGTTCATTTGTATGCTGTTTGCAGAGAAGGTATATCTTTCCTGGAATGAAAATAGCATTAGTCAGTTTATAAGAGCAGTGGCACTGATATCACGATTTGGAATTTAGTTATAAAGAATAATGTTTTTGTTTTTTTTACCAAATATGCCATCATGCAATTTTTGAAAATATGTAACTATAGCTCACCCTAGTGCGTGTTGAAATGCAAATACAATAAATAAATTAGCATCTGTCATTAAAGCATTCTCTTAAAATGGTAGCCTATATGTAGTCTGTCAGGTAGCCTAAATATCTAATATGATTCATAGAAAAAATATGGTAATTCTTTTAAAAGTTTCATCTAGTAAAATGCTGAGGATGGTGTAATACTCTTATTTTGTTGAATAAGCGTTTTAAATCATATTTTATGTATAGTAGCCAACCTAAAGCACATATAGGATTAAATGCTTTAAAGCTATATAATGGCTGTTCAGTTTATACCATCATTTTAAATTGAATTATAATTGTTAAGTATTCAGTTTTAATGACCTCACACTAATTGGGAGACAACATGGAATATTTGTACTTTATAAAAAAAATTTAAAAAAAAAAATCACAATCACAATGCAGGACCAAATGAAGCCACAAAAGCTGATCAAAAGTGGATAACTTTCCAGTTACAGCATACAAAAATTTCTCCTTAAACACATGATACATTTTCTCCTAAAGTCTTTGTACATTTGTCAACAACATACACACATATAGAAAATGAATGTAAAGGTTGTGAAAATGTAAAAAAAAAAAAAAAAAAAAAAAAAAAAGGAATATAGATAAGGAAAACAGACAAACCTGGTTGATATTAAGATATGCCTTTTCTATGACAACAGCTTGCCCAGAATACTGAATGTTCAATGTCCAGTTAAGCCCCTGGGTGACATACCAAATAGCACACATTTTACTATCAGTAAATCTCAAAATATCACATTTTAATGAAAACTTTTTTACTTCTCTTACCCTTGCAGCCACAAATGTGCATCTGTCGAGTAGAGAATACTGTTTGCCATCAAATGTAGTGATGAATTGGCCCTCAATAATACACTTGGCTGGACATATGTTTGTAGAACATGCCCATTTGCCTCTGATGCAGGTACTGAGGGGATAAAAACAACAAAAAAATCTCAAGCAGTTTTCAATTTTTTTTTCTACAGAATATATTCAAATCCCACAAATTTTACTTATTTTTACTTACAAAGACTGTCTTTCAATAAACCTTGTTTATATTCTTAATAATACTATTGTCAGGTTTATGTTATGGACTTTTATTTTGTTTTTCAGTGTTTCCCTGTGTTTCTGTTCCTGTGCCCTTTGTTCTCTATGTTCCTGCTTCTCGTTTGTTGTCATAGTTACTGATTTGGTTTCCCTCTTTATTGATTCCATTCACCTTTGTCCCATCTAGTTTTCTTGTTAGCTCTGTATATTTAAGTGAGGGGTGTCCCAAGTCAGTCCTGGAGGGGCAGTGTCCTGCAGAGTTTAGCTCCAACTTGCATCAACACACAAGTTTCTAGGGCTGCATTCCAGTTCGTTTTTTTATGCCCTCTTCCCTCAGTCTTGTTAACTCGGATGTACATCATTGCTTACGTTGCACGAGTGCCCACTACTGGCGGAACCCTTGCAATTGGCTGAATTGGAACGTCATAAGCCTTTGATCACTTGGAATCTGATATGGAGTTGATTTATTATTTACATTTTTTTCCTTACAAAACTGTTTAATGCAGCATTCTATATGTTTACAGGTGTGTTTGGGTTGTTTTAGATATTTAAAAAAAAAAAAATGTATATATCATTGACTTGTTTGTGGTGGGATAAATTAAACGCGATATGCGGTGACGTCACAATCGTGTTGCATTGTGGTATATAGAGCTGCCTGAAGTGTATATATGAAGTAGACTCGTTCCCTCGGTCAAAATCAAGGGAGCGAGGTTCTGTCCCTATAAACTTCCCTCGTCCACTTCACAAAGTGGAACGCACTTCAAAATGGCGGCAGGGATTCCCCCAAGGGGAAGCGCTTAGGAAGTTTGCAAGTGCTTGTCTAATAGTGGAGTGGAACGCAGCCTAGTATGCCTTGTAAGACCTTGATTAGCTGATTCAGGTGTGTTTAATTGGGGTTGGAGCTAAACTCTGGAGGATAGTGGCCCTCCAGGAGCAGGATTGGACACTCCTGATTTAAGCCCTCAGTTTTAGTTAGCCCATTGTCCTGTATTCTCTATGTTGTTGCATTAGTTTGCTCCTGTTATTTCTCCTACGTTTTTGGTTTTAGATTAATAAACTACATCTTTGTTTTGTTTAATAAACTACTTTTTGGCTGCAATTTGCATCCCCCTCTCCTCTCTCTCTATATATAAACTAATAGACATAGATTTTATTTAACCAGAATTATTTAAAATCTTGTTGGCAAATCATTAGCAGTTCAGAATTGGAGGAGGAAGCTTAAGAAAAAATGTGATTCTCACCAGGTCTGGCACTTTGTTCTGCGTTCCTGCCCTGGTGTATAGATTATTTTTGCATGTACACATGGACATTCTTCCACTTTTATGGAATGGTAACCATCAGCATGATCATTCAGGACCTTTCCTGAAATTTAGTGAGAAGGAAAATGTTGCAAATTATATTAAAATTAATAAATTAAAACCATATTTTTGTCATCATTGATGAAGTTAAATACTTAAGTTTAAAGGTTTGTTGTCAAAACAATTAAATAAAACTAAATAAACAAAAATAAAATATCTGGGAAAACACATTTCCTTTTTTTAATGCTAGTCAAGGACCAACCATCAGCAGGCAGGCAGGTGCTAGTCAATTCTGTGGTGTAATTCTGTGGGTTGCTACAGGTTGGGGGGAAAGCGGGACCCATCTCCAGATAGTGCAGGTCTCCAGGACAAAGAGGTTTGGCTGCAAACAAGATGAATTCTTAGTATTTCAAACATAGTAAAAAAAATGTATATACAAAAGTGAATATGATAACTTTTCTCACTAAGTAGTTATAAACTGTAGTTCTTACAGCAGCTGCTTTTCGATCTCCATACTGACCACACTGGATTGGAGCTTCCACACATAAGTGAGAGTTCTTTAAAAAAGGAGCAGTTTGCTTCCTGATGCCACAAGCCATTCATATTTTTATTACATAGAGTCAGGTAGGTTTGATATTTAGTGCCGAGACATTCATAAGCATGGGACAAAACATCTTTACAAACCTAAACAAAAAAATACAGATATGGTTATTTAGTAAATCAATGCATTTAAAAGTATTTTATATCTTATAATAGGATACATCACGTAATCTTTTGCATATTTAACAAATATAAACACTCAAAAAAATGAACTTTCACTGTTGTGAAAACTAATGTAACTACATGAACGTAAATTAACTGCATTGTTTTTACTAAAAATGAGTATTGTCAGCTTTACTTAGTAAGTGTTTGTTCAGTCAACTTAACATTGCTGAGTGAAACGCACAAATTAAAAAAACTAACTGGGCAGTGGATCCGTAGTTCCCAGCATGCTTTGCAAGGGACTGCATTAGGAGAGTAAATTTAGGCATTAAAGTGTTATTTTATGTGTTTTCAGTAAAAGGAAAGATGTTGTTAGTTTATGTTAGTGTTTAATGTTCAGTCATAAGAGTTTCTGTAATGTTTTTGAATTTTGTGGTTACCATTATACAGAAGAGTGTCTCCTGTGTTTAGGCTGTGAGCCTCAAATACACGTTTAGGATGGAATTCCTGCTCTCAATTCAATTGAGTTTAAGTGCATTTTGTAGAGAAAATAGTTCATTTAATAAGGTAAATAACGTCAATAAATGTGTTCACCTTACGTAATAAACATAGCATTATTAAGTAAACTGCACATATAAATAATATGTAACAGTGACATTCAAATGATTTGTATTTACTCAAAAAAATCTGGTCAGCTTTACTTGAATTTCTTTTGTTCATACAACTAAATTGTCATTTGTACAAATTACTCAATATAGTTGCGTGGAACCACTTGACACTTCTTTTTTAAGTAAATCCAACAATTCATTTTTTTGAGTGAACCATAAGGGAATGCATTATAGGATTATGAGAGATAACTTTATTATTCATTTTATGTACAGGATTCACAGAAAGCACTACACAGTAAACAGTGCTGGGTTGCAACTGATTATATGTAATCTGGATTACATAATCAGATTAAAAAAAAATTAAATACTTGTTTATTAGATTATATTACATTTTAAAATACTCAATCAGAATACAGTTACTTTTTTATTGATTACATGTTTACTTAATATTGACAAAATGGCAAAAAATATTAATTTTTCTTTCTCTTTGTATTTTTATCAAAATGGTACAAGATTATACAATTCAAATGGCATAAACAAGTTAGGTCAAAAGTAATCTAAAAGTAATCAGTCTTATATTACTTATATTAGTCTTATATTATATTACCGAAAATGCGCAATGTAATAGATTACATTACTAACTACAATTTTTATCATGTATTTGTATTCAGTATAGAACTTCAATTTGTAAGTAATCTATCCAGCAGTGACTGTAAGAAAACTGTAATTTTGATGATAATGCTACAGTAAAAGTCCTCTTTAGTATAATCAATTTAAGTTTAGTTTGTTTGTTTTTAAACAGTTAAATGTTTATATCTGTTCAGCTGCGTAGAAACTCACTGTGTTTTTCTGTGTAACAGAGTCTTGTGTCAGGCATTGCCCATCAGACAGAACACTGGCAGATATCAGCTGCTGCATAGTTTCTATGAACATAATAGTAATGACAAAACACTATTATTATTTCTTGACACTCATTGTTTAAACAGAACATACTAGTTGAACACACTAACCTGAGCTGTTCTGGTGCCCACAAAGTCCACTCATACCCTCCACTAAAACCTGGTCCAGGTGCACCTATAAGAGATGTGCTCAAAGATTACATATAAAATACAGTACGTTCAGAGTGGCTTTATAGAATCGCTAAAATGCAACAACCACATATTTTTGGTTAAATTATGTTGGTTAAAGGCACAATCTGTATTTTTTGCCGCCAGGGGTCGCTGACCTCTTCAAAACAAAAACAAAAACAAAGGCGTAGACTGATGACGCAGTCAATGAGTGTGGGATCATGGAACTTGCCGTCATGCCGATGGATCTAATAATGTTTATGGGAAAATAATGTTTATGGATGAATGAATGCATTCATGTTTTTTTAACATGACTGTGGTATGCAGCAGGGCGTGACCGAGAATCACAGGCGCGATTTCTAATGAGAGACAGATATCAGTGCTACATGCGAGGACATTTCATTCTACCAAACTACTCGCAAAGCTGAAATACTACTCATACAGGTCAGTTTATTTGACAAATTAAAATTGTGAGGTAACGCAGCACTGTTTCACTTGGTCTAACGTTACACTATCACACTAAACTGCATTTGAGTGTGTTGAAAGTTATAATGTTATTCTATGTATTAGTTTGTTGGTTGTATGAGACCAACAGTAAGCTAGATCAACATTAGAATATCATACTGATGATATTCTAACATTTCATCGTGTTGAGCTATATAACATTGATTCGTCTTATGTTCTTTTGCTTACCTTGTCTAATAATGTGCAAGAGCGGCGTATCTGTCAAGTCGCAGTTTGTCGCAAAGCTCTCGCCATCTCGAAAACGCCACGCCGATATTTATCCTTGTTTTACTTCTCCTTTTGTCCCAAAGTTTGCTTGCCATGGTCCATAATGTTTGAATGAAACAACAACAGTGTGCCACTAGACGTTGCGCAGCTGTCCACGTCTGTAGCCATGGTTACTATGTCGTACAAGCGGAAACCAGGGATAACGCAGATATTACGTCATTGACAGGCAACAAGGGCAAGGGACGGGCACTATTTAAAGTCCCCGTGAACCAGAAGTTGCAAACGATTTTTCTCCAGTGTTGTGATGTATTTCCAAGCGAAACAGAATATTGAATAGAGGGCAGAGGGTTTTACTTTAGTGCTCCTCCTCTCCATCTCTCGCTCATAGCAGATGGAGGGGAGTGGTTTAAGCATTTCCAACCCAAGCCGTCAAACTGACGTCATCAGAGAAGGAACACCATTCCAGACCGGAAGTAACTTTTCAGATTTTGATTAAAGATTACCACAACAAACAATTTTTTTCTGTGTATTAACTTACACGGAATAATTGTTCACCACAAGACTAGTAATATGCACTAGCAAAGTAAACAGGGTCGATTTTGATTTCATGATGAATTTAAAATTATGAATTTCTCTGAATTTACAAATTCTTGGAAACATTTAGGATAATGTAAGTACAAAATTGAACAAAATATATAACACTGTGCAAGTGGTTTTTGGATATTTTAATCTAAAATCTTACATATTGTGCCTTTAATCATTTGACCTGTTGTCTTTAATGGAAACTCACCCAGAGTGAACTGACACCTTTAGAGATACTGTACCAGGTGACAGACAATGGCAAAACTTTGCTTTGGAGCCTGGTATAGACTCCATAATGAAACACATACTGATAGGTGTGGTCGTATGGAAGGGAAATTCTGTGAAAAGATCAATAAATTCACATTTTTATGTGGATATATTATGAAATAACATTTCTATCAGCAAATACTTCTAAAAAAATGTAGTCTGTACATAATATAAATACATATACACTACCAGTCAAAAGTTTGGACACGGTAAGATTTTTAATGTTTTTAAAAGAAGTTTCGTCTGCTCACCAAGGCTGCATTTATTTAATTAAAAATACAGTAAAAACAGTAATATTGTGAAATATTATTACAATTTAAAATAACTGTTTTCTGTTTGAATATATTTTATAAAGTAATTTATTCCTGTGATGGCAAAGCTGAATTTTCAGCATCATTACTCCAGTCTTCAGTGTCACATGATCCTTCAGAAATCATTCTAATATGCTGATTTGCTGCTCAAGAAACATTTATGATTATTATCAATGTTGAAAACAGTTGTGTACTTTTTTTATTTCAGGATTCCTTGATGAATAGAAAGTTCAAAGGAACAGCATTTATCTAAAATACAAAGCTTTTGTAACATTATACACTACCGTTCAAAAGTTTGGGGTCAGTAAGAATTTTTATTTTTATTTTTTTTTTGAAAAGAAATTAAAGAAATTAATACTTTTATTCAGCAAGGATGCATTAAATCGATCAAAAGTGACATTAAAGACATTTATAATGTTACAAAAGATTATATTTCAAATAAATGCTGTTCTTTTGAACTTTCTATTCATCAAAGAATCCTGAAAAAAAATATTGTATACAATTATTTTGTACAATTGTACACAATAAATGTTTCTTGAGCAGCAGATCAGCATATTAGAATGATTTCTGAAGGATCATGTAACACTGAAGACTGGAGTAATGATGCTGAAAATTCAGCTTTGATCACAGGAATAAATTACTTTATTTTAAATTGTAATAATATTTCACAATATTACTGTTTTTACTGTATTTTTAATTAAATAAATGCAGCCTTGGTGAGCAGACGGAACTTCTTTTAAAAACATTAAAAATCTTACCGTGTCCAAACTTTTGACTGGTAGTGTATACACACACACACACACACACATATATATATATATATATATATATATATATATATATATATATATATATATATATATTGCATGAAATAAAAAGAATTATAAATAAAATTTTTGTAAAATATTTAATTCATGTCAAGCTTTTATATTCTATCAAAAAAAAAATCTGAAAATCTGAAAAAATTAAAATTAAATTAAAACCTAATATTAAAACCTAATATTTGATACATATTTACATTATGTAAAAAGGAAGAAATATGAGGTGAAACCTTATATTAAATAGCAAGCACACAAAGCAGCTGTTATAATGATATAACTTTATAATGTTATAATATTATAATTAAAAGAAATTCTATACAAATACAAAAATTGTATTCAACTCTAATCTAAATTTTGGTCAAAAATGTGACAAATAAATGCCAAACCTGCTGCCTTCCACTGTGACAGTGTTATTGTGAACAAGGGTCGTGATTTTATTCACGATGATCTCCACTCTGTCCATAAGGCCGTTCGGTCCACGCTGGACGATGATATGACAGTCCACTCCAGCATGAGTGAAGCGTGTGAGTGTTACAGGACATGTGGACTTCAGATGAAATGCTGTTTTGTTGAAGGTATAAAAGATGCCGCTGCCATACGTCTTACACACATCTGAAAAAAAGAAACCAAAATAAATAAGACCAAAGTAGACATAACAGCTTATTACTGAAATGTATTTATTTATTTATTGTGACAAATAGTTTGTCTCATAACAAAACAAACAAAGTCTATTTTCTTTTCTCAATATAATATTAACAAATTTAATCAGACATGTTACCGATTATGTATTAAAGTAGATAAAATGCAATACTTACTTTGAGCTGCAAACACAGAGTAGATGTGGCCTGCAAATAAAAGGAGAAAAAAGTTTAAATTCCAATTAAAATTCTTCACTCAAACATGTCAAAAAAACAAACTTTTATATATACACATTTACATTATTTAGAAATAAATAAAACAATATATTTATAAATAAGTATTCAATTAAAAATAATCAACTGGATTAATCATTAGTCAATATAGTAAGTTACTTACACAATTTAATAAATTATATAAATAATTTAAGTAATCAAAATGAACAAACCTGAGAATACAATAATTATTCCAAAAAATATCGCCTGTCGCAGAGCCATGCTATTTAATAAACCTCTGCTCTCAGGTGCACAACTGCATCAGGACTACAGAAATTAATCTTGCAGCCCTTTTTATAATGAGATTCACTTAATTTGAATAACATGAGGAAATAGCCACTAGATTAAACATTGACTATATTCACCTGAACTAATAAGGGGGTATGGAACACAAAAGCTAACAAAGGGCTTTTTATATGCTTTCATTAAACAACTGTGGAAAAAATCCAAAGATTACAGTGCAAATCTCTTTATTTGGCATTGCTTTGTTGTTTACCTGTAATGGCACGTAGGTCATTCTCTTTTTGACATTGTTCCTGGTTCTGCTCTGTGAACAGGTGGATTTGATTTCAGGAACAGGAATACCATTAGCTCCCTGATGGAACAAGATCTCAAAACTCAATCACAGAAAATGCGAATCTTTTTTTCAAATGTGCGTTTAAAGAACATACACAACTCTAATTCCAAAACTTGCAGCAATGCCATGGAAGAACCATTTATGGTCCTCAAATAACATTTCAGTGAACAGTTCTTAAAAGAACCATTTTTTTTTCTTAGTGAGAAGAACATATTAATAATCTAAAGAACATTTTTCCACTATATAAAGAATGTTTTGTGTGTTGGAAAGGGATGTTAAAGGTTTTTCATGGATCCATTGATGCCAATAAAGAACCTATGCATATATTTCCTTAATCAACATCCTCAGACTTTAAAAGAAGAACAAGAAAAAAAAACAAAGGTTGCATTATAATCTTGTGCAATTTTTTACTTTACAAAAGGAAACACACACCAATCATTTGTGACCTGTTACTTAGAAAATCAATTTACTTGATTTTCATTTCTTTTTGTTTCCTCTCTTTCTTTCTTCCCCCCCTCACCCAAATAGGTGAATTATTACATCCTTCTCCTCCAGGATAAAACAGACAAATGGATGCCAAGAACCAGAAAAGATCCTTATAGCAACATGACTATTAAATTGTAATAAAGGGTTAATATTAGATAAATATTAGCTAAAACAAATAAAGCTGGATAAGGATATCCTTATAAGTGTTCAGAACAGCATCCACCATGGTACTTTTATGTATAATGTCTAAACTAGACATATATTTATGGGTTTATTTTATTTATTTTACTTTTTAACTATTTTTTTAGGTTTTGTTTAACTATTAGTCTATGCACTATAAAAAATGTAAAAAAAAAAAAAAAAAAAAAAAAAGACTTTTCAAAGCTGTAAACAAAACAAAGATTTCTAAAATAGCAGACATTTTTTTTTATTATTATTAACCTTTATTTAACCAGACAAGTAAGTCACTTAAGAACAAGTTCTTATTTTCAACAACAGCCTGGCCGAAGAGTTAAAATCTCCTGAAAGACATACAAACATACATTGCTGTACACACACATATACTCTAATTTCAATGACTTTTGTAGCACATTCCAATAATTTGGAGCAGGAAATTCAAAAGCGGAATGACCATAAACAGTTTTCTTTCTAGGGGTAATCAAAAGAATATGATTAGATCTGGTTGTATACTAACATGATGTTGCAGCAATTCTTTAAGATATTTGGGTAATAAACCTAACAAGACTATAAGTAAAAATATACAGTACCAGTGTAGTCCCTGTCTAATAAGTAATGACATCCAATTTAAAAGATAATACAAGTAAGGTGTAAAACGCATTAGTTATCAGTCTAATAGCTGCATGATACTGTAACACATCTAATTGTTCTAGCACACCTTTACATGCATTCACTTCACCATAGTCAAATAACAGTAAAATAAAAGTTTCAACAAGATATTTCTTGGCTGACGGAGTAAATGTAGATCTATTTCGATACAATAAACTAAGTCTAGATTTAACTTTCTTCTGAAGATTGATTATATGATCAGTAAAAATTAAAGAAAGTTACATTTCATGTTTAATTTAGTGTGTTGCTGTTTCTAATTTTTTATGGATTTTCAAAAATTGGGAAATTGTTTCACAGTAAGTCCTACAGTATACACCAATATACACAGGCAGTTTTAAAACTGTGAAAAAAATGGTGACCATTCAAATCATCTACAATATATAACTTTATATACTTTTAATACATTTTTTTTACCTTTGTTGAAATAAAAAAAAAAACTATATTATGTCAACTACCCTTGAACACTAACGCAACTGCTAAACCTGTGACTTGTTGCCTCACAATAATCACAATACAACAAGTGCCATTTACAAGGTCTTTTTTGTCCAGCAGGTGGTGGTATGTCTGTTTGTCTTGTCTAAAGTGGTGTTGTACATTCAATCTATCACAATTATTTTGTACTCTTACGGTAAACGGAGATAGAAATTGAGGTCTCATAAGAATCAAACTACAAAGCTGGATCCAAATGCAAAAAGCAATGTTTTCATGCCCATTTGTGATGAAATTATTTGTTTTTCAGAATGTAGGCTAATCATCAACAGTCACTTCATCAGCTCAAGCAGTGTCCAAGCATATCTGTGTTCTCAGTGAAATAGTTCTGATTTACAATCAAATCCTCTAATCTAAATAACCACACTCCTGGACATACTCGTCCTAGAATAGCACTCTAATCAGGAGAAGTTGGTAACCTAGGTGACTGTTTGAAAACATGAATACTGAACACTCACTAAAAGGCTTCTGGTGGAATACTGCTGAACCATGAGGAAGAAAAACGATGAATGTCCTAAACATTTATCAGCAAAATTAGAAGTAACATTTTTGGAAATTCTGTTTTCTTGTCATGAATATTTACCCTTTTTTAGGAAAAATATTAAAAGGTGTGCTCCACTTGAAGAATTGCTGCTCAGATCGATCAGTGTATGACATCAAAGTACCCCGAGAGTGATTGGAGAGCAGACGGTTCCGTATGCTTTCAAATCGCTCTCGCGGTACTTTGATGTCATACACCGATCGATCTGCGCAGCACCGCATCACTTCGAACACACATGCATCTGAAAACTGATTAGTTGCCTTACTGCCTTCTCAGGCAATGACTTTGCATGCAGCATTTGCGCACGAAGGTACCTGCTGAAAATGATTTAGAAAATACATCTGAGACAGCATAACGGTTTAATGATCTAGCAAAATAGAGTGAGCTAACTAAGTAAATATTTAATAACTAATTAATAATTAAGCAAATATTTAAAGGGTTAGTTCACCCAAAAATGAAAATTCTGTCAATAATTACTCACCCTCATGTCGTTCCACACCTGTAAGATCTTCGGAACACAAATTAAGATATTTTTTCATAAAATCCGATGGCTCAGTGAGGCCTGCATTGCCAGCAAGACAATTAACACTTTCAATGCCCAGAAAGCTTCTAAAGACGTATTTAAAACAGTTCATGTGACTACAGTGGTTCAACCTTAATATATTTTGCACCAAAAAAACAAAATAACGACTTTATTCAACAATATCTAGTGATAGGCGATTTCAAAACACTGCTTCATGAAGCTTTATGAAGCTTTTGTTTCGAATCAGCACATATCAAACTGCCAAAGTCATGCCCCCCAGTGGTGAACCACTGAAATTTCGAAACACTATAAAGTAGCGAAGCCTCGTTTACTGAAATCGCATGACTGTGGCAGTGTTTTGAAATCGCCAATCACTAGATATTGTTGAATAAAGTCGTATTGTGTTTTTTTGGTGCACAAAAAGTATTTTCGTCACTTCATAACATTAAGGTTGAACCACTGTAGTCACATGAACTGTTTTAAATACGTCTTTAGTAGCTTTTTGGGCACTGAAAGTGTTAATTGTCTTGCTGGCAATGCAGGCCTCACTGAGCCATCGGATTTTATCAAAAATATCTCAATTTGTGTTCTGAAGATGAAGGTCTTACAGGTGTGGAACAACATGAGGGTGAGAATTTTTGGGTGAACTAACCCTTTAAATAATAGTAATTTCTAGCTAGAAATAACATAAAAAGTGGAAAACATTTGTCAAAAACGTAAATTTACACAAACACTGACCACCAACCGCAACTTTCAGTCACACTCTTTATTTTTTTCCTCAACTGTTACAGAAAGCACAGGATTGTGGGATACCAAAGGCAGCGAAGGATACATCTATGCTGCCTTCAAAAATCGATCAGATGAAGGTATCTCAGGAGACAGGAAGTGAAGCTAACAATGGATTCGGACATGCTTGATGCCTTTGAATGCATCCTCCAAAGGCAACATTTTTAAGCTTTTGGATGCAGGCATGAAACGGAAGTTACTATAGACTTTTCTTCCCTATTGTGACATATATTCGAGTGAAAAGGCTTTTTGAACAAGAAAACATGTAAGGCAGGACTTGATTTTGTCCGAGCAGGCAAGGGAGGCAGTGTCTCCTCAAAAAAAAGTGGATAAGAAAATAATCGATATTACTAAAATATAACAATGCAAATGTTACAAAATGTGACATTATAAATCAAGGCACGTCCAAATCCATTATTAGCTTCACTTCCTGTCTCCTGAGATACTGTGCCTTCATCTGATCAGATCACAGACACAGCTGGCTGATCAGGGGTTCGTTTTTCGTGCCTCGCTTAATACATCTGAGATGATTTGACAGATGCCAGATCTTCTAATCGTGATAACTGAACTCTGGCTAATTTGGTTCTTCAAATGAATTTGCGGATTGGATTAAAATATCTTGATTAAATTGCCTGTGATTACTGCTCATTTTTGTGTTCCTTGAAAAGGGCAGATGTATTGATACTCGAAACCACGATCAGCAATGTCGCAATTGGCTGGCATCAAGACAGCAAGTCCAGGATGAGCGTCGAAAAACCGAACAATTCAAGATCGTGCCAAATCGTCAACAATCACATCCAGCTAACTGAGTTAGCAACATACGAAGAATGGACCCCAGATCACAGACACAGAGCAACAACACTCAGACTCTGTTACGATCATTCTTTGTGATTTTAATCAAGCAAACCTCATGCTTGAACTGCCAAAATACAGACAATATATCACATGCCCTACCAGAGACAAAAACAATTTGGATCACTGTTACACCACTATTAAGGATGCATATCATTCGGTCTCACAGGCAGCTTTGGGGCTCTCTGATCACTGCCTAGTTCATCTTATACCAACTTACAGGCAGAAACTGAAAACAGCTAAACCAGTAATAAGGTGAACTATTGAAGCAGAATGTGATTTACAAGCCTGCTTCGAGTGTACTGATGGACTGTTTTTGAAACTGCTGCTGCTAATTTGGATGATCTCACAGACACTGTAACTTCATACATCAGTTTTTATGAAGATATATGCATTCCCACCAGGACTCATTTAACATACAACAACGACAAACCATGGTTCTCAGCGAAGAACAACTCAGACAGCTTCGTCAGGCCAAAGAAGATGTTATAGGAATGGAGATAAAATCTTGTACATTCAGGCCAAAAACACACTGACAAGAGAGATCAGGGTGGCAAAGAGGAGCTACTCTAAAAAGCTTGAAAACAGTTTCTCAAACAGTCCTGTAGGAAATCAACATCTGACCGAGAAGCTGAATGAATTTTACTGCAGATTTGAGAATCCCAGTCTCACACCCCACACCCACTCTGATGGTCTCTCTGCACAACAGTCAACACCTCTAGTAACCCCACTTTCTGCACTTCTCATTAGTAAGAAAGATGTATGTTCAGTCTTCAGGAAACATAAGACCAGAAAAGCACTAGGCCCAGACAGTGTTTCAGACTGCCTGTCTAAAAACCTGTGCTGTACAGCTGTCATCTATCTTCTCACAGATCTTCAATAAATCACTGGAGCTGTGCGAAGTCCTTTCCTGCTTCAAGCGCTCCACCATCATCCCCATCCACAAAAAAACAAAACAAAATCACAGGACTAAATCACTGCAGACCTCTTGCTTTGACGTCTGTGGTCATGAAGTCATTTGAGAGACTGGTTCTGGCCTACATGAAGGACATTACTAGACCCTTGCTGGACCCCCTTTAGTTTGCTTTTCGAGCAAACAGGTCTGTGGAAGATGGAGTCAGCATGGGACTGCATTATATCCTACAACATCTGGACTTATACAAGGATCCTATATGTGGACTTCAGCTCGGCTTTCAACACCATCATCCCAGCACTCCTCCAGACTAAGTTAACCCAGCTCTCTCTGTTCCTAGCTCTATCTGTCAGTGGATCACCAGCTTTCTGACAGACAGGCAACAGCTACTTAGAATGGGGAAAATCACATCTAACACCCAGATCATCAGCTCCCCACTGATCTTCTCCCTGTACACCAGCGACTGCACCGCCAAAGACCCTTCTGTCAGATCTCAGTAGACTAAGGAGGACGGTTCTGACTGTTGAGAGGATTACTGTCTAGAACCATTTTAGCCGTGTTTCCCTGAAAATAATTGCACACCTTAGAACGTCTGTCAACCAATTAGATCCAAGCCTTCAACAGCCCCATAATTTATTAATGTATATGTGTGTCTTTTTCACATCTTTATTATTTTTTTCTTATTTTAATATTTGTGTACTGTTGTTGTCTCTGTGTACTGGAAGCTTCCTCTGTCACCAAAGCAAATTCCTTGTGTGTGCCAAACATACTTGGCAATAAAGCTCTTTCTGATTTCTGATTAAAGTAACATTAGTTAGTTCAGTTTATTCATCCGTTAGGAAATTTAGTTTGCACAGATGGCACACATCACATTTATACAGTCTAGCACATAAACATTCATTAAAGAAAAAACAAAATAAGAAACATGAGTAAGAAAGAAAAAAAAAAAAAAAGAGGTAGATGGGGGGATTCCACTATTCATCAATTCAAGTAGCAACATATTACCCAAGATTACAGGTTATTTAACACTGAAATAGCAGTTGGTATGAATGAGTTCTTAAATCTTCTTGTTCTCCCCCTAATTGCTCTATATCTACGGCCTGATGGAAGAACAACAAACTCTTTATATAATGGATGGGATGGACAATTAATTATCGCATTGGCTTTTTTAACAATATGTTCTTTAAAAATATCATGAAGCAACATCTGTTGAGCTCCGATAACCTTGGATGCAGTCTTAATCAACTTAGTCATTCTGTTTTTCCCGGACAAGCTAACACAATCAAACCATACAATGACACAGTAAGAAATTACAGATTCAATAAAACTCAGACACAACAGTGTCATTAACACTTTACATACTTTAAAAGAATTCATTTTCCTTAAGAAAAACAAACGTTGTTGAACCTTTTTACAGATGGCATCAGTATTAGCATCAAAGTTTAATTTATTGTCAATCACTGTACCTAGATATCTATACTCATCCACAAGCTCAAGATCCATACCCTGGATTACAGTAGGAGAGACAGAAATGGCAGACTTTCCAAAGTCTATAATCATGTCTTTGGTCTTATCTATATTTAAAATTAGACCACAATGAGTCCTCATTTGCTAGAAGGCTCACAATAACAGAATCATCTGCAAACTTCAGTATATACCTATTATCAAATGTACTACTGCAATATATAAAATAAAAAGCAGAGGGGAAAGAACACACCCTTGAGGGGAACCAGAGGAAAATAACTTGGAGGTTAACAAACCATTGACTAGCACACACTGAGTCCTGTTTGATAAAAAAATGACAATCCATCTTACCAAATTAAAATCCAGGTTAAATAGTTTCACAAGCTTTTCAGCTAACGTGGCCTGATTGTGTTAAATGCGCATGAGAAATAAATAAAAGCCAGCCGTGCCCTTGTTTTTGGAGTCTCCAAATGTTGAGCTACTAAATTGCACAAGAGTAGTTACGGCATCTTCAACACCCCGCACCGCCCTATACACAAACTGAAAGGGATCTAACTTATCGTCTACATGCTTCAATATTTCCACTCTCACAATTTTCTCAAATGTTTTCATCGCCAGTGAGGTGAGGTGCTACTGGTCTGAAATCATTTAAAACCTTTGGGGTCCTACATTTTGCCACAGGAACAATTGTGGCATGTCTCCAAATTTGTGGAACAATTTGCATTTTAAGAGAAATGTTAAAAATCTGTGTAAACATGCCACTTAGCTGTAAACTACATGCTTTCAGCACCTTGCCACTAATGTTATCTGGTCCAGGGCTTTTATTTTCTTTTATCCTTTTAAAAAACCTAGCCACTGTAGAAGCATCAATATTAAACACTGTACTACTTTGTGAAGAATTATACTTGACATTATCATCTTCCACATTAAATCTTAAATAAAGTTTGTTTTGTTCATTAGCTAAAGATACATTAGAAGTATACCCATTTAAAGATACCATAGTCCTGCTACTTTCCTGCAGACCTGTCATTAATTTCATTCCATCCCACACCGCCCTTTGATCTGAATTTGAAAAAAATATATTTTCTATTTTTTCTTTGTAATTATGTTTTGCCTTTGCAATAGCTGCTCTTACTTCCTTCCTAATAACAGAATAAGCAAATTTATCACCACTTTTAAAACCACTGTCCAACTGCGACACCCAAAGGCAAAGTTACAGCGGGAGGCATGTCTCCTCTCCCCTCATTGACTTATAACAGAGCCCCCAAAGCCAACGGTGGGTTAAGGCCTGGTCCCAAATGGCACCCTAAACCCTCACGGTTTTCCTCTGAGTCCGCTCTTTCGTGACGTAATGGTGCTTTGACTGCCGGGTAATTGAGTATTTGAGAATGAATAAGGGAAAGTCACGTGAGAGGAGGCAATGCCTCCATCGTGCTATGATTGGATATGATTGGTTTGTGCGATAAATCCCACCTCTTATTTTTGTGCGAGTTTCGCATTCGCAAATTGTCCTGAATGAAGACAATGATGGCTTTAATGTGATGACTAAAAAAAAAGTAAGTAAACAACTCAGCAGTGTTAATTTTGGCAGCCATTTTTGATTTAGTCTTAATCGTTACCTTCAGACGAAAATGCTCTTTAGTCTTAGTAACATTTTAGTCATTTTTGTCTTTCATATTTTAGTCTAGTTTTAGTTGACAAAAAGTCATTGCATTTTTGTCAAGGCTTAGTCATTACTTTTAGTCAAACTACAGTTACCAACATTAATTTTGATAGCTATTTTATATGTAGTCTTTAGACAAAATTCATTATAATTTTTCTCTTTAGACCAATTCATTAAGCTTATGAAAAATTTGAATCAAGGTAACAGGCTGTATTGACATTGAACTCTTAGCAGTAGCACTTGTGCAATTCTACATTTCCCTTTTCAGTGGTTCTCAAACTTTTTAGAGTGTCGTACCCCCTGAGGGATTTAACATCCTTCTGTGTACCTCTCTTTTCCACTTAGACTTCAGTTACACCTTTTTCATTAAGGGACAATATTTACCTTCTTAAATCGATTTTTCCAGTGCTTTTTTTTTTTTTTTTTTTACTTTTATAATACCTTAATAAAATAAATAATGCTTTAAATAAAGAAAAAATTCAATACAATGATGATAAAAATGAAGTAGTAAATTTACATAGGGTGAATTCAGGGTGACTGGGACACTTTTTGCCATTGAGATGACTTGGAAAAAGTGTCCCAATCAATCTGAATTCACCCTATTACATTAAATCCGTCAGTAGGTGGCGGTAAGTCACTGTTTTTATGAGTGAATTATCGAGTCATTCATTCTTTCAGTATCAAAGCAAGTGGCTGTATTTATGAATGGGTCATTGAATCATTGAATCGTTCAAAGCCGCAAATTCGTTCACAAAACGGTTTGTGTGCTGCAGTTCTGCTGTGGCTTTCGTTGCAAAATAGAGCAAAAATACTGACAATACTGTTTAAAATGTACATCACTTAATATTACCCTTTTGTTTGTTGAACTGTTGTATAAAATCAATGTCATATTTGAAATCGTGTGGATATTCGGGAAACATTGCATTCTTGCTGGTATTATATAATCAACATTAAAAACAATAACTCACAGAAGGGTATGTTTTTGTATCGAAGAGAGTTTTAATCTTAAATCTCTATGCAGTCTGTGTCTATATTTGTTCTTCAGGCTAGTAGTATTTGCTGGCGTGGATGCAGTTTTGAACGCGAAAGATGAGGTAATTTAACCGAATGCCGAAAATTTACGGCATTTTACCTGGTAGAAATACATGTTCAGTTTTAATGTTATTTTAAGGTGGAGTAGAAATAAAAATGAACGTCAAAACATTTTGTTCGTGTACGTCAGTTTGAGAGCCAGTGCTAGATATCAGCCTGCACTTTGGTCGCAGATTTAGTCAGCAAAGAACGAGCAGCGCAATATAGACCGACTGAATGACATTTTAATTTAAGCAGAATATCTCAAATGAAGATCGCTGAACTCCAGCTTACTTGTCTGTTTTCAGATCATCCGCGCTTCTTCCTCAGTGTAGAGAGTGCGTGGTTGTCAGATTGCAAAGATTAAGTAAAACATGTTCTTTTAACAGAAAAGCTCTGATTGGGTGTTTAAATTCTAGAAATCTGGCAACCGTAAGCATGAACGCTGGTAAAACAGTCTGTAATGTTTTGTCTCCTATATTCGACAAAAACAAAAAGTGATTACAAAAGAGTGACTTTGGAAAAGTTGTTAGTCTTTTAGCCACATTTCAGTCTCGTCTTTTTTCGTCAACGATATTGCACATGTTGTTTTAGTCACGTTATCGTTAAATGACATTGGTGTCATCTCTCATCGTCTCGTCTTAGTCATGGAAAAAAAGGTCGTCAACGAACATTTTTCGTCATAGTTTTCGTTAACAAAATTAACACTGCAACTCAGCCACTTAGATATCACTGCTTTATGTCACATCAAAATCAAACTTGAAAGGTCTCCCTCCTCTTTAGCCCGGAGGGCACGGCGTTCATGATTTCCAACAAGAATGTCAAATTTGGAATTGTCTGACCATAGAACACTTTTCCACTTTGAAACAGTCCATTGTAAATGAGCCTTGGCCCACAGGACACGGCGGCACTTCTGGACCATATTCACATATGGCTTCCTTTTTGAATGATAGAGCTTTAGTTGGCATCTGCAGATGGCACGGTGGATTGTGTTTACTGACACTGCTTTCTGGAAGTATTCCAGGACCTATTTTGTAATGTCATTGACACAATCATGCCGATGAGTGATGTAGTGTCATCTGAGGGCCCGAAGACCATGGGCATCCAATAAAGGTCTTCGGCCTTGTCCCTAATGCACAGAGATTTCTCCAGTTTCTCTGAATCTTTTGATGATGTTATGCACTGTAGATGATGAGCTTTGCAAAGCCTTTGCAATTTGACGTTGAGGAACATTGTTTTTAAAGTATTCCACAATCTTTTTACGCACTCTTTCACAGATTGGAGAGCCTCTGCCCATCTTTACTTCTGCCTCTCCAAGACATCTTTTTATAGCTAATCATGTTACAGACCTGATATCAATTGACTTAATTAGTTGCTAGATGTTTTCCCAGCTGAATCTTTATAAAATGTCTTGCTTTTTCAGCCATTTGTTGCCCCCATGCCTACTTTTTTGAGACCTGTAGTGGGCATCAAATTTGAAATAAGCTCATTTAGTGGATAAAAGTGTAAAATTTCTCCATTTAAACATTTGTTATGTTATTTATGTTCTATTGTGAATAAAATATTGGCTCATGTGATTTGAAAGTCTTTTAGTTTTCATTTTATTCAAATTTAAAAAATGTCCCAACATTTACGGAATTCAGGTTGTGTGTATATATATACATACATATATATATATATACATACATATATATATATATATATATATATATATATATATATATATATATATATATATAATTGAACACCACTGCACACCACTGCTTAATGCAGTGCTTACAAAAATTAGCTTTACATCTAGTTCTTTATTTTTAAACCAGCTGTCTGACGGGCCAATTCACCTGCATCAAAGGAAAAATGTGGTTGAATTAACTGATTGCACAGCTAGAACTGATCTTGTGCCAGTTGTATGCCGCTAATACAACATTAAGAAGGAAGAGATGAAAGGCAGAGATCAATCAAGACTCTCAACCTCAAAATAAGCTCTTTTGCAAAGAGATAGATTAACCATTCTGTAGCAAAAACTCAAGAATGTGTGTTTTCCCAGCTGTAGCTATAGGATAATCAGATAATAAACGATCAGCAAATACTGATATGCCATTATCAACAATTCTGTCTATGAAGTCATTAAGAGGTATTTCTGTGGTATGAAACCACTCAAGTCATTGATTCTCAAGAGCACATCAGTGGACCAAACAGTATCTTTCAAAGATTGTAGCATCTGATGTCAGCTATTCCCCACTGTATTTGAATCAATACAAATAAAGACCATTCATTAGCACTTCAGTTGATCAAATAGTTTTAATCAACAACTCTGCACAGAAATATTCCATTTCCTGCTCCACACTCTTTAGTGAGAGAAAACCTGCTCAGAGCATCTCTTAAAAGCTCCACTTCCATTTGCAAGAGACAACATAAACTTTGACATCCAAAAAAACTAACCCGATCTCATAAGACAACTTAAGTATTTTACGAGGTGGAGATTTTATATGAACTCCTAGAATGTGAAACTAAACCTAAGCCTCAGTGGGGTGTAAGCAGATCTTACAAAGATTCACAAATGAGATTGTATTCAATTAGCCAACAGTTTACCAAAATATAAACTAGAATGCATGAAACTTTCATGAAAAGCCTTCTCCTGGCACTCTTGGAGTGGCACTTGACCAGTCAAATTTGGGGACATGGACCAAATCTGCTAGTAGAATGTATATGTACCTATACAGTCCAAAAATAAATGAATGAATAAATAAATACATTTATATATATATATATATATATATATATATATATATATATATAATTATCATCCATTTGTATTGCACATTGTCACGATCACGCCAGGCTCTCCCTCACTCATCTGACTTCATGCTCACCAGAGACTACATTTCCCATCATCCTCCCTGGCACTTAACCATGCACACCTGACACTCATCAGTAGAGCCTCATCTGATGCTACAGACTACTGTCAACTTACCTACCTTATGATCCTGTTTGCAACAATTGATAATCCTGGCTGTAACCTCTTCCAAGTTGATCTCAAATCTTCAAAGTTGTTCTCCAGTCATCCCTTGTATCAGATGTGTGTGAGAGCGTGAGTGCGAACATCTGGATCTGTAAGCAAAAGCCTCAAAGTTAACCATAAACATTCTCCCCATCTGCATCACCACTTACCTGTTTACCGATTGTGTTCCTACCCAAACATTTAAAATACACCTTGTTTAAGTTTTACTTTGTTTCTTGGTTATTTTAGTCTGAGTTTGTATGTGGCACACATAAATAATCTAATAAATGTAATGCATATTTTTCAGTCATACATGAAACAAGATTTCTGCACTCAAAAAAAAAAAAAAAAAAAAACATGGAATACTTTACTATAGGCCTACTATTTGCATGTATTTGGCTTTATTTAAATAAATATATTTTCAAAATTCATTTATTCATTTGTTTAGAATCATCATAAATCTGTTAATTATGAAACAATTAAATTTATTAAGTTAAAAAGTATGAACATGGTTAAAAGTTCAAATGTATGAGATTAAAAAATGATTTATTTATGATAAAATGACATTAAAATGTTGTTTAATAGTGTATGTTAAAACTGCTTTTACAAATACATAGTGTAATTATTATGATTAGTTCACTTGTTACAGTTCAGTGTTATATATTCAATAGATTTTATTCAATATTTATATCTATTTATTTGTATAAAGTTGTCTGAAAACAATGTGATGGTCATTTTGCACTGCTGTAAGGCAAAATTAATATTTTCAGGTTACTATTTCAGTTCGTAATTATAGTTTATTTATGTTCCATGTTGAAAATAATCTGATCATTGAATAACCTGTTAATATCTATCACAGCAAAGTATAAACCAATATCCACTGCACAACTTTGTATGTCTGCATTAAACATGATAAAAACTGACATTAGCCTGTAATGACGCATCTTAGCAGTTCCTATGGGAAAATGGTATCAATCAAAGCATACTTTTTCATAACTCAGGAAGAGAAGTTCTCATTTAGGTCTCCTAAAATTCTTTGGAAACACAAATGGACACAAATTAGACAATGATTGGATTAGATTAGATATTCAATGAACATGGTTATCATAGCTGAGATAATTTGGTCTTGGAAGAGTTTTGATAAGAAATGTGTTATATTGAGATTTGCAACTTTTGTTTGTAGGGCTTTTGGCATATCTGAGATTAGGAAGCACATGTGAGATTACTGGGGTTTTTTTCCTCAGGAGAAAAATCTTTTAGCCAAACGACTGTAACACAAGTCTCCATTTGATCTCCATTTAATTGATTTTTGGATCTTTAGATTTGTCTTATTTAGACACTTTATTAATGAAACATTTCAGAATGCATGTAGTAGATAGCATAATTGGGCAAATCCAGAATTTAGCATTTTTGGCTCCCTTTCAAATCAGGGTTGGAATTTTCCACATGTTCCACAGAGAGTTAAATTGAAATTACAGGAAGAGGAATTTAATGATTTGCAATTCAAACAAGCTATGCACAACTACAAATAATTACTTCATAAATATTAACTAAGTATACAGATTTTCCCCTAAAATTTTTATTTTTTTCTCAGTTTCAACCAAATTGAATGTTGTTAAAGAAATTAATATCAAAATGCGCTTCATATGGCATCATCTAAGTTAAAGTCCCCCTGATGTAGTCAATAATTGTATCCCTTAAAACTCATCTTTGATCACCAAAATTACATATTTTAAGTTTTTTTTTCCCTGTGGAAAAAAAATTCTTAATGACTTAAAATAGCTTGAATGTAACTCTACACCCTTGCCTCATTTAATATAGGTGGATCTATGAATATGATAATTAGCCCCGCCTCCAGTCACGCACAAGCTCAGACAAGATCCACTTGGTCAACTTACTGAGGTAAACGCTGCACAATGGTATCACTTTTTTTTTTACAACGTCGGACACATAACGGTAATTAAATGATTAGCGTTTTGCTTGACTGTTATCAAACAGCTAATAATGTGTTGCTAATCTTACACTAACCATGTTCATATTCACGAGTCAGACAGCTGCCTTCTTACAGTCAGTATCCTTAGAAACGCTATGAACAACTCAGAATGTCAGTGGAGAAAGGCATATAGGTCATCATAACATCATAATAAGCATCATACGCCCGCCATATTTCTAAATCTACCTGATTTTTCATATAAACAGAAAAATATACCAGGGTAACCTTCTTCTGAGACTCCCTTGTGCGGTCAGTTAATGATATGCTAAAGCCCGTCGGCACGTTGACGTGATTGGTTACAAGGTAGTTTGTGACGTCAGAAACAGCGGCGGCTGTTAGTTTGAGACTATCTTTGGTTTACTGCAGTTTTAAAGAGAAAATACTCAGCAATGGCGTTAACTCATGAATTTGCACATGGTTTGTCTTAAAGCATGTTAAAAACACCAGATAGACATATAAACAACATTAAAGATTTTCACCACAGGGGGATTTTAACAACATATTTTATTGAAGTTAAATATAAAATAAATAAATAAATAAAATGTAATATAATAATAGTAATATAATGTAAATATAATTTGCAAGTTCACATGTTAATTAATAATTTAATGAGAGAAAACATAATGCTAAATATATTTGGCTTACCGTCTATCATGAATGGCTGGAGCAAGACACTTGACCAAAGCGCTAAATAACCCCCGGATATCTTAAATTATTAATAATAATTACTAATAATAATAATAAAAAGTCGCCTTTTTATAGTGTATGCACATTTTTTACAGTGTTTGAGGTCATTGTTTACAAGAGGAAGCTCTTTGGCCAATGGATGTATTTCTCTGCACGTGTGTGTTTGTGTGTAGTTCTTTGACGCCATGCCCACGTCACAATGACGCTGAGCTCTTTGCCTTCACTCTCACCACTGTCTGATCCTTCAGACTTCAAGCACAGAGCAGTAACACAACTTGTCAGGAGTCAGACTCGACAGACCATTCATAAAACCCTATCAGCAACACAACAACACATCAAGCTGGACTCATATCAGCCTACTTCTCCAGTTCATCCTCTTTGACTCACTGTGCGCATTTTATTCTTGCGGTTTTTCACTTATGTCCCGCAAATCCAGCGATGACTATAATCTGCGTAGTATGAGCAATCTGATGGGCGAGAGGAGGAAGCGAGCGTCGGATGATGGAGAGCGGAGTCTCATCAAGGCTCCGTCCAGCGCGAGCCTCAGCAGCGCCGGTCCTTCAGCAGCGTCCCCTGCGCCCGCGGACCTGGAGCGCGCGGCGCGCAAACAGTTCCAGCAGGATGTCACGCCGGGTTTCGTCTACGTGCTGGCCGTGTTCTCCGCAATTGGCGGCTTTCTGTTCGGCTATGACACCGGGGTGGTGTCCGGAGCGATGCTTCTGCTAAAGAGGGACATGAATATAACTTCCCTGTGGCAGGAACTGCTGGTGTCCGGGACTGTTGCCGCGGCGGCGGTGTCTGCGCTGCTCGGCGGGTGTCTCAACGGGCTGTTCGGGCGACGGGTGTGCATCCTCACGGCAAGCTTCACCTTCGCCATCGGGGGGATAGTGTTGGGATCTGCTCCTAATAAGGAGGCACTGCTTGTTGGACGACTCATAGTAGGACTTGGGCTTGGTGAGTGATGTGCTCTTGACATCAGAAAAGTTACTATGAGGTTGTTTAGTGTCTTGCTAATGTATTGTCTTTCAATTATCAATTGATTTAACACTTTACAATAAGGTGTCATTTGTAAACATTGGTTAACTACAGCAATAGTTTACATGAACTAACAATGAACAGCATTTATTAACCTCGTCCTCTACTAATACATATATAAGATCAAATGAACTGAACGTGAACATTTTTTTATTAACTAACATTAACAAATGTTAATACATGCTTTAAAAATATATAGCCTATTGTTCATTGTTATTTAATGTTACCTGAGACCTTATAAAAGTGTTCCCGATTTATGTCATTTAAATTTTAAGATGTAATGATTATATCAAGCAGATATAAATAATGTTATGGTAAATATTACTACATTGTACAAAGTGGTACATCTGCAGTTTTTAAAGAGCCATTTCTACCTAAGCTTTTAAATAGCCTAAATATGTTTAATTTATGTAACCTAGGTTGAATTATATATATTCAAATTAGTCAGGCAGTTTCAGCCCTGTGGACTGTAGAAAGAAATACGTTTATCACTAGTTTATGTAATGCATATCTACCAACAGTGTTCAACAGTCTATACAAGCATCACAGGAGAATAGGCTTCTCAAACTTGCAGACAGCTTTTCACAGGAAGAAGAGTCAGTGTTGTTCCACTCAATGTTAATGGCTTCAGACAGCTCATGAGTAGTTGAAAAAATGTCTCCTAGTTCGTTTTCCATAAATATTCATTGTAGCATTAAAATCTGGACTCTGACCAAGGACAAAACATGACCCTGATGAACTTGTTCTCGAGCCACTTCATGGTTGTCTTTGCAATTTGCACAGGAGAATTGTCTTGTTGAAAAATAACATCTGATCATTCCTCTTTAGATGACAACTTTTAAATTGTGGGAAGCAAGGCATTCTGCAATATTCTCTTGTACTCCAAAGCACTAAATGACCTTTCACAGTGAAGTAGCTCACCAACACCAGCATCTAAAAAGGCTACCCGCACAATTACACCTCTTCCTCCATGCTTCACTTTGGTAAAGATGCATTTATTATTATATTTTTCACAGATTTTTGAAGACACCACTCTGGAGCATCACCATGCAACTTGTGCTTCATTGTAATTAATCTCCACACACAACTTTCCATATTCTGCCAAAAACGTCATGTTCTCCATTTAATAATCACCACACTTTACCAATTCCTACACCCCATTGCTCAAATTATGGGAGTCACTTCTGTTAAACTGTAAACAACAGATTCTTAGAGCATTCCGGTGAATTATTCATGAGATACATTGTAAATCGGGAGATCAGACAACAAATGCGCAGTATATGTTGTCTTTTTCATACTGTTACAGCAGAATACAAAGGAAAAATAATGCAACAATTGAAAAGAGCTCTTGACATAGATATTCTCACTATACCGCTTCACATTAAAATACCAAGCGTTACATTATTCTACATAAGTAAATTAAGGAAATTTTTACAGCTCATTCAGTGAAACTGATGGATAAGGATTAAGGATTATTTGTAGCACAACCTTATGATTTGAGATATGTTTCATTATTTTTGAGTGGAACGTCCCCAAGCCGGAAATGACTCCCATAATCTAAAATGCAGTAGGCTCGATAGTAAAAAGGTGGGTTGATGTTATTTTTGTTTGTTTTTCTCATTTGTGTTGTCATGTGGCCTTGTTGTAAATGACTTTTTTTGGATACCTTTGTTCTCTTTGTAACTAGATGAATAAGAGTGGGTTTCTTTCGAATTTCCTGTGTAATCATTGTCAAGACAGAAGACTAGACATGGACCTAGTGGGATTCAGCAAGTACTTCCAGCTTAGTAAGGAAACACTTAAGTGCCATGAGACAGTTCTTTAATGTATTTAGACAACCCGAGATGCTCTAATTTGGTCCTTGCCCTCATTCTCCATTTCTGCAGGCACTAACACGTCATCTCACAATGGAAGAAATTGTGACCGCCAGTATGTTTAGCCTCTTCCTCTACCTCACCCATGGCCACTCCAGCCTGTTATTCTAGCTCTCCTAACCATTGCAACTGATTCCTTCTGCAATGCTCCTTAAGCTTTGAGATGCAGCCCAACCACTTCCCAACTAAGAAGGCTAAGGTGGCATATATATCATCTCTGTTCTGCCTGGCAAAGCAGGGGGCGTTAATTATCTTGGATCAAGGTGGTCCAGTTCTCCAGTCCGCTAGTGCTTTCATCAAACAATTCCAGGAGATGTTCGAGCAACCAATCTGAGATAAACCTTGTCTGTGGTGGAATATGCACTGCTTCTTCACCCTTGTAGTGTCTAGCAGTTGGAATAAGCCAGCCATCCTCACCACATATCATCAGGAGCTAATTCTTGCTTTACAGAGGCAGCTCCCAGGTAAGTATGATGCTATGGGACTACAGTGGTTTATTCAATTTGTGTGGATAACCTACTGAGAGCATGCCCTTACAAGCTGTATTCCAGTTGTCAGAGTGAATAGTTCTCGTTGCAGCAGTCTGAGCATCAGATGCTTTATCAGGAGGAGACAACGCAGATTAGTTCCACCTGGCACGACTCCAGAAGAGCAAAGGAGTAGACAGGATCAGCGGTTATGTTTATACTTAATGAACACCATTAATTGTCCTACCATCCATACCTCATCCTTCACGTTGAGAGTAACAATACAACAATTCTATCCATACTCCTGCCCTCATAGACTCCAGTGCAGCAGGAAATTTTATAGCCCAATCACTCCTTTCTACACTTCAAATTTAACTAAAAAAAAATCAGTTCCCTCTCTGCTCCTTCATCAGAACCCATTACTCATCGAACAGGATCACTCACCTCCAACCCGGGGACCTCCACAGATAAACACTCTTATTATTGTTAAATCCACAGCAGATGTTGTCCTGGGACTGCCATGGCTAATTCATCACAATCTGACTCTTTCTTTGGTCCACTAGAGATGTGAGCAGTTGGGGTGAGCAATGTTTTTAAGGTTGCCTGTCCATTCTCTTTTGTCCCACCACCATTGAGAGTCCCCCCATCTCCTGTAGCATTGACATTCCCCCTAAAAATTCAAGCCTTCCTTGAATTGTTCAGTCCACTCTGAACTGGATCTGCAGAGCACCTATAACCTCATTCATATCCACAGGGGAGATGACTGAAAAACTGCTTTTTAACTTCATCCATTTCCTTGGATATTTCATATTGTTTAAAACAATGCAAGTGCAAGCTATCACATTCTGGCCTCAACCTTCCATCAAGGAGTTACAATTTTTCCTCAGCTTTAACAACTTTCATAGGCTATTCATTCATAATTTCAGCTTTCAACAGGGCCCCCATCCTCTATCACCCTGATCCAGAGCTCCTCTTTATCGTGGAGGTAGATGTATCTGTCACTGGGGTCAATGCTGTCCTATCACAGAGACAGGGAACTCATCCTAAGCTCTATCTCTGTGCTATCTTTAAAAAAAAATTGTCCACAGCAGTCCAGAATTATGATATAGATAAATGCAAGCTGTTGGCTATCAAGATGGCTTGGGAATATAGGAATGGTGGCACTGGTTAAAGGGCCCCATCACCTCTTTCAAGTCATCACAGACCACCACAACCCTCTGTTCCACCAAGAGACTAAATCATTGCCAAGCTTACTGGACACGCTTCTTCAAACCAACCCTACTCTACCCAAATTGCACGTACGTGCCCGAACCAATTTATCGCTTTCTCCTGGATTGCCACCCAGGAGTCACGGAGGTGTTGGCACTGACCCAGAAGAGATACTTGTGGCCCCATCTCCTTCACGACAAACAATTATTCTCACATTGTTCCTACATTGAGTGCATCAAAATAAATGAAGACAGTTGGTGGGTTGAATGCTGTTTTTATGGTCACATGCAGTTATGCAGAAACCAAATACTAACTCAAACCTTCAAAAAAATCAGTCATTAACATATCTGTATATTTGTGTGTGTGTGTGTGTTTTGACTACATGTTTTTTGGACTAACGTCTGTCAGACTTTTTTTGCCTTTGAATTATGTACATCCACACAGTTAGGTTATTTAAACTGTGCTCAATGTGGCTGATTTTTCTAAAGGATTGTAGACTGTCTTTTTAATTGCTTTGCTTAAAGGATACCAAGTGAGTCATAATGTGTGTAAGATCACAGGCTTTGATAAAATTTCATGCAGTGCTTCATTGAAAATTCAGAACTATTTTTAACTCAGGCAATTAGTACAGAGTCATAAGGATTCACATGATTTGACTGGGTGGTAAGACTGACAGAGCTCCACTAGCTCAAGTGGTATTTCTCATTAATGATGTGCGTACCACAAGGAGCTTCCAAGAATGAGCTGAATATCCCACGAGCATTTGGAAAGAGCAGTTTGGCCTGCTGCTTATTGTCTAGGATTACACACTGTCATTAGGGAAGATTGGTGTTTTCTCACTCTAATGCCGTCTTGATTGCTCAGATGCAGAGAATTACAATTTGAGCATTAATCCCTGGACCATAATCCACATAATTTTAAATGTAGGCTACTATTACTTTTTAAGTAATACACACACAATACACATTTTGGTAAAAAAGGGGGGCTCTTTTGCTAGTAAGCAACCATCCAGAAAAGCATAGCAACCACTCAGAACACCTCAGTAACCACCAAGAACACCCTAGCAGTGCGTTTTGTGAATTTTTGTGTAGTAATTTTTGTCTTCAGGAAGTATGATAATGTAATGTTTTTTTTTTTTTTTTTCCAATTTCAAGTCTATTTTTTAAAATACTTTTCATAAATAAACTGTCTTATAACTTTCCCGAAAGGTCATTGATCTGATAATTGACCACTGACTTCTGGTTTAAGCAAGTAAACCCAATTACTTCCACACTGACCTTTGCAAAAACACAAAACCAGTATGGAGCAAAACCAAGGTCAGTTAAACCATCAAATTAATGACCTTTTCCTCAGCTCATTATGTTTATTTGGCATAGCTATGACAGCAAAATCTTCCTTTACTGCACACTCTATTTATGTGTTTACTCTATATTCAGTCTATACAGTATGTGAGTCAAGTCATTATTGCAGTGTTCAGAAAGTCAGTCTCAAAGGATTTGGGCAATTCCTCATCTTAACAATCCTTCAAACTGGGTGCAGATCTTTGTGCTAATCACAGATGGTGTAAAGTAGCAGTTCATTTGGCTTGGTGATGTCTGAGGCAATGGTGTGATCAGAGAAGAAGCTAAGCTGTTTTGGCAATTGTCTGCTGTCTTCATGACTCCACCACCCTTGTGGAGCGAAAGGCCATTAGAGCGATGGCCTCTCACGTTGAGTGTCTTGGGTAGGCCGTCGAATGAAGTGGATGTGTTTTTGCTTTAAGACACTGTTGCTAATAATAAGGGACAGCTACAGCTTCAGTGGGGAGTCTCACACTAAGGAGTTCACTCTCTTGTTTAGCAGCTATACCTAAGCAAAAGAATCTACAGTTTCTTTAGTAGACATAACCAAGACACCAAAACAACACTAACTGTTACATCATAGGGCAGAGTATGAATATTGATATTGTAATGTATTGTACTCAGGAAATCTTATTTTGTCTAATGATATCAGTGAATTGATACTAAGTATTCCCTAGTGCATTTAAACAGATTTACTGATGGCCATTAATGTTGAAATATAACACTTACACTGTAACTCTCATGCAACATCAACAACCTTGTAAACTGCGATTCAGTTGTTTGTTGTGTTTTCTGTACTCATTGCTGTTCCAAAGCGAAGTACATGCATAGCTACCTTCTGAAGCAGCTTCCTAATCAAGACAAAACCTCATAAGTGACTTAATAGTGTTCTACTTCAGGATGTAAACTTTGTTACCAGCAGCACTGTAATAATTCTCTGCAAGATCACAATTTATTACAGAGTTAGCTGCTAAGCTAACCACAAGAAAAGCTAAAAAATAGCACATTTTTTTGTGTGTGTAATTGGTTTATTGTGAACGAGCTGGAACTATTTTTAGTGATAGTTTTTAGTACTGAACTAATTGACCATTTGTTTCTGTTAGCCATCTTATAAAAAATAGCTTGTTGTGAAACATTCTGGGATTTGGGATTTCTGACTTAGGGCCTAATCCGATCACTCAAACCACTTCAGGAGGTGGTCTGGGACGCATTCCAGTCAAAACTGTCTAAATGCATCTTGTTGTTGAAACCACATATGTAAATTTTACTCCTCCCAAAAATGCTAAAAAATAAACGTGAGATTGTGTTATATAAAAATATGTAAAGCCAAAACAATCTCTGTCCGTTAATTTTCTTATCACTGTGAAGCTGCTTTGAAACAATCTGTGTTGTAAAAAGTGCCATATAAATGATGACTTGACTTGACTAAGTGTAAATGGAATCATTTTGATAAATCAGATGCATGAAGTGACCAAGTGTAAACAGGCCCATAAATGTGGGCTAAGTATATGTGACTTACTTTCAGTTTCATTAGCGGCAGTTAGCGTGTTGACTTGCTAAAGAGATAAGTCTACTCTCATCTGCGGCGATGTGTTTTAGTGCAGTAGCGCCGCCATATCTGGCTATAACATGCAATATAGCCTATACATGCTCTCACATGTTTATTTTTTAGCATTTTTGGGAGGAGTAAAATTTACATATGTGGTTTCAACAACCAGATGCATTTAGACTTGTTCAGTTTTTACTGGAATGCATCCCAGACCACTTCCTGAAGTGGTTTGAGTCATCAGATTTATTAGTTTACTACATCATATGTGATGCAAGTCAAAAGTCAAAATGTAGTAGTTTAAAAATCATGCACTATGGTGACAGTGTTTTGAAGTCACAACATAGTTATGTGCAAGAAGCAACATGAAAATTGTCTTTAATAATCAATAATCTGCATCTGTAATCATAATTTGTGTGAATGGGAATAAAAGTTTCTGCTGTTTTACTGCCACTAGTGTTCATTTAAGCTGGAAATGGCAGTGAAATGTATGTATACGCACATTTTTCCAGTGAGACTATGTTGATTAGGATGCATTCATAGGAGGTAGCTGCTTTTTCAGATTAGGTTTTGGAACAGACCCTTTGAGACAACTGGGCAAGTCGTGGTTTCATTGGATAAGCAAATGATTTGATGTTTTGTCCCTCAGTGGCACATATGAAATGTTTTCACCACATACAGACAGATACAGTATCATGCTCCACACCGGCATCTTAGTCATTTTGAATGATCCTTCTATGTGATATTATATTGGTCTTCCCACATGTATAAAAATAAAGGATTGTCTGTGGATAGCATTGTTGGATACCTGCACCAAACACTTCTACGTGAGGAGAATGCATCCTTCACTCATGTGAAGTCAGTGTCTTTCAAAACGTAAATGTAATGCCAATAACAGCTGTCGTCTCACAGTATTGATTAACCTCCTTGTGAGGCAAGCAGTGAGGCGTTCCCATGGCAACAGGTACGTTGTCTGCCGGGCAACAAGAGCGACAGTGAACTGGGGCTATTAATAGACTTTATAGCAAGCAGTTATGTCGTAGACCTTGTCAGATAAATGTGGACATGTACTTTTTGTTTGTTCTCCTGTGTAAATATCATGTGAACATTGGTCCCGCCACACCACATCACACTTCAATCCCAGTCTGTTGGAAGCAAATTCACATTTTATGGTGTCCCTGCGATTCCAGAAATCACTTGCTTGTTGAAAATTTGCATAATGTGACACATCTGTGATGTAATTGGTGGGAATGAGAAGGATGTGGCTGGGCTATATTATCATAGTTCTCTTGAGCCCCATATGATTGGCAGGGAACACGGGCACACAAAGCATATTCACTATGCATGTCACATATTCTTACGTGTAACCCTCTGACAAAGCCCGCCAAGATGAGGTCCTTTGTAGATCTAAAAGACAATGTCAGAGTAATAAGGCTTTCAGTGTTTGGGGATTTATTATGTGGTGCATGTCTGCAGTACTAGATTCAGATTCAAACAGCATTACTGGCATGCATATATTCATATTTACATGTTAAATAAAATAAGCTTTTTTTTTTGTTTCTCTCTGCTACTATTACTTCTACTACAATCTACCACTATTTTTGACACTACTATACTTTATTGAAAATGTTCACCTCAAAAAAAAAGTGTGACTGAGGACCAAGGCGGAGCAGGAAGTAAGGCAGAGCCCGATGGAGCCAAAGGCGTGGAAGGACGAAGCGCCCATAAGGCCCATAAGTCTGTGGTGGCGTTTCACCAGTGCAAAGCCAGAGGGATGAGGGAACCCGTGCAGCTGTAAGGACGATGGTCCCAGGTGGAGCTGAGGGAGGAGCCAAGGTGTAGCCGTCAGGAGCCGAGATGGAGCGATGGACTCTGGACGACTGGAGGTGGTGCCAGGGGATCCTCTTTCCAAGGTGGAGCTGTTGACCAGAAGATCCGAGTCGCATCCAAGCAGCATCTTGGAATTAACGGGAACCAGCGGAGGGGGAGTCGACGGACTGGCTGAGTTTGGAAGAGGAGGCAGGAGAGGCATCGTGGCAGGCTCGGGCTCACTGTCTGCAGTGGGCTCTGGCATTCGCTCCTTGCAGGGTGTGGGTGGTGGCTGGCTGGGCTCAGATGGTGAACGCCGATCCATTGTTCACCAGCACCCACTCTACAAATGTGGCGAAATCCTCTCTAGGACCATTCCCTGGTAGGCCTGCCTCAGACCTGGAGATGTAAAAAACACAGAGTGAGCGGTCTGGATAGTGGGTTAGGCATGCCAGATCTGGTCCTCCAGGGAGTGGCCCTTCTGCTTAAGGCAGAGCCGCTGGACGGCAGGTAGGTCCATATGTGAGGGGGGAGAGAAAAAAACGCCAAAAAAAAAATCTGTTCGAGGTCTGGTATTCTGTCACGTGTGGCTGTTATAAAGCACACAAAGAAGCAGAGAAACAAAAACAGTCTTTAATGATAAGTCCAAAAAGGAAACACACAGGAGAATCACATGAAAAATGTAACTCATAACCAAACTTTGACAATACCAAACAAAGGAACAGAATGAAACTCAGGGCTTAAATACACGGGGAATGTAATCAAGGTGAATAGAAAGGTGTAAAAGCCAGGGAAACAAACTATGAAGTCAGGCAGGCAAAACAGGAACAGAACAAAGTAAAAAGGAAAACAAAACTATACGTTACACCCCTATGCCATTCTAAATCCGTATTATAATTATTATTAGGTGGAACACAAAATAACTGAAATGAATTACTTAGGCTATAATAAAAGTGAATGGAGCTTGGGCTGTCAACCTCAAAAAATACAAAAAAACAAAAAAAAAACTTCAGAACTTGTGGAATATAGTGTAAAAACAATATGGGATACTATATGATTCTTTTATTAAATGTTTTTGGTGTTTTTGTTTAATTTTGGAGCTCAACAGCTCCAATCCCCATTCACTTTCATTATGGAGAAGGGCAGACGGTACATTCTTCAACATCTCCCATTTTGTGTTCCACAGAAGAACGAAAGACATATGAGTCCCCCCCCCCCCCCAAAAAAACCCCAGCTGGATCAACATACTGCACTGTCTTATAATTAGTTGTCTTATAATTAGTTTCACATCTGTGGAACGTGAGCAGCTTATAGAAAGATGCCAAACCAAATGGAAAATAACCAATATTTGACTGCTGTGTATACATCTGTTCAGGTATTGGATCCATGACCATTCCTGTGTACATCGCTGAAACCTCGCCACCCCACCTGAGGGGACGCCTGGTCACCATCAACACTCTGTTCATCACAGCAGGCCAATTTATAGCCAGCCTCATCGATGGGGCCTTCAGTTACATGCAGCATGGAGGTTGGAGGTAGGAGCATCCAAGTATTTGGGTTTTGCATTGAATCTAGAATTTTTCTTCTTTGCTGTGATGTTAAATGCGGAACAATACAGTTATCTTTTTATTTTTGAGAATTAGTAGAATTTAATGATTTCTATGATGTTCACAATGGCAGAAGTAATGACTAAGATGTGAACTTGAAGTCTGAATTTAGTGTGATGAGAAAATTAATTCACTGTGTGGATTTGGCTACCTTCTGTGTGATGTGAACGTCAACTTTACTGGAAAGAATCATCCTGTAGGGCAGATCCTGTAAATCATATCATTCTCACTCTCTGTAGCCTGTCACAATAAACCCTCAAAACAATACAAAATAAATGTTACACCAGCTGTAAAATATCCCCCTTACAATGTGCAGCTGTTGCTCTGGGAAAGAAAATGTTATAAATGTGTACTTGATGGAAATGTTGCCATTAATTTAATTTTATCTTCCCCAGCATCAAAACCACAAATCACTCTATGTAAATGAAGGGATTACTGCCTACCCAACACATTCTCATGATAATTTGTAGTAAATAAAGATGCAAAGGATGGCTAGGTTCATACAAAAAGTTAAGACTGTTTTTGCTTTATTTATTTTATTATAGCCATTAAGTTTGATGTTTAGACTGTATGGTAAGGTTTAGTGTGACCGAACTACAAACTCTTACGAAGAGTTATCTCGTACAAGTTGTTATATCTTTTCATTAGACCAAGTTGGCTTAACTGGAAGATATTTCTAGTAAAGATCTAAAATTTGATTCATTTACTCAGAAATACTAAGCACAAACCTAAAATATGGGTAGTACTTTACAATAAGGTTTCTTTTGTTAACATTAGTTAACTACAGTACATTAGTTAATTTGAACTAAAAATGAACAATACTTGTATGTTTACTTGTACTCATGTTTATTTCAACATTTACTATTACAAAATTTGTATCTATTAACATTAATGCACTGTGAACTAACATATATACGTGAACATTTTTTTTAACTAACATTGTCAAAGGTTAATATATTACTCATTGTTAGTTCATATTAGTTAATGCATTAACTATTGTTAATAAATGTCTCCTTATTGTAAATTGTTAAATATGTAAACTATGTATGTATGTTGAGAATGTTCTTACCCCATTGGATTTATTATTATTTTTATTTTTATTTTATTTTTATATATTTTTTGCCTAAATCTTACTAAATTTAGATTGATTTATCTGGTCTCATAATAATGTACTAGTATGTATGTATTCTTAAAACAAGAAAACACATTTCCCGGTTAAACTTAATTTCAAGTCAAGTCCAGTCCAGTTTAGACATACAAAAAATAAGTAACTTTGCAAATACATGTCAACTAACTCTCATTGATTTGAAACTACATGTCAACATTAGTGTATTTTTAGAGTGTTAGGTTAGGGTTAGTAGAATAAGTTGACACGTACTTGCAAATACACTTAAAGTCTGTTGGGGGACAATCAAAGTGTTAGCATATATTAAGCAGTGTTAGTTGACATGTAGTTGCAATTTTACTTATAATTAGCAGAATGTCTAAAGTGGACTGTTGAAATAAAGTGTTGCCCAGTTTGCCAAATGAATGCTTTTTTAGTTCATACCATCCATCCATACCATTAACGTCATGTTCTGTTCACATCAGATGCAGTTTCAGAAATAAACTATCAACAAAGCGTAGGCACCATGTAATGTTTTAGCAGCTGAGGATGCGTGACTGAAACAGAAACAATGATTTTTTTCTTCTAATTTCTTACATCCTCTGTTAATGTATTGTTTCTTTTTCTTCTGTGTAGGTATATGCTGGGTCTGTCAGTGGTCCCTGCATTGCTGCAGTTCCTAGGGTTCCTCTTCCTACCAGAGAGTCCTCGCTGGCTCATCCAGAAAGGTCTTACCCAAAAGGCTCGGCGCGTGCTCAGCCAAATCCGTGGCAACCAGAACATTGATGAGGAGTATGATACTATCAAAAGCAGCATTGAAGAGGAGGAAAAGGACTGCGGAGGAGGTGGGAAAATAGTCTTGCAAGCACTTTCACATGCTCAAAGAAACACAAATATAGTCTCAGTTCACTGGTTTCATTAAATTATGGAAAGTACTCAAGTGCACAAGAGAACACCATGTGGATATTGGCAAACTTAAGAAGCTTTCACATTTACAGCGATTTGCAGCATCAATGCACCTGGAAGTCATTCATTTTAAATGGAAGTTGGTAAATTGAGATTAAATGAGTATCAAACTGCTACAAATGTGACAAAGTTGCGGTGACCAATAGGATGCTCAATAAGTCAACAGCGATGGGAAAAACGGCGTTACTTTTTTCAGTAACGAGTAATCAAACGCATTACTTTTTTCCCCGTTAGAACGCCGTTACCATTCCTGACAATAAAATGTTGCGTTACTAATTGAGCTCACTGAAGCGGTTTATATCCAAGACACTCTCTCAGCCATAGGACCTGCAAAGTTTTTTTTTCTGGTGTGTGTGTTGGGGTGGGCTAACTGATGATGACTGGTGTGTGACTAGAGAGAATAGACCTGCAAAGCATTTTGTACAGGTTAGTCATACACAAATACAATTTTAAACTGATAATAATGTACGATGCTCTGTGTGTATGTCTGTGTCAGAGCATGCGAGTGGAGTGCAAGCTCAAACCAGAATACCCTTTGTGACATGCTGGATCGAAAATATGTGAAAAAAGTTTTTCTAGTCGACTAGTAGTTGTTGATTTAAGCCATTAGTTGACTAATCACATTTATATTAATTTAATTTCTTAAATACTGGAGAGTATAAACCATAATAATGAGCGTTTACGTAATAAAGCTTGCAATTAAGAACCGGCAAAAGTAATGATTATGAATGTGACAGAAACAGCAAGGAGACATTTTAATTGTTTATTAATAAAGTAATGTTTTCTGAATCAGTGTCAGTGTCAGTGAAGTTGACTATGCTGACTCTCATCATTTCCGCATGTGGACGCGCCTAGAGAGAGAATGCACATTTCATTCGGATTACATAATCAGAGAGTAGCCTATTTCTTTTTGTTTTGAATTATTTCATTTAAAGGTAGACATTTCAAGCTTTCTATAGATATATTTCTCATGTCTGTGAGGCAAGCAGCCTATACGCTGAGTTTCGGTTCATTTAGCGCAGGGGTACTCAAGTTCGGAGGCCAAGAGGGCCACATTTTAACCACATGAAATGCAAAGGGCCACAAATTATAACTTAGACTTTTATTTAGGCCTACTTAAGACAATATTTGTAGTTTTACTGAGTATTTACTAAAAGTGCAGTTTATTATCTAGCTAAGTCTTACTAGTACTTTAATGGTTGTCCTATTTAAAGTGTCACTGAACATGATAAATGGCATTTTAAAAAAGGATTAATAGCTTGTCTTGCTGTATTCTTAATGTACAAATGCATAAAGAAAAACAAGAACTGATAAAGTCCTCATTCATAGTGAAATGTCTGCATTGTTTTCACAAGTAATTTCAGGTCTGGCTGTTGTTCACTGGCTGATGAGACCGCTTGTCAGTTAGATGAAAACATTGCACTTGTTTTAGTCTTTTTATACTCCATTGCAACTTTTTAACACTTATAGCGCCTATTTATACTCAGGGTCGCTCAAAGGTTTTATTATTTGTATTATTATTATTATTATTATTATTACCTACCTTTTAATTTGGTCAGAATCCAAAAATCTATCGGCAACTTACACACTGCAAAGTCTGAGGAATGTCAACTGCATTACATGATGGAAAAATAAGGTTACTTCGTTTTTTACCTGTGCACCATCTCGAGCCTTTGATAGCGTTCACGAACACAAGTGCTCGACACATTGTGCACTAGAGAGATTCATGCTTGTCTAGTCTTTTTTGCTCAAATAATTACAATAAATTGTCTTTGTACTCGTTTAAAATAGAGTTGCTGATATCTTTTAATCCCCTCACACGAGCGCGCTTTAACATGGTTTGTTTATTGTGTTTGTTGTTACTCTTGTTCTGTCTTCTCCGTTTCTTTTCATACTGAAACAACAGCCCGTTCCAGTGCTGACACCTTGTGGACAAACTAAATTAGTGCAAAAACTATTCAATGCACGCGTGCAAAGTGCCTTCAGTCTAAATTGTTCTTTGCGGTTAGATATAAGTAATATTCACGCTAATTTTGAACGCAAATTATAATAAAAATACATTTATATGTAGCATGATGCGGGCCACAAATTTAATGCTGACAGGCCGGATGCGGCCCACGGGCCGCCTGTTGAGTACCCCTGATTTAGCGTATTGGAGGCGCTCCAGTTCACGTGCAAGTGATCACGCCGGCGCCTCCATCATGATTATATTGTCTGCTATATTTGCTTCTTATTTATTAAATCCAGGCAAATGGTTGATGAAACATTGATTAAAATTAAGATACAATTTTTACAAAATGAATCCATCCATTTTTTCTGATCCATCCATGTCTCCCGATATATTGCACATCTTATGATGTATCCTATCTTAATCATGCTGTTCACTTTTCATAATCAAATAGATGAATTTAAAACATAATATATGCCTATTTAAACATAAATATGAAACTATGTTTTCTTTAATGGCTACCAAAGAGTATACAGAGAAATTTCGTGTCTTGAGCAAGAGCGGATCATGAGTCACGAGTTGGATCAAACATAATTTATTTTTACACTTATATTTAATATCGGGGGCATCCAAGTTATTTTACATATTTGAAAAAAAAGGGAAAAAAGTAACGCATTAGTTACTTTCCCTAGTAATTAGATACTTTTATAATGATGTAACTCCGTTACTAACTCAGTTACTATTTGTGAGAAGTAACTAGTACTATAAGGTTCAGGTTCAGGTGTATTTATTTAGAGCCAGAGCTAAACACTATTGGAAGGTGGCCCTCCAGAAGCAGGGTTGGACACTCCTGTGTTACAGAGTATTTTGGTACAGTGTTTCATGTGTAATGGTCAAAGAATGCTGACCAAGAGCAGTTAAAGGATCCAAATATCTTAAATCATTTGGTTCCAGTAGTCTCAGTTGTCAACCATAGCAACTACAAATAGGATTGCAGGATTGCGTTGTCGGATACAGTTGGATACAGCAGTTGAGTAGGAATACCTACTAGCAACCTACAGTACAGCATATTGGCATCCTCAGTGTCAAAGCATGTTCATCCTTATGAAAGCAACAAGAAAACAAATGATGTGGCAGCATGTCTCACACAGAATGAAAAAAAGCTTGTGAAATGCAGATGTCAAGGGACAAGAGGATCTTGGAAAGTAGATTGGTTCTGTCCTTAATTACCTCTGATTCAAAGGTCGCTAACTACTGGCTGAAGAGTTCTTTACATCCCACTTTCCTCTGCAGAGCTGAAGGTGAAGGAGCCCCTTATTTTCAAGCTCTATCTAGAAGAAATGAAAGAGGAACAAATGTTTTCTTAATGCCAAACAGTACATGCATGGTGCGCCAGTAATAAAAACCCGAAGGGGCCACAGGTGTTAATGAAACGAAAATCATTTGAGTCAACATATAATAGTCAAGTGCAATGGAAGGCAACATTACCAGCAATTCAACGGCACAGCAGGGTGGAAATGACTACTGAATAGCACATGTATTTCAACAGCATGTTTCATCCAAGCAAATCTAATTCGGCCGTAGGTGGAGCCATTTACTAACCATGGGAAGTCACCAACCCCCTAATCAGCCATTATACAACCTTGTTAACTAACCAATCACAAGTCAGTCATAGTCTCCCAGAACTTACAGCCACTTTAGAACATCTAAATATGATCAGAAAGGAGATCCTTCATCCAGGCTAAAAGTTTCTGGCCTCAGCCATGTCATTGTAAAACCAAGCCAAAAGCCGAAGACCCTATGGACATCATGGTGATTACACCTTTGACAGAAACACCATAAATTTTCTGGTCCTGCAGCTGTGATAGTGATGATGTTATGCTCTCACCACTTGAATGTGAAAGGTCACTGTTCATGGGTTTCAAGTGGGCAAATGTTAATTACTGAGACAGTAGGCAGTAGTAACAGAAGCTGAAGTGAAGTTATTGCAGTGATTATTCTTAAGGGCTATTCGGAGAGGCAGTGGTTTGCAGCAAAAGTACCATTTACTGTTAGAATTAGCAATTTTAAGTAACATAAATGACAGTGACCGTTGGTGATGCAAGTTTAGCAGAGTTCAACCGGGAAGTCCCTTTTAAGAAAAGTCAGTTCTTGCTGTGGCCATATTTGCTTGCCCTATTAAAAAATCTAGCATTGCTGGTCACCAGCATAAGGTATGTTTTGCAAGCTGGGTCCAGCATGGGATGCTGGTTGCTGGTTTGTGGGTCCCCAGCATGGGAAGTGAGTACTGGTGAATCAGCTACACTAGCTCAGTCTTGCTTGAGAACAGCATGACTATGCTGGTCCACCAGCTAGACCAGCATTATACCACCGACATAAACCAGCTTGGACTATCATGGAATTCATGCATATTTATGCTAGATCAACAGGGAATGTGTATGTGCAGTCCCAAGGGCATGTCTCAGGACCCTGACTGTTTCTATGGGAACCGGAGCTTCTAATAGCGGTTGGCTCTTTAATTTAGAAGGTGGGATTTACTCTGCCATATTCCACTTTATCTCGTTCACAGTAATATGAGTGAACCATCTTGGTATATATTCCTTGGTTCATCAAACGAGCAGCTAGCCCTGCATAAGCTATCTATATAGCAACTAATGATTAAACAAACATTAATGATCAGCTGTCAGCAGCTAATGTGATTTGGTTTTGTAGTTTAGTATCCTGTTAACTTGTCCTTTTGAGGTTTTAATGACAGGAAGTTGTATGTGAGAATTTAATTATTGCTTGCAAAATAGAGCAAGAATTTTCCTGTTGGAGCCATGGCCTGTAAAAAGCAAGGTTACACTTTATTTTAAGGTGATATAGTTAAATAAGTATTGAGTAATACATGTACTTACTAGAGAGTTATGGTTATGGTTGTGGTTAGGGTTTGGTTTAGGGTTAGTTACTTGTAATTAAACATAATTTACTGTTATTACCATAAAAAGTACATGTAGTAACATGTAAGTGTTATCAAAAGCTAGATCTTTTTACTGGGGCATAAGCTCCAGTGAAATACTGCTATAAAGATTTTACTGATAAATCCTTGTCTGACAGTGGATATTACTATTTACTGGCCTCAAAATAATTTTCTCTGATAATGTTTTAGTTATGTGTGTTTTCCCTGCTAAAAAATCCAGCATAAACCAGCATGAATTCCATGTTGGTCCAGGCTGCTGTATGCTGGTTGTATAGTGCTGGTGTAAATGGTGGACCAGCATAGTCATGCTGTTCTCAAGCAAAACTGAGCTGATCTGAACAACCAGCTAAGGACTAGCAAACCAGCAACCAGCATCTCATGCTGGGCCCAGCATGCAAAACATACCTTATGCTTGTGACCAGCAATGATGGATTTTTCAGCAGGGTTAACAATACAGAAAACAAAATAAAACGTAACAGTACTCATCTCAACAAATTTACTCAATGTTTGGACACTTGCTTGCACTGCTCTGCTTTCAATCCCACAATCCTCTGCACAAGCCTGCTACTCAACTCCCACAGAAAATAAATCGAAAACACCTGCCCAGCCCCACATCAGCCCCATATCAGCGGTAACAGTTCACATCCACTACAAAATATCAGTGGTGACAGAGATTTTGAAGAGAATATAATTATATTTGCATTGCAATCATGATGCGTTGTCCTACTGTGCGGATTGCATGTTGTTCTGATTTTGTTTGTCGTCTTGTTTGTTTTGATTGTTCCTGATGTGAAACACCTCGGCACTAATAGAAAAGGAAATGGTAGATGTGGAGAGGATCAAGGAAAATGTAATGTGAAATCGTCTAAATGAGGTGACACTGTTAAACCTGCCATCTGTAATCGCAATGACGGAGACAGCTAAACTGAAATATCACACAGAGACACACAGTAAGCAATAGAAGCGAATCAGTGAGAGGAATGAGAAATTTAAGACCTTTTAAAAGGTTTCCTTAGCCTTTTTAATAAAACCATATTGATTTGTAAGGATACAATTACAATTATGTACCACCTACTCTAAACCCCTAAACCTAACCTATAGTATTAACAAATACAAACATGAGCTAAAGTGCATTTGCTGAAGAAACCATGCCATTTAACTTGATTCTTCAAGTCTTTGAGCTATTTTATCATGACACGTTTCACAGGACTTGAGCGCTCTGCATAGCGCAAGTGCAGTGCTGTACCAGGTGAGCTACTGATCAAGTTTACTATGGCAGAAAGGCCATACTTATGAAGCTAGTTATTTAATGCAAAAATCTAAATATGTTAGTTTACAAACCATGCACTATGGTAAAAGTGTTTTAAGGTCATAACATAGTATTTTGAAAGGAACCACAGAAAAATATTTTTTTTATTAATCAATAATCTGCCCCGTATCATAATTTGTGTGAAAAGGAATAAAATTTGTTGGTGTTTTACTACTACTAGTGTCAATTTCAACTGGAACCTGCAGTGAATTGTATGAATATAGGTATGCTTTTGGAGTTTTGTAAAAATGTAGGTAGAGACATGCTTCTCCAATGAGTAAGAAATATAGGGAGTATTAATGACACACTGAATGAATAATTCAAAGATAAAACCCTTATGGAGCTCATGCCTCTAGGAAATTTGGTTATATATACACATGGAAATATATTTTAATGTTCAGCACAAATTAAATTTGAATCAATGCATTAATGAGAATGTTTATTTATGTGTGTAGATGTGTTTTTTCTTGATGTGTACAACTGTACATCTTGTACTGTGTTTTTATGCACGGTGTTACACCTTTTTAACACCTTGCATCTAAGTGTCTGCTTTCATCTCCAGACTTCATTATCCCCTAAGTGGCAAGATTTGCAAGTCTTATTTATAATAATGACAAATTGAATATTAAAATGCTGAAGGCATTGTCTTTTACTTTAGTAGTCAGAGTTGGGGAAAAAAAACATTATAGTAGAATTCTGTCTTTTGTCCTGAAAGTAATGAAAATTTCCAGTGCATTGTGGGCTAAGTTTGACCAAGTCTAATTTCACATATAGTGTTTTAAATGTACAGAATTCAATAATATTTTCACACTTTTTGCATAATTTTACTAAATTCACCCACATATTGCATGTATTGTATTTCATCTCAAACATGTCCACTATACCGCCCCTTGTGGCAATACTGAGAATGCAACATGTACTTCCATTGCATTGTAAATAGCAAGTTCCGTATTGTTACATTTCATAACTCGATGCAAGAAATCAAGCTTGTGCAACTAGAAGTGTTTGCATTCATGTAATTGTCTAGTTGGCTTATGGTCAAAAATAGCTCTTTTTAAGTTTGCAAAAAGCTTTCCAGAAACATTTTTATTTATTTTGTATATGGTGTATATACTGTATTTGTTCTGATACAATCATAGTGATTGTATCATAGAGCGAGACATTGAAAATTACCTATATTATCCTTTGATAAAGCATAATGTGAGAAGACTGGATCTCAGGTTTAATGCGGTATATTAACAAGACATTAGAAGAGAGGGCATTAGAACATAATGATCCATTCAGGAGTTCTGTGATGTTTGCCATGTTATGTTCATTCAGCGTCTATAGCTTTTATAATATAATGCTCCCAGTTAAAATATACAGCTAATCTTTTGGCTGCAGACTATTTTCTTCTTGTATGCTTGTTTTGTAACCTTTGTGTAGATGTTTCCCAAATGAGCAGGAACAGGGACTACAGGTATGACAAACTGTCCTGAAATCTCTTATCTGCCACATCTAACCAGACACACATACATACACACTAGCCTATAGCAGGCGAAAACTGCCACAATTATGATGTCTTACAATATGAGATGAGTTTCTCATTGCAAATTCTGCCATTTTGGTGACATTTATGAGGATTGTGGGGAGTAGAAAAGAACAGTCGGTTAGAACACTGTCCCAGAAATCTTGAATAATTTGAGCTTTTTCAAGCACGTTCAATAGAAAAGAGGCTTTTCATGCTTTTCATACAGTTCATACATAATTGCTGATGATTTTATTAGAATGCTCTGTGGATTTGGACTAGTGGTCTGAAAAGAGCTCTAGGAAGTGAAAGTGTATATATATATAAAATATAAAATGATATAAAAGTGTGATACAACATTGGAAATATTGTTGTGAAAATATGCCCCAGATACTGTATTTTAAACCCCATGAAATTTGTATGCAATTTTATGTTATTTCTCAGTTATTTATTTATTTTTATTTTAAGATTATTTGATTTGATGGTGTCTTAAAACTATGCAAAGTAGGATGGTTAGTAGTACAGTAATCATAATTATGACTTAATTGTTGAAAGGTCAGTTTTTTCTGGGTGATCTTAATCTGTTAAATAAGCAGCTGGTGTCTGGCTCTAAAATGAAAGCCCTACATTTATGATGAGCTTTTGTGTAAATCGTGTTTCCAATGACAACAGCACTGAGATTAGGTGACATTCAGCAGCCCTGTTAACTGTCTCGAGAGGGTAAATGGGAGAGGGTTTAAGCCAGTCGAGACAGACAGCTGTGTAAAGTGTATTTGTCCCTTATGTTCTCCTGTCATCTGTAAAAACATAATTTTCCATCATACTGTGGGATATTATCAGGCTGCAATGTGCTATTGACCTGGGGCCTGTACCATTATGGTAGTTGAACAAACTCAGGGTTATAGGATTAGTTAATGAGCAAATTTAATGAGTTGACAAAACCAAACCTCTCCAATCCAGCTTTGTTGGTACCATGATGCTTATCATCAACTTTCTCTGTCAACTCAGGCTTTGATCCTGAGTTCGTGGAGCGCGTGCACATGAATGCGTGACATCAGTGGTGAACAGCCAATCACATTAACTTCTCGCAAGAGAGCCAGCATGATTCAAAACTCTTTTGCTGAAGGTTAAGAGATTGAAGAAAATGTAGTATTTAAACTCATTTACACTGATGAAAATACTTCTCCATGAAAGAGGACAGATAAAAGAAATGTTCTTGCTCTATCAGTGCAAGTGAAACTTGTGAAGTTAGTTTATATAGTTGATAATAGCGATAGAGACTCAAACATGTAAGGTCACATCATATTTAAAGTTTATTTACAGCTTATTTATAATACATATGATCTGTATGTATTAATATTCATTAAAACTAATGCTTAATAATAACTGTTAAACTAGAATTGATTGTGTGTAATGGATTAATTATAATATATCATATAATAATTATATAAATCATAAAAGTAATAATCAATAAAGCCAGACAATTTCATTATTAAATATTTTTTTTGCTATGTAGTGACCTTTAATTTGGAGGAAGAGAAACTGGAGAAGTGACTTTATTGTGTTGGATGTGTCAGTGTCAGTTTGTTCACATCTGACTGGTCCAATTTCGGTTTGAGATCTCTAAACCAGAACATAACCGGCCCTGGAGCAGGTTAGCTGTGAAGCGTAAGTTACTATGGTGATGAACACCGCTAAAAGCCAAGTCACTTTCATGGTACCTAAAACCCAGGATTGGTGCAAACTAATCTGAAATTTACCTGGCTAGCCAGCTAATCCGGCTTCATGGTACAGGCCCCTGTTGCTTTACACTCAATACCAAACCACTCAAAAATTTGGCATTTTGTTCTTCTTTTGCTCTTTGAGGAGATTAAATTGTTTGACTTAAATGTGCTTTAAATATCTTTTAGATTATTATTATTATGACTTGTGTGCTTGATTTTGTTTATTTAGGTGTGTCATAAATCATTCCATAAAAGGAATAACATTTCTATTCAGTAACATTTGTTGAGGTGCGCTAAAAAGTCTGTTAAGTGCTATTAAATGTTTTTTAAGCTCAAACTCTAATTCTAAGTATGTATTTATATAACTGCATATCAATTTTGGCTGAGAAATTACCCCCCAAAAGAGATTTATTGTTAGATGAGAAAAGCATTGGATAGACATTATAAAAAGTAGGTTTACAAAGTAATATATTTTATTAATTTTTTTCAGTTTATTAATTGATTACACCTAATCTGTTGGTCTTCACAAGTCACTTCACAAGTTATTATTATTATTATTATTATTATTTAACATAGCCACATAGGCTACAGTGAAATTGGCATTTAGTTATATTTACACAGACTGTTTAATGCAGCTCAGAGGTGGCATTTACACTGCAATTACAATGCAATTTTTGTAACGTTTTTAACTGAATATTGAAATATGATTTTTTTTTTTTTTTTTTACAATGAAATGATACTTTAACTATGAAACTACTACACAAATATACATTATGATTGTTATATGCACAGTATTTCCCATTTATACTAAATGAATCACATTTACATAAACATTAATACTAGATTTAAACTTTGATGGCTGAGGGCCCAAGTTTGGTTTGAAGATGAAAAACGTACCAAGCACAATGAGCAGAAATAAAAGCTGCTCTCTGGAAGTTTTTTTTTTTTTTGTCTCCGGTCGGATTCATATGTAAACTGCGTGAGCTTATTTCATCCATTAGAAAGATCTGAAAAAAAAAAAAACATACATTTACCTGCCCATAGAACCTCCCCTCAAAGAAATCAAGACAGAAGTGATTAAAAATGGACAAAAGAGTCTTGGGAGTGGAGCATGCACGGTCAGCTCTCGAGAGGGTTGGATGGGGGTTGGCTGTGTACCCTGTGTACAGTTTCCCTTGAGGACGCTCTGCTCCTGCCTGGATGGGTTTTGATGGAGGCGGCCAGGCTTGCGCTCCCCGAGGTTTGGGTCCCGCGGCTGCTGAGGCAGCCCAGCGGCTTCACTCGTGGGGATAGCAAATGCAGCAAGGGGAGAGTTTGAGACAGCTTCAGCCCTTACTCAGCTCTCAACCACTAGCTCCAGCTCTTGTTTTCGGAATCTGGAAGCCTGCTCTGCGGCTTCTTCCGCCCCAGGCAAGTGCATGTTGCTGGGACGGTCCAGCTCTGAGGGTGATTTCCCCATCCCTTTCCCCGCAGTATGAGGAGCCTGTGGAGGTTTTAACTTGTGTTGTGGCAAAAATTATTATTAACTGGCCAGCCAAGAGGCAGGAAGCATTCGATAAAAGGTAGATGAGTGCTTCCTGTGGTCAATATTACAGCCTCCACATTGGGGTTTGCCATTCTTTCCAGATCTCCACACTGAGGTGTCAAGATCTTGGGAGAAGCGTTCTCCTCATGTCTTCCCACAGTTTAGATTTATTCATTGATCAAGCTCAAGGAGAACGGTTATGGGGCAAAGCCTAGGGTTGAAGAGACATTAGCTGCATATCTCTCCCCTGACACTGCGTCGTCCCTGAAAACCCAGACATGCCCGCCAAGCCTTGCCGTATAACATTTTTGCTGGTGGGCAAGGTGTATAGGGCGACAGGCCAGGCCTGCTAAGGGACCTGGATAAGGGGCCAAGGTGTGGGGCCCGATGCCATTAAAGAACTGCGTCGGGCCACTAATCTATCTCTCTGTGCCACAAAGGAGACGGCTCATGCCATCGGCCACTTCATGGCAGCAATGGTGGCCACGGAGAGACACCTCTGGCAGAGGTTCATTCCTTATCACCACAGGTCCCGAGGGGCTGCTGCCAGGGGGCAGCCCCAGCCAATTATGTCCAGCTCCTCATACTGGCACAGAAGGAGAGTGTTCGCTCTCCATAGAGAGGCCTTTAGAAACAATAATTCAGTTGAACCCGGCCATGAATTTACTTCAGGGCACCAAGTCTGCTCTGTCGAAAATATCAGAGGTCAGCCTTGAGAGGTTGGTTCCTCTAGTAAATTACCTGCGTGCCTGGGAAACGCTACCCAAAATATCTCAATGGATGCACAATCCGCAAGGGGTACAGCCTCCAGTTTGGGTCTCGTTCACCAAGGTTCAACAGCTTTTTGACTATAGTGGTGGCCCCGAGCATCGCCAGGTCTTTTGGCAATAGATATTATTCCTCCCCCAGAGAGAAACACTGGGTTCTACATCTGGTATTTTATAGTTCAGAAAAAGGATAGAGGTTTACGTCACATTATAGAACTTCGTCAGCTCAACCATTCTCTGAGGAAATTCAGGTTCAAGATGCTGATGATACCTCTTATCGTGAGTTAAATCAAGTCTGAGGACTAGTTTCACACGATCAATCGAAAGGACGCTTATTTTCATATCTCCATCCTTCCGAACAGGGACCAGAATCTAATAGGCCAGTCCCTGCAGTGATGGCTCAAAACCAAGGAGGTTTTCCTCAAGGGGCAACCCGTTTCACATGATCAAGGTTATGTGCAGGTGCCTTCGTTCCTTGGTCAGGTGGGAAAAGGCCTTGCTTCCTGTCTCAAGGCCCAGTGTTGGAAGCATCTTGATATCGAAAGTTCGTGTCAACAGATGAGTCCCACACAGGGTGGGGCGCAGTCATTGAAGGCTGCTCAGTTCAGGGTCTGTGGATAGAGCATTATCTCTTCCAGCATATAATTGCCTAGAGATTTTAGTAGTTATGCTAGCCCTATGGAATTTTCTCCCAGACCTCAGAAGCTATTATGACAGTGTTGTAGTCGAGACCAGCTCATTTGAGTCCGAGTCAAGACCGAGTTCAGAGTATGTTGAGTCCGAGTCGAGACCGAGACCAGAAAGTTTGGAGTACTAGACACGAGAGATATCTAATCTTTCTGGGGTACAGACATGATAAATGTGAGGTGACAAAAGAACGAATGACTCTGATCAGGAGGTGAGGTGAACTAACAGACTGCATAGCCTCAAACCCTGCTAAGCAATTAATTAATCAATCAATAATTTTTTACTCATAATTTGGCCTTCGTGGCTGTATTAGCTGATGTGGCCTGGCCATCAGTCCTTCAGGCTTTTCATCCTCCTCCTCATGTGGCGGAACAAGAGAAGATTCACCTGCTCTGCCAAGTTAGGGCGCTTGAGGTCTATGTTTAGAGAACTTCTCAAATAAGATGAACTGACCAGTTGCTGGTATGCTTCGGGCCCCCTTATTAGGACTGCCTGGCTACCAAACAATCTGGATTGTGGATTGTGGAAACTATGACTTAAGAGGTGCATGGTCTGCCTTTACCTCTTTAAGCTAGAGCTCATTCCACAAGGAGTATGGCACTTTCCTCAGTTTGAAACTCACGGTCACTGTGGGGTTTGCTGGTCCTTATGGTGCTTATGTCCTGAGTCATGCCTGAAAAGCTTCACACCAAAACAGGCATTTGTCAGTATGGCATAGTGGGCATCTCTTTCCCCAAAGCGTCATCATCGACTCAACGTGAGTTCCCTCACAAGGGAACGTTTTGGGTTACGACTGTAGCCCCTGTTCCCTGAGAATGGAATAAGACACTGCGTCCCTTTGCCATGCTTCCTGCATGCCTGGGAGCGGCTTGCTTCATCCTATCAGAAGCTACCTTTACGTGTTGCCAGCTCCCTTTATAGCTTCCGCGTTCTGCTGGTACGTCATGGGATGACATGGCACCAATCAGAATTGGACAGAATTAACTTTAACACAGGTTTCAGAGCAGTCACGTTGAAGGCGTTCCCAAAAGCGTCATCATAGATGCAGCATCTTGTTCCGTTCTCAGAGAACAGGAGTTACAGTCATAACCCAAGACATTAGTCTTGCTCATTGTATAGGTGTTCTGTTTCTCGTGTTCTTGTTTCCAGATAACCTGAAGTGTAATTTGAGTTCCTTTTTATTAAAAAAAGAATAACTGCTCGCAAATAGATCCTAATGATTACTATCACTCACAATATAAAAAATCCCCACCATCACACATTGTACCAAAAAAAAGGCCATTTAAGGGCATGTACTTTGTACAGCACATTGGTCAACGTTAGTTGTGTTTAATTGTGCCTTATAAATAAATTGAAATTGAAATGTGCACTGTAAAAAATGAATGTGATTTTAATGGTAAAATATTGTAAAAACGCTACGGAAAAAATTTGTAAATAGGTTAACAGTAAGTTCCCCTACTATATACAGGGAAAAACTGTAAAAGCTCTAACCAGACATTTTATGTAATTTTCATAGTAAAATGCGGTAAATTTTACAATTTTTATAAGTAAAAAAGAACAAATCAATGAAAAATTTACAGTCAAAAACTGTAAACTGATATTCCCACAATTCCCTGTGTGACACTCCACATTTGAAAGTATTTTGCTTAAATAATCATGTTTCTTAATACAGTAGTCAACATTTGAAGTGGATTAAAACCTTTCATCAAAGTTGTCCTAAAACCTTCTTCTTAGGATAACTTAGGATAATATTTTTCAGCTCGTGGAAAAGCTACTTGTGATGAACTCTGATTCTTCATGTGGCTTTTTCTTTTACCACCTGCATTATTATGGTGGTTGTCAGTATGTTAAAGGTACAAAACAAATTTACTGGTTTACATTCAAATTTTTTTTTGTTTGTAAATTACAGTTTTATACAGTAAAATTTACAGTTTGTTCTGTAAATGTGTTTACAATTTTTCTGTATTTTTTACAAAATTATTCTGGCAACCACAGCTACCAAAATCATTTTGTAAAAACTACGGATTTTTTTTACAGTGTGATAAATGTTTTAATATAGATGAAATAGAGTTTTCTGAAGCAGAAATTTCTTTTAAGATTTCAATTGGTCAAAAGTGCCCCTAATTGAAGAATTACCTAAATATGTATACTGTTATGAAGCTTTAGAGATTATGCCTTATGCCTTTCTGCTCTGACAATGTCAACTGTTTTTACCATTGGGTTGTCATGTCTCTAACTTCACAGCATATCTGTAATTAAAAAGGAGATGGAAAAGGTGTAAAAGAACGAGAGAGAGAGAGAGAGAGAGAGAGAGAGAGAGAAAAAACCTCTATTCTCCTGTAGGATTTTTCTCTGCTTATTAATATTAAATGAAAGTCAGAGTACAGCAAAAGTTAAATCATATTCCAGGCTGCTGCAGTTGTCAGCAAACCTCTTCCGACTTTTACAAATAAAGAGCCTTGGTTGTACATAATTTGAAAGAAAAGTATTCTCAGGGTAGCATGGATTGTACCCACTTTTGAGGTTCTTGAGAGATATAGATGAATAGGTAATTCCTGTAATTTTTTAAAATATGAAGACTCGACACAGAATATGATAAATGTTCGACAGTTTGATTGAGGATATATGTAGTCTCATGTAAATAGCACTAGAAAGTCTAATTCATTCATCACTCAAACGTTTTCTCACATAATTTTGTATTTCATTTTTGTAGTGAAAGTAGTGTTTGCTAAATCAAGAAACACTATTACTAATGCTCATACTTACAAAGCCCTAACCGCATTTATTATTTCAACAATTAAACTAGACAAGTTGCATGTTGAAATATGGATAGCATTGTACAATTACATTAGAATATAACAATTCAGTTTGCAGCACATAAATTAAATAAATAACAAGCAAAAACCTGATACACATTTTTTTAATTCAGCTTTTTGTTGAAGTAAACCTTGCTGTATTTTGGTGAATTTTGTGTGCAATAACCTAGAACACTCTAGCAACTGCATAGCAATGTGCTAATGGTGCATTCAAGTTCATGCCCCCTGTCTGCCATTGGTCAGTCAAGCCCCACACTCACTTTATTTGTTAGCGGCATAGCTCATCAGGCTAGTTGCTCAAACTAACAAAGCAATGTTTTGAAATCACAGCATACCTGCATGCAGCATTTACATTTTTAAGAGAAATCCACCTACGAATGGCTTATTTATAGTTGAGATATTTTAGTACTGTGACACTGAAAAAATTCACACACTCAAATTCACACTTTGTTCGACAAAATCATTAAAAATAGCTAGTTCAAAAGAACTTCATTCACAAATCACTGAATCTAAAGACTAAATTTAAAGAGATTTACTCATGGACTGGTTTCAGTTTTTATTTGAAGTGGTTTGTGCATGGTTACAGTATTGGACACTGTAAATTAGTCATGTCCTTATTTTTTCTACTCTTCCTCTTTCTGCCATGACTCTGTGAAGCTTTTCCCTTCCAATGGCCATAGGGTGCCATCACCAAACAATATGCTTTTGTTCATTGCATCACTGATGCCTATGAGCTTTGTGCTGGCGAAATGTCACTACCCATCTGGGAACATATGGATCTCTCCTTTCAAATGGCCACGAAAGTGAACCCTTATATGACAAAACCTGTGATAAACCTGTCAGTATACAGACCATTTATGTCTGCGTGGTGGGAAATGTTGACATTTTGTCAATATGTGTAATATACTGTTTAGGGAACATAATTCAGTCAGTGGAAATGAAGTCAAAGCACTGACATAAAATTGATGATTAAAAAGTCCATGTTTATGCTTTATTCTGCTTAATGTATACTGCACAGTATGTACTGCATGCTGCCTCATATACACATTTATTTTTAGTTGTATTTTTGGGCTTTTGCCACTTTTACTATGGAAGTGGGGCTGGGGTTTAAAGCAGTTGAACGCTACATTGTTGTCATAGTGTCAACTAGTGGCTGAACTAATCACCTAGTGCAATTCCTAATACTATTTACCACAAAATAATTGAATAGTTTTTTAGTAAGCTATTCTTATAAACATTTAAACTTTTCTGTGCAATAAACATTGCATGGCTGTTAATGTGCCTATTAAGACCCTTATGAACATTCGCATGCCATCAATGTGACAGAATTTTTAGCTGAGCGACAGTGAATAGCCGAAGAAGAATCTGAAACCTGAACTGTCCAAGAGAGAATTTGCACAATTTTTTTTTTCTTTTTTTTTTTTTCAACAGACAAATCGCATTCAAAAATTGGACATTTGTGTTGGTGTGAACAGGCCTTACATCTATGGCATCTCATTGTTCAAAATGTGATCACACACTTACAGTAGCAACCTTGAATAAGTTCCCCAACTTTTTTGTCAGCTGAACCTAGGCCTAATATATGTAGTACTCAGTCTATACTAATAATAAATGATAAAATTAAGTTCACAGTTCTCTGATGTTGGTTAATGGTCACATGACATGCAGGTAAACAAATAAATATTTTATTTTATCTTTTTAGTAAGTGTTTTATTTGGATTTTTAAAAATTATTCATTTTAATTTTTTAAAAAAATTAAGATTTAATTACTTAATAGCCTTTCATTAAACCCCATGCAGTCCCATCAAGAACCTCAGCCTGGGAAACCCTGATATAATGTAATATTTAATGCACTTATTGTTGATGATAACAAAGAATGGAATATATGATCTCTCTCTTTGTATTTTTATATCACTGTGGTATAAGATTATCCTATTTAAATCAATTTGATAAAAGAGTTAGGTAAAAAAAGTAATCTGAAAAGTAATCAAAAAGTAGTATGATTATATTACCTTAAATGTGTAATGTAATGGATTACATTACTACTTTTTTTTTTGTCATGTTATTTCGAATTTGTAAGTAATTTACCCAGCACTGGTGACAATCAAGACTTTCTTTTTTTCAGAGCCTAGCAGAATGAATAAAGCTTCTAGGTAATAGTACTAGAGAGAGAAAATGCAAGAAAAAGCGCGAGAAAGCGAGACCTCACTCCCGTCTCCTGGGCATGTCTGGAAACCTAGCAACCAGTCATTCAAGGATCATTCAGTCATCTCTTGGATAACTAGCCAGCTGCCAAGGTGCATCTGTGTAGCAGGGTGGCTCAAGCTTAACCAAGTCCAGTGATAAAGAGGCTGACATGGTGACTAAAAACAGGGATGCCTGGCAACCGTTCTGCCTGTGGCTCGGTCAGAAGTGCATAAAAGAGAAATCAGACTGTCTAATGGCACATTCAGCTTATTGTTTCTTTGTTGCCATGGTGTGTTTGAAAGAAAAGAGCCAACGTTCTTCGCCTGTCCTCCATTGAACTGCCTCATAATAACACACAAGTGGTCAGTCGCGCTGACAGAGGCTTGTAGCGCAATTAGCATGAGCACATGCTTGATTAGAGAATGATGAATGTAGTTGACTGCCTTTTTTTGGCATGAATTGATTCAGATATCACTGAGACTGACATTTTTGTTATGAATGGAGGTCACTTGTTCTCAGGCAACCTTATTGATTATGGGCTTCTTCGTGGATCGCTTGGTCAGCTGGTTACTTTCTAGTGCTGGTGGTCATGGCATTGAATGGTAGTAAAACATTTTTTATTCTACATCCTTGGATGTCAGATGTTTTTTTACATAACAAATGTATTGCTATAAATCCATAAACTTTGTCCATAAACAAACTAAATAAATAGATAATAAAAAAGTCCATAAACTTTATTATGATGTTGTTAGCACTGCCCCTGGCAATGTTTCCATAAACCTCTAAAATGTGATATTGCAGTTTTGTACTGATAATTTTTTTGCTTGTGATATCTTGGTAACTGTAACGTTCGGGCTGAGGAAGAAGGCGAAACTAGATCTAAATGCAGCAGCAAAAAAATAAAATAAAAAAAGAGAGAGATCGATCCACAAACAAGAGTAAACAAAGGAGTGTGCTAGAGCACAGTCAACACCAAACAATGAGCAAACTGAACTGAGGGCAATACATACAGAGTGAACTTAATGAACAAAACAAGGATCCAGGTGTGTGGAATCAATGAAACAATGAGTAACCATGACAACCAATCAAAACATACTTAATAACCGAAGCTGTTTTCGAAATCTCCCCCGATACCCTCATTCATTATTCCCTACGTTAGTCCACTAATATAGTCCACTTAAAGAAATGAAAGAATACAAGTGAGTGAATTCATACACTGAGTGCGCCAGAAGGACTGCCACTTTTGCATAGTTTGTGCTTGCTGTTTAATAATCATTTGAAACTTAGCAAACTGGCAGCTGCGTAATGAAAACTTTTTTCTTGAAATCTGATGTGGAAACTATGTACAACCCTTAATTAAACAATTTAATAATCAATTAAAAATGAATTTATACCTGTATGATATTACACTGTAGCCACAATGGACCAGCAGTTTCGAAACAGGATGGATTGATGATTCAGCTGCGGGCACCATCTTCTGGTGAGACGTGAGAATTCATTCGGCATAACCCTCACAGCGTATTATGGGTAATCTCTAGCCGTTGAGTGTACATCAGTTGTACGCTCGTTATTGCGGTGCATTATGCGATTGAATAAGTGCACTCAAAAATGTCCGCTATGGCTTCGGACACCACTCTAAATGGCTGTCCCCCTCATATAGTGCCCTAGCTGCTATGAAATGCTATAAAACCATTTTGTGTTTGCTGAGTTTCTCTTCACAGTAAAGAGATCATGTAACAGATATTGATGTGTAAAATGAATTCCACTTAAAGAAGCTCTTGCCACACTAGTCAAGAGTGCACACTCTAATTGCTTTCAGAGGCGTTTAAGAAAAAAGGTGTTTTTCTAGGCTAGTGTCATTGCAGTTGAACATAATTGGGGATTCCATGATGGTGAGGATCAAAAGGAAAAGAATTACCCTCTCGTTTAAAAAGAAAAAATGGTTCAAGAACACAAGCCACACATAGTAGGCCCTTCACCAGCCACTATACTGCTAACATTTCACTGCTTCAGTTAACGTCTCACCCTTTGATATTAGCAAAGAGTAAAGCTAACTGGCCGAGTGGTTTCCATGGAGATGAGAAGGGGATCTTTGTCAGGGTGACAGCAAATTTAAGGGTGTAAAGTATGTACAGAGAAAAATTCAAGTGCTCGTTTGCAACCCTTCTTCGAATAAGCTATATCGGATTGGAATACTGGCATACTGCTTACTGGTTACTGCACAGTATACACTTTAAAACGAGTCGTGGGAAGAAGGAGGCGTGAATCTGCGAACACTCAACAACTTTAATAATGAAGGGGGTGGGGGGGGGGGGGTAACCAGTGCCTGGTTCTGCATTTGGGGTGTTAGTTGCTTGAGACTGGACTACTTTGACTTGGCCAGTAAGAAACCACCAAAAAGCACTAGCAACCACTATAACAATGCCCTTACAACAATACAATAAAAAAATTATATTTTATATTGACAGTTGTACTTTAAAACAGATATTTAAGGAAAACATGTAGTCCTTTGTGTTGGATAACTTCCATGATGACTTTTGGTGCTTCCTTAGTTACCAGGTTTCCTTGCAGCCCACTGCAATTAGATTAAAAGGGCACACAGATGTTTTGCCAGTTTTGTTTGGAAGTAAGGATTGCATGTCTAAATGGATGAAGTTAGCATCTCGTTAAATGCGCTGCTCCTCTGTACAGTCCTATTCCGAGTGGTTCATGAATTTGAGTTTGGAGGTGTAATCAAATAAGCGTCTCTAGTCGCTGTCTCTGGACAATATCCAGTCATCACTCGGCATGAGAACCTGCAAGCTTCCTCTGACAATATCAGACTAACACAGGACAATTTCACTCCCAATAGGGGTTTATGTGTGAAAATGTATAATAAGGAATAATACACCCAAAAATTAAAATTCTGTCATAATTTTCTTATCCTCATGTAATTTCTAAACCCCTATGCCATTTTTTTTCTCTCAGTACTCATGATTTTTTTCTGTTATAAGCACTTTGCTACTCTTATTAAATGTTTGAAATCAATTTAATAAATTTCATTGTCTTGGAATGAAAAAAATAATAATGTACTAACAAATGTATGTGCTTTATTTTAATGCTATGGATTAGCCTCCTTTGATATCAGCTTACTGAAAGTATAGGCAGCTATTTTAACTTCAAAAGTTTGAGCGACAATTATTGTGTTTTAAAAGTTATGCTTTTCTTGGCCACAGTGTGAAGAGAGAAATGGCAAAAGGTCACACAAAGATGTTTTAAGTATCATAAATGTACCATAAAAGTTGTCCATATGCCTATATTCCAAGTCTTTTGAAGACTTGTTCAAAACGAATAGATTTTGTCCTTTGAATGAAAATGTCCAAACGATACACTTGAATTTCATGAATTTAATAATAAACCTTAAAATATTCCATAGGTTTTCTAAATGTAATATACTACCATTACTACCATTTCTCAGTTTTGCTTCTTCCTGGTGCAGCTCATATTTTCGATTGTTTTGAAGCGTAAAAAAGAGCTTTAATTTAATCCATGAATTGAATACCATCCATTCCCAAATCTACAGCTATGAATCTGCCATAGCTCTCAAATCTCATTTAATCAATTTAATCGCTGTCAGTGTAAATGAGGCGTTATAGGGAAAGAGGTATTTCTTGTAATAGGACGTGTGAGTCATTCTTGTTGTTGATGCAGGTCTACATGTTGACGTAAATATGTATTTATATTTGTGCTTCCAGAGGGCCCAGTGATCTGGCGCATGGTGACCTACCCCCCGGCTCGCCGTGCTCTCATTGTGGGTTGTGGACTCCAGATGTTCCAGCAGCTTTCTGGCATCAACACAGTCATGTAAGACTCCTTCACAATTCTTATCTCAATTCTCAGGTGTAGGCAACTACCTTATAAGGAAGCACCTTATTTAAATTGAAAAGTGACTGATTTGGAACACATTTGCTACACCGTGACAGACCCTCAGAATTAAATACTGTAGGTGATTTTTTTTGTACTGTGCCTAAAACTTTTATATGTAAATGATTTACGTTCATCAAAGCGGGTCAAGCTGCTGAAAAGATACTAAAAAGATGTATATTTAAACATGGTCGGCCATGAAGATTTCGAAATGTCATTTTGCAGTTTAGTTTCAATAATTGGTATACTTTCAATAATAGTATGTCTACAAAGTACAATTTTCAAAACAACAAAAAATATATCTTGATTTAAATATGTCCCCTTTAGATAGATGTTAATTTATGTAGGAGGACAGACAGTTTCATAACTGATTCAAAATTCAGAAGTTGTTTATTCACAGTCACAGATGTGACTGTACCTTTAATTCACATTTTAGCTGCATTTCAATGGATACCTTTCTAAAGTGTGATTTCCTCTTCGTGATCTCTTGTCTTTTTCGCTCCTTATGCACTGACTATTTTTCAAGCATCGTAAACAATCTCGGAATGTGTGCTGTTGCTAAGCAACCCCTCATGGCAAAATGAGAAGTGTTTATGGGAGGGAGAGGGGAAAATTGTGTGACTGTGTTTACTTTTTCTCAGCTGTCATTTTGGAAGATGACAGGTCATGACAGATGGATCCTAAAATGACATTCTCGATTAATCAAACACCTTCATTCTTATCCTTCTGTCGCTGTCAATCAATCTGTCCAGAGCAGGTTTAGACAGACAGTATAGCAGTTAAAACTGTCAGGTACACTCACACACACATATATTTGAAGTAGTATTTGTATGGTTTAACCTGATGTGCTATTTCGTATTTACCCATAATCCCCTACTCCTTAATCGTACTTGCACTGTCAGATGTCAATCCTTTGTACACAGGAAGTCTTGTTCTGGGATGTGTCATCTGTCAAGCTTAACCTCTGCAAGCAGTATTTGTCAATACCTCTCATGGTGCAAATGTCTTGGGGGACTTCTGCCGATTTTATGTTAGACGGAAAAAATTGATTTGGTTCAGACAAGCATGCAGCCAAATCTTGCACCGTTATATGTTACTATTGACTGTCAAGGGAGAGAGACACTTTTTGCCTTCATAAAACCATCATTCTAGCATTTACTAGCAGAACCCCACTGTCCTATTATCTATATTGTTATTGTTAACTAAAACTATTAAAATAATTTTCATTAATTGAACAAAAGTTTAAATATTAGATGAAAAACATAAACTTAAAGGCACAATATGTAAGATTTCTGTATTCAAATATCCAAAAACCACTAGAACAGTGTTATATATTTTGTTGACTTGTTTACTTACATTATCATAGAATGTTTGAATCCAGAGAAATAAACAACTTTAACAAGGACACGGACCGTGTCCGTGCGTCGCCGATCAATGACATCATACCTACATTACTCTCGATTTTTCGGTTTTATTATGTAGAAACCATGGAAACAATATATTATATATTAAATATATATAAAAAAAGATAGAGTAACGTTATAACATCATTTTCAACACACTCAAATATATCTAATATGATAAACAGTGCTGCGTTACCCCACATAAGCTTGTACGGAAGAAGCAGAAGTGGTGACTGTGGCATAAAAGTTCTGCTGCTCTCGTCTCTCATATTAGCAATCGCTCCAGCGGCCTCGTTCCGCTCCCACAGCACTCGGCCCTGCTCTGCTTCATACTACAGTAATGTTAATAATCTCATCCATGAACATGATTTCTGTGTCGTCCCGATTCTTTCCACTGGCTGAAGATGACATCTACCATGATTCTCTCTCTCTCTCTCTCTCTCAATCTTGGTGTCATCAAACTACGCCTTTGTTTTGAATAGGCGACCTCTAGCTGCGAAAAAATTACATATTATGCTTTAAAATAAAAAAAACATTTTAAGCACCAAATTCACTAATACAGTTAATAATTAAAGCTAAATAAAAATAAAAGAAATATTAAAAATTAAAAAAGCATACAACAAAATACATGAATACATGAAATACATGTAATAAAAATATAAAAATAAAACTGTGTATACATGCGTGTGTGTGTATATATATGTACTGTATATATGAATTATATTATATAATACTCATAATCAGACTACAGTTATTTATATTGATTACATGATTACGTTATTCTCACAATGGCAGCAAATTATTCATAATTCATTTATTCTAATTTGCTATATTGTAAATTTTCCTTTTTATGAAAGTCTGCTGCTTATATACGTTCAGAAGGTCTTCCAGGTTTGTGCAACTGCACTAGTCATGTGCCTATCACTGAAAACTGAGACGCAAACAGCATTTGATCACTGCATTTACAGAAATCATTTCACTTTTAAGAAGTTTTGTCAACGTTGCATATCTAATAAGCTCCTGACAAACACATTAATTATTATTTGAATTATCGCTCAGTGAGTCATTTAACCCCTGTATTACTGTCTCTGGAAAGCTTTTGTCTTTCTTCCTGTCCACCTATAACTGGTGTGTGGTGAGCACACTGGTGTCATTGTACTGTGGCTGCCGTCGCATCATCCAAGTGGATGCTGCACACTGGTAGTGATTGAGGAGAGACCCCTGATATGATTGTAAAGTGCTTTGGGTGTACAATAGTACATAAGAAAGCGCTATATAAATGCCTAAATTTTTCATTCATTTATTCATAAAATGTGCAAATTCACGTCATTTTATTTACATGCAATGTAGTGATTCCACAACTTTTTTTTCAGCTGAACCTCTTTGCCCTAATATATTTACTTGAAGTAAGCCCTTAGATGTTAAGTTAATAAGTTAGGTCAATAATAAAATTAAGCCAATAATAAATAATAATTAAAAGTTCACGGTTTTCTGATGTCAGTTAATGGTCACATGACAGGTAAACATTTTTTTTTTTTTAAATTTAGTTTTATTTTGGTTGTTTTTATTTTAAAATTATTTATTGATAAGTATTATTTACTATTTATTAATTATGATTTAATTACTTAATGGTTTTTCATTAAACTCACGAACTCCCGCAGTTCTTTCACGAATCCTAGTCTGGGAAACCCTGACATAATGTAATATTTAATGCACTTCATGTTGTTGATAACAAAGAATGGAATATATTTTCTTTCTATTTGTATTTTTATATTAATATGGTACAAGATTATCCTATTCAAATCAATGTGATAAGCGTGTCAGGTCAAAAGTAAACTAAAAAGTCATCAAAAAGTAGTCAGAATACATTACCTAAAATGAGTAATCTAGATTACATTACTAACTACAATCTTTGTCAAGTAATTTGGAATCAGTAACTGACTACTATTTGTAAGTAATCTACCCAGTGCTGTATGCCACACAAAATAATTGTTTTTTTTTTTGTTTCTTCATCAGCTTACTATATCTGAACAAAGGGACATTAACCACAGATTTTAGTGGTTAAATGGATCGTTGTTGCTCCGTTATCCGTTCGGACCAAGCCCCATGGTTCAGCACGCATGTGATTTGCAGATCAATTGCAAGTTTAACCGCAATAGAGTGAAAGGTTATCATTTGCACGTGTTTTGTCTTGCTAGTTCACACATTAAATAGATATAAAACCATTCCAGCGCTAGAAGAGGCAAAAGAGGATTTAATTTGGTATCGCACGCCACGCTGTTATCGGTGCGCACAGACGCACATATAAGGCTCAAGCGCACACAGAGAGAGAGAGGCGCGTTTCAGATAGCTTCCGAATTCCAAATTGATTTCTCTTTCGCGTCCCCAATGCACTTGGATGGACACATGTCAGTCAAAATACCCCTCTCGGCAAGTATTCTCGTAAACACATTCGGTTATATCTTAATTGAACGAGGTGAGAATTCGGTTGTTTATCTATCGGATGTGTGTGTGTGCATGGGGTCTTACTCTTAAAGTGACAGCAACCTATAAATACCTGCTGTTGTCTGTCATGTAAATCAAAACAACAAAACACAGCTTTAACAAAGATTAATCTATATTAAATTTGTGTAATTTTACATTTAATTATTACATCTCTGTACACGAAAATTAATACTACAGTTAGACCTTATACTTTATTTGTAACTTTATGTTGTATTTATCTATGCTTGTAATTGGTGTACATTATTTGTTCTTTTTACAGTCTGTTCACTTGCCTTTAATAATCTATTAGTTAGGCTAGTAGTTTCTGCTGTGGTATCGGAGTAGTTAAAGTGGGCTAAGTAATAAATCCAAAGTTACCCCCCAATTTTTTTTTTTTTTTTTTTTGTGCTGATCCGAAAAATGATCTGATCCGTGACTTAATAACCGTGATATGATCCGAACCGTGACTTTTGTGATCCGTTGAACCACTACTAGATTTGCTTAATCAGTGATAAGCAGCCCCTCCTGAAGGATAAGACCACTGTGTAGGCTGAAGCACTGGCCATGCTGCCGATGTAATTAGCTTGTGCTAATGCTTCCTTCCAATCAGACATTGAACGAGTCTTTTCTTGCAAACACTCCACTTCCAAGCCATTATTCACATGCCTTAATTGATAATGAATGTATTTTTAGAATAAAACGTTGTTACGTGCTAATACCAGAGTGCTACCATTTAAACAAATCTCAGGGGTTGTAGAGGAATCATTCTTGCTGATGTTGGGTTGTTGTTGGTTTCTGAGATGGCATCCTGTATGTGCATGTGTGTGTAGCAACTGAGCCTCATCTGTGCCTGGATAAAATGATTAGATTAATTCCTGCTGCCGACACAGGCAGAACAATCCGGAATCTGTGTTATAATAAAGATGGATGCTCATTATAGTCACTAGTGGTCATCAGCAATACAGATTGGTTCAAGTGATACATTGGCCTGTTTTTGTTCTTGCTGGCACGGTATGACTTGTTCCTTGGGTTTGTGACAGTGCTGGCACCATTGGTGCTCTGTGTTTTTTGATACGTATGGAGTTGTGCATGATTCATACTTACCAGCCGTGAACCTCCCACAGTGTGTTCACTGACCAGACAAACAAAAATGAACATAATCTAGCTAACATTTATAATTTATTTAAGGCTGAAATGTTGCACATATATGTAACAAGCAAAGAATTTATCACAATGTACTATCACAAGTAATGTCAGAAAGATATCAGCTCTGCTGTTATAATACCAGTATTGATCCAATCTGGGGTGTGTTACCTATGGTTGCATTGCAAGATCCATCATTACCAACAGCTCAACTATTTGGCGTGAACATTCGACTTGGTCTGTAATAGATCATGTTCTTGGGAACAATAAACAAGCTGACATTCAGTACATTCCATGTGAATTTATTCCATTTCTATATATATTAAAGTGAAGATGCCATATTCTTGAAGAAATTATGTGGAGAAAGCTTCTGACTGAATAAACTGCATGTATACAGGAGTAAAGTGTACACCAATTACATATTGCATGTTAACGTGATTAAAATAATGAATGGCTTTGTGTTGTTTGTGTAAATAAACTATAATAACTGACATTAACTGCAATTTTGAATCGGTTGATTAGTAGAAGTTCTTAACCCACCACCTGCATGTGAAGTCATTAAATACAATCCTAAATTGTGGAACAGACGTGGTTCAAGCTATGGAAAAGCAACCATGTTACTCCATTCTGTTCAGTTTAGATTTGTTCATGGACTTCTAGTTTGTAATTCTTCAGTTCCTGTGTTCCACCACCTATTTGTTACCATGGACACTAACTATCATCACAGCTGTTTGTCATTTAGCTCATCACCTTTGTGTATTTAAGTTTCTGCTGTTCACTTGGGGTGTGTCTTAATCAGCTCCCTAGCTAGATTGTATACACGAATTCGGGCACTGGTAAGGACAGTAAAGGACGCTGGTTCACTACACATTGGGACACTTATGACTCTATTTCTGGTGATGTGACAACATCCTCATTGTACAACATCAATACTGGCATTATGAACAACAGCAGAGCTGATATCTTTCTGACAGTACTTGTAATGTTATTTAAAGTACATTATGATAAATTCTTTGCTTGTTACATATACGTGCAACATTTCAGCCATAAATAAATTATAAATTTTAACTAGATTATGTTCATTACTTGTCTAGTGATGTATGTTTATGCTGAAATATAATAAAATAATGGTTTGTATTTTTAAAAACATATATTGCGCGTCGTTATGTGTATAGTGAGTTGGCTCATGTGATTTAAGTTTTGCGCTTCAGAACTTCCGTTAAGGGAGCATAGTGAGTATTGATGCTCCTTTGTTTTCATGGTGCATTGTGGGACTTTTTAGGGAGCGAACATTTCAGTGTCCTGAAAGGATTCTGCGATTGAGACTGCCCTTAAAATGGCTGACTCCCTGATCAGTGCCCTGACTAGTGCCCTGACTACTGAACTAGGGAGCTGATTGAGACACACCCTTAGTCTTTTTTTTGGTCACGTTTTTGTTAGGGTGTGTTTCTCAGCCTTTGTTGGATTACTTTGCCTGTTTGGATTAAACTTTAAATTGGATTTTTGGTCCCACTTTATACTAGGTGGCCTTAACTATTATGTACTAACATTTAAATTAATCATTTGATACAGTGCACTTGTTGTGTACTGTAAAAGAAGAAAGTTTGTAACCCAGGCGCTTTGGACCACCATTGACTTCCATAGTACTTTTTTCCTTCTGTAGAAGTCAATGGTGGCCCAAAGCAGCCTGGTTACAAATGTTCTTCAAAATATCTTCCTTTGTGTTCAGCAGTACAAAGAAATTTATACAGGTTTGGAACAACCTGAGGTTGAGTAAATGATGACAGAATTTTTGGGTGAACTATCCCTTTAAAGTCAAAATTAAATGAAAATTCAATAATTCATCCTATTATCTATTTTGTAAATGCATGTTATAGATCTTATTGTGAATGATTCATGCACGTATATGATTTTCTTTTGACTTCGTAATGTTTAATAAAAATGTCATAACTAAAGTTTAGTTCTTCTCTCCAGTAACAAGGATTTCTCCAATCGTTTAGTCCATCTGAAAAGATCTGTTGCTACTTCCATTTCTTTGTGACATTCATTATTACAACATATTGTGATCAATACATATTTTAATTAATATTTCCTTCTGCCATAATCATTTAGTTCACATGCTCCTAACTCAGAAAGTTCGGAAAGTCTATCTTTTGTTCGTGTTTGATATGTGTTCTTGGGTGCAGATCAGTGTGTGTATACCAGTACCGTATACCATCTGGGTAACGAAACAATGTTCATTCCTTTCATTATTGAAATAGGTTAGTCCCCATGGGAGTGTTTCTCTCTCTACCTCTTTTTCTGTCTGTCTCTTTCTTAGCGTCTCCCTCTGTTTTTCTCTCACACACTTCTCACTAGCTTCAGTGCTGTGTACAAGTCCACAGTACCCTAACTGCTCTCAGCCTGTTTTCCATTACATCCCTTCACTCCTGTTACATCATGTTTATCATGAAGATGGATGGTGTCTGAGATTCAACCAAACACAGCACAAGCAATCTGTTGCTCCATGAGTCAGTCCGTATGCAAAACCCTTTCAGAATGCTAATTTTTATAAAAGAGAGACAAAAAATGACACCCCTCAAAAGACTGAAATCTTCAGTCATCTTTTAAGAAGAAAAAAAGAACACGAAAATTCCATATTTTAAGAATACAAAAAATTTAAATAGAACATTATTTTTAAGGTTTAAAAAGACAACCTGTTTGTTTCTTGCCATGATAGATTGTGAACCTCATTAATGGGTTAATTCACCTAAAAATGAAAATACTGTCATGATTTACTCACCCTCATGTCACTCCATACCTTTTGTTCATCTTGAGAACAAAATGAAGATATTTTTAATATTCTCTAATCATTTTTGTCCAGTCATTTTGTTGTACTAAATTACCATTCAATCAAAATTTTAAAGCTTCAAGTACATAAAGATATCATAATAGTAATTCATACAGTATGAATCAAACGGTGTAATCCAGGTTTTCTGAAGAGATACATAAATATATGAACGGATTTAATTTAGGCTTTTATTCACATCCTTTAATGTAATATAGTAACACTTTATAAGTCACCAGAACAACCAATTAAACTAACCCCTTCGTAAAACACCAATATCATAGATTGGTGATGGACTGTTTAGAAACCACCATCTAGAAACTTCCCAAAACTCCCTAGAAACTACATGCAAACATGCTAAAAACCTCAATGATGTCTATGGGTTATAAATGGCTTACAAATACATACTAATGTTACTAGTAAATGCATAGCATATCATACATTCTGGGGTTTAGGATTGATAAATACCAATATATTTACTCACAGATGTGACAAATTGTTCTGTATTAACAAATAACACTTTTGATTGAGTGTAGAGTAGTGTTGTAATATTTGAGATCAAATGCTCACAAGCCATATATTTTCATGGATTCTGGAGCACTTGAACTCTGTCTTGACTCAAGCCTGACCCTCTTCAGGTCTCTGTCTTGACTTATTGTATACTCGACCCTTATGTGGTCTCAGTCTTGATTCAATCTCAACTTATTTAGGTCTCGGCCTGGACTCATATTTGAATGAGCTGGTCTCTTCTATTATATTATGGAAGAGCACAGCATTTGGGATCCACCCAGACAACAAAACTGCTGGGAGCAGCATGGGTTTAAAACATTGACTGGATCTAAGAATTTTGACAGGCAACTACCTTTGTGGGTATGAGCCCTGAATATTTAAGGTGTCAGTTCGGTTATAGAACAGTTGTTGCTCTGAAACAGGGCTGACACCAGCTTTCTGGTGATGTGTGATTATACCCACTGCGTAATTAATCACACACACACACACACACACACACACACACACACACACAGGCTAGTCATCATGACATTCTGTGAAATCACAACCTAGTGTTGGTGTTGTTGAGGTTTCAGTCATTATAATGCTGCCTCTGAGGCCTTAGCATGTACAAGAAAGACAAATGGCTGTTGAACTCTCACTTTTCTCTCGGTGGAGTGTGGCAGAGGTAAGACCTTTGAAAAAGCCTCATAACTTAAATGTCAGTGTGTGGTGTGCGTACCTTCGCCTAGAGTGAATGAGGCAGTCTGCTGGCCAGCGGGAGTCTCTTACGAGAGTACATTGTGTATTTGACAGTGTCTGATATCTGGCATCTGTGTACCCTTCCATATTTCTGTAATAGTAGGGGGTTTTAACACAACTGATGACTTAAAAAATTTAGGCTTTTATTCACATGTAAACATTCATCAAACTATCCCTTTATGTAATATACTATAATAATAATTAAACTAATCCCATCATAAATACCAGTGTGTGAAGATTTTATTTTGTGCCAAAACAGTCTTAATTCAGTTTTGATTTCCATTTTTCAGGATTTCTGTGAAACTTCGAGATAAATTGATTTTTTTTTTTTTTTTTTTTTTTTTTTTGCAACCATATTGTCACATATACATTTTGTTTTGCTTGAATTCATGTCCCTGTGTTTTGGTTTGACCTAGTTTTCTTTGTTATCAGTTTTCCTGCCACTTGTTTGTTACTAAGGTTACTGATTAGTACTCACCTGTTCGTTGTTCTCTTGATTACCACCCCTGTGTATTTAAGGCCTTGGTTTCTTTAGTCCTTTGTCTTGTCTTGTCTATTGTCTGTTCTGTTTTGCTTGAATTCGTGTCCCTGTGTTTTGTTTTGACCTAGTTTTCTTTGTAATCAGTTTTCCCATCACTTGTTTGTTACTGCGGTTACTGATTAGTCCTCACCTGTTTTGTTTATTACCACCCCTGTGAAGGCCTCAGTTTCTCAGTTTTCCTTTGTCTTGCATTAATGTTGATATTGTAAGCTAGTGTGTTACTATGTTCATTAAATCTCCTTTTGCTTTATTTTCCTCTCATCTTCTGGATTATATGCACAGCAACTGTGACACATATATTAAAAGTTATATTTGTAAATTATCTCTGATATGATTGGCTAACTTCTTTGTTCAACATTTATTTATAGGTTTGTTGTTCGTATAACATTTACTTTGTCAGTTTGTACTGCCCCCTGATAGCATCTTTTCAAAGTTTATGATAATGAAACAAAGTTTACAATTTATGAAACAATCCACACCGAGTTGCTCCAGTTAGGAATGGGCCAAGGGTACGTCCAATAGAATGACATAACTCGCTGCTTAACTACCATAGTATTATACATTGTTGAAGAAATCAACTAGCTAGTCACAACTGTTTCCCGAAACCGTACTGTCACAAATTTGTTGTTCAACCATGTTGGTTAATGATGTCACACAGGTGGCAGAGTAATAACTTCTTTTAATGAATCCATTTGAGATCGAATTAGATTTTGCTAATCTAGATGCTAGATTTTTTTTGCTATAAATTATGGACATGGCATCTGTGTCAGGGATGGCTGTATATAATGAATATAAAAAAACAATGAAACTAAGCCAAAACAGAACATGACAGAATCTCTATCAGAAGCCAGTCTCTATCAAATCTAATGTAAAATCAACAGAGGCCAGTGGCAGCTCACCCTCAGTGGCAGGAGTGTGGGCGGGGCTCCATTCTATGCCTTCAAATTCCACCAAAACTCCCTCAGGGCTGGGCGGAAACCTGGCCAGACATGTCCTTGCGCTCAGGCTCTGGGGCGGGTTTACAGCTCAGATGGGTCCTCTTGCTCATTGTCCACGGTAGGCTCTGGCTCCGTGTCTGTGGCAGGTTTAGGCATCTTTTCTGTCCGGTGGGGTGAGGGCTGACTGGGCTTTGGGTCTAGAATGGGGCTGGTATCGTCCTCTGCATGGCTGATGGTGAATGCAGACCATTTTGCTCACCAGCACCCACTCTACAAATGCGCAAAGTCATGAGGACTCATGAGGACCTCTCCCTGGGAGGCATGCCCTGGACCTGGGATAGTGTGTTTGGCATGACATCTCCAAAAAATCCCTGGTGTGAGACTCCAGGGAGCAGTCCTTCTGCTCCAGGCATAACAGGAGAACTGCGGGAAGGTCCATTGGGGAAAAAGAAAACAAAAGGGGGGAAGGAAATGCCACAAATAAACCTTACATTTTTGGTCCAGTCTTCTGTCACGAGTGGCTGTACAGTATATAATGAAGCGCTAAACAAGAATAATACAAGAAAACAGTCTTTTATTAGAAAATCCATGGGAAAACTAAGGGAAGATATCACAACCATTTAACACTGATGAGACTGGACAAAGAACTGGACAAAACAGGGAGTATATACTGTATACGCAGACTAAGTGAGGTAATTAACGAACGACAGTTAAACGAAATCATTAATCAAACACACTAAGAAAACTAGGTCAAATGACAGTGCACACAGACAAACATACTAAGGGTATGTTTACACAACAACAATGTACTTAACATGGAAAAGTTTTTCCTTTGCTTTTTTCACGTACAAATGACAGCTTTGTCAAAACAATACCCGTTCACATGGATCTCCAAATATGACTAAAAAAACACTGCATTATGCTGCCAGGCCAGTAGTTCGCGATGCCACTTTGTAAAGAAGCACTACGCACCTATAGACTGAACACGTAATAAGCATGTACATAATGTGACTGTTTTCACAAATTCGTGTTTTTGTAGATTACACAGAGACGATAGCAGTATTGTTTTTAAAAAAAACTTGCACTTTGAAACCCATTTTTTAAAAAAATGTTCAGGCTCTGACACAATCTGCATTGTAAAAAGCGCTATATAAATAAAGGTGACTTGACTTGACTAATGCACTTTTTTCTCAGTTAATTTGCTTTATTTCCAGATTCAATCATTGTTCTTATGTACTAGAGCACATATGCACATGTGCACTCTTCAAAAATGTAACTTCAAATCTCTTGAGAAACTAAAAGATGTAAATTACATTTGTATTAGGGGTGTAACCGTACACAAAAATGACAGTTCGGTATGTACCTTGATACTGAAGCCACGGTTCGGTACATTTTCATTTTCTTTTTCTGGTTTACTGAACAAACTGTGTATCTGTGTCTTTCTAAATTCATTCAATTATAATTAAACATTTCTTAAGGATAAAAAAATCTATCTCTGCTAATAATGTAAACTATATAGGGAGCCCTCACTTGCACATTACTATATTGAAGGTTACAATTAACAACAGAGCCCAAACTATTACATTTGGTTGCTATTTAATTTTTAGATATAAACATCAACACTCAAATAATAATAATAAAACATGTAAATTGCACATACGGCGGTTTTGCTATTATCTAATATCTAATTATAAAATTATGTTTCTGCAATTCGTTGTTGAAATATAGTCATTTACACAGTTGCTGCCATAACTTGTTTTCATGACGAATTTATTTAAACATACATTAAATAATTAAAACATCACAAACAGGTTAAGTAAAAAATAATTAATATATAGGCTGATAAAGTGAGTATATTTAGCAAAAGAGTTCATTTCTCTAGCGAGGTAACAAGCTGTGGACGCTGAATGGCATTTCTGAGGTAATGTAATACTAGTTTTAGCCGTGGTATCGAAAATAGAATTGAGAATTGTTAAATTTCTCTGGTATCTAAAATATTGGGTGTTATAACCTTATTTATTATACAAGAATATATGGGTCAAAAAAAAAATATATATATTATTCAATTATTACTTTTTTGTGGTGGGGCCAGTGAAAATTTAATCATTGAATTCATTGAATCGAATCGAAAATCGGGAATAGAATTGAGAATCGAAATCAAAACGAATTGAGATCTTGTGAATCGGAATCGAATCGGGACATCTAAATCAATACCCAGCCCTACCAGCCACAGAACTTTGTAATGCTGTTTGCAAAACTATGGTTTTGGGAAACACAGACTCGTTGAACTATGCTGATAATGACAGAACTTGTAACCAAAGTTGGCTAACAATACTTTTAGGAAAGTCACGGTTTCCGTGTCACGGTTAACTAATCGATTAGTAGTCTAACGAATAGTTGATTAGTGAGACATTTACAGAGAGTCACAATTGTCAATTTGTGTACCAATAGTAAGTGTGGTAAAAGTCTCAGAGAAGTTTTGTGGCTTGTGTACAAATTTACCTTTTTTAAAACTTGAATTTCAAGAGAATTGTTTAAACTATATCACCAGATTTCTATTTGTATGCAGTAGTTTACACTCATTTATGATAATGAACATTTAAATCTCCAAGCACTCAGGTTGCTCTGAAACATATCATTCTGGATCCAGAATTTTTATATATTTGTTGAAAAACTATTAGTTGCCCAACTGAAGGGCTAAGCTTAGCATCCATATATCCCATATATCTTGTTTTATCTAGGCCTGGTACACATGGTGCTGCCATAACACAGACTAGTCAGTTATAAAAAAAAATAAGTAGTTTTGCACCTTCCTACTTCAAACTTCCCTCCCTCCTAACATTGAAACATTTTTACCTCACCATTAGGGTTGAACATTTTAAGCCATTTAACAACAACTCTTATTTGCAATTCTTCTTAACGATTCCATTTTCTTAATTGTTCCACTGAAGACTTATTTAGGTCTTACGAGCCTTTAGAACAAAATTAAACATTCATCATAATCGGTTTTTGGTTCATGGAGCCAGACAATGGTTTAGTAAGTAAGTCCGATTAATTAGGAATTTGATCGAACTGATTCTTAAGTGTTTGAGATTCACTAACACATATTCTCATTGTGAGTCTACTAAATGAATTAATGTAAAAAGAAGTGGTTCTTAAGAGTTATTAATCAAGAATCAAACTCGGATGTTCTGTATGTTTTTGATTCACTCATAAGAGTCACTTTTAGAGAATTTTAGAATGGTGTTTGATCTTCATCTGTGTTCAAATGTATTCATCTGTCTGACATCAGAAAGAGTCAATGTTGCAGATCCTCAAAGAGAGGAAGTGAATAAAAGAGAGGAAGTGAATAAAGATTTTTCTTAAAAGATCGAAAAAATTGTGATTCTTCTTGACATGGCCTTTTAAATAAGATCCAGTCTAGACGTTGACCACACCAGCCTTTATCTCATCCAAACACTCAGCAATTACCTCTTCTATCCACATAAGGACCCCCCCCCCCCCCCCCATCCCTCGCACACCATCTGACATCTCTGTTGATTCCTTGACTCACATCGAGTAGTCTGGGGTGAATTTGCCATGCAGGGTTATGTCCGAGAGCTCTTCAAACAGTTGCTATTTTCAGACAAGAATCCATCTTACACCTTGGCATGAGTCCATGGCTTTTGCCATTTCCTACACAACGTCTATCTTTTAGCTCATTTCTTGTGCCGAGGCATTCATAGGAAAATTAGCGGCACTATAGATAACTCAAAGCCGTGACTGCGTTAGTGCTTTCATAATTCTGAAGGTCACTTTGTCTTGTTTTTCTATTTTTCAGCTTCACTGAGAATCTTTTAACTATCGGCATGAAGAATCCAGCTTACATAAGCTATAAAAGCCAAGAAACAGGTTTCTACTTTGGTTGATAAACCAAACCAGATTGAGCTGGTCGTGATGGACTGATGTTGTTGAAATGATCATGACATTACTCAATGAGGGATATAATATTTTTAAAAATCTTCTAAATTATTATTTTGAATTTATTATTTGATCAAACATGAATTTAAGAGTGAAACAAACAAACTTTACAGAATTCATCAAATCTACTGTTAATACTTACTAATGTTTTTTAGAACTATAGTACATGAAATAATGATGTATACATATTTTTGATCAAAATAAATAAATACAGTTGCTTGGAGGAATAACAATATTACCATCTGAATAGCTCTTTCTTCCTTTCTTCCTTTCTTTCTTTCTTTCTTTTTTTTTTTTTTTGGAGGGCTAGAGTCAATAATATTTTTACTTCTGTATACTAAGAAGCATGGTTTGTTTCCTGAGAATTTATGGATATAAAATGTAACCATACATTTAAAAATATGTGTGAGTTTTATCTTTCTGACTTGCATAGAGACCCAAGAGCACATTGCCACTGTCAAAAAAAGTATAAATATTTATATAAAAAATAAATATGTAGGAGTATTTCCACACATCTTCATTGAGTATACTGTTTTTAGTAAAAAAAAAAAAAAAAAATACTTTTAAACTATTTTCTTTCAGAAATTGCTAGTAAATTTCCAACCTGATCTCACGGCATTTGTATGTATTTTACAAGGTGGCTAATTCATATGAATTTGTATAACCTCACTCGTACAAATTTGTATATTTTTCGTACGTATTCTACGAGTTGCAAAATTCTAATGAATTCGTATGAATGACCTACCCCTAACCTCGCCCCTAAACCTACCCGTCACTGGGGTTTAGATAATTGTATGAATTCGTACAAGTGAGGTCGTACGAATTAGCCACCTCGTAAAATACGTATAATTTGATCATGAGATAGCGTTGTAAATTCAACAATTAATTTAAAAGAAACCGCAAGGAACACATTGATTTAAAGGTGACATTTTTAAGTTGAAAGACTGAAATAGTATTTTCAACATATTGCATTAATATTTGATTTTATTAACAGTGCATACACATGATATTTAGAGTCCTTCTCTTGAATTTTTCAATTTTAACATAATTTAAGGGCAGAAGATGGTGTTTGGCGCTTGAAGACCAGTAGATCTGCAGTGTAGGTCATTTGAACAAATCCACAGAGGTCGCTGACCCACTGCCAGAAGCGCTGTATTATGAATCAAGGAAACAAAAACCCTTGCCATGATGTGCAGGGAATAAGACATCTCTTATCTGCCCCTGCGTGAACACTCATCAGCAGCTTAGGAGCCATTCTTCTCATTTTCTGACCTTTGACACCACTATTACCACAAACAATACCTCATCTCTCTGTCTTTGTACTACAGTAATGTACCTGCTGTTTCTTCTTTTATCAGTGCTTTATATCCAGCTTTTTGTGGCCAAGAGAAGAGACAATTAGGGTATGAGCTTTTCTCCAAAGAAGACCCTTGCTGAGGGCAACCAAAGGCTTCAAATTTTAATCAACTCAATGGAATAGAGCCAGGAAGCCAAGAAGCTTTTAAGGATCAAGACAGACCACTTTTAAACACACACACAGGGGAATACTGTGAACAGAGAACTAGGCAAACGTGATAAATCTCCTCTGAGAGCCTCTGAATCTGGAGGCAAACAAGATGTGAGTGTGAAATTCGTCTAAAAGCTCAAAGGTAGTCCAGTCTTAATGAAAGTAGCAATTAATTGCTGTTAAATCTGGAGTAGCTGCCAAAATGACCTTTTTTAATAAGTGGTCCGTTAAATACTCACCGTCTCACAGCTGAGACCTTTTGACGTCATGTGTTGAACAGCTGCATTAATGGAAATAATTAGAGCGATGTAATTCCACACAATCTGGTGGATGCTGAGTGTCCGTGTACAGGTTTTTACTGGTCGGACAGAACTAACAAGCATTACATTTAAAATGCAATACTAACCAGTATCCAAGTACGCATCAATAATGCAAGAAGGGGGAAATAAGCATTAGTAGATATTTTGAAACATGTCAAGATTGTGTCTGAGCCATATTATACATCACAATCAAAACAAATAAAGAAACAGTTATAGCCTATTTTGGATTTTAAAAAAAAGTGAAGCCTAAAAAGTAACATAACATAAAAAGCAATGCTTATTAACTACTGTGATCTGACATTTTTTAAGTCTCATTGCTGAATCTGAGCACAGACTTTGTACTGGAACTCCGCCTAATTAAACATTGTTTCTAGTTTAAAACTGACACAATAGAGCAAACAATAGATAGGCCAAATGTGTGCTTTCACAGCAGCTCTTCTTATCAGCAATCTCTGAGCAGAGTGTGTCCTTTCTGCACACTGAGAAAGGATCTCAGTGGGTAGACTGAAAGATTGTTTCTTTTCATAAAATTTCTGTATTTTGTTAAATTGTCCTTAGTAATAGTAAAAGTAACACTGGACATTTAGACTTTCCATTGAGGTTTCTTGTACTGTAAAACCATACACTCTAAAAACGTTTACTATGATTTACTAAATTTTTTGGTGAAACATTTTTACACTTAAAAATATTGAGTAAATTTTAAAGCAGTGAAATCAATTACATATACCGTATGAAAAAAATGAAGTAGATCTAAGTAAATGTATTTGGTACATTAAAGGGTTTGTTCACCCCAATATGAAAATTCTGTTATTAATTATTCCTTTATTATTAATTACAACCCTCATGTTGTTCCACACCCGTAAGACTTTCGTTCATCTTCGGAAAACAAATGAAGATCTTTTTGATGACAGAATGCTGTCAGATCTCCTTCCATTGACTGCCTTCGTAACTACCACTTTGACGCTTCAAAAACTTCAAAAAGAGATCAAAAACTAATCCATCTTCTGGAGGCACAAACGTGCTGCGTAACCAATGAGATTCATTCTCGTGTGTTACACAGCACGTTTGAGCTTCCGGAAGAGGTTTACTCTTGTGCGTTATTCAGGTTCGGTTGAGCTTCTGCTTATGTTCGCAGTGTGTATTAAAGATTAATAGTATTGAGGATTATTAAGTAATATTTGAATTAAGTAATTTGAATTTGAATTTGTCGTTCTTAAAACAGATTAGTTTAATTCTCCATTCTCAAATATTTTGTTAGAAATTTCACAAATATATTAAGTATATTTTAAAAAACTAATTGGTTAGTCAAATACAAAATTCTTTTAGTGAAGAAAAAACAAAACCTATAAATGTAACCAAACAGTCTAATAAAACATGTAATATATTAAAGCGTCTTTGGTGTTTCCATGGTACAAGATAAAATCCTACAAGATAAAATCGGAAATTGAGAGTAACGTGGGTATGACGTCACTGATAGGCAACGCACAGAGAGTCCGTGTTAAAAATAGCTTATTTCTCTGGATTTAAACATTCTTGGAAACATTTGGGATAATGTACGTACACAAGTCAACAAAATATATAACACTGTTCTAGTGGTTTTTGGATATTTTAATCCAAAAATCCTACATATTGTGCCTTTAATATATTGTACATTTATTTTATTTTATTTTGGTTAGAGTTTAGGTAAGAGGTTTTAAAATAGGGAAGTTTTGTTTATTTGGCCAATTCAGCTCTCGAAGAAAAATTCCCTATTTATTTGTTTGATTGTTGTGGTTTTTTTTTTCATTAAAACACTTTCGGGATTCCCCGCTTCCACTCTCTCATTTCATGTTGCGTTCTTTACCCCTAGACAGGGCATAACGTCATTTAATAGTTGTTTATTATATATAGAAATAATATACTTTAAGTTTATTGCAAAATATGCATATATACAAATAATTAAAAACAAATGTTTTGACAGCATAGCAAGGCGACTCAATTACATCATTTGCAATGCTTCAGGGGAGTGGACATTTCCTGCAAGAATTTTTGGCATGATTTTGGAACACGATGACTTTGAGTCAATGAAACAATGAAATTGAGCTAAAACTGTCCACATACTTGCATGTATGTGGCCTTCAAACACATCATTGTTCAGCAGAATGTCCAAATTTTTTCTTAAAATGAAAGTAAATGAGGGCTTCATGTTCACTTACAAATTTCTCATCCAATATAGCTCTCAAATATCATTAATGTGATTTGAATAAGCACATATTGGAATTTGGCATCTTATGATTACAATGCCTCTGGGCACAGGCCTGGCTCCACATAGGGGTCAGGGTGGGCCAGGCCCATCCAATCAAGAGCGTGGCCCACACTGGCCCCACGCCAAATAAAGACTGATTGCAACATTGGTGTGATGTTCAATTCAGCTCCAGATTTTGAGGGAGATCATGCTTTCCAGCTGCTTGGTATCAAAAATCTGCATGTTATTTAGAAACTAGAAAGCCGTATTAGAAAGTGACCGCAGTGTTCATAAGCATTGAAACGATTTTAAACCATTCAAGCAATTTTAAACTATTCGAGATGCGGAAGAAACTCAATTCGGTACCCATGCACTGTTTTCTGTGCATATACACAAAGCACGCACACAGAGAGCTGCATCTCAGACAGCGCACTATTACAAAACTGAGTTCTCTCTTGTGTCTTATCACACTTATACGGATGAATACACACAAAATTATGTCAAAATGCCTGCAGATCCATGCATTTGGTCTTAAAGTGACAGTAGCTTAATATACCTGCTGCTGTCTTGTGTCAGTAACGCAAATTAAAGAACAAAAGAAAAAAAAATCCTGTTCAAAACTGCTAAGCTGAACAAATTATTGTATTTGCTCACCAGCAGCAGCAGCGTAGCAGATCTTGTCTGCCAAAATCAAGCCTATGTATATTTCATGCCCCATACCAATAAATGCTGGTTGAAATGTATCCACTCTGAGAGTTGTCATGATTGAAAATATATTAATTCATAGTATTTTGTACCTGAATACTGTTAGACCTACCTGAAATTTGTTTATTTGTATTTTTGTTCTTTTGTATTTAATTGTGTTATTGCTTGTAATTTGTTTATTCGTTCTTATTTTATTGCTGACTGTTTACTTGTATTTATTCAGCATTATTTATTAAATATTATAAATACTATTTTTTTGTTTATTTATTTATTTGTGGGGGCAGTGAAAATTTTGGCAGGGCAAGTTCATGTATAGAGTGCCTTTTAAGACCTGCCCCTTTTGTTATAAAATAAAGTTACAAAATCTGTTACAGGGAAAAAAAAATAATATAATGTTAAAACTCCAGCCCACTGGGAATGTCACTTGGCCACCTTACATCCCAAAGCTGGAGCCTGGCCTGTCTGGGCAGCTATTTTACAAGCTCTAAATCTATTTCAATTGGGAAATACTGAAATCTCAAAAACTGCTTGCCAAAATAAATAACATATTTCAAATCAGCAATAAACTCTGATATGAACAGTCCAATAAATGTTGTTTCTTACACTCCAATAACGATTAAAAAAAAAACATATATTTCAAATTGGTCCATCCAATGTGCATTTGCAGTCCTAAGCGTGAGTCTCAGGTTTCTATGGCAACTGGAGCCTCTAACTGCGTGATTTGGATTTATTTGTGACAAACAGTAATGCTATCTATCAGGATATGCTTCCAATGCTATACTAAGGTTAAGATTAGATGTAGGTTAAGGTTAGAGAGTATTTAAGTTATGTGTAAACTGAAAAAAATGGTGTAGAAACAATTTTGACTCAGAAATTGATAGTAAATTTCAGACGGTTATAGTAGTTTGGAATGACATGAGGGTGAATTGGTGAAAGTATTTTCATTTTTGGATTAGCTGATTTTGTATAAGTTGGCATGCAAGACTATGGCAGCATATAATAATGCAAATCTCTTGTGAATGTGTGTGAGAGAGAAAGAGAGCAGGAAGATGGCATTTTACTTTGGGTTAATGAATGTTTTCCTGCTTCAATCCTTTGTGTAGAGAGAAACACAGTTGCTCTAGTGTCGCTCACTCGCTTAACCTCACATCCATTATGCAGAATTCAAGTGCTGATGTCACAGGCGAGTGCGTGTCTGTGTTTTTAAGTAAATGCTTAATTACGGTATAGAATGACTGCATATTGTAGGTTTTTAATCGTAAAGGAGGATTTAAAACACATTCATGCACAACTGTTGGTTTAGGTAACAGTAACAGCTAAAAATCTATTTTATCCCCTGCTTATGTTGATGAAACGGTTATTTGAAGGATTAAAAGTCCTTCAAATCATAATGAGAGGCAATTAGTTGTAAGTATGCTTGAAAAAAAAGAAACTGTTTTAACTGAAAAAGATGAGATGACATCAGCCAGAAAGACATGGATGAATTGATTGCAAGGCCACGATCTCATTGGCTGATACTATATAGTCAAGTGGAACTAATTGACAGGCTCAGTCAGAGAGGAAGCAATGTCTGGCTATGTTCAAAATTGCATACTAACATACTACTCTTACTATTTCTGAAGAAAAATACCCACAATGCAATGCGACTGTATTCCATTCCAAACATGAAGACACAAAAGGTATCTCACTCAATTCGTTTCTCACGAGCTGTGTGGGAAGTTTTCTGTGCGCACCCATCCAAAGCACGTGCCCAGAAATTTGCGTCTCAGTCTCTTTCATGTCTTCTTGTGCTTGAAAAAACAAATTCAAACAAAACTGTCAAAATGTCTGTCTTGGCAAGTATCCTTGTAAACATAGTCAGTTATGTCTTAAGTGAACGTAAACAGTTGAGAAAGAAAACTCATGTGTATCAGTATATTGGATCCGTTCATTAGCTCTTAAAGTGACAGCACCCTAATATTGTTGCTGCTGTCTGTTTTTTTTTTTTTTTTTTTTATTTGATCCAAACTAGGGCTGCACAATATATCGCGATTTATCACAAATTTTATCACACGCGATTTGGAAAAGTCTGTGATTATTTTATGCGCAGCTTGTCAGAGCTGTACAGCTCTGTGATCAGTAGTAAATGCTTCTCCATCTGAAAGCCAGAGGGCACTCTCACGCAGAAACTCCAAATATGCCCTGCCGCAGAAATAGATAACACACTAGAAGTAGATAACAAATCATTCCAGGAAATCCCTATGTGCATCATACTATCGCTGTAGCTGAATAAACAGAAGATTGAAACGCTTTGATTGATTAAAAATGACTAATAAACACACGACTGCCTTGTTCTGTGTAAGAAGTCACATCATCTCACAGAAGGATGCTCAACTGTTGTTATGAAGTGAGTTTGGAGTAAAACCGTTAATAAATGTTGTCTTTTGTTGGACAAGATGTTAATAAATGCTTCTCATGTCTGGAAATATGTTTCGCTTTTTCAAATACATTATAAGTCGCAGTGCTTTCAGATGGATTGGCATTTGGAGCCATACTTCATTGACAAGCTGCGCATAAAAAAAAACAGTCGCAGCCTTTGCGATTTTTCGTATTGTGCCCTAATTTAAACAACAAAAGACTCACATTCCCTATCTGTGTCCTATCTGTAGGTACTACAGCGCCACCATTCTGCAGATGTCAGGAGTACGTGATGACAAGTTGGCCATCTGGCTAGTGACTGTAACAGCATTCACAAATTTCCTGTTTACTCTGCTGGGCGTTTGGTTGGTTGAAAGGGTGGGCAGACGCAGACTTACAATGGGGAGCATCTTTGGTAAGATTTTGACATACTTAAAGAAGCACAATACTGTATATTCCAGTGAGGGGGGGGGGGGTACATTTCACTTTTTTTAAAGAAGTCTCATGCTCACCTGCTCCATTTATTTATTAAAAAATACAGTAAAACAGTAATATTGTGAAATTGATATTATTACAATTCAATGCAAATTAAAAATAAATGATTTCCATTTGAATATATTTTAATTTGTCATTTATTCCTGTGATGGCAAAGCTGAATTTTTAGCAGCCATTACTCCAGCTTCAGTTTCACATGATCCAGAAATCATAGTTATTTGGTGCAAGTAAGATTTCTAATAATTTTACACTGTTGAAAACAGTTGTGCTGCTTAATATTTCTGTAGAAAGCATTATACATTATTTTCAAGATTCTATGATGAAAAGAAGGTTCAAAAGAACAGCATTTATTTGAAATAAAATGTTTTGTAACATTATAAATGTCTTTACTGTCACTTTTAATCAGTTTAATGCATCATTGCTGAATTAAAGTATTAATTTCTTTCAAAAAGAAAAATATATTATCTTACTGACCCCAAACCTGTAAACGGTTGTGTATTTGTATTTATTTTATTGTAATTAATTACTTTCTAGCAAAATTTAATTCATGAAACAAATGTAAAAAAATTCATAATGGTAATATGCAAACATATGAACCAACTGGTTTGGCAAACAGATATTGTAATTAAAAATGAAAACATTATGAAAAATGTTTAATTGTACTTTGGACTCAAAAATGTATAATTACAAAGACATAGTCCTTGTGACAACTTCTCTGTATGAAAACTTGCCCACATTTCCCCTACATTTTTGCTATTTAAAATGCTTTTTTAACAATTTGAGATAAAAAAAGCCAAAATATATTTGAATATATATATATATATATATATATATATATATATATATATATGAAAATGTATTTTTGATTCAATCTTTGTGTACAGGTACTGTTTTGAGTCTTTGTATCCTGTCTGTTGGCTTCCTCCTGTCAGCCCAGCATTCCCCTCCTGTTACACTACATCAGACAGACCCCACAACACCCAACTCCAGCTGCACAACATATCTGTAAGTATGATTTATTTGGCATGGTAATCTTCTAGAGCTTCTCACTAGATGTTGTATGAATAATTCATAGGTACACTATATATGATATAGTATAATCAGTGCCATATAGCGACAGCTGTCTTGTTACTTGGTATCTTGTCATTTAGCATGTAATAAAAGTGACTGAAGAGACAGTTCCCCAGAGTAGTGCAAGTTCCTAAATGTGCAAGACTTCCTCGGTCAGCCAACTGATGAAGCTTGTTGATCAGCATGGTTTGTTGACAAAGGAAGTTACAGAGATAATTCAACGAAAAGCTAAAATTCTGTCACCATTTTTTCATCTCGTCATTCTATACCAGTAGACTTGGGTAGAAATGGGAGAAATTTTGAAGACTGACACGAGGCCATGAAGTACATGATGACAGAAATTTCGTTTTTGGCAATTAACAAGTTTGTTGGTGGGTAAAATTAAAATTTTACGTTTCTCTCATGATGTACCACATTCATGTTGTAGAACAGTTTAGTGTTTCCTGCAATGCTTTTAAAAAAATGGCACTCCCCTTACGAAGAAGTATACTCAAGTAATGTTCAAGTATATTTGCAAGTATTCTTTATTTAGTAAGTATACTCATATGTACAATGTACAGTACTAGTAGTAAACTTTTAAGTGTACTATTTCAATACTGCTTGGGACTAAATTGGCCCATTTTTTAGTATATAAAAGTATACTTTTAAGTGTACTATAAGTGTAACAGTAGTAAACTTTAAGTTCACAACTATGTTTCTCATTTATACTGCATCTGTACTACAAGTGAACTTAAAGTATACTAGTAGTTTACTATTTTAATACTAGTAGTACATTTTTTAGTTTATCAAAGTACAGTTTGATGTATACTCTCAGTAAACTACTAGTTCAGTAGTTTTATACTGCAAGTTTACTTTAAGTGAACATAACATCATACTTATAGTTTACTATTTATATATTATATTTCCACTTTAAGTACTACTATGTTCCTATGAATTAGGAACATATCTGTTTTCTTAATAAATCTATATTTTTCAAACAATGCAAGTTTATAAGACAGTATGTAAAACTGTGTGGAAAAATATATTACAAATATATGTGAAAAGAATATTTAATAGGCTACTCAATCAAAAGAGTAAACACAACTACAAGCCAAGTATACTTAGAATACTTAATTATACTTTTAAGTATATCTTGATCAAAAGATTGAGTGCAAGTCAATATACTAAGACTTTTCTGTCAGTAAGGCAAGTGCAATTTTAAGTATATTTCTGAGAAGTAAGATACATAAAAAGTAGACTGAAAGTATACTTTCTTATTTTTAGTTTAAAAGAAGTATACTAATAGCACACTTGAAAAAACGTCTTTTTCGTATGGTCCTCATGGGCTGCATGCAAAAATAAACATACAATGTGACCTACGTAGTCCAATTCACAAACAAATTTTACTCTTATGAAGCAGTTCTTTTAATGCATCACTCAAGAAGGCTCACAAAATCTGGAGGTAGTTTGAATTAGTCTGATGAAATTCTCTGAATGAACTCACAAAATCCATCAGAGCGGCAACTGAATTAACATATGACTTCACTTACTGAACTACAAGTTCCATGGTGATGCATCATTTCTTCAATAAGCCAATATATTCTGTTTATCTGTCTTATAGTAATGAAATTGATAACTAGACACACCCATTAAAATAGTATGAAAAAAAAAATGTATTTCAAATTAATATTTTAGTCTAAATAGTCCAACAGAGACAGATTATATCTTTCTAGATGGGTCCTAGTTTAGGAACCACAGCTGTAGTGATCTGGGGAATTCATACTGGAATAAAGTGAATATAAATCAATATCAAGCCTATATGGGAGATGCATGAAAATGAGTTGAACACAGACAGCTCAGAAACACTGTACAATTGGAACTGTGGAACTTAGGGACCTTATGAATACCATCAGTCTCCACATCATCATCTCAGCACCATCTGCTGGTACCATTGACCCCAGGTGGATTGCAGTGGCAATATCATCTTTACTGCAGAAATTGAGACTTATGTACCAATTCTCAGTTGAAAAGAGAAGAACACATCATGGTCCTCATCAAACCTCAGACCAAAAGTTGTAAAGCAGGGCTTTTAAAGCTTTACCCACCCAGGCACCCCATCCTTTTGCTAAGTCCTGATGTAAGGAATACTGTTTCCGGGTCCAATTCTCTACTCGTTTCACTCGAGAATCTTAATAGCAGTTTATGTGCACCGTTTATGTTACACATTTAACCTAAGCTATTTAAAACTTACTGTGTACTCTACAGTCTCCATGCTTACAGCATCCCGAACACTAATATTTTAACGATTCATAAAAGATGAATCACTGTCCGACTATTTGAGATTTCAGTATAAAGATAAAGGTTAGGATCTGGATTTTTCGGTAGAATTACATCACATCATGAGTGGATATTAGCACCATTTGTGGTTTGTTTTTGGCATCTGATATAGCGTTTTTGGACCTGGAAGCGGTGGCATGTGACATCAGGCCTAATAAACGCATACCAAGACTCTCATCCAATCCAAGGACCCATAATAAACACTTCCTCAAAAAAGTCTCCTCAAAAGTACAAGTTTCAAGAGGGGAGTAGTCCTCTATAATCCACTGCACTCATTCAAGTCTGATTTCATTCTGGTTTGTGAGTCATTTACAAATAAGAGTGTCAACAACAATAAAAATGTTTTGTTTTTTTTTTACATTTAAATGTAATTTAAATGTAGTTAACATTGTTTTGGGGGAAAAAATATACTATTTTATACTATTTTCAAGATAAGTTTAAATTGACTGCTCTAAAATGTCATGTGAAGAAAGATTTCCTTTCCATATTGCCTGATATATTTTTGTAAATATATATTTTAGATTAATATAAAAAATAAATTTCTCAAGGTAACGTGTCTTTTTCCAAATATCATGAATTATTTCTGAAAAATGTTTTTGGAGAGTCGTGCAGTATGCCCGCATGCCCAACTATGAAGTAATTTCCTGCTCCCTATTGAAGTTAATTTAGTTGGCAAGTTTTTTTTTTTAAATAGGAGTGAAGCAGTTTGTTAAAATATTATTAATTTTATAAGAAATAATATTATATTATACCGAACTGCTGAAAGTCATTTCCAGAATTTCAATCTTTTAAAAGGTCTTTTTTCTTCATTCAAAAAAAAAAAAATGAAATGAAATGAGCATCATTGAAGAGATATATTAAAGTCATTGAATGTTTATATTGTATTTTAATGAAAAAAGTGTTATTTCATTCATCGACCATCAGTTTATAAAGGATTAAATCAAGTCCCACTCTACATTTTGTCTCATTTTATTGTTTCACTCAGAAATACATCACATTCCGGAAGTAAAATGGATCGCAAATGCCATTTGTTGATTTTTTTCTGTATAGTTTATGTTGAGTCCAGAGGAGAACTATTACTATACTTGTGTCTCTATCAGCACTCTTATTGTGAAATTATACCATTTCTAATGGGTTTCTCTTGCTTTAGTCAACAAACAAGTCATTGGCTTTCAACCTGACTGAAAATCAATTTTATGTTTGGCTCTGTTGGTGTGTACTTTGCAGTAATAACTGCGTGTGTTAGGGGGTCCAGGCTTCTTGCTGTTCCTTAATGTCACGGTAATAGAGAGTCTGAAGTTCGTGTAACCTCATAACAATGATCCCCCTGTAGTCTGACAGAGCGTGGCCTCTCTCTCCATCCTAATTTACTCTTACACCATCCTCCAGTTCGCCATAAGCACACTGCCAAAACAAAGCACGTTTATTTTCCTGCTAATGGATGCATAATGGCTGCGCTGTCATCACAGCAGCAATCCAATTTGTGTATAGACTGTCTCTCAAAAGCCCTGTCCTTAAAATCTTCCGTAATAGAATACAGTATTTAATAGACACACTGTAACTGCCATTACCAAGTATCTATTGACCAAGACAGCTGGAGATAAATACTTAATAGGTGTTGATATGTAAATGTGGTGGTCATATGTTAATGAGATTGTGGTTGTGATCTCATAATCATAAATATTTCTGAGTAAGCCATTTATGCAGCTAAAAAAATCTGAATAAAACGGAAGATGCAACAAACTTATCGACACAATCCTCATCAGAAAGGCAAAGGGGGAGGTATTGCTGTAATTTATAGTAATATTTACAGTATTAAATGGTGATTTTAATATCCATGTAGATAATGAAAAAGACGCATTGGGATTGGCATTTACAGACATTCTAAACTCTATTGGAGTCAGACAACACGTGTCAGGACCCACTCATTGTCGTAATCATACTTTAGATCTAATATTGTCACATGGAATCGATATTAATGCCATTGAAATTCTGCAGCAGAGTGACGACATCTCAGATCATTATCTAGTCTTGTGTATACTACATTTAGTCAAGGCTGCTAAACTGCCTCCCTGCCACAAATATGGTAGAACCATCACTTCTACCACTAAAGATTGCTTTATAAATAATCTTCCTGATCAGTTTCATCGCCTTAGCATACCAGACAGCTTAGAAGATCTCGATGTTGCAACAGAAACTATTGACTCTGTCTTTTCCAGCACATTAGACTCAGTTGCTCCTTTGCGTTTAAAAAAGATTAAGGAAATTAGTCCAACACCATGGTACAATGAGCACACTCGGGCCCTTAAGAGAGCAGCCAGAAAAATGGAGCGCAGCTGGAAGAAAACAAAACTAGAATTTTTTCGCATTTTGTGGAGAGAGAGAATGATTGAGTACAGAAAGGCCTTAAAAACTGCTAGATCTGCTTACTTTTCAAATATTTTAGAAGAAAATAAACACAACCCTAGGTATTTATTATTTATTTATTTATCTGATATAGATAAATTAACTAAATTAATAACTAATGATTCTTAAAGCGGAATGAATCAATACTGAATTTACTTAAGATGGATAATGACACCATTTTCTTTAAGAGCTGCTGTGCAGCCAAAATTAAATACCAGTTATCACTGTAAAGCTGCTTTGACATAATCTGCATTGTTAAAAGCGCTATATAAATAAAGGTGACTTGACTTGACATGTCATATGCAGGGCTCGGTAGCTTTGCCATCACAGGAATAAATTATTTTTTAAGATAAAATAAAACAGAAAGCCGTTTTTTTAAATTGTAATAATATTTCACAATATTACAGTTTTTACTGTATTTATGATCAATGAATGGAGCCTAAATAAACATGAGACTTTTTTCAAAAACATCTTACAGACCCCAAACTTTTGAGCAGTAGTGTGTGTATAAACTTTTTGATTTTACTTTCGCAATGTTACTTCTGAGTGAAACAATTTTGAAAAAAAATTAGGGCGGGGCTTACTTGATGTCATCCATCAGGAGTTGACTGAAGTGGGAAAATATGTGCATAATAAGAAATTCTGGCAATGTGTATTAAGAAAGTAAATGGGTCTATTCTGACTTTAGATAAGTAGATTTCAAGGTCAGTATATTGACACAGCACATTGACAGGCTTGTCTTGGGTTTGGCTGGGTTTTAGTTTTTAAGTAATTTGTCTTGCTCTCAAATTACCTTTCCAGGTCATGCGAACCCTGTATGTTGGACCCCAGCTGTGGTTACTGTTATCAGGAAAACAGCACTGCTGTGTTTGCCTCCTCCTGTGTGCCCGTCAATCCGACCTCCACCGAGAGAGCAGCGTGGGGCAAGTGAGTCACTAGTGAAACCAGGATTACGTGTGTACTTGAGCTGTTCTGTGTATATTTGGACATATTATGTGATTTTGTTCATTCTAAAGTACATTGCTAAGCTGCCTGATAAAAGTTGACGGATGTCAAATCTGTAATAAAACTGGTTGTCAAAGTTGTCATGCCCTTCAAAAAAAAAAAGGGGGGGGGGGGGGTATTTCCCAACTTGGGCCTGATTTTTTTTTTTTTTTTTAATAACATTTTATCTTTTTAACACGTTTTATATTGTTCATTGTCACATTTACTGCATGATGTTACATGTGGTTGAACCTGCAGTGCTGTTTAGTTATTTATACATTTTCATTTATTTACCCGTTCATATATCTTATGAAAAATTAATTGTGTGTCGGGTTTAACTCTAACAGGTGCTCCAACTCCACACACATGCCAGATAGTGGTATATGGGCTTATAACTTTTGCCCAACCTCTTATTCATGGGTTGTGCTCCTGGGACTTGTGCTCTATCTCGCATCTTTTGCCCCAGGTAAGATGATTAAAACTGTTTTTTAATTAACTCAGCATACAGTACATGCTCTTCTATTCAGCAGAGCCACAACAACACTACTGATTCCACAGGGCAGTTATGAGCTAGGACTCTTAATGAGAACAGCTCTTCTCAGTAAATCAGAAATATAGTTCGCTACCAGAGAATGTATTCAGATTACCAAATGAATGACACCTATGAGCCAGTGAATCAAAAACATAAAGCTTGACCAGTGTAGTCCAATTCCTGAACAAATGATTCTTATGATCAGTTTCTTTTTAGTGAATCATAAACATATTGCAAGACCATTGTAGTCTGATTACTGAACAAATGACTCGTATGAGTCATTATTTTTAGTAATTCACTAATATACTTTGCTACCAAAAGAAGGTAGTCAAATTACCAAACAAATTACTCTTATGATTTAGTTTCTTTTAGGGAATCAAAAAAAGACAAGTCTACTCTGATTGACTATACTGAATGACTCTTAAGAGCTAGTTCTTTTTTATATAAACTTTATTTTATTTATTTTTTTAAGATTCATTTTTAGTATTTTTGCCTTTATTTCAATAGTACAGTGGGAGAAAGATGGGTGTGGGGTTGGGAAAGGACCACGAGCCGGGACTCGAACTCAGGTCACCCAAAGCGCAACCGCACTACATGTCGTTACGACTTTATTTTTTATAATAAGGCATACAACAAGCGTGAGGTCCAAAAAGGGAAACAACAAAATGGTAAAAGAGATGGTAAAAGCATCATCAATCCTAATTTGAAGGATCCTTGGAGGGCAGCCTTCGTTTCATGTCCTTTATTCAGCTCATTTTGAAGGATACATCAAGTGTATCCTTTGCATTCTTCGATCAGTCACAATCCTTTGCACACATTAGAATTCACGAAAAATAACTTGCAGAAAACAAGCTTATCTGAATTCATGAAATACAGCAAAAATAATGTTTTGAGAGATAAAGGCATACATATTATCTTTTGTTTAGGTGTAAATTAATCACTTAACACCAAACTGCTAATAATGTAAGCTACTGGGAGAACACAGGTGGTTGTCAGTTACTGGACTGCATTAATAAACAGCCAGTTAATATAAGTTTTTTTCCCTAAATGAATTTTTAATAGTATTTTCGTGCCGTGACCGTAGGGGTGGGAACGTGTGTGCTGTATAATGCGCACTTACTAGACCATCTCATTCTAGTAATTAATGCTGATGAGGACTCCGTTTTCCTTAGCAATACATGCTAAACTACTGTACGAAAAATGCCACAAGGAACCAGCAATCCATCACCATTGTGCCATTCAGCAAGACATACTGTATAACCACAGGTTGCTTTGGGGGAATTATACCTGTTTTACCTGCAATTATACTATGTTCATTGTGACATTGCATTAAGGTCATTTAAAATAGTTTTACCTCTTAACAGGAATGGGACCGATGCCATGGACAGTTAATTCTGAAATCTACCCTCTTTGGGCCAGAAGCACGGGCAATGCTTGTTCGGCTGGAGTGAACTGGACCTTCAATGTGCTGGTGTCTCTAACGTTCCTCCATATGGCCCAGTATCTGACTTACTACGGTAATGCTCTAATTAGTTCAGTAACAGCAGTCATGAACATGACCTTTTTGTCAGCATCAACACAGTATTTGATCTCTCAACATCAAGAGTATACTAAGCATTAAGGCATTGTAGAACTAATTATGTTCATGACTCACTAATACTTTCCTCTGGAAGTCCCTGTGCAAATTGACATTTTAAGCACACTTTCATGGACTTACTGTGCCAATTCCTCAGTGTATGGTATTGAAAAGGAAAAAGAAAGGTTGTCTTGGTAACAGTTCATCAATATGTAATAAAATGCTTTGCATCTAAAACAACTTTTCTTTTTTGTTGACATCATCTAGGCAGTGCAGGCCATTGGATAATTATAGTATTATACATTTTCTTTTTGTAAAGAAAAAAAATGATCAAAAATACGTAAAGGAAACCACTTAAAAATACTAAAAATATACAGCAAAATAATAAAAATGGGTCATTCTTTTATGTTGAGGCCAGTGAAAATGTTGGAACTACAATCCCTACTAGGCCAGCAGAAAAAAAAAATGTATAATTGACTTCTGTATAGCCACCCATAAGACCTTTGTTCATCTTCGAAACACAAATTAAGATATTTTTGATAAAATCCGATGGCTCAGTGAGGCCTCCTTTGCCAGCAAGATAATTAACACTTTCAGATGTCCAGAAAGGTAATAAAAACATATTTAAAACAGGTCATGTGACTACAGTGGTTCAACCTTAATGTTATGAAATGACAAGAATACTTTTTGTGCGCCAAAAAAAAAACAAAATAACGACAACAATATGTAGTGATGATGGGCGATTTCAAAACACAACTTCATAAAGCTTTACGAATCTTTTTTTTTTTTTTCGAAAACAGTGGTTCAGAGCGGGTATCAAACTGACAAAGTCATGTGATTTCAGTAAACGAAGCTTCGTTACGTCATAAGTGGTTCACCACTGGGCCGTGACTGGCTGTTTGACACACACTCTGAACCACTGATTCAAAACAAAAGATTCGTAAAGCTTCGAAGCTTCATGAAGCAGTGTTTTGAAATCGCCAAAAACCCAAAAAGTATTCTCGTCACTTCATAACATTAAGGTTGAACCAAAAATGATAATTTATTTAATTTATTAAATAATATCTCTCTCTCTGTTGTTTTCCAGGCGTATTCTTCCTTTATTCCAGTTTGGCTCTAACTGGTTTCTTTTTCATTTATGGCTGCCTCCCTGAGACTAAGGGACGGCGACTAGAAGAAATTGAGTCCTTGTTTGAAAACCGACTCTGCTCGTGTGGTATTTCGGATTCTGATGAGGATCGGCAGGTGGAATACATCCGGGTAAAAGGGTCAAACTACCACCTGTCAGACAACGATGCATCAGATGTCGAATAACACGTGTGAAACCTCTGGTTTGGTGTCGATTGAGCCTCGCTCAACCCTGACGTCAGGTCCGCCCACTGTATTGGTCAGGTTGAGCCTCTCTCATCCAGACGTTCACCGCGATGGCAAGAACAGGGTTGTAGAGCACACACAAACAAACACGCAGTGCCATGTCAGCTTTTATGATATTGTCAGTATGTTTCTGGCTTGTTACTCCACTGTCAGATGAATATCCTCTGCTTATTTATGTAAAATGAGATGTTAGCTGTAAGTTCAGTAATATATATATGCAGAAGGATATTATTGTTTTTGTCTTAATGTCACCACTTTAGAAGTTTACATTTAACTATGACAACTTACAGTTCTGAGAACCCTAAAAATGTGAAAAGGGTTTATTGTATTTTAGAATAATATTAAAGTCATCAAAATATTAAAAATATAATTAATGGAAGTGTTGGAATTATGTAGTGATCAAAAATATTCAACAAATAATTATTTTCTATACATTCAAGTGCGTCTGAATTTTTGACTCGTCTAAATTAATCCAAACCAATTGCCTAAAATAATGTGACTCCCTGAATATTAACAAAATATAATAATGAAGTGAAGTGAATAAACATAATTTGACATGTCCTCATTAAAATCTTCAAGGCTTTTTAAACATGATAGTGATAATATCCGATCCGTCTTTCACTGTCTGGTTTTTGAAATACCATAGATTATTTTGTCATTTGAACCTTCATGTTTGTAGGATTATAGATCATTGACACAAAACAGTCATATGTAGCTTTCTGCAGTTTTCTGTGATTGTGTAGTGTGGCCTTATAAAATATTTCACAATTTTTATTTCAGTTTGTTTCATTATTGTTTTTTGAACTCATTTCTTCTTTAATTTAATTCTTTATTTTCCTTCAAACGTAAAAATGTTAAATGTTTACATTTTAAATTTTATTTATTAAATACATATATTTTTATTATTATTTTTATTTGTCTTCCTTATAGCCTAGTGTACAAAAATCATTGCAGTTGGTCTTGTCCATGCAACAGTGTAGGATAACCGTTTCGACAAGTACTGTAATATCCAAATGTTCTGTTGTGCTACTTCGTAAGTATACAAATAGACAAATACACATCAAAGTGTGCCAAACCCACCTGAAAATCTTTATCTTGTGGTTGTAGCTTTATCAAAACCAAGTTGATGGCTTTCATAAAAGCAACCAATAACTTGTCAGCTTAAGTACCTGTTTAAAGGTTTCACTGTGTTCGGTGATACATAACTGTGCACATCAGGCCTTGTGTAATGTGTGTTTTGTTCAGATACTGTACATGATCATGTGTAATTTGACATTTTCCATTGGATAAAACTTAATTTGGTTGAGAGAAGCACAAATTAAATTGACACAATTATATCAATTTAGATTTTACAGGAAAAGTTCACCCACAAATACACCCTCAATCATAATTACTCACCCTCACATCGTTCCAATTTTTTTTTTTTTCTTCTGTGGATCATAAAAGGACACATTCTGAAGAATGTTCAAGCTGCTCTTTTCCATATAATGAAAGCATATGGTGACCAAGGGGGCCAATTTTCAAAAAGGACAAAAAAAATTCTCAATTTCTGACATTTTTTGGGTGAACTATTCAAAACCAATCAAATCTCTAACATAAAATATATTATTGCTTCAATTAGTAGTCCAAGAAGAGACGTTAAAAAAGTTTCAGTCTACATGTATGATGTAATTTAGAGGTTTATTAAACAGTTTCATGTGTACCAGATGTATTTGAATTTTAGATTGTACTCCAACATGGACAGTGTTATTACCAATGAACACATCTGTTTTAAGTGTATGGATGTATTTTTTTTTTTTTTTATGTGCAACAAAATGCAGCGTTTCTACCGTTTATGGAAACTAGTGAGGACAAATGTTGTGTTGTACAGTATTTGATTACTGTTGCTGTACTGTTGCTAGATTTATATTCTATAAAACTAAATATATGAACTTTGAAAACTTGAATATGTACTTGGAGATAATAATAAAGACATATAACATAAAATATTGTTTTTAAGATTTGGCTTTTCAATCCTACATGCATCAAATTTGAAGTGAAGTAACAATCAATTTTTCAATATGTAATTTTGCTTACTGCCTAATTCATGCCAAATCTCTTTTCGTGCTCTTCTGACGACGAAGTTTGCGGAAGGAGATGCCTGTTTGTGATTTTGGATGTCTCTGTGCCTGCTGGTTTGTTGCTGATGCCTCTGAGGGCCTATTTCCTGTTCTTTTGTGGCCATCCTTTGGAGAACTAAGTGTAGTTGATTTGAGCATCTGATTAAAATTAGAAGACAGCTGCCTTGTGGTAAGGACACTGGTTTTCTGATCAACAGTGGGGAAAGACACAGAGTTGCTGGGATGAATAAGCAAACACTGAACTGAGACATCACAGTAAGATAAAGCATCTGTTTGTGTCCCGGCATCAAAGGTTACTGGAGGATTCCCATCACGCCTTTGTGCATTAGTCTGGAGCTGAGAAGGCACAAACTGATTTTCGTTGTGTTTCTGTCTGTGGTTCACTTGTCTCAGACTGTCCGAAACTCTGGATTTTACCTCATTTTGACAATCACAGTAAGATTTCGCCTCATGCTTGCAGGATGGAGTTCGTGAAGGTGTTGCTGTTAAATTGTTTACAGATAAGCAACAGTGCTTTGCTATGAAAGAATCCTCAGCATGGCACAAGTCAATTTTTTCTTCCTGTCCATTAAGAGAGAATTTCATGGTCATAAAGAAATAATTTGATGGGTGAATTTCACAAAAACATGTCCAAGTCATATTTTATCCCACAAAAAAAAAAAAAAAAAAAAAAAAACCATTTACATCACTTATGGTTGATAGGTTAATAGGTTGTTAACAAAGCAAAAACATCTAACTATTTGTTAATGAGCAAATTAATAATAAGTATAATATATAATATTATATATAGCCTATATAATATATAAGAAATAATTTTGTTTGTGACAATGAATGTAGAACTCACTGTTTGTATATAACTTATTGATTAACAATGTAGAGACTACAATATATAAACTACTTTTTTCATTAAATCAAATGAAATTTGTATCCACTGAAATACTTTAAGGAACAAAGCTGGTTATTTTCATTACGTTCAGCCAGTGTGTTCATTACGTTTTTCATGCACCATATACCAGCAGAGATTATAGAATCCATTTTCATTGTTATGGTGATTAAGATTAAGTACAGGAGTACAGTTTTTGCCTTACTTCCTCTGGGCCGAGATAGACTCTTCTGGGAGATTCACAAACACGCCCAAAGACATTTCTACCATCAGCACCTGCTGAAACAAAATAAAACTTGCTGTTCTGAGCACATTTAAAATGATACTTCATAAATAACAACCAACACTTACATTTGTTGCAGTCGGTAGATACAAATTCCTGAAAGAAAGAAAAAACTTAGCTTACTGTATGTATGTTGCTTTTAACCACAAGGGGACAGTATTTGCCTACAATTGATAACAATAATTCAAACGTCCCTATAGTTTGTCAGCATTTCACTTCATATCTTTATAACGAACCATGAAGTAACCATATGCTGAAAATGATGTAAAAGCCAGAAAATACCCATAAACACTTTTTATCAATATAGTTTCATTTCCAAATTTAAAAGAGTGCACAAGCTTGTTTTTTCATACCTGTGTTGAAAAGTGGCCATCATTGTCCATGTTTTGTGATCTGTCACAAGAACTCACTGAGGCAAACACTATAATAAATGAGAAAAATTAAGAACATCATATGAGGTGAATAAAAAAAATGACTGGACAGCTCATGCAGACTTTAAATATTATTGAGTAGGTCGGTCAAATGTAATATTGTTTCTGTATTTTCTCAAAATCTGAGATGGACCTCACTGCAGAAAACGAGATCCAAGGGGCGAGGTTGGATCCAGATCCAACTCCTCCCACTTTACATATCCCTAAACCTACCCATCTTCACCCCCTGGATCTGGATCCTGGATCTCATGTTCTGCAGTGAGGACCTACTGCAAAATCTCACAATTATTTACTCTAAAAATATATAAATACTCTGCATTTGTATTAACCTTAAAGAGTAAAAGTACTATTTCATAGAGGTAACTTCCCATTTCAAATATCGCTTATTAAATGACATTAAATAATTGCTTGGGGTGTTTTTAGATTTTGTTTTTCTTTATTGTTATTTTTTCTTTAAAAAAGGCATTCAATAAATAATTTTGTTTTTCTTTCTTGTTCATTTACACAGTTTTATTATTATTATTATTATTTATTTATTTTTAAATAACAGTTACGGTAAATGTTTCATAGTACTAAATGTTATTGTCATTTATTAGGCAGATAACAAACTAAAAACAACTAAAATTATTCACACATAATAACCAAAAAAAAAAAAAAATTATATATTTTATTTTTATTTTAAATTGCCTCCTTTTGCCTCGATTACAGCTCACATTCTTGCTGGAAATGTTTTATATACAGTCTCTGTTGTTTTTGAATAGTTTCTAGTTGTTCCCAAAGACTTGCTTTTGTTTAAACTTTTGCACAGCCTATCTTTGAATCAATTAAATCCCAACAATAATTATATTTTAGCATTAGAAACACCACTGTGATTAAAGAGCTTACACATACTGGTGTGGATGATTTTGGTAATCACCAATACTGTTAGTTTAGGGAAGCTGTGGCACAAACTTTACATTGGATGGTGGTTTAATAAATTTATACTTTTTATTTTAGTATCTCCCTCTAACTACATATAGAAACTATATTATTACCTTCACAATCTATGCCCTTGAAATCTATGAACAGTGGCTCCTCCGGTTGTTCACTGCTCAGTGGATACAAAACTGAGGTCACTGAATGCTCTCCCATCTCTGGGCTGCAACATATTATGATAATTCCATGTTATATGCACTTTCTCATACCTATTTTCTTACTGGCATATTGTCTTGGAATAAAGTGTTATCGTTGTACCCACTTTGGTAATGTGCTCTCAAACTGAATTCCTACCACTGAGCTGTTGTGTGGCAGATCTTGTTCAGGAGCTTCATTAGATGCAACTGTCCATGGATTATTCAGCTTTGTTGGTTGAGAGAATGATACATACTGAAAGTAGACATATACTGTAACTATTTGTGTTACTCGGTTGTGTTTCAAAAGCTGTTGACTTCAATAGACCTGAGGAGTATTCTTCTTCATATTATCAGGATTTTCCCTCGATGGCAGGGGGGAGGGTACATGTGGTGTGGGTTTGGGTTGGATTGGATCTGAGGTGTCAGCAGAAGTTGAGGATGGTTGCTGTTGATTTTCTGAGCCACTGACATCGGACAGGTTAGATTCAAGCACAGGAGACAGCTACGGGAGAACAAGCCATAACATAATCTTTGATAATTAACTTTTATATACAAAATACTATAAATAATTCCAAGTTAATATTAGAGTCAATAGATGATTAATGGAATATAGGTGATTTTTTTTTTTTTTTTGGTAGTGACCATTCTAGTCGTCCTTACCGGCTTGAACTTGAATTCTTCAGAAAGGCGGTGTTTTCTGATTTTAAAACCAGGTGTGTCTACACTGTTGGAACAAATATCCAATAACTGTAGATGAAAATATAGATGGAATAAAAAACCTAGTGAAATATACCTGTACTGTGGCTGACTGGTGACTAGGTTCAGCTTTGAAGGAGAGCAAGGGCTCATTGGTAACTCTAAGGGTTCGTTCAAAGCTTTTTTGGTTCTTTTTGCACCAATCAGATGGTTTATTTTTGGTTTGCCTACAAAACAAAAGATATCATGATTTTACATATGAGACTTTATTAAACAGTCATTATAGAATGTTTGATTTGTGTTCATTTGTAAATGCACTATGACTGTACCGGTTTGCTCTTTCTTTGACGCAATCTGGTTGACTATGAATAATGTAAGCAGATCCATATTGCCAGAGTTTTGTCCTTGGGTTGAGTCCATAATATTTGACTTTCTCTTCATCCTTTGCTTTTGAAAAAATGCCTTGAGGTAGAACAGAGAATTACCAGTGAAGGGCTTTCAGATTAAAAAAAAAACACTACAAAACTAACCCTGCTGGGAGGGACAAAAACAGCTAAAAACCAGTCTAAGCTGGTTAGCTGGTTTAAAACTGGATGTTGCTGGTCTAAGCTTGTCTCTCAGCCTGGCCAAGCTAGTTTTAGCTGGTTGGTCAGCTGGCCTCCAGCCTGACCCAGTGTTGCCAACTTAGCAATTTTGTTGCTAGATTTAGCAACTTTTCTGACTACCCTAGCAACTTCTTTTCCAAAAGCACCTAGCAACAAATTTAGCTATTTTCAAAATTTATTTGGCAACTTTTAGCAACTTTTGAAAAGTGACTCAAACAATAAAAAAGGCACATATTTTCATCTAAATTACACAAAAAGAGGAAACCATTCAACAGCTAGCTAGCCAAGCAGCACATCAGCCTGGAGAAAGCTGAAGATGCCTAATAGTACACACATCATAAGTGAATTAAGTTGATAGCTGCAATTTTTCAATAACAATTGTTCATTTATGATACAGCATGTTATTAGCTTGTACCTAAAATTAAGTTAGGTACACTGTAAGAAATTTTTTTAGAACAGAAAAGGTACTGGTAATTTTCTGCCAGGACATTATCTGTTAAGTTAAAACACAGGTAAAACACCTGTGAAAAATCAATACGGTTAATTCCTTAATATAAACACAGTACATTGTGCCCTATTTTTACACTTTTTTTTTTTTTAGAGTGTAGCATACTAACTACCATTACACTGCTTAAAACTGTAATTGTTTTTTACTAGTTAATAAGAAAATAGGAAAATGTAATTGTTCAAAAACTGTTCAATAATTCAGTGTTGTTTTAAAAATAAAAATATCCGATCGTAAAAAATATTTATATTATAAATAAAATGTTTATATTATTTTTATGAACAAATTTAAATTAACATTTCAAATCATATTTTTTTATGTGTATTCTACGCAGTAATGCAGTTTTGCGTCATGGGTGCGCGATGGGTAGCAACTTTTGGCAACTTCCCTTGAAAATTAGGCTAGTTGGCAACACTGGCCTGACCATCTAAAGAAGTGGTAAAAAAAACATTCCTGCTAAACCAGCTATGGCTGGTTTTAGGTGTCCTTTTTCTGCAGGGAATTAACCTGTAACCTAGTTTAATAACACAATTCATGCAACTAAAATACAGTTAGCTGTGGTAAATTTTTGTAGGCCTATTAAGTTATTGTTCAAATGTACTACTATGAATGTGTAGTCACTTAAAAGGTGAAAACGTCTTAGTTTAAAGAGATTAAATATACTCACTCTCTGTTTTATTGAGTCTTCTTTGTTTTTCACATACCTGCTCCTGGTTAGTTAAGATTAGACGCCATCAGACATATGTAAACTTAATTACTTTATACCACGTAATTTTAATAACATCTTTCCTTTGACCTCTAAGAAATGTTAGTTTTACAGTCAAGAATGATATAAAATCAGTTAGAGCGTTTTAATGAAGTTAGCATGTTAGCACTACTGACCGGGATCCTCCGACCCAATTCATGTTGCTCTCAGTCTGAGGTGGTTATAAATTCACCCTCTCTCTTTCTCTACAGATAACTAAACACTGACCGCGTCAAATGCTACCTTTTCAGTTTATGGTGGTATTAGGCATAGACATGTCTTGGTATTAGGCATATGTCAAGAAAAGTAACAGGAAGCGATAACCGCACGAGCGTTGCTCACTGTGCGCGCGAGAGTACTGCAAGTGACAAAAGCTGCAAGTGACTTCTCATCAGCGATCTTTTATGTTAAGTCTCTCTTCAGAAATTGAATTATTAAATCACCACCAATGAAGAATGTAATTGGAATAGAAAACGATGCAGCAAGATTGCTGGCTCGTGCATAGCATGAAAATGGCATGTTATCTCTCTAAAAACGGACAATAACAAGTAAAGCATATAACATAAAATCACTGGATGACAGTTATAATAAAAACATTAAAAAATATGAGGCATTCAATAATTGTATAGATATTTTTTATTGTATGCTTATTATCACACAACATAAAAACTTTACAGAGAGCTGTAAAAAGACATTCAAAAACAACATACTAATACAAGGGGTTTACAAAAGAAAAGAAAATAAACAAATTAAAGACATAATTTTTAAAGTTTTACTTTTACTTCAAATGACTTTAACTCTAGCAAATAATTGTTCATTTAAGATATATTGAATAGATCAGACCATTCCGTTATATTTGAATACGTCAATTGCGGCAACCAATCAGCGTAGAGTGGGGGCGTAACCAATGAGGAAAACCTAAATGACGGAAGCATCTACCTAGCGGTGCTGTTTCAACCTTACGGTGCCATGAATTGTATGTATATATTCCCTATTTATGGCATTGAATGACCATATGGATGTAACTCGGAACAAACGGAAGATTGCAAGCTACTTATTTTTGTAAAAGCAGGATAAAAAATGAGCAACATCCTACACGCGGCATCAAAAGTGAAATGGAATCAGAGCACTGCGGCGAAAAGAGCGGTGTTCCTGGCGGCCGCCGTATACGGGGCGAAAACGCTTTACCCCATCATCTGCAAACAAATAAATCAACGGAAAACAACCAAGAACAACACATCTGCACCAGGACATGAGAATGGATTGATATCTACTCATAAAGCTACACCAGAGACTGTGTCTGGTCTTAGTAAATCACCCGGTGTCAATGCGGAATTCTTCAAGCAGATTCTTGAACTGGTTAAAATCGTATTTCCGAGGTTTGTAAGTAAAGAACTGGGTTTACTATGTTTACATTCACTAGCTCTCGTTTCACGGACGTTTCTGTCTATTTATGTGGCAGGTTTGGATGGTAAAATAGTGAAAACGATCGTAGAGAAGCAGCCGCGGAGCTTCATGATCAAACTGATGAAATGGCTTCTGATCGCCATCCCGGCCACATTCGTCAACAGCGCGATCCGTTATCTGGAGTGCAAGCTCGCGCTCGCGTTCCGCACGCGTTTGGTAGATCATGCATATAAAACGTATTTCACCAATCAGACCTATTATAAGGTCAGTAATATGGACGGGAGACTGGCGAATCCGGACCAGTCTCTGACAGAGGATGTGATGATGTTCTCGCAGTCCATTGCGCATCTGTACTCAAACCTCACCAAACCCATCCTAGACGTGATACTGACTTCATATACTTTAATACAGACTGCGCGATCTCGGGGTGCGAACGCAACCGGACCGACTCTGTTAGCGGGTCTGGTGGTGTTCGCCACGGCGAAGGTTCTGCGCGCCTGCTCGCCGAGGTTCGGTAAGCTGGTGGCAGAAGAGGCGCACAGGAAGGGCTACCTGCGATATGTGCACTCGAGAATCATAGCCAATGCAGAGGAGATCGCCTTCTATAGGGGACATACGGTGAGGAAATACATAATGCACATTAACAGATAACTGCTCTTTATGGGAGGGCATTAGGCGAGGAAATGCATCAATCATATATAGTACATATGTGATTACTTATAAGTTATAGGATACCTTTTATAGGGGCCATAACGCGTCAGAAACAGTGTACACATGTGCATGAATAAGATGAGGAAGTGTATTTCAAATGTGTATTTTACTTTTTAGGTCATAATTTCAACTTTTTTTATGTCATTATGAGTTTTAAGTCATAATTGTGATTTACTAAAGCAGTTTTTTTTTTCTTGAGTGCCAGAAATGAGCTTGCTTTCATAACTGAATCGAGATTCATTTTAAATTTCAATTCATTTCCTGAATTTAAATTACAAATTGAGGTATTCAGATTTGAATGTAAGGAAGTAGAATTAAAGTCTATTGACAAATTCAAATTCAGAAATTCATTTAACTGTATGTTTTAACTACAAAAATGTATGTCAAGACAAATTTAGAATGTTAGTTTGAAAAAAACTGAAAGCCTTGATTAGTTTAATTATCTTTTGGATGTTATCCTGTGGCAGGTGGAGATGAGGCAGCTGCAGAAGTGTTACAGTGCCCTGGCAGAGCAGATGAAACTCATCCTATCGAAACGTCTGTGGTACATCATGATCGAACAGTTTCTCATGAAATACGTCTGGAGTGGATGTGGTCTGGTTATGGTCGCAGTGCCAATCATCACTGCAACTGGCTTTGCTGATAACGGTAAAGTGGATGTTCACTTTATGCAATTCTACAGTATATGTAATCTCATTGCAATTTCTGTGATATTTATTTTATTTCTTACTTTAATTATTTATTGTATTATTTTATATATATTTTTTGCATTACTGTAGCGTATTGTATTTGCTTAAAGATGTCATGTTTCAAATCCATTTGTCTCTTAAAGAGCTGGCGGATGGTCAGACACAAGTGTTGGTGAGTGAAAGAACTGAGGCCTTCACAACAGCACGCAATCTACTGGCCTCAGGGGCTGATGCCATTGAAAGGATCATGTCTTCTTATAAAGAGGTAAAATATTAAACATATTCCTCTTTGTTGATTTATTTTTACAGTCATTAATCATTATAAACAGTATGATTGTTCTTGATATTAACACCAAGGAGCATGTCAGAGTCATATTTCATCACAAAATCAAAAGAAAGAAAGAAATTATTATTTTACACACACACACATTTTTTATTTATTTTTATTGTATAGCAGTGCTGCAACAAAGGCTGGAGCATGGCTACAGGCCTCTAACAACTGAAACCACAAAGGATGTGATGTCACGCAGCAGTGAAAGCTGGGAATCTTTGCGTATAGGCTAGTGATCGGTGTTGGTATCAACTGCCACTCTGTTGACTAAGCCTGCTGGGCAACTTAATCCACCATCTGTTGAACAGAGCATCAGTCTGTCTCGCTTCACAGATGCTGCGTGTGTCTATTACAACGATAGACACTATAAAGCACAATATCATGCTATTTCAGACTTTTTAAATAGCATATTGTGTTATAATTATAATTGACTAACCCTTCATGTGATTTGTTAATAATAAATTAATATTTTGACATTTTCTCAAGAAACATAAATGTGAGCAGTGCTTACTAGTGTAATGTAATGTCATGTTGCCAGGTCGTAGTTGTGGTTGTTTAGGTCATTGCTATACTTTTAGGCCATTGCTATACTATTGCTGTGACAGTCGGTGGCTGTAATGAGTGCATGAAGACAAGGAGTACAAAGTAGACTTTAATAATAACCTTCACAAGGAAACACACGGGAGAAAAGAATAACTTAACCACATAATACTAAGACTATACTGGACAAAGGAACTAAGGAAACGCAGGGCTTAAATACATGAGGAGCATAATCAGTGTAAAACAAAACAGAACAGGTGCAGGAACTACATTACTAACCAGGGAAACTAACTAGTGAACACAGGCAGGCAGACAAACAGGGAAACCAAAACACCAGAACAAAACATGTTACCGTACGCCCCGGGAAGGAGCATCCTCTCACCGTAACAGTCTAACTGAGGAGGGGCTCTGGAGGAGGACATGGAGCAGGCAAAAGGCAAGAACAGAGAGGCGCTGGCGGCAGGAGAGGATGGTGGGAGGAGCCAAGAGCAGGAGGAGCCAGACGGGGACCCAAAGCACAGACAGGAAGATGTCCCACGTCAGAGTTGAGGGAGGAAGGAGCCAAGGTGGAGGTTTGGCTGTTGACATCAGGGGGACGACAGACGGGGACAAAGCCGATGGAGGTGGAGACCCAGGTGGAGCTGATAAGCCCACGCAACATTGATGCTCTGGAGACTGAGGTAGAGTTGCAGTGACAAGCATCCGAGGTGGAGCCAGGGTTCCAGAGAACTGAGGCACAGCCGGTGGGACTGAGGACCAAAGTGGAGCCGAAGGGAAGGCGGAGCCCGACAGAGCCAAAAGAGGTGGAGAGATGAAGTGCAGCCGAAGGCCCGCAAGTCCGTGGTGCAAGCAGAGAGACGTTTGACCAAGGCAGAGCTGGAGGGACGAGGGAGCCCAGTGGAGCCATAAGGACGATGGTCCCTGGTGGAGCTGAGGGTAGGAGGAGCCGACAGGTCGACAAGCCGAGATGGAGCGATCGACTGGAGGCGGAGCCAGGCGGAGCTCTTGACTAGGCAGAGCTGGTGACCGGAAGACCCGAGGCGGATCTGCGGAGCAGAGTGGAGTAATTCAGGGCGGAGCTGACCGGAACCAGCGGAGGCTGCGCGGACGGACTGGGAGGCTTTGCAAGAGGAGGTGGGAGAGGGAGGCTGAATGTAGAGGTCTGCAAGCCCGTTGGGTCCCACTGAGTCCATTCGGGCCGGGCTCGGGGCCTTTTTTCTTTTTTTTTCAGAGCATCAGGGAGAAGTTGGAGCGTGGGGAGTTACTAACAGTTCCCAATGCTTCGGGAAAAGCTGCATTTTGGAAGAGTTTTGATTTGATTACCACGACAAACAATGAGCCAATTGGTCATGTGCAGTGCAGAATCTGCAAACATATCCTTGCACATGACAGCAAAAAAACAGGAACATCTCATCTACAATGGCATGTCAAGCGCGGCTGCGCTACAGCTAACTCTTCTAGCACAAGCAGACAGTTATCAATGTCCGAGTTCTTCTCGAAGCCATTGCCACCTAATGCCAAATCCCAAGTCACAGAGAAGTGTGTGGATTTCTGTTGCAAAGACATACAGCAATTCCGTATTTATAGCAATGCAGTATTTTATTGATGTATTAGACTAATTTTGACAAAGCTCTGATTTCTGAGAGACACAAACAGCACGGCTATTTGATTTGCGCCGTGCTCAGTTTACACTCATTCACTTCACACACACACATTAGCCTATTGCGTAGAAATTTTAGAGATTTATGTAATTTTGTGCTATCCCTCAGTTCACCTGTTATTCATCAAACACAAGGAGTGACTGACTACTTTCCCATACGCTGGAGTGAGACCATGGACGTCTCTCGAGTTGTTGCGATCTTTCTTGGCGCTCTGTGGAGTGACAGATCGCTGTAGTGCTTTAATGGTTAGTTAAGCCAAAAATGAAAATTCTGTCATTTATTACTCACCTTCATGCTGTTTCACACCCGTAAGACCTTCGTTAAACTTCGGAACGCAAATTGAGATATTTTTGTTGAAATCCAATGGCTCCGTGAGGCCTGCATAGGGAGCAATGACATTTCCTCTCTCAAGATCCATAAAGGTACTAAAAACATATTTAAATCAGTTCATGTGAGTACAGTGGTTCAATATTAATATTATATTATATAATTATAGAATATTTTTGGTGCGCCATAAAAAACAAATAACGACTTATATAGTGATGGCCGATTTCAAAACACTGCTTCAGGAAGCTTCGGAGCATAATGAACGGCATGAGGGTGAGTAATAAATGACATTATTTTCATTTTTGGGTGAACTAACCCTTTCAGTTCACGCAGAGAGCACATGAACCGACCACATACTTGTCAACACTCCCGTTTTTGCTGGGAGTCTCCTGTATTTCACACCCATCTCCCGCCCCCCTCCCGTTTTGCTATTTCTCCCGGGAAACTTCCGTAATTTGTATGGCCCAAACCTTGTGAGACCTTGACGTGAGAAGTTGAATCAAGGCAAGCATCGCAATAAACCTCACGAGAATCAAAAATGGACTACTTTCCCATAAACTGGAGTGAGATCATAGACATCACGTCTCTGTTGCGATCTTTCCTGGCGTTCTGTGGCGCGTGACCGCGCCGTCAGTTCAGAGCGCACAAACCGATCACCTCTTCAGCTTTATTATTACAACATAAAATAAACATGAATGAACCTCTGAAGGTATGTTGAAAGATACAGTACAACTTAATGCCCCCAGACCCCCTCCCCCCTCAACAATTTAGTTTGTACACGTCACCTTTTTAACCTCTTACCCCCCTTACTAAAAAAGTTCAGGCTCAGGATTTTTTTTTTTTTTTTACTTTAACCCCTGCATACTGCAAGATGCAAAGAGTTGGATCGCAAGCTATCGAGCAACCAGTGGAAATGCGACTGAGGAGCCAGCTAGAGAGGTGACGTCAGATACTCCGCCACCGGCAGCAAAAAAGAGAGCCTTGTCAGACTTTGAATTGGAGTGGGAGAATCATGTCGCCCAGGGTGATGACACAGCTGTGGATGAGGTCCACATATACCTCAACCTTACCCCCTAGCAAGGAATATTACGATCGAGATTTGCTGGGTTGGTGGAGTCAACATGACAAGACCATTCCTTTGTTGTCAAGACTCGCCCGTCAGGTGTTGAGCATACCTGCAAGCAGCAGTAGCAGTAGTGCGAATAATGTGTATTGACATTAAAAACTCAGGGAGGCATAGTGTACTATGAGTACCCAATGATATACTTAAAATAAAATGTGGAATGTTTGTCTTTACGCACTCGTAGAGGGAGGGTATGGTGGAAATGTCATTCTGATCTCCCGCTGAAATGACAGACTTCACTCTGGTGACATATGCGGGACTCTTAAACCTGCCCCTTTCTGCATTAAGATCTGCTTCCATCCAATCAACAACAGATGAATAGAACCAAATCCACCCTACCTTTTTTTTCAATAATTCTGTTTCACTTGGATGTATGTCTCAAAATGAAAGAAAAGATCTGTCACTACACTTAGTATGAGCAATAGTAATGTTTGGATTAGCAAACACTGCTAATTTTAGTGTAGTAGAGCACATCAAGCTAGCATTGGAAAATATCTCTAGATTCCTAAACCCTTTGGAAGGTCATTTAACAAGTTTCTCTCAGGAGAGGAATCTTTTTTGTTGACTGCGTTGAGTTCCCAAAGGAAAGCACAATGTTTCTTGCCGAGGCTCTTGGGATGTGGTGTGTCTGCCTAAACAAGGAAAAACACTTGCTAAACACTTCCTAACACATGCTTTGGATCAGATTAAGCATTCAGGCCAATACTGTGTAAAGGATTGATCTATGAACTTCACACAATGGGTTTAGCGAAGGCTGATTTGTATTACTGATGCTAAGATACAGAAATTTCAGGTTGCTTTTTTTTTTTTTTTACATAAGTGGCCCAAATACCTGGTCACCTACTCTGGATCTGACAAACAGCAGTTGAGCAATGTTATCTGATGTTGAGTCATCCTGACCTCTAAATGTCTCGCTATCACTCCAATCACATACATTTGTTCTGTGTGCTTTAGGTCACTGAGTTAGCTGGCTACACGGCACGTGTGCACAACATGTTTTTGGTATTTGACGAAGTCCAGAGGGGAATATACAAACGTTCATCTGCCACCTCGACTGCAGGCGAGGTGATAAGCGGAAGCCGACCTGAGATGCACATCGACGGGCCTCTGGAAATCAAAGGTCTAATGAATAAAGGGCAACTCTGCCCAACATTTACTCACCCTTATGTTCAAACCTGTATGACTTTCTTTCTTCTGTGGAACACAAAATATATTATGAGAAATGTCTCTTGAGAAATGTTTTTTCCATACTTTGAAAGTCAATGGTTTCTCAAACATTCTTCAAAATATTTTCTTTTGTGTTCCACAGAAGAAAGAAGGTTTAAAATAGACCAAATCTATAAAATAATAAAGAAAAAAGTACAGACCAGATAATAAAATAAAATCTTAATGTTATTACTTTTACAACATTCTAATGAGAAATATTTATTCCTCTGAAGTTTGATTCTATTCTAAAACTGTCTGATTACATTTTTCTAATGTTTTTACAGGCAAAGTCATTGATGTGGATAAAGGTATAGTCTGTGAAAACGTGCCTATAATCACTCCTAATGGAGATGTAGTCGTGTCCTGCTTGAACTTCAAGGTA